>OX420953.1:5379111-6629111 GCA_949091785.1 Polymixis lichenea | reverse complement strand
AATGACAATATTTCCATGCATGTTTGAGAAAAATTATTTACACAGAGTAAAGCTTCTGTCTTCGTTCGAAACTTCTACCTTTCAACTCGTAAGTCGCGGCCATTACCACTGGGCCAACACTGTTCCTACTAATATTTTCACGCCTAAACCACTGAACCAATAGCAATGAAATTTGGCAGATAAGTAGCCTGGGACCTGTAAAAAGACATAAGCTACTTTTCATCTTGGATCACAGAAGAAACCACGAGGCAACAGCTAGTAGAACTCTAAAGTTGCAATCCAGTTAAATATTACGAGCGTTAAAATTACGGACGTTTACCGCCGAATTCTAATACGACATTTAACTTTAAGACGCTCTTAAAAGTTTTACTGGTGTCAAAATACCTACCTGTTATTGCAGACTAAACGGTGCCATACTATTGTATTGCAATAAAGAACGTGGTTTTTCAAGTTTAGCTATAACGGGAACCTAGTCGCGGGCTCGAACTCACTGATGGAACTGGCTAAAAAGCACGCTGTCTCATCAGGCATCGTGTCCGACAGAGGTAGTTTCAGTGATAAGCAATTAGAAGCTAGTCTACACGCACAACATTATTGAGTGCGATGCAGGATCAATTATAGTACAACAGGCGCGTAAAAAATTAAGAACAAGTTCTTCGGAAGATCAGGTTTTATGACAAAACCCCAGCATAAATCAATGAAGTTTAGTGAACTTTACGATATTTGAGCTTTGTCGGTACTGACTGGGTTTTTCAGATTTTACACTTCTTTTATTACTTAAACACGCCCAAAGTTAGGTTAAATAAGCAAGAAAAACTAATCTTTTTTAGCTCCTAACTTTTTAACGGTTTTTTATTTAGTATTCTGTTTCCGTATAGACAAAATTAATAATGAGACAAAACCATACCACGTTTTATTTTTGATGTACATTGTCGAACAGTGGATTAATACACTCCCGAAGTTTGTATAGGAAAAATATGGACTAGATTCACCTCAAGTAAAAAACACAGTGCAAAGTTACGCAGGAGTCTAAGGTCCTTATTGCTAAACAAAACTCAAGCATTGATCTCTGTTTAAAACTACTTTTGAGTATGGTTTTAATTTTAGAACGTTCCTCAAGCACAAATTCATTAATCATAGTTTAGCTAAGTTTGGCATTATTTTAGATTGTTACTAGTTTGTGAATCGAACCCAAACAGTGATTGGATCTGTAATCCTAATCACCCAAGTGTGGACGAGACCGCGCTTGAGCATAGATTTTACATATTATGTCAATTTTTGTTTCATAATCGAGTTTTTAAATATTGTTGACTATCGAAATGGATATATTTGCAGAAGTACATCATTATAATAATTTATTCAACGATGATTCAAATAGAAGGTTGAACTTTAGCGTTCCCTTCAGATATTTGAGAGATACACAGGACCCGTATAATTGTGATTTTTTTTTAAAGGTATAGGTTTTCACAATACGTGGTGAAAGAATTAATTCCACGTATGATATCCCACGATTTAAGAAAACCAGACAACCGTGGGAATCCTGTAGCCCCAGAATTTCAAATTCTTGCGTGTTTTCGATTATGTGCGACGGCTTCATTTCAGGTGAGTCTTTTATTTTTACTCTCACATAAATATGCTATTAAATGAATTGTACAAACAATATGAATCAATCACATCTCTATGTGTATTGTCTATGTATTAGCCTATTTTCATATTCGTATTTTTTTATTTTCTCAAGGACTCTGCTTGAGGCCCGATTTGAGTGATTTAGCTGCGAATAGATTGATTACCGTTCTGGAATAAGAACGATGCTCAAGTATTGATTCTACACTTAAACTGTGATCGACTGATTGAAGATCAAACTGTAGTTGAGGAACGTTCTGTAATACGGACCTATGTTTATCTAATTTGTTTACCTTCCAGTCTATCCGGATGCATCTGAATACCAGAATTTTACATGGAGCGACTGCCTATTTGACCTCCATATCCCAGTTCCTGAGATACACGATACGCCTTGGTAACGCTGGTTGTCAGATTTTCGGGCTTCTGAAAACTCGCGAATTATTCAACAATGGTTTTGTTATTAGGTAATAGTACTGGTATTACCAGAAAGGACATAGTGGATGGTGTAGACACCTTATTAAAATTAAATATAGAAAAGCTAATGTTGTGTGCTTTACCTTACTCTGATACTTTATCAGATCATGAAAATTATTATATTTATAAGTTGAATAATACTATTCACAGGCTGACATGTTGTCATAGTGACAAATTATTGTATTTTGACACTAATAAATTTGTTAGTGGTTTTAAGTTAACTCAGAGAACTTTATCTCTGTCTTGGGAATGTAGACAAATGATTGCTATGTTAATAGCATATAATATTAATGAGGTTATAGATAATATAACAAATACTAGTATTAGTGACGAGTCTGTGTTGTCTAGTTATACTAACAACATAGATATGAATTATGAATTGTTAAGTTGTACGAAGGAGGATCCACCTATTATACCAACATCTATGGAGGCCAGTACCAATCAGAAAGAGTATTCTCTTTCTGCTGGAACTCATATGGACATTTTAGACACTTCAGCTGTAGTGGTGGAGATTGCTCCAGATAACTGTTTAAACTAGTTTGTAAGACAACAGAAGTTACCCCGTCAAATAACCAATTATTGTTAGAGAATAATAAAAAGGTATCTTCTGGCACTTTTACTCATAATAATAAAAAACCAAAGGGAGTGCAACATACTTTAAAACTGTTTAACCAAAATATCCAAGGTTGCTCTTCCAAATTACTTGAAATAGAATTGTTTTTGGAATATACCAAGTTTGATGTAATTTGTTTAACAGAACATTGGTTAAAAGATCATCAAATAATGTCAATTAACTATGAAAATTATTGTGTAGTTATCTTTTTCACCCGAAAACGTATGATACATGGCGGGTCTTTAATATTAGTTAGAAATTCTATTAAGTCGAAAGAACGAAAAGACATCATTGGGCTGTCTGTTGAACACACTATTGAATTGTCCTGTGTTGAGCTTGATAAGCATGTTATAGTATGCGTTTACAGACCTCCAAGTTACCAGAACCTACCTGTATTTGATTCTGTAATGGAAGATGTGTTAAAGAAACTTAGTACTAGTAGTAAGTCAATAGTCATATGTGGTGATTTTAATATTAATTTATTTGAAAATAACTCAAATACTGTCAGATTATTAAGTCTATTTAGGTCATTTGGTCTGTCAAATGTTTTCAATGAACCAACCCGAGTGACAGCTTCTTCTGCCACTTGTATTGATAATATTTTTTGTAACTGTGATTACTTACACAAACAAATTGTAAATAAGTTGCCATCTGATCACAGTGGACAAACAATAACATTTTGCTCCTACATGCCTTTACAAAAAATTAAAATTAGGTTTAGACCGATGACATGTAAAAATTTAGAGAAATTTAATAATTCTTTGGCCAGTACATTATGTGTTCAGAGTTTTAGTAACGTATGTGACCCAAATGAGTTCTACGCCGAGTTCTTCTCACTATTAAACAAGAAATTTAATAACACTTTCCCACTAAAGACTAAAACTATTTGCACAACGTTCTTATTTAGTGATTGGGCTACTCCAGGTATTCGTAAAAGCAGGGAAAAACTTTTTGAACTTTATGGCCTAAAGCAACAAATGAATAATACAAGCTTTGATCAGTATGTTTCAAAATATTCAAAAACTTTTAAGTCTGTGTGCAAATTAGCTAAAGCGCTTTATATTAGCAATAAAATAAAATCAGCTGATGATAAAATTAAAACGACCTGGCAAATAATAAATAATGAAACAGGTAGAAATAAACAGCGTAATACTGAATTTAATTTAGAGACTGCAAATGGCTCCATCAACTCAGATGTAGAAATAGCTCAGGAATTTGAAAACTTTTTCGCGAATATTCCTGTTAAAACTACTGAAGCTTTAAATTCCTCACCCGCGCGTTCTGCTGCCTTACTCAGAAAGAATGTAAGGGCATGTTCTTTGGAGTTTAGATTTCAGCATACCAACCCCCAAGCTGTTATAAAAGCTTTTAAAGATCTTAAAATTAAATCAACAGAAGATCTTTGGGGAATGTCTGTAAAAGTCTGTAGTGCTATTATCAAAACCATTGCGCCCTATTTAGCTTTCATATTTAACACCAGTATAGACCAAGGAGTCTTCCCGGATCTCATGAAACACAGTAAAGTAGTTCCTTTGTTCAAATCGGGTGATAGTAAAGAACCTAACAATTATAGGCCTGTGTCAATTCTGCCAGTTCTCAGTAAAGTGTTTGAAAAGTTGATTCTCAATCAAATGTTACGTCACTTTAATAAAAATGCCATCTTTCATGAACAACAGTACGGTTTCACCAAGGGGCGTTGTACGACTGACGCTGGTGTCACCCTAATAAAGAACATTTTTAACGCTTGGGAAGAAGCAAAAGATGCCATTGGAATCTTTTGCGACCTCTCCAAAGCGTTCGATTGCGTAAATCATGAGACACTTCTGCTGAAACTGGAGCACTATGGGATTAGAGATACAGCTCTTGATTTACTAAGATCATACCTGAAAGACAGAAAAGTTAAAGTTCAAGTAAACGGCATAAACTCATTAGGGTCTGAAATGGCAATGGGTGTTCCTCAGGGTTCAATATTGGGTCCATTCCTCTTTTTAGTTTACATTAATGATTTACCCTATTTACTTTTAAATCAACCGAAGATGGTGTTATTTGCAGATGACACATCATTGATATTTAAAATAGCCCGACGGTCACAAAATCTTGACGACGTGAATAACTGTATTCTTCAGGTCCAAGATTGGTTTACGGTAAATAATTTGGTACTAAATGGCACAAAAACCAAGTGCATTAGATTTCAATTACCAAATGTTAGAAGTAGCGAATGTGACATCATATTAAATGGAGAAAAACTGGAATTTGTTAATCAAACGGTGTTCCTAGGAATCACGCTAGACGAGAAATTACAATGGGGACCTCATATAACATCTCTTGCGGGGCGGCTAAGCTCCGCCGCTTATGCTGTTAGGAAGATCAGACAGTTAACAGATGTAGAAACCGCGCGTTTGGTCTATTTTAGCTACTTCCACAGCATTATGTCGTATGGCATTTTACTGTGGGGTCGGGCTGCTGACATTGAATCCATCTTTATTTTGCAAAAGAGAGCTGTCAGAGCCATTTATAATCTACGTCGCCGCGAATCTCTCAGGGACCTATTTAAAAGGATTAATATTATGACGGTACCTTGCCAATTTATTTATGAAAATATCATGTATGTAAGAAAAAATCTACATCTTTTTAATAAAATAAGTGATAGACATAATTTTAATACTAGAAACAAAGACAAATTAGATCAACCATTTTCCAGATTAGCTAAAGTACATACATCTTTTATGGGGTACTGTGTTAAATGTTATAACAAAATACCTTGTGATATATTGCAATTAAATGAAAGGAAATTTAAAACTCATATGAAAAGTACACTTTGTAAAAAAGCATATTACAAATTAGAGGATTATATCCAAGATAAGAATGCTTGGAAACATGCTGGTCCTGCTCCATAGGACAATCTAGAGTCTAGACAAAATCAAACTGGTTGCTAATTGAACTATGTAATTAATTATATCTATGACATTGATTACACTCAGTGATTACTTTAACTCACACACTGACAGATTACATACTTATTAATATTCTAGGAAATTGTATATTTACTTTTACAATGTTTGTAAATGTGTGGGCACCATGTATCTATCATAAAATTAATTTATTTGTAATTGCTTCAATTTCATTCTTTTTACCAATTTGGGTACAGTAATTTTGTTCTGGATGCATCGTTTTCACACATAATTATACAATGAATGTATGTTAAATATTGTAGTTAAATCATTTTTAAAAGAGTAACGGTGGAGTTTCTTGCCCATTCTTCTCCATACGAAACTACATTTTGGAAGGGGCGACTAGAATCAATTCTATTTTAATGTAAATGTTGACGTTCAAAAGTGCCTTTTAAGTGCCTATTTGAAATAAATGCTTTGACTTTGACTTTTGACTTTGACTTCGTAATGTCTGTCACAGAGCCACGAATGACAGCCGGGTCCAACGGCTTAACATGTCAATATATGTAAAGATGTTTACCCATCCATGGAACAACTGCGGCAAGCGTACTAATCGATCGACCCGTGCGCGTGCGTCCGTTAGCCATAAACTTTAAAATCATCCTGTACAAATCTCACAGTGAGAACTTAGCTAAAGTGAGCTTGGAGTGTACTGTCAATTACTAGCATCAGGTGGTCACGTCAAGCTCACTAATCATTTAAGTCTTTCCATTGAGATTATTATAGAGTAGAATATTGTGTTGTTTAAATCAAAGAGCATTTTGTTTTCTGTGTCCCTTAAATTTGACATTGTATTTTAATTCCAATTCTGTGACCCCTAATTTTTACTTTTCATTTTATTCCCATTCTGTGACTTTTCTTCTTTATATTTTTACTCTGCGACTCACATTTTACTCTATTCTGTTGCATCATTGTGAAATTTAATAGACCTGCAGGTATATTGCCTGTCCGCCAGTTCAATCACATAACCATTCAAATGAAATCGAATCAAATTCAGAAAATACGATAAAGTAAATTTTGCACAACATCAAATACACAAAAACCACCAAAACAAAACCTTAATGACCAATACAGAACCATTTACCACCACAAAGGCACATAATTGTCAACAATTACACAGTCTCACACATTCTGCGGAACTCAAAGAGGCTCAAACGAGGCATTGTTCTCACAAAACGTTTTTGTGCTCAAGCGAGGACATCAAGATGTTATCATCTTGACGAGATCCAAACGGAAATGAATGAATCCGTCTTTATATGGAGTTTTTGGAGTACTCTTGTAGTATTAAATGTGGGAGCAGAAAAACCACTTTATACAGACATTAATACGTCATTATTACAGTTGATTTAATTTGTGTGTTGTTTGATTAGCTCAATCCACCGATAATTTGCCCACCGCTGAGACACAGGCCTCCACTCTTCGAGAGAAAGTGGGCTCGTGAGCTTGCTAGATGTCACATTTCTTATAACTTTTGGTTGTATGATTGGCTGTTATTATTTGAGACTAGCTTTTGCCAGCGGCTTTGCCCGCGTGGAGGTAGAAAGTTATCCCACAGGAACGTACTGTGTACTATGTGTTATTCCAGGTTACAAACTATCTGTTTGCCAAATTTCATCGAAATCCGTTCAGCCGTTTTTGCGTGAAATATCCAAACTTTTACATTGATAAATATTAGTAGGGTTTTTTTAAAAAAAAAAACGTTGTTCCACGCTAGGAATTACTCAGGTATTGTGGGTGCGTTCAAATATTTAAACTCACATACACAAACAGCCAGGCCCGGAACAATTATTTGTAGGTCATACCAATATTTGTTCCGTGCGGGAATCAAACCCGCGACACGCAGCGCAGCAGTCAATCGCTTAACCGCTGCGCCAACCGTGCTACCAGGATTAGACTACTAGCTTTCAAATACTCGTTAAGATTTCTTGTAAAGTATCGGAATCCTCCAGAAATAGAGTTATGACACATATAGAATTAAACATGCCTCTTCTGTACTGATAGAGCAAAAGAATCATCAGAAACTAGCAACCCGCGTGTGGCCTGAAACACGATAAATAGATTTATAGAAGTATGAGGAACAGGTTTTTCACTTAAAAGGCAGGATCCTCCAACCAGAGAGGTGTCATGTCTGGTGGTGGGCTACCTACCAATGATTGAGGCCGGGACGTTATATATATGCTAGTTGCGCTGCAAATTCTACTTGCGCGATGCAGGATTTTGCATAGTTGCCGCCACAATGGCAAAAACATAGATTAGAGCATCCTTTGGCACCTGCTATAAACAACAACCATAGAATCACCAATCGTCCTTACAATATTATGATAAGATAAGATCACGATGACTTCACGCTTGTTTTTTTTTCCGAAGTGTTAGCTAGAGGTGATGAATTAACGTTTATTCTCCAAAAGTGAACTGCACGGTACCTGCATAATAGAGTATTAGTAACAATGGCTTTCACTTTGACAGTTCATCAGCATTTATGGCGTTGTTTATATTTCTGAGCGTATACTCTAAATGTTTCTTCATCTAATTCGAACATATTAAACAATATATCAGCAACATTCATCAAAATGATTCAGATTGTGATTGATAATATTTATGGTGCTGGGCCACTAAAATGTCCTTCCATTTTCATGCATTGCTCAAAACGATCCCTCTGCCTCTATACTTCATAGTGAGAAGCTTCTCGACTGCGGCCTGAAATGTATTAATGTGGGTGATATCCGACTGCTACTTATTCTCCATGTTATATATCTGTTTAGTAATAAAAAACCTCTTAAAGGATGAGTTGTGAGAACAGTGACGTCTGTAACAATGGCTTTAACGCGTCTCTTGGATTGAAATGCAATATTTTAACGGCTAATTTATTTCCTTTTTTGGAGAAAAGATACGCAGCTTTGATGTTTCCGAGATTTGCAATTACATTAGGAAAGGATACACTCCCTTATAGGGTTTTTCACAAGGCGAGTTCTGTTTTTCGCGACGCAGTAAGTAGGTATCAATAATTTTATTGTTTGGCGTAGTCCCGGATGTTTATGGGCTCGATAGCATTTATAAATGTGACCTTGCCTTGACCTTAACCTTGTTTATTGTCAGAGAAATCTAGAAACAGTAATTTGTAGTGAACGAAACTATCGTGGGGAAGACTGAACCTGGAAAATTCCTGCCACAATCTCATCGCAGCGACATTCAATATCGATTTTTTTTTTCGATATCGAATCGAAAGGTTTCTCGATAAATTTAGACTGAGATTAGAATGCAAATATTCATAAAAATACAGCAGCAGTGGTTGCGCGGCACACTAACAATAGGAATGGGGCTTTTATTTTGACAGGTCAACATCTTATTCTATCATTTAAGTCATTGAGCGTCTGCTCGAAATGTGTCTACATTTAATTCGAACATATTATTTTTATTTGAAGAGAAACTTTGTAGGCCCACAGACGTCGTCTATAAATCTACAGATTTATAGACGATTTTCTATTCTTTATTTTCATTCCTCTAAGTACCTGGTACTTATTGACAGGCCTGCACTGTCCTCCCATACCTAATATCACTGTAATTTGAAAACATTATAAAAGCCAATTATTTTTAAAAGAGTAACCGTGGAGTTTCTTGCCGGCTCTTCTCCATAGGAAGAGACAAATTGGAACCGTGCACCTAGCTTCTGACGTTTCATAAGTGCCCATGCAGGTTTATGTGAAATAAAATATTTTGATTTGATTTGATTTTGATTTATTTATTTAGGACAAAGGATATACGTTATAAATCAAAGTAATAACAAGGTTCTTTTACGTGTGCTCCTTCAATTACAGGAGACCACAGCATGCACATATAACTAAGTGTAAACACGATAAACATGAAGAAAACAATGATAAATGATGAAAAATAAATTATGAGATTAGTGAAAATATAAAAAAAAAACAAAACAACATGTCAAGATTGAGCATTAAAATAACGATTGTGTAGGATAAAACATAAAACATAAAAATACGAGACAATACATGATTAGATTTAAGTAAAGTAAAATAAAAATTAACATGTCAGGGTTGTGCATTCTTAAGGGGAACGTAATCGCGGGCTCTAACTCACTGGTGGGCCTGCCTAAAAAGCACGCTGTCTCACCAGGCATCGTGTCCGACAGAGGTAGTGCCCGTGACGAGCAATTAGACGCTAGTCTACACCAAAGAGTACAGTATATATATGAGGTCTACACTCACAACATTATTGAGTGAGATGCATGATCATTTTTAGTATAACATGCGCGTAAAAAATTAAAAACAATCCTTCGGAAGATCGGGTTTTATGAAAAAACCACTGCATAAATCAATGACCAATAAAGTTTATTGTACTTATCGATATTTGAGCTTTGTCGGTACCATCTTGGTTTTGCAGATTTTACACTTTTTTTATTACTTAAACACGCTTAAATTTAGGTTAAATTAGCAAGAAAAACGAATCTTTGTCGGCTCGTAACTTTTAATGGCTTTTTATTTTAGTAGTCTGTTTCCGTACAGACAATATTAATAATGAGACAAAACCATACCATGATTACTTTTTGATGTACATTGTCGAACAGTGGAGTAATATACTCCCGAAGTTTATATGGGAAAAATTTGGACTAGATTCACCTTCAAACAATTGGATAGTAGGAATAATAATTATATCACATTTGTTGACTTGGAGAGAAATGTACTCAGTTAGTTGCGGTGGTTACATTCTTCTTGTATTTTGAGATGGGGAGGGTTATATCCAGATTACAACGCTTAGACAATTCATTGTATTGCCATTATGAAGCAATCATCATCATTTCAGCCGAAAGACGTCCACTGCTGGACATAGGCCTCCCCCAAGCTCCGCCACATCGACTGGATGGATATAAGCAATAGATCAGCATTATCATTACAAACGATTCAGATTGTGAATGATAGTATGTAACGCAATTAGGTTGAAGGTCTTCGTTTTCTTGTAGTTCAATCTCTTGGCGTTCTAAAAGGGTGTGTCCAGAGCTGGCGAATGCGCCGGTCGCGAGCCGCCCGCGAACTGCGCGCGTGCATTTCTGCCCTGCTAATTCTAAATGCAGTACCTTCAAAAAAGCGGTTTCGAGAAAAACGCAGAAATCTATAAGTCAAATTTTCATGCAAGTACTGTGAATCTCGCTATCAAAAAAACATACTTCCAGTACCAAAATATTTTTATTTTTCCCCTATAGGTTTGCCCCTAAGGATGCCATTTCTGCAAAAAAGTGAAAACCCGTGTGTCGATTACTGCAGATACAATTGAATCATGAAAAGCACGCGCGCACTTAGCAAGCGGTGAGCGTGCGGCTCGTAAGCGGCGCATTTGCCAGGTCTGGGCACACCCTAACGAAAGGATACAGAATCCTATTCAAGCTCGAAACGCTTTTTAATTTCCAATTAACCTATTTTAGCCCAGGTCAGTAGACACAAATTGCAGTCTTATCAAAGCCCATCTTACGTCACTCAATACGAAGCGATAATTATCAAATTTTGTTTCGTCCCTTCCTTCCAACATGATTACATGACGTTCACGCAACGGACTCCGGTCTTTATGCCCTTATCTTAACGACGTAATCAGGATGACGTCACGATGTCGAAATAAATCACGTCACTTCTCCGTCGCTGTTGTCGTAAATGTGAGAAGTGACGCGATTCGTTGTGCGTAAAATGTGTTGACTGATTCTGTTTTGTTTTTTTTTTTTTTAGGGAATAAATTTGTTTTTGACTTTTTTAGCGAAAATTCAGGATGATCTTTGTAATGTAAAACTAACTTTAGTAACTCGTCTTATCACTCGTGTTATCCAAATATGGCCTAATGACTTAAAATTCCTTAAAAAAGAAATAAATCGTGTGAAAGAAAAGAAATAAAATAGGTTTATTGGTATTACAGCGATAAAAAATAGAAAGAATGATAAATAAAAACGAAAAACAAAAAATCAAAATCAAAAGTCATGTATTCAAATTAAGCTGAGAATCAGCACTTTTCGAATGTCACCAATCGGAACGCCGAACGCGCTCACTGCGTTTGATCGAGATAGTAAAATTAAACTCACACTAAGGCCTCTGATGCAACCCACGAGTACCGTACGCTCTATAATAACAAACACGTAGAGAAGTGTGTTTCCGTAATAGTAAATTAATCTCTCTGCATTCATATAACGGGTCAAATTGAGCAAAACATTTCCATTACGAGTATTATCAAAGTTGCCCCCTGTTTTTAAAGTCACCTCATTGTACCATTTGGACGAAGTTACTGGCGGTTCCTACTCCGTATCACCGGACATAAACGTTTGGGACTCAACCTAAGAATGAATGACACCACAATTTGAAAGTTTTCCCTACTCTTGACGTGTTTTTCGGGTGTAGGGTTCACTCCGAATTTACAAACTACTTTCAGATGGGCCTGTATCTTCGTTGACAGACTTAGACAGAAGGCCTGCTTTTGTAGAGCGAAGTCTTTGTCACTTATAAGGAAAACGAATGAGTATAACTTATAGGACAACTTATGAGTATAACTTATAGGTACAACTATAAGTAAAAAGAGACTCACATAGTTTTTTTTACAGCTTGTATATCATATAGACACCTGGGTAGTACAATGTTTCAGAGTGATTAAATGGGCGGTGGTTTTAAAATTATGTAACCAAATTTCTACGTCCTGACTTATAGAGAGAAATTATAATTTTGTACATGATGTATAAGTTTATTATGCTATTACAATGGAAAAAAATTTAAACACTGTGATTTAATACACTAAATTAAATATTTCTAGACTTACTGTTGTTCTTGAATACTTATATTCGGTGGAAGGTAATGTTTCTCACAAAAGCTCAGCAAAAAATTCTTACCTGAAACAAAATAGACAATATTTAGAATTGTTTAAACATATCACACAAAGTTAGATCATTTCCAAACTCCAAGAAACAGGATACGTACGACCGACAAAACCACAGACAGTTCTAATACCTATATCTTTCAAATAAATCGGTAGCACCATACAATAACTTCAGAATTTGGCGCGTATCCAAACCGGTACATTCTACAGTCAACCGCACGAAACAGTTTGACCTTGAAAACGTCTTTATTTTTTAGCAGGCACTGGATGACCAGTGATAACGGAAAGAAAGAGTAATTATTTATTCTGCACAAACAAAACGCACATTACAAAAAAAAAGATATATAAAATTCACACATACAAAGTAGCCAAAAGTCCTATATTCAGGTAGGAAAAGTTTTACAATTTTGTCCATTGATTGTTAATGTCAACGCTAAGGACCAAAGACAATACAAATGGATAACGGCCGCGACTTATGAGTTGTACTTCGTAGGTTCAAACCCAGTCAGGCGCTATACTTTGTGTACCTAAATTATTTCATCACCACTGCGTCATCGTGAGGAAACCGACATGTCCTAGAACCAAAAATTCGAAGACATGTGACTTCTACGAACCCACACTGGGCCCGCGTGGTGGATTGAGGCGTACTCCCACTCACATAAGTACATAGAGGCCTATGTCTCAGCAGTGAGAACATTATGGGCCGATAATGCTATGTTATGGAGTGGGGACCATGCATCGTACTTTCTGAGGCACGGAAGAAGCCCCGGTAACCCATTGGTCCTGGCTGTCATTCGTGGTTCTCTAACAGTCATTAGCGCCAGTTCACACCGATACACTTTTTAACCCGTGGCATGTTCCAAACAACTTCTTTTATTTTTTTCTAGACAGTGTCGCAAGACGCGTGTAGCTCATGGCCACGGGGTAAGGCCAGGTCATTAGTCAGTCGTAGACCTTATAATAGAATGTTGACCTACTAATTAGTGTTATCTTGGTTTCTAATAGAAATTGTATTGTTATCGGAACGCATGAGGTTCACTTGACATGCGAGAGGAGATCACGATACAAAATAGATCTTATATACTTTACAATAAGGTATACGTGCACAACATGTTGCATCTCAGCGTTCTTCGACACGCTTTCGCGCTCGTAGTGAAATTATACATTTTCGTGTGGTAAATAAGTTAGATATTCTGTTGCTATCTTAAAAAGTGCGCGCAGTCGCGCCTCTGTGTGAACTGACCCTTTACGGGTAATCGGAAGACCAAAAGTCTAACGAATAGTTTCACCAAGGGGTATCGTGTTACCCAGAGCATTTTGGAGGTCAGCTAGGCAGTTGATCCATGTAAAATCCTGAGGTTCAGCTGCATCTGGTTAGCCAATAGAGAGGTTTTTGTTTTTTTGGGTGGGAAATCATCAAATAACTTTCCAACTTTAACTAACAGGGCGTGTCAGACTTTTACTGACTAAAACCCACCCGTGTTCCCTCAGTTGCCTGTGTGCCAGGGGCCGCGATATCCAGGGAATAGGCCAAGGATATGATGATAAAGGCGGTTCTTCGCAGTGTTACGAATACATGCAGTTGACTGTACAATTGCTAGCTCATTTCACAGCTTTGTAGCTCAATAATATAGGATTTAGGGTCGTTGGATAGGGGACTTGCTTCGTCGGTAAAACGGGATGTATCTTTGTTTAGAGACATTAGTTGATCGCTACTGGCAGAAGATTTCTCTTCGTCAAATTAAATAAATGTTTGTCGAGCTAACTTTTTGTACTGAAAAGTCTCTTGTTATTCAAAGTAAGCAAGCTTAACATCGCCGTGGTCGCTGAGCCGTACTTTGTCCCGCCCAGGGATTACTGGGTGGAGGACCTGAGCGGCTCAGTGACCATAATTTCGTCGGCCGCCGCCGGCACCCCGGCTCTCGAGGGTATCCAGAGAGGAAGGGGTTGCGTAGCAGCACGGTTCGGGGAGATTGCAGTGGTAGGGGTGTACTTCTCCCCGAGCCGAACTCTCGCCGAGTTCCACAACTCCCTTGAGGAGTTGAGAGACGTCGTCGTCGGGTTTCGTTCCCTCCCCGTGCTCGTCCTCGGGGACTTCAATGCCAAGAACTTGGCTTGGGGTTCCCGGTTGACGGATGTGCGGGGTAGGATGGTGGAGGACTGGGCTCTAGAGGTGGGCCTGGTCGTCCTAAATCGGGGTTCTGTCGCCACGTGTGTGCGGATGCGGGGTGAGTCGGTGGTGGACATTTCGTTCGCCAGCCCCGCTCTGTCACCGCGTGTCGTCGACTGGCGCGTCATGGAGGGGGTGGAGACGTATTCCGACCACCGGTATATCCGGTTTGACGTCTCCGCCCAGGCCTCGAGCGCGCCGGTCCAACAGGCCCCGTGTGGTCCGCGGTGGGCGCTGAAGCGGCTGGACCGGGAGTTCCTCCTGGAAGCCTCGATCGTGCAGGCCTGGGTGTCACCACCAGACAGGCCTGCCGACATCAACGACGAGGCGGAGTGGTTCCGGGAGGCCATGTCCGAGGTATGCGACGTGGCAATGCCCCGGGTCCAGCCAGGACGTGCTCCACGCCAGGTGTACTGGTGGTCGCCGGAGCTCACAGCTCTGCGCGAGGCGTGCGTTGCTGCGCGGCATCGGTACACCAGGCACCGCAGGCTCCGTATCCGCCCTCCGGATACGGAAGCCATTCAGGCGGAGCTATACGAGGGGTACAGAGTGGCGAAGACCACCCTCCGAGCGGAGATCCTGCGGGCCAGGTCACTGGCCCGCGAGGAGTCGCTGGAGACTCTGAACAGACCCGTGGGGACGCCCCTACAAAACGGTGCGGGAGAAAATCCGCCCGTGGGCTCCCCCGCTGACCCAGAGTCTCCGGCCTCAGCTCGTGCAGGACGTGGTGAGCGCTCTGTTTCCCTCGCGAGGGGAGCATGCTCCCCCGGCCATGGCTCCGCCACCTGCGGTGCCCGACGCGGACCACACCGACGACGACGACGATGCTCCAGAGGTGACCGAGGTAGAATTGAGAGTGGCGGTACGTAGGCTGAATGCCAAGAATACCGCCCCAGGACCCGACGGCTTGCCTGGAAAAGCCTGGGTCCTGGCCTTGGAGGCTCTCGGGCCTCGACTAAGAGGGCTCCTAAGCGCATGCTTGGAGGAGGGCCAGTTCCCATGTCACTGGAAGACGGGGAAACTGGTCCTCATCAAGAAGCAGGGGCGCCCCGCGGACTCTCCGTCCGCTTACCGGCCCATCGTGCTGCTCGACGAGGTGGGCAAGCTCTTTGAAAGAGTCATTGCAGACCGCCTCGTCGGGCGGCTGGTGCGGGTGGGGCCGGATTTGGCGGAGAGCCAGTTCGGTTTCCGCAGGGGGCGCTCCACGGTGGACGCCATCATGCGCGTGCGAGCCCTCACGACGGGGGATGCTGTGGCCCGGGGTGGGGTCGTCTTGGCGGTGTCTCTGGACATCGCCAATGCCTTCAACACCCTGCCCTGGAGTTGCATAAGGGAGGCACTCCGGTATCACCGGATGCCGACCTACCTCTGTCGTGTGGTCGAAGCCTACTTGACGGACAGGGCCGTCATCTACCCCGGTTACCTAGGAGAGTGGAACCGGCGAGAGATGTCGTGCGGTGTCCCACAGGGATCGGTCCTGGGGCCGCATCTGTGGGACATCGGATACGACTGGGTGCTGCGCGCCGACCTCCCTAGTGGCGTCAGCGTAGTTTGCTACGCTGACGACACGCTGGTCCTGTCGCAAGGGAGGTCGTATCAGGCGGCGGCCGACTTAGCGACACACGGAGTTGCGACAATCGTCGATAGGATCCGGCAACTGGGACTCGAGGTGGCCTTGCACAAATCCGAGGCCATGTGGTTTCATGGTCTTCGGAATGCGCCACTGACGGGTTCCCAGATAACGGTGGGAGGGGTTCACATCGGCGTCGAGTCGACGATGAAGTACCTAGGACTCGTCCTCGACAGCCGGTGGAACTTCGGGGAACATTTCCGACGTTTGGCTCCCAGACTGGAGCGGGCCGGGGCTGCCTTGAAGCGGCTCCTGCCCAATCTAGGGGGGCCAAACGCCTCCTGCCGGAGGCTCTACGCGGGGGTCGTGCGGGCCATGGCCCTATACGGGGCGCCGGTGTGGGCGCCTACATTGAGGCGCCAACCAGCACGCCGGTTGAAGGCGGCCCATAGGGTCATGGCCATCCGGATGATCCGGGGATACCGCACGATCTCCGGTGAGGCGGCGGGCCTCCTTGCCGGATTACCGCCATGGGATCTGGAGGCAAACGTCCTCGCGCTCACTTGGGAGTGGCGCGAGGAGGCCAAACGCCGGGGCGTAACTCCGCTGCCGCGGGAAATCGCGGCACGGCGGACAGAGCTCCGGCAGGATCTCATGGCGACGTGGAAAGTGCGATTGTCGCAACCCAGTGCTGGGCACGCCACGATTGCGGCGGTAAGTCCCCTCTTTGAGGAGTGGTTTGAGAGGCGGCATGGCGTCCTCACCTTCCGCCTGACACAGGTCCTCACCGGACATGGGTGTTTCGGGAGGTTCCTGTTTCGGATAGGGCGGGAGGAAACGCCCGGGTGTTTCCATTGCGAAGATCGCCCAGAGGACACGGTGGAGCATACGGTGGAGGTCTGCCCGGCTTGGGCGGAGCACCGCCGTGTCCTCGTGGAGGTGATCGGCGGCGGCGATCTCTCGCGTCCGACCCTGGTCCAGGCCATGGTACGGAGCGAGAGGGCATGGCTGGCAGTCGCCTCCTTCAGCGAAGCAGTTATGCTCGCAAAGAGGGAGGCGGCGCACGTGAGGGAGATGCAGTACATGCGCCCTCACAGCCGTGGCCTTCGCAGGAGACGCCCTGGGCGTCGGGAATCCCAGGCTGATTCCCGGCCACCGTAGGCACGGGCTTGCGGACGGCGAGTAATGGGTAGCTCGCTGTCCGGTAAGGACCAAGCCCGGGTCGACGGCGCGTTGTGTTCCACGCGCGCCTCAAAGAGATGTCAGCAGCAACAGAGGGGCCCGCAAGGGCCGATGCCTGCCAGGGGTGCGGGTTGTTCGAAAGAGATACCGCCGCCCCTGGCACACAGGCAACTGAGGGAACACGGGTGGGTTTTAGTCAGTAAAAGTCTGACACGCCCTCCCGCTCCACCCAGAGCGGGAGAAGTTATTTGATGATTTCCCACCCAGAAAAAAAAAAAAAAAAAAGTAAGCAAGCTTATCATAGCATTATTAGCCTTTAATGTTCCCACTGCTGAGACATGGACCTCCTCTCGGTGAGTTGGCTGAAACCCACCACGCGGGCCCAGTGCAGGTTGGTAAATGTCACTCTGTCAAATAAAATAAAACGAAATACGTTTAAAAAACACGACATCAAAAAACACACACCCCAAGTTCGGAATCTGCGAACTAGTGCTAGTGCATAGAAAGCAATTCCGTAAACTTATCAGCGACTCAAACTTTCTTAGTAAAATAATTAATCAAATCCTGTAACATACAAGGACAGACTTCACCAAGCTCCCTCAAGGGGAACATAAAATAGAATAATTAACGGGAGTAATCTACATAGACATTAGACACCTCCATATATGAGGAACACCCTTTCTTGGAAGCTTTCTTAATAAATGATGGAACAAATTGTAGTACAAATTGTAGTACAAATTGTAGAACAAATTGTATACCCGTATTTTTTCCTCGCCATTCTAAATAACGCAATGTTGTAGCATTGTCAAAATGAACGAAATTATAATTGCCAGTTTAATACGCAATTATTTCGTTGGTGTTTATGATAAGATAATATAAGATTTATTTATTTGTCTAAACATTGTATAAATACAAGAGCATGCAAGTTAATAGATACATCGTTTGAGTCCATTCATATTTAGCCGTAAGTATCGGCGTACAAATATTTGCATAACATTAAAAGAATTACCAATAAGAAAAATAAAAAAAGCATACCTGGAATAGGCACTTACATAGATTATAATTTTGAAACTTATAAATTATTTTATGTTATTAGGTATGTCAAAATTCCATATTCATATAAATTAGATATTAGTGTCCGGAAAACATAAAATTGTTCAATCAAACAAATACTTTTTCGTCTAGAAATTCGGAGACACTATAATATGCCTTTTGCGATAGAAACATTTTGAATTGTCGCTGAAATGCCTTACTATTTAACTCCTTCCAACGTTTAGGCAATTTGTTAAATATAGTAGGTGCCATGCAGACGATACTCTTGCGCATGAGTGCCGTTTTTGCTGGATAGACTCGAAGACTGGTCATATCTCGTCTATCACGCGGTACAACGTCCTGTAGACGTGGAAACAAATTGGGGTTTGTTTTGACAAACATTGCGATTTCGAGGATATAAATTAACAAAACAAGGAAGAGTTAACATCTTGTACTTAAACTTGTACTTTTTTTTAACAAAAACGTTGCTCCACACTAGGAATTACTCCTGTATTGTGGGTTTACATGTGTGTGTGTGGCATATCGATGTATAAAAAGAGAATGTCACGCTGATCAAGTTGCCCCCCTAACCGTCCCTTGCCCGCAGAAGTGCCAGCCCGCGCCGAAGCTGAGCAAGTAGAGTTAAAATCCCCATGATTTAATAATAAGAAAATTGTTTGATCCAGCCTGTCCCCACTTGCTGCCCCCCCAACAGTGACTCCCTGAGCCGAGGCTCGTACCCCGCAGGGGTTGCCCTCAGTGCGCAGTCGCTATAGGTTTAAGTATTAGTTTTGTAAGCCCTAGCTGGAGGCTCTTAGTCTAAAAGCTAATAGTCCCCACAGGAAAGCCCGTTTAAGCAGTCACGGCCTCTCAAGGTCAACTGCGAGATGCCATACCCAAGAAAAAAAAAATCAAGTTGCACATTGTCTCTGCCGCTTGATCAGTGTGACATTCTCTCTTGTTCTTCAAAACCAAAGTTGATTTTAATTCAATGTGCTATAAATGCCCATATTGTATCGTTATTCATTGATAATTTCAATAAGAAAAGAAAAGAAAAATCGTTTATTTGAAATAGAACCACGCATATAAAAACAAATCAGCGATTCTAACGAATCGCGAACCTCCTGCTGTTATTGAAGCTGGTTTAAAATATTTATTTTATTTATTTATTGTTAATTAAAACTGTAACACCAATTACATTAATTAACATAGAGATTGAAACAAGTATAGCTATCAAAAATATTACAAATACTAACATATAATACAGGACAACCAGGCATATTTACTCTCGCAAAACATCAGGGCGTCTAAAAAGGCCGCTTTAGCATTATGATAATGCCAAATAGGATAAATTTATGAATCATATTTAAAATCGTAAAATGGTCACAAACTGACAATTCATAATATTATCTGCGTAAACAGCACGCAATTCATCTGTTTGACAGTTTTGTATGGAAATTCGTAAAATAGTCACCAAATAATGAATTGCTTTATTAAAGTAAAATGTCAAATAGCAGGATCATAGAGGAATTGAATTGTTTTAGAGGAATCGCTTAATGTGTCGTTTTTAAGGCCCCTGACATACACGCATAATTTTGCTCCATTCATCAGCAAACAGATCTCATTCAGGATAGATGGTCAGGAGGGCGTTAAGCATCTTTAAAGTACGACACACAGGGGACTCAGCTCTGGCGACAGTCTTAGATAACGGTGGTGCAAACAGATTGCGTCGACGGCTTTGACTATGACCGATGAATTTGTCGGGAACAAATAGTCGACAGAAAACATCGAGGAGTTTGGGACTGTCGATGTATCCTCTGAGAGTTTTGCAGGCTACTGTGAGCTGTAGAAAGCCTCGTCGAATCTCTAAGGAGTAGAAGCCCAAAACACCCAGGAGGTAATTAGTAGGGTACATGAAAGGAAAGAAGTGGAACGTCTTTTTATACAGAAATCTCAGGAAAGTTTTCTGTACCTACTCCAGCGATAATGTATGAGACGCCGTGTAGGTATGGCAGATACAGGCACCAGCCTCGAATTTAAAGATCAAAAGCACTCAGCCTCATGATAACTCGTTCGCACGCCGTGACCACCCCAGGAACCACATAGCATAAGGGCCCCAGACGACCTCGTGTCTGGCACCCTTGGTCCCCCTGCGACGGGTCAGCACAATGGCCTCGTCGCATACCACTTTTCGGCCGCAGGGGATAGGGAGAGCGGCCAACGCTATACCGACACTCCTCCTCCCCTGCGGCCCCACCGCGTCCACCATCAAACGGTGGCGGCCCCGTCCAGGCCACGGAAGGGAAGAACGCTACTCAGAAGTACCGGCACTCCTCCTCCGCCGCAGCCTGTAACCCTCAGCCGCGATGCCTCCAATTTAACATCGCGGCCCGCCTCAGTTGCGATGCACCTCACCGCAACCTGCTTTTTGGCCGCTACGTCGTCGGCTTGGAGGCAAAAGCCATGACGAGCGGCCCCACCTTGGGGTTCCTCTTCGCTTCCACGGCTACTGAGCCCCCACTACAACAATGCGGGAACCCACTGGGGGCAATATAACTCGTTATAGTACTAACTAGTCTGCGCATCATCAGCGTATAAAATGCCGCGTAAATAATGATACATTTTATGCTTTTTATTTTTAATAGACCCTAGAAAGCAAATGTGGGTTTTACAAAACACCTGTGCCTACCCCATAGGAAGGCGTGATGTTAGGTAATAATGACAAATGGTTCCGTACTCGGCGTTAATAATATTGATGAATGATCGTCTATAGTGACATGTTTACATGTGACATTCCCTGTCACGCGACTTTTATCCCCAAATGAGTCCACAGAGGTATTAGTACACGCGTACACGCCCATTGTAATTACTATTAATTATTACATGGTTGGATGGCTTAGCTGACTCGATCATGTTTGGAGAATTAATGAAACGCAATTAGGTTATAATCACTTTGTTTATTTCATGTTTGAATAGCTTTTCCCGTGACTTCACCCGTGTTCAGCCAAAAGACGTCCACTGCTGGACAGAGGCCTCCCCTAAGCTCCGCCACTTCCACCGGTTCTGCGCTCCCGCATCCAGCGGATTCCTGCGGTCTTCACAAGATCATCGGTTCACCTTGTGGAAGGCCTTACAACTCTACGTCTTTCGGAACGCGGTCGACACTCCAGAACCTCCGGGCCCATCGGTTCTGCGAGCAATGTTGCCCACTGCCACTAAAGTTTATTATTATTATTCGGGCTATGTCGGTTGCTTTGGTTCTCCTGCGGATCTCTTCCTTCCTGATTCAATCGCGCAGGGAAACTTCAAGCATAGCCCTCTCCATTGCCAATGTTTAAGTGTGAAGAATCAAAAATCGAAATCAATTTAGCCTTTAAGTTCACGTTCACGGACGTAGTAATATCGCGTCGGGATTTTTTGCTGCACTGGATTTTCAACGCTCTGCTTAGCGCCGCTACTTGAAAATCGAACAGAGTGTTTTTCCGACGCGCTGGGATGGATTTTGTTGAATTCTGAATGCTCGGTTCAACACCGAGAAAGCATGAAAAGGTTACAAACAGATGGACTAAAGGCTTTTACAGACAGGCGCGACGCCACAGCGCAACGCGACACTTTTAGAACAATTTCCATGAAGTTTTCATAGAAATTGTTCTACGAGAGTCACGTCACGATGTCGCCTCGCGCCTGTTAGAAGTAGCTTTTATAAAATAAGGTATGGATTTGAATAAAATTAAGTCGTACAAAAGTATTATTTTATTGTAATACTAGGCTTTTGCTAGCGGCTTCGCCCGCGTTGAGGTCGAAAACTATCCCACGGGAACATAGTACCAGGATAAAAAGTATCATATGTGTTATTCCAGGTTACATACCACTTGTGTGCCAAATTTCATTCAAATCCGTTCAGCTGTTTTTGCGTGACTGAGTAACAAACATCCATATATACATCCATACTCACAAACTTTGACATTTATAATATTAGGACTGTTGGACTTACCACAGAGCAGCTGGTGTTTTAAGGATGATCCCGACCGTTGGCATCCGTTTATCACCAGGTTCAATTACCTACCTGCGGCCAGATAAAGCCGATGAAGGTATCAAACCATATGCCACGGTATTATGAAGGCATCAAGCAAAATTTATTTCCGCAACGTTACTTCGAGCCAACGAAACGTTGAGAACCGGCAGTAGCGGATGTAGCCTCGGAGCAGTACTGATGCAGGGGGAGAGCCCCAAAGATGTTCGTGGGAACCCACTCAAGGACCCTGATTAAAATCTTCGAGAAACTTAAGACAACCGACGAACCGTTTAGGGGGAGGGATTGGTCCGGCCTTGACTTTATTACGTCTGACAGAGTGTTATATAGACCTTACAGTATTAAAGAAGCCGTGAGCTCCACCACGTACGTTTTAAAGGTAAGTACCGGTGAAATGTTAGGGTACCACATCCCTCAGTTGACCCCACTCGTAGGCGACGTACTACCAGCCCTGGTCTATGAAAAACGTAGGCGCGGTAGACCTAAGCGTTATCTTGACTGACTCAAATGCGTGGTCGCATGCCTGGGTCAGAGGGGGAGGATGTAGCACAGCTTTTAACAACTGTGTGCCTTAAGCGCGGCGATAAGCAGCATACACCCCCGCCCGCACTCCCGCGCTGACCGACAGTGGACGACGGCTCCCGAGGTAGTACGCCATGCTCGCGACTCGCTCTGATTAGTTTTCATTGTTTTTCCTATTTTTGGGATAGTGGGCTAGTGGGGATTGGAGTCCCACATGACTGCACTATCTCCCCGTGATAGCGCAGCATGCATGAGCATTTCTCCACGTTAAAAAATACTTCCTGTCTGTCTGGTTGCAGATAAATACCAGTATTATTATAGCAGATGTTATGTTTAATAAAAACTGTAGTGTATTAAATTTTCAACAACATGCAACGCATTGAAAATGAATTCATATCGGAGACGCCTATAGGCGTCGGCAACTCGAAATCAACAAGTGCAATCAAGGGGTCAAGTGAATCAACATAAATGATAAAATACACTTCGGAATTCCGAATATTGCGTTTTCGGAACAATCAGTCCTGATTGCGATTCTGTAACTCCGTTGATTCCGAAACTTCATAACAAGAACTTTGTAACTATTTTGGTTGAATGTACAGATATTTAAGTCTGGCTCAAAGGCTATTTATAGAACCCGTTTGTCAAGCAGAAAGTTACGGATTCAACACTGGGTATATTAATTTAGGTACCAAGTACCAATGTCATAGTAGATACATACATAGAATCGCGCCTTTATCTCGTGCGATTATGTAGAAACTACAGAACGACACGTGCTACGATCCTTAGATACTACTTTTGCTTTGTACACAATCATTTACTTACTTCATAAAAGCGAAAGTTTGTATGTATGGATGTATGAATGTTTGTTACACTTTCACGCAAAAACATATATATACAAAAACGTATACATTTTAATAAAACTTTACAATAATATAGCTTATACATCAGAATATCACATAAGCTATAATTTATAAGGATGTTGTGTGAATTGTCCAAAATATAATGATAAGTGTCAAGTAAGTAGGAAAAACATCTGCCATCTGCGAGCTATTTTGGCGTGCGCTGCAAAAACCGTTAGAGTTACACGTATATAGTGTATTATGGAAATTTTCACCCTAAATAATCCTACAAAAAAGCCCACGACTGCATACATCTATCTTTTATGTGTAAGCCATTATTTCCAAAACAGTGAACCATAAATACAATAAAAATAAACTACTCGAAGTACCAATCCTGCGCAGAAAAAATCGCGGGCACCAGCTAGTAAAATATATATCCTGCATACACTATACTACAGTTCTGTAAATAAGGATCTCTCAGAGCATTCTCTCAGGGGCTCGTGGCTAAGTAACAACAGGTACACAGGTCAACCATCAAGGTTAAGTAACGAATGCCGTAATCAGTCCATTACCGAGACCCCTCCATGTCTCGGAAAGCTGTCATTTCGGATCTTTGACAGTCGTTACGGGTCATCACTAAAATCCCTAAATTCTGACAACCAGTCCTACAAAGGGGTATCGTATTTCCCAGTAACTGGATTTTGGAGGTCAATACTCAATACCCAATTCTTTATCAAATTCCACATGTATTAAATAGATGGTATAAATAGTGAGATCAATATGGACCCTGTCGGGCACAGCAAAAATAGGAGAGAGGAAGAGGGCTAAATACAAATTCAAGCAATTCAGAAACTATCTGCCCTCGACAGTCGCTCTATGTAAGATACTGGTACTCAGCTGCATTCGGATAGACTGGAAGGTGACCCCAACAAAGTTGAGGAAGGAAGGCAGATGGTGATGTGATATAGGAACAGAACCTTCTCCGCAAACTCTCGCAAGCATTCGCATAAACATACAAAGCCAAACATATAACGTTCCCACTGCTGGGACTCAGGCCTCCTCTCTGTGAGAGAGAGTAGGCCGTAAACCACCACGCGGGCCCAGTGCGGGTTGGTAGATATCACATTTCATTGAATTTGTGGTTCTAGGACATCCCTGGTTCGGTTCGGTTCCCTCATGATGTTTTCCTTCACCGTTTTGAGAACAGTCGTGATGAAATAATTTACACAAAGTGAAGCGCCTGCCTGGGTCCCTACCTACATCTCGTAAGTAGCGGCCTTTACCACTGAGCTACCACTGCTCTCCACTGCAATCAGTTAATTAGATACCCAACTCCACAACTTTCGCTAAATAATTAACCACAAACAATAGTACCTGCGGCTAGCAGTAGGTAAGCTAAACTCCAACTACATCCTCCTAAGTCCACAGTGGAAACTGGGAACAGGGAACTAAACTGAGTAAATCTGGGACACGCGACGGTAATCACACATGCTCGGAGTTTGAGACTTTTGAGTTGGTTACAAGTATCTATTATAGGTAACAGCTATTGAATGTTCGAGAATATTGTTAATTTAAAGAGTGACTCTAGATTCGTAACACGCTATCAATCAGAATCTGAATTATTTTCAAAGATATTTTTAATCAAAATATTTTATTTCACATAAACCTGCAAGGGCACTTATGAAACGTCAGAAGCTAGGTGCACGGTTCCAATTTGTCGCTTCCTGTCGAGAAGAGCCGGCAAGAAACTCCACGGTTACTCTTATAAAAATAATTGGCTTTTATAATGTTTTCAAATTACAGTGATAATAGGTATGGGAGGACAGTGCAGGCCTGTCAATAAGTACCAGGTACTTAGAAGAATGAAAATAAAGAATAGAAAATCGTCTACAAATCTAGTCTGTAAGGCCTACAACGTTCTCTCGTTCCAAATATGTAAAAGAATGTAAATAAATAAAATGAACCTATTTAGACCAAGTGACATGATTTCCATGACAATAACTTATAAACAATCGATATTAGAAATACAACGTTCTCTCGTTCCAAATATGTAAAAGAATCTACATAAATAAAATGAACCTATTTAGACCAAGTGACATGATTTCCATGACAATAACTTATAAACAATCGATATTAGAAATTGATGTATATTGCCAAATAATGACGAAATCCATTGCTTTAACATTGTCTGCTCCACAACGAAAAGAACGCAATAACTGTTGTGGATCTGTCAAAATTAAAGCTATTCCTACTCTGTTAGTGTGATACGCAATTACCCCTCTAGGTCTGGAGTCCAGACATGGAAAGTTCGAACTCAAGAGAGCAAAAAGTTACTAATTTGCACTTCAGCCATTTAAATTATGACGGTGTAAAGTTCTATAAAAAAACAGTGGCACTCCGGGAGTGCCGACAGAAGTGAAAACTTGAACAATTACGTGTGTTGTGTGTTGATTTAGCATGATCAGTAAAAATATTAACTGATTAAAAAAAAAAATTGTAGTTTGAGTCAATTTTGTATGTTTTATTATATGTAATTTATACTGATCATGCTCAACTAAAACTAACTTAACAAAGGTGTTTATCCCATCTCAAAAAATGGCCAACGCGCCTAAAGTAGTTTTCACTTCAAAAAAAGCTCATAACTAGTTTCGGTAGGAAGAAAATAAGGACAGGAAATTATATTTCGCGCCCATAGAGCAAAAAATTACCTTTAATTCACACTTAACCATTTCGAAATTGGGCACGCCACGATCGCGGCGGTAAGTCCCCTCTTTGAGGAGTGGTTTGAGAGGCGGCATGGCGTCCTCACCTTCCGCCTGACATAGGTCCTCACCGGACACGGTTGTTTCGGGAGGTTCCTGTTTCGGATAGGGCGGGAGGAAACGCCCGGGTGTTTCCATTGCGAAGATCGCCCTGAGGACACGGTGGAGCATACGGTGGAGGTCTGCCCGGCTTGGGCGGAGCATCGCCGTGTCCTCGTGGACGTGATCGGCGGCGGCGATCTCTCGCGTCCGACCCTGGTCCAGGCCATGGTACGGAGCGAGAGGGCATGGCTAGCTGTCGCCTCCTTCAGCGAAGCAGTTATGCTCGCAAAGAGGGAGGCGGCGCACGTGAGGGAGATGCAATACATGCGCCCTCACAGCCGTGGCCTTCGCAGGAGACGCCCTGGGCGTCGGGAATCCCAGGCTGATTCCCGGCCACCGTAGGCGCGGGCTTGCGGACGGCGAGTAATGGGTAGCTCGCTGTCCGGTAAGGACCAAGCCCGGGTCGACGGCGCGTTGTGTTCCACGCGCGCCTCAAAGAGATGTCATCAGCAACTGATGGGGCCCGCAAGGGCCGATGCCTGCCAGGGGTGCGGGTTGTTCGAAAGAGATACCGAGGCCCCTGGCAAACAGGCAAGTGAGGGAACACGGGTGGGTTTTAGTCAGTAAAAGTCTGACACGCCCTCCCGCTCCACCCAGAGCGGGAGAAGTTATTTGATGATTTCCCACCCAGAAAAAAAAAAAAAAAAAACCATTTCGAAATAATGCAAATATATTGCCGATCTGGTAGTGTCATGAGTTCGGGTCGTTGAGCTCCTTATGACTGATTCATGAATGCCGTCTGTTGGGTTGGGACAGGTAAGCTCGAAGCTGCAATGGCTATTTCTTCAAACAGCCTTCCAGACGTGGCCCTGAATTGTTAGGCTCAAATAAAATTGTAATAATATAATGTTTGACCTTTAAAAGTGACCATGATCTCTGAGATTGTTTCGGCATTTCTTCCCAGAGATCAGTCAGCTAGGAAATGGCGGCGCAAACTACCTAGTTTTTAAATATTGACCAATTAAATATTGACGTGTAAATGTGTCCTAAAGGATCCACTTACACATTAAACATTTATACAAAACAGAAATATTTATACATATAAAGGTGATGCTCATTAAAACTGCTGTAGACAGGCGCAAAGCGACAGCGCGACGCACGCGAATCTAGTAGAGACCAATGTTCATGAAGTTTTTATAAAAAATGTTCTAGTAAAGTCACATCGCGCCAGTCTACTGCTGTCTCATAAAATGAATTTGCACATCACCTTTTTTTTAAGTCAAGCAGCCTTTAAGTTTGTAATTTGGGGAATTGGGGATAATCAAATAAATACGAGTGTATTGCCAGACCATATTATTGTATAACACTTGAATTATAGAATTATGAACTACAAATCCTAAGCCCTGTAGCAGTGAAACCATCTGTAAAATCTATTAATATTTACCCGCGGACTGATCCGGAGAAATGTAAGGAGCTTAGGCTTAAGCTACGGTCGCCATACGTGACGGTTTTAGAGGACAAGTCCTGGATTATTACGTGGTTCGGTGTTGAAAAACATGAAAAGCTGCACGTGTTTGGGTTGTACAACCTTTTTGTGACTTTGGTTATTATAATAACGTTACTTTAGGTTTTTTTATAAAAATATTTAAAAAAAAATGTTACAAGTTTTGTCTATTAAATTTACTGAAAAAAATATTTAAATGGAATGCAGTTTCATTCACATTTCAGCCAGTTGTTTCCAGACCAACTTGTGAATACCATTTTCCATGCATAACCTGATGTTATGATTATTATTTATTATACTTCTTTTGTTTTTTATTTTCTACTAGCTTTTGCCAGCGGCCCGCGTGGAGTTCGAAAATTATCCCACGAGAACGTATTATATCCAGGTTATAAACTATCAGTGTGCCAAATTTCATCCAAATCCGTTCGGCCGTTTTAGCGTGATTGAGTAACAAACATACAAACTTTCACATTTATAATATTATTATAGTAGGATAAGTAAGATAGGATAATTTCTTTTAATGAATAGTGTACACGTACAGCATACCTATTTACAGCAATCCGATACGCTTCCGTGCCAAATCGAACATCAATCAATGTTGGCAAAGGCGTCCTCTAAACACAAATCCGACTCCCGAAACTTTTACCGTTTAAATCAAATAGACGTCCGCTATTCTTTCGACAGCGATTGGCTGTCAGGGCAAGGCAATTTAGGTGACCGAAAATGTGTCATTTTCGACACGGCAGCGTGTCGAATGGTTGTAGGCGCTTTAGAGTCGTGCTCGAAATATATTCTATCTAACTTTCCATTTTAAATCTAGTACTGAGTTTCGTACTTTAAACTAGGTATTTAATATGTGTTAATATTTTTCGTGTCAATAAATAAATCAAATTTACAACAACCGTCCTGAATATTCGTTTGTCAATCGAACGATAAAAACTATTTTTTTTTTACAATTTTACAATCCAAACTGTTCCTGCACAGAAAGGAAAACAATCAAGTAACAAGCTTCATAATTTAAATTATAAACGTTGGTATATATAATATATTAAAATTATTTTAAGTATAATGAGCCTAATCATGTTCCCACTGTATGCTGGGACACAGGCTTCCTCTCTGTGAAAGGGAACAGGCCATAATCCACCACGAGGGCCCAGTGCGTAAAATTATATTTGTTCAAAGCAAACTCATTTCTACACCGTAATTCTATAATTAAAGTAATAAGAAGTAAGTAAGTAAAGAAAGAAGTAAGTAATTAGAGCCTTTGCTAATTCCAGGTATTTTAATAAAGTTTATAAGTTTAACTATGGTCGGCAATTTATACAATGTTAATGAAGCTTACTTCAGTAAATATTTAGAAGGAATTAATTAAAATTTTAAATACTGAATTATGATTTGGTAATAAATAGGTATACAATTATAGCAGCCTGTCAAAGAAATATTGTTAAAATTATAGGAAAATTGTATACTTACTTTTACAATTTTTGAAAATATGTGAGCACCATGTATCTATCACATTATTGTGATGAATTATTTGGCATTGCTTCATATTAAATTGTTTTTACTTATTGTGGTACGGTAATCTTATTCTAGGTGCATTGTTTTCACATTTATTTATATTATTAAAGTATATAAATATTTGTAAGACATTAAAAAGTAACTATCGAGTTTCTTGCCCATTCTTCTCCAAACTTCTCCTCTTGTTTTGTAAATGTTGACGTTTAAAAGTGCCTTGTACGAGCCTATTTGAAATAAATGCTTGACTTTGGGAAAATTTCAAAAAGTGATCACTTCGTGTATATTATTTACCACCAGGTCCTAATTTACTAATTCATTAACTTTACCGCGAGGTTTTCAACCGGCCATCTGTAAGCAGGTCCTACTTATAATTTGTGTTTAAACGAAATAGGTAAATATACTGTGATTATTATTGTGCTACTATTAAAAGCCCATGATCATTATTACTATGCGAAAAGAGAACCATTTTTCTACACCTTGTCACTAGGAATTTCCATCAAACATCGAGATTCATTGGAACCCTACATAATATCTTATGAGAACTCCATCATATTATGTCCTAGTTCGCTTCCGAAGAAAGCTGAAGCATCATATTATTCAAATAAGTACATTTAATATTATGTCACTAAGAAAATATTTGCTCACTTCAAGTAGAAGATGTATTGGAAAAAACGTCTTTTTTGCTCTTGATATGTGAACATAACGACAGCAAACAGAATTCGTATTTCTCTATTTAAAAAAAAACGTGTTGGAAATAACGAATGATAAATAGATAAGATTCCCTTTTCGAGCTGTAACTGTGGGTTCAAACCTGGCAACTCTCTACCAATAGTACCCAAGCAGTCTCTCATATACCTATAACCTCTCATGTAACCTAGAAGACGCCAGATTTAATTAAGTTACTTGTTACTTTCTTTATATTCGATTTAACCCTAAATTGTAAAATTATATTTATTGTAACAGACTGTACCACACTTTTTGAAAAAATAAATAAATTATGAATCAAATTATTACCAATGTAAAATATTCGAATAAAGTTGTAATGTATCTATTCATTAGATATGTAAACACTGTCTCATTCTAACAAGAGAAAGCAGCTACTGTCACTAATGTCATCTGTCAGTCACTAAGAATGGCGGGAAACAGTTAAAGAAACGGACTAAGGGACTAAACCAGTGAAGTGATGTATTCAACTATTCGGAATCAACAGAATTCTATGAAATATATCATTATCTTTTCCTGACCTTATCCTAATTTCCACCGTTCGTGGATATTTAACAGTCGTTACGGGTCGGCAGAAGCCCGAAAATATGACAACCAGTCTTACCAAGGCGTATTGCGTTACCCAGTAACTGGGTTGTGGAGGCCAGAGAGGCAGTCGCTCGATGTAAAACACTTGTATTTGTTTTGTTGTGATTGTTGCGAAAAAGCTAGGCAGATGATGATGTCCAATACACTTTTAATCTTTCCAACCTCGTTATCACAGATATAACGAAACTCTAGGCCGTGGACTTCTGGACTTTGAATGATTAATTCTCATTTCTACGATAAAGGTACGTATGTGAAGAGGCTTTGCGTAGTAGTACGACAAAACAGGCTGGCATATATGTACATAGTTTATAGTGATAGTGAAATACGACTATGTAGATATGACTTAATTAGAATTTAAAGCTCCTTGTGAAAGGACCGTTCCGAGAAGCAAGGACGGTAGCTACCGTCAAACAGCACAAGTGGGATTTGAAATACGATGCTTGTCAAATTACAAGCGTATTAGACATTTCAATGTCGTGTCCTAATCCGAATTCGTTAGCAAATTAGACATGATGCTAGCAGACTTACATAGACGATTTTCAATAAAATAAATTTAGATTTTTAGACAATTGACTTCAATGGGTAGCAGCGTTCTCTATGCATTTGACCACCATACTGCGATCGCCAACCCGCCTGCCAAGCGTGGGGATTATGACAAAGCCCCCCTTTTAGGGGAGGCTTATGTCCACCAGTGGACGTCTTTCGGCTGATATGGTGATGATAATGATGAGATAATTGACCACGTTATTCGCAAAATACGTCTGCCGAATGCGAACAATCGAATACATATTGTCATATTTGTATAAAGACGTTTCTGTGTGTTCGATTTTATTTAACCCTTTTGTCAATCCAACGACCTTTTTATTATGTTATTGTGCGTTTTAATTCTTTGTATACGGTAATCGGTAATTATTTTTTTAATAACCCAAAAAATTCAACGGGGTGTTCAGAATCATGTACTGAATCCATTTTTTTTTTTTGTTTTTTTTTTTTATCGGTGCCCCACACTAGGAATTTCTCCTGTATAGTGGGTGCGTTTACAAACATTTAAACTCACATACAGAAACGCCCAGACCCGGAATAACTACTTGCAGGTCATACAAATATTTGTTCCCTGCGGGACTCGAACCCGCGACACGCAGTGGAGCAGTCAATCGCTTAACCACTGCGCCAACCGTACCGTCAAATCCATAATCCATAGGTTGCGCGTTAAAATCCCTGCCACCAGCTATAAACTGCTGTTCTTCATAATCTGCCTATAACCTTCCCACTGCTCAGACACAGGTCTTCTCACAGCGAGAGGGAGTGGGCCGTAATCCACCACGCGGATCCAGTGCGGACTGGTACCTCAAACTCAAAGCATTTATTTCAATTAAACCATTTACAAGCACTTTTGAATTGTCAAAAAGTCGATCAGTTGGAAAGTTGAAGCTAGTTACCCATTCCAAAACGTAGATCTCAATGGAGAAGAACGGGCAAGAAACTCCACGGACACTCTTTTAATATCAAGTTGAATATTACAAAATCCTGGGAACATTATTCTTGTTGCTTTTGTATGTGAGAACAATGTAAAAAAAAAATTATAAACAATTCTAAAATAAAGATAAAAATAAGCCCTGGAAGTTAGGAGATGACCAGTCTCAACCGATAGCTCCCGTTCACGAACTCGACGCGTGGATCAGCACCAAACTGCTGTAACTGCTGTTTATACTGATATTGTACCAAAATAAATAAATAACATCGAGTACCTACAAAAAAGAAACCAGATCAGTCCAAAAGCCATCTCTTCTTTCAAATGAACACTTAAAAGACAAAATAACATTTTCACCTCCTTACTCGAACCTCATTTTCTCCCTTTGGCTTAGAAATCTCCAACAATATCTTCAAATAGGGTCCACATAACGAGCTTAGGGCCACAAATTTTCAACAACAATGGACTTAAGTGTGTGTTGTGTAGTTTCTTCCGGGTGTTACTTTTTAAGGTACATCATTATTTTTGGACGAAGGAAAAGTGGGGCTTAAATAAAGCTATTGGATATGTGTCGCTGAAGAAGAGGTTAACGAGAACTGACCGTATCTTTTATTGATTAGAGTATAATTTTGTATTGCATGTGCTGCATTGTGCATGCTATATCTAGACTTTGATATCATGTAACTTAAAAATATATTTTTATACTTACATGTCATAGAATTATAGTCTTTAATGAGAGCAAACATATTATTTCTTCAGAACGGCGCTACCCAGCATTTTTTTAAATTCAAGAGAAGATTTGTGAGTCTCATGTACCTAGTTGTACATATTTCTCGTCATTCCAATGAATTATGTCGCAAAATAAAAGGAAAATACAAATCTTTGTGAAAATCCTGATATTACTGCAAAGGAAGTAAACAATATTGGAAACCGAGAAAGATTTCGTCATCATCTCAGCACCAAAAGCTGTGGCAAAGCACCAATGATATGAAATGAAATTGTTATTCTATAAATAGGACCACGGAATCACTTTTACACGTCATATTATTTAAAAAAAAATACGAGCTAGATGGAGCCGACATTTTCTTTATAACCTCTGAGAAGAAATGTCGAAACAAAATCAGTAGTCGTGGCTGAAGAAAAAAAATTATCTTACGTATAGTAGAGTGCCTAGACAAAGCGATTCTATCAGGAATAACGATAAGCCAAAAATGGCTTGACGATAAGCTACCGAAAAACATAGGTATGACAATCCTGTTGAAATTCGTAGAAATACACTATAAAAGCAACTGACAAATGTCTAGCCACTCAGAATCGTTTACTTACAGGAAAATAGGTAAAACACCATCACTCATTAATCATATCTGATACACTACGTGAAGAAGACCATGAGAGAGCAACTTTCGAAATTGAACCAATGAACACGCATTCTCAAATAAAGTAATTCTCTTTATGTGACCATTAAGTCGAAACGTTTTGGTACGTATCCAAGCGAATCGCTTATTTGTGGTATGGTACCATTGGAATCACACTCCAGGTAGCATTTGTCATTTCACGATTCGATTTATGTTGTACTAAATCTTTTGATAGAATCGTAGTGGGATATATGGGTTCATGGCTTTGGGGCATGTTGCTTCGTCATCGTTACTAAGACATAGGTAGAAAGGGACTTACAAATAGTTGGATTATTTTTGCAGTAATGTTTAAGTGGAATTTCTAGTGATTTTAGGTTTTGAAAGATCTAATTGTTTTTGGTTTATTAAAATTGAAAATTACTATTTTTATCTCGTGTATCATTGTAATCCTTTAATAAAGTAATGAGACAATAATTAGGTAGCTATAAAGTTTTTATAATAATTATCAGTTCAGATATGTTCTTGCAGACAAGGCTGACTAGCTAAAGTGACCAGTTACAGCAGCTGGATAAATAAGCAGACGATCGAACTGAGTTAGAAAGTAAGAAAGAAAGAAGTATTTATTATGACTCGCACAGGAAGATCAATCACATACTAAACTAAACACACAATCGTACAAAAAATAAAAAAACTAATTTCTTGGAAAAAAAAATTAAAAAATAAAACAGAAAGTCCTGCATGAAGCCAAAAGGCTCCTATCTCAGCACGATGCTGCGACATTTAAAAAGTGTCGCAGTGCTGGTATTCGGTAGTCGAGTTGCGTGTGAGAGACATACACCACATAACCAGCCTATAGCAGTCCACTGCTAGACATCAAGTACCAGTAGACTGCTCTATAGCAGCCTATGCTGTTGATGAGCATAATAAATACGTGGGTCTTTGCCAGCATACAATGATTCAATAAAAAAACTGCTTAGTCTTTTAATAACTATGTTGGGGTCGGCTTCCAGTCTAACCGGATGTAGCTCAATACCAGTATTTTTGACCTCCACAATCCAGTTAATAGGTTAAACCTTGACGTTGAATACTGGTTGTCACACTTTCGGACTTCTGATGGCCCGACAAACGACTGTCAAAAAATCGCGAATGTCAACCAAGACAGCGAACGGGGTCCCTTGTCTAGGCAGACTCCTTGAGTCTGATAACAATAGAAAAGTAATTGAATTAATTACTTGACACTTGACAGTTTAACTAGATGAGGTCAGTGTTTCCTATCTGCAAAACACATTTCTGTTAGCGTTCACGCCAAACGTTACGCCAAAATGTATGAGAATGACATTACCTGCGGAGAGATTACGTCGTGTTCTTTCCGCAGGTAATGACATTTCCAAACATTTTGGCGTAGCGTTTGGCGTGAACACTAACGGAAATGTGTTTTGTCTCAGGGCCCTGACTACACTGAGAAGGAAAGGCGAAACAAAGTCAGAAGTATCTTTTAAAGTTCAGTCATATATAATGTTTGTCAGATCATGTAATGATCTACATGGTCCTTTGCTTTTTACTAGATGCATATGAAAGTGTATACCTAAGGTACTTAGAACAAAAAACTATTTTGTAAATCTTTATATGTCTGTTTGTTTCGGCTAATCTCCGAAACGGCTGGACCAATTTTCACGGGACGAGACGATAGATGAGGTCGGCGTTTTCTATCTGGTAACTCTGAAAAGAAAGGCTGAAACGCACTCAGAGTCTGTTTTAAAGCCCAGTCATGGTCTTGGCCAGATGATGACCACGTAGATTGGTGTCTAAAATGGTTTTTGAGGAAAGAACCACAAATATTGAGTGAACCTACCAGTCAGTGCACGCATTTGTCATTAATCGTGCAGCTCAACCCAGAACATAAGGAGCTCAACGATTCGACGAACAATATCAAAAAAAGGTAATAGATAGTCGTTCCTTTTCTGTACTTAAAGAGGTCTTTGCCCTACACTGGGACTATTACATCCTCATAATATTCTATGTACTTACCAAACCACGATACTATCCCCAGGGTGTGCTATGTTAAATGATGTTTACACATGCTTTTGAGAGATCGCGCCTCAATATTGAAAGGCAATTATGTAGGCTTCGTAGTTACAAATTCATTGATCAACGGCACGTTAATTATCTTCATTTTGACCAATATGCTGTTTTGGGCTACAGTGCTCTCCATTAGCAGGGTAAAACCGCTTGATGTTGATCAGTTTTGTAGTTTAATATTGGGTATTATTATTCCTCGTGTAGGTACATTATATTAATTCTTAAGTTTTGAGTATGAATGTCGATAGCTATAAGAGTAGGGGGAGACCAAAGAAACGATGGATGGACTGTGTGAATGATGATATGGTTAAAAAGGTTGTGACCACGGAGATGACGACTAATAAAGAAGTATGGAAGAGAAAGACATATTGCCCCGACCCCAAATACTAAATATTAGGGCAGGAGAGTTATGAGGTATAATTATTAGAACAAAGAATCTTACCAAGGGTATCGTATTGCGTGCTGAAGACTGTAAAAGACTATATATCTTTGCATTGTATAAATTCAAACTTCTAGTATTGTATAATTGCATAGCATATGTGTGAGCACTATGTTCCTACTATAAAGCTACCATTTACAGGGTACGTCTTTCATTGACTTGAATGTGCCCTGGCAGCTGAGAGTATGTCATACTCACTCAAATGTCTCGCTGGTGGTGGCGTGTGTGTTGGATCATTAAGTTCCCTTCAAAATGGTTGAGCTGAATGGTGCTGATCCACACGTCATGTTCGTGAACGGGCGCCGCCAGTAGGGACTGGTCATCTCCTAGCTCCCACGGCTTATTTTAATTTCTGAATTGTTATTTTATTTTTGTTTTAATTACGGACGCTTTAATGTGCACGTCTTCTTACATCGTTCTCACATTGATAATTTCAACATAATGATGTAATCAACTTTTTGTAACAATACCATGATTTTAAAAGAGTGTCCATGGAGTTTCTTGCCCGTTTTTCTCCATAGGTACCTACGCTTTGGAATGGGCAAATAGCTTCATCTTTCTAATTCACCGACCTTGAAAATTCAAAAGTGCCTGTAATTGGTTTATTTGAAATAAATGCTTTGAGTTTGAGTTTGAGTATTATCCAGTATCTGAGTAGTGGAGCTTTGCTGGGCAGTCTGGTAAATTATTAGTATTCCGCTGCATCCAGTTATAACATAGTTAAGAAAACGCTAGGCAGATGATGATCTGGGACTAACATTTTTCATCATCATCAAGACGTCCACTGCTGGACATAGGCCTCCAAGCTCCACCACATCGAACGGTTGTGTGCTTCCCGCATCCAGCATACATATGTGGTGAATCTTGATGTTACTGTCACAATTTTGTGTCGTGACTTGTGATAAAAGCACTAGTGTTTTTCGTAAGCCCTTGATTAAATCGATTCTGATTGTGCCAGCAACTTATTTGTATCGAATAAATGTCAATTTGACGCTAATTTGAATCAAATTCGATTCAATTCAGAGCCCTCCAATATCGGGAGTTGGGTTGCCGTATTTTGTAAAGATCCATCTATTCCAATCAGCTTAATTCCTTTAATGATAATGTCCGATCCACTGTCACTTCGATTTGTTCATTCTTCTAGGCAAGCCAACTTTTTGCTTCATAGCTTTTTAAAAAAGACCTGCTTATGAAAATAAAAACAAAGAAAAATTTTTTTTCTTTGTTTCCGAGAGAGAGACGGCTGTAAATCTGAAGCATCCTGGAAGTCACTCCCGCTGCCTCTCATCAACATTCTTAGCAACTAACATAACATTTCGCCTGTAATCCTTGAAAGGTTAGGCAGCGGTGTATCTATAGTACAACGCAGATTTCGCCAGTTATCTTTAGGTCCCATGCAATAGAGGACGGGCCTATTGGCATCAACCGAGCTCTAATCCAGACTCTAGCTCTCTAATTGCGTATCACACAAAATAACAAAATCTGAATCATTTTCAGGGATATTACGATTTGAGACATTTATTTCTCAAAAAAAAGAATACAATTCACTTAATATAAGAAATACAAGGTAATCTTAAAACTAAATATAAGAATTACTTATGAAGAAGGTAGGTTTGCGTAAATAAATAAGTTAATTAGTACACACAATAGCAATTGCACATGAACTATTTATATGTACTGTAATGTTTCGAAAATACAGAGTAGGTATTCTAGTTTTCTTTATACTTAGCAGATTAGTAAATAATAAATAATAATAATTAATGTGGATGTAAAATAAATTGGTGTGGTGGGTTAAATTTAAAACCTAGATAAATCTTTTAAGATGTGGTGCTTTATAGGTTGTTTTTATAAAGTAAAGGACTGTATCTCTCTAATCTCATTAGGTAATTTATTATACAACTATGCTCCTTCGTATAGTATATTTTTTCTTCCGTAATTAGTTCGTGGTGGTTTTAAGCAAATGTTGTTTTTCCGTCTGGTACGTTTTTGTGTTTGCCTTTTTTTTACCAGACTGCGCCAGGTTATGTTTTTCGAGAGTATGTATGTATGTATAATTGTTTGGCACGCTCTGCGGCCTGATCGGCTCGATGGATTTTAGCTTGACAGGTGTCGTTAGATTTGTATTTACTGTGAGAGTGACACTGGGTATATCAAAATGATAAAAAAAAAAATGGCGGATTTTCGCCAAATTCAAATGTTTGGCACGCTCTGCGGCCTGAACGGCTCGATGGATTTTAGTTTGCAAGGTGTTGTTAGATTCATAATTAATGTGAAAGTGATATCGTAATAAAAAAAATAAAAAACGGTAATTTAAAAAACTAAAAAACCCGACTGCTTTTCTGAATATCGATGGAAAAGCCCTAAAACAAGAAAGTCGTTGTACCCGTTTGGACTTAACTTAAAAATTGCTAGTTGCTAAGGCGATGCATATAAGCAGATAAATTGTAGCAGTTGGGACCCATTCTAGAAATGGAGGCTTAGTGAATTGAGAGCACATACCTATATTAGAAAGAAAGAAAGAAAAACAGATTTATTTGTCACAGAAACACGTGCATATACAAGATGACATACTTAACATTAAAAAAAACATGATACATACCGACACAGATTACTGCAATCTACTGACTAGACGGCTGACATTCTAGTCGTCCCGACTGCTACAATTTATCTGCTTATAAGCATCGCCTTAACAACTGGCGATTCTTAACTTAAGTGCAATCGGGTACAACGATTTTCTTGTTTTAGGGCTTTTCCATGATTACTCAGAAAAGCAGTCAATTTTTTTTAGTTTTTTAAATGTAAATGTTATTTTTGCGTGTATATTTTTATTTAATAGCTTGTGTACTAGTAGGCATGTGTTATATTTATATATCTGTGATAGTGTCATCAATTTAGTTTCTTTATATTTTTTTCTGTCGGAGCTAACGCCGACAGAAAAAAAATTAAAGAAACGAAATTGTAGTAGTAGTGATAATTGAATAAGAGTTATTTTTTTGACATGTTTTGATTTGTTTTAAATGTGTTTTAGCTGCAGTGCCCCACACCTCTATTAGGTATTCTAGGTAAGGTTTTACCATAGAGTTGTAAATGATATACCTAACAGATGTCGGCAGGCAGCGGACGATTCCTCGAAGCGCGCCCATGACAGAAGATAGTTTAGATCTTAATTTACCTGATGTGTCTGCCACGTCAGATGTTTGTCTAGATGGAGACCAAGATAGTTCTTTGAAGAATCTTGGGTTATAGGTTCATTATTTACGTATAGACTTGAGCTGTTTGCAACTTTTTTGTTCCTAGCACTAAAAATAATATAGTTTATTTTAGAGGTATTAAGAGTAAGCAAATTGTCTTGGAACCATCTAGAGAGAGTGTCTAAATCTTGTTGTGCTTGTTCGATGACCTCTTCGATATTGTTTCCAAGTAAAAATAGGCTTGTGTCATCAGCATAAAGTATTATGTCGCCTGCCAGATTTAGGTTATGTGTGTCATTCACGTATAATATGAACAGCAGGGGCCAAGAATGGATCCCTGCGGTACGCCGTAGGTTAAAGTTTCGCAGTTACTTTGCATATCACCCATCCGAACAATTTGCTGTCTATTAGAGAGATAAGACCGGAACATGTCGTGGGCAGTATCCCTGATGGCGATTTCATGCAGTTTTTGAAGAAGGAAATTATGGCTAATTGTATCAAATGCCTTTTTAGGTCAATAAATATACCGAGTGCTGCGCATTTTTCATCGATATTGTTTTTTAGATTGGTCACAAGGTCAATTGTAGCTAATCCATTTCTTAAATGTTCAGAAAAAAATCTGCTCAACAATATAAATAACCAACCCGAACTGGGCTCGCGTGGTGGATTACGGCTCACTCCCTCTCGAAGAGAGTAGGTCGGTGTCCCAGCAGTGGAAACTTTGTAGGCTGATTATGATGAACGTAAATAACGCAATTAAGGTTGAACTGTTAAAATGAAAGCCATTTTTACTGTTACTGTACTACGCTATTACCCAGCGGGCTGCTACTGGGATATTCTTAAAGGAAAAAACCAAAAACATTTTGAAATCGGACCATGGACCTCATGTTTTACAATAGCGCTTGCGGCCACTAGATAACAAGCAGTAATTCAAGAGGAATATTCCTAACACTATTTTACCATGTAAAATAATATCACAGTTGACAATAAAATAGAATATTGATTCAATGCGCGACCCCGTACCAATGCTCCGGTATTCACTAATGATTTTATGGCCATTTAATTGATTATCAGCACAATAGACCACTTGATTCCCTCTGGTTTTGATCGTAATGCGCACTAATATAATTAATTATACTCGTACTATTTAATACTATATTAATTCTAATGCAATTTCAGTAGAAAGTGAGTGTGCTCAGTCACATTAGGTTTCAGTTAAACTAATTATAAAAACAGGTAATGATGTTGTGGTGAGAGAGCTTCGTGCAATAATTGTTGATACCGCTGTCCGGCATAGAACCAAGCTGAGAAAGACGAAAAAAGAAGGACTTGACTTAGCGCACGAGGTTATTGACATGTGGGACGAGGACTCTGCAATAATTGTACCGATTAAACCGTTACAATAAATGGCCTAATAGCGGAGACCCTCGACCAACACCTCAGGAGGCTCTTATTGCGTGGCTTGGAACAGGGTTTGATTCAGAAAGCAGTGCTCCTGGATACAGCACGCATAGTCAGGAGGTTCTTTTCTCTACAGCCCTGACAACTGGCAGGCTGGACCCTGTTTCTCCTGCCACTGGGCCTCTATTTATTGTTTTTTGTAAAAATACTTGGAAAATGTATCTTATATGTAAGAAGATTGATACACGAAAGAAAGCAGGCAAAATAGTTGTTTTCAGAAGAAATATCTCTGGATACCCTGATAGAAGGTTTCATGGTACCTATATTTGAATTCCACATGGACGAAGTCGCAGGCAGAAGCTAGTTTGTTAAAATGGTCAAAACATTATCAGAATATAATGTTCTCACAGCTGAGACAAGGATCTCCTCTCGGTGTGAGGCAGTAATCCACCATGCGGGCCCAGTGCGGGTTGGTATATGACACATGAAAAAATGAAATTTTGAAATTTTGATTCTTGGCCATGCCGGTTTCCTCACTATGATTTTATTTTCTAATGTAGTCAAAAGGGCTTTTTTTTTTGTTGGGTGGGAAATCATCAAATAACTTCTCCCGGTCTGGGTGGAGTGGGAGGGCGTGTCAGACTTTTACTGACTAAAACCCACACGTGTTCCCTCAATTGCCTGTGTGCCAGAGGCCGCGGTATCTCTTTCGAACAACTCGCACCCCTGGCAGAGTCAAAAGGGCTAAACAAGTGGTAATTCACGCACATGGAGCATTTCGTAGTTCTACAACAACTTTTAACAGGATTGACATAAGCTACCGAATATATTTTTGACTTTTTCACCATTGTTATCGCTAATCGAATTCGATAATCCTAGACCTCAGATCGTTGCAAACTTATTTGTCCATTTCCCAACTCTCCAGCACAATCGGTCATCCTAAGCTCCATAATCCATGGTCGTTTCTCGAATCTACTTCATCCGCTGTCAACATACTTAGCCAAGTCCCTAAGGCCACGAGACGTAAGAATCTTTCAATAATAATATTGTAGTTCAAAAGAAATGTTATTAAAGAAAACATAGGTACCGGTATCCCTAAAGACCCACACGACACGATCCATTTAGCAACAGGCAATTTAGTTCAAACCTAACTAAGCAAAAAACGACCAAAAAAAAAACAAGTAGGTATCAAAAAACAATCCAAAAAGGTTCTGTAATAAGGTCTCATTTTCCAATAAAGGGTCCGGAATAACGTTTACACTCTATTCCATGCAATACCAAACATTTTGGAAGCCCAAACGATGTTGGTTAGATATAACCGGCTAGAACCGGCTCAAACCGCCGGCGGCCGCCAATATCCAGTTGATACCGGTATTGGACGAAAGCGATTTAACAAAAACTTTGACCTATCTTTTTTACCCTTGCGGTGTATTTTTCGTATCGGATATGTTTCAGGTGTGGTGTTGTTTTGAAGATTTTAATTTCAGTTGCTTCTGATACTACCCTTTTTTACATTTTTACGATTACACAACACACTTTATGATACGGGTTTGTTTTTTTCTAACAACTATTTTTGATACATAGAGTCATAACAAATTGAGCATCAAATTATAAAAATACTTTTTACAATAATTTATGAAATTTTTACAGCTCAGCTATGTCAATAACGCAATGAATGTTGTTGAACTTTCAAAATAAAATCCACTCCTACTTTATGTGTGTTACACAATAACCCTATTGATGATTAAGATGTTAACATAAACGAAGCAAAAAGACTATGCGAGGATCGTAGCAAATGGGAAAAAGGCGTGAGCTTATACATTTACCTAAAGTCTGTTCGCCGAGAGTTGATAAAGTCAGGGTTTCTTAACTCATTACAAATTGCGGCCCGCTAATTTTATACGCAATAAGGCCGCCGCGTCCGCTCGCCTTTCGGGCCGCAGTTCACAACACCTGCGTGCCTCGTACCACGAAATCGGCGAAAGCGGGAGAAAAGTGACAGCCGCCATACAGTTTGCGATAATTAAGCGACAGTCGCTATTACTCCGAATAGCGTCTCCACGTATCATAACCCTTGGTAAGACTGGTTGTCAGACTTTCGGGCTTCTGACGACCCGTAACGACATAAATCTACGAATGACAACCGGTACCAACGGCTTAACGTGCTTTCCGAGGCACGGAGGGGTCTTGGTATATAAAGAAGGTCACCCATCCACGGAACAACCGCGGGAAGCGTAGTTGAACCTGATCGTTCGAACCATGAGGCTATTATAACTTAGCCAAAAGCCCCTCTAGATATACTCACCGTGCACTATACCGGAACAAATACTCGATACACATTGATTGATATGCTTGTGGGCTGCAGTTATTTGGGATGGCATTCATTAGGGATCGAGCGTTTCGATACCGATGTATTTTCGGAAGGAGTTATTTGGAATGCGAAGTTAGTTTTATTTAGAGAAGAAGCGATTTGAATTTCTGTTTTTAGGAATGGAGAGGGGCCAAGATTTGCCTATGTTTTGGTTCGCCGAACACGCTTGATCTAAATAATGTATTACCGGTAGCTATTTTCGGCGAAAGCACCTTTAGTTTTTTATAATGTTTCTTAAGATTGGGCAGTTTGCAACCTGTATTTTTAATATTAACTATTTGATTATAAAATAATCATTTTGCTATTTTCGTTTTATATATTTATTATCGTCTATTGTCAAAATTTGATTAGCAAGAAACAGAAGACAATTGTTTTGGATTGGCGCGACGTAAGAAAGGTGCTTTCGGCGAAAATAGATATCGGTAAAAGATTATTGAGTTCAAGCGTGTTCCGGCGAACCATGACACCGGAAAATCTTGGTATTGGCCAAACATTCATTAACTGTAGCGTTATTCGGCGAAACGTGCTGTCGCTAAATAATGGTATCGACTAAAAGTTTTTTCGAATTACTGTTCAACGGTTTTTTTTTGGGTGGATCATCAAATAACTGCTCCCGCTCTGGGTGGAGCAGGAGGGCGTGTCAGACTTTTACTGACTAAAACCCACCCGTGTTCCCTCAGTTGCCTGTGTGCCAGGGGTATCTCTTTTGAACAACTCGCACCCCTGGCAGGCGTCGGCCCTTCCGAGCCTCATCAGTTGGTGCTGACATCTCTTCGAGGCGCGCGTGGAACACAACGCGCCGTCGACCCGGGCTTGGTCCTTACCGGACAGCGAGCTACCCATTACTCGCCATTCGCAAGCCCGCGCCTACGGCGGCCGGGCATCAGCCTGGGATTTCCGACGCCCAGGGAATCTCCTGCGACGACTAAGGCCGTGAGGGCGCATGTACTGCCATCTCGTGCGCCGCCTCCCTCTTCGCAAGCATGACTGCTTTGCACAAGGAGGTGACGGCTACCCGTGCACTCTGGCTCCGTACCATGGCCTGGACCAGGGCTGGACGCGAGAGATCGCCACCGCCGATCTCCTCCACGAGGACACGGCGATGCTCTGCCCAACCCGGGCAGACTTCCATCGTGTGCTCCACCATGTCTTCAGGGCAATCTTTGCAGTGGAAACACCCAGGCGTTTCTTCCCGCAACAGGAACCTCCCGAAACAACCGTGTCCGGTGAGGACCTGTGACGGGCGGAAGCTGAGCCACTCCTTAAAGAGGACACTTACCGCCGCAATCGTGGCGTGCCCAACTGTTCAACGGTGAACTATGCTCTCTGTAGACAATTATATCGTTCAAGGGTAATTCGATAAACCGTACGGGACTCGATAATTGTTGTGAAAATAGTGTGAAATTCAAATTTCCTTACGATTTTTGCAATTTGCCGGCTAGTGTCAGGCTTTATATGTTGATACGAGTACGTCTTAAATACATAAGCATGTGTTAGTAGATCCCTTTAGTGAGTGAACACGTAAGATATTTAACATGAACAGGATTTGTGTAAGCTTTCATCACATACATTACAAATAGACAATAGTTCATTTGATCATTTCTACAAACAGCTTTTCCATCAGAATTTTATTGGTTTCGTCGTTTCATTGTCGATTCACAGCGACATTTTACATTGAAACAAGCTGTAAAGCCACAATTCCCTATAGTACATCATTATCATGCTATTTCGATCTTCAGAACTAACGCAGACGTTTGCGGCTTGCAAAAGCACTTGAAACTTGGTTCGCAGCCGTTTCAGCGAGACAGCGAAACGCTTTGCAGCGCTGTAGGGATGTCAAGCTGAGTTGTAAATTGACAACGCTTTGCCGTCTCTGAAGTTAAACTTGAGAAATAATTTATGGTGTAACTAGCTGTGCCCGGGGGTTCGCTTGAGGGTGAAGTGTATTAATTTACTGACATGAAAAGTGCACTATTACATTTTCCGAGTTTTATCACATCGAGGTCACCAGTATAGAGGTATGAGGAACAGGGTGTAAAGTTCACTCATACTCTATAGTACAGGGAGGACCTCCTCCGACCAGACGGGTGTTGTGTCTGGTGGGCAACTGCCCGACGATTGATGTCGGGATCTTGTATATAAACCGTGAAATTAAAATGGTTGTTTTCCCGCGGCAGAACAACTTGCCATAAGGAGTACTTTCGAAGCATAGAGTAAAAGTAATAAAATTAAGATTTTTTTTGTTTCAAAATAATTTAAAAAATATTCATCAACTCGATAAAACACTACTCAATAGTAACACTAGAGGTAACTTGTAGGTACTACTCGAAACGCACGCACCTCCGACCAAAGGTAACAGCGATGCATAAATGTTAAAAGCAAAATAAACTATCGCACGTGGTGATTTTTCACAATGGTTAATCTGCCATTTTTTGTTTCTAATATTTCATTTATTTATAAAACGATTGTATAACCAAGACAAAACCAATTCGCTGCGGGAAAACAACCATTAAAATTTCACGGTGTATGTAGATTTGCGTGATAAACTCTGCTTGCGTGATGTAGCTGCGGTGTGACGTCAAGTCTTGAGTAGTTCGCATATGGCATTGCAGATGGCGCCACTTTACTTTTTGTGTTTTATCACATTTGTTGATTTGTAGTTTTTGTATGTGGCCTTGTTGGCCGCCACAGGACGCTACCTTTTACCTCATTAATAGCTTCCCTGGTACCTCATTAACGGCATAACTATGTCATCATCATCATAGCAGCCGAAAGACGTCCACTGCTGGACATAATAATCGCCACGATTGGCAGGCGAGTTGGCGATCGCAGTATGGTGGTCAAATGCATAGGAGAACGCTGCTGCCCATTCTCTAGCAAGTTAGTCGCCTTCTACGACATCCATGTGAAGAAATGACATGGTGCTATTCTTTTACGTCCGGCACCACACGGAACAACTATGTAAATAATAATAACTATGTAAACTGCTCCCAAATGACGATGTTTATTTTATTTATACACACTTCTTTGACATAATCTTCTCATTATTTGACATTATTTACCTACACTTCTAATTTCAACTCTTTATTAGTGGTTGTAATAGCTATCATGTCATTTGTAGTACAGGATGTAGTATATATTATAATCATGTCATTTGTAGTACAGGTAGTATAGTTTGTAGTAGTAGTATAGAGGCTTATGGCTAAGTAATAACAGCTGCAAGGGTCGATCGATCAGGTGGCTATCTTTACATATCAAGACCCCTCCGTGCCTCGGAAAGCACGTTAAGGCGGTGGTCCCGGCTGTCATTCATGGATCTTTGACAGTCGTTACGGGTTGTCAGAAGCTCGAAATTCTGACAACGAGTCTTACCAAGGGGTATCGTATTACCCAGTAACTGGGTTGTGGAGCAGAGCTACATGGAGCGACTGCCTATCTGACCTCCACAACCCAGTTACTGGGTAACACGGTACTCTTTGGTAAGACTGGTTGTCAGGCTTTCGGTCTTCTGACGACCCGTAACACGTGTCAAAGATCCACGAATGACAACCGGGACCAACGGCTTAACGTGCTTCCCGAGGCACGGAGGAGTCTCAGTATGTAAAGATGGTCACCCATCCACAGACCAACCCTCTCAAGCGTAGCTTAACCTGATGGATCGACCCGTGTGGCTGTTATTACGAGCCACGAGGCCCTGTTATTAATTAGCCTACTAATTCTTTTTCCCTAATACCAAACTCACGCATTCGACTGAAAATTCTATCTTATTCCATCCCACATTCACATGACACAGAAAATAATGCATAGAAATGAACGTTCATCAGCTTATTTAATTTTGTTTTTCAATGTCCGGAGCGCGAGTGAATGATGCTACTGAAAAATTAAATCGTCGTTGAATTTCAGTGGTGAATTTATTTTTCACTATTGATTTATTTTTGTGTTCATACGTTTCTGAAAGCCTCTACTGAAAGACATAAATGAACGAAAAGTTACGCATCACATATCAGTTTTATCGGTCAATTTACTCAAAATGGGTTCAGTAGTATAGCCACAAAACTGTATCATACAAACAGATAAACTTACTTGTAAATATTGAGAGCACTTAAAATCACGAAACGACACTTCCACTTTTACAACAAAACACTCGTAAAATAGAACCGTAATAACAAATTTTATATTTCTATATGAATTCAATAAAAACATTACCCCTCCTGCTGGGGCAGTCGGGTAAACCCTCCTTGAACTACTGGGGTTGATCACTAACGTTTTATAGCAGTGATTCGGTCCCAGTGAATTTTACGACCATAAGGGCGCTTTTACAAGAGTGTAGTTTCTCGTCGGTAGAGAAGCGAGAATGTCCGATTGTCTATGCGAGTCTCATTGGCAAGTCTCGCCAGCCGATCACCACACTCAAACCCTTTATCTATAAACGTTGCTTAAGGTGGAAGTTCCAAGATAGCCCGCGAAATTTACGTTTTTTTACAATTTTCAGGTCAGTGCCATGTTGTATGTCTATTGATTAAATTATGTTAGTAACATGACTATGTATTTACAGAATTATAATTAATCATTAACATTTTAATGATTCTCGTTATTTTAAGCCATATTTGCTACGGTCGCGAATTATAATTTGTTCAACATAAGCAACGACCTGAAAAATGCAAAAACAACATTTGAATTTTGCAGAAATAGATTTTCGAAGAAATTCAAATATTAAAAGCTACAGTTTTCAACTTATTACAGTATATAAATAGTAGCGTCTTCTCAACCAAACGTTTCTTAACGTTTAAACGACTCTTATAATTTGGAATGATGTTTACAGTTTACACGAATGAAACAAAAATTCGCCATAGATTATGTCACGTGAGACTTGTCGTGCGAATTACTCGAAGTCGAAAGCTGTAATTTTTACACCGACGCTTCATAGGTGAGAATACTTCCATATTTCAACATGCGATATCGGAAGTAGCCCGGTGTCAACTTTTTTTATCTTCGTTAATACCAAGGGCTTGTGGCAAGTAATATTCGATCAGGCTAAGCTACGCTTGCCGCGGTTGGTCCATGGATGGGTGACCATCTTTACATGCCAAGACCCCTCCGTGCCTCGGAAAGCACGTTAAGCCGTTGGTCCCGGCTGTCATTCATGGATCTTTGACAAACGTTACGGATCGTCAGAAGCCCGAAAGTCTAACAACCAGTCTTTCCAAGGGGTATCGTGTTACCCAGTAACTGGGTTGTGGAGGTCAGATAGGCAGTCGCTCCATGTATAATACTGGTATTCGGCTGCATCCGGTTAGACTGGAAGCCGACCACATCATAGTTGGAAAAAGGCTAGGCAGATGATGAATCGCCTAGACGAGACGAGAGACTGTTGTCGTGTAAAGAAGCCTTAGATCACCCTCACAGCAAGTTTACGATACTCCTCGTCTTTGGTGACAGTTTTATTACGGTGCATTATCTTTTTTTTTGGACTAGTTGAAATTCTAAGGAGTGTTGTTGACTCTTTGATTCTGTCATAAACTGTTGGAGTATGCCTACATACGCCAACAGTTTAATACGGAATCAATAATTTTCTTCAGAATAAAAAGTTATTGCGATTAGAATAAACGGACATTTTAAGTTGGTGGTCATTTTGCTTCGCAATGTATTTCCACAAAAAAATTTGGAAATAAATAGTTGTTCCACTTGGACCAGTTCTGTGCTTCCCGCATCCAGCGAATGCCTGTGGCCTTCACAAGGTCATTGGTCCACCATGTGAGAGGCCTTCCAACTCTACGTCTTCCGGTATGCTTTTGAAAGTGAGGTAATAAAACTGTTACACACAAACAGCTCCTGTAATCGATCTTCTATGAAGCTGTAATCCCAAATTACAATACAATGCCGTTATTATGTGGGTAGATGTTGCCCATACATCAGGAAATCCCTATCCTTTAGGCCTCGTGCAGGGTGAGAAGCTTGTGCGGATGCTAAGGCGGGCGCGAGATATCAAACGTACGAATACCGCTATTTTATTTCCGACGCGCTATTTTGATCCAGCCCGTGCCTTGCTGCCCTCTTCAAGCGATGCTCTATGCCGAGGTCTGTACCCCACAGGGGATGGAACGTGTATTCGTTCTAGTTTTAAGTTTTTAAGCCCTGGCTGGAGGCCCACAGGCAAGTTCACCAAGCAACCCCTAATCGTATATAAAACAACTTTGCCATTGTGATTAATTTTATCTGATATGTTTAACAATTTTATCAATGTTAACAATTCTATTCAATGAATCTTAATGTTATGTCGATCATTTTTAATTTAATTATCATACATTGTAATTATATCTCTTTTTATACACCTGCCACTGTTAATTATTAATTTATCAATTTACTAATTTATTATAACTTTTAATTTTGTTTTACCAATGTTGTCAGTGTCATAAGTAACTTTATGAATTTTATTATGTATTCGTTTTTCACCAATTTTTTTTTTCATCACCATTTTTTTAAATTTATTTGATTGAATACTGGCGCTTATTGCTGAGTAAATTAGCTTACTTCTCTAATTCATTATTTTTATGCATGTGGTGTTTACCTATAAGTAATTGTTGCACTGTAATTTAATTTTAAGAATGTGTTATGTCAATGTAATCAGTGTGAACAATTGTTGGTAAACCTAATAAACAAAATAAAAAATAAGTCCGTTTAAGCAACCGACCACCTCATAGGATGACCTGTGGAGGTGCCATTGCGTTAAGCGACACGCGCGCCCGTCATCTGCGGGTTAATTGTGTAACACACTAACAGTGGCAATGGCTTTCATTTTGACAGTTCGACACCATTCATTGCGTTATTTACGTTGCTGAGCAGACAAATCATTCGAACATATGAAGCAATGGAGTAGCAACATCTTTTAAATTGATTCAGATGGTGAGTAATAGTGTTTAGCTTTTTTTTTTGAGTGTGGGAAATCATCAAATAACATCTCCCGCTCTGGGTGGAGCAGGAGGGCGTGTCAGACTTTTTCTGACTAAAACCCACCCGTGTACACTGAGTTGCCTGTGTGTCAGGGGCCACGGTATCTCTTTCGAACAACCCGCACCCATGGCAGGCATCGGTCCATGCGAACCCCACCAGTTGATGCTGACATCTCTTTGAGACGCGCGTGGAACACAACGAGCCGTTGACCCGGGCTTGGTCCTTACCGGACAGCGAGCTACCTATTACTCGCCGTCCGCTAGCCCACCCCTACGGTGACCGGGAATCAGCCTGAGATTCCCGACGCTCAGGGCGTCTCCTGCGGTGACTAGGGCCGTGAGGGCGCATATACTGCCTCTCCCTCACGTGCACCGCCTCCCTCTTGAGTAATAGTGTGTTACGCACTTAAGGGGATATTTCCGTCTGTCACTCCGTAAGTCACGTCGTGGTGACTCGAGGCATGCTCTATAGTCTACACAACTCTTTGTTTTACTCCGTCGTGTCTGTCGCAAGAAGTGTGTAGCCCGCGGTCACGGGGTAGCGGCGTGTCAAAGTCTTGCTTAGACGGGATTAGGAGAGACAATTAAACCAGATAAGTTTTTAAAAGTTGAATTAAGATAAGTTTTGATAAACGATTAAATTAAAAAAGGCGACGCTGCGAACTAATATTGAATTGTACTTAGTGGTGTGAATTTGAAAACACTCAAAACAACTTCTTTCAATTGTTTCTTTTTCTTTTTGTCTGCCTCGTTGCTATAATGGTCGCAAGCGCTACTGCTTGATGAGGTCCTGAGCTCGATTCCCAGGTCGGGACAACTGTTATTGGGTATTCTGTCTGAATTTTCTCAGTAGCATATCAGTCTGGATTTATGCCTGATGTTGTTGTGGCTGATGGGAATAGGCTCTCAATTACATGGGATTTAAACATAACTGATAAAATTTAGATGTACTATAGGTATGTACAAACCTGCGCGACCCTTCGTTTGTTGGTCCGCTTGTTTACACAAGGCATGAAGTTATGTTTCAAGCTTTTCTCCGCAGTCGCTGTTGCGAGACGCATGTCGCTTCAGCGTGTAACTCGCGACCCCGGGGTGAGGCCTAATGGTACCCGATGGATAGGGACGGCCCATTCTTTGTAGGCCAAGTATCAAAGAATAAGGATAGATTCTTTACATCACTGTGGAATTTATTCGATGAATATCCAAAGGCTTTATAGTCAATAACGATATTGGTTGAAGGATAATGACTGGAGGATATTTCTTTTTCAATGAAAGAGAGTTTCCGGTGGTTTAGTACAGCGGGGTAGTTGCATAACACACTAGCAGTAGCAATGGCTTTAATTTTTGACAGTTCAATAACATCAATTGCGTTATTTACGTTGTTGAGTTTCATATTATACAGGATAAGTTTTTATCCAGTGCGCAAACTGTAACCATGAATTCAGCATGTCATTCTAGACCCCCTAGCGCAGAAATTTTACGTTGGTTTTACAAAAAAAAAAATTAGCTGTTTCATAGAAAAGTGAAACAAACCTACGCGGTCAAAATGTATGGAACAGCTGATTTTTTTTATGTATTACCGACGAACAATTTCTGCTCTGGGGGTCTAGAATGATATGCTGAATTGATAGCTATATAACGAAAGTAATCACTGAGGCAGGCTTATTAAAAATCCATCTCCTTTTGGGATTAAATTGAGTTCGTGTGGAAAACTGATAATTTTCTGATGGAAATCCCATCGTGCATATGGTTTGTCTTTTCATATAATTCCATAGTTCCAACCGTCATTGCACTGTGTGATTGTTTAAAATTCACAGTCTATTTCTGTATAAAATTTCTAAATATGCTTTCATTAAACAACGTGACCAGTGTGTGTTGCCAGTGATGACCTATGGTACAGAAACGTGGTCGCTCCCAATGGGCCTTATCAGAAGGCTTAAAAGTCACATAAAGGGCAATGGAGAGGGTTATGCTCGGAGTTTCCCTGCGTGATCGAATCAGGAATGAAGAGATCCGCAGAAGAACCAAGGTAACTGACATAGCCCGAAGAATTGCCAAACTTAAGTTGCAGTGGGCAGGGCACGTTGCTAGCAGAACAGATGGCCGATGGGGCCGAAAGGTTCTGGAGTGGCGACAGCGTACCGGAAGACGTAGAGCGGGAAAGCCTCCCACAAGGTGGACCGATGACCTTATGAAGGCCTCGGGAATCCGCTGGATATGGAAAGCACAAGACCGGTCGAAGTGGAGGAGCTTGGGGGAGGCCTATGTCCAGCAGTGGACGTCTTTCGGCTGAAATGATGACGATGATACAACATAGTACATACCTCTTTCTAAAATATACTCAGGTTGAGTAAATTTTCGAAAATATGAAGCAGGGTTAGCAATATCCTCCAAAATGCCTATTCCCAGCTACGGCTTCGGCTTCCAGTTGAACCGCATGCAGCCGACTTCCAGTATGCCTTATTATCAGAGTACCTCGGAAAGCACGTTAAGCCATTGAACCCGGCTGTCATTCGTAAATATTTGTCAGTCGTTCCGGATTGTCAGAAGCCCGAACGTCTGACAACCACTCTTATTAAGGGGTATCGCATTACCCAGTTACTGGGTAGTGGAGGTCTGAATTAGACAGTCACTCAAATACTGGTATTCAGCTGCAACCGGTTGCTTTCATAGAAGCCCACCCCAGCATTGTTGTCAAAAGGCTATTCAGCTGATGACCTATGCATGCGTATTGAGAACAAGAAAAATGTACTAAACAATTTTCTCTTTACTGTCTCGAATAATTCTTTCATCAATTTTAGTTAACATACAATTGGACTTAGTCGCAAATTACAAAAACACGAGTCAGAAAATTTTAACTGCAGGGGCTACCTCTTAATAAGAAAACATTCTTAAAGTAAATGCCTATAATCACACAGAATAAAAAAAAACAAACATTGCTTACTGCCTGTTGGCTATTTCGGACGGTAGTTTCCTCCCGATATTTTCCTTGTACGGTAAGTCGATGTTGGCCGAGAATTATTTGACCCCGATTTATTACGTTGCTGAATCTCATGTCAACTTAAAAGATTACTTAGTAGTGTATCAGATAACATGAGATTTAGCAGTAGATTTATTGATAGAAACTTTATTGCGTTATCCTACTTACACGCAAAAACCGCTGAACAGATTTAGATGGGTACACAGATAGTTTTTAGCCTGTATTAACCACATAGGATACTTTTTATTTCGGTAGTGCGTTCCCGTAGGATAATTTTTGACCTGCGGGCTTAGCCGCTGGCAAAAGCTATGCGCCTTTTGCGTGATTGATTGGACAAAACAAACGACAAAACGACTGGACGGATTTGGGTGAAATTTGGCTCACAGATATAATAAACTGAATTGACATACAAAATATTTTTTGGTTATATCTCGGTGGTAGGTTCCCATTGAACAATTCCCAACATATACACGGGCGAAGCAGCCAGCAAAAGTTGGTTCCATATAAGTCTGTCCGATTTGGCTAATGAATGAAGTGTCTTTATATGTAGAATAGAGCTTTAAGGAACATTAGGAAGACTATATTCAATAATGCCATATTTCCTAATCTTCTTATTTCGAAAACAAGGTTCATTTTCAGTATGAAAAGAATGGTATACCCTACTTACACAAAAATTATTTGATAGAGCGCGGGTAGAACGTGCGTGTGTGTGGCTCATTTGGTCTACAGCCTTTTCAGAAACATGATGATCGTTTTTGGAATTTGACAGCGTTTTTACTTTACTTATACCTCTAAAGTTGTAAATTGATGTAGCTGACTGTATTACCATTATGTTTTAATCACAGTTTGTATCTCAAAATAATAGAGGGTGATAGGGGGGACATAGTCACGCAAACTGAAACCATGAATTCAGCACTTGATTTCAGACCGTTTCAGCGTAAATATTTTACGTCGGTTATTACAGGTGTTTCATAGAAAAGTGCAATATTTACCCGGTCAAAAAGTAAAGAAATAGCTTAGTTTTTATTTATTTACCGACGGAAACGGAAGGTTCAGAATCTATCGTAAAAGGTCGTCGATGTGCCTGGCACCCTGTATGACTGAGTTTTAAGTATTATTAAATACTAGCTTTTTCCACACCGCCGAGGTCAAAAATTATCTCACGGGAACGTACTATCGGGATAAAAAGTATTATATTTGTTAAACCAAGTTCTAAGCTACCTGTGTGCCAAATTTCATCCAATTCTGGCTTGAGTAACAAAATCAAAAATCAAAATCAAAATATTTTATTTCACATAAACCTGCAAGGGCACTTATGAAACGTCAGAAGCTAGGTGCACGGTTCCAATTTGTCGCTTCCTATGGAGAAGAGCTGGCAAGAAACTCCACGGTTACTCTTTTAAAAATAATTGGATTTTATAATGTTTTCAAATTACAGTGATATTAGGTATGGGAGGACAGTGCAGGCCTGTCAATATAATAACAAAAGCCAAAACATCTAAATAGCCAAACATACACATTTATAATATTAGTTAGATATATGTAAATATGATAAGATTTCATAAGCCAACTGTACATAATAAACTACCTCTAAGTAATTAAACAATCGTGTACTAACTTTATCAACATCTTTTCATACACACGACTATACTCCTCTGTTCATGCCCCCGGCCAAACACAATAGCGTGGTGATATATGACAAGCCACAACTTGGCTGCTATCCAATAGGCCACACATTAAAACCTACGCTATATAGAAAGCGGTGGCGGGCAGCGAATTTTACAGCGTTTTGTCGTAAGCAATAAGAACAGAGTAGGTATTGCCGCTTACGTTATATACATAGGCTTCGGGATACTTTTCCCAATCCTTTCCTTTTTTCCTCCCTGTTTTAAATCCGCCGCCACTGGCACTCGCCCATGGCTATGAGTGCGACAAGGACAACGTATCACTCCCGCCATCTGACGGCGGCGTGGAGACAAAAAGTAATTTCGAACTGAACGTAAGCGCCGGCCGGCGACAATGCGCGCGCGCGGTGTAAAAACACCAAAAATATCGTGAAATACGACTCAAACTCAAACTCAAAGCATTTATTTCAAATAAACCAATTACAGGCACTTTTGAATTGTCAAGGTCGGTGAGTTAGAAAGATGAAGCTAGTTGCCCATTCCAAAGCGTAGGTACCTATGGAGAAGAACGGGCAAGAAACTCCATGGACACTCTTTTAAAATCATGGTATTGTTACAAAAAGTTGATTACATCATTATGTTGAAATTATCAATGTGAGAACGATGTAAAAAGACGTGCACATTAAAGCGTCCGTAATTAAAACAAAAATAAAATAACAATTCAGAAATTAAAATAAGCCGTGGGAGCTGGATACAGTTAAAGACTGCTAGTGACACAATGTGGTGATCTCCTGGCTCCCAGCATCCCGTGAGTACCTGACCTCTTTCAATTTACCATCCTTTGGCCTGTTTCTGAGTAGGAAACTACAAAAGCGTCCTTTTTTAAACGCGATACTCAATCACATAGTAAGCCTGAAATGTGTGTATGTGGGACACAGGTCTCCTCTCGGTGACATGGAGTGGGCCGTAGTCCAACACGCAGGCCCAGTGTGGAATGGTAAATGTCAAATGTCTTTGAATTTTTGGTTCTTGGACTGGCCGGTTTCCTCACGATGTTTTTTTTACCGTTTTAAGAGCAGTGCTGATGAAATTATTTACACAAAGTAAATAAGCGTCTGCCTGGGTTCGATCCCATGACCTACATCTCGTATATCGTGGCCATTACCACTGAGCCACTACTGTACCGTTTACAATTAACTTATTAATTTGTTTAAAAGCAAATGGGTCCCTCTTAAGGCCCTGGTAACTTTAAATATTGTCATTATGAGCGATAATAGTTCTTATTGCAATCTGTTACGGGTTAAAATCTGTTCTGTGTAATAAATTCGAAAAACAAATGAGCAAACGCATGTCGTAAAAATTCAAATAAAATCGTATAAATTTAAATATTAGCTATTTAATAATAAATAATCGATCACTGGATGCAGTTTGGCATTTGGAATTTTATGGTATATTTTTAATTATGTTTATAACTGTTATTGAATGGATAAACCTATTTTAAAGATAATTAAGAGGTGACTTTAATGATTTTTATGATGCATTAAAGTATGTTTAATTATGTTTTGAATTCCATCACTGTATGCAAAAAAGACTTGAATATATCATATATTTTTTTTGCTTTCAAAATTATTTACGGTTAAAGAGATACACAGCTTTAAAAACCACATTTTTGAGCGTTTTCCAGAAATCTCCGCCTTAATGGGAAGCGACAACGCGGTCGGCCCAAACGGACATGGCGCGATGAACTGAAATCCTTCAACGAAAAGTGGTACTTAGCAGCGTTAAACACAGAGAAGTGGAAAGAGAGTAGGGAAACTTTTGCCCTGCAGTGAGAAATCACAGACTTTTAAAAATAAATAATAATTAAAGGAAAGAGACTATGTCTCAATAAAGTATGAAATTATGTGTTGCAAGTCATTTCTCTATCAAAGTTTAAGTCGAATCATTACTAAATTTCAATTATACCTAGCCACTATAAAATGTAGTTTCGTATGGAAAATAATGGGCAAGAAACTTCATAGTTATCATTATTTATCCAAAGTAGTCATTTTTGCATTCTAAAATCGTTTTCATTTTTGTTTTGTTTATTTGTTTGCCCGTGTTGCAACACAGATCCTTTTGTATTGTGTTTGGCCAATTTTCTTTTAAATCTGGTCAGCTCTTTTAAGACGATAGCGTAACAAACATACAAACTTACTTTCGTAATTATTAATAATTAGATATGATAAATATAGTTTTTGCGCTCGCTACCGCTTTCAAAAGAGCAGAGCCTTAAACCGACCCAACGTGTAAGGAGGACCGCAAACTTTTTATAATGTAGATCAATTTGCTCGCCCCTACAATATATCTAAGAAAGCAATTAAAGTTGGTAGATTTTGTATGTATAGCGTTTGGGGCGAGCCTACATTATGTCACCATAATGGAAGCAATGTTAGATGATAAAAAATATAGAGTAGAACATTATAGTTGCCATACGAATATTTATGACAGTCTTTCCACAAGGAAATAATGCAGGAAGACGTTTCCTTCCAAATTTTCACAATTAATCAGCTTTTTCAAACATTTTGGTCGAGTAGGTATTGAATTATGTGACACAGCTGATTTTTTTCGTGATTTCCGAATTGTTGCCATAGTGAAATTTGTTCATCTAATACATTTAAACGAGCAATTCTTGTATATCTGAATCTCGGAAACGGCTCCAAAGATTTTCATGACATTTTGTATGCAAGGGGTTTCGGGGACGATAAATCGATCTAGCTAGGTTTCATTTTTAGAAAACGTCAAACTAAGAAAAAAATCCGAGCAAAAATCGGTCATACAGATATTAGGTATTTATTGGTACAAACCCCTGTGTACATCTGGAAGGTTTTAAAAATGTCTTCCTGTATAATAATCAAGTGAATAGGCATCTTCTAGGCTTGCTCGTTCCATTATAGATCTCATCTATTGCTTTCCACTAGGTGAGATCGAGGTCAAGAGCTGGCCCATTAAACAATAAAAAAATTCATAATGAAAAAAATAAAAATAACATCAAAGAAAAGATGGGCGAATTGTGTGAGAGAAGATTATATGGATAGAAAGGGGACAAGACTATTGAGACGACGGTCAATAGAGATTTATGGAAAAAATACATGTTGCGCCCGACCCAATATAAATTGGAGTATGGGCAGAACGATGTTAAAATACAAATTGATACACTGTTTATTTGAAAGCGCAGAATTGTATGGTGTGGCCTAGTTTTAAGGCTTTATTTTGAAACGATTTATTTGGTTGCTATACACCGTGACATTTTAGTCGTCTTACAACGACAGCCCACTTCATGTATTCAATGACTACAAATTATTTATAAAAGAAAAAGATATTTTTGAACATTTGCATAATAAAAAAATTCAAATATCATTCACTAAGACGCATGACGTAGTTTGATACACCCTGTTATAAATGTGGAATGAATGATAGAATGTAATGGTAGGTAGGTAGATATCTTCTACCGTTTGATACGTAAACATTATTAACAGGGGGAGTGTTTCACAATTCTAAAGCATTATTTATTTTTCTTTGTACCTATTGTCTTAATTAATGGTAACAATGTTTTAATCGCGCCTAGAGGTATTTTATGACGGATACATTGAGTGGACCACCTTTGTAAGACGACTAAAATGTCACGGTGTATAAATTGAAAGGCTTTAAGTAAACCGATATAATTGTAATTACTGGTAATAAGAAGGTCCATCGTCTATCATAGTCCGAGTTGGAATATAGCCCAGTAATTGGGTTAGGAAGGTTTTTTTTAGTGTGGGAAATTATCAAATAACTTCTCCCGCTCTGGGTGGAGCAGGAGGGCGTGTCAGACTTTTACTGACTAAAACCCACCCGTGTTTTATAATTCCCGACAGCCAGGGCGTCTCCTGCGGCGACTAAGGCCGTGAGGGTGCATATAGGCTCTCCCTCACGTGCGCTGCCTCCCTCTTCGCGAGCATTACCGCTTCGGAGAAGGAGGTAACGGCTACCCATGCACTCTCGCTCGTACCATGGCCTGGGCCAAGGCCGGACGCGAGAGATCACCGCCGGCGATCGCCTCCATGAGGAAACGGCGGTGCTCCGCCAAGCCGGGCAGACCTCCACCGTATGCTCCACCGTGTCCTCAGGGTGATCTCCGCAATGGAAACACCCGGGCGTTTCCTCCTGCCCTATGTGAAACAGGAATCTCCCAAAACACCCTTGTCCGGCAAGGACCTGCGTCAGGCGGAAGGTGAGGACGCCGTGCCGCCTCTCAATCCACTCCTCAAAGATAGGACTTACCGCCGCAATCGTGGCGTGCCCAGGGTTAGGAAGGTCAGATGGCAGTCGCTCTATGTAAAATATTGACATTCGCTCGCATCTAATAAGACTGCAAGCCGACCCCGCCACAGTAGGGAAAAAGACTAAGCACGTGATGAATTTGCTAAAACAAAGCCATCAGAAGTTACCGTTTACAAAGGCCTTCTCTCGAATCGGCACGAACTGAGCACGAGCTAGTCTAATACAGTTATATGAGCCACGGGCCATGGCTGTCTGTCAAGGGAGCCGAACGTACTAATATTTGACACAAACATACCGTTATAAATTGACAGGAACATCGATGCGCAAACTGTTACCACATATGCACACACATGCACTAAAGTAATTAATCAGTTAATAATATTATAATGCTTACTTATAGTACTATTTACTTTTGCACCGCACCATAATTGTAATTGGGCACGCCACGATTTCGGCGGTAAGTCACCTCTTTGAGGAGTGGTTTGAGAGGCGGCATGGCGTCCTCACCTTCCGCCTGACACAGGTCCTCACCGGACACGGTTGTTTCGGGAGGTTCCTGTTTCGGATAGGGCGGGAGGAAACGCCCGGGTGTTTCCATTGCGAAGATCGCCCTGAGGACACGGTGGAGCATACGGTGGAGGTCTACCCGGCTTGGGTGGAGCAACGCCGTGTCCTCGTGGAGGTGATCGGCGGCGGCAATCTCTCGCGTCCGACCCTGGTCCAGGCCATGGTACGGAGCGAGAGTGCATGGCTAGCAGTCGCCTCCTTCTGCGAAGCAGTTATGCTCGCAAAAAGGGAGGCGGCGCACGTGAGGGAGATGCAGTACATGCGCCCTCACAGCCGTGGCCTTTGCAGGAGACGCCCTGGGTGTCAGGAATCCCAGGCTGATTCCCGGCCACCGTAGGCACGGGCTTGCGGACGGCGAGTAATGGGTAGCTCGTTGTCCGGTAAGGACCAAGCCCGGGTCGACGGCGCGTTGTATTCCACGCGCGCCTCAAAGAGATGTCAGCAGCAACTGATGGGGCCCGCAAGGGCCGATGCCTGCCAGGGGTGCGGGTTGTTCGAAAGAGATACCGCCGCCCCTGGCACACAGGCAACTGAACACGGGTGACAAACACTACAAAGTGAAAAATAACTTTAATTTCGGAAGGTGGTGACATAAAATGTAAATACAATAATATCCAAAGTCACCGACTTCCGAAATTAAAGTTATTTTTCACATTGTAGTGTTTTTTCGGAAGTCGGTTGTTTTTTTTGGAAAAAGTTTCTTTACTAACCTCAATAACTACACTACGTCTAAGACTATTTTCAAATACCCAGCTATTAGAACAAATCCCTTTCAAAAAGAGAATCGTTCATCAATTACCTACACGCCAAAAAAAAATCGGTAAAATTCCAACCAATATACGATGAAGGGCTCTCGAGTACGAGAGCCTTAACACGACCATTTTCCTCAATCGGCTGCTACAATTTACAGGTTCTTAAGTACCAGGAACACGCTATGTTTTCCCATGAGCCTGTATCAACAGAAAAACGTATACGTTGCACCTGGTGGGGATGTGCTTATGGCTACCTTGGAGAAGAATAATTGGTAACGGACTGATTTTTTTTCTATAATAATAAAAAATAATAAAATTTATTGAACCAATCAATGTTACAATTAGTACCGTATGATTTACATAACTTAATGTTGATTTGTAACTGTTAGTGATTTTCGTTTTGGTCTTTACGGCGGACCCCAAACTAGGCGGCGCCTGTATCTTGGGGACCAGAGATAACTGCGTCATCATCATTATCCGCCTAGCCTTTTCCCAACTATGTTTTGGTCGGCTTACAGTCTAACCAAATGCAGCTGACGGCCAGTATTTTATATGGATCGACTGACTTATCTGCCCTCCACAGCATAGTTACAAGGTAATACGGTAATCCTTGGTTGAACTGATTATGAGACTTTCAGGCTTCTGACCACCCGTACTTTACTTTGCATTTCTAAAAAGTACTTTGATGCATAAATGTTCTTCTGTTTTTGTATTCATTTGCACAGTTAGTTAGTTAGTCACTTAATTTAGTACCTAGTGTTAATAATTACTTGTGTTAAAAATTGTAAAAGTTATGTACCTAAGTAAACAGCTAACGGTAAACTAAAATCCAATAACATTTTGCCCGACCCGCTTAGCTTGACCACTTCCAACTTTATTCTACGAAGAATAAACGTTAGACGTCCGTAAAACATTTTATATTTTCTAATAATTTGGACATCGCCCGCTAGAAATCTTTCTACAATCAGTGATTTTGTCTTTCGTTTCTACGGTGGTTATGCCATTGCAGAGCAGTGGAGGCCCCGACGTAACGGTCGCGACGTATGAGATGTAGGGTCGATCCCAGACAGGCGTTTTACTTTGTGTAAATTATTTTTTTACCACTGTTTGAAAACAGTGGTAAAAAAAATAATTTGAAACCGTGAAGTAAAACATCGTGAGGAAACCGGTATGTCCTAAAACCAAAAATTTGAAGACATATGGCATCTAGAAACCGATTTTTTATCGCAATTCTGCAACACATTGAATCCTATGGGAGTAGCCACACTGGCGGCAAAAAAATCGCGCGGTAAAAAAATCTGTGTTTTGATGCAAATTGAACGCGATGCGGTGCGGATATTTTTCCGCGCGAATATTTCAGTATGAAGTTTTTATGGCTATTTCCACACTGCGAATTCAAATTCGCGCGTTTAGCTCAGTCGTGCTATTGGCAGGCGCGACAGGATGTCGCATGCTTAAAAATAAAAATCACGCGGTGAAAAATCACGGTGCGGACAAGGCCTATCACTGATTTTAAAACGTTACAAAAAAAAACGCTTTAAAAACCAAACTAAAAAAGCAGAAATCATTTCAAAAGAGCGTGGGGTGCTTTTTGAGGTATTTTTATAATCAATTAATATATATAGCACCCCACGCTTTTAAAAAAAATATTTTCTGCTTTTTTAATTTGGTTCAGCGTGTTTTTTAGATTTTTTAATCTATTAATTATTTTCTATTTTTTGGCTCTGCTAACTACAAAAGCGTGAATTTTCAGTTTATTTTTTTATATTCATTTTTTTCAATTATTATTGAATTGTCATGGGTCCTCAATAAGCCTACAAAGTTTAAATGAAATCTGACCGTTTGAAGTGGGTCAAAATCAAGTACAAAGGAGTCAGTTACAAACATGCTTACAAACAATCATACAGGTGAAGCTAATAAAAGCGTGTTAGAAAGACGATTTGCGAAAAAATAAATACCGTTGGTGGAAAAATAAAAAAGTTACACGCTTTAGAAGTTATTCTTATATCCTTGTCACAAAAAAAAGATAATTGTACTGAATGGTGCAAAGTTACTATGGCGTTGCTGTGTCGTGACGTAAGATGCTAGAAGTGCTCCTGCCAGGGTCGCGGATTTATTCGAAAGAGTTACCGTGGACCTGGCACAGGCCACTGAAGGAACACAGGGTGGGTTTTAGTCAGTAAAAGTTTGACACACCCTCCCACTCCCAGTTCCCAGAGCGGGAGAAGTCATTTGATGATTTTCCAACCAAAAAAAAAAGTGGCTATAAAACGCATAGAATTTCGCCATTTTTTGGGATTTTTTAAAATGGATTGGTTAATATTTTTCAAGACATTAAAAGCTCTATTTAAACAATCCAGTCAGGTACCCTACTATTGCCACCACTAGACCAAGGAGGCAGTAAATCAACTGACAAACTTAAACAAGAAACCGTTTAAACAGAACACGTTCTAACAATGCTTCAGTCAGATGCCCTAGACTCAATGTAAGTACGAATACGTCATTAAGTATTTGTCTGTAACTACAACGGAATGAGCGCAATGCACTTTCTGTATTTAGAGCAGAGGTCAGTTCATTTGTGTCAAGAATGACTAGATTGCAAATAGTACGCACAGAGGCCAGCAGCTACCCCAATCTGACAAATACATTTTGAACTTTATTACAAAAGTATAAAGTTCATGATTTTTTTTTGACGTTGGGAAATCATCAAATAACTTCTCTCGCTCTAGGTGGAGCAGGAGGGCGTGTCAGACTTTTACTGACTAAAACCCACCCGTATTAGTTGCCTGCGTGACAGGGGCCGCGGTATCTCTTTCGAACAACCCGCACCCCTGGCAGGCATCGGCCCTTGCGGACCCCACCAGTTGGTACCGACATCTCTTTGAGGCGCGCGTGGAACACAACGCGCCGTCGACCCGGGCTTGGTCCTTACCGGACAGCGAGCTACCCATTACTCGCTGTCCGCAAGCCCGCGCCTACGGTGGCCGCCAATCAGCCTAGGATTCCCGACGCCCAGGGCGCCTCCTGCGGTGACTAAGTGAGCCGTGAGGGCGCATATACTGCCTGTAAGGTTCATGTTGTATTGAAAAAAATTGACAGTTTTGGATAGCTTGATATGCTGGCTCTAACGTAACGTCTCCAACCGGCAGAAATGGAAGCACATCGCTGAAAAGGCAATCCTCGGGGAAGTCAACAACCCACCGAACATCTCTCCGTGTACCTCGTCTGCGCAACCACGACCACTCTGACAAGAGTGTTTCGACTAAGAAGAAGAAGATATGCTGGCGTCTGTACAATGAGTAGCCGCATGCGCTACTGCTGAACTGGTGGTCTTAGGTTGGATTCCCGAGGCGGACAAAGTGTTACTGGACTTTATTTCTCAGAAGCAGCCTGGAGTCTAGATTTGAGCTCGGCTGATGGCAATAGGCTCGCCCCTACTATATGGGTCGTAAACATAAATGGCGTGTGGATGTACTATACGTACATCTCTGCCAAACTCTCCGTTGATAACAGGTGCTATGTTAATGGTAATATGCTAATAACACGTTGCCCGACCTGGGAACCGAACCGAGGACCTCTTGCTCGGCTGTAGCGCTTTCCACCACTAGACCAACGAGGCAGTCAGATTGATGTGGGTATAATTCCCACAATAACTCTTCCGGAATACATGCTCGATCGAAATGATGATGAAAACCGCATCAATATCCATTTACGCGGTCAACAGACGTCTGTCTGTTACAAAAAGCCACTTTATTTTATAACTAGCTTTTGCCAGCAGATTCGCCCACGTCTAGGTTAGAAATTATCCCACAGGAACATACTACCGGGATAAAAAGTATTCTACGTGTTAATCCAGGGTATAAACTATATGTGTGCTAAATTTCATCCACATCTGTTCAGCCGTTTTTGCGTGATTGAGTAACAAACATCCAAACATCTAAGCATACAAACTTTCACATTTAAAATATTTGTTGGATAAGTAGGATAAGATGTATAGATACGGATTGTGTAGTCATAAAAGCTTCCGAATACAAATCCAACAGAAAGCATTGAGGTAATATGTACTGACAGAGAGTGAATAAAAATAACACCTTCGTATAAAAAACTATAAATTTTCAAAAATAAACGTTCACTTCAAAACACGGGTTCGGTCACATTCAAACAATATCAAACGTCATCGATGGCTATTGACAGTGCAAAGTGAGAACCGGTGTCAATTCGCACCACGAAACCGATACATGCTCCTAGGGATTCGTTACAGTTTTTTCGGAAGTATTGGTTCCAAACAACTATGTAGGTTGTTTAATAGATGGCAATTTTTTTTCTTTATTGAGCGATGTTCGGGAAACGGTTGAATTTTTCGAGGAAGCATAGGTTTTATTGCTGCACTTATTTGGCTTTTTCAATCTCATAATTTAAAAAAAAACTTTCTTTCTGACATGAACAGTCCATAGGTATGGGATGACAGAAAGTTCTTATGGTCTATATTAGGATTGTTAGTAAGGACACAAACACAGTTAAATTTCCTAAGCTCGCCCTCGTGGCTCAGTGTGGAAGCACCATAGGTACATTTACGCCTCCGCCTAACTCTTGAGGAATCACAGGCGTGACGTTATGTGATGAAATTATTTATATTTTTAGCAATTTCTACCCAGTGCCGTTGTATAGGACAGTCTGGCCTGTTATTATTTCTGTAAGTAGGTTTATACAAACACTTTTGTAGGACCACACTTTTTTTATAAAACAGTTTTTTTTATCACCGAGAAAAAAAGTAGAATCATGTGAATTATTCCACTTTGCCCCACCGAGCCGCCCCACTGGTGGGGCAAAGTGGAATGCCTAAAATTTTGCTGTACTACTACTCTAAAATCTTGGTGGATTCTGCCCCACTAAGGTTGGCACCTTAGAATAAAAGTTTGTTTTTTTGGAATTTTAATTTTCTTATTTCTTTCTGAAAGTAAACGAGTTGCAAATCATAGATTAGTTACAAGATTTGTTACAAATAAAATATTACTACAGTAAACTTTTAAAATCACACATATTCGGTTTTACGTAAAGACTATGTCGGTCAAATGTTTTTGTTTTGTTTTTTTCTTTCTCAGTTAGTTGTAATCATGATCTGGCAGTTTGAGTATTTAATGCGGCCTACCCAAATGTCCTTTCTTTAATAATGTTCATCGAATCGTTGAGCTCCTAAAGTTCTGAATTGAGCTGCACGAATAGTGACAAATGCGTGCACTGACTGGAAGGGTCTACTTACTCAATCTGTGTGGTTGTTTCCTCAAGAGACCATTTAAGACATGGTCAATCTTCACATGATCTGACCAAAATTATGTCTGAACTTTTAAAGAGACTGACCTCTGAGTTGATTTCGGCCTTTCTTCCCAGAGTAGTCAGGTAGGAAACGCTGACCTCATATACTGTTAAAAATATGATTGACGTGTAAAAGTGTTTGTACAAACCTACTTACAGAAATAAAATCATTTATCATTTGTTCTTACTGGTTCATTAAAGCTTTTCATACTACGCGCAAAATCACAAACCGAGTACGATGTTTTCCCGTAAATGTATAACGAAATGCTATTTATTTTAACTAGGTACTTAATCATTCAAAATCACATACCTATCATTTGGCATGGCATAATACAATCTTATGCTTACCGTATAAATAAGAAACAACTTAACTATACAATCAGCCACTAAGTTACTTTACTGGCTGTAAGGAATAAAAGTAAAATGGATAGTGTAGTTATATTTTATTTAACAAATCGTGTAATTAATCTGTGATTGGACAACCTGTTTTGTGCCAACCAGGTTGTGGACAACCTGTTTCCTTCCAGAAACAAATGCTTCGGAAATATGCAAAAAAAAAATTTGTACTTTTATTCTACAGTGCCAACCCTAGTGGGGCAGAATCCACCAAGATTTTAGTGTAGTGGAATCTGCCGCACTAAATCGAATTAGTGGGTCATATTCCACTGCAAAATTTTAGGCATTCTACTTTGCCCCAACAGTGGGGCGGCTCAGTGGGGCAAAGTGGAATAATTCAATCATGTGCTGAATTCGTGGTTACAGTTTGCCCGTCGATTTATTTAGCACTAGTAAACACTAATGAATCAATCGCACAACTTTGTATAATTTCTCCGTGTCAAAAGGCCTTTTGTCTTATGTATATTTGTACGCCAAATGGCAAAACATGGAGAAACATTATTACCATAATTGTACCCACTTACTCACTATCTTACACACTGTTGTAATGTAACCTATGGTTACAATTAAAGACTACTGATTGTTTGATTGCTTCATTTTATGGACGTGGACGTCCACGATAATATCGTGGCATTAGAATTTATAAAAGCGCACATTGGTGATGAATGTTATGATTCACTTGTGCACCAACTAAGCTTAATTTAGGCTATTGTTATCTTTTTCCTTCTAATAAAAGAGAAAGTGACGGAAATAAATAAGAGCTGTTAAATTTAGTTGATCTAAAATTTACTTCGACGCAACCACGATAAACTAAATTCATGCCGGCAAATTCAAGCCAATTGAGACGTAATTTAATTAGACAGTTCTAAAGCGTCACTTCATTTTTTTTTCGCGGTCAGTAAGAGATAACAATACTCTTGTTTTAGTTTAGGTGGTGAACAAAAGAATCGGTTGTATTGCGTGTTTATTTACAATTTCATCAGATATTTTTTGAACAGAGCTTATCAATGTCCAGTTAAAGATACACAGTCATTTAACCAACATCACAACAATAGCTACCGGGCGGTTACTGCAATATTCCGAGGTCGATGTTTGAACTGTGATCCCTAATAGGTATTGTATAGACGACGATGTCGCTCGGTATGTGAATAGTTAAACATGGTATGCCGTTACCTTAGTCTAATAGATGGATTTTACTGCCTATTTACTTGATTTATATTGCATTTTAGATGGAAAAAGACGTATTGCCGAGCAATATCGTATAGTTAGAAGATTTGTGTATGTCGGCTTTCATTTTTGATAGAAGAATTTGGTCCTTGACACTTAACCTGGTCCTTGAAACTTCAACAAAGGTCCAAGCTCGAGGTTTGTTAGCGAGCCACGGAGCACAGTATCCTGAGGGTTGAATAAAATAAAACCTAATTCTTGGAGGTTACCCAGAAAGTCGCTCAGCAAGTGGGACTGGGCCGGACATGTCTGCCGCATGTCAGATAGGCTAAGATAACCAGAGATTGGGTTCCACTAAACACACGGCGCCATCGTGACAGGCTGAGACGAAGATAGCGGGACGAGCTTGACTCCTACCGAAAGAAACGGCTGGCACTAGCAAAATACAGAATTATGTGGAAAAGGTATAGGGACGCCTTTGCTTTGCAGTTGGATAATACAAAATAGTTAGATTAGATTAGAAGAAGTGAAAGCCAAAGTCAAAACGTTTATTGCGAACTAAGTGTACAGTGTTTGGGCACACCACGATTGCGGCGGTAAGTCCCCCTCTTTGAGGAGTGGCTTGAGAGGTGGCATGGCGTCCTCACCTTCCGCCTGACACAGGTCCTCACCGGACATGGCTGTTTCGGGAGGTTCCTGTTTCGGATAGGGCGGGAGGAAACGCCCGGGTGTTTCCATTGCGAAGATCGCTCTGAGGACACGGTGGAGGTCTGCCCGGCTTGGGCGGAGCACCGCCGTGTCCTCGTGGAGGTGATCGGCGGCGGCGATCTCTCGCGTCTGACCCTGGTCCAGGCCATGGTACGGAGCGAGAGTGCAGGGAGGCTACGGAGGCTAGCAGTCGCCTCCTTCAGTGAAGCAGTCATGCTCGCAAAGAGGGAGGCAGCGCACGTGAGGGAGATGCAGTACATGCGCCCTCACAACCGTGGCCTTCGCAGGAGACACCCTGGGCGTCGGGAAACCCAGGCTGATTCCCGGCCACCGTAGGCACGGGCTTGCGGACGGCGAGTAATGGGTTGCTCGCTGTCCGCGGTAAGGACCAAGCCCGGGTCGACGGCGCGTTGTGTTCCACGCGCGCCTCAAAGAGATGTCAGCAGCAACTGATGGGGCCCACAAGGGCCGATGCCTGCCACGGGGGGGGGGGGGGGTTGTTCGAAAGAGATACCGCGGCCCCTGGCACACAGGCAACTGAGGGAAGACGGGTGGGTTTTAGTCAGTAAAAGTCTGACACGCCCTCCCGCTCCACCCAGAGCGGGAGAAGTTATTTGATGATGTCCCAACCAAAAAAAAAAAATGATTATCACTTTAAAATTATTTTCTTTTATATTAGTACAATTAAATTTAGAAATTATAGCTAAGTCTAAATTAATGTCAATAATAATGAATTTAATACATTTATTCAGCAATATAAAAGGCATCCTTTTCAGGAAAAAGGAATTGGTGATGATTCTGTTGTGCACTACTAAACATAATTTAGGCTATTGCTGTCTTTTTCCTTTTAATAAAACATGAAAGTGACGTAAATAAATAAGAGCTGTCAAATTAAGTTGAACTAAGATTTTCTTCGACGCACCTACGACGAACTAAATTCATCATGCTCAAAATCACGCCAAATTCAAGGCATTCCAGACGTAATTTAGTTTGATAGTTTTAAAGCGTTACTTGTCTTTTTCTTTTGCGGTCTCTCAGTAAGAGATAGCCATACCTACTCCCATTTTAGTTAGTTTATTTTTCCTAATGATAAATGATAAAGCATAAATGATTTTATTGCTGTAAGTAGGTTTGTAGAAACACTCTTATACGTCAATCATATTTTTTAAACTAGATGAGGTCCGCGTTTCCTATCTAACTACTTTGAGAAGAAAGGCCGAAACAAACTCAGAGGTCACAGTAACTTTTAAAGTCCAGACATAATCTTGGTCAGATCATGTGAAGACCAAGTGGATTGGTGTCTGAAATGGTCTTATGAGGAAAGAACCACACAGATTGGGTGAACATGTCCAATCAGTGCACGCATTTATCAGTAATCATGCAGCTCAACTCAGAACTTGATGAGCTCAACGATTTGACAAACAATACCAAAGAAAGGATATTTGGGTAGGCCGCATAAATTACTCAAACTGCCAAACCATGATGAAAACTAAATGAGAAAACTGCGGATCTCTTCATTCTTGATTCGATCGCGTAGCGAAACTCCGAGCATAGCCCTCTCCATTGCTCTTTAGAAAGCAATGGATTACCAAAATAATTCAGACGCAACAGATTTACGCAATTAGGGTTTTTTTTTTGGGTGGGAAATCATCAAATACCTTCTCCCGCTCTGGGTGGAGCGGGAGGGCGTGTCAGACTTTTACTGACTAAAACCCACCCGTGTTCCCTCAGTTGCCTGTGTGCCATAGGCCGCGGTATCTCTTTTGAACAACCCGCACCCCTGGCAGGCATCGGCCCTTGCGGGCCCCATCAGTTGCTGCTGACATCTCTTTGAGGCGCGCGTGGAACACAACGCGCCGTCGACCCGGGCTTGGTCCTTGGGACGCGAGAGATCGCCGCCGCCGATCACCTCCACGAGGATACGGCGGTGCTCCGCCCAAGCCGGGCAGACCTCCACCGTATGCTCCACCGTGTCCTCAGGGCGATCTTCGCAATGGAAACACCCGAGCGTTTCCTCCCGCTCTATCCGAAATAGGAACCTCCCGAAACAGCCATGTGCGGTGAGGACCTGTGTCAGGCGGAAGGTGAGGACGCCGTGCCGCCTCTCAAGCCACTCCTCAAAGAGGGGACTTACCGCCGCAATCGTGGCGTGCCCAGCACTGGGTTGCGACAATCGCACATTCCACGTCGTCATGAGATCCTGCCGGAGCTCTGTCCGTCGTGCCGCGATTTCCCGCGGCAGCGGAGTTACGCCCCGGCGTTTGGCCTCCTCGCACCACTCCCAAGTGTGTGCGAGGACCTTTGCCTCCAGATCCCATGGCGGCACGCAATTAGGGTTTAGGTGAGATGATAACTGAACCAAAGTCCAACTAAAAACAATAGCGTTATAATGTTAGTTGCTAAAAAAGGAAGGTAAATTATACGAAATAGTTGCTCCACCAGATATACATGATGTAAGTTACCTATAACTCGATTATTATATATGTGCACTTGGGGTCTTCAAAGTCAAAAGATTGTCACCCGCCCGCTTCCTATCACGTTGACAGGTGCACAGTTATGAAAATCGGGTTATACACACCTTTTTAATAATTCTATCACTAATGTTTTTGTTTCAAAAATGTTTGCTACATAATGTAACCAAAGTTATTAATTGAATAATTATGTTTCCAACAAATAAATAAAAGAAGAGAAAAGAAAGAAAAAATATTTATTGTGACTCGCACAGGAACATCACTGACTAAACTAAACACAATATAGGCTACTTAGCAATAAAAAAATAAAAACTAAAAGTCCAATAATTAAATAGTAAATCAAAATAACACATTTTTTTTTATTATTTTGATTTCCACGTTCGAAGCGACAACAGTAGGTAATAGGTACCTACTCGTCAAAACTGAACCGTCTCGAATTTTTACTTTGACTCCAGTCTAATACAAAGTTTTACGATTTCTCATTTAGCTTAAAGGCAATCAGCTCGAGTGTACTTCAGTGTCTGCCGTCAGAATTTTCGTAGTCTATGCTCTTTTTTATATTTATTTACCTTTTAAAATAGGGCTGTCATGACAAAGTGTTTACACTTTCTGCCTTTTTACTGCCTTTAGGCAGTGTGCCTTTATTTGGCTTTTTTAAGAAATTACTTGGGTTTAATTAGAAATGAATAGGAATTGAACTTTTTGGTTGTACTTATTTTATTTTTATTTAAGTACAACCTGATTATTATTAAGAAAACTGTTTGAAACGATTTCCGAGAAAATTAATCCTAAAAGATGTTCATTGAAATCTGTTTGTTATCGAAATTTGAATCCAAAATCCTTCTAATTCTTTAACACTTATCTATACCCACTTTCAATATCAGTTGCACCGACTACGAATTCGTTAAAGACTTTATAAAACTATACCTATTTAATATTCAGGCATAACACAAATAAAAAATATATTAATTCACTTAAGTCAAAACACAACCCACACACCATCAGCTTAAAACGTACAGTCAAAACCAATAATTTAACGCTCATCAAAATGCGGTGAAAATGCGATTTTCATTGCAAAGTAACGTATACATTGGACTGTACAATCGTGGTTTGTGGGACAATTCGGGTCATTACATTTTCCGCTCGAGACCCTTCCCTTTTAATACTCGTAAAATTCCATCCCTAAGGGAACTGGCTGATAAATCATGTTACTTTTCTCTACAGAAAAAAAAGAAGACGAATTGTTTTTTTGTTATTGCTGAGTTTTCGAATTTCGATTATTTTTAATGTGTTCTTCTTTTGTCTATAATTAGTGTTAAAGGATTTTTTTTAAATCACCTCTGTTTATTAGCAACGGAGAAATGAGTAACATGACGTATTTTACAAATATTCACAACGGTATTCACTGGGTCTTCTCCTGGCTATAAGCTCTTCTCAACTGAGTAATTGATAACTGCTGTTGCTGCCAATTTTTGATTAACATTTTGCTATTGTTAAATCCTATGTCGTCCATATGGGATTTAACACAATAAACAACTACACAATTAATATTATACTAAGAATTTCTCCTCGACTTGCTATGGATATAGTTAATCACAAATCTATACATCGTGCAAATATATACACAAATATCTGCGGCTTCATACAAATATTAGTCCCGAGATCCTTAGCACAGGACAATAGATAATACAAATAAACACGACACTGCTATAATTGAACTATCACTAATAATAATTTACATTTACACAGCGCGGTGGGAGATTGACGCGCAAACTTTAGCCATGAATTCAGTAGGTATATAGACCCCCAGTAGATATTTTTGTCAGTTAAACAAAAAAATCTGCTGTTTCATAGAAAAGTCCAATACCTACTAGGTCAAAATGTAATGAACAGTTTTTTTTTTTGAATAACCGACGACAAATTTTAACTCAGGACCAGAAAGGTTTATGTGTGTAACACATTAATATGAAGCGTACATCTAAGAAAGAATTCTAGTTTTTTAGAATTCTCGTAAGATCGAGAAAACCGTGCGAAACAGGGGCGGTCGCTAGTATTGACTAACTTACTCCTAGAAAAATTACAATCGCTTTCATTTTTCATTTCATTATCAAATGGAACGCTATTCAAAAGGGATCGAAAGTGTCGTTCTAACAATTATCACAAAATAAAATACACAAACATGAAGAACATTAAACACCAAAAAGGTTATAACAATATTTTCTATCCACGCCATAAGGCAATGGGCACACAATAAAAAGTGACGGCTAAAGTATTAAGGCGTCTGGCAATTCAGAGTTCATGACACTAGAACTATTTACAATAAACGCCTTATAAGCACAAAGTTGGATAGACTTAAATGTCATTATTATTTTTATTGTATTCTGCACATTCGCTTTTATGAAAAAGACATTCTTTTTTAGAAAGAAATAGCCAATATAACGCAATATGTAATGGTAATATATATAATTGAATGCCTTGTTAGTCGATTCGAAAGAGTTCACTCGACCGAATTGTCACTTTTAAATAATGTAATATTTTCTATATGCGACTCGCTCGAAGCAAATTTATTTGTGGGTGAATCGACAATGCCAGAAATATGTATTAGGGCATTAGCATGTTTTGAATTTTATATAATAAATCTAGTATACTTTGCCTTAACTTTTCTTTGTTTCCTTCGTTTTAATCAATCCAATACTTAATGTCTTGTGCCCAAAACTGTATCGCAAAATGATAGTGGCATATTCCGATAGTGGTATTCGGTATTGGTAAAGCTCACTTTGAATAGAGTTGCTATTTTTATTACTGTATGTATTTATTTAAAATTGGATGTATATCCCGAGGTAATCGATTTCAAAGCGTTTTGAATTGACTTTCAACAGAATTGACATAAGCTTTTCGGTAGCTTTTGTGAAACCATACCATTTTTGACTATTCCATTTTGACTATTTCCATAAGCGTGACCGCACACAATTCAAAAATGATCTCATTTAGTTTTACGTTTTATTCAAATCTTCACTTCATTCGAATTTCAAAAAGACGATTAGGTACATCACTATTACTGTTCTAAATCGGGGGTTGTCGCTTTATATTAATCTCTCTATCTTCAGCCGTACTCGCGAATAGAAAGGCATAAAAAAATTCATCATTTAAAAAATCAACATTACTCAGATTCGAACCACTGCATTTTATCAGTAATTTACCGGCAAAGCATTACCTTCCAGCCAGCTATTTAGATACGAAAGAAAAAACATAAAACATCCCTATGGGAAATTTCAAATAAACTGCACGGGAAAGCTGCGAGTTTTGTTTTATTTTTACTGTGAGCTGTTTATAGAGCATGTTTCGAAGAATTCAAGAAAAGTTTGCGATACTTACCTTTTAAAATGCATTTGTTCGAAAATTAAAATTGTGAGAGTGGAAGCTTTTGCCCGACTTTCAATTCTTGTTTTTCGTTATGGAAATGGCCAGAGTATACAAAGGACAGAGTTAAAGACTATCCGATGTAGCAATCATTGGGAGGGTCATGTTTTTGCAGACAAAACCGTAATATAAAAAGGCACGTGCTCAGTTATTTCAAGAAATGGAAATCGATTCATGTAAGGGTTTTGTATAAATATTTGTACATGTAAATGCCTTTACAGACCAAAGTCATCCAAAACGATGTTTTAAGCTAACTATTAGTTCTTACATTCATCATCATTATTATTATCTGCTTAGCCTTTTCCCAACTATGTTGGGGTCGGCTTCCAGTCTAACCGGATTCAGCTACATACCAGTACTTTATATAGAGCACCTGCCTATCTGATCTCCACAAACCAGTTACCTACTCGGTAATACGATGCCCTCAGTAAGACGGCTTATGAAACATGTATGTCTAACAAGCAGTCTTACTAAGGGCATTAATGGGAAAATCGAATAATTAAACGTGTGGCGGACATCTACAATGCCCCACATACGAAACTTCAAATCAACAAATGTGGAAAACACAAAAAGTGAAGTGGTGCCATCTACAATGCCATATGCGAACTACTCAAGACTTGACGTCACACCGCAACTACATCAACTACATCGCGCAAGCAGAGTTTACCGCGCGATCTGGTTATATCCCGACATCAATCATGGGGCAGTTGCCCACCAGACACAAATCCCGTCTGGTCGGAGGATCCTCCTTTACCAATAGAGTATGAGTGAACTTTACACCATGTTCCTATACCTCTTTAAACATATTCAATTATAAGATTTTCCCATTTATCCTTATTTTTTATTATCCTTACCACGATGGGGTATGACACCCAGATACATTCATAAGAAGACACTGCGTTGACCGTAGCGTCAAATTACCCATTTACCAAAATGAAAATGAAAGGTAAATTCCTGGCTAGATTAACCTAAATACGTAATATTCTGACCGTAATAACATAATTTACTTGATGTTGACCACATTATCATTATTGGAATATTATGCAGACTATAATATTATTATTATGCGCTCCATTATGTTTGCACCTAATGTTATCATTGGCAAATTATTATATTATAGTAATAGCACTGTTTCCAAGACTGGGTCGTTTTGCATGAACGTTTGTGACATTTCAACGTCTGTATTTTCATGCATTCTATCTAACCTTATTTAAATTATTTTATTTTTAGATTGTTTTAATTTGTTTCTATTTGCTGTACTGGGTTCTCGGTTTCTCAGGTTTTCATAAACCAAATTTATCTATGATTATCTTGACACATTATTTAACGAACACTGAAAGTCATATTATATACATCTTTAAGAAAAGTAATATAAATTAAAGTTGCTTTCCATGTCCGTCTTGTGTGACCGTTTAGTTCTTTTAAACACTATCATTTAAAAAAATGATTCTGGAAAAAACAAACAAATCACTTCCATGTACTGACCTCAACGAGACGCGTTTAATTTCGCTTAGCGTCGATTAACACACGCGGTTTAATTTTAATAGTTTAATATGCGTTCCAGAATTCCAAAAGCATTTTTCGTAAACTATCGTAAATTAGTGTGAAAACCGATACCGTTTACCGTAAAATATCGATAAATAAACGATAATAGACGTATAATTTCCAGTTAATTACACGTTTCGGTATTGAGGTCACTTATTGGAAACTTGTTAGCGTATATAAAGCGTGGTTTACTCGCCTGCATCACAAAATGGATAGGTATAGAGATTTGGCTCGGTACCTACAGTACACGCACCCGCTAGAATAAAGCGATTTTTGCAATTCTGAGAAAAGACCTATTTCATAATAGGTTTCGAAAGCAGTGGTGACCAAGCGATTTACAAGTTGCAGGTCGTAGGTTCGAACCCTGACAGGTGACTCTCTGTAAATTATTTAATCACCACTGCTCTCGAACGGCGCCAAAAATCCGCCATTTTGTTTTTTTTTATTTTGATATACCCAGTGTCACTCACACAGTAAATACGAATCTAATGACACCTCTCAAGCTAAAATCCATCGAGCCGTTCAGGCTGCAGAGCGTGCCAAACAATTATACATACATACATACATACATACATCTCGAAAAACATTACCATCCTTCTGGTGCAGTCAGGTAAAAATCGGTATAAATGCGATGTTGCCAGCCCGCGCGGGATGAACGCTCTTACCACGTGTTTATCAAAAGATACGTTGTTTTGACAACCTAATAGGTACCGAAAAATAAAAATAGATCTACAACCACACGCACAGAACAGAAAAAAAAAGATCCTTTCCGAAAGCCAGCTCATAAAAATACTACGTCAAAAACCCACAAAAAAAATATGCAAAATGGCCTTTAGCTGTGTTGCCACAAAGAAACTACCGACACAGTTGTAAAAACGTACAACAAAAGGGTTTTTTAAAAACCCCACACACAGTATTTATAATGCCAACATTATGAGAACATTTTAATGAGTGGTGTTGATATGAAAAACTGTGGAACGGACTGTTTAATTATAGTATTTAAACATATGTGTTGAAATATTAAAAGGTTACTAAGGTTGAAAAGGGTAGAAAAGTTTGGTACCTGCTTTTAATTATTTAATAACTAGATAATTATAAGCCAAGAGTTTATCCACCCAAAAAATTAAACTCGCCGCTAGTATACAGGATAAGTTTTTGACCAGTGCGCAAACTGTAACCATGAATTCAGCATATCATTCTAGACGCCCCAGCATAGAAATTTTTCGTCAGTAATACAAAAAAAAATCAGCTGTTTCATAGAAAAGTGCAATACCTACGGGGTCAAAATATATGGAACAGGTGATTTTTTGTTTTTTATCCTGTAGATGCAAAACGGATTTTAAACGTTTTAAACCATTTGGTTCTAAACCGTCTTTTTCGTTTGAAACGATTTAATACCACATATAGCGATTTAGTATTTGTTTTAAATGTTTTTTTTTTTAAATAGAATGCAATGAGGCTTCACACGAAGTGATCTATATTCTAGACCACACCTCTAATTTAGGATATATTAAGGACAGTAAAAATAAATATATACATTCTAAAAATAAGCAGTGACTGAGAATAACCCTTATCAGATATTTTTTTATAGATTTAGCTACAACTTATTTTTAAAATATATTTTTTTATTTATTATTTATTTAACCATTTATGCACACACATATAAACAGACAAGAAGAAAGGAACAGAAAAATACGTACATAGGTAATGCTTATTTCTACAGAAATCTCTTCCAGCACACCTGCGATAGGAGAGAAGATAACAGAGATGTAGACAACGCGTGTAATAACAGTACAAGGGAAAACATAAAATTACAACATAAACTCTAATTTAAATATACACACATAATATGAGATAATGATGAGATGATGATTTTTATTAATTATGCATTATGAATTTTTTTTCAGACAGACTGTAATCCTAAAAAAGTAGTAAGTATGGTAATATGACCCACATAATAATATATTAATTAAAATCGTGAATGATTTATAAATTAAGCTTTTAATTTCATATTAAAGTAATATTTAATAAAAAGTCTGACAACCAGTCTTTCCAAGGGGTATCGTATTACCCAGTAACTGGGTTGTGGAGGTCAGATAGGCAGTCGCTCCATGTAAAATACTAGTATTCAGCTGCATCCGGTTAGACTGGAAGCCGACCCCAACATAGTTGGGAAAAGGCTAGGCAGACGATGATTAAAGTAATATTTAATCAATGTACGGCCCATTTGGTCGTTACTCTAAACAAATTTAAAACGGGTTTTAAACCAAGGATTTTGGTTTAAAATGGTTTATTTACAACTATCCCCACTAGACGATCCTTAACCGTTGTTTAAAAAGTCGCGATGGCATCCAATACAATCCTGCCTGATTTCTGAGGTACTTTTATTTCTCTAGCATTCCTAGGCCTGTCCCGGCAATGCCATTCATCCTCAATATCCAACCAAAGTATTCAATCAAACCAATTACAAACACTTCTGAATTGTCAAGGAGTCCGTCAGTCAGAACGATGAAGTTGGTTGCCCATACCAAAGTGGAATAAGTTTCTTTGGAGAAGAACGGGTAGCAAACTCCATGGACACCCTTTAAAATCAAAATATTGTTACAATTGAGTCACCACTTATCATTCGAGCACACTGAGGACTCTAAACCAAATGTCTGATGCATTCTAACTAATTTATGACCCGCTAGATCCCATTTATTGTCCATATCGTTGATGCTAGTCTTTGTCCTTCAGTTTTTGCAAGACCTTTCAAAATTATAAGCGAAATTCGCTACCGCTGCGAAAGCTTGCAAGCACGAACGCGCGACGTAAAGACACAAAGATAACGTAAATCCGAACAATTTTTGAATTGAAAATAACACAACACACATAACATAACATCACGCCTATAATACTTGGATTTTGGTTTCATTTTTAAGAACAAGCCTAATTAGCCACCCATAGATATGAATAAAGTCTTAATACATAATATATGTTTATAACACATTTGCTCGTAAAGGGTCTCTTATTAAACCAATTTCAATATCGTAATGTATGTCATTAGTGTCATTACGAACTTGTGCGTTGTAATGTGTAATGTAAAACGCACGGTTTATCAAGATGCTCCGTCTAAAACGAACGGTACTTTTTTAAATCTTAGCAAAGAGTTTTTATGTCGGAAAAGTGGTCAACATTTTATGAATAAAATTAACTTTGAGAGATAAAATTTAAAAAAATAAACATTTAATTCTTTAATTTAATTAGTTTTGACAATAAATTACAACCATTTATTTGTAACAAAAACAAAAAAATATTAATTTACTTTATTAGTTATACTGGCTGTTTTTGTGTCTAACTGCTTTAACAAGTGATTAAAGATTTACTCGTTTAAGAAAGTCCTACTTTTATTTATTTCCTCGCAAATATGTTATAAAACGTCGTATGACATACGTGCGCTTTGAAAATTACCGCACTTATATCATAATGTACTATTTTTTCTATTTTTCTTCAGATAACTTGTATCTGAGAAATAAAAATCATGGTTTTGCTTAGAGTTTTGGTTTCAAGCTTTTGTATAGAAAATATGTCAAACCTATTACCACTATCAATTTCAGAATCATCATCATTTCAGCCTAAAGACGTCCACTGCTGGATAAAGGCCTCCCCCAAGTTCCATCACTTAGACCTGTTCTGTGCTTCCCGCATCGGATTCCTGCGGTCACAAGATCATCGGTCCATATTTATTCTTCAAATAAAAGGAATCTGATGATTAAAAATAAAGACCTTATTTATTACATTCGAACAATTTTAAAATTTGAAATCGTTTCAACGATTTCAAATTTTAAAATTGTTCGAATTTATTTTTCGTTTACTGAGTTCGTTCGTGTTAAGCCCACTGGCAGAATATTTCTTAGTGTTATACCTTAAGCAAAGTGACAGAGAATAATCGCCTATATTTATCGCCCGTTAGAGTGCATTAACACCTGCGGTTAGTGATACAAAACAGGCCAGTCAGCTACCAATATTGCTGACTGACTGATCTTTTTAGCACGGGTGACCTATTTATCATTATTATACCTGAGGACCAATTCTCGTATTCAAAGCCGTTCAAAATGTAGTCGCAATCTCATCTATAATTTGTCCACTGCTGGGACACAGGTCTCCTCTCTGCGAGTGCGAGTGGGCCGTAATCCACTACGCGGGCCCAGTGCGGGTTGGTAGATATCACATGTCTTCGAATATTTGGTTGTAAGACATGCCGGTTTCCTCACGATGTCTTCCTTCACCGTTTTGGAAGCAGTGCAGTGGTGATGAAGTAATTAAAACTAAGTAAATTAGCGGGTCTAATTAAGCGGCCACATTAAGCAATTCTTCTAAAAGCGATTCATTTCCTGAATTCCCCTATGATTCTGCTATTTGACATTTTACTTTAATAAAGCAATTCATAATGTGGTGACCATTTTCCGAATTTCCATACAAAACTGTCAAATAGATGAATTGCGTGCTGTCTGCGCAGATAATATTATGAATTGTCAGTTTGTGACCATTTTACGATTTTAAATATGATTCATAATATGGTCATTTTATGATTCTGCCAAAGCCCCCTGATCTCAGCGACGATCAATATAAAAAACATGCAAAAATGTAGATATTCTAGATATATTTTTTACAGATTGAGACTGACATTCGATTGTTAACGTTGTTGAGAACCCTAAAATAGAGTTGAGCTAAACGATGACTGATTCATGCATGCTGTCTGTAGGGACAGGTCAGCTCAACACTGCAATAGCTCTAATAGACCTTTTCAAACATGGACCCGAATCGTTAGACTCACATAAAATACTAATAATATAATGTTTAGACTTGAAAAAGAGACCATGACATCTGATTTTTTTTTCATCAGTCAGCTCGGAAATGCCGGCGCCATCTAGTTTTAAAAATATTTTCCAACAAAATATTGACTTGTAAAAGTCTCTTGCAAAATCTTTTTATATTTCTTAAAAGATGGTCTACTCCCTCTCTTCGAGAGGAGGCTTGTGTCCCAGCAGTGGGAACATTCTTGGCTGATTTTGTTGCGGCAATTACCCCTTATGATATTAGCGCTAGACAAGTCCACTCAAAGATGTGTGCTTCTTTCCTTAATAGACCATTTCAGACACCAATCTATATGGTCCTCACATGATCAAGATGATATCAGGACTATCATCATTTCATCCGTCCACTGCTGGACATAGGCCTCCCCCAGGCTCCTCGTCATTTTTGGGGGGTTTTGCCATAATCGCCACGCTTGGCAGGCGGGTTGGCGATCGCAATATGGTGGTAAAATGCATGGAGAACGCTGCGCCTATTCTCTAGTAAGTCCCTTAGTCGCCTTCTACGACACCCACGGGAAGAAATAGGATGGTGCTATTCTTTTTATGTCCGGCACCACACGGATTGCTGACAAAAACTGACAAACCGACTGAAAGACAGAAACTCTTAGTTTGTTTTGCTATATCTTTTTAGGGATCAGTCAGCTAAGAAATGCCGGCACCATATGGTTTCAAAAAAAATTACGTGTAAAAGTGTCTTAAAAGATACTATACTTTTCATTTAATTTCCTTTTAAAAATGCGGCAATTGCTCCTTTTGTATTAGCGCTAGGCAGGTTCACTCAAATTTGTGTCGTTAGAACATTTCAGACATCAATCTACAATGTCCTTACATGATTTGACCAAGGTTATGTCAGTATAACTACTTTAAAAGAGAGTGAGACCTCTGAGTTTATTTTAGTATTTTTTCTCAAAATAGTACCTCAGATTGTAAAAACCGAACTCATCTTGTTTTAAAACATAATTTATTTTTGACACGCGTGTGTGTTTGTAAAAACCTAATTACATAAAACAATCATTTATCACTACAGAAAAGTTTTTGACCAAAATTAAATTGCTATAATGTCGCATTTGCATTTGCTCAGTCAATCCCGATACGATCGACGAGGTTGTTTAATCTTCGACAATAGTACGGATAAGTCCCTAGCGAGAGATCGGTGTCATCGGGATATTATTTATTTTAATAGGGAAAGATAAAAAAAGAAAGCGAAAATATAATTGTATTCTGCCTCGTAAATGTAATTAAAAATAACGAATACATGTAAAATAATAATGATATTTGAAATGTAGGTATCCTCGAAGGATACAATTTTAATACAAGTTTAATCTTAGCTTGGGTGACAGAGTTTTATAACTCTGTGTGCACCTACAATTTACTTGACGAAATTCATAATGTATACCAAGTGGTAACTCTAAAATTGTGAAACTGGAAATAAAGTTTTTTTTTTTTAATTAGGAATATTTTCTATTCTGCACTTAATGGATAAACTTGAGTAGAGAAGTAGTTAAATTGGTTTTTAAAAAGGTTAAATGCAAGTTTACTTTATGCTTCTTAAAAAATATAATGAATAGGTATTACAACTTCTGTTACAATTACTATTAATAATTTATTTAATATGTATTGCTTATTGTACGTAAAGTACGGAATTACATTATATTTTTACAGTCAAATATTGAAGAAATATTAGAGAATCCTAAAAAAATATATGTCACGCAGATAATAATTCGATATTTTCACGTAATTCATTTCCGGGTGTTCATTTACATCATTATTTAACTACACCGTATAAAGTTTCAAACTTTTAAATTAAACATTTAAAACTCATACTCATTCTCCGAAGTATCTCAGCCAAAAAACTAAAAAAACGTTATCAAATATTCACACACTAGGTACATATCCTGTAAGCTTGAAGAAAGCTTAGAAAAGTACTCACAATTCCAAAAGTATTGAAGTATAAACTCCTACGAACTATTTAATATAAAAAGAGCGTCTAAAAACAAATTAAAGATTCCAACTTACCACTCAACACATTATCCGACACTGAAAACTGCCTTGAATATTCAAAATATAAATCTAAACCAAACTTTTTTATCCACAAAGCACTCAAAACACGAAGAAGTTGTCAAAACTTTTTCACTTGGAATTACCGTCACCTACTTTTGCGTCACTTTAAAAAAAACACATCTGTCACACAACACGTCACTCTTCGAATTAAGAACACTGTAGCGTAGTCGTTGCTACGCCGATGCTACGGGCCGCGCTACGTCGTACCGCTACGGGCGCGTGTCTACGACTGTGCGTAGATGTTACTACGCCCTCTATCGGAAATATTCGGAACTTATCTCCGTCCGATTTATTCGGCCAAGTCCTTCTTTCAAAAAGTTTTTTTTTTACTTTATTGATACATCAACCCTTCGGAAAAATTGAGGGAAACCAAATAGTGTTTGGGGATCATCGAATGAGAGGGCGGGGTTTCACGCCCTTATACCGTGTGTCACGTCTCGTTTGGTACGAAAATTCGTTCCGAAAATTTTCGGACGAACGAAATAGGACGGAAAACTAAATGTATCGAGCATTTTTACATAAGGAATAGATAAAGGACTTCCAGGGCTCTAAGTTTTCTTTCAACAATCACGAAAAAACTGAAATCTGGTGAAATAGTCTATTTTACCTACTCGTTTCACTTAAAAATGTAAAACTAATTTACTTTTTATAAACAACGGTATTTCAGGTAAAATCGATTTCCTTAAATACGTCTACTTGTTAGACTTATTTTCTAGAATTTTATGCTAATAAACCATATTTTGCGAGGAGTGAGTATCCAATGAAAATGTAAACAAATGAACCAGAAAACGTACCTGCGGGTGCCAATTCGTAATACCACTTAAAAATTGAGTGCTTTAATTTGATCATTTGAATACTTAAATATTCAAATGATCAAATTAAAGCACTCAATTTTTGTAATTGTAAATCACCAAGATGTTTTTCATTTGACAACTGAGGTTAATTTTATATCCACCTTTTCTTCAGTGATTTTTCAATCAATCGAATAATGTTAAACGATAATTGTTGAAAAAATGAAGTTGTTATAAAGTAGAATCTTCTAAATATAGATAAATGTGTTACTAATTCACTTTAGTCAGTAATTGCGTGACAAAATTACTTGGTCAGGATTTGTTTATAATTTTATCAGATTATTTTAGGCACCATATCAACCTAATCTAACTAGACTGTATTGTCCCCCCTGAGCAAAGGCCTCCCTCTCCCTTTTCCACACAATTCTGTCTTTTGCTAATGCTGGCCAGTCCATTCGGTAGGAGTCGAGCTCGTCCCACTATCTTCGTCTCGGCTTGCCGCGATGTCGTGCTGCGTTTAGTGGGACTCAATCGGTTATTTTCTTAGCCAATTTGTCATCTGACATGCGGCAGACAAGTCCCATAACAACCGAACTTAAAAAATAAATATTTTTCCTATTTCAATGTCCATTGGTCTGGGTAGATCTTTGTCTGTCTGTCTGTCAGTCATACAGACTATAGCAGAGAGAGCAGTGGTGGCAGAGTGGTACAGATCTCAAGCGCGGCCGCAACCAAAGACTTTGGGGGATCACAGACAAAGACTACCTACATATTTATAAGAAAATTTTATTATTTTTTCGAAAAATTACTAATTTAAGCTTTACGTTTACGTCTTTGACAGGTCTTCTGACAGGTCTCGAAACATCGTCCTTGAACCAAAAATTCGAAGACATATGACATTTATCAAGGGTCCGTGTGGTTTACATCCATTCCCTCTCGAAAAAAGGAGGCCTATGTCCCAACAGTGGGAACATTATCGCCTGATTATACTCGCGATAAAAGATAAAGCTACGTATGTTTTTACTATAAAATAGTCAGACGCTCAGCGCCGTCCAACTCTCCGATCGCAGAGATCCTTCAAATTAATTAGTGACCCGTCCAACGTCGTCGAGTGTGACCAAAACTGACACTTGTGTTATTGAGTGTTGATGAGAATTATGTCTGTCTGTAACTCTGCAGTAAATGCTGTTAAAATTGTATTATAAGAGTAAACCAGCCAGTTTCACAACACGTTATTAGATGGTACCTAATTAGGGAGAGGTACGGTGCTGATCCACACGTCATCTTGGTGAACGGGCGCTGCCAGTAGGGACTGGTCATCTCCTAGCTCCCACGGCTTATTTTAATTTCTGAATTGTTATTTTATTTTTGTTTTAATTACGGACGCTTTAATGTGCACGTCTTTTTACATCGTTCTCACATTGATAATTTCAACATAGTGATGTAACCAACTTGTTGTAACAATACCATGATTTTAAAAGAGTGTCCATGGAGTTTCTTGCCTGTTCTTCTCCATAGGTACCTACGCTTTGGAATAGGCAAATAGCTTCTCACCGACCTTGACAATTCAAAAGTGCCTGTAATTGGTTTATTTGAAATAAATGCTTTGAGTTTGAGTTTGAGTACATTACACCCACTTTTCACCAGTTACTGCCTAACCCTTCTGGGAAACAAGCGTGATACTATGTTATATTGCTACGGTAGTCACGCTACTCCAGAACAGTGACAACGGGCGCGACTTACGAGTTGTAAGGTCTTAAGTTCGATCACAAACAGGCGCTTAACTTCGTGTAAATTATTTCATGGCCACTGCACTCAGAACGGTAAATGAAAACCACATGGGGATGTAAACCGTATGTCCTAGAACCTACGTATGTTTTACTATAAAATAGTTGGACACACAACGTCCAACCCTCCAAACGCAGAGATGAGATCCTTCAAATTGATTACTGCCCCGTCCTATGTCGTTGACTGTGACAAAACTGACACTTGTGTTTTTGAGTGGTAATGACAAATTGTGTCCGTCTATAGCTCTGTAGTAATAAATGATTTTATAAAAACTTCGTCAGTTTGTTTCATTTTTAACACAAAAACAAAATCACGCCTGTATTTTTTCATAGAAATCATCGGGTCGGCTTCCAGTCTAACCGGATACAGCTGAATGCCAGTATTTTTTACCGACTTCAAAAAGCAGGAGGTTCTCAATTCGTCGGAAGCTTTTTTTTATGTGTGTTCCCCGATTACTCGAAGATGGCTGGACCGATTTGGATTATTATGCTTTTGTTTGAAAGGGTATGCTTCCCAGGTGGTCCCATGATCATCAATTCAGGATCTGATCATGGGCTCCTGGAGAAATAGAGAGAACTCTTCAAATTTTATAGGCACACTTGAAGCGATTTGGGTAGTTTTTGAAAGAGTACTTTGTCGGTGTGGTCCCATTTCAATTTGGTGAAGATCTGATGAAGAACTTCGGAGATAGGCAACGGAACGGCTTCTCAATAAATGATAGCAAATTGACTGGAATTGCTGAAATCTCATGTCTGTTTATTGTTTACACCAGTTTATAACATAATACAACATAACATACGCTGTGAAGGGTAAGCATATGTGAACCACTAAAAAGTGAAAAAATAAAAACAACCGTCTTCCAAAAAAACACTACAAAGTGAAAAATAACTTTAATTTCCGGAAGGCGATGACAAAAAATTAAAATGCATGTCCAAAGTCACCGCCTTCCGAAATTAAAGTTATTTTTCACTTTGTAGTGTTTTTTAGAAGGCGGTTGTTTTTTTTTTAAGTTTTTATACATGGAGTGACCGCCCATCTGACCTCCACAATCCAGTTAATGTGTAACATGACATCGATATCTTTGACAGTCGTTACGGGTCGTCAGAAGCCCAAAAGTCTAACAACCAGTCTTACCAATGGGTATCGTAATACCCAGTTACTGGGTTGTGGAGGTCAAATAGGCATTCCCTGCATAAAAAAACAAAACTAGTATTCACTGCATCCGATTAGACTGGAAGCCAACCCTAGTGTACTTAAGAAAAGGCTAGGCAGAAAAATGACTACATTTAAAACAACCTTGAAAATTTAAACTATTTATTCAGTTAGATATTCATAAAACTCCAATACGTAAACGGCGTCACTGTTCATAAGCAAATCAATCAAAAGTCATTTCTTCAAATTAGGCTGAAAATCAGCACTTTTCAAACGTCAAAATACATAAGACAGTCCCCCAATACGCCAACCATTCACCACTTCCTAGTGCTTTAGCTGGGAAGAAGAAATGGCACAATAAACTCCGCAGCAGCACAGCTGTCTGTTTAGTCAGACAGACTTGATTGTATACAAATATAGGCAAAGTAATAAACATTACGAGACACAGTACATTAATTAAATAATTCATTATACATATGTCAGCTAGCCATCCCAATATACCGACAAATAAAATTAAAACTTAGCTCAAGCACAAAGAGTACAAATTAAAAAAAAAATAAAATAAAGTATAATACCAAAATATATAAAAATGTAATTTATAAATCTTAACAGAACGACTAAGGTTGGTTTGGTGTTAATAAATTATTCAACGCAGTACCTATATACACTGTACAGTCAGCCTCAAAAAGGTGTACATACCGACAAGAAGTCGTCATTTAATTTCTTAAGAAGAAGAATAAGAAAAGGTGAAAAACAAAAAGTAAAAGAAGAAAATATTAGTTCTTTAATTTTGTATCAATGTATAGCCACAAAATTTATAACAAATTGAGTACTTAGTTGTAGCTACATGTTGATACAGTACTAGCTTTTGCCCGCGACTTCTTTCGCATGGAAGTCGTAGTATACACAATACCTAGCATACTAACTATACAGAGCAGTGGTGGCCCAGTGGTAACTGACGCGACTTACGAGATGTAGGTCGTAAGTTCTAACCCGGACAGGTGCTTTACTTTGTGTAAATTATTTCTTCACCACTGTTCTCAAAACGGTGAAGGAAACCATCGTGAGGAAATGTAATAGAACCAAGAATTCGAAGATGTGTAAAATCTACCAAACCACACTGGGCCCGCGTGGTGGATTACGGCCCACTCCCTTTCACGGAGAGGAGGCCCGTGTCCCAGCAGTGGGAACGTTATAGGCTGATTATGATTTTGATGAAGTATACTAAAATAACAGGCACATTTTATATTAAACTCCCTCGGCCGATACTATGCGATGCGATAGTGTGAGGTGTGTCGGACCCACCTCACCCTATCGCATCGCATCGCCGTACTCTTAGTTTTACGCGTTTTCGCTTCTCTTAGCGTTATTTCAGTCTTAGCGTGTAGAGATTCATCATCATCATCATCATCATTTCAGCCAAAAGACGTCCACTGCTGGACATAAGCCTCCCGCAAGCTCCTCCACTTCATTTTAAGGGGGGTTTGCCCCACTTAACAATCGCCACGCTTGGCAGGCGGGTTGGCGATCACAGTATGGTGGTAAAATGTATAGAGAACGCTGCTGCCCATTCTCTGGTAAGTCCCTTAGTCGCCTTCTACGACACCCACGGGAAGAAATGGCATGGTGCTATTCTTTTTCGTGTAAAAATTAACGCGTTCAAACAAACAAACAAAAACACAAACAAACTTTTCAGCTTTATTATTTAAGTACAGACGTTATAATATAAATATATAGATTATGGAACGCACAATGTAGATAGTCAAATGAATTCATATCAATATAAATATATTTTTGTGGCTGACCGTACCTAGTCTAGACCCGCTTGTTTACCCGAGATACAGGTATTTGTATTCAGTATCGATAAAGGTTATCTTGAAGGTTCGTGAGAAGATGTGTAGGAACGACATGATTTTTAAACGTGTCGTTAGAAAGACATAACATCTCGCCTGTTTCCGCCGAAGGGTTGAACAGAGGAGATCATTTAATTGGTGCACACAAAAGATCTAGCACAACTTACAAAAGCACGATGAAGGTGCAAAATATTAAAAAAAGAAAAGAAGACGACACACACACACACCACAATACATGCAACACACACACCACAACACACCACCACCACATTAATACTTTTGGGCTTTGACATGATTAGAATTAGTGGCAAAGGAACTGAAATGATTTATTAATCCAAAAACGATCATAAAAGTAATTATAGATAACTGATAAGAGTTCAATAATTAAGGCTTGAACAGGTCCTCACTATTATTTATTCAAAACGGTTAAAAATCAATTATTCAATAATTAAAGCTGTTCACGTCAATAAATTAAGGTACGTTTAAATGTAAATAATTACCCTCATTTATTGAACTGTAAATATAGCAGTGGTGGCCAGTGATAACGGCCCTGATTTACGAATTCTTGCATTCGCAAGCAATGGCTTTACTTTGTGTAAATGTGGTCACCACTGCTCTTAAAACGGTGAACGGAAACATCGTAAGGAAAACGGTATGTCTTTAAGATTTTTTTATCTTTAAAAATTCGAAGACATGTGACATCTACCTACTGTCAACGCTCTCGAAAAATTAAGTCATGTGTCACAGCAGTAGGAACATTTTATACTGATTTTACGTTGACGTGAACCCACTTCTAACACAAGTATGTTTGGCGTAGGTTGAGAGGTACCTAGTACTACTACTAGTATCGTGCAAACCACAAAACGTCATTAAGTTTTTTAAGGACTTCATAAATGGTTGGTGTCATGTGTCTTAAGAGACTGACTAATCATTAAAGGGGGATGTAAATCATATTTTAATCGACGTAGGTATAGCCTGACAACGACCTGCAAATTGCAAAACATAAAAAAAAGATAAAAAAAAATTTAAAAAAAAATAAATAAATAATAAATATAAAAATATGTATGTTTAGATTAAGGTATTTATCTATGGGCCTGCGTCGCCTGAAATAAATGGATTATTATTATTGTTATAAGAAAATTTTAATTTCGTGCGCTTTCCTAGCGCTTCCCCCTTAACGTTCTAATATTTTATTTATCCTTATTTTCAACTGTACAAGAATCATAGACGCGTGGCAAATATCGGAACTAACGCCGCCATTTTGTTTTTTCAGTGCAAGTTTTCAAAACCATTTTACATTAATTACCAGCAATGCACCCCGAACAATGTAATTGTAGTGCCAAAAGACCTCTGTAACACTCAGCTAAGTTATTTCCAGTTATGTGACGATACAAATATCAGCGACGTTGGTATTGCTCAATGCACTTAAGGACCATCGATTACACTTAATGCCGCGACATCACAGCACTATGGAGATTCTTTTAGCACCATTACCCCGTGGCCACAAGCTATACCCTCAAGCGACACTCGTCTTGCGCCAGTGACTGCAATGAAAACAATTGAAAGAAGTTGTTTAAGCATGCCACGAGTCACCGCGACGTAACTTGCGGAGCGACGGCGGAGGGAACCAGTTGACGCAAGCGCGTGTGGCTTGACGCAAGACGCTACTCGCGTCTCGAACGAAGTGACTTGCGTCAAGCATGTTAAAAACAAAGTATCTCGTAAGGACGAGATACTGTGCCTTTAACATGCTAAGCTATGGTTTATGTAACTTAATTTTTTACAATGCAGCCAAGAAATCTTTGAGATTCCACAATTAATCACCTTTTTTTAGTGTGGAGTGAAATGTGCTACTTTCGTGTAAAAGATATTCATTTTCATAATATTTACCTACACGTGGAGCTTTGAAGTCAATTTCTACCAACATTTTGTATTCAACTAACAACTCGCTTCTGCTTCAATGAATAGATAAGACATTAAGATTGCTTTATATTTATATGTAATCTTAATACATATGTTATGACCTTTCCGGAATAAATTATCTAACGATGGTGAACTCCACATCAAAATCCGCTGCTTAGTTTAAATGAACAACGCGGTCAATATGAACAGAAATATTTAGACATCATTCAATATTGTAACCAACTGAGCCCATTTTTGCGTGAAACGTAGTTCACTTTCTAAAGATACAAATATATCTAGAAAGTTAACTACGTTTCACGCAAAAATGGGCTCAGGGAGGTTTGATTTATTTATTTATTTGTATATAAAGAAATTTCTTCGTAAATCTGGAATAAATATATAAAGCAAACCTCTAAGGTTTACATTCGATTAAAATGTAGTTTATTTTCCCGAGAATTTTCTTTCCAAGGGTCACTCAAAATAAACCCTACGTCTTGGTATATACCTACAACATTTTATTCAGTTATTGAGTTCCAAACACACACGCAACAATAGTGTCCCTGAAATTCAAACCTCCGATCGTAAACATCAATGTAAGGACAAACCTAACTTACATAAAGTTAGACGTGGTCCTATGGTCCCGGCGTCTTACACTCCACAGGACAGAAAAGCTTTGGAACGAATTACTAACGGTAGAATGAATACAGTAATAACTTCGGTGTAACTAAGTACAATCAAACGGTTTAAAAATAGTTTCCTTAGGCCGTGAAATTTAAATTTTCTTACGACTTTTTCACGCAATACATTTTAAAAAAATCCTTAATCGGAGGCCGCCTACAAGGTGGACCGATGACCTTGTGAGGGCCGCAGGAGTCAGCTGGATGCGGGAAGCACAGAACCGGTCGAAGTGGCGGAGCTTGGGGGAGGCCTATGTCCAGCAGTGGACGTCTTTCGGCTGAAATGATAATGATGATGATGAATGGCATGCTCTAAATTTTCTTTATAACACATTGAATTATATATTTTAATTTGGATCACCTATTCAGTGGCGTCCTGTGTTTTGGGTAAATATAATTAGCGACCGTTACACGTAGGTAGGTTCCGTGTGGTGCCGGACTTTAAAGAATACCACCATCCCATTTCTTCCCGTGGGTGTCGTAGAAGGCGACTAAGGGACTTACTAGAGAATGGGCAGCAGAGTTCTCTATACATTTTTACAACTATACTGCGATCGCCAACCCGCTTGCCAAGCGTGGCGATTATGGTAAAACACCTCTTATGGGGGAGGCCTATGTCCAGCAGTGGACGCCTGGAGGATGAACCCTCTAAGCTCATCAGCCTTATCCCAGCTATGATGGGGTTGGCTTCCAGTCTAATAGGATGCAGCTGTGTACCAGTATTTTACATGGAGCAACTGCCTTCTGACCTCAACAAACCAGTTCCTGCGTAATACGATACCCCTTGGTAAGCCTGGTGGACAGACTTTCGGGCTTCTGACGACCCGTAACGACGTTCAAAGATCCACGTATGACAGCCGAGACCAACGATTTAACGTGCTTTCCGAGGCACGGAGGGGTCTTGAACTTGGAGGGTTCCACTTCCAATACAACATTCTCCCAAGCCATGTTAAAGAAGTAAGCTTCAATAAATTTAAATCATTTATTAAACAGAAACTCTGACAAAAAGGCTTGGGATTCGTTTTTTTTTTGGGTGGGAAATCATCAAATAACTTTTCCCGCTCTGGGTGGAGCGGGAGGGCGTGTCAGACTTTTACTGACTAAAACCCACCCGTGTTCCCTCAGTTGCCCGTGTGCCAGGGGCCGCGGTATCTCTTTCGAACAACCCGCACCCCTGGCAGGTATCGGCCCTTGCGGACCCCATCAGTTGTTGCTGACGCCTCTTTGAGGCGCGCGTGGAACACAACGCGCCGTCGACCCGGGCTTGATCCTTACCGGACAGCGAGCTACCCATTACTCGCCGTCCGCAAGCCCGCGCCTACGGTGGCCGGGAATCAGTCTGGGATTCCCGACGCCCAAGGCTTGGGATTAGTTAAGTTGCTCCAATATAAGCTAAGTGTATTAGAATACTATTGACATTTTATATTTAAGTATTAATCTACGTGACATTATTTTTGACGACATTTAAAGAGAAAACTAACTGTGAATGTGAGTACTATGCAGGCTAGATTGAACTCATGATTTGATAGCTCGTCTGGTGGTTTTTTAGTATTTTGTAAATGGACTACGTAAATGTCCTGCAAATCTGGTAACGTCTTGCGACGGGTCGTTGAGCTCCCTAAAATAGGTAAACGGTGACTGATACATACACGACATCTATTGGGACCGGTCAGCTCAAAGCTGCAATGGCTCTTTCTTCAAAAGGCCCTTCCAGACATTGCCCTGCATTGTTAGACTCACATAAAATTCAAATTATATAATGTTTGGACTTTAAAAAAGACCATGAGGTCCGAGTTTGTTTCGGCTTTTCTTCTCAGGGAACTCGTCAGCTAGGAAACGCCGGCGCCATCTAGTTTTTAAAATATTGATCAACAAAATAATGACGTGTAAAAGTGTGTTTTAAGATCTACTGACATAAATAAACATTTCATTTCGTTTCATTGCAACACTTCAAGTTCATTTTTAACCGACTCCAAAAGGAGGAGGTTCTCAATTCGTCAGAACCTTTTTTTTTTGTTTTTTTTATTTTTATTTTTATGTATGTTCCCCGATTACTCGGAAGATGGCTGGTTTGAAAGGGTATACTTCCCTGGTGGTCCCATGATCATCAAGTCAGAATCTGATGATGGGATCCTGGAGAAATAGAGAGAACTCTTCAAATTTTATAGGCACACTTGAAGCGATTTGGGTAGTTTTTCGAAGAGTACTTTCTCGGAGTGGTTCCATTTCAATTTGGTGAAGATGTGATGAAGAACATCGGAGATAGGCAATGGAACTCCTCAATAAATGATAGCAAATGGACTGGGATTGCTGAAATCTCATGGCTGTCTATTGTTTGCACCAGTTCATAACATAACACATGAAAACCACTAAAATGTGGAAAATAAAAACTTTTCTTCGTTTTATCCTAATGAATGACTTTAAAATTTTAATGATTATCTATTATTCAGTAATGCCATATTTATAACAGTCGTGAAGCTTAATTTAATCAACATACAACCTGACACTGTCTGCATCATCATCAACATCATCATTTCAGCCAAAAGACGTCCACTGCTGGACATAGGACTCCCTCAAGCTCCGATTTGAACCGAAACGTGGTCGCTCATAAGAAGGCTTAAAGTCACCCAAAGGGCAATGGAGAGGACTATGCTCGGAGTTTCCCTGCGCGATCGAATCAGGATTGAAGAGATCCGCAGGAGAACCAAGTTAACCGACATTGCCCGATGAATTGCCAAACTGAAGTGGCAGTGGGCAGCAAGCAGCATTGCTCGCAGAACTGATGTGCAAATTGCAAAAAATATAAAAAAATGGAATTTCGTATTGGAGCATTCTCGTTAGACAGAAACTTTAATCAAAAAAATATTATTTATTCCGCGTCGTTACAACCTTATTCTGTAAGGAGCGGAATAACTACTCCGCAAGGTTTGTAGCGTCGCTAGCAAACTAAATTGTGTTAGCCCAGGACTTGGAACTTCAAGTACCTAAGTACTGCATATAATCAGTAGCATCCATGACTTGCTTTAGCGTTGGACAATGCAGGACATGATTAAAAGTACTTATAATATGTCCTATCTTTGTCTAACACTGAATGAAATATATACCTATGTCAGTTTTGTTGCCGGGTGATCCGGGTTGGAGCTACTTATTAAAGCACTAGGCAGTGATGAAGGGCGGACGTTTTGGGGGACTGGCTCATGTAATGTATTTTCCAATTTATTAAAAACTATTTTAATTTAAAGTTTGGGACGAAATATGTAACAGAAAAATAAAAGTAAATTGATTTATATCCATTTTCTCAGTTAAAAGCGATTAAATCAAATTTATTTTTCATTGTTTTGAATTTACCGCCAAAACGTGACGTCAACTTTGTGTAAACTAAAGTAGTTAGTAAGTAAACAAGTGAATGTCGAGTTAATAATTAACAAGATTTTTAATGGATAGAAAGTGACATTATTGGTGCGGTGTGCACAAATACTTCTAAAACTGCGCCAAACTAAGTATTTGTACAAAGCTGACGTCACGATATCACGTGATAAAAAAGTCACCATAAGGAGCGTTTTGGCGGTAAATTCAAAACAACGAAAAATAAATTTGATTTTAATTGTGAAAATGGATATAACTAAATTTTATTTTTATTATTCTGTTATTTAATTCGTCCCAATCATCAAATTAAAACATTTTTTATTAAATTGAAAAATACCCTATTGACGTTCGAAAAGTGCTGACTTTCAGCCTAGTTTGAACTAATAACTTTTCATTTTCATTTTTCATTTTCTACCTATATTATTATAACTAGCTTTTTCTAGGTCTTCGCCCGCGCGGAGGTCGGAAATTACCCCACGGGAACTTACGACCACACCCATTACTACTAAAACTATCGAATGTCTTATCCCTGGTCTTAGTCTACTTGTATGCCAAACATGCCACAGTATGGTTCGTTTTCAATTTTCGTTTGTGAACTAAAATCCGTTCAACCATTCAGGCGTGAAAAGGTAACGTTTAAGACAGAGTTTCTGTCTCATCTCTAATATTCGTCGGATTCCCAATCTGCACAGGGATCCTTTGCCTACACATTCTGAGAATCCAACTTAGAACTTCTTCAAGTTCAACTTAGCACCATAAGACCAATCGATAAGCCCAGTAACCTACTTCCTCACCTTATTCCGAGCAAACAACACAAGCGTTGGCGTCGATTCGATTAGATTTTAATCGATTCCTTTCTCGATACGACATAATCGAATAATCTTTTGTATCGAATACTTCGGAATACAATACTTTTTTAAAGGGGAAAGGTAAAGAACATCATTTATTATGGGCTATTGTGGATGTAATCGAATTGTATCGAGATGTATCCCTGTAGGATTATAGAGAATACATACCGTTGAACACAGTTTTAGTGAAAACTTTATTCAGTCATAAGTGAGTACCAACTAGGGAATTAGAAATAAATCAGGGAAAACGGCTATCACCAAATTACAGTTTATCAATACATATAATAAAAATGTAATGGATCGCTGTCTGTACATGGAAGATATATGAGAAAAAATATTATTGGGACCTTTATCAACGCAAATAGCACCCAAAACAATGATTGTTAGAATTTTTGTCTGTTCGTCTGTGCGTTTGTGTACGCTAATCTCAAAAACGACTTATCCAATTTAGATTTGGTTTTCACTAATATATTGTGGTAAGGTGCACTGAACAATAAGTGTTTGTTTCATGTCAATCGGTTCATAAATAAAAAGTTATGCCAATTTAAAGAATCACGTCGAACATTTGTTAAACTATCTATATCTATCTAATATAGGTAAATGCACGTCGTTAGTCAGCTTTTAAGACGCTTTATGCCTTCGAAGTACCAGGTTATCATAACTTGGTAGGAGCATACCTAACATAGTTATCAGCTAGAAAGTGCTTACATTTGCCCGGGTGTTTCCATTGCGAAGATCGCCCAGAGGACACGGTGGAGCATACGGAGCGAGAGGGCATGGCTGGCAGTCGCCTCCTTCAGCGAAGCAGTTATGCTCGCAAAGAGGGAGGCGGCGCACGTGAGGGAGATGCAGTACATGCGCCCTCACAGCCGTGGCCTTCGCAGGAGACGCCCTGGGCGTCGGGAATCCCAGGCTAATTCCCGGCCACCGTAGGCACGGGCTTGCGGACGGCGAGTAATGGGTACCTCGCTGTCCGGTAAGGACCAAGCCCGGGTGGACGGCGCGTTGTGTTCCACGCGCGCCTCAAAGAGTTGTCAGCAGCAACAGAGGGGCCCGCAAGGGCCGGTGCCTGCCGGGGGTGCGGGTTGTTCGAAATAGATACCGCCACCCCTCGCACACAGGCAACTGAGGGAACACGGGTGGGTTTTAGTCAGTAAAAGTCTGACACGCCCTCCCGCTCCACCCAGAGCGGGAGAAGTTATTTGATGATTTCCCACCCAGAAATTAAAAAAAAAAAAGTGCTTACATTTTAACATAAGAAATTTATATGTTATAACAAAAATAATAACGTAAAAAAACAATTAAAAATCCTATTAGAATTATTTTCGACTTCTTCGCGAACGAAGTCGCGGGCAAAAGCTAGTAAGTAAAATCAATTTGCGTTAAACTAAACACTATTCTATCAAAACTTAGGAACGTTTTTGTATGACAAACTCCAGCTTTTTAGTTGTGATTTGTGTCAAAATTCACTCATTGTAGTTTCGCTTTGGCAATGAAACGAATAAAAGCGTAGGTACGTATCTAGAATAAAAGTAGGAAATCTAGATAAATTAGGTACACAAAATCTAAGCAGGTACGCATTTATTCGTCAGACCTGGGCGGTGATTCCATTTATTCCATCATCACCACCAGCCTACTGCAGTCCACTTCTTGACATAGGCCTCTCCAACTGCACGATTCTCGGCAACTCTCATTCACCTGCTACCAGCCACCCTGCGCAGGTCGTCGCTCCACCTAGACTAAGGGCGTCCTACCTTACGTTTGTCTCCACTCAAGAACACTTTCACCCCAATGGTCCTTGATCCTACGGCTAAGGAAGCCGGCGCATTGCCACTAGAGCCTGCTTATTCTGTGCGATATTTCGACCACTTTTGTTCGCTGCCAGTTCACTTGATTCCGGATTCTATTGCTCAGGGAGACTCCAAGCACAACTCGATCCATAGCTAGCTGAGCGACCTTGAATTTATGGACCGACCATACCGACCGTGAGTGTATAAGTTTTGACTCCGTAGCTCATAACAGGCAGGACGCACTGATTGATGAATTTAGTCTTTAGGCGCTACGAACAAGTTTGAGTAAAAGGCTAACAGAAGAGCTAGAGGCTGCAGAGTTTGTCCATTTATTTACAATCGTTTAAGTGGTCTCTCTATTGCTATTGTGTAGGTATTCTTGACAAAAGTGTCATACAAAATGTGTTAAAAACACACGCAATCGAGAGACCACTAAAACCTTTGTAAATTAAGAAGTGGACTCTCAATCTCTCAAGGTACCTCATACAAACAACTCTCACTGATTAAAAGGACCGTGTAGTACCTAACGCCCAAATTATCGTATCAAATCATACACATTCAATAGAAAACCTCATTCGGTCAGATTCGGAACAACTCACAAGAGGTTTCCTTACTATGTTTTCCTTAACAGCAGTTGAAGACAAATGTGAGCAATAACTATGAAGAATGTAGGAGCGGTCAAATAGCTTCGATGTCGTCGTATATTGCGTTAGAATATGCCAAAGTGTGTCGTTTATTCTTATTCGTGTTATGTGGTTATATTTGTCTCTGCAGCATCGATTTTAGTATAAGTCAAAGTCTGTTTATGATCATTTCAAACCTTGTTTTTAATGGATTCATTGTTGTCCTTAAGTGTGTCCGTGGCATCACAGAAGGCCCTATCGTAATACCAGCGCTGTGGTACAGTCGACTCTCGTTAATTCGAAACTCGAGGGTCTCTTAAAATATTACGAATTATCGAGTGTTTGAAATATAAAATGGTTCGAAATATTTGAGAGAAAATAAATAAAACTTCGAATTATTAAGTGTTGATCAAGTATTATTTAGTAACTGCTAATCGTTTAACAATCACAAACATTTAGAGGTACATTCTTGTACATATTCATAGTGTGAAAGAACTCAGTTATACTGGTTTGCTTCAAAGCACATTGCTGCTGCTCAGACTGCTCAATAACTTTTTTTAAGAGCAAAAGTGCCTGAAATGCTTTTCATCACTTTCGTTTTGTAGACAGAAGCTTTGTAAGGTATCGAATGAGGCTCTTGCTTCCTTAACTGACACCTCTGCCCAAGGTTCTGATGTATCGTCCTCATCTTTATCGTTGCTTTTTTCATTCGTATCTGTCGCAGATAAAATTTCGCCATCGGTTAGTGAGGCTGAGACAACAACATCTTCATCCACTTGAACAAAGTCGGAAAAACTCACACTGCTGATGTCAACTAGTGGTTCTATTGCTTATCGGAAGATTTTCCTGAGATGAGTTTCGAATTAACGCGTCTTTTTGTTTCGTAGCAATGATTTTTTCGTTCGAATTACCAAGTGCATAAAAATGTATTGATTTAGTTCGAAATATAAAGCGATTTTGTAGGAAACTCGTGATAACTTTGAATTATAGAGAGGTTCGAATTATCGCAGGTTTGAAATGAGAGTCGACTGTAGTAGTTTAATTTACAAATATCGCAACATTACTCTGAGATAGGAGCCTTGTTGGCATCGCACAGGTCTTCCTCTTTTATTTTATTTTGTGTCTCATTGTTTTCACTTTTTTCTGTAGTATTGTTTGTATTCCACCGTTGTATTCTTTGTGTTAGAGTTTGTATTTCTTGTGCCTGTTTCAAATAAAATATTTTTCTTTCTAAACCAAATCATTTCAAGCCAAAACACGTGACCTGGACGTAATCCTTCCCAAAAATCGTTATTTATTATAATTACTTAATATTTAGATATTAATTGAACGTGTATTAGAAAGGTGTGAGGGTATTTAAGGGGTGTGGTGCAGGTCATCAAACTGAACAACCTTCCCCATGAAACCTTTCATCGTAATCGCGAAATAAATATCATCCGTTTCATACATTTGGGTCTAGTAGATAATGAAGTTTTGAATGGGCTTGTAGTGATTTCATATAATATTATTTTAAGAAATAAATACTATTCCAACATGAATAAACATAAAACTAAACTATGTACAACAACAATTCTTTAGAAGTAAGTTTAAGACAGGAATAAACCGTAAAGCTGAGTCATTATGAACTTTTTCTGACTTTTAATATAAATACGAAACTTGTTACTGTGATGGCACTATGAACATCCCCTTTATATATTTATTAATTTATATTTAATTAACAAGTAATAACGGACTCAAATATGTTAGTAACAATATTTCTTAAAAACCATGTTAGTAAATATAACCTACACATTTAACACTCTCACTCGCTTTTCATCAATATGGTTAACAGAATCCCTGCTACAAGCTCAACAATGATGTGGAAAGCTTGCAGCAACGATTCACACACGAGCAGTCCAGTCTGGCCCTATGGCCAGCAGTGGACTGCGATAGACTGTTTTGGTTGGAGAGCTTTTTCATTTCATATATATCGTAAGGTATAATATTTGTTAATCAAACTATCTTGATTAAACTGTCTTTTCCCAGGGTGATTCCCGGCCACCGTAGACGCGGGCTTGCGGATGGCGAATAATGGATACCTCGCTGTCCGGTAAAGACCAAGCCCGGGTCGACGGCGCGTTGTGTTCCACGCGCGCCTCAAAGAGATGTCAACACCAATTGGCGGGGTCCGCAAGGGTCGATGCCTGCCAGGGGTGCGGGTTGTTCGAAAGAGATACCGTGGCGGCTGGCACACAGGCAACTGAAGGAACATGGGTTGGTTTTAGTCAGTAAAAGTCTGACACGCCCTCCTGCTCCACCCAGAGCGGGAGAAGTGATTTGATGATTTCCCACCATCAAAAAACAAAAATTTAAAATTGTCCTTTTAATCCAATCACAACTGTAATTCTTTGACAGAATTTATAAAACAGATAGATATATCATGGCAAATTGGCATAGGGTGTATATTTGCTCAGCCATTAATTTCTTGGAGTGTAGGTACCTACTCGTGCCAACACGAGGCCATTCACGAGTCCAATCCGTAATATACACCTTTCAATATTTATTAACCGTTTATTTATTTATTTACCAGTAAAACTCTGTTGAGTTTCGTATTAAAATAATATTGAACCACAAAGGATGTAATTATGTGCATAATTAGTTGCTTCAATGTTTACATTTATTTACAATTTAAATAGAAAATTAGCTCATTTTAAATTAATGAATAAACTTAATTAGCGATACGAGAATATATTTTGTGGAGTCACTCTCCGTCACATTTTATAGTCTGGGTCTTATTTTTTTTACGAATAATAAAAAAACTGTCTTAACAAAAACTGTTTGGCTCCCAACTGACAGAACGTGATTATCAACGACTGTGCACATCTGTATCCCGGTATTTCCATAGGAGCGTCACTCCTGTCACGCTTACCTACTGCATTAGCTTAGCAAAATCAGCCTTCAGTGTTCCCTCTGTTAGGACTTTGGCCCCTCTCTGTGAGAGGTAGTAGGCCATAATTCACCACGCTGGCCCTACAGACTTACAAACACACCCATTAACTTGTCCCTAACCGTGATACATTACTACAAATAATTTAAGAACCAAATGACAAATTGGGAAACTCTTTAAAACTTTTTCAGCCAAAATATCTGGAAGTTGTTGCACATGTTTCCTTATCAAATCATAAACAAGACAAACTATTCTCGCTGAAAATATTATATGAACCAACTTTGTTGGCAATCATCTACACTACTACAGACGCACAATGTTATGCTTGTAAGAGTGTGCGTGTTAGTAATATGGTAACATCTGTCAAATACTTTTAATTAATTAATTTATTTAATAATAAAAAATCCCCATGTTTTTTAATTACTTTATCTTTATATTTTGAATATTATATTTATAATTTATCTATATATTTCATGAGTTGCCGAATATCCATTCGGTTTGGAAATTTTTAGTTAATTTTCTTTCTAATTGTTTGTACGTTTAATTACGTCTCGTTTTTTCGAGAGGAACCGGCCGGCGAAGGAGTCGGCTGACGTATTGCCTAGTTTGACACGTAATATTGTGTGCCCGTATCTCTGGCAACAGTTTGCTACATGTTGCCATTGCCCTTAATTGCTGGATGTAGTCGTGACGTCATAGTTGACGAGAATTGACCATGATGGAACAACTTTAGGTGCTCGTGTAAGCGCACCTTAGTACCCATAAGCGATCGTTCTCGCGTAGGTACGACTTTAAATTTTTCAAATCAAAATCTTTATCTGCCTAGCTTTTTCCGAACTATGTTGAGGTCGGCAGTGTAACCAGGTACAGCTGAATACCAGAATTTTAAATGGAACGACTGCCTATCTGAACTCCACCACCCAGCAATTACGTAGGTAATACGATACCCATTGGTACTACTGGTTGACAGATTTTCACGCTTCTGACCAGTGGCGGATTTACCAGCAGGCTGAGTAGGCTGGAGCCTAGGGCGGCAAATTTAAGGGCGTCGGCAAATTTGGCTCATTTTTTTGGCCAAAAGTTAATAAAAAAGAACATTATTATATACGCGGAGAAAAGAAGTCTCGAAAATTTTACAAAACTACAATATTTTATTACCAGGTAGGTAATAAAATATTGTAGTTTTGTAAAATTTACTATTACATACAGTAGGTATACCGAATACTCCAATGTGTGTTTATGAAAAATTATTAAACGCTGTGTAAAGTACACTAATTGTGAATACGATTTTTTTTAATATTCCAATAGCGTTTTAATATTACAATTCAAAAGAGTTAGTAGGGGCGGCAAAAATTTAATAGCCTACTGGCGGCAAATGTGTATATCCGCCACTGCTTCTGACAAACCCGTCACGACTGTCAAAGATCCACAAATGCCAGCCAAAACCAATGCCTTAAAGTGTACGGACCAACCGCGGCAAGCTTGTGCTTGCGATCACACTTTTCGATTGATCAGGTTAACCTGATCTATCGAAAAGTGCAGCTATTAAGGTGCTCTTACACGGGCAATTTTGTGAGTAATTATGGCTCGGCAACACTAATGGATGAATCTGGATCAATTAAGTGTAGCAATCTGGAGCAACAACAATAAATTGCCGATGTGTTTCAGCGGTATTGCTTCTGATTGCTCAATATATTTCATGAGTTGCCCAATATCCAATCGCTTTGGAAATTTTTAGTAAATTTTATTTCTATCTCGTTTGTATGTACGTATAACTACGTCTCGTTTTTGCGAGAGGAACCGGCCGGTCATTTGTGTAATTTTATGTTAAAATATGACATTGCAGTCAAAGGAAGCTGCGGGCTTTTCATAATAATAATAATATCGTTTATTTATAAAAGGGGCATATTTGCAATGTATCTTAACAATTAAAATAGAGCACAGTTGTTTATTGCCTGAACTAGGTTGAACCTGAGCTTCAGGCTATGAAGCGCGTAAATACGTAATGTAATAAATTAACAAAGTGTATACAGTAAAAATATGTTAAACTTAGGAAAGTAAAAGTAAAATAGCATGTTAGTCGTTCTATTTGCAGACAACAAGTAGATCTTCTGTCTGTGCATATGCAATGGTTAGTAAGTATTCAAGTATAATTTTCTTACAGCTAAAGTAATTTAATTTATAGATACTTAGTTTTCTATTTAACCTGTTGTACAGAAATGGGCCTAATTTAAAAAATCTTTCTACAAAGACATGTTTTGAGGTTGCATTCGATGTGCATACTATATCATTCCGTCTTTTGTTAGTGTTGTCAGCAGTGTAGATAAGCATGGTGTGCTGTTTTAATACTAAGTGCATAATGAAAAGTTGGCGAACAGTCAGCACGTTGCAGGATTTATATAGCAGATCTGTGGGAAAGAAAAAGGAATGGAAGTTTGTTACCTTTAAAATTGCTCTCTGTGCTCTTTCAAGAGGAAGCAAATTCGTTTTTGGTGCGCTACCCCATGATGTGATGCAGTATTGCGCGGCCCCTGGCACACAGGCAACTGAGGGAACACGGGTGGGTTTTAGTCAGTAAAAGTCTGACACGCCCTCCTGCTCGACCCAGAGCGGGAGAAGTTATTTGATGATTTCCCAACCAAAAAAAAAACCCTTTATTCTGAAAGCCTCATTTGTTTCTAGTGTTTCGATTGGTGTACGGTCAGAAAAATGAAACCTAATTAAATTAACAAACATTACACAACATAATTTCCAGACCCAACTCTGCTCGAAGTTATTTTAAAAACCGTTCACGAATCACGTCAAACTCAAAGGTATTCCATATTCGTGAACATAAGCGCTACATCGCTTTTTCAATTTAAGCGATTGCTGCTACGTCATCGCTGCATGATTATGATTGAGCTTTCTCGATTTTAAATCGAGAAACGTTCGCGGTATTCGAGAGAAAATCTCTGGAGAATGTTCCAAATCTTTTGTGTACAGATACCTATTCATATCGGCTTCGATTTTTGAACTGTCTCGTTTTTATGCAATAACTCTTTCGTTGTAGTGAACTACTTTTTGGAATCTAGTCACGGGCTCGAACTCACTGGTGGGCCTGGCTAAAAAGCACGCTGTCTCACCAATATCACCAGGCATCGTGTCCGACAGAGGTAGTATCAGTGATGAGCAGGTAGACGCTAGTCTGCACGCACTAAGTTATTGAGTTAGATGCAGGATTATTTATAGTAAACAGGCGCTTAAAAAATTAAGAAAAGTCTTTCGGAAGATTGAGTTAGCAAGAAAAACGAATCTTTGTTGGCTCATAATTTTTAATGGCTTTTTATTTTAGTATTATGGTTCCGTACACACAATATTAATAATGAGACAAACCCATACCATGTTTAATTTTTGTTGTATATGTTACCGGCCAAACCCGATTTCAGGCTAAACTAGTTTGTCCTAGGCTAAACAGACTTATCCTGCGCGTGATATGTCGCAGCCAACTAGCTTAATTAGCCGTTACGTTAACAGCCTTTGAAAGTAGCGCCCGCCATCCGCTGCCGCGGCCCCGCTCGCTGCGCTCGCTCGACTCGCGTGCTTTTGGTCACAGTTCTAACCTAACCTAACCCATTTAATTGGAATGCCCCGGCATAATGATGGCCTGAAATTGGATTTGGCCAGTGACATATGTACATTATTATACATTGTCTAACAGTGGAGTAATACACTCCCGAGGTTTGTATGGAAAAAACGTCGACTAGATTCCCTATACAAGGTGTTATTATTAGTACACATAGTTGGGTCCCCAAAGTTAGGGGAAGTTGGGGGAAGCAAATGTGTACTGGGTACAATACATGCATATTTCGTAAATTAAGTCAGTCACTACTCCCAAGTAGAAGGGGGCAGGCTACCGGGAATACTTTTCTATTAAATACCCACTACTTTCCAAGCCAAGGGATCAAACTCAAGACACAGGGTCTTGAGTTTGCCTTAGAGACTTAGCGAGCACACTTCCAAGTAACAACTTACTGAGATAGTGTGGTAATCCACAGTAATCCTTATACCAACATAGTAACTTTTTAAAAGTTAAAACTAATTCTGTCTGTCTGTCTTTTACATTAGCACGCCTTAACGGCTCAACAGATTTGGATGAAATTTTGCACACGGATAGTGTATAACCAGGATATGCACTATCCGTGTGCGTGTTAGGATAAAGGATACTTTTATACTAGTAGTACTGTGGCGGCCATCTACAATGTCACATACGAACTACAAATCAACAACTTGGGAAATACAAAAAGTGAAGTGGCGCCATCTACAATGCCATATGCGAACTACACAAGACTTGACGTCACTCCGTAACTACATCGCGCAAGCAGAGTTTACCGCGCGATCCTGACATCAACCGTCGGGCAGGTGCCCACCAGACACAACACCCATCTGGTTGGAGGATCCTCCCTTTTCAATAGAGTATGAGTGAACTATACACCCTGCTCCTCATACCTCTATAGTACCTACGTTCCCGTGGGATAATTTCCGACCTCCGCGCGGGCCTAGCCTCGAGCAAAAGCAAGTAAGGACTATATATACAGCTCATATTAAGCATCTGCCTTTCATGTGCAAATTGGTTTAAGTGATAGATCTCTAGTAAATCTATTCTAACAAGGTATTGTGGAGAAAACGATCGGCATCACATGGTAAATAGTAAATTACCAATAACAATGGACCACTTTAGCCTGATGCGTATTGTGCCTGGTGCGTGTAGGTACCTGTTCCGTGTCGTGCCGGACGTAAAAGAATAGCAACATCCCATTCCTTCCCGTGGGTGTCGTAGAAGGTGACTAAGGGACTTACTAGAGAATGGGCAGCAGCGTCCTCTATGCATTTTACCACTATACTGCGATAGCCAATCCATCTGCCAAGCGTAGTGATTATGGCAAAACCCCCTTTTAGGGGAGGCCTATGTCCAGCAGTGGACGTCGTTTGACTGAAATGATGATGATGAACCTGATGCAGCCCGTTCCTGGCTGCCGTCCCCCAGCAGTGCCCTGAGCCGAGACCCGTACCCCACAGGGAATACTGTTAGCGCGTAGTCGCATAGTTTTTATTTTTTTAAGCCCAGGTCGGAGGCGTTAATTTATTGAGGCAAGCCTGGTAAAGCAACGGACAACCTCCTAGGTTAACCTGAGAGATGCAATTTGCAACAAAAAAAACAACCGACTTTCGAAAATCACTACATAGTATAAAACAAAGTCGCTTTCTCTGCCCCCATATCCCTATGTATGCTTAAATCTTTAAAACTCCGCAACGGATTTTGATGTGGGTTTTTTAATAGACAGAGTGATTCAAGAGGAAGGTTTATAATGTATAATACACCGACCTCCACGCGGGCGAAGCCGCTGGCAAAAGCTAGTACGCTATAAAGTAAAAAATAACTTTAATTTCGGTAGTTGGTGTCTTTGGATTATGTATATAAAGTTTTTGTCACCGCCTTCTGAAATTAAAGTTATTTTTCACTTTGTAGTGTTTTTAACCGACTTCAAAAAGAAGGAGGTAATCATCTCGACATGTTCATTTATGTTTTTTTTTATGTATGTTCGGGCATAACATCGTCATATATGCGGATTTGCAAAATTATTTTATTATTTGAATTGGTTTATTCCGAAATGGTCCCATTTAAATTTCGTATAGATCTGATGATGCGTTTCGGAGACAGACAACAGAACTCTTCAAAAAATGACAACAAATCAACCGCGATTACTGCTATCGCATAAATATGCATTGTTTTGGCTTGATTTTGACTTAACTTTGATTTTTGGGGTATTCTCATATACATATGACGGAGTTATGCCCGAACATACATAAAAAAACATAGGCACCGAATTAATAAACTCCTCCTTTTTGAAGTCAGTAAAAAAATACAATGAACCACGTACAGTCAACAATAGATTGAATTATTTGAATGTAAATTACCCTTATGTATTTTTTACTGTATAATCACTAAGGAACAAATTAAAATATAAACAGAAACTTAAAAGAAACCTCAATCGTTTTCTCCGGATATTGAGATACTTTGCTTAAAAATATTTCAATATCCGGACAAACCTTCGTTAGTATTAAGATTGCTTAATCTTAATCCCTACTTTAATATTATAAATGCGAAAGTAACTCTGTCCGTTTGTTACGCTTTGACGCCGTTGAACTGATCGTCATGAAATTTAGCCTGGGATATGGAGAAGGCCATAGGCTACTTTTTTACGCGATAACCGACATCCACGCGGGCGGAGCCGCGGTCAAAAGCTAGTACTAAATACTGCGAAATAGGTATCTTTAGTAAATCTATTCTAATATTACTAGAGATCAATTTCACAGAACAATCTGCATGCTAAATAATAAATTACCAATAACAATGACCCGCCACCTAGTGAACAAAAGAACGAATTCATTGAATATCCACCGTTCTTCAGCAGGTGTTGTAAAAGCTGAACAAAGCGACAATCGGGAACTACACGATAAGAAAAAAAAATAAGAAAAATGTCAGCTTTTCACTTGCTATTGCAGTAAATTAAATCATGCTGTCTTTAATTAAAAATGGATATTCAATTGGTAAGTTACCTACGATAATAATAGCGCAGGTAAATGCGTAAATGCTATTAAAACCCGTCTGTGGCCAGAATATATGAGGTTTCACATCTTACCGCTGCATGAGCCCAAACGCATTACAGATAATTATCATCATGTGCCTAGCCTTGTCCCAATTATGTAAGGTCTGCTTCCAGTCTAACCAGATGCAGCTCAATACCAGTATTTTACATGCCTGTCTGACGCCTACAACCCAGTTACTGAGTATTACGATACCCTACTACTACTGATAGTCCGTTCACAATTCAATTCAATTCAATAATTATCTTTATTGTGGATCATAGGTAGGTACATAATACAGGTCTTAAATAGTCAATTGTGATCAGCTACGTCCCGCGCTTAAGGCATACAACAGTTACGTAGAAATTAGAATTACATTATAATTTCACATAAAATCTATACATCTATACAAATCTTCTATACATTTAAATAAAATTGGAGTGTCTGTTTGTAATATTAAAATAACCGCTTTTTGCTACATGCATATGAATATATACCGTATGATTTTTTTTACCGTCTGGAAAAAAATAGGGCATAATAGGTGAACGGAGTAGAAGCCTATGGCATAGAAATTTCACATCTTTTTTTTTAAATCCTAACATGAAATGAACCTATCAATAAATACTATTACTTATTTGTAGTAAACTTTTCATACTAAAATTTAAAAAATAATAAAAATAGAAAAGAGTAAAATTATCGGCAAATAATATCAAAACCCAACTTATAGGCACCCTACTCTACGCGCAGAAATTATCAATGAATTCGTAGCGACATTCAATCCTTTGATTGAAGCCGGCCGGGGATAGGTAACTACTATCGACAAATATCTTAGGCGTACCGCTCACGTGTCACCGCATGCGCATCCCCTCCCGCCCGCGCGCCCTTCGAACCGAGTACCGCGTCTCGTGCTCTCTCTCTCTAGGTCTCTAGTCACCTGCGATTAGCCATAGCGTGACGTCGATCGCTGTTATTTTACGTTTGAACCGTGTGTGCTTCGACCGCCCAGGCGCCCAGTGATTGTTTTCATAATGACGTACGCATACTCCAACTCCACCCGCAGGCGAACATTCTATGGAGCGACGAGTCCATATTTACCCGCACTGGTATCTACAACGTACCTACACAACGAGCAATGGTGGAGTTTCAAAACTCACTTAAAATAAACGAACACGCTCATCAAGTTCTATTCAGTGTCAATGTTTGGGCCGGGATAATACACGTTGGCATAATGGGTCCAGTTTGTATCGAAGGTCGATTGACAGGGATAATGTATCGTGAAATTATACAGTCCGTTATCGACACAATGTTGGAAGACGTTCCTCTGGACTATCTGCCGGACATGTACTTTCAGCACGACGGGTGTCCAGCTCACTACGAGCGATCTGTGCTCGCGTATTTAGATAGTGAATTCCGTGATAAGTGGATAGGTCGCGGTGGACCTGTGAACTGGCCGGCGAGATCACCAGACCTAGCGCCATTAGACTTTTATTTGTGGGTTGAACTAAAACGCTTAGTGTACACCGAAGAAGCTCGTAGTGTAAATGAGTTAAAACAGCGAATAATAGACGTTTTTAATATTCTGAAAAGTGACAGAGACACGCTTAGGAGTCTAACAACCAATTTGCAAAAACGTGGGAGTTTGTGTTTAGAAAGAAACGGTGGACATTTAGAACAAATATTGCAATATCGTTGAAAAGGTACTTTTTCTTGTAAATAATAACTCATTTTCTGTAATTTTGGAAAAATTAATCAGTATAATTATTTGTAAATAAGTTGATTACGATCTTTAAATACGCCTAGTAAGTTATAGTATCCGATTTGGATTAAACAACCTTGTTGGAATCCTTTTTTATTACACATCACGTTAAAACCTTCGAAATACATATGAATGTGAGTGATTGTTATAAGTATTTAACATCAGCGGTTTGTTTACATTTCTATCAAAGCTTTACCGATCTTACGAGACGTAATTTATTTGGTTTACGGTTTCAAGACACGCGTCACTCAGTGTATCAAATTATTTGCCTACTACAACTACATACAGCACGGTGACGTATGTAGGTACACGCGCAAATGTGTGCGTGAGTGTGTAGGGATCAGGCGGTAACGTCCTGTGCGCAGGAGAGCGAAGTTAATGCTAGCGTCTCGCTCACACTTCCATCATGCTTCATTCATGTGCAATCGCAGCTGACGCCGTTTACTATTACCTATTTTGGATAATATTAGTTTTACGCGAGTGCCGTAGGATGTATTCTTTTTCATGTATTTTAAGGATATTCGGAACTTTTATTAAATAAATGGTACCAGGTAAATATTAGGGTATATGAGTTCTATTCTACTTACACAAAACGTCATATTGTTGTCCAAACGCTAAAAAATTTCAGCCGGTATACGGTACCTACATATACCAAAATAACATTTTTTTAAATTTTTGTCTGTCTGTTTGTCCCGCTAATCTCTGAAATAGCTGGACCGTTTTTGACGGGACTTTCACTGGCAGGTAGCCGATGTAATAAGGAGTAACTCAGGCTCAAAATCCACGCGGACGAAGTCGCGGGCACAGCTAATATATAAAAAAATAAAATGGAACGAATTAAGGTAGGTACACATCAGAGGTCTACTGAACGCATCATGACTGACTGAGGGACTATATTGAACCGACATTTGTCTGATAAGAAATCTTTTTCTAGAGCAACAATCCAATAGCAACCTTATTGTAACGAGAACAAAGATCACTGTGATTTTGACAGAAATGCAATGTCAGAGGTAAAATGACTGTGAAGGGACTTTAATATGTCAAATACATACATAAATATTTTAATGAGTTGACAACTAATTTTTATTAAAATTTTAAGATTAAACTAACGTATTGAAATACAGGGTAAATTTTTAACAAGTGCGCAAAACTGTAACCATGAATTCAGCATATCATTTTAGACCCCCCAGCGCAGATATTTTTCGTCGGTAATATTAAAAAAATCAGCTGTTCCATACATGTTGACCGCGTGCACTTTTCTATGAAACAGCTGATTTTTCTTTGTAAAACTTACGTAAAATTTCTACGCTGGGGAGTCTAGAATGATATGCTGAATTCATGGTTACAGTTTGCGCACTGGTTAAAAATTTATCCTGTATAAAAATATTAGCTTTCTGCACTCTTTCTCATAATAAACCTTAATTGTGCCGGTACTCCGACGTCCGCAAAATTTTTGTAAAAAGCCTACCCCTTTTTACACGCTTTATATTAGCTTCACTTGTATGTTTGTTTATTTGTTTGTTTGTTTGTATGTTTGTATGTAACCGACTCCTTTGGACGCTATTTTGACCCACTTTAAACGGTCAGATTTCATTTAAAATTTGTAGACTTATCGAGGACTTATGACAATTCAATAATTAATATTTTAAAAAATATAAAAAACACGCTTTTGTAGTTAGCAAAACTAAAAAATAGAAAATAAATAATAGTTTAAAAAAACTTAAAAAACACGCTTTAAAAGCCAAACTAAAAAGTAGAAAATAATTTAATTCTATTAAAAAGCGTGGGGTGCTTGATATTAATTAATTATAAAAATACCCACGCTTTTAATAGAATTAAATTATTTTCTACTTTTTAGTTTGGTTTTTATAGCGTGTTTTTTTTTAGTTTTTTTAAACTATTATTTATTTTACTACACGTATTGGTAATTAGACTAGTGGTCGCCGAATGGTCAAAATTCGTTTCATTTATTTGCATACCATAATGTGTATAACAGATGTTACATAAGGCTTAAAGCTAAAGTACAGTTATGGACCCTGTTAGCACACAGCACAGCAACTTAGTAATAACTTACAATTAAAATTCAAAGAAAAAACAAAACAAAAAAAAATGGAAATTACAGTTCTTATATTAGTCCTATTCTTATGTGAACTTATAAAATTACTTATTAATGTTAGTTTTAATAATATTATAAATTTAAATTAGTTAAAAATAAAGTAAGTAGAAAATATAAAATAAAAAATTTGATTGTAAAAGTAAGAGTAGTGTTAATCAAAATCAGTCATGTACAGTTATTATTTTATGTAATTATATTATTATTTTGTAATCATATTTTATCATTTAAGTATTCATTTACATTACAGTAGTTTTTGCTTAATAGAAATAATTTTAATGCATTAATAAAACTATTATCTAATATATAAAATTCTCGTGTCACAGTTTTCGTTGCCATACTCCTCAGAAACGGCTTGACCGATTTTGATGAAATTTTTTGTGCTTATCCGGTATCTATGAGAATCGGCCAACATCTATTTTTCATCCCCCTAAATGTTAGGGGTAGTCCACCCCTAAATAATTTATAAGGCAAAACAACGTTTGCTGGGTCAGCTAGTATTTATCTATATTCCTAATTTGTTCCGGTAGCTTATTAAATAATTTTATTGACATGACATAAGTACTAGAGGAATGCATTTTTAGTCGTGATGTTGGAATGTTTAGTCTGTTTTTGTGTCTTAGTATAATTTCGGTTTGTATGTCTTCTCTTTTTATATAGAATTCCGGGTATCGTCGTACAAATTTACAAGTTTGTACAAAATTTACAAAAGTACAAATGTACAATAATATAATATTTTGTAATCTGCCTATTGTAAAGAGCCCAAAATGACAGGCTCCCTAAACCTTTTAGAAAATATATGACTTTGCTAAATTGAAAACTACAACTGTGTGTGATGTAGTATGGCAACTGAAGACTGAAGTGGCAGGTATTACGTTTAGTCGGTTAACCAGACTTTGACAGCGCTTTCAACAATCGACATTTACGATTTTGCGAGTGCGTTTCGATTTTGTTAAATTGTTTTATTATAGCTAGGAAAATAATTGATGATACAACGGAACGATTTATTAATAATGTGACAGATAGTTCATCAGATTCTGATTCAGATTCCGAAAAGAGCCTATGATTATATGACTAAAAATAATATGATCTTAACATATGAAATAAATGATTCCGCATCTATGAGTCACGTGGTTTTTTTTGTTCACCTTTATTTAACTACCTAAACCTATGGAGTATAGACAGCTTCATCCTTAATTCCTATTCTAGACTTCCAATTAACGTGCCGAGTTTAAAAAAGTCTATGTTCCAATTAACGTGCCGTAATTAACGAGTCTATGTCTAAGCCTAACAAAGTGAACTTACTAACTACTTCTAGTTTGGAGTCTTTGAAGCTAAAATTTATATCTATTGGTGTTTTTTGGCGGGGGTGAAATGTCATTATTTTGGTCTTAGAATAGTTTATTTCAAGATTATGTTCTGTCATCCAGTATGTTGTAGCGTTAAGTATGGAGTCCAATTTATTATTTATTTTAAGGTTAGAAGATTCCTATATATGATTAGGAAGGTCGTTTATATACACAAGGAATAGAAAACAGCCTATTACGCTTCCTTGTGGGATTGAAGATTTGACTGTTATTTTGTCGGACCCGAAGAGTTCTATTTCTTTATTTTTGTGGTTAAATATTCTATTTCTACTAGTTGTTCCCTAGGTATGTTGTAAATATGATGCGAACCATTCATGACATTTTCCACGAATTCCTATGTTGTGTAGTTTATTAAGTAATATTTCAAATTGCACCTTATCATAAGCTTTCGTCATATTAAGCAATAACCCTATGGCGTATTTTTTAGTATTGATGATATCAAGAGCTTTTTGTATGTATTTATAGACTGTCATGGTGGTGGATATTATATTTTTCACAAAACGCATAAACTCTATTGCACATGGCTTTTTCAAAAAAAATTGATGCTGTTGGTAAGAGGGCTATGGGACGGTAATTATTTGGGTTGGTTTTTGAATTTTTCTTGTACCTGCACTGGTTTAATAAGGGCCTTTTTAAAAGATTAGGAAACGCGCCTTCTTCAAATGATTGATTTATTAGTTTGTAGACCGGTAGGGTTAGTTCATCTGCACAAATGATTGATTTAATAGTTTGTAGAACGGTAGGGTTAGTTCATCTGCACAAATTCGATCATAATTCATGAACAAATTAATGAACACTGTTCCAATTTTTTTTTTTACCGACTTCCAAAAGGAGGAGGTTCTCAATTCGTCGGAACCTTTTTTTATGTATGTTCCCCGATTACTCGAAGATGGCTGGACCGATTAGGATATTTTTTTTTGTTTGAAAGGTTATACTGCCCAGGTGGTCCCATGATCATCAAGATCTGATGATAGGATCTTGGAGAAATAGAGAGAACTCCTCAAATTTTTATAGCACATTTGAAGCGATTTGAGTAGTTTTTGGAAGATTATTTTCTCGAAGTGGTCCCATTTCAATTTGGTGAAGATCTGATGAAGAACTTCGGAGATAGCCAACGGAACTCCTCAATAAATGATAGCAAATGGACTGGAATTGCAGAAATCTCATGTCTGTCTATTGTTTACATTAGTTCATAACATAACATCTCGCCGGGACGCTGTGAAGGAGTAAGCACATGTGAACCACTAAAAAGTGAAAAATAAAAACTTTTTTCAAAAAAAAACAACCGACTTCCAAAAAAACACTAAAATGTGAAAAATAACTTTAATTTCGGAGGGCGGTGACAAAAAATTAAAATACATACTTATCCAAAGTCACCGCCTTCCGAAATTAAAGTAATTTTTCACATTTTCGTGTTTTTTTGGAAGTCGTTTGTTTTTTATAATAAATGAAATTAGTTTTTAACGCATTAATATATATGTATGTATTTCACATAAAAGTCCCATCACAGTAATTATACCTCTGATATTGCATTACTGTCAAAATCACAGTGATCTTTGTTCTGTGCCAAATTTTATATTTCTACTGACCTTAGTGGCGGTAGTTTGGAACAAAATTACTGCTGATCAACAGGATCAGCAGTAATTTTGTTCCAAACTACTCGGATTATGGATGGATTACAGCATTTTCTTCCAACTCAACGAGGATTTGTGCGCACAAAGCAAGTTTGATTAGGATTTTGATTTAAGCATGATGGTATTTCTAAGGAACCTCTTTTTAGTAACTTATCCTAAACCTAATCTAATTTATTAGGAACCTGAAGGTCCAATGTCTTTATTTTTTTTAAATCAAGACAACAGAAAATTCGTATGTATGATATTAATTATTCTGTGTTCCAAAACTTTTTCTCCAAAGCATAAACAAAACTGTCCTGGTAAAATTCTTACGCAATCACTCACTAAAGGGAATTAATGACACATTCACTCGTTTCGACTTTACACCTCACCACTTTTTACCACAATTAATTAAATGTTTTCTATTTTGGGATTATTCTTATGACTGGTGAAGGCAACATCTTCACGATGTCGATGATGATGAGCCAGCCAAAAATGATCACAAAAAGGTGTGAATGGGGGCCGGCCGTGCAAGCTATGATGGTCTACAAATGAAAACATTTCCATTAAACATATAATATAAATCCATTACTTGATTTCAAACAAAATAATACCCCAATTATCTATTGATATGGTAAACAGGAAATCCCCTAGGCTTACTCTATCACCATACCATAATCGTAGCTAAACAATTTGATACGAGACAGGTCGGATAATACCGAATAACGCCACATGCAATTGATATTGGTCTACACTAATTCTCTATTGCGAGCTTAATATTACTCCACTACAAACTATCGAATCGATTGATAATTCGACTAATCGATTATTTATCGACTCGACTAAATGATTGATTCGAATTTATTGACAAGTGTTAGCGACAATAATAGAAACTGTTATAACATTAGAACTTTTGCGAAATAATATCTTCTTCTTTTTCTTTCGTATCATCATTATTTGAAACATACACTTAGATAAACTCACGCCCTTTTCCCACAGGGCAGAAACTACAGAATGCCACCTGGTACGATTCTAACATACTCCCCTTGCTTCGTATACGTTCATACATCTGAGGCCCTAGTGTGAGTTTTATTTAACCATCTCGATCAAACGCATCGAGCGCGTTCGGCGCTCCGATTGGCCCGTCACCAATTCAGGGGAAATCGGAGCGCCAAACGCGCTCGATGCGATTGATCGAGATGGTAAAATTAAACTCATACTAAGGCCTCTGGTGATACACTCTCGCCGGTTGCGAGTAGTACGCACCTGAACTTTCTGAACAACATCGCCACTAAAGTCAATAGGTAAATATTCCTTCTAGGGCGTCCCCTTCCGTCGTTTCCACTCACACCAGCCTTAAAATACCCCATGCCGTGATACTCATGAAAATATAAAACAGTTCGCAAGGCATTTGCCCTGTTGATTGCTTAAGGTAAGCTAGTGATGGCCAGGGTATTCAGGAAGTTCTAAATTGTGACTCTGCTAGAAGATTTCTGCATCCAATTTCATTTCAAACTGCCATAGATCTAGCACAGAGTTTTATCGATCCATTAGATCTTTATTTTTTTTATTTTTTTTGGAAACGGAGACTGCTATTGATAAGAATAGACTTTCTACCCAGTCAACCTACTACGTGTTCGATTAATCGGTAACTTAACTTAGTCGATTAACTCGGTTTAGTCGATTTCCTCATCACTATTCCCGAATTGCTCGTTTTAACAGTAATTATGTCATGGAACTGTTGGTCGTGGTAGCCGTAAATTATTTCAGATCATAAACTCTAAGGGGCTTGTGGCTAAGTAACAATAGCTGCACGGGTCGATCGATCAGGTTAAGCTACGCTTGCCGCGGTTGGTCCGTGGATGGGTGACCATCTTTACATACCAAGACCCCTCCGTGCCTCGGAAAGCACGTTAAGCCGTTGGTCCCGGCTGTCATTTGTGGATCTTTGACAGTCGTTACGGGTCGTCAGAAGCCCGATAGTCTGACAACCAGTCTTACCAAGGGGTATCGTATTACCCCAGTTACTGGGTTGTGGAGGTCAGATAGGCAGTCGCTCCATGTAAAATACTGGTATTCAGCTGCATCCGGTTAGACTGGAAGCCGACCCCAACGTAGTTGGGAAAAGGCTAGGCAGATGATGAAACTCTCATGGTGGGCTTCATTTAATTAGTGAACCGATGTGTGAATGGTTTCAATGATGATAGTGCATGTTTTGGTGAGAGGGAATGATATTTGTGCCCGAGAGGCAGGATGGGATATTTCGGCTGTGGGAAAGGGATAGCAACGCGTTGCAAAAAGTCACCCTAGATTGAGCACTATTGAATCTAAATAAATGTATAATCCAATGTATATGTCATGAGTCAAGACTCTCGGTAATTCTGTAGCTTGGCGAGAGTTTTTTCAGAATCGCATCATTAGTTCCAAAGATTACCACCCCCTACATACAATCTCAACTATGGCCTGCATTCAAAATGTCTTTAGTAAGTAACGGCTGTGTTATTAATTATTATGGGACCCAATAAAGTGATACCTAAACTACATAGAGGCATATTTTTTGTTCATTAGTCTTAGAATCATGATTTATCAAAAAATTGCTAAATCTTTGGATAAGATAAGAACATTTTTTATTCGTCCAAAATTCGTGATTTTTATTTGGGTTTTAATTTTTGAACTTACTTTCCTATGAAACAATAGCTTTACTCCTCGTAAGGGTATGTACAGATTTGGCGAATGCGCCGCTCGTGTGCCGCCCGCGAGCGATGCGCGTGCCACGCGCGTGCTGCACGCGTGCTACTACTGCAACTGTTTGTTGCGCCTCTTGCGTGCAACTTACACAACGCTCGCATGGTGCACGGGAACTGCATGCAAGCAAACTGCACGCGCGTGGTACGCATGTACCACGCGCGTGCAGTTTGCTTGCATGCACGTCAGTTCGCTGCGATTTTCAACCCTCACTTTGTCACTTACTTTTGACGATGGCGGACGATAACACGATTGCCACCATCATTACTGTAGTATCAGCTACTTTATTAGTGAAGTGTTTATAAGAAAAGAAGAAGAAAAGAAAGCGACGTTGGTGGCAGATAGCATTTTACAGAAGACAGAGAATAGTATCAGAATTTAAAAGCCAACAAATTAGTGGACAGTATGCTATTTTTTTTTAAATTAATTTTACACGCGCTATTGCGCCGTTCATTCGCGGTGCATAGCTTGCGCGCGAACGGCGCACGGACGGTGCAGGAGCGGCGCGCGAACATGAAATACACGTGCGCAGCATGCGTGCAGCTAGCGGGCGGCACGCGAGCGGCGCATTCGCCAGATCTATACACACCCTTACTAGCAGAAAACTACGCAAAAAATTCACATAAATTTCACGTGAGCCAAAAGGCTTCAAGGAGAGCCTTACGCAATTCGTATTACCTTTATCCAGCAAGATAACGGTTGATATAAGGAAAGAAGCTGTTTCACCTTTAAGAGTTACAATGTTCCGAAAATTCAGTACACCCTTAAGATTTGTTCAGGCGGAAAAAAGACAGTTTTGTTTACTTTTTCTATGCGAGGATTTGAACAGTGAATCGATGTCTGTCTTGGGACGGTTTAATGTATTTGTGTGATTGTATTTTGGCGTAAAGATTTAGGTAAATATGTTTAGTGATAGAGGATTTAATAGGCCATTTGTTTGCATTCAAGTAGTTTTAATCTGTGTTATCTGTAAGAATGATTACCCCTTTTTATTTAGAAAGACTATTCACTATAAACTTGTATCAAACATATTTGCCGATGGGGCTGAAAGGTTCTGGAGTGGCGACCGCGTACTGGAAGACGTAGCGTTGGAAGGCCTTCCACAACATGGACCTGGTGAAGGTCGCAGGAATCCGTTGGGTGCGAGAAGCACAGAACCGGTCGAAGTGGCGGTGCTTGGGGGACTAACAATGCTAATTTTAACTCATACACACTACACACCCTCATACTAGCACACTCACATCACACGTCATAATTTTTTTTTTTTTCTGGGTGGGAAATCATCAAATAACTTCTCCCGCTCTGGGTGGAGCGGGAGGGCGTGTCAGACTTTTACTGACTAAAACCCACCCGTGTTCCCTCAGTTGCCTGTGTGCCAGGGGCGGCGGTATCTCTTTCGAACAACCCGCACCCCCGGCAGGCATCGGCCCTTGCGAGCCCCATCTGTTGCTGCTGACATCTCTTTGAGGCGCGCGTGGAACACAACGCGCCGTCGACCCGGGCTTGGTCCTTACCGGACAGCGAGCTACCCATTACTCGCCGTCCGCAAGCCCATCACACGTCATCATTACGTGCATGTTTTGTCTTTTTCTCTGTGTAACGTTCATCCCCATAGATTACTTTTTCAATAATATTAAGTAATCTATGTATTCACCTACTTTTTTATTTTATTTTGTTTTTTTTTTTTTTTTACATTCAATTGCAAATGAATAGTTTATGCCAAGTGGAAGAGCGCACTCACCTATCACAAGCACTCATGCTTAAAAGGTGATCTCCAAATCATGTTTGTAAATGTACCCGCTTTGTAATTGAAATAAACACTTTTTTTTGGGGAGGCTTAGGTATATCCAGCAGTGGGACGTCTTGTAGCTGAAATGATGATGATGTTGAAGCATATTTGTAACGATCTCGAGTCATATTTTGATCAACATGCAACCAGACGCTGACTTAACAATATCGCGGTGAGGTTTTTCGCTCACTGGATTTTCAACGCACTGCTCAGTGCCGAGAGTTCAAAATCCAATGCTCGATCAAATCCCGCCGCGACATTTTTACGTCCGTTAAGAGAGAAGATTAGTCAGTCAGCTATTTTGATACTAGAAATCTAAATCCATGATGCAAAAGACCACTCATAACTAAAGTATCGTTATTCATACACCACGTTAACACCCACAAATGAGTTGTGATATTTCTTTTCAACAAGTCTTTTAAAAGACTGTCAAAAACATTTTACTTCAAAAATATATGAAATTCATTCACTGACTGACAATGCATTGCCTAAACCGTTGTGGCTTAGTGGTACGACCGTGACTTACAGAGTTGTAGGTCGTAGGTGTGAACCCTGGCAGACGCTTTACTTCGTGTTAAATATCACCACTCTCAAAACGGTGAAGTGAGAAAACATCGTGAGGAAACCCATGTCTTAGAACCAAAAATTCGAAGACATGTGACATCTAACAATCCGCACTGGGCCCGCTTGTTGGATTACTGCCCACTCCCGCTCACAGAGAGGAAGTCAGTATCCCATCAGTGGGAACATTATAGACTAATTTTTTTTTTTTTTATGTGAGCACTAAGGAAGGACTTTTGAAAATTTGTATGGAAGTTCGTCATTGTTAGAGCTAGAAATTTGGGAGTTGGGACTTAGACTTCTGTTTATAAGCAGAAGTTAGTTACGTGATCGTCCTTTGGAATTTCATCAGAAGTTGCCGTATGAAAATACCTTTGTTCGAAATTAAATGCGTTAATTTTGAGGTTTAAAAACTTTTATTTTAATATTTAAAAGGACACAACGTGCGCCATGACAAAGACAAATTTTCAGTACAGTTTCAAGTACAGGAAACAGTGTTGCCAACTTATCAAACTAGAGATGTACAAAAGATTATAAAAAGACGATTATTTAACTAATTACTAAATTAAACTATATAAAAAAAATATTAACTAATCATCTATATGTTCATGGACTTGAACACCTTCAAGTTTTTCTGGGCATAACTGTAGATGCCAAACTTCAGTGGGGATTACACATATCAAGCCTAGCAGGAAGGCTCAGTTCAGCTGCCTACGCCGTCAGAAAAATAAGACAATACACTGACGTCGATACAGCTCGGTTAGTCTACTTTAGTTATTTTCACAGCGTTATGTCCTACGGTATTTTGCTATGGGGCAAAGCTGCTGATATTCAAAATATATTTGTGCTTCAAAAACGTGCTGTTCGAGCAATTTATCAGCTAGGTGCCAGAGTTTCGTTGAGGGACTTTTTTAAAGAAATTGGTATTCTCACGGTAGCATCACAATTCATTTTTGCCAATATCTTATATATTAGACAAAATATACACTTGTACACTAAAAACAGTGATATTCACACCGTAAACACTAGAAATAAGGACAAACTACGTGCTCCTTTTCACCGGCTTCATAAGGTTCATAATTCATTTGTTGGGCTTGGTATAAACTTTTATAACAAGCTTCCCTCTGCTTTGCTAGATTTGCCTTTTGATGCGTTTAAAGCTCAAATAAACTCCAACCTGTGTTTAAAGGCTTACTATTCCATCAACGACTATTTAAATGACAAAAATAGTTGGTCGCTGTGATTAACTCAAGACAATGTTTATGTTCTTTCTCCAGAATTGTACCTAGAGACAGGTTATATGGGTTCATATAATTATTGATATATATATTTTTATTGACTAAGTAATTTTTTAAATTATAATCTGTTTTTTCATTAGTTATTGACATGTTCTACTCATAACAATTTTTTTTTTTATGAAGAGTTGTATGGCATTATGGTTAGCTAGCGACCTCGACAATTGATAATTCTATTCTTGCCTGAGTAACCGGCAGCAAGTTCGTCATGCTCCCGTAGATGTCACTGCTTGCGGTAGCGTTGGGGATCGGGTTACCTCTTTCCCTCAAATATGGCGAGGGGGGTAATGGCTGATCTTTGCGTTATGCTCGTGAACGGGTGCTGCTTGTGGTGACTGGTCGTCTTGCTGACCATGATTTTGTTATTGTTGCTAATAATTACCTACTTGTTTATTTATTTTACGTCGATGGTCCTAGGTTATCATTTGTAAACATAATCCAGCATTGCTTATGTAAGCTATCACACCATTTATACCAGGAGACTTTTATTTTGGTATATGCTTTGTTTACTTTTTATTTTTTGTGCTTGAGTTAATTTTTCACTTTATTTGTTGGTATATTGGCATGGCTAGCTGACATAAATGACATTTTTTAAGTTCTGTGTCTCGTAATGTTGATTACTTTGCCTATGTATGTATAGAATCAAGTCTATCCGACTACACAGACAGCTGTGCTGCTGGGGAGTTTGTTCCGCCACTTCTTCTTCCCAGCTAAAGCACTAGGAAGTGGTGAAGGGTGGGCGTTTTGGGGGATTGTCTCATGTACTTTGACGTTAGAAAAGTGCTGATTCTCAGCCTAATTTGAATAAATGACTTTTGATTTGATTTGATTTGATTTCAGACAGAGTACTCAGACACACTACGGCTTGTGTTCCTTATAATTCTTATAAAACATATAGGCACTAGTTGTCTGGAATTTTCTGGACTTGTTTGGCGCAGCCTTGATTATACATTACTCCAGCAGGAAAGGGACTCTTTAGTGATGTGAGTGGAACGTATAATTAGTGCGTAATCAGCTGTAAATGTGCGCCGAATTAAACATTTGTGCGCTTTGTGGGTTTAGAAAAAAAAAAACGGAAAAACGATTCCTACTGGACTAGCGTTGTTCCAGCAGGAAATATTGTGCATGGGCAGAGAGCTTTTATTTGTGCAAAAATGTGCGATGAAAATATAATTTGTGCGTCTTCTGGTTTTCGAGTTATTGCACTTCCGCACAGGTCATCACTACGTAAGAATCCGTCACTTTTAAATCAAAATCAAAAGTCATTTATTCAAATTAGGCTGAGAATCAGCTCTTTTCGAACGTCAAAATACATAAGACAGTCCCCCAAAACGCCCGCCCTTCACCACTTCCTAGTGCTTTAGCTGGGAAGAAGAAGTGGCGCAACAACTCCCCAGCAGCACAGCAGTCTGTTTAGTCAGATAGACTTGGTTCTATACATACATAGGCAAAGTAATAAACATTACGAGAAACAGAACATTAATTAAATAATTAGTCATAATGTCAGCTAGCCATGCCAATATACCGACCAATTAAATAAAAACTGTCGAGGTCGCTTGCTAACCACATAAAGCATAAAACAACTCAACATAAAAAAAAAATTGTTATGAGTAGATCATGTCAATAACTAATGAATGACATAAATAGATAATAATAAAAAATAAGAAAGTACTAACTAAGACAATCAATAAAAAATATATATAATTCCATGAACCCATTTAACCTGTTACTAGGTAGGTACGCCAATTCTAGAGAAAGAACATAAACATTGTCTTGATTCAATCAACCAACTATTCTTGTCATTTAAATAGTCGTTGATGGAATAGTAAGTAAGCCTTTAAACAAAGGATGCATTTTACTTTAAACGCATCAAAAGGCAAATCTATCAAAGAAAAAGGAAGCTTGTTTTAAAAGTTATACCAAGCCCAACAAATGAGTTATTAACCTTATGAAGCCGGTGAAAGGAAACACGTAGTTTGTCCTTATTTCTAGTGATAACGGTGTGAATATCACTGTTTTTAGTGTACAAGTGTATATTTTGCCTAATATATAAGATGTTAGCGAATATGAATTGTGATGCCACCGTGAGAATACCAAAATCTTTAAAAAAGCCCCTCAAGGAAATTCTGGCACCTAGCTGGTAAATTGCAGTAGTCAACCTAATTAGGTCGGATAACCAACCGTTGTTTGTATGTTTTGTTTTTTGTTTCTATCCACTTAATTAGAAACATTCCAAGCTGAATATTCTCACTACATATTTTTGACTAAACGCATTAATTTTTGGTTTACAGTTACACATCTTGGGCTGAGCCGGTTTCTTGTATTTTGCCGGCAAAGTTATGACACAGTCGTTTTGACTTTTAGCAATAATATTCAATAACGCATGCATGTACATGTTTTCAAACTTTTTATGGTTATTATAAGAGTCAAGAAAGACCCAATACAGTTTTCAGCAAGCTTATACGTTTTCTCATTTAGGTGCTACGATATTTTGTCGGACTTTCAAAAAAGCGCGATAACTTGAAAATTATTTATTAATTTCTTAAAATTTATAAGATCACACTTTCCATGCCAAGCACCCAGCATATGAGTCGAAAAATAATTCGTGCGTGTGCCCTCAATTCGCACCCGAGTCGTCCCTATAAGTAGTATTGATAATTCTGTTCATGCCCATCCTCTCCGACCCTGATGACCCCATCACTCTTCTTCAAGAAAGCAGTAGGGCCACCAGCACAGCACACAAAAACAGACCGTGTTTCCGACCTCGCCGCCGAGGTCCTCGCGCCTCGCGAAGACCCCGAGTAAACGAATCCTCCCCCAACCGTCCCTTGCCCGCAGAAGTGCCAGCCCGCGCCGAAGCTGAGCAAGTAGCGTTAAAATCCCCATGATTAATAATAAAGAAATTATTGATCCAGCCTGTCCCCACTTGCTGCCCTCCCTGAAAGTGACTCCCTGAGCCGAGGCTCGTACCCCGCAGGGGGTGCCCTCAGTGCGCAGTTGCTGTAGGTTTTTAATTTTAGTTTGTAAGCCCTGGCTGGAGGCTTTTAGCCTGAAAACTATTAGTCCCCACAGGAAAGCCCGGTTAAGTAGTTACGGCCTCTCAAGGTCAACTACGAGATGCCCTTCAAAAAAAAAAAAAATGTTCATGCCCAGGACCCGACTAGCGAGACTACTTAGAGCGACGACTCGGATGCGAGTTCTGGTCACACGAAAGAATAATTTTTCGTGCGTGGCAGCGAATGTGTTATAAGATTTATAAGATTTATGTTACTAATCTCTTCTATGGACTGTAGTTGTCTGATAATAAACAATTTTTATTTATAATTTTTTATTAATCTAATTCTGTCACAAATACGCACAAATTAAGAGCTACTCATGTATGTTTATTCAACAGCCGCACATACAATGGTTTTAAAGATAACGATTCTGCCAAACCTTACCCCAGCAGGAAGTGCATTAACTCGAAAACCTGAAAACGCACAAATTATATTTCCGGCGCACATTTTTGCACAAATATTAATTAAGCTCCGCCCATGCACAATATTTCTCTCTCCATCATTCGTTTAGAATTTTCCTGCTGGAGTAACGTTACTCTAGCAGGAATCGTTTTTCCCGTTTTTTTCTATAACCACAAAGCGCACAATTTTTAATTTGGCGCTCATTTACAGCACGCATTAATTATAAGTTCCACTCACATCACTCTCTAGGAGTCACTTTCCTGCTGGAGTAACATACACTAGCCTTGAAGTACACAATACTTTTTTAATGTTTTGTTTAACTTTTTAAATTTTTGTGCATATTGTGTGTCAAATAAATTTATTTGATTTCTTCTTTCATTGTTTCAAATATGTTTTGTTCACCTCATGCTATGGCAACTAGGAGTAAAGTCAAAATTGCGTTTTTTTATTGAAAACAGCGCCATCTATCATAACAATAGGGGAACAAAATATTCAAAGATTGCGGTGTTGCTATGGCTAAATATACCATTCCTATACTGGGAGTTTCCTTACTAATGAAAAAACATAAATCAAGAAATAAAATTATGATCACATGTTATTTAGGTAGTAAATTTTGAAAAATAACAGAATATATCAATTTGAGCATAAAGAGGTTTTTATTATCAGCACATTAATGCAGAAATTATATTTTGGCATATAAAACGTGCGAAATTATATTTTTGTATGGGTACACTTAAATTGCAAATGGCTTGGTGCATGTGAGTGTAGTGTAATTGCTTGCGCGCATTTAATTTCCTTTTGCAATAAAGTCCTCGTTGTTTTGCAAGTGCATTTGCTATCCACGTTGAGTTGAGCTCCTGTTCCTCCGACTCCGTGTTGCTGTGCCCCGTTACAATTCGTTCGTTCGCTCGTGTTGAGCCCGCGTTATTGTAAACAATATCCTGAACTTATGAAGTTACTGTGGACTCTGGGCATAGGCACTCTTTAGAGTTTGGACCTGTAATTGCGAATGGTGAACAGTGAACTTCCACCATGTCACAAAATTCTTGCTGTGTACCTGGTTGCCATGTGCTGTGGTTAGGAGAGACGGTAAGTTTTTTAACCTTTATTTTTGGCCAAACCGGCTTACACTCTATTCGTCACTATGTTTCATATACCCCTATCCCTATTGTAATAGATCCAGGGTACATTAAATATACCGTGTAGCCTAAGGATATCAAAGTCAATACGTTTGCTATGAATTGCCTTGATTGTTGTTCTTATTCACCCAGGAAACCAACCTATAACCAATGGCCCAATGCCAGAGAACAACCTTTCATTTGATCTTACCATGGCTAATCAGTGGTTTACAGAACTGTTTGTATATATGTACTTTGTCTGAAGCTCTGCTGAATAAGGTATAGTTCCTTCAGTGATTGATTAAGTTACACACCTAATTGATTCATGTTTTCAGGGGTGCTTCTACACCGGTTCCCGAATCCAGACACAAGTGCAGAGAAATTTAAAACTTGGATTTTAAGCATTGGTGGTGAAATAGCTTTATTGGATCATCAGACTATCTATAGCAACAGACGTGTTTGTCATAGACATTTTGAAGAAATTCACAAGTATCAAACTGGAAGACTGTCTAAATTGGCAATTCCAACACACATATGCCAGGTAATACTATTAATTGTTAACTATAAATATATTCACCAATGTATTTATTTTGTTGAAACAAATCATAATTTAATACTTATTTTAATATTATTCTAGATTTTCAAGCTCAATCATTTGGTGAAGCAATGGTTATGTCAACCTCTGATATCTCCCAAGAAAATCAATTACAGGAATCTGATTTCAACACATCAGGTATGTCTGTAATTACAAAAAAGAATTAATTCAATCAATCAAATATATTTTTATTGTACAGCATTATCAGGTACTTATGAATAGTCAGAGTCTAGTTGCCTCGTTCCAAAGTGTTTATTTCCTATCGAGACAAACAGGCAAGATACTCCATGGTTACTCTTTGAAACTCAAAATATTGTGTAATGATAATAAGTAAATTTATACATTGATCTCAAACAAAAATTATGTGAGACATCAAAATTCTGTTAGTTCAGGTTTCTTATCTTCTTTCTAAACTAGTGCATGATTGCTTTTGGGCCTGAACTATACTAGATATTTAAATATATTTCAGGAAAAGAACTCATTGAAGCTTTAATAAACAAGCCGGCCCTAGCTTCAACAAACATTAAGCCATTATAAGCAAGCTGGCCTTAGCTTCCACATCAAATGTTTTAAGGACACCATCAAGCGATTTGATTTGATATCAGGTTTGTATTAGTTCTATATAAATATACTAATATTATTAAGAGGTAAAGTTGACTGTAGGAGCCAATCTCTGCCGTAGGTATAATTCATTTAACATGAGTAAAACAGTTCATTACTGAATTGCATGATTAAAATCGAATGGAGATCCAGGCCTCTAGGTTATAGGTAGTAGTAGTAGACTAGTAGGTATAGTTGTAAGTCTTACTAATAAATTACTAATACGATTTTAAAATCTTGAATATGTTTATCTTTTTTTAAAGTTTGATTGTTTTTTTTTATAGGAAAATAACTTGTTTTTAGGTCCTTGTGTAACTTTGGCACAACATAAGGAAAGTGAAAGATGAGATGATCGTCGACATAACGGTCCCGCATGACGGAACCTCGTGAAAGCCGAGGAAGATAAGCAAATCAAGTATCTTGACTTGGCTGGCAAGGTTGCCGATATGTGTGATGTGGACTCAGCGATCATTGTACCGATAGTCATAACAGCCAAGGGTTTGATAGCAAAGAGCCTTGACCAACACCTAAGGAAGCTCTCGTTGGGCAGCTGGGTCAAGGGCTTGATCCAGAAACCGGTAGTCCTGGACACGGCTCGCATTGTTAGGAGGTTCCTCTCTATAGCCCTGACCGCCGGGTAGCTTGGACCCTGTTTCTGATACCGATGGGCTACTATTTTTTCTAATATTTAAAAATGTAATTTATATGTATTTATTGAAATAAAGAAAATTATGTAATTTTATTACCACTATGTATTGTTTTTTCGAATACCTTTAAAATTCTTCCCATAAGCGCCACATGACATATAAGTACGTACCTACTATGCAGCGTACAGTACAGCAGCTATAATAACAGCAACTTACAATCAACTTCATCTTTACTTTCCATAAGCAACTTTACCAATGAGAACTGTACTTATTTCTCTCTAACTAAAAATCTGTTGCCGCTATTTAATATCGAAGCGATACAGAAGTAGAATTATCTACTAATTGTAACAAATTTTTAGTTATCGAGAGATATTTTAATAATTCAGTTCTCATTGGTAAAGTTGCTCATGGAAAGTAATGACGCCACAGCTAACGGTACCCGTACCAATCTATATATATATATATATTTATATTCATTAGTTCCCTTAACGAAAAACTAGATGGCGCTGCGTTTATCACTTGCTAATATTAAAAAAAAGGTAGAGCTGCCTGTCTATTGCCAGTATACAATTGTAGTCTTTGGTTCACCTTTTTGGCAAGATGTGTAAGTAGGTACCTAGGTGTCTGCCTATACAATGTGAACACAACGTATTGTACTTTGGTGTAGACGGAATAGAGACTCTAGCTGACCCGACAGACGTTCTGCTGTCTCAACTAGGTATGAATATTGAATTCACATTTATTATAAATATGTTACACTTTCTTAACAGTTTTCTTTCATAAGAACCTTCTCCTGACAATAACAAACTGACAAAAAAAATAATGTCAAAGTTGGTCCAGCCGTTCAAGTGTGATGCCGTGACCAAGGGAAGTAGATATTCATTTTTATACTATTTATAGACTAGCTGACCCGACATACGTGGTCCCACCTTAACTATGAATATTGCATTCGCACTTTATTTAAATGTTACGCGCAACTTCATATTTGTTTTTCTTTTATAAGAATCTTCTCCTGACAATAACAAATGGAACAATGCAAAGGAAATAGGGATTCATTTTTATATGTACCTATAGTTATCGAACGAAACGATTCAACATTTCACTTTTAACTTCATTATCATCAATACAAAAGTTCAACACAATTTATTAAGCCGTTCCGGCTACGGTAACTGTTTATCTTCATGATTTGTTGCCAATCCTTTCTCGATTAAAGTCAGCAGTCGAGTTTTAATCGATTGAGCAATTATTTCGAGTTGGAGCTGAGTTTTATTCGATTATTTGTTCAGCCGATTATTGTTTTTCCAGCGCTGATTAAATTGAGTTTTATGTGGAATAATAAAAAAACATTAGGTGTGTTTGTAGTGAGATTACCTTTATGTATGCAGCTATTTCATATTGTTTTGATTTGAACGGCACATTAATATGTATTCGGTTTATCTCGTTTTTAAGGAGCAGACAACTATACCTACTTACCAACACTACATACTTTGAAAACAAAACTCTGTGAATCTGGTTTTGTCTTTAATGGAAGCCAAGTATTGTCGTGGCACTTGCGGAGCGTGTAATTGCGTATACACGCTTACCTACTATCTACCTCTATTTACTTATAACATAGATAATTGATGTTTGTTTGTTTGAATGTGGTAATCTCTGGCAGTACCAGTCGGATTTGAAAAGTCTTCTTGCATTTGATAGCCCAGATCTTGAGCCCAATTTAACACGCGACACCCTTAAAGCTATAGAAGCATGAGGAACAGGGTGTAAAGTTCACTCATACTCTATAGTAAAGGGAGGATCCTCCGACCAGACCGGTGTTGTGTCTGGTGGGCAACTGCCCAACAGTTGAGGTCGGGATGTTGTATATATGCAGATCGTGCGGTAAACTCAGATTGCGCGATGTAGCTGATGTAGTTGCGGTGTGACGTCAAGTCTTGTGTAGTTCGCATATGGCATTGTAGATGGCGCCAATTCACTTTTTGTGTTTCTCAAGTTTGTTGATTTGAAGTTCATGCCATGCAAAAAGATAAAAGTCAGAATAAATGCTTCTAGAAAGCAAAGTTAAAGCGCGAATGGGCTTAAGTTCACGCGGACGCGAAGCATTTTCGTCGCGTGCAGAATCTAGTCATTGATAAAAAACCATAATATTGACTAAAAGCAAATTATACCTACTAAAAGATTTAGATTTTATACAGGAGAAATTAGTGCACACTGTACAGGATTTATTTTATTAATGATTGTGCATAAAAATGAAAATCTTACAATTTCTCGAACGATTATTTTCGCAAAATGAATGTAACTTACCTATTTGGTTACATTTGTTAGATAGAATGGATTTTGTACCAGGATTTTTTTTTGAACCTACCTATTTATTCAAAATTTTAAGTTAAAACTTTGAATAAGTAGATAAATCTATCTCCTTATGTTCTAGAGATGACGGAAATGTAGGTAGTTCTTTAGATAAATTTAGAATTAAATAATGTATCATAAATAGGTAGGTAGTAAACTACCGACCGAATTAGCACCTAATATGCTAAAATCAAACTGCACTGTTTTCCTGGTAATTGCTTAGCTACCTAAGCTCAGCTCAAAACAAAATAAAAAAAAAAATGAAATAAAAAAAAAAAAAATGAAATTGTTGATTCTTTACATATGATATCGGAACTACTTTTACACATCATATTATAAAAAACTAGCTTCTGCCCGCGACTTATTCGTTCGCGTCAAATTTCTTGCTCCCCGACCCACCCCGTCGCTCGCCTCGCCTGCCCGTGCGAGTCTTCATTGCTCCGCTCTCCTATTGGTTTTAGCGTGATGATTCGATAAATGGGCTATCTAACATTGAAAGAATTTTTCAAATCGGACCAATAGTTCCTGAGATTAGCGCTTTCAAGCAAACAAACACACAAACTATTTTGGTTTATTATTACTAAGTATAGATAGATAAGCTGGATGGAGTTGACATTTCCTATCAGATTAGGTAGGTACCCTTAAGAAGAAATGGCGAAACAAACACAAGGTTCACAGTCTCCGACAGTACCGATCTTGGCAAGATCACGTGAAAACAATGAATAGGACTCTGATTTTCAATTTGGTAGACCTAAATGATAGTAACTCTGTCCGACTGTCTGTTTGTGAACTTTTTACGTCTAAATCTAAACCACTGAACGGATTTCGATAAAACTTGGTATGGAGTTAGATCCTGGGCAATGATATGAGCTATTTTTTCTTTCAATAATAAGGCTGAAAGAGCAACATCAACTTTCATAAAAGACATTCATTCATTCATTCATCAACATAAAAGGGATGAGTCTGTTTGGGATGCTTAGAATTTCTTTAGTTACTAATGTGAAAATTTAAAAATTATGTTTTGGTAAGAAATTAAAAAAAAAATGTAAAATGTAAAATCACCCCCACTAAAGGGGTTGATCAAATGGTTGGTTGGTCACAATCAGATTTATATCACCAATCTCTTTGCTTCTTATTTTTGTAGTTACGGCATGCGACCAAAAAAGATATAACACAAAGAAAAATATTTCATTTCAACTAGGTATGGCTGACCCTTAAATAATGACTCATTAAACCATCACAAATATTAATGTGCGCACTTTTACATCTCAACAAACAGTTTTATCAACGACATTGACATAATTAAACGTGTTTACTTTATTTCAACGGAATCATGAGATTACTTTGCTACTGTGCATTTTTTATCACTTTATTTTTCGTGATTGCGTGCTTCGATTTGTATGAAGGAGAACACTTTGGTGCGCGCATGACGTATAGGCAAGTGAAAAAGCAAGGCCTGCTGTTTTTCAAGCGAAAAGAAATAGTGGAACTTGAATATCCTGTTGGAACTTTGATCACAGGTATTGCAATTGTTGATCTTGACCCAGAAAAACGAGGGAAAGTGGCCATACTAGCTGGAGGGCTGTATTTTAATTACGTCTATATTATATTGGAAAGTGAAAGAAGTGCTGGATTAAGATTTACTATCGAAATTTATCAATAAGTGACCCAAATGCACATTGAGACTAATAATAAAGAGGATTATGAATCCGACTACCCGACCACATAGATTTGATGTTGAACGAATTATTTGATTGACGACATAATACCTACTTGCTCTTTTGTGCAATTTACAGTGCATTGGCTCATGCCAACAATAGTGATATTTCATAATATCACTATTGTTTTTATTATTTTATCTGAAATGGCTCAGTGTCGCATTTTTTTTATCAGTGTTTATTTCGTTTACAGAGCCAATTATAGTTGTTTATATTTTAACCAAATAGTAAGTTGTTGTGATGAAATTAGATAATGAAAATCTTTTGCTCAAATTGAACTTCGGGTCGGATTGGATAGTGTTTATCATAAAAAAACATAACATTTTAATGAATACGAACGTATCCTAAACCAAAAAGTAATCTTATTGACCTCGAACGCAGTTTAAAAATAGCAATCTGATTGGTCTAGTTTGCAAATGTAGACGTCCACCAATGACATCTGACCAGCCATTTTCCTGCTCATGTCAAACGCAAATGTCAAACTCAAACAATTCTGAAACAAATCTCAAGAATTCTGCGATTATTGTAACAAAAGTGTAAGAAATATTAGTCAAATTCCATTTTAAAATGTCGGAAAATGGGCACGATGCGTAAGAAAACTCAAGTGTCGTTCGTGATAAGAGATGAGGAGGAACGGCGGCATAAAAATGGTGTTAGTTCATTGCAACTCGATCCTATACAGGGCCGATTGTATTCGGCCGGTCGGGATGGAATTATTCGCGTATGGAGTACTGCGACTGGTGTCCAGGACCGCTACGTACAGAGTATGGAGCACCACACTGACTGGGTGAACGATATCGTGTTATGTTGCGGCGGTAAAAACTTAATAAGCGCTTCGTCAGATACGACAGTAAAGGTATGGAATGCTCCAAAAGGATTCTGTATGTCTACGTTACGGACTCATAAGGACTATGTACGTACTTTAGCGTACGCTAAAGACAAGGAACAGGTCGCCAGCGCGGGCCTTGATAGAGCAATCTTCCTTTGGGATGTCAACACATTAACCGCATTGACTGCCAGTAACAATACTGTTACCACATCTAGTCTCGTTGGTAACAAGGAGTCTATATACAGTCTGGCTATGAATCCACCTGGAACTATCCTAGTAAGTGGTTCTACAGAAAAAGTTCTCCGTGTATGGGATCCAAGAAACTGTTCAAGACTTATGAAGTTAAAAGGACATGCGGACAATGTTAAAGCCTTAGTTATAAGCAGAGATGGAACGCAGTGTGTGTCAGGTAGCTCTGATGGTACAATTAAATTGTGGTCTTTATCGCAGCAGCGGTGCGTTTCTACTATAAGAGTACATTCAGAAGCAGTATGGGCATTATTAGCTACAGAAACCTTTACGCACATCATTTCGGGTGGAAGAGATAGACTAGTCATTATCACAGAACTACGAAACCCTGATAACTTTATGATAGTATGTGAAGAAACTGCACCTATACTTAAACTGTGCTTTACGGCAGACAACACTGGAATTTGGGTGTCAACTTCCGAATCGGATGTACGCTGCTGGAAACTGCCTCCATTAAATTCTTTAGACATGTATAACCAAAACAATTATAATACAAATAATGTGTACCAAACACAGCCTATACATCACATTCCTGGGGGTCCCGCAATCAAGCATTACACAGTATTAAATGATAAAAGACACGTGGTTACAAAAGATACTGCAAATCATGTAGCTCTATATGACGTATTAAAAGCTTCTAAACTAGAAGATTTAGGAGAAGTAGACTATGAGGAGGAAGTGAAGAAAAGATTCAAGATGGTTTATGTACCGAATTGGTTTAATGTTGATTTGAAAACTGGGATGTTGACAATACATTTGGGGCAGGATGAAACAGACTGTTTGAGTGCATGGGTGAGTGCAAAAGAGGCTGGTTTGACTACAGAGAATGATCAGAAGGTGAATTTTGGTGCGTTACTGTTGCAAGCCTTGTTAGATCATTGGAACCATCCGAATAGGGTGAATGAAGCGGGACAGAGGGTAATTGGGAATAATTACTTTAGTGTACCACAACATACACCTCTTATTTTTAGTGAAGTTGGTGGAAGGACACTTTATAGACTGCAGGTTAGTGATTTTTTTAATTATATTTTTAAGTTTTTTTTCTCGCTGTGTGGTGTTCCGTGTGGTGCCGTACTTAAAGAATAGCACCATCAGATCACTTCCCGTGGATGTCGTAGAAGGCGACTAAGGGACTTACTAGAGAATGGGCAGCAGCGTCCTCTATGCATTTTACCACCATACTGCAATCGCCAACCTGCCTGCCAAACGTGGTGATTATGGCAAGCTCCCCCCAAATTCGGGGAGGCCCATGTCCAGCAGTGGACATCCTCAGGCTGAAATGATGATGATGATGAGGAACATAGCAACAGGTTCATAGCTTTATTATACCTGTAATCTCTGAAAGGTCAGGCAAAGGTGTGCCTGTATTACCTTCACACACATTTTGCCAGGTATGTTTAAATCCGATAGGGTGAGCCTATTGCCATCAGCCAGTCACTAATCCAGACTCCAGGCTACTACTGAAACATTCCTAATGCAAAAACCCAATAATACTACCAAACCCAGGAGGCCATGGGCATCAGTAGCTCAGCAGTAGCAGTAGCAACCACCAGAGCTAGACACAAATTTTGTGAATGGCTCATTTTAATTAGACACTTCATAATCTATAATGATCACATGTTTTTTTGTATAATTATTGATGTTTTCATGACTCCCATCTAATATTTATTTATGTCTTTTGTTACTTATGTACTGCAATATTAATTTTTAACAGAAAAAGAAAATAATAATTTGGATAACTATGAAGTTTTCTAGGCCTCGATTTTACCTTTATACTCAAAATGCTTATTTAATTCCCTATTACCAGGTAGGCGACGCCGGTGGTGAAACAGAAGGCAACCTCCTTGTAGAGACAGTGCCATCGTGGGTGGTCGACGTTGCCATAGAGATGGCGGCTCCTAAGCTAAACAAGCTGCCATTCTATCTGCTGCCACATTCCAGCTGTCAGAGCAAGCAGGATCGACAGAAGAAGGTATATTATTTATGTTGAAGCTGTTTTAGGGTTCCGTACCCAAAGGGTAAAACGGGACCCTATTACTAAAACTCCGCTGTCCGTTCGTCTGTCTGTCTGTCCGTTTGTCACCAGGCTGTATCTATGAACTATATATCTCATGAACCGTGATAGTTCTGTTGCCGCTATAACAACAAATACTAAAAAACAACCAACTTCCAAAAAAACACTAAAAAGTGAAAAATAACTTTAATTTCGGAAGGCGGTGACAAAAAATTAAAAACATAACCATACAAATACATATCATTTTTCACTTTTTAGTGTTTTTTTTTTTTGGAAGACGGTTGTTTTTTTTTTAAGTTTTTTTTTTCACTTTTTAATGGTTCACCTGTGCTTACCCCTTCACAGCGTACTGGCGTGATTTTATGTTATGATCTGGTGTAAACAATAGACAGACATGAAATGTCAGCAATTCCAGTCCATTTGCCATGATTTATTGAGGAGTTCCGTTGCCTATCTCCGAAGTTCTTGATCAGATCTTCACCAAATCGAAATGGGACCACTCCGAGAAAGTACTCTTCACTGTACTGTCCAAAAACCCAAATCGCTTCAAGTGTGCCTATCAAATTTGAATAGTTCTCTCTATTTCTCCAGGATCCCATCATCAGACCCTTTCAAACAAAACAATAATAATCCAAATCGGTCTAGCCATCTTCGAGTAATCGGGGAAAATACATTTAAAAAAAATACAAAAAAAAAGGTTCCGACGAATTGAGAACCTCCTCGTTTTTGGAGTCGGTTAAAAAACAGAATAAAATAAATATTTAAGGGGGCTCCCATACAACAGACATGATTTTTTTTTCCGTTTTGACAGATGGTACGGAACCCTTCGTGCGCGAGTCCGACTCGCACTTGGCCGGTTTTTCTTTTTTGGGTATCTTACAGCAGGGGAATGCAATCTAGATTCGAGATTGGCCATCGAGTTAGATCTCGCCTACATTTTAAAATAGAATAGACGCGTGCACTCAGGTTCGCTTAAGTAGATAGTTGATTACATGTGAATTACAGCACATATGGTATGAAAAGAAAGCGTAACTGAAGCACATAATTGAATCCATTATAGACAGAGTTTGACTATGCATTGTTTCATTTCTGGGCTACAATGCATAATTAAATAGACTTATGACTAGCCCAAAGACTTATTATAATAACCAAAAAATAAGTCTCATTACCCATTTCGAAAACTAGTAGAGAATAAATAAAATCTGCTCTGTAACTTATAAGTATAACACAACGTAATAGAACATTCTAATAAATAAAACTAACATAAAACAGGATAAGTTTTTATCCAGTGCGCAAACTGAAACTTGATTCTAAACCCCCAGCGTAGAAATTTTTCGTCGGTTATACAAAAAAAATCAGCTGTTCCATACATTTTGACCGCGTAGGTATTGCACTTCTGATTTTTTTTTGTATAACCGACGAAAAATTTCTACGCTGAGGTCTCTAGAATGATATGCTCAATTCATGGTTACAATTTGCGCACTGGATAAAAACTTACCCTGTATGTCGTAAATCGTTATGAATTTGACAAAAATTCCCGGGCTGGCGAGGGACATAGACTACTTTTGATCCTGTAGGCAAAACTGATGATGTACATTATACACGCAGCCAGGTCGAAGCAGCTTGTAATTAATAATTATTATTGCATATCAATATGTCACACCCATTCTAAGCAACGATTTTTCTGTTCTCAACATTTTTACCCTTAAAATTTTCAGGATCGTCTAGTAGCAAATGACTTCATTCAATGCCGTAAAGTAGCTGAACACGTGGTGGAGAAGATCGTGGGAGGGGGTGATGTGAACGGAGCGAGCGCGGGCAGTGGACGAGGCAGTGCGGATGAGAACAGTGCGACAGATGCGCCCGAAGAACGGGTCGAGTTGCTGTGCTGTGATCAGGTGAGGATATTAAAATTATACCTTGTGACTGCCTCGTTGATCGTCAGGACATCAAGGGCATCTGGGCCCTGTTTAATAAACATTACAATCCTACAAATTTGTAAATCATTGACATATTATTTGTAAAGTCGTATGACACGTGCTGTTGAATAACCCTTACAATTATGTAAGAATTTTATAAGTAAAATCATTACAAATATTACTTGTACAAATGCTGTTTAATAAACGTTTACAATTGTAGAAAACGCCTTTAGATTTCGATGACAAAATTGTGGATTAGGCGCACAATGCCACATTCGCAAAATGACATTTTGAAATTTCGTAAAATGTCACATTCTCAAATTGTCATATTCCGAAAACGCCACATCGCAAAACGTCACATTAGGAAAATGCCATTTTCGCAAAATGTCATTTTCGCACAATGTCAAATAATCAAAATACCTAAATGTCACTTGGGACATAGTAAATTTTTTTAAATTTAGACGTTAAATGTTTTTATGAATAATGCCACCTAGCTTTAACTTCAAGAAAGACTTGATTAAGCAAGTCGTAAATTAATGCTGCAAATCAATTAACCGGAAAATTATGCGGAAAAATACTTTGAATCATAATTCTAATTATTCTTCTGACATTAAATGTATGATATATTATTGTATTACATTTGCATCGAATCATTATTAATATTTAAATTGTTATTTTTTTTTAATTAAAAATGAGCGAAGGTGACTTCCAATAAAAAAATATTAGTTTACTCACAAGGAAAATAAAATCAGTGTAATGACAATTACACTATTTGTTATCCTATTTGTGTTGACTTATGCTGTTTAACAATTAATTACGATTTAAAATGGATCCAGAGTTTAAGATTGTTCCTAATCAAAAGGGATACAAATCCCTGATTTGTGGCGATCTAGGGTACAACAAGCAAAGATATATCAAAGGAAAAAAGATTACTGTGTGGCGATGTGTAAATAGAAAATACTGTAGTGCTTTAATACACCTGGACGACTCAAATCAAAAGGTTTCAAACCTATTACGAAAATCAGTGGTATCCAAAATTACTTCCATCTGTTTTGAGCTGGGCAAACCAAAGACACAGAACAACAAATGCCCTCGAAGGCTGGCATCACAAACATTAACAGACGTATCCCGCACGCCGCGATTGCGGTGGGCACGCCGCGATTGCGGCGGTAAGTCCCCTCTTTGAGGAGTGGCTTGAGAGGCGGCATGGCGTCCTCACCTTCCGCCTGACACAGGTCCTCACCGGACATGGCTGTTTCGGGAGGTTCCTGTTTCGGATAGGGCGGGAGGAAACGCCCGGGTGTTTCCATTGCGAAGATCGCCCAGAGGACACGGTGGAGCATACGGTGGAGGTCTGCCCAGCTTGGGCGGAGCAACGCCGTGTCCTCGTGGAGGTGATCGGCAGCGGTGATCTCTCGCGTCCGACCCTGGTCCAGGCCATGGTACGGAGCGAGAGGGCATGGCTGGCAGTCGCCTCCTTCAGCGAAGCAGTTATGCTCGCAAAGAGGGAGGCGGCGCACGTGAGGGAGATACAGTACATGCGCCCTCACAGCCGTGGCCTTCGCAGGAGACGCCCTGGGCGTCGGGAATCCCAGGCTGATTCCCGGCCACCGTAGGCACGGGCTTGCGGACGGCGAGTAATGGGTAGCTCGCTGTCCGGTAAGGACCAAGCCCGGGTCGCCGGTGCGTTGTGTTCCACGCGCGCCTCAAAGAGATGTCAGCAGCAACAGAGGGGCCCGCAAGGGCCGATGCCTGCCGGGGGTGCGGGTTGTTCGAAAGAGATACCGCCGCCCCTGGCACACAGGCAACTGAGGGAACACGGGTGGGTTTTAGTCAGTAAAAGTCTGACACGCCCTCCCGCTCCACCCAGAGCGGGAGAAGTTATTTGATGATTTCCCACCCAGAAAAAAAAAAAAAAAAACGTATCCCTAAAAAACCTTCACTATATCTATTCATACATAAATTACAACAAGAAAGTAAATACTGGGACAATATATAAACAATCTTTATTTCACAATTTCCGACGGAATCGGAAAAGCAAAGACATCCATTTTGATGAACAATATAAAAAAAAAAAAAAACGTTAAGTGATAACCGTTTGTCATTAGCATAATTTCTGCGGAAAGTTATTTTTCTACAATTATATAAATAGCCATTTTATAGGTTAAAACATAATTATATTACAATTATAATTACCATCAAACAGCGGACCCTGTGCAACTAAATAGTTGATGAATCCTTACAATTTTACAAAAAAATAAGCTTTTTTGAAAAAAGTTAAATTTTTTTGTTAATTATGTTTATGATTCTCAGCGACATATATTATTTCAGTTTACATTTTTAATTTATTTTGTGTTAAAATAAATGAAAATGAATAAATAATGTGATTAAATACGTAATTAAATTAGTTATATTTTTTATTCATAAATCATCGGCTCAGAAGTCACTAAGTTGGCTTTAACTTTTAAGAATGTGTCATTTTGAGAATGTGCCATTTTGAGAAATGACATTTTGCGAATGTGTCATTTTGCTAATGTGGCATTTTGCTAATGTGGCATATTGAGAAATGACAATTTGCGAATGTGTCATTTTGCGTCAATATGTCATTTTGCGAATGTGGCATTGTGCACCTAATCCAAAATTGTGTCTATAAACTACTTTTATGTAATTGTAAGTCACACATTACATAAAATGTAAGTTTTTGTTGACAGATTCTCAAATCGAGGGTATATTTCAAATTCAAATAGCTAATCTAACAACATCTTATAGTGACCATATCAATGTTAAAAATCTTTTATGGTTTAACTAAATAGATTAACTTGGGCATCGCATGAAAACACAATGTCTTACAAGTAATACATATTATATTAAATTAGATTGTTTAGTGCGATTGCCAAGTCATCTATTTATTTGAAACATAAAAGACTTTTAGTATTGATATGGTTTTTTTTTTTTTTTTTGGGTGGGAACTCATCAAATGACTTCTCCCGCTCTGGCTGGAGCAGGAGGGCGTGTCAGACTTTTACTGACTAAAACCCACCCATGTTCTCTCAGCTGCCCGTGTGCCAGGGGCCGCGGTATCTCTTTCGAACAACCCGCACCCCTGGCAGGCATCGGCCCTTGCGAGCCCCACCAGCTGCTGCTGACGTCTCCCTGCGACGGGTCAGCAGTGGTCCCGTCGCCTAACACTTTTCGGCCGCAGGGGATAGGGAGAGCGGCCAACGCTATACCGACACTCCTCTTCCCCTGCGGCCCCACCGCGTCCGCCATCAAACGGTGGCGGCCCCGTCCAGGCCACGGAAGAGAAGAGCGCTACTCAGAAGTACCGGCACTCCTCCTCCGCCGCAGCCTGTAACTCTCAGCCGCGATGCCTCCCATTCGACATCGCGGCCCGCCTCAGCTGCGATGCACCTCACCGCAACCTACTTTTTGGCCGCTACGTCGTCGGCTTGGAGGCACAAGCCCTGACGAGCGGCCCCACCTTGGGGTTCCTCTTTGCTTCACCGTGGGAGGGTGACCACGGTTACTGAGCCCCCCCGCAACGACAATGCGGGAACCCCACTGGGGGGGAGTATTGATATGGTCACTATAAGATGTTGTTAGATTAGCTAATTACGTAATAACTTAAGAGAGAAGGTCCCTTATGTAGGGACTGAATAAATCAACCGACTTGGTTTTTTTTTTTTTTACAAGTTTTGTTTTTGATGGCATCTCATTTCTTTTTGTAGATTATACATATACAGGTACACTGATTCATTCACTGCAAATGCAATTGGTTTATCTAGAAAAGTGGACCGAAATTGCGAAAAAAAAAAGTAGTTTTTCCTTAATTTATACACTAAACACTAACTGCATTCTGAATTTGAAGCTTCTATGTCTACTAGAAGTGCCTTAGAGTTTTGATGATCGGTCAGTCAGTGAGTGACAAAATTAAGAATTTTGACTAGTTATAATTCTTAAACTACTTTAATCGAGCAAAAAAAAAGCGGCACGGCCGTTAGCCGTGCCGCTTTTTTTTTTCTCGACTTGGACTGCCGTGCCCCCTGGTCCTTTTACGAAAAACTCGCCGTTGCCGTTCACTCATATAGTCATCATCACAACTGTCACTATCGCTCCTTCCACTAGTAGTTGTTAGAACCATTGTTTAATTAATAACAATTCAATTTCTTCACTTATTACATTAACGTACACAATTGTAAAATTCTGACACAAGGCGAGTCCACCTGTCGGATTTTTTCTACAGTTTATAGAATATGTAAAATTGTAATTACAATTATGCGTCCAATAAAACAGTTTTCCTTACAAATACGTAAATTTTCACCTGTAAAGAGAAAATGTTCATTAAACAGAAATATTTAAAATTGTAGGTACAACTTTTCAAATTTTGTCAGTTTTCGACCTTGGTAAATTTGTAAATTGTATTCTTTATTAAACAGAAACTTGTAGAATTGTAAAATACAATTACAATTTACAATTTGTAACGTTTATTAAAACGGGCCCTGTTTAATAAACGTTACAAATGGTAATTGTCTAGTTTCATAATTTCAGCCTAAAAAAAAATCCACCGTAGTAATCCGTCCACCGTAATCACCGTAGCTTTGAGCGCTACAATAGCCAAGGGTCAGTAGGCCACTGGACTCTAAGAGCCGTTTTTCTCTGGTTTTTTCCATCGGGAATTTCTTGTTAGCAGCCCAGAGTTTAGATTTGTTCCCGATTAATAGCAAAGCATGGCCCAAAAAGTCCAAACTTCAGAACACCACTTAAATTGAAGACATCGGATGTGGTCGCAATCCTCAGCATATATGGAAAGACGAAGAAGAATAGCAAAAGACCGAACATATTATTAGAAACAGTTTGGTTTAGAACATCGAGTCTGATGCTCATTTCTGTCACACGCCAATTGTATCACAGTCTCTTTCTTAAGCTTGATGTCTTGATGCCTTGGTTCTGTACTCAGTTCGCTATCCAGGTGTCAGGTGTAGGTAACAATTAGCGCAAAGAAAATTTAATAAATAAAATTATTTTATTTTGTACCACTAAAGCCCATTGATTTGAAGACCGCCCATCACCTAGACACAACGACAAATGGAAACTAGGGTATAAGTCTACTCACAAATTGTCTTATTATGGAAGAGGATTCATCTGCCGGCCACAGCTTTCAGGATGCTATTGTGACTGCCTCTTATTCTGCTCAGGAGTGAGGCCGGTTTTTGCCGATGATGGCATGAAGTACATTGGTATGGGAGACAGCAAACATTTCTGAGGCACTGCAAAACCGAGGCAGTCGCAACAGCATCCTATAAACACTAATTTTACTATTATAGTTTGTCAAGACATTTAGACTGTCAAGTAATTAACAGAATTGCTTTTCTATTGTTATCAGACTCTGAATCTGCCCAAAAGGCGAAGGGTTATGGTTAGTTATAGTTTACCTACTTCATTTATGCCTACTTTGTCTTAAAGAATAACAAATAAATTTAAAATTTCAGGTGCTGGACCCCAACATGGACTTACGGACAGTCCGTCACTTCATATGGAAATCCAACGTGGAATTCACACTACACTACCGACTATTAAAACAATGAAACACATCATACCTCTCGGGAACACAGTTCAGGAAGTATTGCACCTTCCACTGTTTGTATAGACTGTGACATAGTGAGATAAGTGAATGTTTCTTTTGTTTAAAAAAAAGTGGTTTTTATGAGTGGTGGTTTTTTGTGGCAAGTGGAGATTATATTAAGGTGAAAGCGCCAGGGAAACCCGCGAAGTTTAAATGTCAGATTGTATGTTGGTCAAAATATGATTTGTGACAGTAACAAATAAGTATGTATTTACAGAATTACACAACTGTCTAAATAATTAATAATATTTTAAAATAGGACTTGTGAAGTCTACACATTGTCGACAGCAGGAGCGCAGCCTCCACACAACCCGATTCCTATCGGCTTCCCTTTGGAAGAAACACTCTTCTTAGTGACTACTATTGCCAAAAAATATGTAACACATGTGTGTATATCAAAGCACATTACAGATATTTCACAATAGCTTAAAACATCATATAAGATTACAAAACATTACAAAAATGCAATTTTTTATGTCTAAACCAAGAATTCCGACCATAGATGCCGTTAAATTTTGAAAAAGTAAAGGAATTACTGAACTTTGATGTTATCTAGACTTTATGAGAACTGAACATTTTTTCTTCGGCTTTCCTCTAATAAAAATTGTAGCTTCGCCACTGGTCGACAGTATAACTTCCGATTTTGTTTATTGAATTCAATGGGCATTTATTATGGGACCTATTTTATGTGACAGTTTAAAGCGAGATTGTGACATGTTCAAGCATCTATAATTAATAGATAGAGCATGACTTTCTCACACCCTGCCATTGGCAAAATCATCGAACGTTACCGATGGAGCCAGAACCTTTAAAAATAGAAGAGAATAGAGCATGACCTGATTTAGGATATAGGATACTTTTATCCCGGTCGTACATTCCCGCGGGATTTTTTTTGAATTCCACGCTATCAAATCCGCGGGAAAAACCTAGTTATGTATAATCTGACCTCGCTATAAGAAACCACTTTTGCCACAACAAAACATCAGCTTTCTAATGTCATCATCTGCCTAGTTTATCCCTACTATGTTGGGATCGGCTTCCAATCTAACCGAATGCAGCTGAATACCAGTATTTTACTCACATGAAGCGACTGCCTATCTGACCTGAAGCTGTCCAATGAACTGTTGCAAACGGATACCAATTCAATTTAATTGATAAACAGACCAATTCAGTGATGATCATTTATTTGACTTAAGTTTCCAGTAGTTATAGAAGTAGCTACAGTTTAAAACATTTAGTGTTTTATTATTAAAAGTATTTCATTATAATATAATTCGTGGCATATTGACAAGAATAAATCTCTGCCAAATTCGATATTCCCTAGTCCGTAATTGTAATTGAGAAATAGTTTTGTATGCAAGAAGCAAGAACATTAGGTATCTATCAAATTGTTAGATTCTGTAAACATTGAAGTAACTATAGATGTTCGAAAAGTTGTGAAAATGAAAATATAAACAGTTATTATAATTATCTAGATATATTCAAAATTCAATGTATATTTCCGCTCACTCACTCTTGCTTTCTTAGGCCAAGATCTATAAACATTACTTAGCACCGGCTTTGACATAGACATGATCCCGTCTCTGTCTTGCAATTGTAGTTTAACAGTTGTGCGACATTGACAAGAATAACGCGTAGCCTAAGTACGTGCTAAGTAACGTTTATAGATCCCGGCCTTAAAGTCTAATCAACTGTCCGACTCATCAAATCTGCTGTTGTCATAAAAGTAACAGAATCGAATTGAAATATGCTTCTAGAAACCTAAAATATAGTAACATAGAAATAAATTCAGTTCCTTGGAAATGGTATTGCCTAACCCAATATTTGAAGACGAAAAATGACGTTAACTGAAGTGATAACAACGCGTTCTCATTGGTTCAAACCCTACCCAATGACATCGCGACAATTATCTGTGTGGGTTGCGAAACGCCATTTTTGTTATCAACGGATCGGTAGTAAGTCGGCTATAAATAATATAAGAAAATACTTAATTACAAGCTTTAAACGTTTTACAGCGGCTTGCTAAATAACTCCTTTTAAAGCTTAAATATAATCGAAAATGACTGTTAATTAATTACAATAAATATACTAGTAAATACCTTAATATGATGTGTTCACATCGACGAATGAGCCTCGTCTACTACATATTTTTATGGAAAAACGTCTTGTGTCCATGGAAGAGTTTTCGAAGTCTTATTTGGCGATGATACGCACCCATAGAGTTAATGCAAGAATAAAAAATAAAAGTTGTCACACCTAAAGTTATAAATAAAATACGCAAAATTTTAATATGTTTTACGGTAGCTAAATATCATACATAATTATTATCACAGATATAGGTATAAATATATAGGTACAGTGATCATAAGTCCATAGAATAGAAAACGGTTTGTCTATTAGATGCTGGTATTATATTTCTAATACTCTTGCCGACATTTATTGTAAAAAAAAAAAATATTTTGATAATTAATTCCGAATAAATAATATTTACTTATATTATAAATATTAATAAGAAACGAAATGTATAACGAATCAAATACTCAAATTGATTGAATATAATAATATAAATTCTAAAACAAAAGTATGCATAATCCAAAAAACAGTCATAAACAAAATAACTGCCGTATGAAAATAATATCAATTGTTTTAAGGTGCTTCAAAACAGTTTGTGTAATCACATTATATTATATACTAGCTGACCCGACAGACGTTGTCCTTGCTTTGGTATAATATTAGATAAGTTAAAATGGTCATTAAGTTTTCATAAATTTTCGAATGTTACGCGCAACTTTTAATTTTTTCTTGCATAAGAACCTTCTTCTGACAATAACAAACACAACAAAAAAAGAATTAGCAAAATTTTGCTAATTCTTTCAGCCGTTCGGTCCAGCCGTTCACGTTTGATGTCGTGACCAAGGGAAATAGGGATTCATTTTTATAAATATAGGGTGACTGGTAATTAGTGACCGATATTTAAACACATGATTGTACTCATCATAACAAACAGCTTTCCCAAAGAAACTATTTTTTTATTTATCTACCTTATTGACCCCAATTTTACTACCCCAATAGAATATTCAGTACCTAGCAAGAATAATACCCCATTAGCTGTAATTTAATTTAGTTACCTACAAACAAAAAATATGATTCCACTTTTACCCTGCATTATTCTTTTTTTCAATAATTTAACAACGAATCGCGCGCTATCAGCTGTGAGTCGCTTCACCCCGCGGTCAAGTGACTCACAGCTGAAAGCGCGCGCGCGATCCGTACGGTGGTAAAATTAATGACAAAAGAATAATGCATTGTAAAAGTATTTTTTGTTTGTTTGTAGGGAACTAAATGTAATTACAGCTGATGGTGTTATTCTTGTTAGGTACTTAATAAGCTATTGGGGTGATTGGGGACATGCGCTAGTTAAATAAAATAAAAATTGTTTCTTTGGTAAAATTGTTTGTTATGATGAGTACAATCATGTATTCAAATATCGGTCACTAATTACCAGTCACCCTATATAAAGTACAGTACCTACATATATTTTATGAGTCCTGGAATCAAACCCCAATTTGGCCAGTCAGCCTAATTATTTTGTAAAAATCTCACATTGAAAACTTTCGTGAATTGAGCTTGAAATGAGCTGTCACTACTGTCAATCCCTAGCATCAGGTAGAATGACAGCTCATTTCACCTACATTTTCACGTTAAGCTTTCTACAGAGGCTGATTTGCTCACGTTTTTTTCCTTAACCGAGTAAACCGGCTGGACACTCAAAAAGTAACAAAATAAGATTCACCTTATCGCCATGACAAGGTGAATCTTAATTTCACGACTAGCATGGAAAAATTGCGTGTATGTACAGAGTTATTTATTGGAATTCTTACTCATAATAATATGAATAGCCCTGTCTGTTTACCTTTTCACGTCTTAACAGTTGAATAGATTTGGATGTTTGACACACGGATAGACCATGACCTGGGTAAGGACTTACAGCGTTTGTCCACCGCCAACGTTAACGGGGCGTCAACGAGAAACGAGATTATTCGATCCGAAAGTGACTTCCCTTTGACGGATATGCGGTGGATACGCGGCCATAGTAAATATCGATAGTTCGGCGTCGTGATCTTGTTCTCGTCCCGTTGACGTGGCGGTGGATAAACGGCCATAGGGTATTTTTGATCCCGATAGTACAGATGCCAGTAGATAAAGCTTTCCCTAACTGTAACATTTTCCCAATTGAACATGAACCTTATTCTTTTGTAATATAGTTGAAAATCTATCAAAGAAATTTGTCAGATTGGGGAAGCTTGATGTGCTGGTCTCTGTACGTTCCCGTGGGACAATTTCCGACGTCCACTCGGACGAAGCCGAGAGCAAAAGCTAGTATAATATACTCGCAGGCTTGTTCATATTATAATATTGTATATCACAGATCCACACGATTATAAAAATGTATTATTGTAATTTTTTACTATTCATAAAATGATAATATCTGTCCCAATTTTGAATTGATGAGTGACATTCTCAGTATCTTAATTTAATTTTGACGCAAACATAGTGCCAGTGTTATCATTTTTATCAATCTAGTGATAATATTGGTCGATCTTGAAAGTAGCAATGTTCATGACCCAAATAATTATTGTTTTGGTACGAAAAAAGTAAGGCGTTAAATTCAGGAATAATTATATTCCTTTTGCATAGCTCCATTTCTTTCTCTCACACTAGAACGACAATAATAGCACTCGAACTGATGGCAGAAAATTTCTCAAAGAACAAGTTACTAAGCAGTTTTTTTTAAGTTACACATTTTTGTACCGTGCTAGTTCCACGATCGACCGCCAGAGGCGCTGCAGTTATCTCATACTAGTAATCTTTAGCAGCTATAGTAGCAAAAAACCCACGACCATTGTTGAAATGGGTTCTAATAACTAAAAGAATGTTCTTGTCAAATAATTTTTAGTCACAAATTAACTAAAGTTGATGACGAGAAAGATAATATTTATAGATGCTCTAGAGATAGAGCTACTGTAAATTGTGACATGCTTGTAATTATACTATTTGAAATAAAGTTGTTAATTTAAAGTGTCTCTTTGTATTCTTCAGTTCTACCTAGCAAAATGTTTCGGACCACTGCTGAGGGCCTCATCTCGTAAGCAGGAGTGGGCCATAATCTACCACTCGGGCTCAGAATGGATTAGGTCAAATCTCGAATAATGCTCGGATATAATTAAGTAGATGCAAAACGGATTTTAAACGTTTTAAACCGTATTTATGTTAAACGATTTAAAACCAAACTTAGTGGTTAAAATGTTTTTTTTTTAGAATGAACCGAGGCTTCGAAGTTTTCTTGGCCAAACCACGGGCAATTACAAAAACATTCTAAAAATGCGCAGTCGCTGAGTAAAAACCTAATCAGACTACATATTCACTGAAACTTAGCTGCAATGCATTTTCTAAATGTATGTTTTAAGAGCATTCTCCCCACGCGGGCTGGCAATTTTTTTTCAGCCATGCACTAGATCGTTGGTATTTTCAAGTTTGTATGCTATTTTTTTACAGTTATTTTGGTATTCTGTTAGAAAAATCGACATACCGACAATTATTTTCTATTTGCATTACGATTACGACTATTTGAAGTACGATTAAATGGTTATATAGAAGAGTAAATATTGAAAATAATTATAATCACCAACGATCTAGGTCTTAGCTGAAAAAAAATAGTACTTTTGTTTGTATTTAATGAAATAATCACGAAAAACAACTATAAATACGTTGTTGCCAGCCCGCGTGGAATGAATGCTCTTAATACATACGCATCCAAAGATTTTTATCAGACTAATCTAAAAAAGAATAGTATTATAATATTATGACTTCACATCCAACTCAGATTTTAAACAACGGGTATAAAACAGTTTAATTACAATACTCGGAGTCTCCGTACAGCTCTATTCAAATTTTATGGCGGCTCGGAACACGAGGCGAGTCGCTGTGCAGTAACAAATTCATGGCTCAGTGGGGATGAGGGCTGGGGTACTGCGCAGCGAGTAGCGCACTTCAGGGGGCCTACTCCCAAAGCGAAATCCGTAGTATTGGCCGTCGTTACGAGCGCTTCGCTTAAGGAGTAGGCCCCCAGAGCCGCCATAAAGTTTGACGCGAACTTATCATAGATCTATGATGTGTTTGTGTAGGGATAGTAGTTTCCGAACGGAAGATGGTCTTTCATCTATTATTTGTTTGAAAGTCGAAACATCAGAACTCATAACCGAACGAACCATTCGCCTTCATATTTGCTGTCATTTCTAAGATAACCTAAAAACTTAATTTCCTCAATGAAAAACTAAAAAAATTACAGAAAAATGAGTGGAAGACTCATATTACGGTCTTTATATTTTAGTTTTAAAACAAAAGCACCTTTCAAGCACAATTTCTTTCCCACAAATAGGTTACACGTCGGTATATTTCGAGTTTCCTGCAATGGTTACTGTACCAACCCAAAAGCTGTAGTTGAGGAGAAGAAACACTGTAATATAGGAACTATCGGTCATGTAGACCATGGAAAGACTACCCTGACTGCTGCTATAACGAAGGTATTGGCTAACGATGGGTTAGCACAGTATGTATCTTATGATGAAATTGACAGAGCCCCGGAGGAAAAAGCTAGAGGTTAGAGGATTTTATCTGTTAGCTTATGTTAATATTAGCGTAATTATGTACGTGTTGGTAATTAAAACGAATTTGATTCAGAAATAATTTTAAGAGTTAATGTTATGGAAGAGTTGTTTGTTGTGAATGGAAACAGTTATTTCATTCACCAACGGCGAAGGTCAATCTTGAATAGAGCAGTAAATAAAATTAAAAAATTTGTCTTAAAAACTAAGCTCCACTAATGTTATAAATTTTACCTACATATCATAAACACCAGAACTAAATTAAATTAGGTGTCAGTAGTATAAAGGCTTCTTCAAACAAGCGCGACGCGACTCTTTTAATACATATCCATGAAGTTTTCATAGAAATTGTTCTACATGAGTTGAGTCGAGCCTTAAAAATCTCAACTTATTTGTAGGTACTCATATACTGGTAGGTACATAGACACACAACCTGATCATGAATAAAGTACACGATTCTGTACCATTAACATTAAACTTTTTCGCTGTTTGTTAAAAAATGAATTAGCTGTTCCATACATTTTGACCTCATAGGATAAGTCAATACCTATTTTTATAACCACGAAATATTTCTACACTAGAATGCACTGAATACTTACCAACCAATATTTTAGGGCAATTTATACATTCATCAGGAAATCTAGAGTCTAAAGAGAGAATGACTGAGAAGAAAGTACCTAGGTACATAGTTTAGTTTTATGTCCGTACCATGTTAGCATATTCTTTTTACTTATTTTCGTGTACACTGAGAGGTAGGTGGAGATATCTAGTTTTTTTATTTTGACTAACTTTATTTGTTAAAGCAAAGGTGGTGTGACAATCTGATTAAGTTTGCCAACCCAATCTAATTTAATTTAATGCATATTATTTGACTTATTTATTATTTAATTTAATCCTAATATTTTGTTATCAGTTTAGCTTTTATTTTTCCGATCTATATATTACATGTTTTAACTAATTAACTGTGTGTTTGTATCTGCGCTTAATGTAGTGCATGCGGTGCTTTTCTGTAAGTAATGAGGCGCTTATACTTAAGATTTCAATGTTTAAACTATAAAGTAATTTATTAGGCTTCTCAACAATGAGTTCACTCACTCATTGTTGAGAAGCCTAATAAAAATGATATAATAATACAATTACTAAAGAAGGAATAAATAAATAACTAAAATAAAATCAGCATCATCAGCCAACAGCAGTCCACTGCTGGACCAAGGTTTCTTCAATTGCACGCCATTCAGCTTGATTCTCGAAAACTCTCATCCTGCTGCTACCAGCCACCCTGCGAAGATCGTTGCTCCACCTAACCTAAAGGCGTCTGCTTTACGTTTGCCGATTCGCGGTCTCCACTCAAGAACACGTCTTGAGGGAGATGACCTTAACAGATTTAATTTAATAGTATGGCGGTGAATATAAGTCGATATCGTCATTTTCCTGCCCTTGTCTTAGGTACTTGGATAAAACATTTTTCTTCCTTTCTCCCCTGTCAGCTGTCAGTCATTCATTCAATCCCACGCGGCCGCGTCTACTTGCCCATGTAAACAGGGTCCTAATTCAGTATGACCGCTTACCGATTCCTTACTTCGAAACCATTCAGTTCCTTAGATCACACACGACATCTGCTAATAAATATCGATAAATTGTCTTGGAACATACATAATATGATATTTTGATTCCTTACCATTACATCGGTTTTAAGCGACTAATAGTGACTTACTAAGTAGATAATGGGCAACAGCGTTTTTTATGCATTTTACCACCACATTGCGATCGCCAACCCGCCTGCCAAGCGTGGCGATTATGGCAAAACCCCCCTTTTGGGGGAGGCCTATGTCCAACAGTGGACGTCTTTCGGCTGAAATGATGATGATGTTGATGATATCGGTTTTTACAAAAAAACGATATTGACGTAATTTGAACGTAGTAAGATTCCGCGGGGAATCATTATAACCATACACAATTGGGGCCCAGTATGGCTGGCATGCGCGGGGCAATTGAACTTAACACATAACTTGTTTTTACCCAAAAATCACTCACTCAAGTTTAATAATCACCACCTGAAGAAGCTTTATTTTTATATCAAGCTTATGGCAAAAGCCTCAATAGATAGATATCAGGTTGTGTACTGCAATTCGTTATATTTTCACGAAATAGCCTTATTTCCAACAAAGATCGGTGTCTTTAAGATGTTTTATATCACAATAACGTTATTAATTGCCGTATTGAATTTTGATCAACACAACAGCGCATAAATATTAAAAAAAACATACCCAATTTTGAATTTCGCGTTCTACATTGACGGGTCCCCATTAAGTTTTGTATGTATTTCCATTCACAGGAATAACAATAAACGCAACACATATCGGCTACAGCACAAAGCTGCGTTCATACGCACACACAGACTGTCCCGGACACGCAGACTTCATAAGGAACATGATATCAGGAGCGTCACAGATGGATGCGGCCATACTTGTAGTTGCCGCTAACGATGGACCGATGCCCCAAACAAGAGAGCATCTACTGTTAGCCAAGCAAGTTGGCATACAGTACATCTTGGTGTTTATAAATAAGGCTGATTTAGTTGATACTGAGGTGAGTCTTTTAACACATCAATTAAGCATTACCTTTAAGAGGAACTTTCACTTAATACTGTTAATTGTTAAATTCTTCTCTTATCACAAATCCCATAGATTTAGTTTTCAAACAACATGTTTGTTTTTACAAATTTATCGGGAGTAAAAAGACGCATATCGAGTAACTCTGAAATCAACTTAATTTACACTAAAAGGTAATAGGTATGCGGGCTGGTGTTCACAACTCCCACGTCAAACGGGGGGAAACGTAGGTACGGGACTACGGTGACGGTCGGTTATTCGATTTGCCCCAGCTTCTTCACAACGCCACGTCAAACGGGGGGAAATGTAGGTACGGGACTGCGGTGACGGGCGGTTATTCGATTTGACCCAGCTTCTTCGCAACGCCACGTCAAACGGGGGAAATGTAGGTACGGGACTACGGTGACGGTCGGTTATTCGATTTGCCCCTGCTTCTTCGCAACGTCACGTCAAACGGGGGGAAATGTAGGTACGAGACTACGGTGACGGTCGGTTATTCGATCTGCCCCAACTTCTCAAGGAAGGCCAGCAACGCCTTGGTGCTACTAACAATGTCACGGAGGGTACCTGAGTTACCGAAGTACCTACTTTGCCCTGTACGTGGCGACCACCGGGCAGTTTAGCATTAGCAGCACATGAGCTGCTGTCTCGTTATTTACAAATTAAGTTCTAAATAGTAATGAAAACTTCAATTATTATGTTCCAGATACTAGAACTAGTAGAAATCGAGATGAGAGAGCTACTGTCAGACTTTGGTTTTAATGGAAACACAGTGCCTATGATTTGTGGATCAGCTTTAAAGGCACTGAATGGCGATGAATCTGAATTTGGTAAGTTTTCTAGTACCTACAGTAGAAATTTGATTATCAAGACTTTGGTTATCCGGATTCACGAATATTCAGATCCGACACTCGCAACTTACTTCAACTACTACAGGCAGGTCTCAGACACTCGTAGCATTATAGTCTCAAGTGTCGAGACACTTACGACATCATACCCTTGATGATCGTCTCACTCGATCGACTCACACATGACGTCACACCCTCGAATTTAAGACACTCGCGACATCACACATTCAAACGTCGAATCTCCCAACGAATGTCTGAAACTCAGGGCTATAAAGCTTTGACTGTCAGACATTCGTGACATCTTACCTACTAGATTTTGGTAGCGAAGAGCTAGATTTCAGACTAACGTATCCGAGCACAACAATATTATAATAGAAATAGTTATAATCATTTCATAACAAATTCTCCTTTTAATCGCTTATTATTGTACTTTCCAGGCTCACCATCAATACGCAAACTTCTATCAACAATGGACGAATACGTGCCCCCCATAGTGAGGGACTTGACCTCCCCCTTTCTAATGCCCATAGACAACGCGTTTACAGTCCCAGGTAGAGGGACCGTTGTCGTTGGGACCATAAAAAGAGGTATTATGAAGAGAAATGCTGAAGCTGATTTGTTGGGCTTCGGAAATAACATCAAGACTACAATATCCGATGTTCAGATATTTAAGAACAGTGTACCTGAGGTTTGTATTTGATATTGTTTGATTTACATAATGCTTTTTTTTTCTGGGTGGGAAATCATCAAATGTCTTCTCCCGCTCTGGATGGAGCAGGAGGGCGTGTCAGACTTTTACTGACTAAAACCCACCCGTGTTCCCTCAGTTGCCTGTGTGCCAGGGGCCGCGGTATCTCTTTCGAACAACCCGCACCCCTGGCAGGATTTAAATAATGCTGGCATAACACTTGGAACATTCCGTTAATTCAAAATGGGAAATATGTTTTTAACTAATACTATAAAACCTTTAAATGAAGGACACTTTTTTCAATTGACACTTTGCGGTACACTAAACCCCAGGAGTTCATAGGTTCAAACCCCGACAGGTGCTTTACTTTGTGTTCATTTTTCATGACCACTGCTCTCAAAACGGTGAAGGAAACAATCGTGAGGAAACCGGTATGTCTTAGAACCAATAATTCGAAGACATGTGACGATGCGGTCGACCATTCATGTAACCTATTTCTTCGCAAAAGAATCAACATTTCTATATAACGTGGCAATTCCGCGGCTATCAGGAATTCAGTACAATCCCAGAGCCAGGATGGTGATCAAGATCCCTACCAGCACTTACTGGAATACTTCCTTCCACGTTTGCTCTTGCGTTTCTCCACTCAAACTAACCAGTAAAGGCAAGAAAGAGGTGGGAGCTCTATTCCTCATCAGTGTTCACTTTGGCCGATCAATAAAAGCAAGCTAGCGATGAGGACAAGATTTCTCCCGGGATATAAGGTACGTGAGGTCGCTACTGCCCAACAGCTTACCACATGCTGCCTTGCGGGTTCACGTATCTCTCTTGGTCTTGCTCCTCACCATAGACCTGTTCTATGTTCTATGTTATTGGGTTTGGTTTCCGCACTTAGTCCTTTAAGTGGACCATCGTGCGTGAGCCATGGCGACCGTTGGTGGTTATTCCAGCCAGCCCACCTACCTCCAGAAGTTAGCTATATCTCCTGGTCTGTTGAGAATATCCGTGTAACATTTGGGTGCCCCGAGGGTCTCTGTTCTAATCTGGGCTACGCCTGTGCATTCGAAAAGCACATGCGCAACGGTTTCTTCAGCCTCTATGCAGGCCCTGCACAGGGGGCTGTCCGTTATACCTATTGTGTAGAAGTGTTTGTTTAGTAGGCAGTGTCCCGTGATGGTCCCAGTCACCAGACGCAGATCCTTTCTGTCCAGGCCTAATAGACGTCTGGTCAGCCTGCCATTCAAAGATGGCATTGCTTCCCTAGACTGCCTGCAGCCCGGTGTCGAGGCCCACCTGCTTTCTGCTTGTGCGTGGGTGTGGTCTTGAAGCCACCTGCGTATCTGGTTGAATGGGATGGGCACGACGGGCTCGGTCCATAGACTGAGGAGCTGGATGCCCTTCTGGCCAGTTCATCAGCAGCATCGTTACCTAGTGATCCACTGTGTCCTTTTATCCATTGCAGTGTCACAGTGTTGCGGTTAGAAACTGTTATTCGCTCTAGTGCATTGTGACATTCTAGTGTTAAGCTCGATGTTATGTATTTTTTCCCTAGGGATTGGAGTTCTGATGCACTGTCCGGCAAAGCAAACTCTTCCGGCACAGATCTAGAGTTCTGAGTGCGCAAACCCGACCACGACGTCTACGTAGAGATTAGGCGGTGGGATTAATATTATTTAATGATTGCCTTTAAATTATGTAAATATTATCTTAGAAATTCACCAACAGGCTGCGGAAGTACAAATACGATAATTAACTAATAAGTACAATATCTTCACTTTTCAGGCATTAGCAGGCGACAACGTAGGCGTATTACTACGTGGCATGAAAATTAAGTCAGTTGAAAATGGGATGCTCCTAACAGCCTCAAAGAGTTGTTTCTTAAGCAACCATTACAAAGCTAAGATATATTTCTTGACGAGAAACGAGGGTGGGAGAAAAAAGCCGATATTTTCTAAATATTCCCAGCAAATGTTTAGTGGTACCTGGAATATTGCGGTCAGGATTGATTTGGGTGAGTGTGGTAAACAAATATTAAAACTGGTCAGCATAGATATAACAACCATTTGATTCGCTTTCGTACCGAATCGTACATCAATAAATGTTAGCATCCTATAAATGCTGTTCTAAAATCCAAAACCCAAAAATTTTGATCGTTTAAATAAACAACTGCTATTCTTCCGACAGCTGTGGTTGCCGACGGAAGCAAGGCAAGTCAGGGGATCGAAATGTGTAATTTTCGAGACGATAGTCTGTCGAATGCTTGTGTATAGCTATGCTGGATGTCTTAATCCACTGGTGGACCTTGGGATGTCCAAAAAGTCATAGTTAATCTGAAATACAATAGATAGCTTAGCTGCTGCGTGGCAGCTAAGGTTACAACTCTAGGTGGCACGCAACGGCTAAGCTATCGTTCGTACTAATTACGCGTTCAAATCCGGACAAATATTTGTGGTGTGTGTATGTCTCACTGGTTAGAACATCCAGTAAACAGGCTAAATCTGACAAAATATATCTTAAGAGGGACCTTCGGCGTCAAGCAGGCAATGAATTTGAGCCAGTCATAAGCGACGCTTTTGCTCTAAATACCATAAGTAATATGATTCTTGTCCACCTCACTGGCAATTTGGCTTATCATCTCAGCAAGCTTTTTTGGCGACTCTTTTTATCGTTCTGATAATCTTGGTCAAAAAAGCCTCCCGGGTATCGAAGTGCCTCACTAAGCAATTGCATCATCATCTGCCTAGACTTTTCCCAACTATGTTGCGGTCAGCTACCAGTCAAACCCGATGCAGCTGAATACCAGTATATTACATGGAGATACAACTGCCTATCTGACCTCCACAATACAGTTACACCGTGGCTTACCAGTCTGACAACCAGTCTTAACTGGTTGTCAGACTTTCGGCCTAATTCACTAAGCAAAATTGCAGACATAATAAAAAAAAAATCATCTTTTTTCCAGAACCATCTCTCAATATGATGATGCCCGGTGACCACGGAGAAGTGTACCTAACTCTTCTCGAGGACATGGTTATGACTGTGGGCCAGCCTTTCACCGTCAGAGAGAACAACGTTACCGTAGCTACAGGAATAATCACTGAAACTTTGACGTCAATAAATGTGCCTAAAGGAAAGCTAGGAAAGGTTGTCCTTAATTTGGAAGAATGAATGTATTGCATGTAGTTGTATGTAGATAGATATTGTTACTAAATTATTTATAGAACCGAAACGCGTTTTATTTTGACTTAAGGGGAACCTAGTCGCGGGCTCGAACTGACTGATGGGCCTGGCTAAAATGCACGCTGTCTCATTAGGCATCGTGTCTGACAGAGGTAGTATTAGTGATGAGCAGTTAGACGCTAGTCTACACGCTCAACATTCTTGAGTGAGATACAGGATCATTTATAGGACAACAGGCGCGTAAAAAATTAAGAACAATCCTTCGGAAGATCGGGTTTTATGAAAAAACCACTACATAAATCAATTACCAATAAAGTTTATTGAACTTTTCGATATTTGAGCTTTGTCGGTACCGACTTGGTTTATCAGATTTTACACTTCTTTTATTACTTAAACACGCCCAAAGTTAGGTTAAATTAGCAAGAAAAACTAATCTTTGTTGGCTCCTAACTTTTTAATGGCTTTATATTTTAGTATTCTGTTTCCGTACAGACAATATTAATAATGAGACAAAACCATACCATGTTTATTTTTTGATGTACATTGTCGAACAGTGGAGTAAAACACTCCCGAAGTTTGTATGGGAAAAATGTGGACTAGCTTCACCTTAATTGAGACTCGTAGTAAAGACAACTTTATGTTTAGAGCTATTTACATACAAACAGGGGCCTATACGAGGCATATTATGTTAATAAGATCTTTGATTTGTTGGATTTATCTGCCCCGACTAGCAGAATAACTGTTAATACATGGAAAAAATTCACGAAATAAATATGGGTAAGGAGGTATACGAGGAATATTTAAATACATTTCGTATGTCACCTAGAAAATACTTGATACCTTCGAAGTACCAGGTTCTCATAACTCGGCAGGAGCTCACCTAACATAGGTAGGTGTGTCAGCTAGAAAACCCTTCTGTGTCAGCTAGAAAACCCTTCTGTGTCAGCTAGCAAGCGTTTTATTCCGTCGAAGTACCAGATTCATAACTCGATAGGAGCCTCACCTAACATAGATGTCAGGTAGTAACACCATAATGGGTTGGATTAAAAGTTGGCATTATTGATAAATTATTAGTCGTTTATTGATTTCTTTATTAGCCATTAAAATCCCACTGCTGGGCGGCCTTCCTACTCTCGACCAGGCGCGGTCGCAGCACATATTAATTAGAAAATGTAATATATTTTCAAAAAAAAACAAATTAAGCTTTACGTTTACGGCTTTGGGGGGGTCATGACCCCTAGGACCCCTCGAACCGCGCGTGTGCGTTACCCAGGCCAGATGTTGTCGAAAATGGTCATTTGAATCTTATAGATAATTAGTTTTGCGGCTTCTGTAATTGTTGCGCACATTTTTAAATTTGTTGCGCTTATAGTTTTTTAATTATTTCACAAAAACATTTCCTGCTGGGGTAACGTTACGCCAGCCAGACCTTTTTCTTTCTAGTGGGAATATTTAAATAATTACTAGCTATAAAATTAGTTGTCTAGATGAAGTAAATGTTGTGCCTTATTTTGTATTTGTTCTTTCATCGGTTGCGAAGTTATTCGAGATTTTGCTGGGGTAACGTTTTTGGTTTTGCTAGATCTTTGAAATGGTTAAGCGGATTCTTATCATATTTTGTACATGGCTTCTTGGGAATTAGTTTAAATTTGTTCTGCAATAAAAAAACCAAAATAATACATAGCTTAAAGGTTATTTCATTAAATCGAAAAACACTTCAATTGGTCCCAGCACTCTCAATAAGAGCTCTAAAGACTTACTTTAAACGTTATTTTAAAGCTTGTAACTGCCTTCAAATGTATGTGAAGTTTCATTAGTATCCTGTAAGTATTTAACAAGTTATGATGATATTGAGTTCTTCACGAGCACGGTCTTGATGCGCGCGGTGTTATTTGGCCACTGGATTGGATATATGAACTGAATGTTATGTCAATTATTAGTTTTTTAGTTCAGTTGTATATCAGTAAAATTTCAGCTCAGTACATTGGATAATTAATGAGATAATACGATTAAAGTCATTAGGAAGTGAATGACCGTGGTAACCCGACCAAGTTTAGGTGGTTACGAAAAAGCGAAAACGCAAAACATTATGGTACCTTCTAAAATATGTAGGATAGTGTTACAAATTTAGTACAGACATGTACAAAAGTTTAAAAAAAACTACGTGATTATTAAATATTTTTTATTGACAGGTAATGTAATCATTTCAATTGAACTTTTAAAGTATTATTAAACTTATACTTAAAAACAATCACAGATTAAAATTACAGATAGTAATTTTGCTTTTTTGATATTTTCTATTATTTTTTAATTAAATTATAGATTTCAGTATACACAGTACACAGTTACAGTTTTTATTTAAATATACACATATTGGACTGTGTAATGATCACAGACAATAAATAATATACAATGGTTTTTTTCAGTTAACACTAAACTTACGGTGCGTACAAACTATATAACATTTTTCATAGTGTGGTCATGTTATTTAACATTGTTGTATAACATTTTACATAGAGTTGTAGTGTTATATAACATGTTACATGGTCTGTACGCACCTTTACGTATGTCTACTAATACCTACTTATATCAATTAAAATCACAGATCAATGGTAATATTAAATGACATCACAATGTAGTAAAATGCTCACAGTTAGTCCTACTGTTTTGTTGTCTCATTTCAAATATCACATTTTTTTCCTAAGTTTAAAATCACAGATCAAAAATAATAAAATGAAGTAATATTAAACTGCAGTCAAATAATTATGTAACTATTACTTTTAACTAATTACAATCTCAAAAAGTCGACGTGTAAAGGTACATTCTAAAACTTTGTTAACTGCCGAAACGCATGCGCACTCTACAAGATGAATTATGTGATTACGGAGCATGTTTAGTGCGATATGCAAACAATGCGCCCCTTCACCCCACCCCTTCCGTGTCCCACCGAACGACATGTTATATCAGTGATTTTTGATAAGTTTGTGCAACTGGAAGATAATAATAATGTTTTCATAGTACAGATATTATTATATTATTAATGTATTTAACAGTGTACGCGTCTGTACCGAAATTGTAAGGTGTATTATACTAAACATTTCAAAAGATAGTATAATGTTCTGCGTTTTCGCTTTTTTGTAACCACCTAAACTTGGTCGGGTTACCACGGTCATTCACTTCCTGATGACTTTAATCGTATTATCTCATTAATTATCCAATGTACTGAGCTGAAATTTTACTGATATACAACTGAACTAAAAAACTAATAATTGACATAACATTCAGTTCATATATCCAATCCAGTGGCCAAATAACACCGCGCGCATCAAGACCGTGCTCGTGAAGAACTCAATATCATCATAACTTGTTAAATACTTACAGGATACTAATGAAACTTCACATACATTTGAAGGCAGTTACAAGCTTTAAAATAACGTTTAAAGTAAGTCTTTAAAGCTCTTATTGAGAGTGCTGGGACCAATTGAAGTGTTTTTCTATTTAATGAAATAACCTTTAAGCTATGTATTATTTTGGTTTTTTTATTGCAGAACAAATTTAAACTAATTCCCAAGAAGCCATGTACAAAATATGATAAGAATCCGCTAAACCATTTCAAAGATCTAGCAAAACCAAAAACGTTACCCCAGCAAAATCTCGAATAACTTCGCAACCGATGAAAGGACAAATACAAAATAAGGCACAACATTTACTTCATCTAGACAACTAATTTTATAGCTAGTAATTATTTAAATATTCCCATTAGAAAGAAAAAGGTCTGGCTGGCATAACGTTACCCCAGCAGGAAATGTTTTTGTGAAATAATTAAAAAAACTATAAGCGCAACAAATTTAAAAATGTGCGCAACAATTACAGAAGCCGCAAAACTAATTATCTATAAGATTCAAATTACCATTTTCGACAACATCTGGCCTGGGTAACGCACACGAACCGCGCCTGCTCTCGACAAATAAAAATAAAAGCATCTACAGTTTTCATCATAATCAGCCTATACCAGTTCATGTTCCCACTGCTGGGACACAGGCCTCCTCTCTGAGAGCGGCAGTGGGCCGTAATCGGCCGACGGTAATAGCAGTCCCATTTTCCAAAAAAAAAAATACTAAAACGATTAAAATTCCATGTGGGTTTTTTGCATTACCTCCTACATTAGTGTCATTTCAGCGCAGGTTCTGAGGCATGTTTTTACAGTTGAAGAAAACTAGGTGGCCGTATAGTAGGTACGTATGTACACACGGCTACACATCAAGCTATACATTTCCAGTATAAGCTGATCTGGCATTGTATAAGATTTCCGTACGTTGCGAGATCAGCCTAAACTGGAAATGTATAGCTTGATGTGTACACGTGTTTCTAGGCCGGCCAAGCAAATTATGATGCAGTTCTTGCTTATCATAGGTGTTACGTTTTTTAACACGCTTTTATTAGCTTCACCTGTATGTTTGTTTGTAAGCGACTCCTTTGGACTTGATTTCGACCCACTTCAAGCGGTCAGATTTCATTTAAACTTTGTAGACTTGTCGAGGACCAATGACAATTCAATAATTTCATAAATGTATTCCATAATGTTAAAAAAAAACACGCTTTTGTAGTTAGCAGAACTAAAAAAAGGAAATAGATTAAAAAATCTAAAAAAGCGTGGGGTGCTTTTTGAGGTATTTTAATAATCAATTAATATCAAGCACCCCACGCTTTTATGAAATTATTTTCTGCTTTTTTAGTTTGGTTTTTAAAGCGTGTTTTTTTTTAGTATTTTTCATCTTTATTCTTTTCCCTACATAGTATAAAACAAAGTCGCTTTCTCTGTCCTTATATCCCTATGTATGCTTAAATCTTTAAAACTACGCAACGGATTTTGATGCGGGTTTTTTTAATAGATAAGAGTGATCGTATCTAATAGATTCAAGAGGAAGGTTTATATGTATAATACACCGACCTCCACGCGGGCGAAGCCGCTGGCAAAAGCTAGTATACTATAAAGCGGGTCTTTGTCAGAATACAGTTAGTATTGTGACAAAAATCCGTTAGAAGGTCGCTCCATCATAGCCAACTTTTAAATTTTCGAATAACGGCTCTAAACCGTAAGGTTTGTTGCAGGGTTATTGCAGATGTCTATAGGCGGTGGTAACCGAGGGTTCTCGAATAAAAGTTACATTGAGCATAACTCCATCAAGGGTTCAGACAAATAAAACTGCACAAAACATTTTATTCATTATATATTTTTGTCAGAAGGTAATTAATACAGTGCCAAAACAGTAACAAAACATTAGTACGAAAAAATCAAGAATGCATCTAGCATTAACTACTCAATACCCAGATATAAACAATATCCTATGTCGATAGGAGGACAACATTTAACATTTATATTTTTCACAACATTTGAACAAGACAGTTGGCATATTAAACTATTATTTATTTTTTAATAATATATAAATTGTGAACTAGATTCATAACACCGATACGCCTAATGGATATTTATTTTCTCTACATTATTATTAGGAGGGTAGTCATGTGCAATTGTTTATAACTATTTTTAAGCGTACAGCTTTATGAGTAATTACAAGTCGTGTCAAACAATTCATTAAATAAAATTGTAGTTCATTTTGTTCAGTATTATTCTACCCAAAATCGTCATTTTTATCATTTACATATTATGTGAGTACTTATTCAGAAAAGCAAAATAAAACCATCTAACCTCTTTTTAATCAATTCCTTTGCCACGAAATTTCACGAAATTCAATGTTGTAAAGTATTTTGCTTTTTTGATAAAGTTATATAAAAGTAAAACTATTTAGCGATGGTACCTACTGTAAAGGTTACTTCAAAAGGGAACCGCTATATTAATGCTTGCTCTCTTTTTAGCGCTAAGCTGCCATTCAGGTCTATCTCGCTCTGTGATACTATTGAAAACCATTGCAAAATAATCTGTGTTTACAAATTTCATTTGTGCATTAAATTTTTTATAATTTTCTCATTATTAAAAAAAATCATAACCCTACCGATTTAAAAACCAATCAATTCACTTGCCATTTCATTAATCATTCAACTGCTCGACTTCTTGTAAGATATGCTTTGGCTAATATTACGAAGACACACTTCCACATACCGAACATTGTCATACCCTCAAATTATATTTTAAAAAATCTTTCTACCCCCCAAAAATTAAAACTGCACATAACTACCCACATTATAATACTGCGAAAGAGCAGATCTTGCGACAACCGCCGCGCCAAAAACCTGCCCTAAAATCAGTCTGTCGCTTGATCATCATGCCGCGTTATTCTAACATTTATTTAATCACAAAATTACTGTAGGTATGTATACACGTTCTAACATGAAGAAAGACAGAAGACATCTTCAAAATATTTTATTATTTTAAACCATCTATGTAAAATGCTATAGGTACCGTTAGCATGTGATGTGAGCTAATCTTATTATATCCTTGGTCCAATGCGAGCATTACTTGGCATCTTATGTAATACAATAGCTTCTTTACAAACTTTTTTTTTTCTTGAAAAATTAGTATTTCACCCGCTTTTCGATAATGCGCGTCTCAAACTACACTAGTAATAAAAAGCGGCAGTTTTTATAAAAATAAAATTATTTCTAAACATTCGACTTTTTTATTTTTGAGGCAAAATGTCGAATGGTTTTTAGAAGCGAGTACAAAAATGAGCCAATTATAAAATAGTTTTTTCGAGGACATTTCTTTAATTATAATAATAATAAAGATTGGACATTCAATATACGTATTTAATTTTACGTGGTAACATGATGCTACAATTTACCATAGGAAAGAAATCACTGCGAGTTATACTCGATCCATTTATTTTAAAACATTTTTTTTTTAATAAACTTTCCTATGATATTTTTTTACAAAACTCTCAATACATTGTGCATTTTCTATAAGACAAAGCTAACATTTGGATAAACATACATTTATATCTCGTATACTTAAAGCTATTTGAGTTACATTCAAAATGTGCTTAACCAACATTGTCAAAGGAAACAGTTTTTTATAGAATTATTATGTTTGAAATTGGACTGTATCATATCGCTCATTGCCGAGAAGGGTGACATAACTAAAAAAATCTGCTCTCTCAAAGTTTACTTCTATTCAGATGAACGCGGCAAATTTTATTCGTTTTGATACAAAAAAAAACATTACGTTTAAAATGAGGGAGCTACAGAGGTTGTGACTATGCTTTGTCGCATTCTTAACCCACGTTCCCACGGAAGAAATAAAATCACAGCAGGGTTTTTTCGCGATCTTCAATGCACTGCTTAGCGAAAATCGAACAGTGTTCCACTCTGTTGGGTTCTCAATGTTAGTTCAACAACGAGAGCTGAAACTTCAGTGCGCGAAAAATTCCCGCCTCGGTTTTATTAAGTCCGTGTAAATGTGGACTTACTACTGCTTTTAATGTTTTGCAAATCCGAAAATTGATCTTTATGAATTATGTTAAGCTTCTCGCAAATAAACGTTACCTTTGACGTATTTTATTATTATAAATACTGTTTCCTATGACAACTGTGGTATAATCAGGTGGTTTCAAGGAGACGTGCATTATCAAAGTATACATTTTTAGCACACCACTTTACCATTTCCATCGCGATACCAATACCACGGAGTTAAGTTTTAATAAGCTCATAAAATTCGATATTCACCACAGACAGTAATATTTTGTATCCATTAATATATATATTCATTAAGTATCTTAAAAACACCAATTTTTTTTTTTCATTTATACGGACAGATCCAAAGTTTTACATGAGATAAGGACTAGCGATCTTCATTCTATGTTTTTTTTTAATATTATTATAATAGCGTTCGCGCCTACAAAGCTTTGCTAAAAACAACAAAAATATAACAAGAAACAATGATAATAAAAACAGAATGCATTTTATATGGGCATTTTAAATAGTGGCAGTGTTTGAGAAATGCTAAATAAAAAATAGTTGCATTGAATATTTCAAGCGTTCTCTCGTAGTGTCGAATATGAGAGCGGGGTATTCGAAAGCTCAATCTTTTGGTATTACTAATACATTCTTATGGCAAATTATTTGAAAATCGACATTCACTGTAATCGGACAAAATGTAGTGAGATTTCAAACACTGAACAACTAATGACTTAATAAAAAATATCCCATTACATTTGTCTTGTTTAACTGAATAAAACACTGTCACTTACAACTTAAATTATAATAAAATATACTTATTGGTGTCGACAAGTAGTGTTTAGCACCACGTTTACAAACTATACAATTACGTATGCCTTAACAAATCCAAGTGGCGCTTTCAATTCCTCAGAGAAAAAAGGAAAGAGAAAAAAATAAAAAAATTTTCCCCCGTGCTCAAAAACCTGCTTTTAATACTTGTGTACGCACACCAATTACCTAAAATATGTAAAAAATTAATTCACCAACACTTATCAACTAGAAAAATATTTTAGAAATTCTCACTTACATTTAAGAGGAACTGGCAAAATAAATCCTGTATTTTTTCCGTTTTTAATATTTTTTTTCTTTATTAAAAACTTTTTTTTATTCAACTCACAATTGAATACAAAAAAACCAGATTTGGTCCTCAAGTATAAAATTCATGATGCCATTCCTATAAATTGGACAGAACTATTCACTGTATGCGTATTGACGAGTAGCAAAAATATTAGTAGACTATGCACACTAAACAATGGCTCAAAATATCAAATCCACTAAATACCCAATAGAAAAAAAACTATCTGCCTACGTGTTACGCAAAACCTCGTAGAAGCAATGTTAAACTTAAGAATCTAGTAGAGTAAGATTAAAATGGTGGTTGACCGTTCGTGTCGACTGACGACTGGCTCAAACATATCACAATAAACTACCTATTAGGACTAACCACCGTTATTGTCCACACTCATTCAACTATAAAATACTATCATTTGCAACTAATATTAAAAAAAGAACATTCCATTATAGCTTCACACCCAACGGAACTACGAATCCACAGTATCAAAAAGTGATTAAAACTCCTTTAATAAGAATTGTTTAGTTTTATTTAAGAGTATTTTGTGCTCACGAGCGCAAGTGGCGGTTACAAACTATCCGACACCTAAGGAAGGACCAACACACCGATTATTATGCTAAATAGTTACATTTTCTTCTAACGAGGATTCTTTATACGGTTATATTTAAAACATGTAACTATCAGATTCGTACTATAAGCTTTAGGACCGTCTCAACCTATATCTATCGTCACCTAAAGGCGATGGCTCACTGACCGATCACTACACAACTAGCATCATTTAAAATAGATAAAAACCAACTACATTACACAATTTTGCAGGAATATCTATCTAAACAGTGAGTTTATGAATTCCTACCGAGGTTTTATTCTTGTTCGGTTTTTTTTATAAATATTCATCCGTAAATTATTATCAAATTTGATAAAGCTCAAGATTGATCCACATTCACATAAAATTACTCGAAGACTCCGAGAAACTCTGAAGCATTGTGAACGTCAAAGTCTGACCACAACCGAAAAAAATCTAACCAATAAATATTATGTATGACAACTTACGTCATATCTTAATAAATGCGACATATAGCAAACCGTCGCATAATGTGACACGGCGTAAAAATTCGAGGAAAATTATTGTTAATTAAAACTTAAATATTAAACTCGGGAATTATTTTCAGGGCAGGTATTACACCCACACGTTCGATATCGATCGACGATAAAAGCTTGTGCGGGTGTATTGATCTACCAACAAAACCGAATATATTCATCGATTAATATCAGCATTATTAAACACGTACGATTTCGAATCGATCTCATTGAAAATGACGACCGCGTGGGTGTAACAACACCTTAATAAGTCGAGACCTGACCGCGAAGCTATATTATATTATAAAGAATTAAATAATAAAGAGAACCGTTATCCAGTCTTGCTAGGTGTGACTACACTTTCCTAAAAAAAATAAAACATATCTAGCTGAATTCTCTAACGAGACACACGATTTGTACATACAGGATTTTAGGAGCAAAACCTTTCTTGTGTGAGAGGGAAAATCTTTGAGTACCTTTTTAGAAACACTGGGGTAACTGTCGCTTGGGTAAAGCTTGATTTTGGTCTTATGTTTTTTTATTCTTATAATTTTTAAGGTTATATTAAGACCTGGTTACAGTTTAACTTTTACTGTTAATTTTATGACACTTAATATGTCTCATTCAAGAACAACCCAATAACTTTTTATAAGTTTGATCGACAATATCAATTACCAACTTTTAATTTATGCCATAGCTTTAAAATAAGCTTGTATATGTGTCATATCAGTCATCATAAAATTAACAAAGTATAGTGGACATTGGACATTACAAAGTAAACAAATCTTCATGTTAAAATTGTAATGATTAATGCGTTTACTACTTAAAATGTAGAAAAGTCTTAAAATGTCAAGTTTAAAACTTATAAATAAAGGGATCTCGGATATGTTTAGGCCATATAAAAATGCAGAGATTGCTAATTTAATAAAAGCGATAATTCTCTATAATTATTAAAAAGGACTTGAGCAATATTAAAAAATCCGTGCTACTGCCAACCCAAGTGTTTCTAAATCTATTGTAATGTCCTTTACGTCGCTCGAACTGCCTTTCTATATCTTACATACGAATTGTATACGTCATTTTAGATTTTGCTTAAAAGGCGTAAGCGACAAGAGATCGCAACGACAATATTGTCGTACCGGTACGTTGACACGATATGTTTATCGTGTTCATTTGTCAATCATTCTGTACTATCAGTCATTGCCATGGTCTATTATTGCACTGTTCAACGGCAAAAGTGTCTACCTTACGCCCATAAGGCCCAAATGTATCAATATTAAGTCTTAAAGACATTAAAAGTACACCATCTCATTTCAAAAAGGTAAACGACATAAAGGACACTACACAAGGTGCACCGATGTTGAAAACATCGATTTACATACGAAAATATCTGCGAACATGTCTATCGACTAAAATCTCAAATTGATCTAACATTGACTAATTTTTAAACAAAACAAAAAATAATAATTAATAACGCTATTATGATTATTCATGCATTTTTACTACCTACACATTCTAGCGTTTGTAAGGTTTCTTAGGTTTAATGAATATGCGCTGGCCTTAGATTTGAGGGCTAGTTTTAAGAATGAAATGGCCTACCTATCATAAATTCATTTTTAGTATTTTAAGACTATTTTCTATAAGTAAATATCGCCGCGCTTTCGTTATTATTAAAATTTCGATTTCGCTAGCCTTGAACACTTTAAAAGCAAGGCCAAATAAACGAAGTCTGGACTTAGTTCCACATATATAAGGCTAAACAGGCTTCCGAAATGTGGATGTACTATACTTCACCTTAAGCGCGAAGGTATAAAAGGCCAAATCATTCTGAAAACGATCTTCAATCTAGGGTTTATAGTAAAATACTCAAACTGTACGTATAGTTAAAATTATTTGAAGCAACAGTTGAGTATGTTACTATATGGAGCAACCCGCTACATATATTCAGTCAGTCATTTATTTCATCGAGCAATCTAGCACCGTTTTGTATACTCTTTGACTAGGCAGAAATCTGAGCGGAAAAACACTCACTGTTCCATCGTGAAGTTAAAATGTTCTTAATGTCCCATTTCAGGGCGAAAAAACTATACGTATGCGACTTACGATTGGCGGAACTTTACGTGCGGAATTCCGTTGTCATGATGAACGGTATTAGGTGTGCGACATTTCGCTGCGTTTTCCGCTCAGATTCGTCCCAAGCCTTTGAGAGAATATAAATAGCGGATGGCATTAGGAGCTGTAGGACGAATTACTGATAAAATTTTGGATTTTTCTTCTCTTTACCATCATTCTTACTTATCATAAGCGTTCATTATTGGCTTTAAATTAAGTACTGAATAGTTTTGGTATAATTTTTTTTTTCAATTTTTTTTCTCGATTAAGGACTAAGTAAGGACATAATTATTTTTTTTAAATATAATTAGGTTATATCACACAATATTCTTAAAGATATGCTGTTATAAGCGTTGGTCATTGAAATTCAGAAATCATATTTTATATGTTATATTTTTTTATAATAATTAGCGTACAACATTACCATTTAGGAAAGACTTAAAAAGAAGAGATAATCATTGAGAACGAAAATGAAAAAGCACGTTTGGAGATTGGTTTCAAAAATGCAGTTAAGGGAAGCTTATGCTATGAAAAATTCCAATATTATATGGACGGAAGGAAACTTTTATTGAGCTAAAATAAATTGGGCTTCGATGGTGAGCCGGTCGTAGGGGCGTTGTTTTTCACAGCCATTGAATATTTAAAGCTGACACACAAATATTTTGCCTTTTGAATAGGCCTTTTTTACTGAAAATGATCAAGTTTCAATATATACTAACTTGAAACCATTGTTTGTGTATCACTACATAGTATAAAACAAAGTCGCTTTCTCTGTCCCTATGTATGTATGCTTAAATCTTTAAAACTACGCAACGGATTTTGATGCGGGTTTTTTTAATAGATAGAGTGATTCAAGAGGAAGGTTTATATGTATAATACACCGACCTCCACGCGGGCGAAGCCGCTGGCAAAAGCTAGCCTTCAATAAAAATAATCGCACACGTTTAAATATTATTGCGTGTCACTTTTGAACGTTATTTAAGATTAGCAACTTGGGGATTCGCCTGTGAGTCACACTGTCAAATGAGGAGCTTTGTAAAATCGATTATCGATCTTCTTTCGAGTTAAATCCATTACAATTACATTGAAACATACTTATGGCTGGTCGTGGTCGCTTTAATGTATTTAAACGAGTAACCAATTCAATTATTTCAAATAATCTGTAGTTTAAATTACGTTTACAAATCAAAAATTGATTTTATTTCAATTGAATCGAAACAACGCCCCGAACGGCGTAATATTTTAAAAGAAGCTAGATGTGGCACTTTAAAGGTTTCCCATTCTTAAGAATAGTTTAGTAGGTATACATGCAACTCATAGCCTTTCTGATCGTCTATATAAATAAAATGTACTATGTAAATAAATTCATTTATGTCCAATGGGAACTTAAATAAATAAAGTGTCGGCTACATTGAATATGCGCGGCAAAGCGATGTAACGCGACTTTTTATTCGTAACGCGATATTGCACTAATGTAAATAAATAAATTTTATTTTTCGCAGACACGAAACGCGAATTTCGCTCAGTCAATTTTTTGCAGCGAGACTGATTTTTAGGTCAATTCATTAAGCTGCCTATAATTTAATCAAGACGTAAATAAATAACTAATTCCTTAAATACCGAAGGCCATTTCATGCACTTAGATATAATTTAATTCATATATGTTTATAGCGCCGCATATTGCATCACATTTCAGTGTAGCCAAGACTTAACGAATTCATGTAACAAATAATAAACTTTTTAAACAGCAATGAAACTAGTACCTTCACTTTGCACACGAAAAAAGAAAAAAAAAACAGAAAATTTTCTAGTTTGCAAGACTGATTTGAGGTAAATAGTTACTATATGGCAACATCGGAAAACAGTGAAGTAAAAAATCTTTTTTTCTCAGTAATAAATATAGTTAGCTTTCGATAGGACGTGAAATAATTAACTATCTACTAATTCACTATAAAACTAAACATTTTTTTTAATAATATTGTGCTAAATATTTTTTCTTTAAGAAGAATATCTTTGACTACATTCTATAAACGCTAAGTGCGTAATGATTGTACTAATATCCGTTAAATATATCAATTATTGGAAGCATTTACGCATGGGGTCGGTTGGGTCTCCTCGAAATAGTCACTTGGCTTGGTTTAAGAGATAATTAACTTTGAGAGCCATTTTAAGCCCTAACGACTCGGATACACCTAATCCGTCATCGGCCGAATTAAGTTCGTACGTCGACGGCCAAATTATGCCGATTGTACGAAACATATGTAAAAGAAAATGAGTGCGTCCATTACTTCAACCGACATCGTACGATGACGTCCTAAAGCTAGGGTTACTTACTTCATTTTACTAATGTCTGGTATGAACGCCCCAGTTCGGTCGACGACGTACGACCATACTTCGGCCGATAGTTCACACCGAGACGCGACGCAGCGCGCATTTTTTAAGATAGAATATCTAACTTAGTTACAACACGAAGAAAAGGTATAATTTCACTACGAGCGCGAAAGCGTGTCGAAGAACGCTGAGATGCACAGTGTTGTGCAGCCCGTATACCTTATGGTGAAGTTAATAAGATTTATTTTGTATCATGATCTTAAAAAGAGCGCGCAGCGTCGCGTCTCGGTCGGAACTACTCCTAAGGTGTACGTGTCGCGTAACGTTGATACCAAAAGCAAGAAAATAAACTCACTTTTGTAATTTTTTTGTCTAGCAACATCACAAACATTTTTTCTTGCATTTTCATCTTTCTTTTCAAACCAACCCCACCACTTGACAATCTGCACTACCAGTGCGTTAAAAAACAAATAAAGCTTATTGCACACGGAAATGCATCACGAGTAAGGTATAACTAAAAAAAACTATGAAAAAAATCAACGGTTTTTTCAAACAACTTATTGAATGCTTGTACAACACTGCATAGGGCTTAAAATGCATGCACATTTATATAGAAAGGCACTACAATCAACGAATACTAATAAAAATCTATAGCCATTTCGTAATCGATTAAATAAATCTTTAAAGTAACTACCGGTTCCTATATAAGCGAAGATATATTTTGGTGGATAACAAATCTATTAATGATTTCATCATCTCATTTAAATAAGTATATTATATTAAGCATTTCACGCAGAAACCGGCATTACTATAATTTTAAACAATTAATAATGTGAAAAATAATAATATTTAAAAACTAATATTTGTTTTTACGTACTAACGAACTTAAGATGGAAGATTTCATATTACCCTATCATTTTGGTTACGTCCTGCCTGAGCAGTTTGTGCACTGTATGTAAAACTATTATATTTTTCTCAAAATCCGTTACGAAAAACCGGATTTATTTGGAATCCGTTACCAAAACCGGTTTTTTACGAAATCCGCACTGGCAACCGGATTTATACGAAATACTTTTCGAAAACCGGAATTATAGGAAATCCGTTATGAACACCGGATTCATACGTTAAACCTTTCCTGATTCTGAGCGTCCATGCAAAAAATGACTACAGAAAAATATTTAACCTAATATTATTTTGAACTGACTATCTCAGCAAGTCAATTCATTTTGGCCGTATAATTTACTATAAGAACACAGGTGCATATATTTTACTAATAATAACGTTTTTGCACCGTAGCAGTGAGTTAGGGTTAAAATGCTACAGTACAAATTAAAATTTATAAAGAATTGACAAAAACTAGCCAACCCGTCTTATGAAGCATTTCAACCTTATTCAAGTAGAAACACCAATCACCGACTGCATAAAAAATAAAATGTATACCCATTCCATTGTTAACCAATTATAATGTAAACACCAAGCTGTAATGGGCATATTTTTATATTTTTTGTCCATCGATGTCTATGTACCACCCCAAAAATCGATTCAGTACGTCCCATCATCCAAATAAGCACTAACTATCAACTATAAAAATTCATTCGAATTTAAATTCATTGTTTTTTATTTTTCTTTTTCTCAATTAAATAAATAAAAAGTGGTACACTTATACGCTAATAGTTCATAACTTCATTTCATATACTTTTTGTTATTCGCACGAACGTGATATATTAAAATAGTGTCAACTAGTAATAACATAGATACATCACATTTTCAAAGGGTTTTTATCAGAAGTCGGTGTGAGCGAACAACTACGAACATTTCTAACAATTCATTCATAAAAATACTTTGTTTAATGTGTGACTAGAAACTGCTTTAAGTGTATTGTAAAGATTGGAAATATAACGAAAACCTTGGGTTTCGCGTTAAAAATTCATTGCATATTTGTATTGCATTAAGATCTCCAATAAATAAAATATTCGATCCCTCGACTTTCCTCAAGCGCGAGCTACATCTATTCTAATGCATCTAAAACATTTAATTCAAAAAGCGTCCTACCATTTCCTAACCTCAAAATCGACCTCACTTTTCAAATCCATGTTTTGAGTCTTGCACCTTTCGCTCACACCGATTATTTTGGCAAGTATCACCGCAATACGCCCCTTTATAATACTTTAAACATTATTCCAGCTAAGCACGACGAATAAGTAACGCAATTCTGATACTGGTAATTATTTAACCTACACACTGAGTAATAATTATGTAGTTATTATTATTATTCTCATATAATAATAATGGTCTCTATTATACCTGTTTTAGTCTTTGTTTGAGTACACTTTTTAGAATTGTGCACGCCTTGCTAACTAAGCGGTACATTTTTGAAATAATACACTTTTTGTTGACTTTAATTTGTGTTTGAAATTTGTGCAGTGGAAGAGTAAAAAAATAAATAAAAAGATTATTTCTAGACAGAACTAGAAATTGTCAAAATCTATGAAAGTACAAAAGCTTGTCTGAACATTTTTATATGCCAAAGTTAATGGTTTTACAGTATTTTAGTTTTTTTTTATCAAAAATATACCGCGACAGCGTACTAGGCGCACATAAATGCATAGTAAGATCAATCATAAAAAGTGTAACCCTAATCCCTACAATATTTGTATGTTGATATGATATCATTATGATTGCAACTATCCCTTGCAACTTCACCAAAGTATTGGTAACTAAAGTATGAAATATAGTTCGATTAAAACTGTGTATATGGCATTAGAGAAAATTGGTCTAAAGGTACAAGTAGGGGTACATATAATTATTATATAAGCTCATAATTCGATACTGCTGATCCAAAAACTACGCAGAAAGGGTAACAAGCACACTGACATTACATCTAAAACACCGATATATTTTTAAAAACTTCATCTATTACTCAACATTCAATATGACTATAGATGAATTATTTTAAATTTAAATATCTCTTTGAACTATATTTCATACTATTAATCACTCTAGGCGTGTTTTCATTTGTCAACATGAATCATGATAAAATGCTTTTGCGTTGCTATTAGGCTACGGAGCAATGCGTTAAAATCGTGATTTAAACCTTATTACAAACGAGATAGAAGACATTTTCGCTTACTGTTCTTGTCTATACGATAGTTGAGTGAAACATTGCAAAAGTGAGCGGTATATGAAAACAACTGAGCATAACATTTTGAAGATATTTGAGCGTACGCGTTTATTTAGTAGAAAATATTAAAAAAGTGTCAAAATAGACTCTATTACTTAGTCAAACTGTTTTATTTTATTTATGAATAAAAATTGAGCGAAGCATGAATGTACAAGGAAGATGCTCAGCTATGTTTTGATCAACTATCGCTTTTACGTTTTAAAACCGGCCGTTAGCAACTATTGATGTATTTTATACCAACAAAGTGATGTGTGCTCAACATTTGATGTCATACTCAACTTTTTCTCAATAATTTTAAGCGTAATTTTTATCATGGCAGTATTGAGTTGAGGTTGAAACCTTTTGGAATATACTTTTATTATCTAATTAAAACCTTGTTGGAAGCATATTTGCAATTCCAGTTTTACATCAATCCCATAGAGTAGGTAATAAAAACACATCCACAGTTGTTCACGATTTTAAGGCGTAAATAGACTTGTTTACATCAAATGATTAAGGTCTACCACATCTAAACACCATTTGGAATAAGATTAGACATTTACACAAAACTATTTTTTCAGTCTGTTCAGCCGATTTTGACTTCTATTGCGTTGATAGCATGATAAATGGCATCTGCAGTAAACAGTTGGTACACTTTTTGCTCTTATTGCCATCCCCTATGCCTACAGAATAGAAGTCAAAATCGGTTGAACGGACTGTAAAAAGGGTTTGCTTAAATGACTTATCCTATTTCAAAAGAAGTATAGGACATAAAATTCAGCGTGTAATATTGAACCTTATTTGTCTTTGTCAAAAAAACATCCAGAAACACTGAATATGAGGAAGTTTCACTTTTTTAGCACAGATACTGACGTTCTTCCACATCTATTCAGACTGGAAAGGTACCCAATACTAGGATGTGACGAAGGGAATATTTAATTTCATACATATTTTATGTCTACACTAAAGCCAGATCTAAGACTTCCTAGATAGTTAATTGGCCACGCTCAGCAAGCACATTTTTTCCCTTCCATAACGAGCGTCTCCAATCCTAATCGAATCTATCATAAGAGCTTTTGTCCTCATGGACTCAACAATCCTTTATCACCAACTAATAAATCACTTTCATATAATTAATCTTTCATTCAATTCATTTTATTATGTTCAATCAATTCATATAGCTGTACAAGGATTCTTTTGGCTCGTGAACAAAATCGGAACTAACGCCGCCATCTTGTTTTTCAATACATTTCACAAAACAAGTGCACTAAATGTTTACCAACAGCGCCACCCTGTCAAAGCCATTCGAGAGCCAAAAGATCGTTGTAACATTGTACTATTTTACTAAAAGGAGGTTTCAAATTCATTGCATTCTATTTTAAAACCACAAACATTGGCTTTGGCGTTTTTCGAACAAATATGGTTCAATATATCACAAAAGAGGTCTTAATTAATAGGTCCAGTAGCCAGATAGTGATAAGGGTTACGGTTGTGCATGAACCGTGTGTCGTACCTCTGGTTCTTTTGATAGAAGTCGCTGCGTTGGTTCACTTTCCTGTAGTTCTGTGTACGTCGCTGTTGATTCTTGTCCGTTTTCTCAGTCTGTTTTTGAGGTTTCGCTGCCTCGTTTTTGGTTTCAGGTTTTGCGGGCTGCACTTGTTCGGCGGGTGGTTTTTCCTGTAAAGAACGGGGAATATAATGAGATATTTATAATTCAAAGCTTTATTATGCCTTACTAGTTTTATGTACCTGGTACGATCCATGATCTCATAAATTATTGTATCACCTGAAAGTATTTTGAGTAAGTTAAGGGGCTCGCGGCTAAGTAATAACAGCGTCACGGCTTAATCAAGGTTAAGCTACGCTTGATGCGGTCGGTTCGTGGATGGGTCAGGATCCATTTAATACCAAAACCCTTTTGGGCCTATGAAGGAACGTCGAGTCATAGGTTACGGCTGTGTTTCGGCCAAGTCTGCCAACCGGTCTCACCAAGTGGTATCGTTTTACCCAGAAACTGGGTTGTGGTGGTCAGATAGGCAGTCGCTTAATTTGAAATACTGGTATTGCACACAGCTGCATCCGGTTAGACTGGGAGTCGACCCCAACAGAGTTGGGGAAAGGCTAGGCAGATGATGAAGTATTACATACCTCAGTGCTATCAGTAGCAGTAGTCGCCACGGCCGTAGCGTTGGCCGCAGCCACAGAGGCAGTCGCGTTCTCTTGTGTGACCGGAGACTTCGCTGCCGGCGTTGCTGGGGAGATTGGAGAGGCTGTCTCCACCTGGAAAATTAAAGTATATTTTTAGTTAGAACTAGCTGTGCCCGCGATTTCGTCCGCGCGGAATAGTTTATTTTTATTATTTGTTTATATTATATTATACACGATTAATTTTAGGTCGTCCTGGAACCGAAAGTTATGAACTCGATCATCGAACTCGAATCGATTGGGGCTATTTTTTTTCAATATTTAACAATAAAAAAAATCACGAAAAATTAAATTTATTGATTTTTTTTGTGAAATAATGAAAGCTCGAAGTAACGCTTCCTTGCGATCAATGCGTGTGTAATGTGTGTAAAAATACGAAAAGCAAATTCAGACTTTATTTCTTAACAGTAAACGGTAAAAATATAAATTTCACCAAACTAGGTAAGTAGGTCCGCAGTTTACTAAAAATATTCTGAAAAATCTATCGGACTTTACAAGAATGCACAACCGAATTCCGCGGTTAACTTTACAAAAATAATTAATTCGGTTCAATCATAGAAAAGGGCACCTCCAACTAATAATGAACTCTATGTGGCAGATTAAACGATTCATTTTTCTGTTTGAATTGCCTGTCTTTGTAGAAGCCGCCGCAAGCATTGTCGCATAAAAATCGTTTTAGGCAGTATTTAGTATTTGTCATATGGTAGGGGTAGGTACTTATGCTTATTAAGTACCTATTAGCGCGATTGGTCGTCACTCAATTCAAGGCCTTAAGGTGAACCTAGTCCACATTTTTCCCATACAAACTTCGGGAGTGTATTACTCCACTGTTGGACAATGTACATTAAAAATTAAACATGGTATAGTTTTGTCTCATTATTAATATTGTCTGTACGGAAACACAATACTAAAATAAAAAGTCATTCAAAAGTTATGAGCCAACAAAGATTCGTTTTTCTTGCTAATTTAACCTAACTTTGGGCGTGTTTTAGTAATAAAAGAAGTGGAAAATCTGAAAAACCAAGTCGGTACCGACAAAGCTCAAATATCGAAAAGTTCAATAGACTTTATTGGTTATTGATTTATGCAGTGGTTTTTTCATAAAACCCGATCTTCCGAAGGAATGTTCTTAATTTTTTACGCGCCTGTTGTACTATAAATGATCCTGTATCTCACACAATAATGTTGTGCGTGTAGACTAGCGTTTAACTGCTCATCCCTGATACTACCTCTGTCGGACACGATGCCTGGTGAGACTGCGTGCTTTTTAGCCAGGCCCATCAGTGAGTTCGAGCCCGCGACTAGGTTCCCCTTAAATACAACTCCCAAGCGTACTCGTCGTGTCTAGTTGAATAGGTACGAGTACCTACTAGGTGATTTCGTGATGCGAGAGTGGTGAATTAAATTTCAATTAATTTCTTTCGTTTACGAGATGTGAAAGTGGTAAATACCGTGCCGTGCTTTCGATACAACGAGAGATGATGGAGGTAAATGAACTTACACCAACCTAAATCGTACCTGAAATGAAATACCTACTTATAAGTACACATGGCTACACCTCAAGTTATACATTTCCAGTATAAGCTGATCTCGCATTGAATAGGATTTCCGTACATTGCGAGATCAGCGTAAACTGGAAATGTATAGCTTGATGTTTAGCCGTGCGTAATTACTTGCAGCCGCTTATTCGTCCGACGTCCGTTAACCCACCGCGAGCGCGCTAAACTGACGCACACGCACAGCTGTTCCGCGCTACGTCATCACCGAGCGGATCGCGTACGATCTTGCGTTTATGAATGAAATAGTGGAAGCGCTACTGTACTCGAACTTCTTTATTAGATGTCTTAAAAAAACAATAACAATGCTAATAGTGACTGTTACTCGTCTGGAGTTACTGTATTTCGGCTCCAGAACAATGTAAAATTAATCGTGTTTATATTAATAAAAATAAATAAAATTTCTAAAATAAAAGTAGCCTAAGTTACATCAGCTATCTGCCAGTGAAAATCCCATCAAAATCGGTCCAGCCGTTTCAGAGATTAGCCGGAACAAACAGACAGACAGACAAAAAAAAATGGTATATATGTACCATGTATACATCTAGTAATGCATTTAGTAAAAAGCGGTTATTTTAATATTACAAATAGACACTCTAATTTTATTTATTTGTATCGAAGATGTGGTCGTAAAAGATTAAAAAAAAAAAAAAAACAGTTTTATTTATTAAATCTAAACTCCAATTCGTTTATTATAAGACCACTTTGATCTACTATTCATAGTTCCGGATTTAGCTTTATTTAAACTGATATAACTCAGTTCGTATGGATTTTTATGATTGACCGTTGCACAATTATCTCGTTAGTAAGGTAGGTACGAACCCACTCAGCGGCTTTATTTTGCGTAAATTACCACCATCACCGCAAAACGGTGAAGAAGCCCGATCGTGAGAAAAACCAGCATGTCCTAGAATCAAATATTTATTTGGTTCTAGGACAGGCCGGTTTTAGACCCGCCTGGTGGGTTAAGGCCCACTACTTTTCACCGAGAGTAAACCTGTGTTTCAGCAGAGGGAACATTATAGGCTATTTTTTTTTACCTTTTGACCGCCACCGTCGGATATAGCCGACAAGAAAACAACATTTTAGGGTCAAATTAAATAAAAGTATGATGTTACGAGTAATATTTTATTTAAAATAGGGGATGAAAAGCAATGATTAATTGGTTATCGATTAAATTTTGGAATCCATATTCTTTTTTGTAGGAAATACCTACAAAAAAGAATAGCGCCGAATTTGTGGCTTGGCGTGGGAGGGACGCCGATGCGTTTACGCTCTGGCGGTCAAAAGGTTAATGAAATTTTTTTAAATAAATTTCCCTAAAAGTCCCTACTATGTTAGTAGGTAGATAACAAACCTACCAAAAACTATGTTAGTAAAATTTAAAATTATTATTATTTTGGACATGCATGAGGGACCAATGCCTCAGGATTTGGCTGTCCACTCTGCCCGACAACACGCTCAGAAGCCAGTCCGCGCAGTTTTTATTGAAACCTTGTTTGTTGATAACCAACTTCAAAAAGGTTCTTAATTCGGTTGCATTTCTTTTTTAAATATATTTAAGGTATAGACGCCAGCACATCAAGTTACCCCAATCTGTCAAATTTCTTTGATGGACTTTCAACTTTATATTTGACTAGCTTTTGCCAGCGGCTTCGCCCGCGTGGAGGTCGGTGTATTATACATATAAAGCTTCCTTTTGAATCACTCTATCTATTAAAAAACCCGCATCAAAATCCGTTGCGTAGTTTTAAAGATTTAAGCAGACAGAGAAAGCGACTTTGTTTTATACTATGTAGTGAAGCATAAGGTTCATATTCAATTGGGAAAATTTGAGCGTTCGGGGTAGCTTGATGTGCTGGCGTCTGTACCTCGGGAATCCGTCACATATAAACCGATTTGAAATATTCTTTTTTGGTTTGAAAGGATTACTGACTGGTCCCATATTTTGGTCAAGTTCTGATTAAGAACTGGTTTTGGAGTTGGAAGCTTGGAAGTTGCACTTAATTTATGTTGATGATATTATAATCATTTCCTATCTCTATTATTAACTTAGCAAGTGAAGGTATACCAATTTGTATGGGGTAGCTATCACTACTAAAAAGTGAAAAGCAAAACGTTCATTTAAAAAAAAACAACCGACTTTATACAGAGGCCAGCATATCGAGCTACCCTAATTTGTCAATTTTCTTTTATAGTTTTTGAACTGTATTCCAAAGGAATAAGGTTCATGTTTAATTGGGAAAATTTGACAGTTTGGGATTGCTTGATGTGCTGGCTGGCGTCTGTACAAAGAAGGCTTCTCACAAGGTGGACCAATGATGTTGATCTTGACCGCTAGATGCGAGAAGCACAAAACCGGTCGATGTGGTGATGTTTGTCCAGCAGTGGCCGTCTTCCGTCTGAAATAACAATTGCGACATACCCTGAGCAGGGGCGCGGGCGCGGGCGACGCCCGGCGCGGCGCCAGCGCCACCGTGAGCGTGAGGTCGCACCACATGGCGCAGCGCGCGCGCCGGGCGCACGCGCTCAGCTGCTTCACTGCCTCGGCTAGTTGGAGGATGGCTGCGAAATCATAAATTGTATTATTATTTTATACAGAAAGGGAAAATAAAGATTTTGTCACAGAAACGCATTAATGTATAAAAAAAAAAAGGAAAAACGAACTAGAAAAGCAAAAAATAAACCTTTTAGGGCTAATTAATTTTTAAATTTTTGCATAATATAACTGTCAGATTTATTCTTCAGATACAAGTTACCTTTCTATTCACAAATCAGTCTTTAGTCTAATTAAACAAACAAATGAATGAAATGGTGAGCCAAGCTCAACACCTATTAAAAACTCGATAGGTGCGACCCACAGTGGAACGAATGTATGGGAGCGGTTGGACGTAGACATGTCCGAAAAAAAAGAGTAAAATTATGCCAAACTAATGATGCCATCTTATTCGATTACTTAATGCCTTCATAACTTGTGGTGATGAATTTCTTCATAACTCCCATATTTCGGGAGTAATTTGAGAAAATGTGAAATTTTACTATGAAAATGAGTGTATCGAGCTCTCTCCCTCCTGATTCCGGGCTTGTTTCAAGTAGCGGTCTCTAATATCATAATGCTAATACTAAGAGCTATATTTAATACTAAGACACATAGTGCGCCAAATGTGCACTTTCTGGGATAAAGAGTGATGTTTATTTTATAACACAATTTTTTTATTTTTTGTTTATTTTGTTGATTAAAACCGTTTTTCTAAAGGTTTACCTTATTACAATAACATTTCTGAGCAGCCAATTAGAGAAGATATAAGCTAATTAGGATATATAATTAGGGACTTAAGGTTTACATATAAAACTGATGCACTAATGATTACTGATAAGAACATTGCTATTATTTAATTACTAAATGGCTCTTAATACACTAATTTAGCATGCATCATTTACTAATTATCACAATAACTAATTACCTTGCAATATTTAACAAAGGATACCTGGGATACCTGGATTTTATATAAATAGGTCACTATTAGTAACTTTAAAATCAGTGTTGATTTACACCTCGTTGTATCCAAGCTAATCTCGCAATGTATTTTCCAAATTTTAATACAAATCTTGATATTCACGTTGCTTTATGCGCACGCGCACATAAAGATTTACGCGACTTTAACTATTTGTTCAGTGTTTTAAAAGATAACAGTTGTGTTCAGTTATGTGAAAGTGCTGAAACAAGTTTAAAAGACTGGTGTCGTCGATTTTGCTACCGCATTTATGCAAAATGGACACAGTCTGGAAGAAGCACAGATAAGTTTCGGAAGAAACATGAGATTTGGCTACAGGCTGCAATTCAATGGCCGGAATTACAGAATGAAAATATGGAACCTTCTACAGAAAATATAAGTGACGTCATCGAGCCCATAATTTCTCCTGCTAAATCTGATGCTTCAACTTGTACACATCCTAGTCCTCGTAAATCTTTTGAGGACCTTAGTAACCGGCAAAAAAGAAGACGCACTGAAGATAGTCTTTCATGCAGCAGTAGCAGCGCTGAAATTATGTTTTCGGCCGAAAGGGCGCTTCAAAAGGCAGGACAAAGCGATACAGCTTATGTTATGAAATACTTGACGGAGAATCCAGAAGAGGCCTCAAAAATCAAAGCCTTCATTGAAGGTAAATCAATTCAGGTACGGGAAATATCCCCTTTGAAGGCATTGGCTCTTTATGTATCGATGAACTTATCGAAATGGCGCTATAACACTCTTCGGGATTTCAACACTCAAGAAGGAGCTCTTCAATACCCGAGTTACTACATGTTGGTTAAAGAAAAAATTAAGTGCTATCCGGCCAAAGAAGATCTCACAGTTACAGAGAGCTCTGCAAAAATCAAATTACAAGCCTTGATGGATTTAACCTCAAGAAGACTTATTAGGTCGTTAGAAACCCCTGTTGATCCCAATCAACAGCTCGTATTGACCAGCAAATGGGGTTTTGACGGATCATCTAGCCAAAGCATTTATCATCAAAGGACGAGTGAAGATGAGCAAATCGATCTTGCTAGTAATTTTATGATTAGTCTTGTACCACTGCGGCTCGTCTCAAAAGGTGTAACAATTTGGGAAAACGAGCGACCATCTTCCACTTCATTTTGCCGGCCAATATTGTTTAAGTTTATAAAGGAAACCAAAGAAAATGTGCAGAGAGAGATGGCTGAAATCGAAGCAGAGATTGAAGCCTTAACTCCATCCACCATCACTGATGGAATTAGTGTCAAACACCAACTGCTGTTGACAATGATTGATGGTAAAATTCATTCCATTATATCCAATACAGCAGCTTCAGTGTGTGACATATGCAAGGCTTGTCCTAAAGAAATGAATAATTTAGAGTTAATCAAAGATAAACACGCAAACGAGGACATGTATAAATATAGCTTAAGCACCCTTCACGCTTGGATTCGCTCAATGGAATGCTTATTACACATTTCCTACAAATTAGACATAAAATCATGGCAAGTAAGGGGTGATATAGCAAAAAGGCAAGTTGATGACAGGAAGAAAAGAGTTCAAGAGGCTGTAAGAAGAGAAACGGGCTTACTTCTCGATGTTGTGAAACAAGGCAGTGGATCCACCAACAATGGCAACTCGGCAAGGAGATTTTTTGAAAACTACACTAAATCTGCTGAACTGACCGGAATAGATGCTATGCTTTTAAGAAAAATCTGTGTGATCTTGCAGTGTATTTCATCAGGAGAGAAGATCAACGTAACTAAATTCCGAGAGTTCTGCTTTGATACTGCTAAGCTTTACGTGGAGTTATACCCATGGTATTATATGCCTTCTTCACTTCATAAAATTTTAATGCATGGGCCAGACATAGTTCAGAACATGTCAATTGTGCCCATTGGTTTTCTATCCGAAGAGGCATCTGAGGCTAGAAATAAAGATTTTAGAAAATATAGAGAGGGGCATTCTCGAAAGCATAGCAGTATCTCATGCAATGAAGATATTATGCACAATCTTTTACTGTCTTCTGATCCACTTGTTACAAGTATCCGTCCAAAAGGAAATAAGTTTGTAAAAAAATCTTCTTTTAAGGAATTTTATGAGCTTACGGATTCTGAGAAAAGTGATATCGAATTTGTTAACATAAATGATTTAGCGGACATCGATTCTGAATTTGAATTAATTGATGATGATGATGATGACGAAGATAATTAAATGATGTTATTGTTTTAAAATGTGTAACTTAGTAAATTAGAGCTTACATCTTAATTATTTATTGTACTTTTAATGAAACTAGGTAATTTATTATCAACTTACTTAAAAGTCATACTCTCATCAGTTCTTGTGAATATTTTTGTTAATATATATTTCTGTATATATATATAATATATTTATAGACCTCTTAATAAGTCTGTCTGCGGTTTAAAGTAAATACAAATGGGGAAAAAACGTTTTTTTTTTTAAATTTTCATTTCCTTTTATCCCAGAAAGTGCACATTTGGCGCACTATGTGTCTTAGTATTAAATATAGCTCTTAGTAATAGCATTACGATATTAGAGACCGCTACTTGAAACAAGCCCGGAATCAGGAGGGAGAGAGCTCGATACACTCATTTTCATAGTAAAATTTCACATTTTCTCAAATTACTCCCGAAATATGGGAGTTATGAAGAAATTCATCACCACAATTTATGAAGGCATTAAGTAATCGAATAAGATGGCATCATTAGTTTGTCATAATTTTACTCTTATTTTTCGGACATGTCTACGTCCAACCGCTCCCATACATTCGTTCCACTGTGCGACCCCGCCCCGCCCACGTATGCGCTGTGGGCAAGCGTGCAGCTCGTGTGCAAGCGGGCCGAGCGCTCGCGCAGCGAGAAGAAATTGTTCCTGTCGCCCTTTTAGACGCTAATAACCTAGCCACAATCTTGGTGCTATGAGCGAAAGCTATCAGATATTTTTTCCGTTTGTCTATACTAAACCAGGGCCTGCACGTGCGCCACCGCGCTGTTGTACAAGTGGGCACAAGCTAAGGCTCTGTCAGTAAGGTACACATACGGTCCGGGCGCGGCGGGCGATGCGCCTGGTGCGGCGCCAACTCCCGGCGCCGCGCCGCCTGCACGTGCGCCACCGCGCTGCGCCACGCCAGCATCGCCTTCTCCACCTCACTGTGCGGGGCGCTGAGGAACAAAACTAATGTTTAACATACACGTGCTGTATTTATTTACAAATTACGTAATTTACAACGTGACATTTTAGTCGCCTTACACTGAATCTGAGACGAATACATTGAATGGACCACCGTGTCCACTTCATTTGTTTGACATAAAATACCCTAGCCGCGATTAAAACACAACGGGTCAAAGCAACCGCCCACCCTGCAGGAACTAAGTATCTTATAACCGAAAAGCAGACACAAATAAACAGACTAGATGTCCACAAGAAAAAAGACTGCTGAACAACCTCAGTAAGCGTCTTACGACAGAAATTCAACACTACAACGACTCTTTAACAAACGGCTACCTTCGACAAGCTTCGACGGCTTCCTTTCTTCTTGTCTGTTTATGTGTGTGCATAAATGGTTAAACAAATAAATAGACAATTAACGGATGAAAGTAGCTGAAGTCATGATAGTCAAGCCTGGAAAGCCACCTCATGAAACAACATCTTACAGACCCTGTTGTGTTGTCAAAACTATTTCTAAAGAAATTGTAGGAGATTATGAAAGCTGAAAATCAAATCCCCTAAGCCACGATTACCAGTTCGAATTTAGAGAACAACATTCTACTCTCGACAAAGTACCTACACGGATAACTAATATTATTGAAAGAACACTAGAGGAAAAAAAGGTGTGCTCCACGGTTTTCCTTGATGTTGCACAGGTTTTCCATAAAGTATGGAATGATGGCCTCATTTATAAGCTAAGAAAATGCTGCCTCAACAGTTTTCAGACATCATAGAGTCCTATTTATCAAACAAACTGTTTAGAATAAAACAAAAAAAAAAATACCTATTCATATTAGCCTTAGGCCATAAAAGCTGGAGTACCCCAAGGCAGTGTACTGGGTCGGGTCTTGTATCTACTTTACACCCGTGATATTCCTGAGCTAGAAAATAATGTCATTGCAACCTTTGCTGACGACAGAGCTATCATGGCTGTTGGGAATAGTCACGATGAAGCCGTAGAAAAGGTTCAAGAGTTTATAAATCGTGTTTATGAGTGGACTCAATATGGCGTACCAAACTTAATGAAAGCAAGTCCACATTGACTTCAAGAATAAAAAGCCACAATACTTTCTAGTATTCATGAATAATCCACAAATACCATCTGCGAATACTGTTAAGTATCTCGGCATGAGCCTGGATGCAAAACTGCGCTGACAAAAGCATGTCCAAAGAGAAGAGCCGAATTAGATGTTCGTTACAAAAAAATGTATTGGGTACTTGGTAGACAGTCGCCATTTATCTAATAAACAATTTTTAAAGCCTGTGTAGACCTAGAGTATTCAGCTGTGGGGCTGCACCAGCCAACGTGATCGTCAAATCATACGTTTTCAAAACAAATCTTAAAGGAAAATAGTAAGCGCGCTCTGGTACATTAGAAACAGCGTCCTCCACCGGGACCTCAAGATGGATTTCGTAAACACAGTTATACAAAAATATGCAGAAGCTCATGAACACAGACTTCATCATCACGTGAATTTCGAGGCAATCCAACTCCTCGACAACACTGAATTAGTGCGAAGACTAAACCAGAAGGGTAAAACCTTTTGTGTTAGTTTAGTGCCGTGTAAGTGAACATAAACTAAAGTGCAGGTGCTGAGTTTTATAAAGAACAAGTGAATCAAATGTCTTCCCCTTAATTTTAAAGTGAATAAAAAAGACGTTATTGGACGATTCTTAGTTTTATAGGTACTTAGCAGTTTAAGATAAATTAAAATCACTTATTAGCTAATAGGCTAGATAGTAATTTAAATAAAGTATAATATTTTGTGATATTTTACAAGGAAAATTAATATAATACATGCAAAGAAAAATATAGAATGCTTTAGAATTATGAAAAACCTTGGTAATAAAAGTTTACGTATCAAACGGTAGAAAATATTTATAATATAATATTCCATCTCCATTACATTCCATCTCCATAACAGGGTGTTTCAAACTACATCATACGTCTTAGTGAACGATTTTTTTTTTTTACTATTCATATGTTCATAAATTTCTTTTTTTTAATAAGTGATTAGTAATCATTGGATACATGAAGTGGCCTGCCATTGTAAGACGATTAAAATGCCACGGTGTATGGAAAACATTGTTCGCGAGAGAAGATAGATCATTTATCCATCTATACTTATATAATATAATAATATTATAAAGCTGAAGCTTTGTTTGTTTGTTTGCTTTGCTTGAACGCACTAATCTCAGGAACTACTGGTCCGATTTGAAAAATTCTTTCAATGTTAGATAGCCCATTTAGGAAGGCTATAGGCTATATACATCATCACGCTAAGACCAATAAGAGCGGAGCATCAATGAATAATGTTTCAAAATCGGGGGATTTTTTCCTTATGAAAGCTTCCGCTGCGTGCGCTGCGTAAACGGTTAAAGTTTCGCTTAAATCATGTATGACAGAATTGTGCCCCTTTAAAAGTTCTAAAAAAATCCGCGACAGCATATGTCTATCTTTTAAGGTTGGCTCACTATAACCTTTTTTATGCTAACCAAATTTGTTCTATTCTAAAATAATGCATTATTTGCGAAGGGTTTGAACGCGTTAATCTCAGGAACTACTGGTTCGAATTCTATTGTTTTAGTTTTAGATAGCCCATTTATCGAGGAAGGCTATATAACATCACGCTAAGACCCTTAGGAGCCGAGCAAAGAGAAAAAGTCACGAATACGTGGTATTCGCACGGGCAGGCGAGGCGAGCAACTGGGTGAGTCGGGGAACAAAAAAAATGACGCCAACGAAGTCGTGGGCAGAAGCTAGTGTACATTATAAAAAATCACGGCTCTAGGTCGCATCTACGCTCTGCATCCCAACTATGTTGGGGTCGGCCTCCAGTATAACCGGATGCAGCTAAATACCAGTGTTTTACATCGGGCGACTGCCTATCTGACGTCCACAACCCAGTTACTAGGTGATACGATTCCCCTTGGTAAGACTGGTTGTCAAACTTTCGGGCTTTTGACCATCCATAACGACTGCATCTTCTAAATGGGCGATTGCAAAAACATTAAAATATATCTAGAGGTAACGGAACCTGACCTAAACTATTTATATTGTAAGCAGTATGGTGTAGTTCACAATTTATCGACAGTTTACAATCTCGCGAGATAGATTATAATCTAACGGTAATAGGTAGTAAGGGAAACGGACAATAGGGTATTTTCCAATTTAATAAAAACAATTTTAATTTGAATACTGGGACGATAAATTTAACAGAAAAATAAAAATAAATTTATTTATATCCATTTTCTCAATTAAAAAGATTAAAATCAAATGTTATTTTTCGTTGTTCTGAATTTATCGCCAAAACACTCTTTACGATGACTTTTTATCAAGTGACATCGTGACGACAGCTTTGTGTAAACCGCACAGGTAAAAAATATACTTAGTTTGGCGCAGTTTTAGAAGTATTTGTGCACAGAGGCACCGCACACCAGTAAAATAATTTTCTATCCATAAAAATTTTGTTAAATATAAACTCGACATTCACTTGTTTACTTACTACTTTAGTTTACACAAAGTTGACGTCACGTGTGGTCACGTGATTAAAAATCATCGTAAGGAGCGTTTTGGCGGTAAATTCAAAACAACGGAAAATAAATTTGATTGAAATCGTTTCTAATTGAGAAATTGGATATAAATCAATTTACTTTTATTTTTCTGTAACATATTTCGTCCCAATCTTCAAATCAGAATAGCTTTTTAATAAATTGGAAAATACCCTATTAAATTAATTCTTGTCGATGTATACATCTTTTTGTGGCTCTTACTTATTTGTTATGCTTATATCAATTAAGCAATGTTTGAGTCCATTACTTCTGTTCAAGTTACAGCTATGTGAACGTAAACCAGCATTGCATTTGAAAGCTGTCACGCCCTTTATACCTGGAGGCTTTTATTTTGGTTGTTTACATTTTATTTTTTTACTAGCTTCTGGCCGCGACTTCGTTCGCGTCAAATTTCTTGCTCCCCGACCCACTCCGTCGCTCGTCTCGCCTGCCCATGCGAGGTATTCGTGACTTCTTTTCTTTGCACGGCTCCTAAGGGTCTTAGCGTGTTGTTATAATAGCCTATAGCCTTCTTCGATAAATGGGCTATCTAACACTGAACTATTTTCAAATCGGCCCAGTAGTTCCTGATATTAGCGCGTATTACTTTGCATACTACTGTTGTATAGAATCAAGTTTATCTAACTGAACAGACAGCTGTGCTGCTGCGTAGTTTGTTCCGCCACTTCTCCTTCCCAGCTACAGCACTAGGAAGTGGTGAAGGGGGGGGGGGGCTTTGGGGGACTGTCTTATGTACTTTTGACATTCGAAAGTCTAATTTGAATAAATGACTTTTAATTTTGTTCAGGTTTGTTTAGTTAGTTACTTACATCTCGGGCAAGTGCTTCACGTCCTCCTTCCACGAGGCAGGGTCGAAGGTCGCCGGGTCCACTCCGCTGTCCTTGTCGCACACATCCTGACCCCGCTTTAGCACTGTGATCTTGGTATCTTCAGGCTTGTTTGGCTTCTTGTTTTGTGCTACGCAGACGCTTGCGCGTAAGGTCTCCATTTTGCCCATTAGTGTTAGTACCTGTTGAACATTGAAGATATTTTAGAGCTTAGATGAAAATCAAACATTGATGTCAGTTCTAAGTTCACCTCAAACCGTCGTCCACCAACCGTTCGTCTACCTTCAAAACAAGAGTGAACAGGCATTTTCTGGGCACGCTCGATCCATTATAGACCTCATCAATCGCTTTCCATCAGGCGTGAATGAGGTCAAGGGCTGGCCCATTAAGTGTTAAAAAAACCACTTAACAAATGAGCTTGTTTAGAACTTAAGAGTCGGGTGTTAAGAGCGTTCATCCCGCGCGGGCTGGCAACGCCGTATTCCAAGTGGTTTAACCTGATTATTTTATTGACTTTTAGTCAAAGTACTACCTTCCTTGGTATTTATAATTATTTTCAAAATTTACTCTTAAATAAAAATATTTAATCGTAGTAAGTACTGCAAATAGCAAAGAATTGACATTATGTCGATTTATATTAGTAAATTAAAAGAGCTTCTAAAAGAGTGTCCATGGAGTTTCTCGCTCGTTCTTCTCCATAGGTACCTACGCTTTGGAATGGGCAACTAGCTTCATCTTTCTAACTCACCGACCTTGACAATTCAAAAGTGCCTGTAATTGGTTTATTTGAAATAAATCCTTTGAGTTTGAGTTTGACCAATATAACTAAAAAATTGCATACAAACTTTTAAATACTCTGATTTTAACTTAATACAATAATCACAAAAACCAATTAAAATGCGACGTTGCCAGCCTGCGCGGGATGTACTGTCTTAAAACCCGACTATTACTAATAAGTTCTAAACAAGCTCACTTTTCAAGCAGGTCAAATCTCATGCAGTTGGTGCCATCAGAGCATAAGCATAATCAGCCTAAAATTTCCCCACTGCTGGGACAGGCTTCCTCTCGGTAAGTGGGCATCTGATATAAATCTAAAATAACTGCCACAAACTGATCCAGACTGCTAGAATATAGGTATAATAGATTAAAATTATTTCTAAAAAGTGTGGGGTGCTTAATATTAATTTATTATAAAAATACCTCAAAAAGCACCCCACGCTTTTTTGAAATTATTTTCTGCTTTTTTAGTTTGGTTTTTTAAAGCGTGTTTTTTCGATTTTTAAACCTGTTATTTATTTTTTAATTTTTAGTTCTACTAATTACAAAAGCGTGATTTTTTTTAAATGATTGTATTGTTATCGGTCCTCGATAAGTCTAAAAAGTTTAAATTAAATCTGACCGTTTGAAGTAGGTCAAAATCAAGACCAACGGTGTCAGTGGTTACAAACATACAGGAGAAGCTAATAAAAAGCGTGTAAAAATGAGCTTGTTTAATTTTAGTTGCAGTCGGGTTGTAAGACATTTTCATTTTGCTTACTTTTCCATCATTTACTGTGTCTTTGGAATCGTCTCATGAAGCAACAGTTTATGGTTTGATGGCGCCACTGTTTATAGTACCCTACGGAACCTTAAACCAAGTTAAACTCTAGAAATAATTATTCCCTTACCTTAGTATGCTCCCGGAGCATATCGACAGTGAGTCGGTCAACCCTGGTGGGACAAGGCGGCAGCCTGGGCACAGGTATCGAGTTAGACGACGACACAGCCCGCCCGGGGTACGCTAACGCTAACCGCGCCTCGGTGCGTTTACGTTCACGTTCTAACTGACGCCATTGTTCGTAGCACGCGTCCAGTCGGGCGTGTAGGATACCGGATGAAGTCGCTGCGCTTCTGTTGACAACGTTTCTGGATTATTTATTTGATAATATAGTTTGTGATAGCTGCTGATGGATGTCGGAAATTATCTCACGGGAACATGCTACCGAGACAAAAGTAGCTTTCTGCAAATTAAAGTCCCGTCAAAATCGGTCCATCCGTCTCGGAGATTAGCCGGAACAAATAGACAGACAAAATTTTAAAAAAAATGTTGTACATGTATTTAGTAAAAAGCTGTTATTTTGGCATTAGAAACATACACTTTACGACACGTTTAGATTGTTTCTGAAACGTGGGTACAGACTTTAGACATAAGGTAACATCAAGTATGGTTTTTTTTTTTGTCTTGTTTTTTGTTTCACTTTTTGGGTTTTGTTTGTTGTATATGTTTGTGTTTTATTTTTAAACAGTGTCTGCGATTGGATACGGACACTGTCTTTTTGTTGAGGTTTTTCGCATAAAGGGGTTTTTCTTTTTGTCTTGTTTTTTGTTTCACTTTTTGGGTTTTGGTTTGTTGTATATGTTTGTGTTTTATTTTTAAACAGTATCTGCGATTGGATACGGACACTGTCTTTTTGTTGAGGTTTTTCGCATAAAGGGGTTACCTTTCCTTGTTAGCCGCATAAGTTTTTGTACAGTTGTACAGTACGCGTGTCCGCCCCCCACGTAGCCAGGTGTTCAGCTTGGACGTAAGGTAGGATTTTAGGGGGCCGCATAAAGGGGTTACCTTTCCTTGTTAGCCGCATAAGTTTTTGTACAGTTGTACAGTACGCGTGTCCGCCCCCCAAGTAGCCAGGTGTTCAGCTTGGACGTAAGGTAGGATTTTAGGGGGCCATCAAGTATGGTTACATGTCACTGTCATGTGACGGACCCAAACTGATGCAGATCAAAGATGGCAGCTAAAATGAATGAATGATGGTCTTCTACGTAATTGGTTGGTTGAAATAAGATGATAAAGTTAGTCTTATTTATGTGCCTGTTACTTCAGAAGCACCTCATCGTTGTACTGACTTTATCCTAATTTATTTGGGGTCGGCGCAACATGTATTTTTCTTTTTGCTTCTTCTATTAGTCGTCATTTCCGTGGTCAGCCCCTTTCTAACCATATCATCATTCACACAGTCCATCCATCGTTTCTTTGGTCTCCTCCTACTCTAATATCCGTTGACGTGCTCAAAACTTTCCTCACATTTTCCTCATTAATTACCTATAAGGTTTAAAATAAGAACCACGTTTCTTGGTTATTTAAGTTATAGTGGTTGTAAATCCAGATGAATTCTCTTACGAGAAACTCGATTATTACTGATGGTTATCTATACTATGAAGACAATAACACAGAACTTAAATATTTACCTCATATTCCTCATTGCGTAAAATGGTGCCAAAAGAGGTAGATCTAGCATAGGTGATGGCAGTACTGGCGGTGGGACCGGTGGACTTGGGCCTAATAGCGCGCCCAGACCTGAAAATGTAGGCAAAATATTTTATATTGGCAACACCTTATTAGAGGGCTAAAGATAGTAAGCGTAGGACATATTTACTGGCTGAGATGTTCGACTCATTTTTTTTAATACAAGATAAGTTTTTATCCAGTGTGCAAACTGTAACCATAAATTCAGCATATCATTCTAGACCCGCCCATCGCAGAAATTTTTCGTCGGTTATACAAAAACAAATCAGCTGTTTCATAGACAAGTGCAATACCTACGCGGTCAAAATGTATGGAACAGGTGATTTTTTTTTGTATAACCGACGAAAAATTGCTTCGCTGTGGGGTCTAGAATAATTTGTTGATTTAAAAAAAAAATACGTTGCCCCACACTAGGAATTACTCCTGTATTGTGGATACATTTACAAACATTTAAATACACATACACAAACAGCCAGACCCGGAACAACTACTTGTAGGTCATACAAATATTTGTTCCGTGCGGGAATCGAACCCGCTACGCGCAGCACAGCAGTCAATCGCTTAACCACTGCGCCAACCGTGCTGTCAAATTCAATTCATGGTTACAGTTTGCGCACTGGATAAAAACTTAGCCTGTATAAAGAAAACTCAAGTGACATATTTTATTAATGGCTTTTACCTACTCGAGAACCTATTATTGTATTTTTAAATGTTGCTCATCTTTTATCTTAAGCAATACCGTCTTCCTATTTAATGGTGAAAAATGCATATTTTAAACCTTAACTCACCTTACTTACGTACTAGCTTCATTAGACAGCGCGCTGCCGTTTCATTGAATAACTAAAGTATTTTCAAGGCCTTTTATTGAATAAGCAATGATTTTTTTCAGCAAATATTCAATGTAACCAGTTTTATGTATTATTGAATTTTTTAATAGCAAGAATGACGATACTTTAGTTTGTCTTGCGTACCCATTAAGGGCCTGCGCCCACTAACGGTATAGCATGGCAAGGGATTTTTATGCGACGAATATACAACAATAATAATACAACTTATATTTAAGACAATAAAATTCAAATTTAAATGATGATGCCTAAAGACGTCGTGGCCTATGCCTAAGAATACCGCGGCATTGTTGCCGTTCCAATTTCAATTTTACTATCATACTATTAAGTTACATTTCTATTCGTGGTTTAAACATCCCTTGCTGTACCGTGCCGTCAGTGGGTAAAGGTATTCACACGGACTTAATAAAATCGCGGCGGGATTTTTCCGCGCACTGGATTTTCAACTCTCGGGGTTAAAACGAGCATTGAGAATTCAAAAGAGCAGTGGTTGTTTATTTTTTAATCGGCATCTTGCAGGTCAACCTAGGAGGCAGTGGCGAAAGCACCATATAACACGATTCCTTCCGGCTTCCCTTCGGTGATTCGCATCTCTACCGCTTTTGAAAATGGCACGTCAATAGTGTCTACTATTGCCAAAAACTATAGGAACACTACGGGTATTTAATTCACCATAATAAAACAAAATCGCTTATTTTAGCTTTGTATTACACTAAATTAACCCGGCGCCAAAACGTCATAATCGGGAACTAACAATCATACAATACCCATCCCGTCAAGATGTCACTTGCCAAGATGCCACTATGGACGAGAGCAAGCCGCTGTACTACGAGATATTATTACAGAGACAGATATAGAAAAATGCGTCAACGAGAACGAGATGGAGGAACATTGCACATTTTATTTGGTTTTCAGTTGTTAAATTTTATTGTATTCGATTATTTGTATGCATTTCTATATTCATTTTGGATTGATAGTATTTAAGTACTCTTTATTGATAAGTCAGCAAATTAAAACTGGCTTCGCTTCGACTTCTCTCTTAGAAAAATTACCTCGCCGCTGCAACAGAGTGCATTTTAGCGCGTCGAAAATCAAACAGTGTGGTTGGTACGGTTCGATTTTCAACCCTCGGCGCTAAGCAGTGCGTTGAAAATCCAGTGCGCGAAAAACTCCCGCCGCGGGAACGTGGGAAAAGTCAGTACCACTAAAACCTTATTGTCTTCCTAATATTTTTATTACGATAATGTAATAAATAATAGAACGGCACGTCTATAATTCCCGAAGGCCTAGGCAGAGGGTGTACCTATATTTCGTCAGTTATGTTTAAACGTCCTGTAATAGGGGGCGAGTCTATTGCGACAAACACCAAAAAACATGTTTAGAATCGAACTTATGACCTCTGCAGTAGCACCTGCGACCATTAGACCAACGAGGCAGTCAAGTCAATGTAATAAAAGTAAACTTACCGAGGTTAAAAGGGTTATTCTCATGCAAAAACGACACATCAACATTCAACTGGCTCGGCGGTGGTCGATTCCGCATCAACAAGCTCATCTGTCGTGCCAACTCTTGGTTCTGTCTTATCATAGCTGCTTGCTGCATATTATCCCGACCGAGATTCTCAAAGTTCGTCCTATCATTCATATTCCCATTCCCTTGGAAATTCTCACGAGGCATCATAGGATTCATATCACGACGTTGCATCAAATCGTTCTGGTTATACCCATTCGATCGATTGTAGTTAATCGAATTCGCGGCCGAAACGGGCGTCGATTGATTCGAATAATCGAAGTTCTGACCCATAGGACTCTTATCATTCATTTGGGCCATCATATTATCGTAGAAGTTACCCTCCCCATAGTTCCTGCTAGGCGGCATTTGTTGAAAGTTCCTATTACCGAACATTTTGTTCCTCTCCTCTTGTCTGAAATCCTCATTCGGAAAATGGCCATTTAAATCCATCGGCATCCTCAAATCTACGTTGTTAATACCGTTTTCTTCACGAGACCTATCAAAAGGCAAGTTCAATGAATTCAAATACGACAATATTTCAGCGTCCTGATTCTGATCCTTCAAGAAATTCTCGTATTTGTTAGGAAACCTCTGTGTATTATTGAATGGGGTCTCGAAATTCGTATTGAAGTTCATATCAAGGTTTAGACTATTTGGCCGGCTGAAGTTGGGAACTGGGAACATATTAGCTTCAGGCAACGAATTTCTTTGATTAGGCTCGAAGAAATTGTAATTGTTGAATTTTTCGTCGTATTTGTTTGTAGGCGGAGTTGTGAACTGCGCTCCGCCGATTTCTTGGGCAGCAAGTCTTAATAAATTCAGCTGTTCTTGAGTTACGGTTTCGGCGGTAGTATCCGGTACCGTTTCGATACCAAGTAACGTGTTTACATCGTTCTCATAATTGCCAAAACCGTTTGTATTACCAAAACCGTTTTGTAAGTTGAAACTGAACCCGTTTTGGTCCGATTGGTTGAAGTTGAAGAGTTGGTTGTTCTGGTACGAGTTGAAAGGCGGTGGTAAGAATGAGTTTCCTTCGTTTTTAGGATACTGGCTATTCGCCTGTATGCTATTTAGAGGCTTTTCCGGCTGTTGTAAAGAGCTGTAATAGAAAAGCAAAAGGCTTATTAATATTTAGCATAAGTACATAAAGTCGATTTTCTGACAGGTTTGTAAATATTTTAGTTTCCACATGGGTTGTCCTAGTACTGGGAGCAAATGCTCTATAAATCAAAACCAAATAATTCTGAATCATATTTTTTGCGTTGGCATGAAAAATGGCTCCTTAACAAACCCACGACATTTATTTCTACAAAGAACCTAAGCAACAAGTCAAATGTAATGTCGTGTTAAAGTAACACGACTTTTAATCTTATCGATCAATCAGCTTACACAAGTATAATAGTTTTATTAACTACATTTGTTGTAAAGACTTTCTTTACAATGATACTGTACAATTGTCTTTTATTCTTTGAATATAACCTTTTTACACAATAGTTCAGCATTCTCTTAAAAGGGATGATCGGCAACTATAGTCGCTGAATAAAAGCGAAAGAAATGTATATCAAAAATATAAAGGTGCCTTGCATTGGCCGTTGATGAACGGTTTATCATTGATGTAAAATGTATTAAGCGAAATAATTATTTTGTTAAGAATTGTATCCAAACAATACCTATAGTTCTTAAAGGGTAACCGCAGGATACACGTCCAGTACATAAACAGCCTTATTTCATTCTGTTAATCATTTATTAAAGGCCTATTCAAATATAAGCAAAAGGGTCTTTATTATAATGCCGACCATGCTTAGTTCGTTCGTTGGAACAACTCATAATTTTTTTGTTCTTGGAGTTTTAACCAACGATATGGAAAGTAAACAATAAAAGGGGGTCAGATCACTAGGTCATAATAAATACTTTTATAATCTTTTAAGTAAATAAAAACTAGACTAATTGTTATTATGTCACATGCATATTCATGATGCTCGGCGCTAGACTAATAAATTATACCCAATAATAAATAGCGATGCAGCATTTTATACATCTTATTTTTATGCCCAATTTGATATTTGATAAAGAAAAGATAACTAGAGGTCGTGGCGCCCTTAAAATGTCGTTCTTAAAAAAGAATGTTACGTCAATAATTTGGCATTGTCTAAAGCGATTGTTGAGTATTCTTAAATATTTAAAAACACGTGATTATTGGCTGTTGAAACTTGAAACTTTCATCTCTTGTTGGCTGACTCGGCAGATATTTATTTCTATTGTTTTTAGTGTATTAACTTTTTACCGATGAGCAAAGCTACTAACCCCTTCCATAGAGAGGGAGCCCCAGCAGTGAGAATGCTATAGGCTGATAAGCGAGGCAAAGCTAACTAAGCCTTTATCAATAACCATACATTATTTTCCTGATTAACTACGTGCACATTACATTGCTCGTTAACCCCCTTATTTATAAACGATGCTTAAAGTAATGATTAACGTCTGTTTAACCATACATTTGTGATGTTTAAACATCATTTAATATTAATCATCGTTTATGAATAAGGGGGTAAGTCATTACGGGGTTCCCCGACAGCAGCTATTTCTTTTTCATGTGTTGTGATATTAGGATAAATAATATTATTAATGTGGCATTGAATTTAATTTTCTTTCTAAACTACGATCAAGTCACAGGGACAATTCTCGTAATTTTAAGAACGTTCACAGTCTCAATACCTCGAGTTTCCATACATTTTTGACAAGTTATTGACATTGCTTGTCGCCGAGATGACACTGCGACTAGATTTTGAACGTTTTTAATTACGAGAACTGGCCTTCTGATCTGTTAGCGCAAATGTCACCACTGAACGCGATCAGCACATCTTAACCCCGTTCAAGAGCTGCCAGTGTCAATATTCCACAACAGTAATGACACGACATGTCGTGAGGAAAGTTTTGAGTATGAATGTCGATGGCTATAAGAGTAGGGGAAGACTAAAGAAACGATGGATGGACGGTGTGAAAAATTATATGGTTAGACAGGGGGTACCTACGGAGATGACGACTAATAGAGAAGGGTGGAAGAAAAATACATGTTGCGCCGATCCCAAATAAATTGGAATGATAATGAATGTTGACACTGACAGCTCTTGAACTCATAATAGCTGTTCCGATTGCTCGATCAAAATAACTACGACGATAATATTCTGATGAAATGAACATGAAGCTTGGTACCTCAAGAATACTTTTCGCTCCATAAAATATGACCTTTACTTACATATAATATGGCCTTTTGGGTCAGAATGTTGGGCCACATACGGGATGTGTGATAGTGTGGTGTTACACGGATGTATAGAATAAGAAATGAGTACATAAGAGGAAGCTTGAAAGTGGCACCGATAACTGAAAAGTTGTGTGGAAATCGCTTGTCATGGTATGGGCATGTGATACGGAGGAATGAGGAAAACGTCGTGAAGAAGGTTTTGAGTATGAATTTCGATGGCTATAAGATTAAGGGGAGACCAAAGGAACGATGGATGGACTGTGTGAATGATGATATGGTTAGACAGGGTGTGACTACGGAGATGACGACTAATAGATAAATTGGGATAAGAGCATGAGAATGTTGAAAATATGACCTTTACCTACAGAGCCATGGTGAACAGCTACCTACCATAATTAACAACTAGAATAGACACAATGTTACGTCTCGACCTATTGTTATGTCCAATGTGCAACGGCCACTTTAATATGCACTTGCAAACGCAAGATCAATTTCTTTACAGCGCTATAATAGGTCGCTTCCTGTGCGACACAGATTCACATGCATTGACGTAGATGTAGTTCTAGATCGTTCGTTATACATGGTCCGTAATCTGTACAGCACAGACTAACTGCAAAAGCTTGGTATTGTTTATGACTTGTATTAGCCACTGCTGGGCAAAGGTCTAAAGGTAGGTATTTAGACGAAGTTAACTTTAGTTTTAAAACAGGATTTTAATATTTTGGAAAGTTTAGCATAATCAGTCTTTAACGTTTCTACTACTGGGATACAGGCCTCGTCTCTGTAAGACGGAGTGGGCCAACCCATAATCCACCATGTGGGCCTAATGCGAATTACTAGATGACACGTCTTCGAATTTTTGGTTACATAGTTCGACTATTAATCGAATTCAGTAACTTGACAGTTGAAGAGTTGCCAGATTTTGACAAAAAAAGATAGTGAGGTGTTGTAAGAATGACCGAAATTGAATGAACTTGAAATAATGTACTTACGTACATTTAACTTGTTTTAAAAACATGATATGCACTATTAAATATTGTAGAATTTGCTGTATATTTGTTTTCAGTAGTAAGGTAATGTTTCTTTCTATTAGAAGAAATGAAAAAAAAAAAAAAAAAAAAAATATTAATTATTCTTATATTCCACATCTTACAAATCATTATTATTTTTATTTTATAACGAATGATAAAAATGGTTTAAAATGAAACCATTTTTATCATTCGCTCTTTACGCAAAATCGTTCACTACCTCAACACTATTAGTTTTAGTATGGTAACATAATTTTTCTTTGAACTGTCAAGTTACTGAATACAATTGAAAGTCGAACTATAGGACATGCCTGGCACGATTTCCACATGATGTTATCCTTTACTGTTTTGAGAACAGGATCAAGTTCGACAGCTCTAAATGCATGCGCGTCTTTCTTTTTTTGTCCGTTGATAATAAAATATAAGTGATAGTGCCAAATATTATAACCATCCTTCTGTGCTTCTTATCCCAATGAATTTGGGTTCGACACAGTATGTTTTCTTCTTCCATACATCTATTAATTGCCACCACAAAATCCATCCATTATTTCTCCGGTCCTTCCATACTTGTGAAGATTGCCAATAGGTTCTGGACAAATATCTCGTTAAAACGAAAACTGGCAATCCCACAATGACATACGAGATTTTTTTTTTGATTTGCCTCTGTTCATTTATGAGCGGCAAAATAAAGTTTTTTTTTTAAGTTCAATATTTTTTTTTAATCAACTCACCTGCACCCATCTGAAGGTCCGGTCTCATCGAGAATTTTTGTGATGAGATCACGGACGATCGTATTTTCTTCCATAATGCGTTCCGACTGTGAACAAAAAGAAATCAGTTACACATTGTATGTAATTATTTAGATAAAAATGCAGATTCGTTGGTAAGCACATCACTTGAGAATGGCGCTTGGGAATCGTTTTCAAATATGGGATAACTAAATGCCCTTTTTTTCAATGGAATTTTTGAAAGAATTATTGAAATTTGGACAGGACAATGTCTGTCGGGTCAGCTAGTACATAATAATAATATTATCATCATCATCTGCCAAGCCTTTTCTCATACTGAGGTTGGCTTCCAATCTTACCGGATGCACCAGTATTGTACATGGGGCGACTGCCAATCTGATCTCTACAACCCAGTTACGGGGTAAAACAATACCCTTTGGAACTACTTTACTCGTTGACTTACAATTCGACATATTCCTTCCAGGGCCTGAATTCACTATGACCACTTAACGATTCCTTACTCATAACCACGTCAATCACACGCGAATTCTGCTAGTATCGTATTAATAATATCGACAAATTGTCTTGGAACATACAGAATATGACATTTCGATTCCGTACCATTACATTGGTTTCTTAAAAAAAATCTATATTGACATAGTTTGAACGTAGTAAGATTCCGCGGAGAATCATTATAGCGATACAGAATTGGGGCCCAGAACGTGATGATAGTTTAAAAGAAAAGTGATATTTAAGTAATGAAGAATTTTGGGAAACAAATCTTAGAATTTCTCGCATATCATGTATTGCAAAAGGAATACGTTGAATTACAACTTAACCTGCGTAATAATTTCACTTAAAACATTGGAGAAGACGTACATAAACCTTCTTTTAAGCTCTCACCAGAAAATCGAGCTGTGTCCTTGTACGTCAGAGTAAACACCGGAACACTAAGCCCCTACGTCCCTGAGCACAGAAGGTCCTGACCTGAATATTGTAGTTTTAGCTTTGAACTTTTTCCGTCTTATTACATAACGAGGCAGTTTTTAACACGCTTTTATTAGCTTCACCTGTATGTTTGTAAGCATGTTTGTAACCGACTCCTTTGGACTTGATTTTGACCCACTTCAAACGGTCACATTTCTTTTAATTGATGTAGACTTATCGAGGACCGATGACAATTCATTAATTTTATTCCATAATGTTAAAAAGAAATGTTTAATTTTTGAGGTATTTTTATAATCAATTAATATCAAGCACCCCACGCTTTTTAATAGAATTAAATTATTTTCTACTTTTTTAGTTTGGTTTTTAATCGTGTTTTTTAGTTTTTTTAAACTATTATTTTTAGTTCTACTAACTACGAAAGCGTGATTTTTCAGGTTTTTTTTACATTATGGAATAAATTTATAAAATTAATGAATTATCATCGGGCCTCGATAAGTCTACAAAGTTTAAATGAAATCTGACCGTTTGTAGTGGGTCAAAATCGCGCCCTAAGGAGTCGGTTACAAACAAACATACAAGTGAAGCTAATATAAAGCGTGTAAAAAATTTAAAATAAATAATAATACAAATAACACGCTTTAAAAACCATACTAAAAAAGCAGTATAAAAATTTCAAAAAAGCGTGGGGTGCTTTTAGAGGTCTTTTTAACCAACTTCAAAAAGGAGGTGGTTCTCAATTCGTCGGAACCTTTTTTTATGTATGTTCCCCGATTACTCGAAAATGGCTGGACCGATTAGGATATTTTTTTTTTTTGTTTGAAAGGGTATACTTCCTAGGTGGTCCCATGATCATCAAGATCTGATGATGGGATCCTGGAGAAATAGAGAGAACTCTTCAAATTTTATAGGCACATTTGAAGCGATTTGGGTAGTTTTTGGAAGATTACTTTCTCGGAGTGGTCCCATTTCAATTTGGTGAAGATCTGATGAAGAACTTCGGAGATAGGCAACGGAACTCCTCAATAAATGATAGCAAATGGACTGGAATTGCTGAAATCTCATGTCTGTCTATTGTTTATACCAATTTCACGCCGGTACGCTGTGAAGGGGTGCACATGTGAACCACTAAAAAGTGAAAAATAAAAACATTTTTCAAAAAAAAAACGACTTCCAGAAAAACACTACATAGTGAAAAATAACTTTAATTTCAGAACACTTCTTCTCTTCTTCTTCTACTTCTTCGTCTTTCTTGAAGTTTTTGTCACCTACGTGACAAAAACTTCAAATACATTTCCAAAGTCACCGACTTCCGACATTAAAGTTATTTTTCACTATGTAGTGTTTTTTTGGAAGTCGGTTGTTTTTTTTTAAGTTTTTATAATCAATTAATATCAAGCACCCCACGCTTTTTGGAAATTACTTTTTGCTTTTTTAGTTTTTAAAGCGTGTTTTTAGATTTTTATAATCTATTGTTTATTGTATTTGTAACCTCATTCCAGCTGAGGTATAAATTGACAAGCTAGATTCGGGTTTACAGAGAGTTTTCGTACTTAGAAGTTTTACCTTGTTCAGAATAGTTTGAAAATCAGAAATGCCTAGATGATTTTATTCTAGATCTTTGGATCCAGCTCTTATTATAAATCTTGTTTTTTAAAAGGCCGTATAGATTAGGATGTTTAAAAAGTTGCTTAATTTAAGCGGTTTTAAGTATCTACCACTTACTTTTACACGAACTTAATTGTGAGACACGACTTGATTGATCCATCGTGTAAAACCCGGTTCCTATTTCATGAAACGGATCATTTCGTATACCAATGAAACTAGGTGTTAGATGAGGGCATAGTAACCGATCCTTTGAATTGGTTCCGAGAAAAACTTTACCTTTAGTAATCAAAAGCTTCGAAAGGGTCAATTTTGAAAAAGTTTGGTGTCTAACTTAAAGAAAAATACCAGACTGTTCGCTATAACATCTAATAAATATTAGGAATCGGGTTAAAATTCACTCACACACTCTCATAATCTAGGCTTAGCTCTAAAATACTTCAATAATAGCATCAGGATTTAATTTTTTCACGCTGACCTACTTGTGACCAAGTTCGACGTTCCGGTTCATGTTTGAACGTAAGTTCTTGTGAGATATGGTCAATATCAAAATATTGGCTGAACTTATTTCCGTCCTTGAAGGGTTGAACGAAGGCGTTACAATTTCATCATAGCAGCTGAAAAACGTCCACTGCTGGACATAAGCCTCCCCTAAAAGGGGCGGATTTCACTTAATCGCCACACTTAGCGATCGCAGTATGGTGGTCAAATGCATAAAGAACGCTGCTGCCCATTCTCTAGTAAGTCCTTTAGTCGCCTTCTACGACACCCACAGGAAGAAATGGGACGGTGCTATTCTTTTACGTCCGGCACCACACGGAACAATTTGAATCATGGAAAACTTATTCAAAAGATGCATCTTTGGGTATAGGTACTACTTATTTGTGATTTTTCAAAAACATTTAAGGATAATCAGCTTATAACGTTCCCACTGCTGGAACACAGACTGTTAGAGGAAGTGGGCCATAATCCACCACGCGGGCCCTGTGCGGGTTGGTGGATGTCACATGTTTCCACTGCGTTGATCGCTCTGAACACAGTGGAGCATACGGTGAAGGTCGGCCCGGCTTGGGCGGAGCACCGCTGTGTCCTTGTGGAGGCGATCGGCGGCGGCGATCTCTCGCGTCCGGTCCTGGTCCAGGCCATGGTACGGAGCGATAGTGCGTGGGTAGCCGTCACCTCCTTCTGCGAAGCAGTAATGCTCGCGAAGAGGGAGGCAGCGCACGTGAGGGAGAGGCAGTACATGCGCCCTCACGGCCCTAGTTACCGCAGGAGACGCCCTGGGCGTCGGGAATCCCAGGCTGATTTCCGGCCACCGTAGGCGCGGGCTTGCGGATGGCGAGTAATGCTCGCTGTCCGGTAAGGACCAAGCCCGGGTCGACGGCGCGTTGTGTTTCACGCGCGCCTCAAAGAGATGTCAGCCCGAACTGGTGGGATCCGCAAGGGCCGATGCCTGCCAGAGGTGCGGGTTGTTCGAAAGAGATACCGTGGCCAGTGGCACACATGCAACTGAAAGAACACGGATGCGTTTTAGTCAGTAAAAGTCTGACACGAGAGAGCGGGAGAAGTTATTTGACGATTTCCGACCCAAAATAAATCTCATCTAGTTTGGCCTCGTTTGATTCGTATTGACGAGTACTTTGATTCTACATATATGGTAATCAGGGCCTGATGCTGGAGCTGGAAGCTGGCCATAGGAACTCCGCATTAAACCGACACAACCCCATCGAGTTTGGGGTCGTTTGATTCGCATTGACGAGTACTTTGATCCTGTATGGTAAACAGGGTCTGATGCTGGAGCTGGAAGGTGGCTATAGATACATAACACTTTAAGTGCTCAGAACAACACTTAAAATTAAAACAAGCTTTTATCATTACTTGTTAATAAAACGAACTAAAAAGTTAAAAATAATTTAATCTTAATTATTTAAATAAAAGCGTGTTATTTGCATGTTACACCTACACCTATTTCTAACCGTCAATATTTAACACGCTTTTATTTAAATAATTGGGATTAAATTATTTTTAACTTTTTAGTTCGTTTTATTAACAAGTAATGATAAAAGTTTGATTTTTTTCTTTACATTTTGGAAACTAACTTGCTAAGGCAGTAAAATCACGCGTCGTACCTACACCGCCACGTCTGACATAGATGACACACATTGTAACATTATTACAGTGAACAAATAAATTTAAGTGTTGTCATAAAATGGGAGAATAACCTCTAGTTGTCTTTTATAGGTAACCCCTGTTATATAGTTCTTAAGGAGCTAAGTGACTTTGTTACAAGATCAATCCATTAACTAACACCTACTTCGTCTGTTTTAGAATAGGTTTGGGATTTGGTGGTACTCAGTTTTTGGAATAGGTACTAAAAGGGACTTAACACTGGGAAATGTGGGCGTACCTATTATGTACACTTCTGCCTACCCCTTCTGGGAAAACAGGCGTGAATGTTAAGTTACTAGAAAGTCAAATAAAAAGTGCTGTTTTACGTGAAAACTGTACTACAGTAAAAACTTAGAAGTAAATACCTACTAACCTAACTTTCGTAAACAAAACTCAAATAACAGAATTAAAAAAAATTATGTTCAAAGTTTCATTTAAACAAAATTCGTAAGAATGACGGCAATAATATTATGTAGACGCATGAAAAATAATACAAGACCACTGACCACCAATGCAAATTCACCCTGTATAAATACCATTTTTTTTATACTGATATTATAACTTACTATATTTTTGACAGTAAAGTACTTCTAGAGGTAGGTCATTGAGGATTTTTGGTTAATGTAATTTAACTGTTAATCATTAATGGTCAACAGGTTAAAAAGCTGTTAAATTATTAACAGGTTTTGAATGTTCAATCGGTAGCGTTTTGCGTTAATTTATGTCAACGTTTTTAAAACAGGTTAAAAAAGCTGTTAAAATATGAACAGGTTTTGAATGTTCAATCGGTAGCGTTTAGCGTTAATTTATGTCAACGTTTTCAAAACAGATTAAAAAAGCTGTTAAATTATTAACAGGTTTTAAATGTTCAATCGGTAGCGTTTAGCGTTAATCCGTTGACGTAAATTAACAGCATTGGCAGCTTTTTATTTTCAACTGGTTTTATTTAGAACTCAATGAAATAATGGCTATTGAACTAATGCGTTTTGTTCGTTGACGTAAATTAACAGCTAATATTCTCAACCTGTTTTTTTATTTATGTTTAACAGTTATCTCGTTGACGAATGAAAAGTCGTTAAAAAAACAGTTTATTGATTCAACGACCACCTCTAGTTTCTACAAGGGTGTTGTCATAAATAAACCAAAGCTCGCCATGACCAGATGCAACAAAGTAAATATTTTATTGGCACAATCAAGGTCCACTAACACTTAAATTGCCTGTTGAATGCAACTGAAGCAATATAATCAAAGCTGTACCATGGAAACAATGTATTGTAGTGTAACAGGGCAATTTAATTGCTCTGTGCAAATAGGTTTTGATTGGTTGCCTCAAGCTTATTTATGGCTTTTTTAATCTATTTCTAAATAGGTAAGTAGGTGATGTATGCAGTTGGTGCTAAGAGTGGCCAGTTTATTTTATTTTATTGTAATGAATGTCGACACATAGTATAAAATAAAGTCGCTCTTCGTGTCTGTCTATCACAACGGCGTTGTTCTCCCAAAACTACACAACACATTTTTATTCAGTTTCCACCTTCATTTAGATCATTTACTCCGGAAGGTTTATGTGTACAGTTCATTAGAATTCATCTGCCTAGCCTTTTCTAAAGCATATAATATTAAACTTACATATTATATTAAAGAAATAAATCTCGATGATATGTCAAGCGGTGAACGCGCGGGCGTTTTGGGGAACTGTCATACGTAGGTTATTCTAAGTTAAGAGGTATTTTCAATGGCAATGATAAAAAAAAGAATAGTTAATTTATTTGAAATAAAGCTGTGATATCTTAAAAGTTATCATCTTCTTGGTCACAAACATTCACGAAGTAAATGTACCTATTTAATTTAATCACAAAAGCACCTAAAACATGAAAAATGTATATCCCCTGTTCTGTCCTCTAACCGATTATGTTCAGTTAGTGAGTCAGTAGTTTTAACTAACTTGTAATTATTTAATAAATTAAATTTCGTATAATTTAGAAACTAGACTAACTAAATTTATAGAAATAAATCTCGATGTTATGTGAAGCGGTGAAAGCGCGGGCGTTATGGGGAACTATCTTATGTAATTGTGATGTTTAAAAGTGCAAATTCTCAGTCAAATCTGAACTTAATTTAATAGGATTTGGAACGGCGGCGGCGACGGCGGAGCTAAGAATGAAACCATCAGGGTTGGCCAAAGTGAGATAGAATACGTGGATGAATACATCTGTCTAGGCCAAATTATCTCACCCACAGACAACATTGAAAAAGAAATCAACGGAAGAATAGCAAACCTATGGAAAAGATATTGGAGCATGAAAGAAATAATGAAAGATAAAGAACTGCACATATCGATTAAATCGTAAGTTTTCATCACATGCATTCTCCCTGTATAAGGAAGTCAAACATGGGCCCCCACTAAATTGAACAGTAAGAAATTAAACATATGCCAGCACTCGATAGAGAGAAGCATGATGGGAATCAAGAAAATAAATCGAGTAAAGGTTGGAAGACATCAGGAAAAATTAAAAATTAAAAAAACCCCCGACCCAAAAAAAACTCTAAAAGTAACAAAATTAATATTTATTGGCCTTTTAAGTTGTAGGTAACATTTTGATCAAGGCATTGTCAAGTCGGGGGACGGCTAATGGAAATGTTAGGCCTCCTCTGTTTGGCGTTTTCATTGACCGACCCCGACTTGACAATGCCTTGATTAAAATATTACCTACTACTTAAAAGGCCAATAAATATTATTTTTGTTACTTTTTAGAGTTTTTGTTTGTGTCGGGAGTTTTTTAAATTTTTAATTTAACTTTTATTTCCTGCTTTGTAAACTTATTGTCTCGCTTAAATCTGCGCAGCGTTGCGTATGTATCCCACAGTGAAGTTGTTACTAATTTATCCTCATTCCTCGTCCTGATCACCATTTATCTATAACCTATTCATTGAGACCTCTTCAATGAGCCCAAACACGATACTTCTGCTGTTTGCTGGTGAGTAACTTGGGTATCCTGGAAAATCCAGGTGATGCTCCAGCATCAGTTCAAGGTTACTTTGTTCGTCTAATATCATTGAAGTAATAGAATACGAAATTTCGACTTGATCAGACCCATGGAAGATGCTCAAATCCCTTCATCAACCAGAAAAGACCTGATAATCTTCAAACGGCTGAACCGATTTTGATGAAACATATCTGAGAACACTCCCGACTAATTCACCTTTCAAACAAAAAAAAAACAAAATCATAATCGGTTCATCCGTTCGGGAGCTACGATGCCACAGACAGACACACACACACACAGACACGTCAAACTTATAACACCCCGTCGTTTTTGCGTCGGGAGTTAAAAACACAATGGGTCGGGACATAGCAGCAGTTTTGTTTAAATCTTCTGCTACAATAATTAAACCAAGTAATTCTAAGTGATTATAAATAGTTGTTCCAGTACATTCAATTAAAGACTTCCTACTTGATAAAAAAAACTAGAGTCAAAAAGGTAAACAAAGTGGCTTGTAAACACATTTTAATCCTCTCGCTTTACACCTATTTTTTACATAGCACAAAAACATATTAGTTTAGCTTTTTATTGAACTGAGTAAGACACACACACACAATACACTCATCAGAATACTCAATATTGCAAATAGGTACTCAAAATATAAAACCATTTACCTGTTTAAGTTTATCTGTACTGGCACCAAAGTAAATAAACAATTTTTGCATCAGCAATATTATAAACATAAATTATTTGTTCCTTGAATGAATTACCTAATCAGATTGATAACTAATCTTTGACTGAGATTAAATATAGAAGTAGGTATACATAATACTGCAGGTTCAATAATACCAGCTGCACAGAAATATTTATAGATAAATATTGTCACAGCTGTTTGGACTTTTAGGGCCTCCTCAAGAAATCATTATCCGTCTAACCTTTTCCCAACTATGTTGGGGTTGGCTACCAGTCTAACCGGATGCATAAGCTGAATACCAGTAATACATTAACCCTTGGTAAGACCGGTTGTCAGACTTTTGGGCTTCTGACGACCCCTAACATCTGTCAGATCCACGAATGATAGCCGGGACCAACAGCTGAAAGTGGTTTCTGAGGCACGGTGGGGTCTTGGTATGTAAAGCATTTATTTTATTGGTTTATTTATACCTAAATACCAAGCAGTTGGCAATTATTAATGTAGCACTTATGATAATACTGCATTTAAGCTGTAACATAAATCAGGTATGGGCACCTTCCAGTGCTCATAACTTATCCATATCGGCAGGCAAATGTTAGTCTTATATCTGACACCCTAAGAGCTGTTCTGCACTGCATTCTCTTAAACTGTTGAAGTTTTTCCATCAGTCTGACTTTAACTGGACATTTTGGCTAAAACAAGAAAACATGGCACTGTGCGGTGTAAGCTTAGCAAGTGCCTAAGATCATCTGTAGTTACAGACAACCTCCAGTGGCTGGTGTGGTTGTATTGGACCTATTTAAGAATCCTCACATGTGGAGACTCTTTTCAGTGAATTTATTTTAGCATTTGTTGCTATGCTAAGCTATAAAATTAGACCTTATAAATTAAACATTACCTATACTGTCTACAACGAATTATTTAATGTTTCAGTTTGTCATTATTTCATAATTATATGTATGTTGTTGGAAAATGTCAATGAGTCCCGACTCTTGCACAAGGTTTAAAATGTATTACAGGAGCTATTGCATACTTGCATTTTGTCAGCTTCAAAACAATTGCACTAATTGCATCAGAAATAATGTCAATAAACAATACAACTTTAGGCAATCTCTCTTATTACAAAAAAAAACCTAACTTTAGCTCCAGCTGAAACATTAAAGTTAATTTTTGTATTTCAGACTGTATTCTGACTAAGGTAAAGCTCTTAACATAAAATAAAATGTTGATACCAAACCAATGGTTGAAGCTTAAAATTAAAATTCCTTGTATTTTTACAAATTGCAGGTCAGCACCAGAATATAAGTTGTAAATCTTACAATAATTTTGTTTTTTTTTTTTTCAATGTTGCGCTAAACTTGGACTTCCCCTGTATTTCCCTGACAAGTGCAAACCCCATTTTCCCAAGACATTTTACAAGAGGTACACTGACTGATGCTCTTGATGATCTGTAATAGGCAGAAATGAGCACTTCAGGGTCTAATTTGAGTTGGAAAAATGGAAACTTATGTCTAATTCTAGATGGCTTCAATAAGGCTTATGATGATGTCAATATGTAACCTTGTTTTAAAGCAGAATAAATAATTCAACAGTTTCTAAGTAAACAGATATGAGAATGTATATCAGCAAACTTAAAATACAAAGTCCCTGTTTTCGCAACATATTAAAGGTGACATGACAAAATAGGTCAAAAGAACTTATAAATAATAAACAAAACCAAATTTATGAAGACAGATGTTGCTTATGTTAATAATTTAGCATTGTTATTTAAGAATTGTTCTATCAAGGACACTAATTGTTTTCTTAGTGGAATCTGACACTATTATTTGATTTCTATAATTACAGTTGTTACAAGGTCTAATTATTATTGTACCTTTGGAGATATTTACTGCTTCAGTTGAGTGATTCAGCTATAGGCAGGAATTGCAACTGTGTTTGCATTGAAGCTCATTGTTATAGAAAGTGGGTAGGTAGGTGTTAGCATATTGTCCATTTATGCTACATCTCATTCTGGACATCTTTCATAACATTATAATGTCGTCATACACATTAAAGTAGTTTATTTATAATATGTTACCTTGTTATTTTGTCCTCTAACGTACAAACTACATAATTCTAAAAATATTATGTGCATTCCCCGATGTCATTACCTACACTTCGTCAAAAAAATATCGGAACACGACACAAAAAATATCACAACAAATGTTCACTAAAACCATATTTCACACTCTTAACAGTCCACATAATGTAAAATAATGCACTTGTAACAAATATTTTGTGTAATATCACCCGGATTCCAGGTCAGATTGACAGTCCAAGACATTTACAACACCCATTGAAAAATGGCACGATACAAAAACACTCACTTACCTGATCTGTTTCATTTTCGACGGTTTTGTACGCATTACTTAAGTGACATAAATCACTGAAGGCCATTTAAATTATAAAATTATTTCTTGCCACGATACATATGAGCTTACTTCGGTGCTAAGCCATTTTTTCCATTGACCTACATGTGTATAAAATTATACGTGCTTACTCGCAACGGTGTTGCTGTCACGAAGCGACAATTTAGTCGGAAAATAACATTTGATTCGTGAAAAACTAAGTTAAAAAGACTTTTGTGGTAAAACTTACATGGTAAATCGTCAGTTTTCAGTTAAAAATATAATTTTTTCATGGAGTGAAGATTTTTATTTTGTATATTTCCCGCCCTTTCAAATAATTTTGAAGACTTTATTTTTTTTAAATACCAACCAGACTTCATTTTCAAAGTTAAAGAATTCACCTACAAAAAATGCACTTATTCAATGAATTTATTATCAACTTAAAATGCGGTTTTTAATTCAAAAGTTTAGCGAAGTATCAAAACTATGTAAATATTTGTACAAATACTCTGGTGTAGCATTTTGAACTTAGAAATGGCAACACTGATGATTTACAAAACATCATTCGTTGCTTAAATAGTACAAAATCCTAGTAAACTCAAATAAATTTGTCGGTCATCAGATGATTAAGTTATGATATTATATGGGATTATAAACTGCTCAATTTGAAAATTAAGAGATCAAAAGTCTAAGGCTACGCCATCTATTTATGTTAGAAAAAACTAACATAGCGCAACAGATAAACATATTGGTTGCTAGATGGCGCTATTTAGTGTTGGAAGCAAACAAACTCTTTACTACTGTCGCCTACAGATTGCGCTACAAGAGAGATTTTTTCTGCTTTATAATTTTTAATGTTTCGTAATACTTTGATCTAGGTACTTGGTTCCGTGTGGTGCCGGACGTAAAAGAATAGCACCATCCCATTTTTTCCCATGGGTGTCGTAGAAGGAGACTGAGGGACTTACTAGAGAATGGGGAGCAGCATTCTCTATGCATTTGACCACCATACTGCGAACGCCAACCCGCCTGCCAAGCGTAGCGATTATGGCAAATCCCCCCTTTTGGGGGAGGCTTATGTCCAGCTGTGGACGTCTTTCGGCTGATATGAATACTTTGATCTAGGTCGCCAGCACTACTGTAGTGCGCGGGTTCCTGGGCTCGGTTCCTAGATCGGAAAAAATTCGGAAGAAGTTCTCAATAGTTTCAGAGTCAGGATTTGCGAGTACCTACCTACTCTGTTAGAGACAATGGTTAGCCCCTCCTCACTCTTACATGGGAATGAATATATCTCTATAGGCGTGCGTTAATTTAATATTTCTAAGTCAAGAAGCAAAAAAAATTGGTACTTAGTATGTGTAGGTACATCTTCCAATATATAAAATTTCCATGTCACAATGTTAGTTACCGTACTCCTCCGAAACGGCTTTACCGATTTTTACCAAATTTTATATGCGTATTCAGTAGGTCTGAGAATCGGCTACTATCTATTTTCCATACCCCTAAGTGATAAGGGTTGTTCACCCTAAATCATTTATAAGGCAAAACAACGTTTGCCGGGTCAGCTAGTAACAGTTTATAGGAAAGCCGAATGAAACGTAGCAGCCGTAGCAGATGGTGGCAGTCTATAGTTTTTGCCTATCTCCACGGGGAGAAGGCGTGTTTTTGTGAAGGTAGGAATGTCTTTCTAGCCATAAAGAAAACGATGAAAATCGTGCCTACTTACTAATGTTCGTACGTGCCGCCCCTCACAGCGTGCCGTATTTTGTTGATACCTACAAGCACTACTTATATTACGTAGGTATTTTAGCCTCATCCTATCGCCTTGTAACTCGTGTCAGCCGATGGGGTTTCGCTTCGGCATTATTGTCGAACTTCCATACAAACATTAAACCCCTATAAGGTATGAATTTTCAAAAATCCTTTCTTAGTTCTCACCTTCGTTACAATAGGAAACACTTGTGCAATTTTTAGCTTTTAGCCCACGTTCCCACTTAATAATAATAAATAAGCCAGGATTATCCACCAGCAACTTGTTTTCAAATACAATCTTGTGGACTCGGAAGTACCGTAGTATATAGGTATGTGGCCGACCCAGTTCTCAAAAATGGCACTAGGTATCACTTTGTATTGGGATCGATCTATCATCACTGACAGGACTATTGTAGCCAATAAGCCGGACATAGTGATAGATAGATCGATTAGAGCGTCGCACAATGATTATTGATATAGCAGTCCCGCATGACGAGAACCTCGTAAAAGCTAAAAAAGATAAGCAGATCAAGTATCTTGACCTGGCAAGCGAGGTTGTAGACATGTGGAATGTGGATACAGCAGTCATTGTGCCGATAGTCGTGACGTGATAGCATTATAGCCAAGAGCCTCAACCAACACCTCAGAAGGCTCTCGTTATGCAGCCGGATCAAGGGCTTGATCTAGAAAGCTCCAAGCAGCACGCAAGCGTTTTCAACATACATATAACAGCCTATTTAGAACTTAGAGTTCCTTTAGAGACTTACAAGAGTGTCAAAAAATTATTCAATCTGTATTAAGGGATCCGCGAAAGCTTAGGGTATTTAAACAGAATATGAAAACTCCACTATACAGCTTAAGTATTTTGTGACACTTTAATCTGGTTTTATCGTTAAAGCTGTATACAAGCTGTATTTTGCATGTGAACACTTACTTATTACAGCTCTTAGTGTTATTATAGTATCACTTAAGACTTGTTTCTGTACAAAGGTGTATGCAAACTCCGTTCTAAAACTTAATTTTATGGCGTAATTGTACACTCTTGTAAATACAGTGGTTTTATGACTTCTGTTTTTAAAGGTGTTTTAAAACTAAAAAAATAAATGACAGCTACAGTACAGCTTTATTTTGTATTAATGACAGTCACTCGGAAAGACTTTACGGTCAACGAAGAGGGTTCCGTAGCAAAAACATTAAACAGGGTTATTAATGATCATAACAGTTATGTTAAATGTGTAAATTTAATTCAACCTTTGGAACATGATTATGACGTTTCTTCATAAAGCAGCGCAAGTAGTTCAAATGATGATTGATTTGAACCATGAGATCTAGTTCTCTTACTGCTTCGTCATATGACGATAATGATAGTCTTTTCACACAGCATTTTGAGGTGGACCAATTATATAAAGGCCGAGATGTTTCATCCTTTACTAATTTGTTGACATCTAATCGCTTTCTTGGCCATCTTAACTTGCCTTTTGATTCCCACAAACTTGGTACAATGCAAAGCTTGTTTTGCCTTTTCTCAATGGTTGCTTAAATTTTAGTCGGCATATTTTCCTGAAAAGAAAGAAAAACTGATATAATACATACAACAAACTAATAATGCTTTACAATAAGTTACTTAGGTAGAAAATATAAGGTCAAATTGAGAATCTCTTCCTTTTTTTTGTTTTACTATATGTAGGTACGTATCATATTGAGTCTGCGTTTTTTATTTCTTTTAGGGTTACCTAAAAGAAATAAATAAAGAAAGAAAGAAATAAAATAAGGGTTACCTTATGAGCATTATAAGTTATGTATAGAGCACTGATATACAGCCTAAGTAATAAAAATATTCTATTATAAAGCTGATTAGCAGCCAAAAGCTGTACAATATAATCCATAACTTACTTAGTACAGCTACTCAGACTATAATACACTCCGATTATCGTTTAGGCTGTTTAGCAAATAGTCGCCATTTTCGTAATTTCGAATGTAGGTATAAAACAAAATGTGAAACATAATTTAAGGAATATATAATGATTTTCGGCTTGATATGAGGGCACAATGATTACACTACCCTCACTTCTGTTATTATAACATTGTTTTTTATTCTAACCTTAAAACCAATATTGACTTACCATATAAATAGTATTTTTCATTAATATCAGATCGATTATTTTGCTGGCGCTTAAATATTTTGACGGAAAACATAGACAGGTTCACAATAAATTTGAATCCGCAATTTCAATTCACCAATAACACCTTCAGATATCTAAGTCCAAGATTACGTTTACTTACTAATAAATATTATAAATAACAATGTCGCCATTCATTGGAAAGAATTACATTTATTTTGTGATTCTCTTCAAAAACCTATTTAAAAGTATTTTCTCTTTAAAGTATTTATATCATAATATCTGTAGTATAATGGTTTCTTTGTACACCAAATAACAGCTCTAATACAGCTATTATACAGCGCCTCTATTGCTTCTACAGCTATTATACAGCTATACTAGAGCAAAACGCTGTATAAAATGTGCACATTTTTTACTTATAAGGGCTGTATAAGCGCTTATACAGCCTCTATACAGCCTGAATATACAGCTTCTAGTATAAAATCGAACTTAAATACAGCTTGTATACAGCTTGCAATGCTACTTGGGGCAGTACTACTGGACATGGCGCGTATCGTAAGGAGGTTCCTCTCTCAGCAGCCCTGACCCTGTTCCCGATACCGGTGGGCTACTATTTTTTATATTTTAAAATGTTTTTAATATCTTTTAATATTTCTAATATTTAAAAATATAATATATGATAAAATGTGTAATTCGAATTATATATAGGAAATAATAATAGCAATCGCGGAGGTTTTTTCACGCACTGGATCTTCAACGCTCTGCTCAACGCCGAGTGTTGAAAATGGAACACTGTGTTTTTTCGACGAGCTGACACTCACTCGCGCTGCACTCTGCTGGATTGTCAATGTTCGGTACAACACAGAGAGGTGACCTGTGGCCACAGGACAGGTGGCCGTGATTTTATTACGTCCGTGTGAATTTCAACATAATAGGTACCTACGCTTACACGAGCAACTTAAATTTCTCCATCCTGGTCGACTATGACGTCACGACTACATCCAACAATTTAGGGCAATGGCATCATGTAGCAATCTGTTGCCAGCGATACGGCCACACAATATCATGCAATATGGAGCAAGAAAATTGAGCAAAAACTTCCAAACCGATTGAATATTCGGCAACTCATGAAATATATGGAGCAACCACAAGCAATATTCCCGAAACATATCCGCAATTTATTGTTGTTGCTCCAGATTGCTCCACTTAATTGATCCAGATTGATCCATTAGCGTTGCCGAGCAATAATTGCTCAAAAAATTGCCCGAGCACCTTTAGATTCAACGGTTTAGGTTGTGTGTCGTCAATTTGCGTGTCAGCGTCAAGTTGTATGTTGATGAAATACATACTCGCTAGCTTTTGCCCCCGGTTCCGCCCGCGTAGATGTCGGTTATTGCGTAAAAAAAGTAGCCTATATCCTTCTCCATATCCCAAATTCTATCTATACTTCGTGACTTTTTAGTCGTCTTACAACGGCAGCCCACTTCATGTATCCGATGACTACTAATCATTTATTAAAAAAATATGATGTTTTTGAACATTTGCATAATAAAAAAAATTAAACATCATTCACTAAGACGCATGACATAGTTTGAAACACTCTGTTATGGAGACGGAATTAATGATGGAATGTAATGGTAGGTAGATATCTTCTAACGTTTGATACGTAAACATTATTAACAGGGAGGGTGTTTCATACTTCTAAAGCATTATTCATTTTTCTTTGTACCTATTATCTTGTTTAATGGTAACAATGTTTCAATCGCGCCTAGCGGTATTTTATGACGGATACATTGAGTGGACCACCTTTGTAAGACGACTAAAATGTAACGGTGTATATCTATCTAATAATATCTCAGCCAAATTTCATGACAATCGGTTCAGCGGTTTAGGCGCGCATTTATGATATTTAGGGAAGTAGGGATTACCGTCGCGAATCATGTTTTGGTCAAAATACCTACAAATTGAAAAAAAAAATCCAAGTAGGAGTTCATTATAACTTTATATGTCAATGGAAGTAAATAAATTTCAATTTCGCGGGCTATCTTACTGCATCCCTTAAGGTGAACCTAGTCCACATTTTTCCCATACAAACTTCGGGAGTGTATTACTCCACTGTTGGACAATGTACATTAAAAATTAAACATGGTATAGTTTTGTCTCATTATTAATATTGTCTGTACGGAAACACAATACTAAAATAAAAAGTCATTCAAAAGTTATGAGCCAACAAAGATTCGTTTTTCTTGCTATTTTAACCTAACTTTGGGCGTGTTTTAGTAATAAAAGAAGTGGAAAATCTGAAAAACGAAGTCGGTACCGACAAAGCTCAAATATCGAAAAGTTCAATAGACTTTATTGGTTTTTGATTTATGTAGTGGTTTTTTCATAAAACCCGATCTTCCGAAGGAATGTTCTTAATTTTTTACGCGCCTGTTGTACTATAAATGATCCTGTATCTCACACAATAATGTTGTGCGTGTAGACTAGCGTTTAACTGCTCATCCCTGATACTACCTCTGTCGGACACGATGCCTGGTGAGACTGCGTGCTTTTTAGCCAGGCCCATCAGTGAGTTCGAGCCCGCGACTAGGTTCCCCTTAAGTAGACATTTGTAGATGGCCTACAGTATTTTGTAAATGGCCTACGCAAATATCCTGCAGATCTAGTAGCGTCTTGTGACGTCGTTGAGCTCCCTAAAATAGGTTTGAGCTACACAGTGGCTGATACATACATGCCGTCTGTTGGGACAGGTCAGCCCAAATCTACAATGGCTCTTCCTTCAAAAGGCCTTTCCAGACACGGCCCTGCATTGTTAGACTCACACAAAATTCAATTAATATAATGTTTGGACTATAAAAGAGACCTCTGAGTTTGTTTCGACTTTTCTTCTCAGGGAACAGTCAGCTATATAAGCTATATAGGAAATGCCGGCGCCATCTAGTTTTTAAAATATTGACCAACAAAATATTGACGTGTGTGTCTCTTATGAACGACTTACATAAATAAACATTTCATTTCATTAAAAGACGACTTGGATATGGAAAGGGAACTCAGGGCCCTGGCTGTGAGGGGAAATATGATATGCAGAATGTTTCATGGTTGTTCAGTTCCCGTAAAACTGACTCTTTTTAAGGCTTACTGCCAAATATTTTACACCAGCAGCCTTTGGGATAACCATACCCTAAAAGCAGCCAATGTCCTGCGCATTCAATACAACAATGCCTTCAGGGCACTGTTGAGACTTCCACCTTACTGTAGTGCGTCACGTATGTTCGCTGATGCGCACACTGACGACTACTTTGCAATAATGCGAAAGAAAGTTGCCTCAGTAATATCCCGAGTGAGGGGAAGCAGCAACAGCATTCTGAGGGTGTTTGCGGAAAGGTTGGATGGGCCTACAATGGGCAGGTTTACCAAGCTACATGTTGGCAACAAGGCTTGTTAACCTTTCCTGTAATTGTGATTTTCTTTTTCTTTCTTTTTAGTGTTCTAGCATGTTACTAATATAGATTTTTTTTAAGATATAATACTAACACCTATGGGCCTTAATGCCTGACAATAAAACATTTTTTTTATTTTTTTTATTTCAGACAAGCCGGGTGTCCGATGGGGTTTTCCATCCGCAAAATTGACGAACTTCCATACAAACCTTTATCCCTTATACCCAGCGGTGCAGGCTGTACGTTGACCTTGTTTGTCTGTGAATGAATTTAATTTAAGATTTTTATTAAGAAGATTGCCTCGACTGTTCGATTGCTTTCACTGCCTCGTTAGTGTAGTGGTCGTGAGCGCTACTACTTAGCTTGAGGTCTTGGGTTTGATACCCAGGTCGGGCAAAGTGTTATTGGGTTTTTCTATCTGGAATTTCTCAGTAGCAGCCCGGTTGATGGCAATAGGCTCGCCCCCTATTACATGGGACTTAAACATAACTGGCGAAATGCGTGTGTACTATAGGTAAGCTTCTGCCCCCCCTTTGGGGATACAATCCGTGATGTTATGTCTAACTGTCTGTACTACGAAGATTAATTCAAGACAGGGAAGTTTGGCATTAATTCCTTCTGCACATGTGGCGTCCCTGGTAGGTACCTCATTAACAGCATAACTATGACTGAGAAAGTCTGTTAACTGCTCCCAAATTACAATGTTAATCTTTATTCTTTTTATTTCTTACAGTGTCTGACATATTCTCGTCATTATTTGACATTATATATCAATTCTAATATTGACTATTGATTAGTGATTGTCATGGAAATCATGTTAGTTGGTTTAAATTGGTTCATTTTATTTATGTAGATTCTTTTACGTATGGTAAATGAGAGAACGTTGCAGGCTTTGCAGACTGTAGATTTGTAGACGATTTTCTATTCTTTATTTTCTTTCCTCTAAGTACCTGGTACTTATTGACAGGCCTGCACTGTCCCCCCATACCTATTATGACTGTAATTTGTAAAACATTGTAAAAGACAATTATGTTTAAAAGAGTAACCGTGGAGTATCTTGCTGGCTCTTCTCCATAGGAAGCGACAAATTGGAACCGTGCACCTAGCTTCTGACGTTTCATAAGTGCCCATGCAGGTATATGTGAAATAAAATACTTTGATTTGATTTTATTTGAATTATTCCTTCCAAAACCAACTACGAATTAATCGAATCGGAACAGGTAATCACGTGGGCACGTGATTTACATGCGAGCTGTATCGGACTGTGACAAATCCCTTTGTGATCAGCACGGGGTGCAATTGCATCAGTCCATTTGTGTGTCTATAGACATTTGGACATTGGGCAATGCTATGTAATGCACTTTGTTGGAAGTAAGGCTGGGAACACATTGGTTAATTATTTAGGTGATTAATTTGTAGGGATGCGTTGTAGATTTTAATTTAGTATCTACAATAAACTTGGATGTAACTTCACCTAGATACCAAGTACGTATGTATGTATTACTTTGTTTGATATGATAGGTACTTAATGTATTCTTGCATGCAAGGACATCTTCCTCACTTACCATAAGAAGGTGTTCTTTTTTGCGTTTCGTTTTGGTATAAAATGTCTAAGACAATACCAATATTAAATTTATAAGATAGTCACTGCATTTCTGCTGGTAAATACGGGGTCATCTCGAATGTCTGAAGCCTGGCATACCGTAGGCTTTATACATGGTTGCTAGATTAAGTAGTCAAGGGTTTGGCAGATGATTTAATGGCGATTGTTTTATCAATAATCTAGAGAAGCTGCTGCTACCACAAAAAAGACGCTAGTCCTATAAGGCTACGCACTATTTTCGCCTGAAACATCTAAGTACGTGACGAAAATGCTTTATCTGTAAAGAATTTTAGCCACGTACTTAGATGATCCTACATTTAGGTAACATTTTCGGAGTGTTAGGTACTGATCTAAGGCCGCTGAAAAGTTGCACCATACTTGGCAACGTCGTAGCACCTGGCCCAGGAGCAGTGGTGGCCCAGTGGTAACGCCTGCTACTTTCGAGTTGTAGGTTCAAACCCAGTCAGACGCTTTACTTTGTGTAAATTATTTCATCACGACTGTTTTCAAAACGGTGAAGGAAAACATCGTAAGGAAACTAGCATGTCCTAGAACCAAAAATTCGACATCTACCAACCCACAGTGGGTCCGCGTGGTGGATTAGGTACGGCCCACTCCCTCTCACCAAGAAGAGGCCTGTGTCCCATTCGCTGAAACATTATGAGCGCTGATTATACTTATGCTATACACTTGGTACTATAAATTCTACCTCGTTCTGTTCGAAGTACAGTCCCGGACTTTAATTGATGAGCCACTTTTAAACTTTCCAATTTTGCAGTTTTATACATTCACGAGATTACACGATTAAACACGAACCTAAACCGCATGCTCGTAAACAAGATGACTAATAACTTATAATCGGAAATAGTCTTATCCAAAGAGGTTGTAGTTTGACTAATAAGTTGTCAATGATAAATCAATACACTGTTGCATACGTTTATTCAATCTATTTGATACTGACCTCCTTTGAATTAGAGCTAATTAAATACTCGTTATTTCTGAAAACCTATCCGAAGACAGTGATAGTTTAAATGGCAGACACGATAATTTCGAATTTTAGTGAATCGTAACCATAGTTATTTACGCGATAATGCCAGCTGCAATTTCCGACGAAATTCGCTATAGAATTGTAACAATGCATCAAAAGTTGACTATTTTTTTAGCTTAGAATATTTTATGACATTTGAAATAGCTAAAACATAAACTACAAAACAGAAATAGTAAATAAAATTCATAATAAATTGATCCAAGATGGCGGCAGTTAGTTGTAATTTATGTGTATGTGCAACAGTTATCATAATTGTTATTAACGTTATCTTGGACACTACGCGTTCGGATAAAATCGTGAGTACGAGTTTTTCCGATGTCGAAATGACCAATCATAATTTCTCCTTACGTTACTAACGCTACGCTAAAACAATTGTCGCTAGGATACGGTTGCTAGCCCTGCAATTGGTTGAATTTGGGTCGTCACTCTGGACTATTTACGAGTATAACCGACTAAACTCGATTTGCATAACACGGCTAAAATAGGAACTGTGGCAAGTGGCTTATCAATTAAAGTCCGTGACTTTACCTACAGGAGTCTCCTACCTCGACTTGTACAAAATAACTACCAAAACCAAATTGTTATTCAACAGCTAACTAATTTTTTCAAAAACAAATCTATGAAATAAACGCAGCAATTTTCAAATAACGAATCTCGATAAATGCATCAAAACACTGGCAGTCAGACATCTCTATGAGATGGGCGAGTAATGCCTGGCCCTGACATCGGCCGCCCGTGGAGGCACCCCACCGTGCTTATTATCCAATTTATCTGTGCTCAAAACGCGATGATTAAAATAAACACTGTTACTGACGTTCCTCTAATAAAAGGTATGCTTTTGTATTGTTCATTGTTCGGCTTGTTGAGTTGGATTTGTTAGGTAGTTTGATTTGATTAGGGGTTGCTTTCATTTGGGTTATTTCTTTCAACTTGCTTGCTTATATAAAGCTTCCTGAATAATATCGAACTTAGCTATCGAAAAGGACATCAGATACTTAGGTACACAGGGCGGCAGGTACCTGTTAACATGAATTCAGGACCTACATGATACTGAACCCCCTGCGTTGAAATTTTTCGTCAGTAAAAAATTAAAAAAATGCTCTGCCATACATTTTGATCGTATGATACAGCTAATTTATTTTTCGATACTTAACTGACGAAAAATGTATATGCTATGGAGTCTTATGTGTTTTTATACTTATTTACTACGAGGTACTTGCACAATTATAGGTATGTCTATGGTGCAAAACCAAAAATGTATATTCGACCATTAGGTTCGGTTAGGTTAGGCCAGGGATGGCGAACCAATGGCACGCGTGCCTTTGGTGGCACGCAACAAAATAATTTGGGCACGGCAGCCTACGTCACAGTAACAAACAGAAATTTATGTGTGATAAGTTCATCTTCTTAAGCCTGAGTCGTTACTTTCAGAAACCGTACCTATGTCACATGATTCCAGTGCAGCTTTCATTCTGCTAAAAGTTAATAAATCTATGAACCTAATACCACACACCAGAAGTTGCACTAATTTGTTGTTTCATATAAATAAGCTGGTGTGATCTCAAATGACTGTATAAAATCAAAATCAAAATCAAAATCAAAAGTCATTTATTCAAACTAGGCTGAGAGTCAGCACTTTTTGAACGTCAAAATGACATAAGACAGTCCCCCAAAACGCCCGCCCTTCAACACTTCCTAGTGCTTTAGCTGGGAAGAAGAAGTGGTGCAACAAACTCCCCAGTAGCACAGCTGTCTGTTATGTTGGAAGAGCTTGATTCTATACAATAATAGCATATAATTAACATTCTACAATAAATGAAAATTTAATTGATAAAAAAAAAAAAAATGGTTTATGCAGTCAAGTTAAATAAACAATGATATGAAGTAATTCATATGACCTGTCAGTAGTTAAGCTAATTCTGGTATAATAGTAGGTACAAGTCTATTTCTGTTTGCAAATAAAGACTACTAATTATTGTGAAAGTATTTAGTTTTTTTCTAGTAGTCAATAAGTGTAGATTGTTTGTTGGCACGTCGATGCCAAATAATATATTTTTGACATATTTATTTTTTGGAAAAAGTGTCTCGCAGAGGTTAAAAGGTTGGCCATACCTGGGTTAGGCTAATAAATGAGAAATATATATAACCCTAGCCTGCACTAGAATATAATAGAATATAATAGTTCTTTATTTGCACAGAAAGTAGGGGGGTGCACTGCACCCTAATTGTGTAACTCACTTTCGACACACACATTCCGAAACATTTTGAAGGATATTGCTAACTATGTCTGAACAATCGGTCTGCTCAACAATCTGAATAATGCAATGAACATAGGCGCTGGGTAGTTTTTTTTTTTAAGGGGCACCCCCTTCATCTTCAGCTCCTCAAATCGGGGTCGATGTTTTTTAACACGCTTTTATTAGCTTCACCAATATGTTTATTTGTAACCGACTCCTTTGGACTTGATTTTGACCCACTTCAAACGGTCAGATTTAATTTAAACTTTGTAGATTTATCGAGGACCGATGACAATTCAATAATTTTATAAATTTGTTCTTTAATGTAAAAAAAAGTGTTAAAAAAAGAATTGAAAAATTACGCTTTTATATTTAGCAGAACTAAAAAATATAAAACAAATAATAGATTAATAAATCTAAAAACACGCAATTGATTATAAAAATACCAAAAAAAGCACCCCACGCTTATTGTGAAAATATTTTCTGCTTTTTTAGTTTGGTTTTTAAAGCGTGTTTTTTAGATTTTCTTATCTACCTATAATTTTTTATTTGCCCTTCACCTCGGATATTTATGTTGATTTATGCAGAAAAGAATGTACCAATGATTAAGTGTAACAATCAAGAGCAAACGAAGCAAGCTCGATTGTATTAGCACCCCGCCTAGGGTCGATTAGGATTTCGACAATAGGAGTTCGGTGTACTTTGTTGACCGATACACATTGAGTTCTGAACACCTATATTTTATTATAAAGCCACGAGGATGTACGTGCACCCTCTTGTACCCCGCTCCCAGCGCCCATGGCAATACAATGCTATTGAAATTGACTGTCAAAATGAAAGCCATTACTACTAATAGTATGTTACTCAATTAATCCGCTGAGACCTGGACCTATTAGTAATGTAAGAGCAAAACTCGAAATATTGAGTTTCGACTTTTATTGTTAGATGGGCGCAATATATGTGGGTGAACTTGGCAGATCATTTCCCAGCAGAGCAAAATATAATGTGAGTTCTATTCGCATGCGGATGAGTTCTGGAGTTCCTTATACTTAAAAAAAATAGTTCAGGCATTTTTGCCTGAAAAACGGTCGAATGAAAATATGCTCTGCGAACTTCTGTAAGCAGATAATTTTTCCAAAATTCCAATTTTAAAACTGATTTAGGCACACAGTGGTGAGTTCCATAGTTCCTAATACTTTTCCGGAATAGTTCTGCCGACCTAAGTCATGAAATAAAAAAAAAAGAAAATGTTACCCGCTACAAGAAAAAGAAAATCATTTTGTTAAAAGAGGCGCTTGGTTTTGTAGCTTTTCGTATATTCTATGGACTAAGTTTAGTAGCAGTCAAGACCCCCGGGAACAGAAAAAAACTAAAGAAACGCAGTTGTCTCTAAAAATTATCAGCAGAGCCTTATGAAAAAGAAATCGAGTTTCATTGAGTGATTAAGTTGGTATGATAAAAAAAGTTTGACTACAACTGAGGAGCTAAAACTCCATGTTTCATGTCGCAACTATAAAATAACTATACTAAAACAGGCAAAATTAATCGCAGAACTCTGACTCTAGTATCAGCAGAGCATGGCTAAAGATCTAAGATAGTTTAAAATCAGGATTTTAATCAGTGGTATTGAAAGATGGATCAAAAAAAATGTGAGTAACACTCAGGAGCGGGAACTCCACGGTTTTTTATGCACCATTAAAAGACCTATCCAAAAACATGCAAATGAATCCCAGAATTCTAACTCAGGTATCAGCAGAGCATGGGTAAATATTTAAGACAGAAAAACTCAGGATTTTAATCAGTGGTATAGAAAAATGGATCAAAAGGTTCAAATGACTGTCCTGAACTTCCCTGAGGACACGGAGGAGGTCTGCCCGGCTTGGGCGGAGCACCGCCGTGTCCTCATGGAGGCGGTCGGCGGCGGCGATCTCTCGCGTTCGGCCCTGGTCGAGAGTGCATGGCTAGCAGTCGCTTCCTTCAGCGAAGCAGTGATGCTCGCAAAGAAGGAAGCGGCGCACGTGAGGGAGAGGTACTACTTGTGTCCTCACTGCCGTAGCCTTCGCAGGAGACGCCCTGGGCTTCGGTAATCCCAGGCTGATTCCCGGCCACCGTAGGCGCGGGCTTGCGGACGGCGAGTAATGGGTAGCTCGCTGTCGGGTAAGGACCAAGCCTGGGTCGACGGCGTGTAATGTTCCACGCGCGCCTCAAAGAGATGTCAGCAACAACTGATGGGGCCCGAAAGGGCCAATGCCCGCCAGGGGCGTGGGTTTTTCAAAAGAGATACCGCAGCCCCTGGCACACAGGCAACTGAGGGAACACGGATGGGTTTTAGTTAGTAAAAGTCTGACACGCCCTCCTGCTCCACCCAGAGCGGCAGAAGTCATTTGATGAGTTCCCACCCAAAAAAAAAAATACTGTCCTGAACTTTTTTCAAAATTAACGATACGCACTAATCAAATGGGGCTACGACAGCGACCACATCTACAAGTACCCACACACACATAGTACTTCAAACACTAACTATAGGCATAATGCATACTTTCATAGAGCCAGTCGCAGTTTTAACGAAATTTGTTGTAAAGAAGGTATTGACCTTTTCTGCACCAATGCAAGCACACTAAGGAAGCTCCAAAACCATTTTTTGTACAAGGTGCACCTGAACACATGAACAATTACTGTCCGAATTAGCTTAAAATTTGAACAACGAACTATTGACAGAAATTAACCAACTTGGAGGGATTAACTAAAAATAATAGAAATCATTTATTTGCTTACACACAAAAACACACACACACACACACGCACACGCGCGCACACACGCGCACGCACATGCCCACACACACACACACGCACACACACACACAGGATGTAACGTGACTCCGAGGGAGTAATAATTTTGTATTTATCTGTGGGGGCTTGTAATTAGCAATTTAGTTTTATTAAGTTTAATTAAGTTCGTTTAATATTATTATTATAATGTTATTAGTCTCTAAGCCTTTCGAAAAAAAAAAAAAAAGAAAATCAGTGCTGCGGGCCAGTGCTGGTGGCTAGTGCTGCGGGCCAGTGCTGGCGGCCTATGCTGGTGGCTAGTGCTGGTGGCCTATACTGGTGGCCTATACTGGCGGCTAGTGCTGGCGGCTAGTGCTGGCGGCCAGTGCTAGATGTTGCATCAGAAACCGTGAAGTTCCTACTCCTGAGTGCTACATAATTTTTTTTAATCCATCTTTCTATATCTCTGATCTAAAATCCCAAGTTTTATCGTCTTAAACTTTTACCCATGCTCTGCGATACCTGAGTCAGAGTTCTGGGATTTGTTAGCATGTTTTTGGATAGGTCTTTTAATGGTACATAAGAAAACGTGGAGTTCCCACTCCTGAGTACTACACAATTTTTTTTGCTGGCGGCAAGTGCTCGGGCCAGCGCTGGCGGCAAGTGCTCGGGCCAACGCTGGCGGCAAATGCTCGGGCCAGCGCTGGCGACAAGTGCTCGGGCCAGCGCTGGCGGCAAGTGTTCGGGCCAGCGCTGGCGATAAGTTCTCGGGTCAGTGCTTGGAGGCAAGTGCTCGAGCCAGTGCTGGCGGCAAGTGCTCGGGCCAGTGCTGGCGGCAAGTGCTCGGGCCAGTGCTGGCGGCAAGTGCTCGGGCCAGTGCTGGCGGCAAGTGCTCGGGCCAGTGCTGGCGGCAAGTGCTCGGGCCAGTGCTGGCGGCAAGTGCTCGGGCTAGTGCTGGCGGCAAGTGCTCGGGCCAGTGCTGGAGGCAAGTACTCGGGCCAGTGCTGGAGGCAAGTGCTCGGGCCAGTGCTGGCGGCAAGTGCTACGGGCCATTTCTAGCGGCTAGTGCTACGAGCCAGTGCTGGTGGCCTTGTGCTGGTGGCTAGTGCTGGTGGCTAGTGCTGGCAGCTAGTGCTGGCGGCAAGTGTTCGGGTCAGTGCTGGAGGCAAGTGCTCGGGCCAGTGCTGGAGGCAAGTGCTCGGGCCAGTGCTGGTGGCAAGTGCTCGGGTCAGTGCTGGTGGCAAGTACTCGGGACAGTGTTGGAGGCAAGTGCTCGGGCCAGTTATGGCGGCAAGTGCTCGGGCCAGTGCTGGCGGCAAGTGCTCGGGTCAGTGCTGGAGGCAAGTGCTTGGGGCAGTGCTGGCGGCACGTGCTCGGGCCAGTGCTGACGGCAAGTACTCGGGCCACTGCTGGAGGCAAGTGCTCGGGCCAGTGCTGGAGGCAAGTGCTCGGGCCAGTAATGGCGGCAAGTGCTCGGGCCAGTGCTGGCGGCAAGTGCTCGGGTCAGTGCTGGAGACAAGTGCTCGAGCCAGCGCTGGCAGCAAGTGCTCGGGCCAGTGCTGACGGCAAGTGCTCGGGCCAGTGCTGGAGGCAAGTGCTCGGGCCAGTGCTGGAGGCAAGTGCTCGGGCCAGTGCTGGAGGCAAGTACTCGAGCCAGTGCTGGCGGCAAGTGCTCGGATCAGTGCTTGAGGCAAGTGCTCGGGTCAGTTCTGGAGGCAAGTGCTCGGGCCAGTGCTGGCGGCAAGTGCTCGGGCCAGTGCTGACGGCAAGTGCTCGGGCCAGTGCTGGAGGCAAGTGCTCGGGCTAGTGCTGGCGGCAAGTGCTCGGGTCAGTGCTGGAGGCAAGTGCTCGGGCCAGTGCTGGAGGCAAGTACTCGGGCCAGTGCTGGCGGCAAGTGCTCGGGTAAGTGCTTGAGGCAAGTGCTCGGGTCAGTTCTGGAGGCAAGTGCTCGGGCCAGTGCTGGCGGCAAGTACTCGGGCCAGTGCTGGAGGCAAGTGCTCGGGCCAGTGCTGGAGGCAAGTACTCGGGCCAGTGCTGGAGGCAAGTGCTCGGGCCAGTGCTGGAGGCAAGTGCTCGTGCTAGTGCTGGCGGCAAGTGCTCGGGTCAGTGCTGGAGGCAAGTGCTCGGGCCAGTGCTGGCGGCAAGTGCTCGGGCCAGTGCTTGAGGCAAGTGCTCGGGTCAGTGCTGGAGGCAAGCGCTTGGGCCAGTGCTGGTGGCAAGTGTTCGGGCCAGTGCTGGCGGCCAGTGCTGGCAGCCAGTGCTAGATGTTACATCTGAAACCGTGAAGTTCCTACTCCTGAGTGCTACACAATTTTTTTTTAATCCATCTTTCTATACCTCTGATCTAAAATCCTAAGTCAGAGTTCTGGGATTTTTTAGCATGTTTTTGGATAGGTCTTTTAATGGTGCATAAGAAAACGTGGAGTTCCCACTCCTGAGTACTACTCAAAAAAATTTTTGAGCAATTTTTCTAAACCACTGATTTAAATCCAGATATTAACGATCTTAGACCTTCACCTATGCTCTGCTGATACCAGAGTCATATTTCTGGTATTCGTTTGCATGTTTTGGATAGGTCTTTCAATTATGCATAAAAAACCGTGGAGTTCTTGCTCCTGAGTGCTACTCACATTTTTTTTATCCATCTTTCTATACCACTGATTAAAATCCTGAGTTTTTCGGTCGGTTCTTTTCGGCCATGCTCTGCTGATACCTGAGTCAGAGTTCTGGTATTCGTATGCATGTTTTGGATAGGTCTTTTAGCGGTGTCTGCACCGCTAAAAGACGCTAAACCGTGGAGTTCCTGCTCCTAAGTGCTATTCAAATTTTTTATTGATCCATCTTTCTAAACCACTGATTAAAATCCAGGTTTTAACTATCTTAGATCTTTAGCCATGCTCTGCTGATACCTGAGTCAGAGTTTTGGGTTACTTTTGCCTGTTTTAGTATAGTTATCTTATAGTTGCAACATAAAACATGGAGTTTTAGCTCCTCAGTTGTAGTCAAACTTTTTTTATCATACCAACTTAATCACTCAATGAAATCTAGATTTCTTGTAATCTAACTTTTTCGTAAGAGTCTGCTGATAATTTTCAGAGACAACTGCGTTTATTTAGTTTTTTTCTGTTCCCGGGGGTCTTGGCTTAGTCCATAGAATCTACGAAAAGCTACAAATTTACCAGGCGCCTCTTTTAACAAAATGATTTTCTTTTTCTTGTAGCGGGTAACATTTTTTTTTATTTTTTATTTCATGACTTAGGTCTGCAAAACTATTCCGGAAAAGTATTAGGAACTATGGAACTCACCACTGTGTGCCTAAATCAGTTTAAAAAAGTTGTAATTTTGGAAAAATGATCTGCTAACAGAAGTTCGCAGAGCATATTTTCATTCGACCGTTTTTCAGGCTATTTTTTTTAAGTATAAGGAACTCCAGGACTTATCGCATGCGAATAGAACTCACATTAGATTTTGCTCTGCTGGAAAATGATCTGCCAAGTTCACCCACATGCTCAAAGTCAACTGTTCTACCTAAGTGGTGGAAGCTTTCACAGAAAGAGAAAAAGACAATATTAAAGCGAATATTGTAATGGTGTCTCTTTCACACCATCCTCTCCCGCGCCCGCGTCTTCCCGCTAGATAGAGAGGCCCGACCAGTAAGGTGCCATTACTTGTAGCCGGACCGCTGTCTGCGCACAAAAAATATCACAGCTATTAAATAACATAGCACTTTAAATTATGATTTTATGAATATTAAATAACATGTAAAAACATCGGGTTCCCTGAATCTTTTAACTCGTTTTCCCAGAAGTTGATATTTTTTAAATACCTAGGCCTTTACTTTAGTAAGGGTGCGATTTGTAGTACAAGTACTGACAGTCAGACGAAGCCAAGACAAGAGTTCGGCGGTAATTAATACTTAGCTACTTACCTACAGAGCAACCAGTCTGCTCTCGGCAATTTTGAGACCAGAATGATAACCCCTGCTCTCCACTTGGTAATCTCTTTACGACCCCCAAGGGTAATAAATAGGACGGCATGTAAACCCTCGAATTCCAGAAGACGTTTTTGAACTGTTAATTAATTATTTTTATTTGGTAGACTGCAAAGTTGGCTTCTCGTGGTCGTTAATACTTGGTGCAAAATGTCTTTGTCCTGGGCCCCAATTCTGTATCGTAATAACGATTCCCCGCGGAATCTTTCTACGTTCAAATTACGTCAATATCGTTTTTTTTCAGAAACCAATGTAACGGTAAGCAATCGAAATGTTATATTCTGGATAGTCCAAGATAATTTGTCGAAATCATTAATACGATATTAGCAGAATTCATGTGTTATGGACGTGGTTACGAGTAAGGAATCGTTAAGGTGAATCTAGTTGACATTTTTTCCACACAAACTTCGGGAGTGCATTACTCCACTGTTCGACAATGTACATCAAAAATTAAACATGGTTGGTTTTGTCTCATTATTAATGTTGTCTATACGGAAACAGAATACTAAAATAAAAAGCCATTAAAAAGTTATGAACCTAATAAGATTAGTTTTGCTTGCTAATTTAACGTAACTTTGGGCGTGTTTAATAAAAGAAATGTAAAATCTCTAAAACTATGTCAGTACCAACAAACTAAGTCAGTACCAATTATCGAAAAGTTCAATAAACTTTATTGGTCATTAATTTATGCAGTGGTTTTTTCTTAAAACCCGATCTTCCGAAGGACTTTTTTACTAAAAATGATCCTGCATCTCACTCAATAACGGTGTGCGTGTAGACTAGCCTCTAACTGCTCATCACTGATACTACCTCTGTCAGACACGAAGCTTGGTGAGACAGAGTGCTTTTTAGTCAGGCCCACTAGTGAGTTCGAGCCAGCGACTAGTTTCCCCTTAAGTGATCATAGTGAATTCAGGCCCAGGTGTTAACGAGATTGCGTAACACACTCTCAGTAGCAATCGCTTTCGTTTTGACAGTTCAACAAAATTAATTGCGTTATTTACGTTGTTGAGCAAGAAATTTATTCGAACATAGGAAGCAATGTATTAGTATATTTTTGAGACGGGGTAGTACCTGCAGCTACAGAAACACCTTCCTAGGGACCTGTCTTTAACTTTTTGAGTAATTGCATAAGTACGAGTAGGTAGGTACCTACTACTATCACAGATTATGTAAAACAGGCACTCACCTAGAAAAACGTTAATTTTGTTAATTTATTATATAGGGAGAAAGGGAAAAATAATTTAAAGCAAACTAAATTATTTTTTATTTAAAAACTCGAGTTCTCAGCTTTGCCATGTGGCTGGAATTGATTTTTCAAATAAGTTGAGTGTTCATGGAAAATCGCAAAAAATTGCAAAAAGTTTTCACAAAACTAACACATACTCATTCATCTTTTTACTAGAAACTACTTTTGATTTTGAACATTAAAAATATCATAAATATCATTATAACTATGGTAGCTACATTACACGTAGCTGGACCTCTTTTTACAACTTCAATACAAAATCAAGCTGAAGAAAAAGGGACTACTCACACTTATTCAGCCGCGGAAAGCTGAACGGACTCTATACAAAATCTTTGTTATCTATGGACAAAAGCTGAACAGAGCTGAATAAGTGTGAGTTGTCCCTAACGTTGAAAAATCCTATCGTAGTCCATAATGTATTTTTTCCAATTATTTAGCTAAGCATTTCAAGTAATTTAAAAATCAAACATTAGTCTTGAGCTATCCTTGAAACAAAATCAATATTTTATTTAATGATAGTTCATCATCTTCATCATCTGCATTATCCAAATCAATGACGAAATGCCCAGGGACATCGATACGGAACCTTTTACCACGGAGTCACTAAGTACATGATTCTGGGTGGAGTTCAACTCGAAGCTGCATATGGACACAGCATTTTTTTTTAATAACTAGTATCACGTAAATACTAAATCCATGGTAAGAGTTTGTGCGTCTTTTTAAAAATTACGTATGTGAGTAATACTTCGTGGCTATACGAATTTTTACCTCGTATCAATATTTAGGAGTTGATGGCGCTGCATACCTACTTCCTCTCAGGGCATGCACATGACAATAATACTCTACGTTAAAGAGAATTTGAAAACATCAGCAGGCCTAGACAAAACACATTTCTGTTAGCGTTCACGCCAAACGCCACTCCAAAATGTACGAGAATGACATTACCTACGGAAAGATTACGTTGTGTCCTTTCCGCAGGTAATGTCATTCCCATACATTTTGGCGTAGCGTTTGACGTGAACGCTAACAGAAATGTGTTTTGTCTCAGGGCCCTGGGACATCAACGCCAACGTTACCAACACAACGACGAAGGAAGAATGAGTAAGGAGAACAAAGAGAAAGGATGTCAAATGAATGATAGATACTTGTTGTTTAAAAAATATTATACCACGGTTCCTACTGTTACTAGGTATTAAAATACATAAGCTTAGAAATAAGACTGTATTACGTATTTCACCCTCTGAAAACCACAAGCCCCAATACCCAAAGCCTTTTACATTTAATTCAACAGAGAGAAAAAAACAAGCAGTTAATATTATCAGAGACATGCCTTTTCAACGGAGTGAAAAACAAAAGAAAATTCGTATAAAGAATTCAATCGAAATCGAATCAAGAATCCGTCTACCGTGCGTTGAAGCGAGACGGATAGATATAATATGCAGTACGCCAGAAAAAGACGTGCATAGCGTTAATCCTATTGGCTTATACCGGGCGACGTTTGCCGCGATTGGTCGCTGTGCCTTATTGAACTGTCACCGAAGACCGCGGTTTAGGGGGCGACCGGTAATTCGGGGGCAAACGTGGGGTGGGTGGGGGATAGGGTGGCGGGGGGAAAACTCGCAGTTTGGCGATTGACTTGTGGGTAGTTTTCGGGGTTCCTTTGGCACGGATTTTGAGTGAATTTAATGTTGAAATTTTATTCTGTCTGCGATAAGTATGATGTTGGATTGCTTGGTTTGATTTGTAATGAGTTTTAGCAGAGTTTTCTTTACCTGATCGTTATTTCTGATGGGAGAGAAGAAAGACAAAAAATGTACGGTGTTTTTGTAACATAAATCCAAGCATTGATAAAGCTGATTTTTTTTTTAATTCATCCCACCATTTATTTACCTACTTTAAAAAAAGACAAAAATGGTTCTGACAGCTTCTGCGTTGATGGTCTACTAAACCGAAAATGACGGAGGTACCTACAGATATTCCTAGCCTAAGGTAGAAGCTACAGGGTAGCTTGCGAAATTCAAATTTTCTTACGTATTTTGTAGTTTTACGTAAGTTGTATGGTTATTAAAATATGATTCACGATCGTCTCACGTATGTATTTACAGAGTTATAATCATTAAAATTTTCAAATGATTATTTACGTAAACCATGATCTACCTATTTGTTATGGTCGCGAATAATATTTTGGTCAACATAGAGCTAGAACCTGACCTAAATATTTAAATAAACGTTAGATAAATTGAATTTCGCAGGTTACCCCGGAGATTTCACCTTAAGCTTTATAATTTAAAACTAGGTCCTGTTATGTCTTGTCCCTACCCAAGAACATTGAATTATCGTTTTGAATAATAATAGCCACGTAATTTTATTAGATAATTACTTATTTAAAACTTTCCAGTTTATGTAAGGGCTTGAGGCAAATCTGGTTGAGGTATCTAAGTAGTTACCTACCTGTCTACCTCTGCATAGACGACATCAAAAAGCACCCAATCTTGACAGTTACCTTTCGCGCCAAATCAAGGCGCGCCCAATGAAAACGCGGGAACTGTTGACTTTTCGTCTATGACGGTTGTTTTCTGCGGGCAAAGGCATCATGCCACGCCCTGCCAAATGTGCGAATTCTTATTGGGTGATATCAAATGTCACACTGTATGTATGTGAAGGTATTTGACGGAGTTAAGGGAATGAGTATTTATTTAAATACCTAAAGTTTGTAGCTAATAGCATATTTATACCTAGTAGTTCTTATACAGGTGTACCTAAATAAAATTCGTTGAATGCATTGTTCTTAAGGAAAAGATGGTAGGTATATAAATACGTGTATACCATGCCAGCCCATGTATAAGTACCTATGCTATACACAATTTGGCACAGGACCTGACTCATGCTCAAACAGTCTTAGCGATAATATTTAACTAGTTCCGAATGTGTACCGCGGCTACAATTCGGCTACGGCACTGCTATGGCTACTAAAGGTACATAATGTATCAGTAGTAAATACTCTACCTAAACAATCTGACCAAGCTTCATCAAAGTATAACTAACGTGTAGATAGGTATACCAAAATTATGACTAAGAAGTCTCTAATATGACACTGAAGATGGATCGGCTGGTTAGATTGATCGAATTTGTATCAAAAGAAAGAAAAATTACGGACAAGATATTTTTTTACTCATTATTATGAACTGCCCAAGTGTGCGAAAGGTGTCAAAAAGGGAAAATTATATTCTTTGGTTTAGACACGATCGACCCTGTGCAAGAAAATCGCTCAGGCATAATCCTATTCAGCCAGACAGAGAGATTTTATTTTCTCAGTTTAATACTGCGACAAAAAAGAACCCGCACCTAATTGTTTCTATATAAATTCGAACAACCATTCCACGTTGTAATTGGAAAACGGAACGTTCAATCCTCGCTAAAATGTACGACGGCATTATTCTAAACGACAGGGCCGACGCAACAGCGGCGTAATGCCACAAATTAAAGCTTAAAACGGCCGGTTAACAGCTGACCCAAAATCGAAGTGTCCCCCCGTCTGGGGGACAGAGTCAGACGCGAAAAGCAACGGGGCGGAGCCACGCCACGCCTTCAAGCTCACAGGCAATATCGCGTCAAAAGTTCCCCGGCCGTGGAATAACGCGCGCGGCTCCTGCGCGTCCGTGCTTAAAAAAAATATAAACGTCAAAAGTGAAACGTCACGTGTTTAACTGTCAAATTTCAGAGGGAATTCGTTGGGTTTTTTTAGTGTGAACGGTTTGAATTTTTACATACCTAGGTAAATTGATTGGGATATTTTTTGTAGGTTTTTTTTAATTAGTTATACCTACTGTAAAATGTAATTGCAAAGGGACCTATAGTAGTAGGTACCTACCTCACTACTCTCTCTTTCATAAGCATCTTAAATCTAAAATTCTAAGTACAGTTAATTGCAGAGTAAACACTCATAATAATAAAAAGAAAAAAAAAATTATGTGCCCCACATTATAATTACACGTACTAATTTTAGGTATTTATGTAAACAAAGAGTATCGATGCTAAATATAAAATTAAACACAAACTGAAAATCAAACAAGTTTCCCATAAGTTGGTGGTTCCTACTTTGTTTGATGTTGTGTGATGTCTCCAGATGTGCTTATTTATTCGTACTTTTTCTTCAGCATTGTATGTTTCCATTGGTGGTCTATGATTCCTCGATAAACTGCTCTTAAACCACTGCTTTCCCTCCAGAACTACGTGTCGATAAAATGTTGCTAACTTTCAGCATGAATAGAGAAATGAACTTCTTTTTACACGCTTTTTTTATTATTAGCTTCACCTGTATGTTTGTAGGTATGTTTTTATATCTCCTTTGGACTTGATATTGACCCACTTCAAACGGTCAGATTTAATTTAAAATGTGTAGACTTAGGTATCGAGGACCGATGACAATTCAATAATAAAAAAAAACAAGCAAAAAATTCTGAAAAATCACGCTTTTGTAGATACCAAAACTAAAAAAAATTGAAAATAAATAATAGGTTAAAAAAACTAAAAACACGCTTTAAAAACCAAATTTAAAAAGCAGAAAATAATTTCAAAAAAGCGTGGGGTGCTTCATATTAATTGATTATAAAAATACCTTAAACAGCACCCCACGCTTTTTTTAAATTATTTTCTGCTTTTTTAGTTTGGTTTCTAAAGCGTGTTTTTTAGTTTTTTAAGCTATTATTTTTTACACCTAACTACTTCTAATTTCTTTAAAACCTGGCATATATATCCAGCATATGGGTATTGTCCCACTTCAAGACAAAGGGAGACCTTCTCCACACACTTCTGTCCTCTGCTAAAGTTGAGCAATTCTATTCTTTTGGTAGGAGTCCATCTCGTCCTTTCATCTTCGTCTTATTCAGCCATGAGGTCACCTACAATGACACTCACGTTGTGGTTTTTTTGGCACACAGCACAGCACAGATTCAAAAGTGAAACCTTCATAAATAGATTTGACCTCCTTACTCTATGCTCAGCTCCAGCTCGTCACAGCATGTGTTTTTTCGCCTATATTATTATCACATTACAAAATACCTGACACGATACCTCTTTAAAATTTTCTCATCGTTCAATCAGTCTATCAATTCATCCCATTGCAGTCCACAGCTGGACAAACGCCTCTCCCAAGCTACGTCACGACTTCCAGTCCCCCATCTTCTGCATCCAATCTGTGTCAGCCACGTTTTTCAAGTTTTCTCACAGTCAGCTTGTTAAATATCTCAAATTATAGTACCTACACGCAATTATAATTGATTGCAATATGTGCGTTATAAACTCATAATTTATCATTACTTTGTACTCTTATTAAGTAAAATTTTTGATTTCGCGTTGGTATTTCATCAACATCTGAACAAATATTGAATGCAAAGATATTATATTATTGATCTTTGATACCAAAATACCGATGATCTTTAATAATGTAGAATTTTTCACATCCCGAATGTAGAATTCATAAATCATCGTTAACTACTAGAGCTTGCAGTTTCTAAAAAAAATATAGATAGAACGAGTAGCCACCCGACTTTTCAGAAATTTTCCACACGCAGTGGTCAAGCGTGGTGATCGATGCTCGATTCTTCTCTCTACTTATGAGAAGAAGATTTTTCCCTGCATTAGGTAACAATAAAATTAAGGTATTTACTGACTGGAATATTATAGTCTGCTTCCGGTTAGCATGGAAGCCGAACTTTTATAAAAAGTAGTTGAGACAAAGGCTAGACAAATAATGACCTACCTACTTACTAGATGTATGTCCTTTGGCAATTTCTTTACCTTTACGTAAATTCAGGTATAAAATCTGTGAAAATAAATAGAAAAGTATGAAGCATCTCATCTAATAAGACGAAACATAACAGTCAGTGATATAAAAGTGAATTTAGCAAATAAAGAATAGACTTTACAATGGAAGTGGCTCAAACACCTCTACAGCTGACCCAAGATCATTCAGATGGACGGATGGCAGGTAAGAATATTAATTATTGACGCTTATTCTACATACAGAACGGAATTAGGGCAATTTTATTAACTGCTTTGCGTTCGTTCTAATTATCACAGGCGTTTTTCTCGACTGGTCGGAGAGATATTCTGGAAAGGGAGTGTCTATGGAGTTTCCTGCTAGTTCTTCTCCACAGGTACCGACTAGGTATTGCAAAAGCTGCTTCATATTTCTGACTGACCGACTGCTTCAAAAGTGGCTGTAACTAGTTTAATTGAAATACTTCGAGTTTGACTTTTGTTAAGGTAAGTTCTACGCACAAAACTCGAATTCATTTTATCGTGTGGGGTAATGCACCGGCACCGGCACCAGGCATTGTGATCAAAGAGCCTGCATGAGTGACCATAGCGTAGATAGGCCAAAGATGGTCACTCATGGACACTCATGGGGGCTCTTTGGTGAAAGCCGACGAAGAAGAAGCGAAAAAATCATATTTGAGAAATACAACGAAAGATTATAAATCAAATTGAATTAAAAATGTATCTTAACGTCATTATAAATGATAAAACTTTCATGACAAAAAAAACAACCGACTTCCAAAAGAACACTGCAAAATGAAATATTAATTTCGGAAGTCGGTGTCTTTGGTTTTGTACTTTCGTTTTTTTTTTTATTCGGTTGTTGTTTCTTTGTAATGCCGGGGCCACACCAACGAGAAACGCCGTTGATTTTCGCGATGATCGACGTTAACCGTAGGTGTAGCCACAATTTATCGCAATAATTTTACTACGGCATTCACATTGCCATTTGACGTTAGGCGATAACTCGGGTGGCGGTCAAGTATGACCACTGAATTTATCGCTTTAATTATCGGAATCTTTACCGCGTTGTTTATAGCGATGTTCGGCATTGACGTTGACCGTAGTATGGCCTCAGCATAAATCAGTTTTTTATTTGTCAGTTTATAATTGTGGTACTTACCCAACACAAACCGTCCGTAGTACCACTACTTCCTATGTACATAACAATGACAAGAAGTTATTATACCATCATCAATATACAATAAGTGGAAAGGCTTTTCGAAACCGGTAATCATCTTTAAGTATATACCAAGACCCCTCCGTGCCTCGGAAAGCACATTATGGCTTTGGTTCCGACTGTGATTCGTGGATCTTTGACAGTCGTTACGGGGCGTCAGAAGCCCAAAAGTCTGACAAAAAGTCTAAGGACACACAATACTCCTTGTATTGTGAAACCCATGTCAGATGGCAGTCGCTCCATGTATAATACTGGTATTCAGCTGCACCCGGTTAGACTAAAGGTGGATGTTAACATATTCGGGAAAACGCTAAGGAGCTGATGATGATCTAGTGCTTGCACGAGAAAATTATTCGAGCCCTAATCGCCGAATTATCGTATAATTTTTTATTCGATACTAGTACCTACGCAAATGCATTTTTTATACGATATTTGAAACAAGGTTTATCGAATACGATAAAAATCACATTATTGTAAAAATTTGCTTACGATAAGTTGGCGGTCAGGAAGCGACGGTTTTTTTTTGGAGAGTGGGAAATCATCAAATAACTTCTCCCGCTCTAGGTGGAGCAGGAGGGCGTGTCAGAATTTTACTGACTAAACCCCACCCGTGTTCCCTCAGTTGCCTGTGTGCCAGGGGCGACGGTAGCTCTTTTGAACAACTCGCACCCGTGGCATGTATCGGCTCTTGCGGACCCCACCAGTTGGTGCTAACATCGCTGTGAGGCGCGCGTGGAACACAACGCGCCGTCGACCCGGGCTTGGTCCTTACCGTACAGCGAGCTACCCATTACTCGGTGGCTGCAGGGAACCAGCCTGGGATTCCCGACGCCTAGGGCGTCTCCTGCAGGGAGCGACGGTCAGGTCTTGAATTAACTTTCTCCAAGCCGTCGGCGGCGTCGGCGTTCTGACTGCGTTCTCTTCTGAATGTAATGCTAGGCCTTACTTAAAGATGAAATAGTGGGTCAGTGGGTCGTGTAATGGTTCTAAAGCTTTTTTGCTATCATTACGACCATTTTCAAGCCGACGGACCTACACAATCCTTTAATTTTGATGCTTTCATAATAATATATCAATAGGGCTCTAGAGATAAGTAAACCATAATCGTGGCAAAAAACAAGTCGGCAAATTCCAACAAAATCATCATACCACAAGACCATGCATTGTGGAAAACCCTGTGAATAAAAGTTGAAATTGACGTGTCTGTTTGTTAAAATAACAGATTTTTACTAAATGTATAATTTATTTAAGCTTTTGCCAGCGGCTACGCCCGGGTGCAAAATTATTACATACTAGCTTTTGCCAGCGGCTTCGCCCGCGTGGAGGTCGGTGTATTATACATATAAACCTTCCTCTTGAATCACTCTATCTATTAAAAAAACCCGCATCAAAATCCGTTGCGTAGTTTTAAAGATTTAAGCATACATAGGGATATAGGGACAGAGAAAGCGACTTTGTTTTATACTATGTAGTGAAGAACGTACTACCGGATTAAAAAGTACCTATTTAATGTGTTAATCCAGGTTCTGGACAGAGACGAAATATTTAAAAAAAAAAAAACAGTAGATAGGATTCTACTGTTTTTTTTTTGAATATTTTGTCTGTTTATTCCAGCTTATCTGAGAAAAGGCTGGACTGATTTTGACAGGACTTTCACTGGCAAATAGAGTCACATATGCTTTTTGTCCCGGTAGCATCCAAACGGGCGAAGGCGCGGTCACAGCTACTATTACATCCCCATTCCCAGGAAGGTTAGGCAGAGCTGTAGGTTAGTACAGTACCTACATTAAATTTTTGCCAGTTATTTTTTAAATTTCATGTATCTCATAGGAAGCGAGCCTATTGTTATAAAACAGGCACAAATCAAGACTAACATTTTAATATCTACAAAATCATTGAAACACAAAAACACTAAAGCTCCTCCATATTTTTTTTTTTTTTTTTTTTTATTTTGGCTTCACACGGTTTGTGCATTTAGCCAGTGTCAAGTAATTTTTCTTTTAGATCAAGTAAATGGCCCGATATCGGGCACGAAGTTACAAAACAGTCATAGTCGTCTTTAGTCAGTCAAGTCAGAGTTATTGTAAAGCGGTAGTAACTTTACAACAACCTAATAGGAATTTTTGGGGGGAACACGAAAAGTCCACGTTAGTCACTTATTTTCACCTTCACTACACTTGTGCACTCACACGTAACTAAATTGAATAATTCACTATCAAAATTATACAATTTAATTCGCTATTTCACTAAATTCCATGAAAATGAAAATTCGTGCGACATGTTCCAACGCGATCCCGCCAAAAACTCTCCTCCATATTTAGTCACTCCACAGACAACATAACCCAACAGATAATATTTTGCCGCTATTCCCGCGCGGCGGCCATACTTCTAGTTATATTTTTTTCAACAGGCAAAGGCAACATTAGTATTCAGGCCCATACAGCCAGTAACTCGGGGGTCTATTTGACTGATTTTCAGCCTCTCCATGATTTGCCACTTTACCCGGTCAGATTGCACGCTGAATACAAAATAACCAATACTGCGAAGGGGGATTTGAAATTTCATTTTCGCATAATGGCGTCGCGTTTTGAATATTGGGTATTTTATTAACACTGTGTGTGTATAGGATAATTTTGTGAGCGGGGAATGTAATGGACTTAGCAATTTTGTTTGAGCATTTTAGAGTTGATAGATTAGGTTGATGTTCGTTACTTTTGAAAAGGTCTAGGTTCTGTAATGTATTTGGGTACGAACAACTACGTAGGTACTGGACGACGAGTTTCATTGTTGTATTGGCTAGTTTAAAAAAAAATCCAATTCTTGCGGTCCTTTTGTCATTTACATGTTGCTCAAATCCTACGTCATGTTTGTGAACCTACGCTTTTCCTACTTTCTAGAAAAAGGTAAGTACATAATTACCTAATTGTTATCGGTTCCCGCCGGCTACGAGTTCTTTTAACCTATTTACTCGCATAATCGCATAATCAGCCTATAACGTTCCCACTGCTGGGACAGAGACCTCCTCTCTGTGAGACGGAGTGGGCCGTAATCCACCACGCAGGCTCAGTGCGGGTTGGGGGTGTTACATGTCGCACACCTAGGTCTAAACAAATTTAACTCAAAAAAGTACTTTTTTCAGAAAAGGTCAAAAACTGTTTACCGTTTTCCTGTGAACTGGAGAAGTTTTATAGTACATATTTGGTTTGCAAGTTCTACTAGAAAAATATTTTTAAATCTGTTTTATTGGTCGATAGGTAGTGAGTTAAGGAATTCAATGGTAAGCATAAGTCAAAACTCCCAATTTTTGACTTAGCTCCCTTTAGATCTAGGTGTGCGATGTATTCGAATTTTTGTTTCTGTGACATCCCGGTTTTCCTCACGATGTTTTCGTTCACCAGAGAAGCCCCTTGAGAGCTGTCGTGATTAAATAAATAACAGACAAAGTAATGTGCCTGCCTGGGGTTCAAACCCACGACGTACACCACGTAAGTCAGGGTCGTTACTACGGGGCCACCATTGCACCCATTTACTAATAAGTAATAATACATAGGTAAGGCTTTCATTGAAATCCGACGGTATGACAGTGAATATAACGGGTCGATTGGCAGAACGGTTGCCCCATTGGTATTCTGCGCTACAAGATGCGTGCAAAATGAATTAATGATCGATTCTCGCACTGAATATTCTAACTACTGGTTATATGCATGTCAGTTTTTTTTGTCAACGCATAGATAAGTACATAATAGGTAGTGTTAAGCATATGGTATACCTAATAAGTAATACCAATCATCTACTTACATAACCCGTGTACCTGCATCTGAATTACGAAAGGTTATTTTATTAAGTTACTTACTTATACTTAAATACACTTGTGGTGCCGGACGTAAAGAATAGCACTATCCCATCTCTTCCCGTGGGTGTCGTACGAGGCGACTAAGGGACTTACTAGAGAATGGGCAGCAGCGTTCTGTATGCATTTTACTACCATACTGCGATCGCCAACCCGCCTGCCAAGCGTGGCGATTATGGCAAGCCCCCCAAAATGGGGGAGGCCTATGTCCAGCAGTGGACGTCTTCTGGCTGAAATGATGATGATGATATACATGAAATCTTAAATTCATTAATAACTGATAAACGACGCACACCCTAAAACCTCTTGGTATACCTGAAAGTTTAAAATTTTGCACAAGAGTTCCTTATATAGCGTAGGTATATGAGCGCTTAACAAAGATCTTTGAAAATTCATCCCGGGGTTAAATAGGCGATGAAACTGTGTTTGGTAGTTTGTCATTCGGAAATCTCAATGGCTAAAATGACGCCCAGTACACGGCTTGTAAAGAATATAATTTTCTATAGAGATCTTTCGCTTTAGGAATTCATTGTCAAGTAATGTAGTGAGGTTGTATTAGACGATAGTCGAAGACAAAACTACCTCCAAAATGCCACATTACTAGCCTAAAGCCCTACCTACCAACAGGCAACTGCCAATCGTTCCACTTCTAAATCAAAAAAGGCCAGCAACAAAATCCGTTATTCCGTCGGCGCGGGTACTTCTAACCTACCCTACAGGGTGGGGGTGAAATTAATCAGACGGGCTCAAGGGCTGCCGCGTCAAAAGAAAGCCAAATAAAACGGCAAGCGACAAAGTTTCTACTGCCAGGAGATAAGGAAGGAGTGGAGACGACTTTGATTATATCATGTGCCTTCGTTTTATTTGAAAAATCTTTTACTCGTACAGTTACGAGCCATGTTCTCGGGTAGACTACCAACCGAGATAAGTAGGTACGCAAAATTCAAAAGCGATTTTGTTTTGAAACAATGACAATTGCAGCTCCTTGTAGAGCTAGCCTACTAGAAGCATTCTTCTTGTAAGCGCTCAACGGTTTTGATGATTATATTTGTGGTTTTTTCGAGTGCAATTTTCTTATCCGCAAATATGCTCATATCATATTTATCGGGTTAAAGACAATACCTATTTCACGTAACCAGAGGGCTGGGTCATTCTTTGGCCAAAGTATTAGCATTGCCATTCAACGTGGCAATGCTACCAGTCTTCTGGGCACGTTTCCTGATGACAGCGATGCGGACGAAGACTTCGACGCCTAAGTGTCCTTTTGTTTTTGTATTTATTTGTTTAGTTAGTTAGTTTAAAGTCATTTGTTTATAAATAAAACCAGATTAATAAGTTTATTAAACAGAGATCTGTCAAATTGTCACGACAAGTCGACATATTTGTAGATTTTCCACCGTGACAAATTTCATAATAAAAATCAATACTTACAGCTATAATCATGATTTTGAATCTTCACTGTACAATTACTGATATTGAAAGTGCCTTTTAAAAAGTTGTCTCTATCGAGATGCAGGTTTACTTGGTCATGACTATGCTCCGTACGACTTGTTCCGTGTGGTGCCGGACGTAAAAGAATAGCACCGTCCCATCTCTTCCCATGGGTGTCGTAGAAGGCGACTAAGGGACTTACTAGAGAATGGGCAGCAGCGTTCTCTATGTATTTGACCACCATACTGCGATCGCCAACCCGGCTGCCAAGCGTGGCAGTTATGGCAAATTCCTCCCTTTTCGGGGAGGCTTATGTCCAGCAGTGGACATTTTTCGGCTGATATGATGACTATACTCTTGGTGGAAAACTCTATGGGTAGGTGAAAATTGAGCGTTAAACTTTAAGAAAACTGTAATTTAAACACTATTTGAAAACTAAGGTTTCCAAAAAAAGCATTTCTTTCGCCTTTGATTTGTTACTAACTCCACTCAAATCTAGTTCTAAATTGAGATTCATGCTAGAATATAATACTAGACTACAAGCTCACAAAATCTTGACTTTAACTTGCACTGTGCTATGCAGCTTACAATTGCAACTTGATATCGGACAATCAATCCATCATTTTCTGCAGAAGTTGCAGAAACGAATGCGGCTTTTCCAACAAAATAATAAGCATAGCATAATCAGCATACAAAGTCCCCACTGCTGGAAAACCGGCCTCCTCTTTGTGAGACGGAGTGGTCACAAAATACAGCACATAAAAACATCTCAACCTCAACAAACCGACTCGACATTTTCCCCTGCCCCCAGTAAGTGGCATTCTAACACAAACAAACATTGATTTATCCTGATACCCCGGATTTAGTCGTCGCTTCCTCTTTCCCGCTGACTTCCAATTTCGGGCCCAGAACTTTTTATGTGTCTTATAAAATTTTCTTTTATGGCCCTCCGCCTTCGTGTTGCTGAATGTATTGTGATATAAATCGGGATATTTGTGGCGGCTCCTGTTTTAGGCTGTGGAGTTTTTGGGGCAAGAAATCTTGGGTGTAAGTATTGCTCAAAGATTTTGCCAAGGAATTGGAGATCACTGAATGGTAATGAATAGGCTTGCTTAGTGGGATGAGCCCAGTTTACGAGACTGTTGTTTCGACACGAATTTGTTTGCGAATGATTTTGGTTTTGCAGTGATACACGTTTGTAATATCAGCAATGACTCCCAATTCAAATAAAAAAAATGAATTTATCCATAAAGTTCCGGGCAGTTATTTCATGCACGCATTTTGTACATTTTGGGCTTTGGTTCGAACGCGCAGCGTTCGCGTCACTGAACTATTCAAGTCTATCTATTTAAATAAATGAAAGTCACTTTTAATATCTGTCTGTGCGACCGCGTTTTTCTCACTATAATTTAGAGAATTTAATCTGAAAAGTTTATTTGTATAAATCCATTTAAAAAATTGCAAGATACCTCGATGTTTCATTAAGTTGTGAAAACCGTGCGTAGCAGGGGCGGACCGCTTGTATATTATAAACCCTTTACAGCACCGATCGACGGGAATACAACCTACACTATTCATATAACAACATCATCTAAGTATCTACCCTCAAAGCAGAACCCAAATATCCCGATTTCCACATCATACTCTTTCACAGCTCTCTCAACCCAAAAATCTCGGTTTAACCCAAATCATAATATCAATATACCGTTTGAACCCCGCCTAATATCTGGTCCCATGTGCGACGATCCTCCGGGGAGCAATCTTGTCCCATATTGATTTTATATTGCTCACATATTGTGGGGATCGCGCGGTGTGATTCGTAGTCGTCTGTGCTTGAATGTAGGTATAGCTGCAAAGGATTTTGTACTGTGAGTATTTTGTTTTTAGAACCTGCACGCGTAGCGCGATCACCGTGGTAACAAAAGCAATGAATAAATAATGACAGATTTTAGAAAGATTTCTACGGCGCGATGTGAAAATTTGGATTGTTTAGAAAGGGATTGTTCTCATGGGTCATGCTTTATGACCCTCTTCTCTACGAAGAATAGAAATTATTCTATTCTTCGTATTATTCTTTTCGTAGAGATTACTCTACGGCACGCGTAGCATGACTCATTCTACGAGTGCTTACTATGTCATAAAGTCGGTGCTAGGCCAATATTATAATTAGTGAGTTTGTATGTAAAGAGTATTACTCCCTAAGTCCCTACATACAAACTCACTAATTAAAGATTTATTACTACAATGTCCCTGAGTGTCTTAAAATTAAAACAGCAGAAGCTAGGTATAACAAAATTAGAAATTTAATTGTGTAATTTTATTCTTTTCCCACAAGTTAGTTTGTTCCCAAAACAAAACACTTACATTTCGATCGCAGTCCTATCACCTCAGTTTCATAGACATCAATCAGGAAAACAAAAATAACTTCAACCCAAAATTAATTTCCACAGTAGATACTAACGTAAATCACTTCACAAAAATAAAATTACTCGTAGAATTGATGATTAAAAGAGCATAGAGAGCTAACGAGAGGCGTAAAATTGTGTTAGCACCCGCTAGTGGTACAAATGTAGTTAGAGTGTGTGTGTGTGAGTGACATCTCCCCAACGAATTATCTTGTTTGACACAGAGTTAGAAGTGGATAGACGAAGCTGAGGTCATTTTGGTGTATTGCGTCGTGATGATGAATGATGAACAGACAAAAAATCTTTTTTCAAAAAAGTTAACAACCGACTTCCAAAAAAACACTAAAAAGTGAAAAATAAGTCGGTTGTTAACTTTTTTGAAAAAAGTTTTTTATTTTTCACTTTTTAGTGGTTCACATGTGCTTACCCCTTCACAGCGTACCGGCGTGATGTTATGTTATTAACTGGCGTAAACAATTGACAGACATGAGATTTCAGCAATCCCTGTCCATTTGCTATCATTTATTGAGTAGTTCCGTTGCCTATCTCCGAAGTTCTTCATCAGGTCTTCACCAAATTGAAATGGAACCACTTCGAGAAAGTACTCTTCCAAAAACTACACAAATTGCTTCAAGTGTGCCCATAAAATTTGAAGAGTTCTCTCTATTACTCCAGGATCCCATCATCAGATCCTGACTTGATGATCATGGGACCACCTGGAAAGTATACCCTTTCAAACAAAAAAAAATATCCAAATCGGTCCAGCCATCTTCGAGTAATCGGGGAACATACATAAAAAAAAAAGGTTCCGACGAATTGAGAACCTCCTCCTTTTGGAAGTCGGTTAAAAAGTGCTGCATTATTTTAGACTGACTTTTGACTGGCAGATGCTTAAGGCTATCATTGAATTATGTTGCCTAATGCGTCAGAATGCACTCTGCCATCGTAAACGTTAAGGTAGGTAGCGAGAAAAATATTACTTATTTAAGTGTTCTCATTACATACACGATATTCATAATTTTGTAAAAGAAAATGGCATGTAGGTAAATAATATCGATCCGCAAATAATTCCTATTTAACTTCTTAACAATACTGATCAATCGTCTTTTTGTGATGTGCCTAGTAACCGTCATAAGGTTTTTAAAAAGACCAGAGAGATGAAAGAAGATCAATGAGTATAAAAGGCGATCATCATCAGAAGATCATAAAGTTTTTAGTACACTACTAAAAAATTAAGCCTGATCTATTTCAATTCTAACTCTATGGAACCTACGTGTCAACTGCCCCGGACACTTAATATAGGTAAATAAATAGACACAGTGCACTTCAATTGCATTCCACCAATTAATTGTAACTGCACTAGTATTGTCATTGTCACCGACTGGTAATTTAATTTTTGTTGGGTGTGTAAGGGAGTGGGGTCTGACCTTTTCTGATTGACGGGATTTGGATGTTTCTTTCGTTCGATTGTTTTCGAATAATGCAGTTTTTTTTTCGAAGTAAAGATACTTAAATGCTAATTAAATTCATGAAATTAAAAGCACACAAATATATTTGTAAGATTAAACAAAATATAGTCTTTGACACATAAGTGGGTCCGCACTCATTTTGCGTGTCGTGGGAAAAAAATATTCCCTTTCGTTAATTTGCCGTGTTATAGCTTTTTCATACAACTGTCAAAGAATTACAGTTGTGATTTGAATATACGGATAAGGTAAGTTGGTAGTCATTTTGTTGAATAATTCATTTCTTTTACTTTATTTGGACTAAAACCCGAAGCAGGCATTTAGAAGATATTTGAAATAAATATTCGAAACACGTTATTTTGACATAAATTTTCCCTTGGTATTTATTATTTTTTCTTGAACCTTAAGGTGAATCTAGTCCACATTTTTCCCATACAAACTTCGGCAGTGTATTACACCACTGTTCGACAATGTACATTAAAAATTACACATGGCATGGTTTTGTCTCATTATTAATATTGCCTGAACGGAAACAGAATACTAAAAATAAAAAGCCATTAAGAAGTTACGAGCAAACAAACATTAGTTTTTCTTGCTAATTTAACCTAACTTTGGGCGTGTTTAAGTAATAAAAGAAGTGTAAAATCTGAAAAACCTAGTTGGTACTGACAAAGCTGAAATATCGAAAAGTTCAATACTTTATTGGTTATTGATTTATGCAGCGATATTTACATAAAACGCGATCTTCCGAAGGACTGTTCTTAATTTTTGACGCGCCTGTTGTATTATAAATAAATGATCCTGCATCTCACTTAATGACGTTGTGTGTGTAGACTAGCGTCTAACTGCTGATCACTGATACTACCTCTGTCGGAGACGATGCCCGGTGAGACAGCGTACTTTTTAGCCAGGCCCATCAGTGAGTTCGAGCCCTCGACTAAGTTCGTCTTAATAATTCATATTTAGCGACTTTAATCATCCGTTCAAAGACATCAACGCAATCGATTTTTTGTTATAATTCTGTAGAATTTTCAAATCCAATTGGATTTTTTTAAATTGATCGCTAGAATTGTGTACGGCACATACACGGGTCAATGTTTAACCTTCATTATCATTAACTTGTTGACAAAACGAATATATATTTATACTTATTTATTTGGACGTAGAATTGATACTCCTTTAAATTCTCACCCTGCAATCAATTTGTCTGCTCTTCAATCACTTAATTGATTCGACACATTTGGTCTTAATCTCTGCATTTATAGTCTCTAATCGCCGTCCCTACGTCCCTAGTTTTAAGGATCAACTTCCTTTACTTTTAGAACTTTACTCAGGGGTGTAACCCCTCATATGAAAAGTGGAAATCTATTAAAAGGAAAGGGTGTGATTTGCAATGGTTATTTTATTAGCTTTATCGAGATTAAATATTTTGAGGGCAGTGTGATGGTATTAAACTATTGTATGTTCTCGCAGCTATTCCTGCGGGGTTGGTACAGACTTACGGAGAGATGATTCTATTACGACAAGATTCATTATCCTTTTCCATAGTGAAAATTCTTTATTTACTGTGTCAAACTTCCATAATTATTCAGATAAAAGTTATCTAACATATTATGATTAATACATTTAAAAAATTGCAAAATATTTTATAGGAATAACTGTGGGTGGAGTTTCTTGCCTATTCTTTTTCATACAAAACTACCTTTTGGAAGGGGCAACTAGAATATCTGTATCCAACTGGAACTTCAAAATCGATTCGCCCTGTTGGAAACCACAGGCACTGTTGACGAGAAAGCCGACGAGGTGGTCAAAGCACTACGTGACGTGTCCCGCAGACTTTTCCCGTCGCAGCGGAAAAGTAAGGTGTCCAAACTTTCCTTGGAGACTCTCGGACTTATGAGGAAAAGACGAGAATTGCCAGCCACGCAGCCGTCTTCGTCAGAGAAGAGGGCCTTAAACCTAAAAATACGAAAGCTTACGCGACGCGACCTTCGGTGCTCCAACACCCGCGACATTAAGGTCGCGATTGAGCAAAACCGAGGGTCGAAAGTGTTCGCTGAGCAATTAGGAAGGTCCCATCTGACGAAACTAAGAACTGCGGATGGCAGAATCGTGACTTCAAAGTCCGAGATACTCGAGGAAGTCGAGGATTTCTACGGGCACCTTTACTCAACGCGGACCTCAAAACCAGCGGAACATAGTGCAGATGACCACCGAGCCGAATTAACGCGCCACTACACGGAGGACATCCCAGATGTCGACCAGTGCGAGATTAGAGCGGCTCTCGAGCAGCTTAAGAACAACAAGGCACCGGGCGATGACGGAATAACGACAGAGCTCCTTAAAGCGGGTGGGGCTCCAGTCCTAAGAGAGCTAGCGAGTCTCTTCAACTCCGTCATCCAAGAGGGTACAACGCCCGAGGCGTGGAGCAGAGGTGCGGTGATTCTGTTCTTCAAAAAGGGTGACAAAACCTTGTTGAAGAACTATAGACCCATTTCACTTCTGAGCCACGTCTACAAGCTGTTCTCGAGGGTCGTCACGAATCGTCTCGCCAGAAGACTTGACGAGTTCCAGCCGCCAGAACAAGCCGGTTTTCGAAAAGGCTTCAGTACCGTAGACCACATCCATACTGTTCGGCAAACTGTACAGAAGACAGAAGAGTACAACCAACCGCTGTGTATGGCATTTGTGGACTACGAGAAAGCCTTCGACTCCATCGAAATATGGGCAGTTCTGGCCTCTCTGCAACGATGTCGAATTGACTGACGCTATATCGAGGTGTTGAGATGTTTGTATGATGCTGCTACGATGACTGTCCAGATCCAGGGTATGGAAACAAGTCCCATCCAACTGCTCAGAGGGGTGCGACAGGGGGATGCTATATCCCCGAAACTGTTCACCAACGCGTTGGAGGACATCTTTAAGACGTTGGACTGGACTGGACAGGGTATCAATATCAACGGCGAATGCATCTCACACCTTCGGTTTGCCGATGACATCGTCATAATGGCAGAGACACTGGAACAGTTAGACCAGATGCTGCACAGCCTAAACGGAGCCTCTCGGCGGGTTGGCCTCGGCATGAATTTGGACAAGACGAAAGTCATGTGCAATTCTCACGTCTTGCCGAGTCCAATCCACATCGAAGGGTCGCTTCTCGAAGTTGTGAAGGAGTACGTCTACCTAGGGCAAGTCATCCAGCTCGGTAGACACAACTTTGAGAAAGAAGCCGACAGAAGGATCCGGTTGGGTTGGGCAGCGTTTGGGAAACTACGTCAAGTCTTTTCGTCGCCTATTCCGCAGTGCTTGAAGACTAAGGTCTTCAACCAGTGCGTCCTGCCCGTGATGACATACGGTGCCGAAACGTGGACACTGACGGTTGGGCTGATCCACAAATTTAAGGTCGCTCAGCGCGCTATGGAGCGGGCTATGCTCGGAGTTTCTTTGAAGGATAAAATCAGGAATGAGATTATCCGGAAAAGAACCGGAGTTACCGACATAGCTTGTAGAGTGAGCAAGCTGAAGTGGCAGTGGGCTGGCCATGTCTGTCGAAGGACCGATGGACGGTGGAGCAGACGAGTCCTGGAGTGGAGACCGCGCATCGGCAAACGTAGTGTGGGACGCCCCCCGGCTAGATGGACCGACGACCTTAAAAAGGTGGCTGAAACAGACTGGATGCGGAAGGCGGAGGATAGAGTGTTGTGGCGCTGCCTGGGAGAGGCCTATGTCCAGCAGTGGACTGCGATAGGCAGAGTTGATTGAACTAGAATATATTCTATTTTTAAAACCCGACGCAAAAAGAGGAGTGTTATAAGTTTGACCGCTATGAGTGTGTAAAAAAGAGGGGTGTTATAACACTCCTCTTGACCGCTATGAGTGTGTGTCTGTCTGTGTGTCTTTCTGTGGCACCGATTTGAGTGCGGTTTTTAAAATTTAAAAATAGGTTTTCTAGCGGTGGTTCTTAGACATGTTTCATCAAAATCGGTTAAGAAGATTATCAGCTCTTTTCTGATTGATGAAGGGTTTTGAGTATCTTCCACGGGTCTGATCGAGTCAAAATTTGGTATTCTACGGACGGCTAGTCTAAATGTTATCCGTCTGTTTAGCGTTTTCATTGAAAGTCCCTCGATATGACAATGCTTTGATCAAAATACTACCTACAACTTCTAATTAAACTTAAAAGGCGAATACATTTTATTTGTTTACTTTTTAGAGGTTTTTGATTGGGTCGGGGGTTTTTTAAATTTTAAATTTAACTTTTATTTTTCTGTAAATAATGTCGTTCAAAAGTGCCTTTAATGCAGCTGAAAAATAATAAACCCCTAGAATTTTTCCCACTTACTAATCATTTCGTTTTTATCAGGCGAAGGCAACACATCTCCTCTGCGTTGGTCTCCTCCATCATCTGCTGCCTTGGTAGCCGCCGCACTCGCACCGCCAGCTCTAAGACCCTGGCTACCAGACCCGCCCTCTAAGAAGACCAACCATTTGGGTAAGACAGAGTGGCATCAGTCATCCTTCAATGATATTACAGTTGTAAGAGTTGAGGTTTAGGGAGGTTTAGGGAGGTTTAGAAGATTTATTCAGAAGTCCAAACTAAAGGTCTACCAATGAGCAGTGGAGAGCAGTTCGAAACACAATACAGCAGTCCAAAACAAAGAGAGCTGACTATATAGGGTTATTGGAAAAACACCAACAAACTCTTAAGAGGTAATTGTACTCATCACTATGAAGAACTTTTACTATGGGACCAAACCTGAAATCGTGAATAAAAATTCAGCTATTCCTTACATTTATGTTCGTATACTCATCAAAATATAGGGAACAGCTGATTTTTTTTTTTTGCGATTTCTGGTTTGGCCCCGTAGTAAAAGTTGTTCATACTGATGAGTACAATGACCTCTTTAGAGGTTGTTGGTGTTTTTCAAGTTGGCGTAGTGTCCGTTAAAATTGGAAGGAGGACGCGTGGGGGCTCGTGGAAAGCTCGAAGGAGTGGAGGATGGGCTTTGTCCAGAAGTGGAACAGCTAGTGTTAAAAAAGATTTGCTGTACAATTCCGTCGGCAGTGTCAGTGCCGCACAACCGCAATGACAGACTGCGGTGACACTACCAGTTTTAATGTATTTCTTTGAAAACACTTTCGTGATAAACAGTGTCGTGTGCTGCTGCGGACGAGTGGTGACTATAGACGGCATACCAGTAGTGGTTACAGCTTGTACTTCTAAATATGTACTTCTGGTCTCGTATACATACTCTTTCGATTATCTCTCTCACTTTCTGCAAAAGAAGAATATAGGTATCCCATTGAAATAATATCAATATTATCTTACAGAGAATCGATAAAATTGGTGCTTACTTACTTTTTGACGGGATGACATCAATTTTAATCTTAGCATTTCTTCTTGTAGGATTAATCTGCGTGGTCTGCGGGGATACCAGTTCTGGTAAACATTACGGCATCCTTGCCTGCAACGGCTGCAGCGGGTTCTTCAAGAGATCTGTTAGAAGGAAACTTATATACAGGTCAGTCAATTCTTGTTTATAGAACTAGATCAACACACACAACTTCCTGTGGATAAACTATGTATGTGTGTGTAAAGTTTCATCAAACTCCGTTCAGACATTTTTGCGTGAGTGAGCAACGAACATTCAAACATCCGAACTTTCACATTTAAGGCTTCTTCAAACAGCCGCGACGCGACAGCGCGACGTGACACTTGTAGAACAATTTCCATTAAGTTTTCATAGAAATTGTTCTACGAGTGTCGCGACGCGACCGTCGCGTCGCGCTAGTCTGCACGAGCCTTTATAGTAGTAGTATGATTAGTATTTATTTATTTTATAACAGCTTAAACTATCATTTCAGGGTTTACCCATATTGTGACAGTTAAGAACATAAACTAATAACCTAAGCTATACACCGTGGAATTTAAATGGTTGTTCTCCCGCGGCAGAACAACTTACCATAGGGAGTACTTTCGAAGCATAGAGTAAAAGTAAAAAAAAATCATCAACTCGATAAAACACTACTCAATAGTAACACTAGAGGTAACTTGTAGGTACTACTCAAATCGCACGCACCTCCGACAAAGGGAACAGCGATGCATAAATGTTCAAAGCAAAATAAACTGAGCACGTGGTGATTTTTCACAATGGTTAATTTGCCATTTTTTGTCTCCAATATTTTATTTGTTTAAAAAAACGGTTGTATTACCAAGACGAAACCATTTCGCTGCGGGAAAACAACCATTAAAATTTCACGGTGTATACTTACAATAATCAAATTAATAACTAACAACAGTATTTAACTGCACTGCACTGCTTTTACTATTTGACTGCATAATAATGAATATACTGGACATAATTTAATTTATTTTTGACTATAATATACTTATACTTTAATATCTTGACTTCAATTATTATTTATTTCTTGTGTATTTTGTAATTAAATTTAAAATGACTTTTAAGTAAACGCAATTAAATGTAATTTTTATAACTACAAAATTTGTACGCCGTTATTGGCAAAACATGGACGCTCACAACATAATAATTTAATACCCTGCATGTCTGATTAGTCAGTTTATGTAAACGCATGTTTGACAAATAAATGATCTTTTATCTTTTTTTATCTTTTTTAATTATTACACCATTAAAACACAAAACATAGTATAACATAACTACTTACATAACATTGTACAAACATAAACACAAATATCCTTTACTTACATGAAGAAAAAATTAAGTATTATTTTGCTTGTGGCATAATATAAATAGTACCAAAGGAGGACAGATGAATGGCAAAGCTCAGTTCCTGTCAGTGAAATTAACACAAATTTATTTAAATACAGACAGTCCCTATTCTTAAGACTGACGTAATCACATCTTTGAAGTGCAGAGCTCCAAATATTTTTTTAATACTTTGGTAGGTATACCTACCTACTCAAAATAAACTACGTACCAACGTACTGTGAAAATATAAGTCTGTCCAAAATTAGATCGCTCAAATATTACTAGTAGGTAACTATTATTTGAACAATTGTATAAGCTGAACCAATTGCACTAGCTAGAATAACAATTAACAAGTGAAACTACCATTTCGTCATATATTTGTGTTATATTTCGTATTTTATATGGAAATGTGTGAACTGGTTTTTGGAAAACGTTGATTGCTCAACTGTGCTGTGTATGCACAATAATTGTTTCATGATGTGTTCTCTTTATCATCATTTTTAGCAGAATTTTGAATTGACTATTCTGTGAATTTCTGTCGCACATATTATCAATGTTTTTCTTATTGACTTTGAATCAGACGCCGTGTCGTCATTAATGCACACTTAGTTTCAGATTTAAACGTTGACTAAAGTCGGCTTTCCACAATTTAATATAAAGAAAATTTCATAGCCTAGCCGATAAAATCAGCTTTTCGTAAGTGTCTTGTTTATCACGGACGCTTCATCAAAAGAGATGGCCTAGTTGATTTTATCCAAGTCCATATCTTAGGAAATCTGCAAGAAAAATCCGACAATAATTCACCGGATAAATCAAGGAGTAGGTTCTAATATTTTCATAGAACTTTCGGTACTTGAACAAATTATGTTTGTACGTAATATGTTCATTTACTTCAGCTCTTTAAACCTTCGATGTTAATTATCGCTGTCGTTGAAAACTATGATATAAAAGAGGAAAAATTCAACACACCACGAAAAACAATACACTGCAATCGAAAAGAGAAAGTTTTCTACAAACCATGGGGTCACATCTGTGACATAGTTCAACCACGGATGTTCACCAGCTAAACCAATAGTAGAACAACCAAAAAGTTTAATATATGGTGACACAGTATTACAGATAATAAATGAGTGAATGAGTCAGTGCGTGTTGACTAACCTGAAACTAGTCATTGGGGACGTTTGAAACAAAAGAAAACTGAATGCATGACATAGAAACGTGTAGAAATTGTTGATGATGATAATGATGTAATAGAAGTTTAAGTGGGTTTTAATTTAGGGCTCAAATCAGAAGTTGAATTTGAAACAATCAGGAATTACGTTGAGAAATTATTGGCGATGGTGACGTTGGTGAAAATCATGGTTTTTACTGTTAGATTAAAACATCAATTTTATTTAAATTGTAATTTTTTGTGGATTTTCTAAACTGAAAACTTTTTTTTCTATAATTAAATTTGAACTTGTTTGTTTTGAAGAAGTTAATCCATAGACATAACTTAGCTTTCCATCATTACAAGACTTTTTTTAGTAGAATCAGTACTTCTAGAGATTACTTCTTACAAACAAACAAACAAACAGTTTTAATAGTTTTATTTTACAATATAAAGCAGTTTCGAAGACAAGATTCTAACAAGGCAAAATTATAAAAAAACCGACCTATGACCCTAAATCACATATAGACGACACATAAATCAAAACAAACATACATAATCCCAAAATCTCCACCAAAAATTGCAACAAGACAAACATACACACAGCGGCTCATCTGCGACGCCATACCAAAAATGACAATAGAAAGAACGGGGATGTTTGAGCACTTGAACCCACTTAATCCTTAGCAGAAGAGAATGCTTCTGTAATTTTTGGTACATCTGTGACCCGCGTTGGAGTGTGGACAGCGTAAGAGGTGGAGCGTTTTGATGTTAAACATCTTGGAGTTATTGAAATATTGATGAATGTTATTAAAACATTTCCCTATAAAAATGGCGTTTGATAAGGACTGTAGTTGGAGGTATATTGATAATAAAAGATATAACATATTTTCGTAAAATAAGAAATGTGACTATTAGAGTATTTTTGAGCACTTCTGATTACTATGGTAGATTCTTTACTAAACCCTGCAATAATCTTAGCAATTCCGCTACTTTGTTGTGCATCCTAGTACCAAGTGCTTTTTACTCATTTTATTGTCGTCTATATCAGTCAGAGAAAAGACTCAGTTGGTCTCTCATATGATGCCGCCACTCTCATCAGATATGAATACAGTTTTCAACAAGCTCTATAAAAATATTCTTAAATCGCTTCCGCGCATGCAGTTTATGCACACCTTAAGGTGAACCTAGTCCACATTTTCCCCATACAAACTTCGGGAGTGTATTACTCCACTGTTCGACAATGTACATCAAAAATTAAACCTGGTATGGTTTTGTCTCATTATTAATATTGTCTGTACGGAAACAGAATACTAAAATAAAAAGCCATTAAGAAGTTAGGAGCCAACAAAGATTCGTTTTTCTTGCTAATTTAACCTAACTTTGGGCGTGTTTAAGTAATAAAAGAAGTGTAAAATCTGAAAAACCGAGTCGGTACCGACAACGCTCAAATATCGAAAAGTTCAATAAACTTTATTGGTCATTGATTTATGGAGTGGTTTTTTCATAAAACCCGATCTACCGAAGGACTGTTCTTAATTTTTTACGCGCCTGTTGTACTATAAATGATCCTGCATCTCACACAATAATGTTGTGCGTGTAGACTAGCGTCTAACTACTCATCACTGATACTACCTCTGTTGGACACGATGCCTGGTGAGACAGCGTGCTTTTTAGCTAGGGCCACCAGTGAGTTCGAGCTCGCGACTAGGTTCCCCTTAACATCGTCAATTGAGGGATATTTAAATTTATAATGTAAATTAATTCAGAGTTTTTAAAACCACTAAATCATATGTTTTGGTATGATTTATAAATATTTCTTAGTCCAGACAAAATAAATGAATCAGTTTTGTCGACTGTGATGCCATTATTCGTGTATGTAAATGCAGATACCTGCAGTCGTACTCCACAGTTATTTAACCTCTGTCAGCAACCGAGTAGCAACCTTATAACAACTATGATAAAGATCAGTGTCATTTAAAATCATAGTTGAAACTACTGTGCAAGAGGAGCCTGAGCAAAGGGAACCAAACCTCAATGTTTTAATTCTATTCGATGTTCCAAATCAAGTAAATGATATCAATGAACTTCTTATAGTTCTTGCTATCATTCTTTGCAATATTTTTGCAAGACCTGTACAAATAAATCAAGTTTCCAACGCCACAAAAAATAAGGGCAAATCTAACCGATAACATTAGAAACTGTTTAACATTTGGCCCTCTCCCCTACTTAAGTGGCGATTCAATTAATTCGCTACCCGTCCTAATGTTATTAATATTGTGTGCCACCCTTATGATAGAATGATAGATGGTCAAGTGTGACATGTGTACCGGCTTTATAATTCACAAATTGATTTTCTAGAGTTTCTTTGTGTAGATGAACGATTTTTTGTGGGGTTTATGCTCTATTGATTTTTAGGAGAATCTATTGGATGATTAGCGAAAGTAGTTATAATTGCTATCACATTTTATTACTTTACCTACACCACGGTCTTACATTATTTGCCAGTACCAGTCCGGATTTGTGATTAGATAATGGCAACAGTTTCGCCACCACATGGGACTTTAAACGAAACCGGCGAAATGTGGGTGTACTATGGACGTACCCGTTGGAGAATACAGGCGTGATGTTCTGTTACATAATATATCCATAGATAACACAACCGAACATTTAGCACGTGATACATATTTTAGTCATCTGTAGGTCCTCACTTTCACAAAGGATTTTATAAGCTTGGGATGTCATCACGCTTTGGCTAAAATACGTTCATCAATACTGTTTCAGCTATATTCAGCTTTTGTTGGTTTCGCATAAGGCATTTTCTATTTCTTTTCTATTTTACTGCTTTTAACATAATTAAGCGCGGCAGCATTTCATTTTAAAAACAAAATTTTCACCAAATCAAAGCATTTAACTAACTATACATAAGTATCTCACCCAAATACATTTTTTCACTACGAAAACATACCATATTTTAACCAGATTACACTTTCCTTACAACAGAACATCAAAAACCTGGCACCTAATGTTCAAACCGCTATTACAATTCAAAAGCTAAAGTGGCGTGAAACAGGGAGCCATTCTCGGCCCGGTCCCTTTTATATAGAATTGCAACAAATGTCAACGTAGCTGTAAGCCTATTACAGATGGGATTATCGGTAATGAAATATCTTTAATCTGTATTAGTTTCTGTGGTAGCAGATTTTTGTGGGGTATAACGGTTTAGATGTAATAGAGGCGAAGAAGGAGCGAATTGGAATCTTTTTTGGAACAACGTTGATGATGATCAAAGACTTTTGTTGTGTTTAGAATTTATAAAGACAAATAACTGAGGGTTGGTTATCAGTACGTGAGTAGTACGTCAAACGTGTGTCGGTAAAACTGTAGCGTGTCAAAGTCAGTTGTATAATGCCGGATGGCCTCACCGAGATACAGTTTTTGTAAGACATTCCTTTTGATAGCATGGCCTTTCTACTGTATCTTAAATCGCTATGGGTTTAGTAATGTCGGTCCCATAGGACTAGCTCAACAAATTGCTAATCCCATGACATTTTGTTGTCAGATGTCAAGCTGGCACCGGCCGCTGCGTGGTCGACAAGGCTCACAGAAACCAATGTCAAGCCTGCAGACTCAAAAAATGCCTCGCGATGGGAATGAACAAAGACGGTGAGTTTATTTTTTAATTTTTAGTACAGAGCACGGTAATACTGCATCGGCATCGTCTAGAGTTTGGCCGAAAATGAGTTGAGCACATAACTTCTGTTCAAACCGCCTTCAAAGCTATCAAAGCTATCAGCCATCATACGTCATTTATGTCGTAATGCAAGCAAACGGTGACACATTTGGTTTGTATGGAAAGTGTTGACAATGCCGCCTCTATCAGCGGCCGCCGAGGCGCCTCCGTGCTCTGTGATTTGCAGTTATATGAATCATGAAAATGTAAATGATATTCAAAAAAATATGTAGGAAATAGAAGCGAAGACAAATAACGTAATCGAGACGATGAGCTTTTGCAAAAGCCATTGCCCATTAATCCTTCTCGAATTATAAAAATATTGGTACCCGTTATTTGTTTTACAAATAGACGGAATATAAAATAGAAACGAAAATTAGTTTGTACCAGTTGCTTTTATCACACCCATTCTGTAAGAGTTAATTAAATATAGCATAAGCATATTCAGCCTACAATGTTGCTACTGCTGGGATAGTCTTTCTCGTTCGAGCAGAAGTGTGCCTTAATCTACCACGACGGCCTAGTTGGTTCTAGAGGACATGCCGGTTTCCTCACGATGCTTTCTTTCACGGTTTTGAGAGCAGTCATGATGAAATTTACACAAATTAAACTCGTAAATTCCGGCTGCAATTAAATAAACTTGTAGGTAGTTGAATTTAGTCAAATAAGTAGAATTCTATAAATTCAGGTATACTTAGGCATACTCATCTAGATATATTCGTTTATTCGTGCCTTTTCCGTTGTAAGTCAGAGACTACAAAACAATACACTGAATAATTCAAACACCACGTATGACCGTATGTCAGTTCTAATACCTTGAGCTGGCTTACCACAGTTAGGAGTTCCAATAGAATAACAGGCCAGGTTATACTAGTTTTGCCACCACAGACGTGCGACTTACCATACCTATTTACGTAAATATAAACTCCACAGCTACGGCACATGATTAACTTGTAATCACTAATTTGTCGCTCCCGTAAAGTGATTACCACACCTTAATGAACATTGATTCCTTAGAAGATTTGTATAGTGCGAGAATAAACGCGATCTATTTATATATTTTGCTTCGTGTTTGCACCTTCGTGGCTTCTGGCTTTTCGTAGGACTTCGTTTAATTAAAAAGCTTTAAGGAAGTAAAATTTAAAACACTGTCCATAGAATTTCTGGCGTGTTCTACTCCATAGGATCCTACTACGCTTTGGAATGGCCTACTAGCTTCATCTTTACGAGTGACGGACTTTTTTGAGAATTCAAAATTGCCTGTTTCATTGGTATAAATGAATAGGGATTTTAATATAATTTATATAAATACCTTTATCCTACATCGGGCTCAATCTATCTTACGAAATGGCATCGTGCTACCCAGTAATTGGGTTGTGGAATTCAAATAGGCAATCGCTCCATGTAAAATACTGGTATTCAGCTGCATCCGGTTAGACTGGAAGCCAATCTCCACTTAAGTGAATCGTCTCCAATAACCGTTTTATAATTACAGTACTGATATAATGACAATTGTTGACTGTGTCAAACTTAAAATCGTTATGCTTACTTAAAATCGACTTTTTATCATCGCTATGCTGTTTGTTTTAAGTGCCATCTTCATCTTGTTCTTCCTCTGTTAAAATTCATGTACTAGACAAATTGTCAATTGTATACTCTTCAATATTCCTAGTAATCATCAGACTAACCTTTTCCCAATGTGAGTATGACTTCAATATCCCTATCAATTCTCAAAACACTAAGTCTAACAGCAGCTTCCCACAGAGTTCGCAAATCAAAACCAATATTTGCCAAAGAAGATTACACTAAGTAAATACCAGTTCCCACGTCCCAACGAGGTCCAAACATGTCATAACATTTCATATTGCCATAAAAAGCTAACAGATCTGTTGTACGAGCCCTGTCGCACGCACACAAGTCAATTAGGCGTGAAGATATTCATATAGACAGCTCACCCTCGAGTTTCAGTTTTATTGGATATTGGACGGAGTTTCTACTAGAGTAGGGTCTGATTTTGACTGAATGTTGGTCTTGCGAATTATTTGATGAGGTTATATTTTGGGTACCTATAGTTAATTTTGGGTGAAATGTTTAAGAAATTATTTTTGTGACGGTTTTACTGGTATGTTATGTAACAGCATGAGCTAGAAGTAATGGTAGTCATTTTAATATTTGAAATACCCATATTCATATGATCTCGTTTTTGTACTCATTTTCATTTCTTGGGCAACATCCGAGTAATGCAAATGACGTACGACAACTGGATAAGAACGGAACAAAAATAAACTGTGCAGCACAAGAAAAATTGGTCTTTAGGAAACAAAGTCTAGAAAAACAGTCGGTAAAGTCTAAAATTGAAAGAACCCCTGTTAAAACTGACATGTAGACTGAAAGTGAAGAAATTGCAAGTAACAAAACAAAGAATTAAACTGTTCTACATGACTGACACAGCAACCAGAAAAATAATAACCTTGATAAACCTTAAACACCAAAAGAAAGAAGGGTTGTGCATAATAGAGACAATACTTAAGACCGCGTGGCCGCCACGTGTCGGTGCCGCCCCGTATACAAATTATGGCTTAGCAGTTAGAAGTATAGTTTTTATTCTACTAACCAAATCGTGCATACGTTTGTTAGTTTAGTTCGGGAGAATGGATGTGGTGTAAAAATTTAAATGCTCTTTAAGAGCATGTAATGGGTTGGTGAAGGATTTGACACTCCGTAAGATCTTTTGGAGGGATTAGAAATGTCGGTGCTCCTAGTGCGCATAGCATGTCCGCTTCTTTCTCTCTTTCTACGAATAATAGACATTATTATGTACAAAGTGACATTTACTTTCATCACTTTTAGCATCGCACCGTAGAAATATTTCCACGATTTGTCTTTTTGTCTTTTACTCTCCTGTTTCTACGGTGCATCGTGGTTATTTTTATTACATGTTGTTTCTTCCGTTTATGAGAAGTTTTCTAAATGCTATGACCTAATCTTACACGATCACAATAGTCTAACATGGACAATAGATTAGGAACAAAACCAATCTCACGACTTCTTTCTTCTTCCTACCCTAGAACAGGGTATTTTAATTTACATTAAATTATGATACAATAATGGTCATAAAGGATTATGATCTACAAATACCTCTATAATATTTCTTCAAACACAAAGTTTACAAAGGAAAGAAAAATAACATAATATCACGCCTGATTTCCCAGAAGGGTAAGGCAGAGTTACAACTCTCAGTTACAACTCGTGAAATTTGGTGTACTATAAATACATCTATAGTACACCAAATTTCAAGAGTTGTATAAAAGTTCCAGTAGAATAAATGGAAGATTCATTACTCATATGGTTACAATTCTCTTTGTAAATTGGTTTACACAGCCTTCCTACCTTTTGTCTTTTAGTAACTTGTTCTATTGTTAAAATCACGAGCGCATGTCATCTGAATTTTATGCCACTGACATAATTTGAAATTACAATGCAATCATTGTAATTTCAAATTATGTCAGTGGCGTAGTTATTTTATGTTATAGGTGCACGGCAATCCGTGCACCTATAACTTAAAATAACTACGCGTGTGTCTGCTGTTTATTATCGACCAATAGAACCTGTCATCAATGCATTTTGTTTGGTGTTATTAGGAAAAGTGACGTTTCTTTTTGTGTTGTTGGTACAATACTGCTGTAACCTGTTATGTTGGACTTTGATTAGCGGTTTCATTATCTCTACTTAGAAAATGACATGATTTGTCAGAGGGGTTTAAGAGTTTATAGTGTATTCATCGAAATTCCAAGTCGAGTTTCATGATTACTAATCATAAAATTTACTTCTGTCCGAAACTGAAAGGTGAATATATTTGGGACTCACATAGTCAAACGTATTTATTGAAAAGGGAAAAATAAGCTTTCAACAGGCTAAGGATCTAATTCAATTTTGAGAGCAAAAATTAAGCGAACTGGAAAACCGGGAAGCGTCAAAAGATCTCAAATATATCTAAAGTAAGCGAAGCCGATACCTACCTTTTTCATTGACATTCACGGTTCACCTTCCAATGCTCTTAACTTCTTTATCTTTAATATAAAGTTAGACTAACTTTAGATTTTTTAAAGATCTTAGCTGTTTAATAAAAACGTATAATATCATATACTTATTTCGTGTTATCACTAGTACAGTAGAATCCGGATATAACGACCTTCAAGGGACCGGCGATACTATATCGTACTAACCGGATGACGTACAAAACGGATTATTTCTTAAGTACATACAGAATACATATGTATGTATGTACTTAAGAAATATTCCATGTACTTAACTTACGAATACATATTTATTATAATTGGGAAAGTTATATAAGTCTTATATTTATTCTTCTTTATTGTTGAAATTGTAGAATGAGATACGCCAAACTCCTATGCGATGGTTGCATTTGATTCACCGGCTTCTAATTGGAATAATATTGCACTTTTTTCTTCAATTGTAAAACACTTTCGCTTCACAGAACTCATTTTGTCGAGCTTTAAGAACTTGTCATAACAAGTGACAAACACTAACTATGATTTACGCCCGCCACTAAGGATGCACGCGGGGCGGGGTGAAGTTGGGCGCCGAGGTATTGGTGCGTAGGTTGTGTAAACAAAACATTGCGCGTCGTTTTAACCGGACGTATTATCATAAAAAATGGTCGCTATAAGCAGTTGGTCGCTTAAACCGGAGTCGCACTAAACGGTTACATTTTCTCAGTACCTAACTATGAAACCTAACTTGAGTAAACATTATCGTCGTTAAAAGCGGTTAGTCGTTATAAGCGAAGTCGTTATATGTAGATTCTACTGTATTTCTAAAGTTCTATATAATTGATGCTTCTAATGAGTAGGGACACTCTTGTTCTATCATGTCGTGCATTTATATAAAGTAACCGTTCTAACAATGCAAACTCAAAATAATACATCTAAAACATTTGCACAATAATAATAACGACCACAAAACTAACGCACAGAATCAAAACCATTCACAAATCACGTAATGCCCTAAAGCTGAATCTAATAAGGCGAAACTCAGTACACAGTAACACACCCACATTTTAATGAGTGGGAATCCGCAAACAGATAATTAAGGAAAAACTACAAAGCGATGGCCCCCAGGCGTCCGCGCTCACATTCAAATGAGCACCCTTTGTTATAAAGTGAGATGTTAAACCGCGTGAAATGCAACTAGATTTAATAATACATAATTTGGACAGGCGATGCAATAGTTACTGTATTTTGCAAAATTCATAAGTAAAGAACAAAATCTTATTGTAGGTTAAGAAATAGGCATTTTTACAAAAATGGATGACGTCACGTAAAACCCTGCATATTATTTAATTCGAATTACTATTATCTATTTTAGCTTATTAACACTTAAAACATGATATGAAAGTGTCTCTTCAAAGCCTCTAGTAAGGAAAAGGTGTATCGCTGATTTGCTGCCTATGAGTAAAATATGATTTTGCCCTATTCCTAAAACTTAAGAGTTCAAAATAATACATTTTCTTTCAATAACTCTTACAACTTGAGCTAATAATGAGCCACTGATACATTCTATTTTTTCTTTCGTTCCCAGATCTGCATGGCATCTACTCAAGATACAGTTCGTATAAAATACATTAATATATTTTAAATAGCTAGACTGAAACATAGGCATTTAGTTACAATTAATCTAATTTTTTTACAAATCAACTTTAAATACTGCTTTCTCAATAAAACTTGAAAATTAAACCAACACTCATTAATTAAATCTTGCCGTAGAACACTGAGAGGCTTTTGACAAGGTGAACCTACCACACCATCCGAAAATAATTAGATTGTCGCGTCGACATCTCAAAGCGTAACGAAATTACACTTTCCTTTTCATACCGGGGGTCCCAAAGACCAAAATAATACAAAGCTTAAAGTGGTAAAGGCGTCCCCGTCTGGCATGCCGCAGGGCACAACGTTGGGCCCCTCGTTACTACCTTTATCTTTTTGACACTTTCTTTCCTCGCACAAATTGGATCACATTTTCATTGTTCGTTGTTCATGCGTTATGGTAATTTTGTAATGGATGTTTCTGGGTTTTATTAAGTTTATATTTAGAAGTTGCGATTGGTTTTGTTTTGTTAATTTTGTTTTGACTTTTTTGTACTTTTCATTTTTGGGTTTACTGAAATTTGTTTGGAAAACGTTTGGCTTTTGTTATGGTTTACGGTGCGTAAATCTGTAGATTAGTATATTTTTTATAATATAAAACTGATTTCACAACAGGAAACAGAATAACAAATAACACTTACTGATTTTGAACTTACGGTTATTATTTACTTTTGACTTGCCCTAGAAAATATCATCCAACTTTTCTAGCTAGACGTTCAACGTCCATGATCATCAACATCATAACATGTTTACATAATATTGAAGTCGCTTTTCGCGTGTTTGTGTGACCGCGATGTTCTTCTGAACTACGCAACAAATTTTGATGCGTTTTTCACCATAATTTAGAGAATTTAATCCGGGTGGTTTATGTGTATCAAGCTACACAATCTGTCAAATTTCTTTGATAGATTTTCAACTTTATTGTATAAGCGTAAGGTTCATGTTCAATTGGGAAAATTTGACAGTTTGGGGTAGCTTGATGTGCTGGCGTCTGTACATAGCAATTTTTTATCGTTTTAATCCTTTAATTAAAAGGGTCTTTGTACTCATCATTATGAACAACTTTTACAGTGAGATCAACCCTGAAATCGTGAAATAAAAATGAGCTGATCCATACATTGCGTCGAGATATGCGAACGAACATAAATGTATGGATCAGCTAATTTTTAATTCTAAAAGTTGTTTATAATGATGAGTACACTTACCCTTTTAAAGGATTAAAACGATCAAAAATAGCGGTGTATTTTTACCTTAGACAAAGCACAGACATCTAGTTGATTTGTTATTACACCGTATTAGTGGATTACACCTACGGGAATCATGGACTTTAGCGCTAGTTATAAAGAAAAGGCTAAAAAGAATGTAAAACAATACAATACTAAGCACATCTTCGACATTCTGACTTGAATAAAGCAGAAGAGAGTAGAAGGCAGAGAATTAAAGATTCATTTGTAAAATTAAATGCTAATAGCAGTGATTTTGCACTTTAATCCCCGACTGTACCTACTCCGTACGACTGTAAGCTCGGTATTACGGCGTGAAGTCGCCGTCAAAAGTGTTTGGGTACTTCGTTATTTTAGGAAATTGAATAATAATTCGAAGAAATGTCTTTTAGAACGTAGTCAGAGAAATAGTTGTCTTATGTTATAAAGACGGAAGAATCCCAAAAATTTTGTTATTTTATGTTTCCTACCACTCTATTGTTCTCGTGTTATTTTTGTTTTATCATGCTCATATCTTCCCTTTAACGATATTTATGCGCATTGCTTATTTTTATCATTACAAAAATCGAATGAAGATTATTACTATAGTTCTGTAATTATGTATTTGTTTACTATTCCATATTCTCTTATTCGTTTGTATTTTGTGAAATTAAAATTTGCAACGGGAAAAATGACATAAATCTATGGATCCTCTATAGATTTATGACGTAGGTAGAACTTATGATTTATGCCACAAATAAAACATTGCTGTACACACCAGTCCACAGAATCCGTCGTACCCTAACACTTAACTGTTTATACCGAGAGTTAAATCTGCAGTAACAGACACTGATTAATGCGATTTTAATCCGCCCATAAAACCCTAAATCCAACCCTGTATTAATATTCAACCGAACTCAGAAGGTCACAAGTCCTTTCAAATTTGCAAACGAATTTCAACTTTATCTGGTAACAGGTAGAGTCTTGAATTTAATGGTTGGGGAACAACGAATGTTTGGCTTGAATTTCTAACTTTTAAAGTGGGAGTCCAAATTCAAAAGGCCCCGGCTGTGGCCTGAAGAACAGCGATTATTCTAAGCGAGACCTTACTGTTAGTTGAAGGTATAGTTTGAATGTAGGCCTGTGATTGATTATGGATATAGCTTGCTCGTTTTGTAACAAACCACGATATCTACTTATATCACGCGTGGAAATGTTTGACCGAAAACGTTACGTGACAATGCCACTAACAAGTCATAAATGAAAACGAGAAATGTATTATTATGTAATCAAGACACGTTATTCTTAAAAAATAAAAAGTTGCGTAGATTACATTCCACATAACTAACGAACGAAATCTCGGCATGGCATCAAAACTTTTTAGTCTAACTTCCAAGCTCAATATTTTGTAAGCTTTGTCTATTTTAAAGCCAGTCTTTAGGGCTTTCCATGACGCACGTCTCGGTTCTACGACAATACCAAAAACATTTTTTTTTTCATTTCTTTGAACCCGCCACGTTCTTCACATTATCGCTATATTTCAGGCCACAGCCTTACGAGTCCATGTTCCACTGGCAACATAAAAAAAATTCAAACGAAATTGATCCTACCCTTCATAAAAATACAGTTCAAATCCCCTCGCCATTAAATCGAAATCAATAACCATTAAGTCGCCAGTTTGACAGAAGTCGTTTATAAGTGAAACGGTAATATATGACTTCGTGTGAGTGGGAGGGAGAATGAGATATTTTTATTAGTTCGTTTCACTTTAGGGTTGAAGCGCGCACCTGATCCTTATGATTTTATTTTTAAATTATGATTGTTCTGTGCAAATGTGTAGTGGATTATTGCTGTATTTATTTTTATTGCATATTTGAATATGAATAACGTCTTGGGGTTCCTTGCATAGTACTCATGCCTCAAGCGCGCTGTTGGATTTTCAAAGCTCTACTAAGCGCCGTAGGTTGAATATCCAACACCGCGTTTTTATTTAGGCATCTAGTGTTAGTGAAAACGAACACCTAGTCTGGTGTTCGTTTTCGTATATATTAAGGACAATACATTCTCTTTCCGCTGGCATCTCGATAAGCGTGTCCTAATTTCCTAAGTTAGAAAATAAGATAATTTTATTTATAAATATAGGCGTTACCAATTTGCTTAACAATTAATTTTCCTGACTGAACCTGTCAAAGTTACAAGGTATTTTTTTTATGATTTTAGGGTGACTCATTCACTTTTGGTAAATATCGACAATGGAAAGGTAAAATTGCTAAAGCGCCAAACGATATGAATTGTAAAATGATTTCTAAATCATTCAACTTTAATATTCATTCCTGAGATTTCAGGTTTCGGCGCTTTAGCTATTTTACCTTTCCACTGTCGATATGGTTGATCATCTCAATCATAATATCTATTGAATGACTAGCTGACCCGACAGACTCTGTTCTGTCTTAACTATGAATATTGAATTCGCATTTATTTATATATGTTACGCGCAACTTCCTTATTTTTTGTCTTTCATTAGAACCTTCTCCTGACAATAACAAACACAACAAAAAAAGAACTAACGAAATTGGCCCAGCCGTTCACGTGTGACGTTTTCATTTTTATCTATACACCGTGACATTTAAGTCGTCTTACAAAGGTGGTCCACTAAATGTATCCGTCATACAATACCTCTAGGTGTGATTAAAACATTGTTACTATTAATTAAGATAATAGGTACAAAGAAAAATAAATAATGCTTTAGAATTATGAAACACCCTCCCTGTTAATAATGTTTACGTATCAAACGGTAGAAGATATCTACCTACCTACCATTACATTCTATCATTCATTCCATCTCCTTAACAGGGTGTTTCAAACCACGTCATGCGTCTTAGTGAATGATTTTTTTAAATTATGCAAATGTTCAAAAATATATTCTTTTGTTCTTATATTGTTAATGAAATATTATTATTGTTCTTATATTATTAGTAGTCATTGGATACACGAAGTGGGCTGCCGTTGTAAGACGACTACTTACGACGACAGAATTACTGTCACTTTCATAACATATCTATGGATACGATACCTACTTATGACTCCAGCATAGACTTACGATTCCATCTTTTATTTAGGATCAATCTCGCGCGCTTTGAAACGATTCGATATATTGGAATATGCCAGTAAATGAAAGTACTGCATAATTACTGATAAATAAGTACACCGACGGACAGGTCCACTCAATCTGTGTGGTTCTTTCCTCAAAAGACCATTACAGACACCAATTTATATAAGTAGTCTTCACATGATCTGACCAAGATTTTGTCTGGACTTTAAGAGACTGTGTCCTTTGAATTCATTTCGGCCTTTCTTCTCAGAGTAGTTAGATAGAAAACGCCGTCCTCATAGTTAGTTATTAAAATATGATTGACGTATAAAAGTCTTTGTACATAAGCCTCTAATACAGCAGGATACTAGTTGAGACTTAGCCAACGTTCCTAAGGACGTAATAAAATCGCGGGGGGTTTTTTTCGCGCACTGGAACGCACTGCTTAAAGCCCAGAATTCAAAATCGAATACTGTTTTTTCGACGCGCTGAGTTTCACTCACGCTGCACTCTGTTTGATTTTTAATGCTCCTTTCAGCAATAAAGAAGAGTGTTTCTTCCAAAGGGAAGCCGATAGGAATCGAGTTGTATGGAGGCCGCGCCTGATGGTAGCCGATTTTTAACGCCCGAAATTTAACGTTTCATTATTGCAGTCTTCCGTAGAAAATGGTTTTATTTTGCAATGGATAGGTACTGATAAATTCTTATCATACGAGGCTGTCAGCGTAGCCCAACATCTCTGTGAAAATATATATTTAGTCAGGATCGTGAAACAATTGCTACAAAGTACCCAATCTGCATCCCAATCTGACCCAATCCCAATGTCGGACCAACAAAATGAGTAGGTACTGCTCAATGATCTCATTCGCGAAAGCTTCACAAAGCTCCATACAAATTCGAAAATAAATCAAAAATCACAAACATCTATCCATCTCTTTCTCTCATAGGTAAAACTATGATATTTCTGTCTCGTTTACTCATGACGCCGGAAGTGAGATCTCAAAGATGGCTGCGGCCGGATGTGGGAGGGGCGATTTGATTTATAGTGTAGTGTATAGTGGGGGTGTAGTGTGCGTTATTGAGTGTGTGTGTGTGTGTGAGCATTAATTCGTGTTCAAGTTTCAGTCTGTCTGGTAGTTGCGTAGCTTTGGTTATATGTTCAAGCTTTCTATGTAGTTGGATAGGTAGGATTCTACGGGATATTTGATTTTCATGCTTTATCGGCACCTAAAATGATTGTTTAGACAGTGCTGGCTAACTATTTTGCAGATCTTTTTATTATGCCTGGTTTATATTACTCGAACACTGATTGCCATCATGATGTATGATCTCTACTAAAGTATGAAAAATAAGTACCTATTAGATCCGTCAGATTCGAGTAAAGACGAAGTTAAGAAATAAACGCAGTCAGATACAAGCTTTAACGTACTTAGGTACTTCATCGTCATCTCCTCACTTATATTTTCTTAAGTTTATTGGGGTCAGCGTCCAGTCAGTCAGACCCCAATACCGCAGCTGAAATTTCCTTTTATTTGATACGAGCAGTGCTCCGCGGTATCACCCGCGTAGTTCCCGTTCCCCTAGGAATACGGGGATAAAATATAGCCTATGTTACTCGGTAAAGATGTACTCGTAGCTTTCTAACAGTGAAAGAATTTTTAAATTCTGTCCAGTAGTTTTAAGTTTATTCGTTACATACAATAATACAAAAATACAAATCTTTCCTCTTTATAATATTAGTGTAGATGTAGACATGGTTTTTCTTAAAACATGGCGGCCTTAAAAACACATATTGTACATATAGATTTTTTTAGACTTTTCATATATCAGAAAGCTACCAACTAGGAGCAAAAAAATTTTAACGTCATCTTTGTGGGAATTAGTTCTACTTTTCACATATTTTACTGTAGGTACTATAACTAAACCCTTACTTACTAACTACACATAACCTGTAAATCAAATCACGCAAAATGCAAGCAAACCCCTAAGTCTCTCGATAGTATGCTATGCAGTATGTACCTAAGTAAAGCTACGGGGGCAATAAAATCAAACGGGGCCATTCCGGTAGTGGGTGGCAGACGGTATGTGGCATTTTAATTGGAGTCTAGATACTTTTATTTAAATGATTACTCAAGCGGCTTCGCCCGCGTGGAGATCGAAAATTATCCCAAGGGAACGTATTACCGGGATCAAAAGTATCCTATGTGTTACTCAAGGTTATTATCTATCTGTATGCCAAAGGGGATTGCTCAGTTTGCTAGGGTGATCTGGGTTAGCATTGGCAAGATCTTTATTAATAAAAGACTTGCATTTTAAAAACTACTTAACTATAAAACAAAATATATATTATAATAAAGTTGTAGCCAGAAAAACCTTGCCAAGTAAAATCTTTGTAATAAGCGCATTCTTCGACGTGACGTTTGGTTCAACTTGAGGTGCAGAATCAGTGTCCGAGGGTAGGGTCGGGTCATCATGAGAAGCGGTATCGGAGTCCATGATAAGAAAAACATACGTTCGAAGCAGCGAGTAAACAAAATAACATCAACAGTGCACGAAAGAAAAGTAAATAGTTTTTTCATTGCTGTTAGATGTGACATCCCTAACGTCAAATGAAAATGTGAAATGACATCTGAGACGTCATTTAACTTGTCATTAAGGATGTTCAATATGTATCGATACTCAAGTGGGTCGGTACAACGGGATTTGATTGATTTTCATATCGATTCAACAATATACGATCTATTATTCGAAATTGATAAGGGTAGTGAGGATCGAATCAAAATATCGCATTACTGTAGTACACCCGTACTGTAATATAAGTTAAAGTATAAGTCAATAGAAGGCTTAAAGTCACCCAAAGGGCAATGGAGAGGGCTATGCTTGAAGTTTCGTTACTTGATAGAATTAGGAATGAAGCGAGCCGCAGGAAAACCAAGGCAACCGACATAGCTCGAAGAATTGCCAAACATATATGACCGATGGGGCCTAAAGGTTCTGGAGTGGTGACTGCGTACCGGAAGACGCAGAGTTAAAAGGCCTCCCACAAGGTGGACCGATGACTTTGTGAACGAATCTGCTGGATGCGGGAAGCACAGAATCGGTCGAAGTGGCGGAGGTTGGGGGAAGCCTATGTCCAGCAGTGGACGTCTGATGATGAATGATGAAGATGGATATGAAATTACGGGGTTTGATGTCAAATAGATACAATGGGAACAGGTTAAAGGAATAAGGATTTGCATTGCAGGACTATATTATTTCTGTTAATATACATATTTGACTTTCTATAATTACTACTTTGGAGAATCGAACTGAAGGGATATCGATCTTGAGCCAGACCAATCTATGACCTTCATCCATCCGCAATCCACGACGGCCTAGTGCAGGTTGGTAGACGTCACATGTCTTCAAATTTTTGGGTCTAAGACATGCTGGTTTCTTCACTTATGGGTTCGGAGCTACGAACTATTAAATCATGGCTGTTACCACTAGGCCAGCACTTTCTATGACCTTAGTAGACACTATCTATATTAGCAATAAAACAGAACTCTGAGCAAAAGCAACTTCTGATCAAAAACTATTACCAAACTTGTGACAAAATTATTGCTTTCGATGATAATTGTCGCAACAAATAATTCAATTACTCAAGTTACTGTGTTCTCACTCGCAGCACTAACGTGGACGGGCTAGAACAGGGTTGTCAAAACTACGAACAATATTTTCGTGTCCAGAGAAGCTTTGTAGTGTAATTAAATGCTGATTGTTTGAAATAGAATTCAAAATAATAGTTAGGTTAGTCATTACAGAGCTTCTGCCTAGGCTTTTCCCAACTATGTTGGGGTCCGCTTAGTGTCTACCGGAGGTAGCTGAATACCAGTACCTACTTTACATGGAGCGACTGCCTTTCTGACCTCCACAACCCAGTTACTGGGTAATACGGTACCCTTTGGTATGACTGGTTGTCAGACTTTCGGGTTTCTGACGACCCGTAACGTTCGATAAAGATCTATGAATGACAGCTGGGACCAACAGCTTAACGTGCTTTCCGAAGCATAGAAAGAGGCATATCCGAGGATATGTAAAGATGATCACCTTCAAGAGTTAAATGATAATGATACATGATTTATTTACGTGAGTAAGTTTTTACAAACATTTTAACACGTTATTTTTTTTTAAACTATCTGATTACTTTAAGAAGAAAAGCCGAAACAAACTCAGAGGTCACAGTCTCTTTTAAAGTCCAGACATAATCTTGGTCAGATCATGTGAAGACTGTGTAGCTTGATGTCTGAAATGGTCTTTTGAGGAAAGAAACACACAGATTGAGTGGACCTTTCCAGGCATTGTACGCATTTGTCAGTAATTGTGCAGCTTAACTCAAAACTTAAATAGTTCAACGTTTCGACGAACAATACTAAAGAACATCCCGTCCTTATAGACTCACGTGCTCAATTCATGGTAACAATTTGAACGTCGATGTCCCTTGCACTCTGTATTTTCCTACACTAAAAACCTTCCACATACAAAGTGTGACAACCCTACTCTAGAGGGACGAGTGTCGCGAAAGACTTTTATTTTGCAGACCGTACGTGTGTGTCTCTACTCTAGCTTCTACAGATCCCGCTATCAATCATAACTGGTATATAGTTTTGATGGAGTAGGAAATTATAGGTATATAATACACATTAATAGTAGCAGCTGAAACACTGGACTACCAATAGTTAAAATGTTTAGTTATTAATGTGAGCAATAATTATTGTTAAGGTCTAATAAAAGTCCTACAGCACCTTCACTCATTTTGTATTAGCAGGGGCCATACTTTGACGTGCTAAAGCTATCATTGTTCCGTTGGGAAAAAGAGATAGTGGTATTCGTCCTGTAAGAAAGAAAGAAAGAAAGAAAAAGTATTTATTAGACTCGCACAGGAATAACACAAACTTAACTAAATAACATTCTTAATAAAATATAAATTAAAATTAGAGAAAAACAAAAAATAAAAAACAAAGTCCCGTACGAGGCCAAAAGGCCCCTATCTCAGCATGATGCTGCGACATTTAAAAAAAAATTGTCGCAGCGCTGGTATTCTGATGGGGCCCACTGTGAATGTCATGCATGTAACGCTCCATCCCTCTCGCATAGTAGAACAATTATGGCTTTAATAGTTTAACACGTAGTACGGGGGCAGCACTTGAAATTAGACATATGCTTATGTGATATAATTTAAAGCATTTCTCTTTTTTATGCGATAAATATGCTTTTATATTATGTCCATTACGCCTACGGTCTACGGCGTAGCCGGGTGGCTACGAGCGTAGCTATGCGCGTAGCAAGCTTTTTACACGGAGCTTCAGCTCGTAGCGTAGTTGCAAGATTTTATGCAGACATAAATAATTTTTATTTTATTTTATTTATTAGGAAAACAAACAGTAACACATTTTATGGGAATAAAGTACAAAAAAATATGACCAAATGCGTAGGTAACCAACAACATTTTCCACAAAATACACATAAAAATAATATTTAATCTAACCATGATATTTAAACTAAAACCTACTAACTACAATAATTTAAGTTAAGACAATATTTTTGTGTAAAATAACAGTTTTTTTTTTTTTTAACAAAAACTGCAAAACTCTTGAAGGCACGAAATTCAAATTACTGTTGACTGTGATTAAGCGTTTTGAGTACCATATTCTTGAATCTACTAGCAGACAGAGCAAACATATCAATATGATGGAATAGCTTATTATAACCATTAGTTAGTCGACGCAGAGGTGCCCGCATACCCGCGTTATTGCGACAAGACGTAACTGCAAACAGCGGCCGTACGCGCACCCCGCGGCATATTGTCGTTCTAGGAACGATGTAACTTATTTTGCTACGGATCTCCATACAGTCATATACAGAAATCAAACAAAAATACCGTCTCGTAATTATAGTAATTTATGCTTTTTAAGCAAATATCATAAGATAAATCCGTGGCGAAGCAACGGTAATGCATGGCTTTTAAGAATTTTCTTTGCACTCTTTCAATACGTTCTGAATACTTAATGTAAATGGGATTCCACACTGGCACTGCGTATTCGAGCTGTGATCTGATCAGAGACTTAAACAAATATAAATAGGTAGAAGGGCGCACAAACACTTTCGCAGATCTCATTACAAAACCGTACATCCGATAGGCATTATTTACAACTTTGTTAAAATGGGTATCAAGGTGAAGTTTATCATCGAGGAGAATACTAAGATCACGAATAAGGCACACCCTTGATAGCGTTGTATTGTCCAAAGCATAAGGATGCTTCAGAACACTCTTATTCTTCGTGAAACTGATACAACAACATTTAGACAGACTCTGTTGCAATTTATTGTACCTGCTTTCGTGCATATTTTTGATGGGCCTAAAAATTTTGAGATCGTCTGCATAGAGTAAGACTGCAATTTCGGAAACAAGTGTCAATGTCGTTTATGAACAAGATAAATAAAAGGGGTCCCAGAATCGAACCCAGAGGTACACCGGAAGTTACATTAATAGTTGTAGCAGATTTGAAACCATTAACTACGACCCTTTGAGTTCTATTATTGCACTCCAAGCATTGCGGACAATTATGTGATGTGTATTTAACCTCCAAATATCTTGGCATTGTAACACAATAGCTTACCAGATTCCCAACTTATTCCTCCACATTTACCCCCTTATTAATAAACTCTTCTTAAAGTTAAGAGATGTGTAAACGTTAAAAATGTACGGTTAAACAGACGCCAATCAATACTTAACTTTCAGCAACGTTTATAAATAAGGGGGTTATTGTTTGTTTAAGTGACCGTACCATGTGGGGACGACAATGAATTAAAATACTGACAATACGAGTGCATTGGAATATTTTAAAACCCTCAAATACAAACAAACATTGCAATTTAAAAAATAATCTTTTAAAGAACCTAAATATTAGAGATAGGCAGCTATGAGTTTTTGCCAAGCAGTCGACTAGCTATAGTTTGTGACTAATTGGATATAATATGTTTGTTTGAATTCTTGTCTTTGGACTGGGAATATCATACGGTGGATATCATCATTCAACATTTCAGCCGAAAGACGTCCACTGCTGGACATAGGCCCCCCCCATGCTCCTCCACTTCGACCGGTCTTGTGCTTCCCACATCCAGCGGATTCCCGCGGCCTTCACAAGGTCGGCGGTCCACCTTGTGGGAGGCCTTCCCGCTCTACGTCTTCCGGTACGCGGTCGCCACTCCAGAACCTTTCGGCCCTAACGGCCATCTGTTCTGCGAGCAATGTGACCTGCCCACTGCCACTTAAGTTTGGCAATTCTTCGGGCTATGTCGGTTACCTTGGTTACGGTGGATATACGAAGTTTAATTTGTTCTCGTTTTGACATGTATGTTCCAACGAGAGAGATGACTGAAAACAAACTACGTCAAATTCTACCCCTTTATAATTTGAATTTACCTATTCTACATTATACTAAAGCCATTCTCCTTCCACAGCGGTTCAAAATGAACGCCAGCCACGCAACACCGCTACCATCCGCCCTGAAGCTTTGAGAGACATGGATCAAGAACGAGCTCTGAGGGAAGCTGCAGTCGCCGTCGGAGTGTTTGGGTGAGCTATCCTTGAATTTTAATTTATTAACCCGACACGGAAACAGAGGGGCGTATCTATGTGTCTGCGTAGACAAAAAAAAAACAAAATCGTTTCAGCCGTTTGGGAGCTACGATGGCGTTATCGTAGCTCCCAAACGGCTGAAACGATTTTGTTTTTTTTTTAAAGGTGACTTAATCGAAAGTGTTTAATTCGTTTTTGATATCGATATTAAACTTAAACGGCCAATGCATATTTTCTTTTCTACTTTTTTGAGGTTTTTGTTATTGTGTCGAAGGTTAACATTTTTCAGCATTTAGAATAAAGGATGTTGGTATCTGTATATCAGCTGTAAGTAGAATATCTGTGCTTAACAGACTTCGACACTGTTTGATCGGCCACTATGAAAGTTGGCACCAGCATAAGTACACACAGCTCCATTAAGGGGTTACCCCTCCAAAAGACATGTGCGTTCAAATCCGTGCTAGGCCCGAGTTACTTTTTGTGTTTTGCAAAAAACTTCACTACATAGTATAAAACAAAGTCGCTTTCTCTGTCCCTATATCCCTATGTATGCTTAAATCTTTAAAACTACGCAACGGATTTTGATGCGGGTTTCTTTAATAGATAGAGTGATTCAAGAGGAAGGTTTATATGTATAATACACCGACCTCCACGCGGGCGAAGCCGCTGGCAAAAGCTAGTTTATAATAATTTACTGTATTGTTTTAGTGAATATGGTTAACATTTACGAGAAATTAGTTAACGTTTAGTTAGACCGGAGGTTTCAAGACCGCTTGACGTGCATAAGATCGGAAGTTCAAATCTTGGGCACGAAATGTGCTTTTTATCATGCATTTTTTTTAAATAATTACAAAGTATTACCTATTTTGTATTAGTAATATTTATAAAGAATGTAAAAATCAAGAAAAAATTAATACATTCATATTCATTTCATAACATTTATTATTGCTATTATTTAATAAAACTTTGATCTTATTACTGCAAAGATTTGAATTTAACAATTTCATTTGATAATTTACAGATAACTTATTATGCATATTTTGCCAACTGACACAAACGGGTCCCTAGACAATTGACATCTTTTTAACGCAAACGATTTATTAGGAAGCGCTAGAAATATTTTATAATTACATATAAACTAACGAAATGTCTTGTGATCTGTCATATCGTCTCCGCATGCATCAAATGTTGTAGTTATAACTTGAGGGAAGAGATTAATTTTTTAAATAAAACGTAAGCAAGTTAAATTAATGGAAACCCTCAAATAGCATTGTCTATCGATTAGACAGAGACCTAAAGATAAAGTGACTCGGACGATAGTGGATAACAATTTCATCACAATGTTTATGGGCTCGCAGGCTAGTTCGTCAAACTGCCAGCATGAGTATGGTATATAAGTATGACGACATTCGGAGAAGCGATGGTTCGAATCCCAATCGAAATAATAAACTCTTTTTGAAGTATTCTGTACATCATTCGTCAAGAATCCAATGTTGTAGCAGTCTGTAACATTTAATACTTGAGGGGTTAGCAGATACTGACGCTGCGTGTATCTACGTTTCATGGAGCAGGTTTACACATATATGGGTCTTTTCCGACCTCCACGTGAGCGGCATAGCTAGTCTAGTATACTACAAAGACGTTTTTCATGTCAGTCTGTGTGACGGAGATGTTAATTTGGCCATGAAACTATGGACTTAGGTAGATACCTATTAAGATCATGAAACAAGTTTCTTTATTTATGAGAACATGAGTAGGTATATAAACAAGATTAAAATTAGACTAAGCTTAGCAAAAATACTGAATTTTGCTTTTTTTTCCACCACGTTTAGACACGTTACCTAAAGTCTTATCGAGGCGCCATATTGAAAAAAAAACATCTTCTATGTTGCCAATGCAATAGAGTATAAAACTACCGATGTTTGCATAGAAAAAAAAATGTTTTGTATTCTGATAATCTTATTATCGTTAAAATAGTGTAAGGTGACAATAAATTGGTAGGGTGCCAACGTTAGGTTAGTTTACCCTATTTTGGTTGACAAACAAAGCATGCAGGTTGTGGTCATTCATTCGTTTATCCTACATGCATCTTTATATTTGTGTGTGGCCTGTGGTGTATTTGTTCTGTTTCTCATACTGGTAGTCGTACAACCAAAAGTACATCTCCACAAACGCACAACACAGCTTTTAATGAAAAAATCTTCTAATAGAAAACAAAAGCACATCGTGGCCATTCGTGGCTCAACGCTCACAGTTTCCAAGAGACGAGTCAAAGACTTCAGTGTGTTTGAAAAGTTACCTTCGTTTGTTTTCGTGTTGAATTCAGTAGCTCGCTTTTAACTCGAGCAAAGGAACAGAGTATGCCACTTTCAAGTCGAAAATTCTTTAAAAGACAAAAGCCAATGAATTGAAAAGAAGAAGATGTTTTGCGAAGACAGGAGAGCTTCGATCTTCATGTTCATTATCTATTCTGTTGCGTTTAAGCCAAGTATCTTTACTCTGCATACAGGGGAGCCAACATTACGGCGAAGACAATTCTTGCCTGAAACGTACTATAACGTTTTTTTTTTTTTTTTTTTTTTTTTTTTTCCTTGTTTGGCAACTGAGCCGATGCCGACTATTCTGCCAGTGTCAAGTGGTGACGGCAACGCAGTAAGGTGAGCCGTCGAACTTTGCACTTCGTGGTAGGTAGTCTATTAATATGTTAGCAGCTGAAACGACAAGACAATTTTTGTTAGTAGACAAAGTTTTTTTTTTTTTTTTTTTTTCGTTAATATAAGCGAATACAACACCACAAATCTACATAAAATATTTACAAAGTTTCTATGAATACACACCAAACTACATTTTGATTTCATTAGCTTTTAAAAAAATAGATAAGATTTGAATGAGTTTAGGGGAAAAGTTAATCAAGACGGAATGGAAGTTAGTAGGGAGGGGCATTTTAAGTTTGGAAAGCTTACGATATAAATCAAAAGGTTGAGAATTTAGTGGACAAGAGAAAAATATATGGTCTAGAGTTCCATCATCAAGACCGCATTCGCACAGGGAACTGTCACGAACACGGATCTTATTTAGAAACACTGGACTACAGCAGTGACCAAGTCTCAATCTACACAGGGTTGCAATCGTTCTTCTGGACAGTTTGGGACATTTAAAAAACCAAGGTTTCCTCTGGATGCAGGGTTGAATACTGGCGTAGTACGCCCCCTTGAGTTTCGAACTTACCTGCCACACTGCTGACCACGATTTGTACAGCTTATGTTTGGTGTCAGTCCGTAAGTCATAACTATGCACCATGTAGTGTTTTCGATCCACCGGGTTAGATGTAGCAAATTTAGCTAGTGAGTCGGCGCACTCGTTGCCACCTATACCCGAGTGACTGGGAACCCAAGCTATTTCAATGTTTAAACCGTTTTTCGAACAAGTGAATAATAGAATAAGAATATCAAATATTATTTTGCTGTGAATTTTAGATTTAAGTTGGTTTTGAGCCAAAGCTTGAATGCTACTGCGAGAATCTGAGAAAATGACTGAATTTTTAATGTTATGGTTTAAAATAAAATTGATGGCTTCTAGGATACCGATGCATTCCCCAGTAAATACTGAGGATTCTGGGGGACATTGAAATAAAAGAGCTATTTTGGAATTTTGAAAATATGTTGAAACACCTGTACATCCTGTTGAAGACAATTTGGATGCGTCCGTATAAAACAAATTCCAACCCTCCCAGTATCTTGAAATGGCCCGTTCGAATTCGCCTTTTACGTCCTGGGAGTTTTTGGAGATTCCAAGTCCCAAAACGACCTTTGGCCTGAAATGGATCACCTCATATGCGGAAGAAAAGACCGGAAGAGACGGGTAATGACAAACAGGAGAGGAGAGGTTTTTAAGTTCTCTGTACCTATTCATCAATGGAAGAGATTTATTATTCCAGTAGGAAGACGCATTAAGAGAGAGGTAAATTTGTTCCAAAATGGGGAGTAAGGGATGGGACGAAAGAGAAAAAACTTTTGACAAGAAACGATCCGCCAAGTATTGTCTACGAAGGTTGAGTGGAGGTTCTGCACTTTCCACCTGGAGAGCATTTATCGGGGAGGATTTCATAGCGCCAATGACGATCCTAAGACACTTGGACTGGACAGAGTCCAGTCTACGTAAGGCTTCTTTGTTACATGGCTCAATTAAGTAACTGCAGTAATCCATTACGCTTCTTACCAACGCATTGTAGACTATTTTTAAGGTGTATGGGTGAGCACCCCACCAGACACCTGCCAAAGCCTTGAGGACCGAAACCGAGCGTTCACATTTTTTAACTGTATTATTTATATGGTCCACTCCCGACAATTTGTAATCCAGGGTAACCCCCAGAAACCTGGCCTTCTGCTCAATTGGGATAGGTTGACCGTCAATATTAATGTTAACCTGGGGGATAAGGCGTCTACGTGTAAAAATAAGTGCGGTACTCTTTGGAGCACTTAACGACAACCCGTGACCTAAGAGCCATTGGTTTAATGAGGACAAAGAAATATTCATGGAATGAGCAGCGTCCTCGATAGAACTGTCACAGACCAATAATGCAATATCGTCAGCATATTGAAGTACTTTACAATTAAAATTTAGGCAAGAAGGAAGATCCGAGGTATAAATATTATATAAAGGGGGACTGAGCACGGATCCCTGAGGAAGACCTCTCCAAACCGACCTTGGCTCAAAGCTTTCCCCGGGAATCCTGAGTTGAACACTGCGATCTGAAAAAATACTACAAATAATTCTACTAATCCTAGCCGGGATTCTCAGCTCTTGCATTTTCTGCCTGAGAACTGGAAGGAGGACAGAATCATAGGCAGCTGAGATGTCTAAGAAAACGGCTACCACAGAATCACTTCTACTAAGGGCCAGCCGGATCTCTGATGTGAGGGTACCCACACTATCAGCTGTACCCAGACCTTTCCTAAAGCCGAATTGAGTCGTTGGCAGCAGCTTCCTGTTTTCTACAAACCATTCTAGGCGGTTTTTAATCAAATGTTCTAAAAGTTTAATAAGAATGGACGATAGAGCAATTGGTCTGTATGAACAATGATCACTAGGATCTTTACCAGGTTTTAGTATGGGGATTATGATTTGAGCCTTCCAATCAGGAGGAATATAACCGGAAGTAAAACAGTAGTTGACTAAGTCCAGGTAATATTTATGGGTCTTATCACCACCTTTAGAAATGAATGAGTAAGGGAATCCATCCACTCCAGGAGCAGAATCCCTCACATGGGCGAGGACAGATTTGAGTTCACTAAGAGTAAATGGCCCGTCTAGAGGATCATCTGAAATCATCTGAGAGTTCGAAGCGGCACACTCATCAATATGGGGCACATAAACTGGAGCAAGCTTAGAAAAAAATTGGTTACCCAGATCCGCAGATATTGTGCTCCCAGAGGGGGGCTTTAAACTATTTCTGAAGGATTTCAATTTACGCCACACAACTGAAGCTGGAGTGGATGGACTCAGTGAGCTACAGTATTTCTGCCATCCTTCTCTCTTCTTATTTTTGAGTAATTTCCTGGACTTAGCCAAGATATGTTGAAAAGCAATAATGTTTTCCAGGTTCATGTCGGAGTTAAAATTCATTTCAGCCTCATTCCTAGCCCTGATCACGGCAGAGCAGTCCCTATCCCACCATGGCGGGGATGGAATTTTGCACGTTGGCGGTTTTTTTGGAGGGAAGCAATCATCTGCTGTGGAGGATATAATATTGGAAAATGAGGAAAAGCATTCGTGGGCAGACTCAGGATTAATAGGTGGAAGGGAAGAGACGCGTAAGTCTAAGATCTTTGAGTAAAGGTCCCAATCCACCGAGTTCAGCTGGTGTTTCAACAAAGGCGGGGATGATTTTTCAGGAATAGACTGGGAAGGGTTTTCAACCACAATGGGATAGTGATCACTCCCATAGGTCAGGTTCAAGCGACTCCAATTAAAAAGGCTAGCTATATTAGCTGAGCAGAATGTCAAATCAACACAGCTGTTATTCTGTCCTGGAGCAGACCTACGTGTGGATCTGCCGTCATTGATCACACATAGGTTGAGTTCATCTAATATATCCACTAGGCCCATACCAAAATTGTCGCATATTTCTGATCCCCATCTATAATGATGGCCATTAAAATCACCCATTATAAGTAATGGACCCTGAATTTTGCTCAGCAGACTTTTAATTGTGATAAGATCTTCAATTTGAGGGTGTGCAATATAAAAACTAAAGATATTTATATCCTCAACCTTAACAGCGACAACATTAATGTTGTCACCAACAAAGGGTAGAGGAATTGGGGAGAATGGTACCTTGTTATGAATGAACAAAGCACATCCTCCATAACCATCTAATCTGTCATAGCGAACACTACTGAAGCATGGGATCTTGAAATTACTATCAGAGCGAAGCCATGTTTCAGCAATGCTACAGACTGATGGTTTGAATTTATTAATTAGAAAGAGCAGGTCAGGTTTCCTGGGAGTAATACTCCTCACGTTCCATTGAAGGAATGTCTGGGGATGGAACATTATTAATATAATTAACAATTGATGCAAGTTTGTTGGCAACGTGGTCAGGTAAGGATTGTGCTGGGTTAGCTAATACAGTTATCAGCATATTGGCTATAATATTAAGGATATTTTCGGACTTATCGGGAGTGCTTGTACCTTCCCTGGGGATGGCACAGCCATTTTGGGAAGGAGAGAAGGAGTAATCCTGAATAAGGGCTTGATGAGCCTGCTTGTCATAACTAGGTGAAAGGGGGGCGTGAGTTTTGGGTTTTAGAAAGACCGTTTTACGGTATGATTTTGGTGTTTGGGAGGCGGGGTACTGGGTCGAACTAGGTCTTGTTTTAGATTTTTGGGATAGTCTAGACACTTCAGCATACGATTTGGAAACTGGAGGGAAAACCTGACTTGCTTCCGCATAAGAGACAGATTTTTCAGCCATAAGGGCTTTTATGCCCTTCTGCCGACCCAATTCAGGACAAGCTTTATCATTCGCATAGTGATTGCCAGAACAAGATACACAGATAGCACAATCAGTATGAATTTGGCATCCATCACCTGGGTGGTCTTGACCACATTTATAGCAGCGGGGTTGTGAGCGGCATACTGTACGTGTGTGACCAAAACGGCAACAGTTGAAACACTGAATGGTTGGGTACATGTATCTCTCGACTGACAGGGCAGAGTAAAAACAATAGACACGTTTAGGTAAGACTTGCCCATCAAAAGTTAGAACAACTGTTTGAGTGGGTTTCCACTCTGTCACACCCTGAGAAGAGACCTTTCGACTCATTCTCCTTGCTTTAATAACGGGGCCGCATCCAACAGGAACCTTGATATTTTCTATAACCTCATCCTCTGTCCACTCGGTTGGTACATCCCTAACGAGACCCAAGCGAGTAATATTGAACTGTGGAATTGTAGCTATGAAGTTATTTTGGGCTAATGAGCGACTTATCAAGAAGCTGTTTGCATCTTGGTGTGACTTAAACTCAACTGAAATCCGGTTCCGTCCTAGTCGTTTAACACTACCTAGGAGGATGTTACTGTAATTATTTTGAGTCAAGAACATTCCAAATTTAATTGGGTGCAGAACAGTACCAGGTGTGTCGCCGTCTTTTAAAGATACGTGAACAACATATGGCGGATTATCCCTAATTGTATAAGCCTGCCGGCCAATTTCTTTTTTGGAGATTTTTGGAGGGTTTATTAAAGTAGTCGGGGATGAAGTGGCCATTCTTTTCCGGGTTGCAGATTCAAAATCCATTGAATTATTTGACAAATTGTCATCGGGGAGAGAAACTGTTAATACCGGAGTGTAGTCAAAGGGATCAGGAGGGTCAGGGGGTTTTTTGGTATCCATGGTGGATGCGGGGTAAAATCTTTAAAATTTATATAGTAGGTGTTAAAACAAACCTTATGCTAAAACACAAACACAAAGAATAGTTTCAATTGAAGTTCACACTTGAAGAATTCACTAAAATCGAAAGAATTCGTAACACAAACAAAAGCACGTATTGCCTTCACCACTACCCACGAGCAAAAAAAAAAACTACTATAACGTTTTGTTTGACCTGACAGAAAGTGCTTACCGGAGACATCTGACAGGTTCTAGCTGTCACTTTGTAACTGTGCTATAAACAGTAATATCTAGAATCTGTAGAGACATCTAGAATATGTTAGTACTATATGTACAGTCTCAATAAATAAGAATGTTAACGTACATTTTTACTTTCACCTTAAGTAGGTATTATGTTTCCGCCGCCTACTATATATATTTTTTTTACGGCGAGGGCACTTTTTTTAATCCAGAGCGAAGTGAGGGATTCTTTAGTAGAATCCCAAGCGTAGCGAGGGATTCAAAGTACGTCGCCCGACCCAAAAATATTTTTTGCGCCCGAGTGATACACTCTACTTTTCATCACCCTCTATGAGAAAATAAAAGGCGCCTCATATTTTATTGTAATATTATTATTTAATAAAACATAGAGTAACAACTAAATTGAAATTAAGTAGTATCTAATAATAAAACAACTAAAACTTATATTTACATTAGATACACTTTCGCAATTATGAAAATTTATTGTTACAGTTTTACTAGGAATAGACATTGTTGTAGATTTTATATTCTGCGTGTTAGAAATAATGTCCGAATCTGGCTCATTTTGAGGAAATGTGACGGTGAATCTCGTTGTTTGGATGTAGATGGGCGCGGCGACAGTGGCATGGATGGATTAACTGAAGGTTGCAATTTAATGTTTTCCACGATGCGTTCACATGTTTTCGCCTTGTTCACAATGGAAACTTCTATATACCCCTCTACTACAGCACTCGCCTTCTATCCTCCATGTTGCTGGAGAACAGTTAAGTTCCGCTCCAGAATCTGCCAAAAGGGTAGCAGAAGTATGACGAAAACAATGTCCTGTATACAGTTTGATGTCTGGTAACTTCAAATAAGTAACGATTTCTTGTGGCATGTTAGAAATTTAATTTTTTCCCATAACTTGTTTGAAGCACTTGCCATTTTGATAACGGATGAAAAACCGATTGGTCTTCATGCAGACGCAGGTCCAGGTATTCTGTACAATAGTTTTGTATTCTCCTCGGATTACAAAGGATCGGTCAAGTTTTGTTTTTGTGTCTGTCAGCTTTACTAACAGTAAATCATCCGAGAGATTTTCGACATCATCAAAAGTTATTTTTAAAAGTTCATTGCCACGACAAGCTCCATGTACTCCGAAAATGAAAGCCACCTGTAACAAAACCGAATGTGAATAAGACAAGTATCTATCGAAGTACAGGTTACAATAAAATGCGCATTTTAAAACACCATGGTTATACTTTACTAATCCCCCATATACATAGTTACTTACTTTTACGGCAAGAAAGACTTTGTCGGGTGCCTCATTAAGGAAAGTCTCCACGTTTTTGACTGAGAACACTTTGGATTTTTTAGGTTTAAATCCATCAGACATCCTCTTCAGATAGGCTATTAATTTTGAATATGTGTCCAGTTTTACGTCATTATTAGAACTGACTGTTGATTTTAGCATTGAGTAGGTTCTCCAAAGAGTGGAAGGATGTTTAGTTTTGGCTAAGTACTGGAAGTAAGCCAAAAACACAAATCCTGAACACTCCGTGAAAATTGACGAAAACGCGGGCTGTAGTTCGCGCGTTTTTAATTTGACTTCTTTTTTATTTTTATTCAGCTGGCGGCGCGACTATGGGCCGTCGTACCAGCCAGTCTTTATTCAAAAAATATTTACGTTCGATTTTTTTGGCGCTGAACACTAAGATGTTCTAAATTCAAAACAAAAAGTGCGCGGCAAAGATTATTGCGGTCCACTTATAAAGTGGATTAAAAACTCATTTCTGCCCGCTAAAAAGTCTAATGGAGTAAAGAGCTACTTTGCTCCCGCTTATAGAGGAATGAAACGACACTTTTCGAATAGAAGGTATGAAAATAACCGTAAATGCTATAAAAGGTGACATGCTTCCGCTATGTGGTAAAGGAATTTGTACATGGTGGGACTTAATTACCTGCGGTTTACCATAAGTCGTAGGAACAATAAAAGTTGCACCCATAGAAATATGGTTGCACCAGTGTTAAGACGGTCAAGCATCAAAATAAAAAAATTCAAAAATCAAAAGTCATTTATTAAAACTAGGCTGAGAGTCAACATTTTTTGAACTTCAAAATGTTATAAGATAGTCCCCCAAAACGCCCGCCCTTCACCACTTCCTAGTGATTTAAGCTGGGAAGAAGAAGTGGCGCAACAAACTCCCTAGCAGCACAGCTGTCTGTTATGTTGGAAGAACTTGATTCTAAACAATAGTGGTAATTAACATTACGAAACACAAAAACCATTAAATTTGCCATCTATCAGCTAGCACACGCCAACATCACATCGTCTTTAAACACTGGTACTCGTATATATATATATAGATATAAGCGTTATTTGTTGCTTCAATTTGTATGATTTGATACAGTTAAATGGCATGGTCATGTAAATGGGGCTTTAGTATTATAATGGCGGTCATTGTCACCTACCCGCATTTATTGATATTCTTTATTTTAAAAATTGGAATCCAATTCCGTTAAAATTCAAAATCTACATAAATCGTGATCCTTAACACTTTTTCAAATAAAAAAATGTCTACCTCGTTTCATCATCGTCTGCGTGGTTTTTTCCCACCATTATCAGGTCAGCTTCCAGTCTGACATGCAAGCGACTGCCAATCTGACCACCAAAACCAAGTCACAGGGTAACAGTAGTTCCTACCTTCGAAGCGATATGAAGGAACGCCTGATATATGACACACACACACACGACGAACGTCTTTACGTCACTAATAATAATAATAATAATGTTTTATTGACATAAAGGTGTTACAATCAATTGAAGCCCTGACTCCTGAGCTAGGTGGTACCTGTGTTACAGGAGACAGTGTCTTCACCCGTTGTGGAACATTAACAATTTATGTAATAAAAATAACATAGTGCATGCGTGCTCTTGTGTGGGTTTGCGTGTGTGCGTTTTTGGTGTTTACGTATGAGCGTGTTGTATTATGTGTGTGTGCGTGTGTGTGTGTGCGTGGGTGTGTGTGTGTGTGTGTGTGTGTGCGTGTGTGTGTGTGTGTGTGAATGTGTTTGTGTGTGTGTTGCTGAGTGACTGTGATTGGTGGTTGTACTTTGTGTTATATCAAAGACTTCGTTTGCGTATATTACTATTTAGTTATTACGAGTATGTTCTTTAACTATGTTTTCTGTCTGTGAGTGGTCCAGTGTTTTAAGCCATGTGTTAAGTTTAATTTTAGTTTCCTTTTTTGTAAGTGAGTTGAATTTGAAAATTTAATTTGATTTATTATAAATATAAGTAGCTAGGTACAGGCGTTGCTGTCGAGTGGATGCGGTCTTATATTTGACTGCGCGACATACATTGAAGATATAGTTGTCTCACTGTAAGGACTTGACAGCTTTCATATAGGGTTTTTGTAGGGAACCGGTACTGTTGGTAGGTCATGACTTTTAACAAAGATCTTTGGGCTCTTTCGAGGTGTATCATATAAGTATTACAGGCATCTCCCCGTGCTGTGATACAGTAGCCTACGAGTGACTGTACTAGGGCTAGATACACCGTATGGAGTAGCTCAAAATTGCACACCCGTCGAAGTCTCTTAAACGCCCATATTAGTTTCCTAACCCGGGTGGCAGTCAGTTCAATATGGGGACGCTAGCTAAGCCCCTCATCCAGAATTACACCCAGGTACTTTATAGACTTATGTTGTGTAATAGAAACATTTGAGCATTGAAGACTGTTTTTGGGGATATCACAGGAGCGAGGCTCATCACCGAAGGTTTCGTTTTGGCAAAAGTAAATTGAAGAAATGCGGTTTTCGAGATATTAAGGGTAAGTAAGTTACCTTCTAGCCAGTGCATTATTTTACGTAAGCCTGTCTCTGCAGTTAGCCGTGCCGCGTCCCAAATCTCTCCATAAAATACTAGTACGGTGTCGTCTGCATAGCAAAAAATTTTACCGTTAGTAAGCGACTGCTGGCATAGGTCATTTACATAGAGCAAGAATAGGCTCGGGGATAGGCAGCTACCTTGAAGCACATCATAGTCTACTCTGGCTTCATTGCTAATTACTTCACCTATCTTAATTCTTTGTGTCCGATCATTAAGAAAGTCTGTAAATATGCTTAGAGCCCTTCCCCGCACCAGCATGTTCTAGCTTGCTCACAAGTGTAGGAATACTGACAGTGTCAAATGCCTTGGTTAGGTCGAGAAAAACACCTAGAAAAACAACATTTTTGACTTGTATCAACTTTTTCCGTCACGTAATCAACGAGTTGGTTAATTGCATCTATGGTGCTTTTCCCAGACCTAAAACCAAATTGTGTGTCCGATATTATTTTGTTGCGCTCTAGATATTTCATGAGTCTACGATTCAATCATTTCTCTAATATTTTTGATAGTGCTGGCAAAACTGAGATTGGTCTATAATTTTTAACACCGTCTTGTTTCCCACCCTTGTGAACAGGTGTGAACAGCGATTTCTTAAAGATTCGGGGAAAAACTCATTGCTCAAAACACACTTCTATGAGCTCAGTAAGAGGTGGAACTAGTACTTCTTTACCTAGTTTGAGGAGTTTAGCCGGAATAGAGTCCCACCCTGTGGCACAGTCGTTTTTAGGTTGTTAATGTCTGTCATTCTGAAAGGTAGTTCTGAAAAACAGCGCTGTTGACAATAAGTTTGTCTTAAGTCACAGTATTTTGCTGAACAACGATCTGTTCTTACACAGATGCGACGCACGGCTTAATTGTTAATAAATTTGTAGTCTGTAACAAAAATAGTCAATAATGCACTCTGCTATCGGCATTTTGTTTTTGTTTTGATTGCTATTATTTATTTGCCAGTGTCGTAACGCAGATTCATTTATATTGTCTATGGTCCCTAGCCTTGACATTAACATTCAATGGACAATATTGTAAAACTTTTCTACCTGAATACGGGCTTTTAGCTACTTTGTTTGTGTTCATTTTATTTATCTCTTTTATATTTTTTTTTATAATGTGCGTTTTGTTTGTGCAGAATAAACATTTTTCTTTCTTCCTTTCTTCTTTCTCAATGATCACTATTGCTATGCTAAAACGCTAATGGTTTTCAGTAACTTTGTTATTCACAAATAAAAAAAACACCACTTATCCTTACCTGCTTAGTTTCACCAATTTGGCTAAACACTTTCTCCATCTCAATAAATTTTGAAACTCTCACCTTCGTTTGTCCTCACGCCATAAAATACCCCATGAATTTAACATAACTATGAGAGTGATATTAGGTATTCACTTGTTTGGCGAACATTGTAACGCACTATCGTGATTGGCTATTTGAATGTCAGATTCTGTTTTTATTGACTGCATAGTAAAGGTACAGTTTTGTTATTATGATGGGATTCGTTTTCTGATGGTGTCATGAATATTGATTTATGGTTACTATACTACTTCGTCTTGTGGAAAGAGGGTTGTTTTTGCAATACTTTGGTAAGTATTTTCTTAAATGTGTGTTTGTTTGGTAGACTGCGTTTCACGAAAGAATCCCCTTCACGGTAATGTTGGTAGCTCAGAAATTCAGTATTTTTAACCGACTTCAAAAAAAGAAGGAGGTTCTCAATTCGACTGGATGTTTTTTTTTATGTTTGTTACCTCAGAACTTTCGACTGGGTGAACCGATTTTGATGATCCTTTTTTTTATTTGAAAGCTGGTACTTCCCGTGTGGTCCCATTTTATATAGATCTGATGATGCATTTTGGAGACACACAACGGAACTCTTCAAAAAATAACAGTAAACCAACCACGATTGCTGCGATCGCATAAATTTGCATTGTTTTGACCCCAAAGATGATGAAATTTCGAATTAGTGGGGTAGGTACTATTACGAAAAAGTGAAAAATAAAAACATTTTCCAAAAAAAATAACAACTGACTTCCGAAAAATCACTACAAAGTGAAAAATAACTTTAATTTCGGAAGTCGGTGACTTTGGACCAACACCACCACCACCACCACCACCACCTTTGAAAACAATATTACGGCTTATGGAATTCTTTCGTAAAGCGCACTATAGTGTTAAAACTATAAGTAGTGTGTTTCACGATTTTACTGTGTAGAGACTTATAGTCGATTACAAAGTTATAGCTAGAGTAATCTGTGCTGTCAGTTGGTAATCAGCTATAAACAGTAATATCTTTACAAAACTGACATCTAGAATCTGTTAGTAGGAACTAAAACGAATAAATACACTCGAGGAATAAATATGTCATGGTTAATTTTTTTTCATGCCCCTTATTACTTTTCCGACAACGTGATTGCCAACATTTTTACATACGGCCGCTATGTGACAAGGGAATTTATTTGAAAATTGCCTTGTCGTTCCTTGACCGTACCTATAAGATGCGAAAAAATTGTTTAAAACATACACATGACATAAATTATAACAGATATTCTATTAGTATCTAGAAACAGATAAAATATATAGTAAAAATCTTTTAACTACAAACAACAAGACATTACATCATCAGTCAGCCAACTAGAAACGGTAAACAAAATGGCGGCGGCCCATTCATCCCACGAACACGAACATCAAGCGGCGACCACTGACCAGTGAGTTTGAACCTTTGATCATAGATGAGGCTTGATCGACACGGCTCGGCGGCTTGACGTCACAGTTATTTATAAGTTAGGTTCTTGATCCTGCACAACACGTCGTCAAAACAGAAGAAATGAAAGACAAAATTACAGATTTTAGAAAGATTTCTAGGATTCGATGTCAAAAATGAAGACAATTAATGTCACTTTGTATGAAAAGAGTGTGTCGATATTTTAATTTTTTTTATTTTAATTTGTATGTACTTAAGTACCTAGCTTGACTCTGTTGATCCTTAATAATATGCAATAAATCCAGGTCTGGTAAAAGGCGCGGGAGACGCATGCGAGCGGGAAGGGGGCGCGTGCTTAACGCGTGCGTGTTCTCTACGAATGATTGCGCACGGACGTATGTGTTGTTACGTCTCCCCACCCTTCACCCTTTCGATAATCTCACGTGTTTCACTGTGCACACCCACGTCCCCAACAAAGAGATTGTCTATTCTTCATGGAGCATAGATAAAAGTGATCATGCTAAGCATATAAAGCATGCTAGTATGTCAATCTAAATAATTTATAGGTTTGATGTTAAATGGAATCTGTGATGATGTCCTTATCAAAAAAGCATATTACAAGATGAAAGACTACGTTAAAGACGGGAAAGTTTGGCATTAATTCCTTCTGCACATGTGGCTTCCCGGGTACCTCATTAACAGCATAACTATGTGAGCGTCTATTAACTGCTCCCAAATTACAATGTAAATTTTTATTCTTTTTATTTTTTTTCATTTTCTGACATATTCTCGTCATTATTTGACATTATACATCACTTCTACTATTGACTATTTATTAGTGATTCTCATGGCAATCATGTCACTTTTTTTTTGTTTTTTTTTTTGTGGGTGGGAAATCATCAAATGACTTCTCCCGCTCTGGTTGGAGCAGGAGGGCGTGTCAGACTTTTACTGACTAAAACCCACCCATGTTCCTTCAGCTGCCCGTATGCCAGGGGCCGCGGTATCTCTTTCGGACAACCCGCACCCCTAGCAGGCATCGGCCCTTGCGGGCCCCACCAGCTGCTGCTGACGTCCTCCTGCGACGGGTCAGTACAGTGGCCCCGCCGCCTACCACTTTTCGGCCGCAGGGGATAGGGAGAGCGGCCAACGCTATACCGACACTCCTCTTCCCCTGCGGCCCCACCGCGTCCGCCATCAAACGGTGGCGGCCCCGTCCAGGCCACGGAAGGGAAGAGCGCTACTCAGAAGTACCGGCACTCCTCCTCCGCCGCAGCCTGCAACCCTCAGCCGCGATGCCTCCCATTCGACATCGCGGCCCGCCTCAGTTGCGATGCACCTCACCGCAACCTACTTTTTGGCCGCTACGTCGTCGGCTTGGAGGCACAAGCCCTGACGAGCGGCCCCACCTTGGGGTTCCTCTTCGCTTCACCGTGGGAGGGTGACCACGGTTACTGAGCCCCCCCGCAACGACAATGCGGGAACCCCATTGGGGGGGAAATCATGTCACTTGGATCGGTTGATTTTACTTATGTAGATTCTTTAAAATATTGTGAATGAGAGAACGCTGTAGGTCTTACAGACTGTAGATTTATAGACGATGTTCTATTCTTTATTTTCATTCCTCTAAGTACCTGGTACTTATTGACAGGCCTGCACTGATGTCTAGGCGTTTAATGAACGGCCTAGGCCTCCAGTTAGCTGGCTAATTTAACCAGATGGCTGCGACATATAGATAGGTATCACGAATCTCAACAACAAATTACCTCAATTTATAAAATAGTACCTATATCTAGGTACCTACTTATAGCACTAATAATTATACCAATGTCATACATAATAATAGACTTGACGTCAATCTGTCACTACAGTTATTAATAGTTTAATCCAATATTATAAATGTAGGTAGGTCAGAAAGTAAGCAAAGGCGTACATTCTGAAAATACTCTTCCCCTGCTACACGCACCGTGGGCGTTGTCAAAGGTTATACTGGACCGGCGGCGGCGGAGCTTAACACAGTAGCAATGGCTTTCATTTTGTCAGTTCAAAAACATTAATTGCGTTATTTACGTTGTGGAACAGACAAACTTATCTAACATACGAAGCATTGTATTAGTAGTAGATACCTATCCTTGAAAATGATTCAGATTGCGATCGTTATCAAAGTCAAATTCAAAGCATTTATTTCAAATAAGCTTCTGAACGTCAAGATCATCGATCACTACTAAAGAACTTATTGGTGATCGATGGTCAAGATTTACCTACATTAAAATAGAATTGATTCTAGTCGGCCTTTCCAAAATGTAGTTTCGTATGGAGAAGAATGGGCAAGAAACTCCCCCGTTACTCTTTTAAAATGTTTTAAGCACAATATTTAACATACATTCATTATATAATGATATGTGAAAACGATGCACCCAGAATAAAATTACCATACCAAAGTAAAAAGGTAAAAAGAATGAAAGTGGAGCAATTACAGATAAATTAATTTTATGATAGATACATGGTGCTCACATATTTACAAACTTGTAAAAGTAAGTAAGTATACGATTTGCCTAGAATATTATCAAGTAATAATTCAGTGTGTGAGTTACAAGTGAGTGTAAATCAATGTCATCAAAACATCATCAACACAATCCTCTAATTTCATATTGATTGCCTATTAACATGAAAAAGTAACGTAGAGTGGGAAGGCCTCCTACAAGGTGGACCGATGACCTTGTGAAGGCCGCGGGAATCCGGTGGATGTGGGAAGCACAAGACCGGTCGAAGTGGAGGAGCTTGGGGCAGGCCTATGCCCAGCAGTGGGTGTCTTTCGGCTGAAATGATGATGATGATAGAAAAGTAATACACCTGACACTGACATGTTAATGAAATTCGCGGGCTACCTTAACACACTTTCCTTTAGATAAGTCGTTTGGTATAAAAACCATGAAAGTAAACTACCATTCATGGATGGGCGTAGGCAGTTCACATACAGCCTGTGCCTTTTGCAAATAGATAAGTACAAGTAGGGTAATGTTGTCAGAAATCTAGTACCTTTAAACGATCGAGCACTAAATATCTTAGGATGCAGAAATCAAAGGATCTAGGTTGAATGTCATATGCAAGTTCCTCACTTTTGCCGACGGGAATATTATCGGGCGCGCGGCTTGTCTTTATACGTGACAGGTCATATTTGCATCATTGTTTATTTTATTTGACTGTATATACCATTTTTTTTATTTATTATTAATGATATTTGCATTTATTGCTAAATGTTAATTACCTGCCTATTATTGTATAGAATCAAGTTCTTCCAACTTAACAGACTGCTGTGCTACTGGGGAGTTTCTTGCGCCACTTCTTCCCAGCTAAAGCACTAGCATAGTTTGAATAAATGACTTTTGATTTTGATTTGATAGTCTCTAACATTTAGTCATTGTCCACAGTCCACCGGTATCGCTAGCCATGGCACTATCCCCAGCGCGCTATCCATTACTGTCCCCGCACTACGCGCCACTCCCACCGCCGCAACCGACGCAGCAAGCTCAACCAGACTCCTCACATGACCACAATGAAGACGGACATGTGCATAGTGACAGTGATGGTAAGACGAAAGCTTAGGTTTGTTGTGAATTTGCCAAATGTTATCTTATCTTCTTCAGTTTACTTACTTGTACTTTTCATAACAGTTGTGCACAATTAGGTGGTCACGCCAATAGTTCCGTCAGTCACAATCACGTCAGACACATTGGTACATTCCAGCAAATGGGTACTGTTCTGGAGAACACCGCTCTTGTGCATCGGTTGTGTGTCAGACGAGTCTATCATTATACTTAGATTGAATATACAGCGGTTTACCTGTATATTCAATCTAAGTATAATATCCACTGATAAATTGTATACATTTGTTAATACAAGTAGATACCAGGTAATGCTAGTACTTGTTAATACATAGGTATCTATAATAAACTGGTTGGTTGTTAACCAACTTTAAATCGTTTTAGATGGTCATTCAAAATGAGAAATGATTAGAGAAACCTAAGAAAATCAATGATTCCCCACTTGACATAGTTCGTCGACTTTTATTTATTATTTTTCACAATATGACGTCTGGTTGTCGCCATATTGAATTTTGATTAGTACTGTGATATCGTACGAGACACTTGCAAGATTAAGACAAATCGATTGACGTAAAAATCATCACAATCGGCCTACGCGTTTGGTCTCTAAGAGTGCCACAAAGGAACAAACATACATAAGCTGATAAATGCATTACTCTCCTTTGCGTCGCGACTTTTCTTCTTACCTGATGTAAGAAGAAAAGTCCTTATTAACTCACTCACTGACTGACTGACTCATCGATGCCCAGGCTAAATCCTTGAACCTAGAAAGCTGAATTTTGCATACAGGTTCTCTTTATGATGTAGACCAAGATTTTTCCAAATAGGCAACATACGGTCGACGAAGTCGCTAGCAAAGTTCTAGTAAATACTAAACCTATTCTTCAACGTTATTTCAGATGACAGTATTGATGTAACTAACGAAGAGGACTCCACTTCATACTCGCCACCAGCTGCAATGAACTACCAACAGAACTGCGCTTCTTACAGGTATAGAATACTTTAGAAAACATTTTTTCTAGAATTCGTAGCCCGATGTAGATGTTCGTAGCCGTAGCAAGAATTCGTAGCAATAAAGACGGCGCGGCGCTCCACAGCAGCCCACGACTAAGCTACGCACGTGTACATAGCTTCCCTTTCTATCTCTTTCATTGCCGGGTAAGCGAGTTGTACAAGGCGACGAACCTGATGCCAAAATTGTACCCGAAATATGGTAGGTAATAAGGCTTATCACTTACATCATAGGAACTAATGGCAAAAGCCAAATGTGGGTGTATAGACTCCTGTAAACGGAGAACCTCCACTAACCCTTCGGGAATTGTAGGTATGAGTTCATGTATGTCTAACTTAATTTATATATATATCTTATTTCTAGGCCATTGGGTGTAGAAAGTGCAGCTGAATCCGCCGCGCGACTGCTGTTCATGGCAGTCAAATGGGCGAAGAACCTGCCCTCCTTTGCTAGCCTCGCTTTTAGAGATCAGGTACCTAATAAATTATCATAATTATGGATCGGCCGCACTGCATTTTCAACTGTCGGTCTCGAGCCGGCACAGAGAATCCAACAGAGCGTATCCGAGTCTGTCATAAAAAAATATTGCTGAATCAACAACTTTCAACGCGTTGCAAATCCAGTGCGCGAGAAAAAAATTCCGCGGGAAAAACACGGCCGTGCTAACCTGGGCTTAGTATTGCTTACTAAACAAAAGCCCCTCTTAGTTTTCATCGCGTTTGTTTCTGTACATATCGTATTTTATTGTTAACCATTCCATTGCTTCTATGCATTCCACTAAATACTGGTATACTCCTCATAAGTACAGTATACTTCGGGCACGTTAACACACGCACTCATAAAGGCGCCCAGTAGCTCAGGGCTAAGCCACACACACATGAGCTACATTTTTAAGAAAATGTAGGCGGGTTCCTCTACTGCGAGTCCGATGCACGGCCACGTTAACAGCGGACGCGTGGCTGGCAAACAAATGAACCGCGCAGTTAATGCAGCAAATCTCTCCGTGCACATGTCACAAGCAGTGAACGGTCGCCTTTACACTGTTTCCTTACATAACCCACCAGACGTCCAGTATTATTTAGATGACAAAAAAAACCTTTAAGAAAGTGAAAAAATACTAAATTCGTTTTAAAATCATTTCCAGGTAATTCTACTTGAAGAAGCATGGTCGGAATTGTTCCTGCTCAACGCTATACAATGGTGCTTGCCGCTGGACGCCGCTTGCGCTGCGTTATTTGGCAGCGATCAGATTGATCAAGGTAAATTCTGCAGTTCCACTTAACATAAGGATAGTCAGCTTATATGCCTGTTCGCCTTGTCTCTGTGAGAGGAATCTTCAATTATTATTTCAATTATTGTTTAAAGGCCTATTTTTGTTCATTTCCTATCAATGATTAATAGTTTCCTTACTAATATTATAATCGTGACAGTTTGTACCTATGTATGGATGTTTGTTACTCGTTCACGCAAAAACGGCTGAATGGATTTGGATGAAATTTGACACACAGATAGATTATAACCTAAATTAACACATAGGATGTTTTGTTATCCCGTTAGTACGTTCCCGCGGGATAATTTCTGACTTCCACGCGGGCGAAGCCGCGGGCGGAAGCTAGTTTACAATGTTTTATTAAGGCTAGATGCCCAGTACAAAACTACAAAATATCTTTCCAACATAACTATGCCTATAAGTGTCACCACAGATCAACACTAAACCAACTCTGCACTTTTATGTAAATAAACTGTGCAGTTCTACTTAATTTTGTTACTTTTTAATTTTGTACACAGAAAGAATTCTTCTACGTCTACATTGCATCACTATAAATGGTTTTGCAGAGAACGGCGTAGATTCGGCAACTTTGCGTCGTCTGCGTGAAGTGCTCGCAAGATACAGGACTGTTCTCGTGGATCCTGCTGAGTTTGCTTGCATGAAAGCTATCGTGCTGTTTAAATCTGGTAGGTTTAAATTCAAAATCAAACTTGGGTTCACTTAGGTTTAAATACTTTATTCTCAAAAAGACAAAAAAGCCACTTACGTGAGAACATAAGATAATATATTGTACTAAGCTTATTCTAGGTAACGGTCACTGATACAATACGTTTAAAACACAACACTTAAAAGTACGTATAGTATGCTCCAAAATTATCTGACGAAAGTGTAAACAAACCGTGTTCAGATCTTCGCAGGAGACCTGGGCGTCGGGAATCCCAGGCTGATTCCCGGCCACCGTAGGCACGGGCTTGCGGACGGCGAGTGATGGGTAGCTCGCTGTCCGGTAAGGACCAAGCCCGGGTCGACGGCGCGTTGTGTTTCACGTGTGCCTCCATGAGATGTCAGCACCAACTGATGGAGCCCGCAAGGGCCGATGCCTGCCAGGGGTGCGGGTTGTTCGAAAGAGATACCGCGCCCCCTGGCACACAGGCAACTGTGGGAACACGGGTGGGTTTTAGTCAGTAAAAGTCTGACACGCCCTCCTGCTCCACCCAGAGCGGGAGAAGTCATTTGATAATTTCCCACCCCAAAAAAAAAACCGTGTTCAGATTAAATTGTTACGTAATCACTCTTCAACCGAAAGTGATAAACACTACTTTTTCAACATCTATAGTTTGGATAACAGTTAAAATTGCTATTGAAAAATCATGGACGAAAATAGAGGTTATAAAACTCATAACAATTGTCACATGAAAAATAACTTAGAGGTTTAAACATTCAAATAAACAAATAAAAGCTCTGAATTTGTAAGTAGCACTGAAAATTATCATCTATAGGTACGTTTTCTGATCAATTTGAGTACATTTCCATCGGATACTTTTGGAACAGGTTATAGTTGCCAACGCCACCTGCAACAACAAGAGGTTCTCCAGCTATTTGTGGAAACCAGTCAGCTTTAATACAAGAACGCAAATAGATTATATTATACCTATAAACCTTTTATTCATTTATTTACTTGTTGAAATACCACGTCCTTTTTGTGGAAAATCAACCGATTTTCTTTGTAATTATGCATATTATGATTATTATTTAATGCTTATTTTTGTAATTTAACGTTAACATTTATTAACAATAGTATTTCTTACAGAAACCCGAGGTCTAAAAGACCCTCTGCAGATCGAAAACCTTCAAGACCAAGCTCAAGTTATGCTAATGACCCATGCTCGAACAGCCCATGGAAACGCCCCTGCAAGGTTTGGCAGACTACTTTTATTACTACCGCTATTACGTCTGGTCACCCCCCAACAGTTGGAACGTGAATTTTTCGCAAAGACCATTGGCCAGACGCCGATGGAGAAAGTCTTAGCTGATATGTATAAGAATTGAAGAACTCTGCAGTTTAACTTATGGAATTGGTTGGAATTTAAAAACTCTGCAGGTTGATGTATGCGCTGAGTTAAGTTTGCAATGTCACCACTAACATTTAATGTATTTGGTTTGAGTTTGTAACTAGGATTTATTTTAAATGCAATTATGTAGTTTTACACGAAGATACAACTATACTTGTAGTTCAACGTATATGTGCTACGATTGTACCAGCGTTATGTTAATTTTTTCTTAATTTCAATGTACTTGTCATTCAAATACTGTAACGTGTATATAAGCTTTCTGGAGAATAAACTAAATAGCTTTGCGATGCAGTGTAAATACGAGCAGTGTTGCCTCTAACATAAGTACGGTAGCATAGACAGAAATGGAGAGAAATAAATTTCAAAATGTCTAAACATAAGTAAATATCGTGCTGATGATGTGTCGCTTTTAGATTTTATTTAAAATTATATTGTAACATTCCATTATTAAAGTTAATTAAGATGCCTACAAAATGTCTTTACATTCCTAGACTATTTATTAAGTCGATTCTAAACTGGAAATATAAATTAAGTATCTTCTCTGCAAATCTAGGTAACTCTAAAATTGAAAAGAAACCCTTCACTTTTACTTGCAAAGACAAAACTCTTTTACTTACAAAGATAAAAGAATTACGATAAATGTTACAATTGAATTATTCAAGTAAAGATTTTTATAGTTTGTGAGTAGAAGATAATTGTTATAATTTTTTTATTTATTATTAATTGCCCATACTGACCTAGACCTAATATGCTGCGCTTCATTGTTAGTTGACATTTGAGTTTCGACTTTAGGATGATAGTCAAACGCCAAGTCTCCTAAAGTAAGTATTATGTATAAAATGTTCGGTTTAATATTAATTGTAGTCTATAAAAATGTAAATAATAAGCATATTATAATTTTATATAAACGAATAGCAAAGGCCTCGGTTTAAAAGAATCTGAGATAATTATGTACGTTTAAGTAATTGTTATAAGTAGGTTTTATGTAAATCTTGAATGTAATAGTTAAAAAAATAACTGTATTGTTTGTAGAATAGAGTACTGTATCAGAGATGATTAATAATAATGAATAATATAAATACAAAGAAATGTATTATTTACCAAATGGACTACTGACTTAAATTGCTCGCACATTTAATTCTCAACTGATATTCTTTCACAGTAGTAAAAAATTCGTGAGTATAATAACATAATTGTTATGTTCCCTAAAGAAATGATTAGCCATTTCTACAATCTTTCTTTTTCCTATCATAATTATCCTATAGGTAACATTAATACCTTCTCTTCTATCATAATTATCTTTTTTTTCTTTTTGCAACTGTCACACTACGTCAATTTGATAATCATAATTTCCCTGACTTTATTACGGATGACGTGATCGAAATATTGCATTGACCACAAAACTTAAAAAAAAAACACATCATTGTTTTGAAAACGAAAAAAAATTCCATAAAATTTCCTGTTGCACAACAATGGCTAAAAGCATCACGATAAAACAAATCGAAATATCACCAATATCTACGTCATCACATAAACAAACGTTGGTGATGATGATGACAAAGCGTGATTTCAATTAATATTGCGCAACAAATATAATATTAATGACTAATGAATGATAACAATGACGTAATTTAACCCCATACGTTAACAATCTATGTATTTAAAATAGGTATTTAAAATCGGGCCGTTATACTTACTATATGGAATATTACAAGTTTCCTAATAATTTTTGGTTTTGTCATCATCGCGTCGTGGTTAATTCGTGAAGTCACTGATGGTGACCTTTTGATGTCATTATTCATGAATTCGCCACTATTAATTATGAATAATTATTGCTGTACGTAGGAAAGGTTAATTATTCTGTTAAAATCGGGCCGTTATACTTACTATATGGAATATTACAAGTTTCCTAATAATTTTTGGTTTTGTCATCATCGCGTCGTGTTTAATTCGTGAAGTCACTGATGGTGACCTTTTGATGTCATTATTCATGAATTCGCCACTATTAATTATGAATAATTATTGCTGTACGTAGGAAGGGTTAATTATTCTGAGTAGTGAGTCCATTAAAAAGAGTAGAAAGCTTATTTAATGTAGGCACGGTATTATATACCGTGAAATTTAAATGGTTGTTTTCCCGCGGCAGAACAACTTGCCATAAGGAGTACTTTCGAAGCATAGAGTAAAAGTAAAAAAATTAAGAACTTTTGTTTTATAATAATTTTAAAAAATATTCATCAACACCATAAAACACTACTCCTTAGTAATACTAGAGGTAACTTGTAGGTACTCGAGTCACACGCGCCACCGACAAAGGGAACAGCGATGCATAAATGTTCAAAGCGAAATAAACTCTCGCACGTGGTGATTTTTCACAATGGTTAATCTGCCATTTTTTGTTTCTAATATTTTATTTGTTTATAAAACGATTGTATTACCAAGACAAAACCATTTCGCTGCGGGAAAACAACCATTAAAATTTCACGGTGTATATATTGTTTTTTTTTAAACCGGCTTTGTTTATTTGACTGGTCATAACACAAATAACATGAAACCAGCATCTATAAAAAAACACTCTCAACTCTATTAGTGCCGAAAAAAGAGCATTTAGGTTTAGGTACCTTTAAAACGTTTTCAGAAATATATCTAACGATGGTTTTGCAAAATACATAGCATTTAACTGTAAATAAAAACGCTTGTAGATACCTACTGTAATTAATGTATTTGTTATTATTATAAAAACTGCCAAATTGTAACCTGTGTAGCCAAAAATGTAATTATGAATAGGTAACAATAAATGTGATGTCCAAAATAATAGTCTCAGTTTTATTTATCTAAATTTGCGTGGTTCCCGAACATCAGTAAACGCGAGTTCCACAACAGTCCACTGCCGTTTGAAATGATAGAACTGAGAGCCCAACTTTACAGTCCATAACTCGGGTCCATATTGGCTCACCTAAAGTTCTTTATCCGAAATTGTTCTTCCTAATGATTTGTAATCCGAATGATCACTTTTTTTGGGTGGGAAATCATCAAATAACTTCTCCCGCTCTGGGCGGAGCGTGAGGGCGTGTCAGACTTTTACTGACTAAAACCCACCCGTGTTCCTTCAGTTGCCTGTGTGCCAGGGGCCGCGGTATCTCTTTCGAACAACCCGCACTCCCGGCAGGCATCGGCCCCTTCTGTTGCTGCTGACATCTCTATGAGGCGCGCGTGGAACACAACGCGCCGTCGACTCGGGCTTGGTCCTTACCGGACAGCGAGCTACCCATTACTCGCCGTCCGCAAGCCCGTGCCTACGGTGGCCGGGAATCAGCCTGGGATTCCCGACGCCCAGGGCGTCTCCTGCGATGGCCACGGCTGTGAGGGCGCATGTACTGCATCTCCCTCACGTGCGCAGCCTCCCTCTTTGCGAGCATAACTGCTTCGCTGAAGGAGGCGACTGCTAGCCATGCACTCTCGCTCCGTACCATGGCCTGGACCAGGGTCGGACGCGAGAGATCGCCGCCGCCGATCACCTCCACGAGGACACGGCGGTGCTCCGGCCAAGCCGGGCAGACCTCTACCGTATGCTCCACCGTGTCCTCAGGGCGATCTTCGCAATGGAAACACCCGGGCGTTTCCTCCCGCCCTATCCGAAACAGGAACCTCCCGAAACAGCCATGTCCGGTGAGGACCTGTGTCAGGCGGAAGGTGAGGACGCCATGCCGCCTCTCAAGCCACTCCTCAAAGAGGGGACTTACCGCCGCAGTATCTGAAGAGGTTGTCTGATGGATTTAAACCTAAAAATCCAAAGTGTTCTCACTCAAAAACATGGAGACTTTCCTTAATGAGGTACCCGACAAAGTCTTTCTTGCCGTAAAAGTAAGTAACTATGTATATGGAGGATTAATAAAGTATAACCATAGTGTTTTCAAATGCGCATTTTATTGTAACCTGTGCTTTGATAGATACTTGTCTTATTCACATTCGGTTTTGTTACAGGTGGCTTTAATTTTCGGAGTACATAGAGCTTGTCGTGGCGATGAACTTTAAAAAATAAATGTCGATGATGTCGAAAATCACTCGGATGATTTACTGTTAGTAAAGCTGACGGACACAAAAACAAAAATTGACCGATCCTTCGTAATCCGAGGAGAATACAAAACTATTGTACAGAAATAGCTGGACCTGCGTCCTGCTGATATGAAGACCAATCGGTTTTTCATCCGTTATCAAAATGGCAAGTGCTTCAAACAAGTTATGGGAAAAAATAAAATTTCTAACATGCCACAAGAAATCGCTTATTTGAAGTTACCAGACATCAAACTGTATACAGGACATTGTTTTCGTCGTACTTCTGCTACCCTTTTGGCAGATTCTGGAGCGGACTTAGGGTAAGGTTGCTCAAGTCGTACCCCTTAAGGAAATAATGCTGTAATATTTAATGCTATTCAAAAAAAAACAAAATCTTTAGCATGAATAGAATCTTTATTTAGTTACTTTTTAATCGACATTCATAGAAATTTAAAAATCTCTTATCAACTTAAGTATTTTAACGATTTTCACAAATGTACCTTCGGTACGATTAAGGCACCTAGTCGCCTAATTCGTACCACATATAGCCTAAGTCGTACTTAGAATAAGACTTAACGAAACGATATAGAAAACGATAAAGAAACGAAAACGATAAACGATATAGAAAAATACTTTGATAATCACAAGAGATCACATTAAAATAAATAAAAATTGCAATAAAATCTGTCTGAATCACTAAGATCAACTTAAAATGTATTTCTTTGGTTAATAGTCAGAAAATCAGTCATAGTGACCTACAATCTAAACTAAACATAGAAAACAAAATTATAACCTCTTAAACATACAAAGTTAAGCTTAGGCAATTATTGTGGTTAAACACAGATATCAAAAAAAAAAAAAAATACCTACTTTCGACGCCAGCACAAAGGTCATGAACCCAACCTACCGGTACGAATAAAGAATTCCCCACAGGTACGAGTTAAGCAACTACGTACCTATTCTAAGTTTCAAAAGACTACTTACTATACTTATTACTTACTGCTATAACCTAAAAAAATCGACTTCTTGAGTGTGCATAAATGACTGCCAGATTGTCGTTAAAAACAGGTGTGATCAAAAAAAATTTTTGAAAATTGCATTCCTTTTATAAAAACTGACAAATGACCTAAACATTTAATTGAAAACTGTTGGAAAAATGTACTTTTCGATTATTTTTGCTCTGCAAGACCAGCCGGCCGTCCAATTGTTTTTACGTGTTCGCTCGACTATTTAGTTCAGATCAACGTCACAAGATGACACTTTTTATAAGCAACAGCTGGGATATCATCGGGTATATAGAAGATTCCATTGAGAACAAGGCGAAAACATGTAAACGCATCGTGGAAAACATTAAATTGCAACCTTCAGTTACTCCATCCATGCCACTGTCGCCGCGCCTATCTACATCCAAACAACGAGATTCACCGTCACATTTGCCTCAAAATGAGCCAGATTCGGACATTATTTCAAACACGCATAATATAAAATCTACAACAATCTCTATTCCTAATAAAACTGTAACAATAAATTTTCATAATTAAAAGTTTTTAGTTGTTTTAATTTTTAATTTCAATGTAGTTGTTACTCTATGTTTTATTAAATAATAATATTACAATAAAATATGAGGTGCCTTTTATTTTCTCATAGAGGGTGATGAAAAGTAGAGTGTATCACTCGGGCGCAAAATATATTTTTGGCTCGGGCGACGTACTTTGAATCCCTCGCTATGTTCAGGATTCTACTAAAGAATCCCTCGCTACGCTCTGGATTAAAATTTTTCTCCCATAAGATACAATCTACTATTAACAAACTGGCCCTTACACCACACACAGTTAGATATAAAAAATCAAGTAATAGAACCATTTCAACCACCACCACTCTGCATTTTCATTTAATAATATTTGCAAACTCAACCCTCGGCATGCCCGGTAGGGTCTGTCAAACACACCTCGGCAGATAAACCGGTGTATTTCACTCAAACTCTCAATTGCTGGGCTTCATGAACCATTCGAAAGCTTTCGCCAACGAATTCAGTCCGGGATGAGCTCTAGTGGTGAAAAACATGCGTCTACACTTAAGTAAAGCGCTCGCGGGTTTCACAGACCCCACCAGGCATACGGTGTGACGATTTTTTGTATGTATTATTTTTGGTATGGATGTTAGTAACAGAAAATTCATACTATTTACTACAACTTTACTTTTTGTTATTGTCGTACTTATTCTTAAATGAGTATGACAATAACAACAGAAGTGGAGAGAAAAGCTTCTCATGTTCAAAACATTTGTTTGCTCAGTAACGTGGTTAGATAATAACGCAATTGATTTTGTTGAACTGTATTGAAAACCATTCCTGGTTTTAGTGTGTATCGCGATTACCCCGCTGGCATGCTGAGGGTTAATTATTTAAACCCTACTTACATTGCTGCTAAATAAAAGTAGGTAGGTAATTCTGTACCTATTTTTTTTTTAAGTCGCCTAGTCAGGGCCTACTCTCCGTCTAGGTCCGTCAACGAAGATAAGGGCCCGTCAGAAAGTAGTTCGATACTTCCGAATTAACCCTACTCCCGATTAGGTAATTAACTTTTTCGTATTGGCAAAAACACATGAGGAGTAAGGACAACTGCCAAATCGTGGTCTCATTCATTCTATGTTCGGGTTCCGAATCATTCTCATGCTCATAGGTGATACGGAGTAGGAAATACCCGTAACTTCGGCCGAAACTACGGATTTCGTGCTTAGGGAGGCGACCTCCAACCGGAGGTCGCCTCCGTAAGCACGAAATCCGTGGCAATTCAGGCAACCGCCTGAATAAGAAATCGAACCAATACAGGTTGACAAAACTAGCTAAGGGTCAACCAAAACGGCTAAATCTCTCAAATATATACCTAAACCATAATACAGAACAGCACGAAATCATGAAAATTAAAAATATGAGATAGCAATTAAACGGAAGCTCGTCCGAAATTAGAAAGATCGAATATTTGCAACAAACAGGCGCCTCCTATGAGTAAAACTTGGAACCATTAAAATTGCAACTGTACGCAAAAATCAACCAGGCTCAATTAACGCATAAACTTCTCTATCCTGCCACTAGATGACGCTACGTGCTGATAAGCAAATGGTACTAAAAGTACGGATTAGAGCACCTAATCAACGATCATAGAAATAAATTAAATTTATATAATAATAGGTATAGGAACCCACATCACTTATGTATTTTAACAGTATACGGATTAATTTGCCCGTCAACAAATTCTGATAACACTAATACGCCGTAATTAGAATAACAAATATATGTTTATTAATTTAATTATAATACAAATAAAATTATCGATCTTGTTGACTGACCAACCATTACAAATACAATACCAAAGGAATATGAATCATGGCCATATGCAATAAGGTTTATTTTTGCGTAATTGTATTGGTCGGCATTGGGTTTTCCCGGTTCGCCATCTTCGAGGTATGTCCACGTTTAATGACCTAGGGTTGTCAAACTACTTGTTTTGCATGACGTAATTGTTTGTTGAATAATATTGTATGACTGTACCTACTGTTTTTCTAGAATATCCTTCTTTGATACGGATTTCTTAGCCTGTGGCAATGGCAAGACAACTAGGCTTTTATTAAATTATGACTAAGTATTTGTCCTTTGCGCCTAAGTTTGTAAATCAATGCATGATTGTTCACGTAAATGACAATCTTTACTCATTCTTTAAATGGGTTGAATTGACAAGTCCGCAAGTTATGCAGACGTTAGAGTGATTGAATATTTTGAACTGACTGTGTTATTCATAGCAAAGAAATCAGGATGAAGCAGGATTAAGATTATTTTAAGCATCCTTAGCCAATTTGCGATAGCTTAATTAGTCCACGGCTTACATAAAACATTCCCTCTGCTAGCACAGGCTTCAGCTCTCTATGAGAGCAAGCTGGCCCTAATTCACCACGCGGACCCAATGCAGGTTATGTGCGATAGCATTTACAATAAGCTTTGGCTATTAAAATTTAATTAAAACCTAATTAGTCGCGAAGTGGAACCATCACGTCAAATCATTATAATTGGCAGCACATAGGTAGGTATCATTTCAAATTCTTGCATTGATTTATTTGCATAGACCCAATCTGGGTAACAGAAGTCGTGGATCAGTAGCAGACTTTTTCAAATTGATGAAGAATTAGCTATAGGTGGTACCTACCTATTCTCATAATGACGCTACCGTGACTCTCAACTGGATCATACTTTTATCGAGTTCGGAGATAAACAGTTCAAGATCACATACCTGTAGTATACACTTCTGAACTAGGTACTTATTGGTTTGGGTATTTTCTAAGTACCTAGCCGAACCGTTCAGGTTCCTAGTGCTACCCTAAGAGTGACAGCTAAGGTTTTCGTAGGAGGTACCTACGCAAACCTTATCTGTCACTCTTAGGCTTACTGCTTGTGACGACAGTCCAAAATTATAGCACGAACATCTTGAAAAATCAACTTATCTCACCAAGTTTGGTTTGAATCTCGCCAATTATTTGCTGCGAACAACTTCCTAATTTCCCTATCGTTTCACAGTTAACTAGAAATTATTATAATTTTACCGTTATCGTAAACTGGATTCGATTCACATTAACTGTGAAGAAATAATCAATGACTTGCATGTCAGGATATCGCACAAATTGAAACCCTATGTATTGAGAGACCGTTTTGGTTTTCCCGAGTTAGGATTGACGAATGACCTTCGGAGTTCTTTAAGGAGCTAAGTACTTAGATTAAGTGTTGTCTTGTACGTGCCCATTGTGTACTTACCTATTACGTTTTTTGTTAGTCATACTCTCAGTATTTGGGAGTGGATGTTGTCCGACCAACATTCTCTAATACATTTCCTATGTCCATGTGTATAGCCAAGTTATCTTACTACATATTATGAAAACTAACCCAGGTACAGAATTGAAGATAATTCGGTTATTCCGTTTATCCACTTTAGGGTGGATAATCAGAACGCATGCCGAGAATCGTCCCTAAGCCTATAAATTCCGTTTAAACAAATAGGCCTTTTTTTGGGATGGATTATCATCAAATGTCTTCTCCCGCTCTGCGCGGAGCGGGAGGGCGTGTCAGATGTTTACTAACTAAAACCCACCCGTGTTCCTTCAGTTGCCTGTGCAGGATTCTTGGACAAGTGTTTCTGCGTATCTAAGGTAGTGTTTTTTGGGGTAGATGAACGGAATTACTCTAACTTAAGAAGTAAAACACCGGCTTGACACAATAGTTCTACCTCCTTAAAGTATTTCTTTTCTGGGACAACCCTGGCATCAAGGGGTTTTCCTGATATATGTAGGTACGATTGAAAGAAAAAAAATATTTATAGAAACCAGTTAACGGCACAGTCGCTCATGAATTAACTACCTACCTTTATGTTACTTACCACAATATGCATCCACCATCAAGTTTAATGTCAAAAGAGGCTATAAACCACTATGAAGAATGTAACCGGAGAAACTTTGGCACGCAGAAATTGTAATTTTCGAAACCGGTTTCAGAGTTTTACGTCGCTTTGTATGGTAGATGGCAGGGCAGACGGCAATCAACCGTGAAACGTTGTAGTTAACCTACACATAAGTAACTACCTAACCATAAAAAGTGGTTCTATTGACCCTACCTTACGGATGGTTCAAACAGTGTGTGGTAGTAGGTAGAAATACAGGGTATCCAGGACATCGACGTGACAAAACTGAAACCATGAATTCAGCACATGACTAGACCCCCCTAGCGTACCATTTTGCCAATAAGTAAGTACAGACGCCAGCACATCAAGCTACATCAAACTGTCAATAAACCTAATGGCTCCTAGACACAAGGCCAACAAGGCCGCCGGTGGCATACTCGGTTTCTGCGGCAAGTGCCGGCGGCCTAATATCACCTGCAGCATACCCGCAAGGCAAAAACCCGCCGGCTGTGCCGCTGGCATGTGTGTAGAAGACTTTATGCTTTTAAGAAATAAAGATGAAAATCTATCAAAGAAATTGGACAGATTGGGGTAGCTTGATTTACTGGCATCTGTACCTACGCAGTAAAGTGTTCGCAACAGCTAATACTTACTTTTCATTAACCGTTGATTTTTTTAACGCCTGGGGTTCAAAATCATGCACTGAATCCACGGTACCTATCAGGTTATACGTCCCTACAAAAGGCCACACTATAAAATAATTGGCAAATTGCGCGATGAACTCTGTTATCGCGATGTAGTGATGACGTCAGTCGTAGTTCATACGAACGAGGATATAGATACCTATTGCAATATTTTGCTTCGGGCCTGATTTTTCTTTATAGCGCTACATGCATTTTTTGGCGTGTGGCCAAAATCGGAATTAATGCCGCCATCTTATTTTTTCAATACATCATCATTTTCCTGCCCCACCGAAAAAACAAATGCACAAATGCGCCACCCTGTCAAAGTAATTTGAGCGCCAAATGATCCTTGTAGCAGTTAAGAGCGGTGACCAGCTTTCTTAAGGAATTTAAATTTTCTTGATTTTTTATGAAATAGTCATTCAACTGGATTCAATTAACTCTATTGATGATTATAATTCTATAAATACGAGTTACGGTCGCGAATCATTTAGTCCAACATACCGCCATACTGCAAATTGCATAAACGTAAATTTGAATTTCGAGGGTCAATGGGGCGCACTATAAACAACAAAACAAAAAAAAAGATTTGTACTAAAAAAGCTTTTAATCTAAGTTATTAAATATAATTTCAGATCTATCACAATCACAATATTTTGTGAAGTCATTTTATGCGTTTTAGACTGCCTTCATGGAGATCACAGTTGCTTAAAAATAATTTAAACATCAGAACAAGAAAAGTTTAAATCCTTTTGTGCAGATTTCTTTCTGTTACTGATAGTCTCATGCATTAAATCTGCTGAGTTGATACCACACTTTTTGGGCTGTTGTAAGCAATCTGCAGCCATTTTTTGAATGCAACAGATTGGTTTACTAAGAAGGCAAGCCTGTTGCAGCCTCAATGAAATTGACCAAAAACCTGGCTGCATATAGTGCACTACAATATCCAAATTAAATGTGTATTCTTAAGGATTATGATTAAGGATTTAGATTAAGTTTCCTGTTATTATTTCCCATAAAGTTGAAAACAACATTTGGTTTAATTTATGCAATGAAACTTGTTCATAAACCAGTTTTATTGAGACAAGAATCCTTTCAAAATCGATGTAGCATTTTTAAAATTAGTAAGACTATATACAAAGGACATTTATATGATTATTAGCTATCTATAACATAAGAGTCAGTAGGTAACATACACCTACTTTTTTTAAACAGTTCTAACCACAAATAATAACAAGTAAAATAAATATTTACAAAAATTACAACCACAATTGAAATGAGGTTTACCAATGTTTTACAAATCGGAACACCCCAAGGTTTTTAATAAGGACACAAGTTGTAAAATCCCACATGAGGGCAGTCCAATTCTTTTATAAAAACAAATTAATACTTCCAATAAATTGTTGTCTGTCTACTAGTCATTGAGGAAAATGACACATTTTTCCCTAAAATGTTCCATTATTTTCAAATGACAAAACAACTTATTTATATTGTCAATTAGAGAGCATTCTGTTATACAATGAATAACCTTATAACATACGCATTGAGTACATTTTTCAACAGCAAAATTGACTGGACATAAGTTATTATGAACTAAAAACATTTACATTTTATACTTGGATTTTAGATGCAATTAAGTGTAACTAAATGATTTCATATTTCATATGTAAAATTTAACTCAAATTAGTAGAATAATAATAATACCTAAGGAAAAACAGAATGATTTAAATCTTTATCAGTATAGGTATTTACTGTCTACAGCCACAACATTGAAAAAAATAAATGTTTATATTCATAAGGTCACAATGATTTGACTTGTGACATTCAACATTTCAAGAACATGTAATTCTTCCTATCTAAGAGTTTAATTATGTACACAATAATGTTGATAATTTATATTTTGTAGCATTTGTTGAATACAGTATGCAAGTTTCCTTAATGAGCAATGGAATTAACCATGACATCTCACAATTATTATTTTCTTGTTCTGGGTATTAGAGTTAAGATTTTTTTAAATTGACGTTTTTACAATTCTTTTTTTAAAAGAATGAGCAACCAATGAGTTTGTGCGTTAAAATGCAGTCTTGTACATTCTTATTCATATTTCCTTTTAATTTTTATGTTCAATATAAGGACGGTGTTTTATAAAATCCTCCAAAAACAATTGAATTTGTGATCTTTTCAATAATTAAGTATGTAAACGGTCTGTTTGCTTGGAATTGAACTACTCCTATTCTGTTGCTGAACTCTGCAGCGGTCACTCCAGCCGCTTCTGTGCCATCTTCAGTAACTTCAATCTCTGCTTTATGTACTACCTTTGATACATACATTGGTGTTCTTGACATATGTGGTAATTGAGCCTTTGACGGGTCAAACAGCTCTTCAATACCCATTCGATCCCTTAATACATTTGTTAGATCAATATCTGATTGAATTTTGAACCGAGGAATGAAGCAGTCTACTTCATCGTCTGAATATTCCTCTTTGGATACTCTTAATTCTTCAAAGAAAGAATCAAGGTTTACTTTCAGGAAGTTTGCAAACATGTCCTCTAGAGATACTCCTGGGTTTGGTAACATGATGAGCATTGAGAGCCTGTTTTCATTACCATATGACAGTTCGATTACTCTGGCTTGTAGGTCACGAATGTTGGAGAATGGATAGGTGAATCTGTTGTACATCATGTTGACTTCACCAATCTTTTGTCCCTTAGAGTCGTAGAAAGGCGTTTTCACAGTTGATGATGCATTGAAGGGCATGGACCACTGTCCTTTGAAATACAGAGCACTAGTCACCACCATTTTTGTGTTCTCGAAGTAGCTAGGATCAACTAAGTTAGGAATTTTCCCATTAGTAAAGTTTGAAACATGTGTGTTAAGAAGATTTGCTGATCTCACGCTGTCTTTAAAGTCTAAAGTTATCATTTCTGTCTGGTAGTAATCTTTAGAGATGTCCTGAAAATCTTGGTTCGGGAGGCGGTCTTTGTCGACGAATATAGCGTTGATTTTCGCAAGTTTGACGGTATTAGTGTTGACTTGTAGCCAATGAGTGATATTTCTGAAACCGCTTCGAGTGGCATCTCGGTTTCGGACTGACAGTCGGAGCAGGTTATTTATCTCGTTTCTCGTGTTGCCGGCTGCCCCTTCAGCGATAACAGCTAGTACGCTCCACACTGTGATGGGGGACATAATAAAATTCTCACCATCTTTCAATGTTTTCGACGTATGAACCAGTATTTCTATTGAAAAGTTGCCTATCTTCTCGGACAGTCCATTGTGAAGTTCCGTTGAATTTGCTATAGGTTCCTGCACAGGTACTACAGATAATGGTTTAACATTTTGTCCGTAACACACCGCCACACAAAACACTAATAATTGCACTATTTTATGCATAATATTGTTTGTCTCCACACTTTTGTGATTGTTATTATGACGAATGAACAAAAAACAATTTCGCTTGAAATTTAAGAACACTTTTATCACGCGTTTGGCATTTTATATTGCTAGCCGCGCACTGCCTAGTTATTCGAAACAAGGAAAACTACTGACTGACCGGTAAATACGTTACTGCGACTTTTATATAGCGGCCTTCTAGAGCCGGTTTATTTATCACACATCGAATATTTACAATACCTACAGTATGTAGTTTTAGACAAGACGTGGACTGAGAAGCAACTCAGCTCAAGTTTTGTTTGAGCTTTTGAGGTCTCAAAATTGAAAATTCATTTGTTTTGATTACAAGATTTTTTTCGACTGTCTAAAAAATAAACTGTTGGCAATGATAATTTGTCATTTGTTTTTTTTTTGTATGGAAGTGGGACGTCTGAAAAGGGTTGCAAGCATTATAAATTAACCCAATAAACCCATTATTGGGTTACTTACTACTTTAATACCTTTACTTACTACCCTACTTTAATCCTAGCAAAAAAACAAACAAAGACAAGCAAATACTAACATCATCATCTTCCTGTCCTGCCCGTGTTACGTATTTCGTTGGAGGTTTCAATAAAAATTAAATACCTAGCGTGCTAAAAATCACCCCGTGTAAACAAACTGTTATGACATTTTTTTTTAAATTAATGTTACAATTTTATTAATTATTCATGGATATTAAAGCGTTTGATAGCATAAGCCATGAAGCTATTATGGGAAGGTCTGGAGAACCAAAGTATACCTGAACATACATGAGTTTACTGCTTGATTTCGAATGACATACGCCCGACGGCTAATTCCCCGAAGTCATCAGATCGAACGTCGGAATTGCTGAAATTCCATAGCATCGATATACCACAATTTCGAATAGCCATAAGATCGAGCGTCCGTTTCGCCGAAAAGCTATTGCAACGGTAGTCCTATCCATTGAATGTCTATTGGCTCAACGTGTTAGTAAAATGGGATAAAAAAACAACATACAGGTAATTAATAAGCAGTAATATCGAAAGCAGTAGTATCGAAAGCAATAGTATCGAAAGCAGGTGTTGGCCCGCGTGGTGAATTCTGGCCCACTCCCTCTCACAGAGAGGAGGCCTGTGTCCCAGCAGTGGGAACATTATAGGCTGATTATATCCCATTTTACATTCCTTTTTTATTCTTCTTGAATATTTTATGTAGAAGATAGCTTTCAACTTTGTGGCACGTCGAGCCAATAGACATTTGATGGATAGGACTACCGTTGCAATGGCTTTTCGGCGAAACGGACGCTCGATCTTATGGCTATTCGAAATAGTGGTATATCGATGCTATGGAATTTCAGCAATTCGGACGTTCGATCTGATGACTTCTGGGAATTAGCCGTCGTCGGGCGTATGACATTCGAAATCAAGCAGTAAATCCAACATACATAGACATATTAAAATCATGTATCCAAACAACAAAGCGTAGTAATACAATACTAGTGGTTGCTCTGTGTCGAAATTCGACCATAATTATAAAAATATTAGCTTTCTGCACTCCTTCTTCATATAAACCTTAACTGTCCTAAATTTCTTATGTACTCTTCCGTCTGCGTCATTTTCGTAAAAATGGGTACAAAGTTTTTGCTTCATGTAGGTATTCATATAGGTATCTATAGACGTAGTAAGTAACGTTATATTAAATGTAAGTACCAACTACAATATATTTTGAATGTTCCATTAAAATCACTCCTGCTCCATAGATATTGGTCGACTTGCTGTACTTACTGGTTTTCAGACTTACCGGCTAGAGTTACTGTACCGGAGTCACTCGTGCCGTACTTCCAGTATTTATAAGGGCGTACCCTTTTTAACTAGGGTCCCGATTCTGTATCGTTACAATGATTCCCCGCGGAATCTTACTACCTACGTTCAAACTACGTCAATACGTTTTTTCTTCAGAAACCGTCGTTTTTGCGTCGGGGGTTAATAAAGTACTGAAATTGAGATAAAATAGAGTTGAAAATAGCGTGTAAGTGATAATTATATCTTGCGGCATGCGGCAGCATGCGTGAGCGTATGTGTAATAGGTGCCCCTACGAATAATGTCAATGTGGCACACACTGCACATCCGTGCTTACACTTGCACTACGAAAGTCACCCTCACTCACTGCTACGACAAAAGGGCGCTGTTAATGTGGCTGAAACCTAATTTATTTTCCAAATACGCTACCTACTACGCTGCCGTTGATATTATGGTAAAAGGAGTTTTTGTCACAGACTCTCAAATAAGTATGAGTGACAGAAATGACGTTCTACAGCTGAACTTTTCCAAAAATTTCGTTCGGCTCATCAACAACCGGGGCCCAACTATGTGCTTACCTAAGTCTTAGAAACCCCAAAATATATATTGCGGACGCCCCAAATTACGTAAAATGAGTAAGGTTGCAGAATATGCCTCTTTTTTAAAACATCGTGCGTCATTTTTTCACGCCTTTAGCTTAACTCTTCATTCACTACCCTGCGTGCGTCACAATGACGTGTGATCTAAAATAAGTGATCCAGAACTAGTTTACCATAATTGGATATAGGTACAATATTATATAATATTTCTTTATCTGGGCTATTTATTATTCTAATGGATTCGTCACAACCTCACAAGGAAAAAACGGATAGGCATTACGAATTATACCTAAACTAGCGTTTTATAATTAATTATCTATGACGATAGCATTTTGTATTGTAAAAATAAAAATGAGCATCAATCATTAAAGTCATTTAATGGATTTCTGCAACCATCTGTGGCATGACATGTTGCAAGGGAACCTGAGATAATGAGATTTCAAAAACAGCATACGGTCATACTACTACCTTATTCAACAACCTCAGAGTTTATTATAAAAATATAATGGTATAAAAGTCAAAATAATGAAAGTGCACGATCGAAAGGTGCCTTTATGGCGACTACGGCGAGCGAGGTATGTATACCTAATTATCTTCAGTAAAATATTTTCCTCACCAACAAGAGAAATTAAAGGTATACCATAGAGCAATACCTGTGGAATCACGTTTCGTTTTAAATTTCCAAGAATAATTAATTTGTGAACATTATCCAGCATTATTGCTCACTGTTTACAGTCCGATTTAACTGTGTTTAGTCATCGTGTTGATAGGTTCCGATAATAATATAGTCCAAAGTGCCAAACGTTATCTTCGTGTGACGTTGCAGTTTGACTGGGAATTTCAAATTAGTAATCAAGATGACGTTGGAGGTACTTATGATCATAGACATAGAGAATAGACTGAAAATTCAGGTTTCTTCAAACAGGCGCGACGCGACACTTGTAAAACAATTTCCATGAAGTTTTCTTAGAAATTGTTCTGCGAGTGTCGCAACGCACCGTGGGCTGTAAATCGAGTTTCACAGGCATTTAAATTATTATCGTTTTAAAAAAAAATGCATGTGATTAAGCTTCTAATGCCTTCAGCAGACATGATATATTTAAGTAAGGAATAATATTTCTTAGGTAAACTAAATTAAAAAAAAAAACATTGTATGGCGCCAAAGTAATCATAAATCCAAATATCTTCAAAACCGCTGTCTTAACTGTTTTTTTTATTTTTTTTTTGGGTTTTGGCTTCGCACGGTTTGTGCATTTAGCCAGTGTCAAGTAATTTTTCTTTTCCATCAAGTAAATGGCCCGATATCAGGCACGAAGTAACAAAACAGTCATAGTCGTCTTTAGTCAGTCAAGTCAAAGTTAAAGTTATTGTAAAGCGGTAGTAACTTTACAACAACCTATTTGGAGATTTTGGGGGGAACACGAAAAGTCCACGTTAGTCACTTATTTTCACCTTCCCTACATTTGTGCACTCACACGTAATTAAATTGCATAATTGACTACCAAAATTATACAATTTTATTCGCTATTTCACTAAATTTCATGACAATAAAAAGTCGTGCGACATGTTCCAACGCGATCCCGCCTGAAACTCCAAAATGCGTCATAACTGTTATAACGTTATAGCGGTGACGACTGCGGTTTTTTTTTTAAATATATGCGTTAAATAAAAAAGTGGTTGAACTATTTGTACTTACATGCGGACTAATGGGTTTATAAACTTTATAAACTTGAAATGTTTAGAGAAACACTACTCCGTTAGCAATTTTGTCAAAATGTAAAATTCAATTTCAATTTGACAAATTAAATAATGTAGGTAAGTATTCAAAATCAGAATTCTACAAAGAGTTAATTTTTTGCTGCACATTCGTTGTCTCTCTCGTAGGTACAGACGCCAGCACATCAAGCTTTCCCAAACTGTTATTTTTTCCCAACTGCACATAAACCTTATGCTTTTGTAATAAAGTTGAAAACCTATCAAAGAAATTTGACAGATTGATGTAGCTTGATGTGATGGCAACGGAAACGGAACGCTCGGTCTATTTGCGTAAAGCTATGGCCTAGGCCTCCTCGAATTCGTTTCGATTTAGGGTTCCGTACCTCAGGGGAAAAAACGGAACCCTTGGTCATTTTGGTTAATTGGTCACACTCACACCTTTTTTCCGGTAATACATGTACCTAATTTAGTTTTGCTGTGCAGTTCATCGCTTCATTTTGTTTAGGTAGGTATATAAAGGCAATTTATTGTGGGTCGTTGACCAGGCCCAAGATTGACCATAATATCGTTACGTCTAATTGATTGGCAACTGTAAACAGTCAGTATGGTTATGGTCGCTGGCCCGATGTGATTTCCCATCAGCGAAAATGACGAACTTCCATACAAACTTTCATCCCCTTTTTAACCCATTTAGAGGTAGAACATTCAAAAATCCTTCCGTACTGCTCTCTTTCGCCGAACGCTGTACATTTTCTCTCAGTGACTTTATAACTTTGAATTAAGAAGATCGTCGTATCGTAGATAGGTGCACTTTATGCCGTTTGGACTATGACAGTCGTTATAGTTAGTCAGAAGACCAAAAGTCTGACGACCAGTCTGTCCTATACTGGTCGAGACTTTTGGCCTTCTGACCAAGGAGTATCGTGTTACCCCTTAGGTCACTGCGCTGTCGAGGTCAGATAGGCAGTCGCTCGTGTAAAATACTGGTATACAGTTGCATCCAGTTACACTGGAAGCTGACCACAACATAGTTGGGAAAATGCTAGATTATACAGGATAAGATTTTATCCAGTGCGCAAACTGTAACCAATAGTTCAGCATATCATTCTAGACCCCCCAGCGTAGAAATTTTTCGTCAATTGTATAAAAAAAATATTCTACGCTGGGGGTCTAGAATGATATGCTGATGGTTACAGTTTGCGCACTGGATAAAAACTTATCCTGTATGATGATTAAATAGATCGTAGGTAAGTAGCACCGGCCACCGGCCACCAGATGGCGTTCGATGAGCAACAAAAAAATTATGAAATACATTGGTCTAAAACAATAATGGAAACTGCATTCGGCTGCTAAGTTTACATTGTGGCAAGCATCCAACCTAGTACAGCGATTTATAATAACTAACATATCAGGTAACGCTAACTTGAAAGCGAAGGTAATGCCTAGTTATTTCCAATTTTATCGATTAGGTTTTCCCAAAAATAGTCATAATACTACCAACGTATTGGAAAATTGTGTCTAGTAAGTGTTTTTCCGATGCGTAACTGCAGGTACTTAATATTTTTACCGGAATTGTAGGAAAAATCGAACGGTTAGGAAATAGTTTTGACAACAAAATCATCCTATAGATATTATGTCCAGTAAGTACCTATAGGTCTTTTCATAGAGACTTTTGCTAGGAATATCAAACTACTTAGCTTTTGCCATTTTTCCCACTGTGTTAGGTTCGGCTGCCAGTATTACCGGACGCAGATGAATACCGGAGTATTCTTCATGAAGTGACTGATGACTGATATCCTGACGACCTGCAACGACTGACAATGATCCACGAATGCTTTAATATGGAACTAATCTACATATTTTATAGTCGACCTCGTAATTGTACCTACCTACATAAATAATTGAAACTTCACTGAGGTCGAAATAATAACCTCAGCGGAAACCAGATTATTATCGCTGCAGTCTTTCAAGGCAAATTTCCCATACAATTATAGTGCATAAAAATAAACTATTTCTAAAATATTTTAAATCAGGTTAGGCTAATGATGAGTCCTTCAAGGATCTTTTAGCGCTCGAATAACGTTGAAAGGGAGGTGCTGTTGGTAAACAGTTGTGAAATGTATTGGAAAAACAAAATAGTAGCGTTAGTTCCGATATTGGTCACACGCCAAAATATCCTTGTACAGCTCTTAGGCCTTAGTGTGAGTTTCATTTAACCATCTCGATCAAACGCATCGAGCGCGTTTGGCGCCATTGAGGTAATAGGTACCAACGTACTTAGTACATATTACCTCAATGTTTGGCGCTCCGATTGGCCCTGGATCGGTGACGGACCAAGCGCCGAATACGCTCAATGCGTCCATTTATAAATTTCCATTCCGTTATGACGTAACTGTACATATATAGGGCCACTTGTCCTTTTATGACGTGTAACTGACGTTAAATTACTTTAGGGTCATGAAGCTGTTACGACGTCGACTTTAACTACATAGTTAGGTATAATTTTATTACATAACTACATACCTTCTAGGTACAGACGCCAGCACACCTAGCTACCCCAAACTGTCAAATTTTCCCAATTGAACATGAATTTTATTTATTTGTGATAAAGTTTGAAATCTATCAAAGAAATTTGACAGATTGGAGTAGCTTGATATGCTGGCGTCTGTACATCACTGGGTCAGATCAGTCGCTCCATGTAAAATACTGGTATTCAGGTGCATCCGGTTAGACTTGACGCTGACCCCAGCGTAGTTGGGAAAAGGCAAGGCAGATGATGATGACTAGGTGCCTATGTCACACATCTGGTTATGTTGGTAGTATCTTGGGGAATAACGTCTTTAATTCTTTATAAAACATGTAATAGGTACTTTTCTCTGATTTCGTGACGTAGGCAGTCCTAATCTGATTTATTGGAAGAAGCTATTTATTATTATAATATAATCTTACGGTCACATTGTCGCGATGCACAGTGGAACGAATGTATGGGAGCGGTTGGACGTAGACATGTCCGAAAAAAAAGAGTAAAATTATGCCAAACTAATGATGCCATCTTATTCGATTACTTAATGCCTTCATAACTTGTGGTGATGAATTTCTTCATAACTCCCATATTTCGGGAGTAATTTGAGAAAATGTGAAATTTTACTATGAAAATGAGTGTATCGAGCTCTCTCCCTCCTGATTCCGGGCTTGTTTCAAGTAGCGGTCTCTAATATCATAATGCTAATACTAAGAGCTATATTTAATACTAAGACACATAGTGCGCCAAATGTGCACTTTCTGGGATAAAGAGTGATGTTTATTTTATAACACAATTTTTTTATTTTTTGTTTATTTTGTTGATTAAAACCGTTTTTCTAAAGGTTTACCTTATTACAATAACATTTCTGAGCAGCCAATTAGAGAAGATATAAGCTAATTAGGATATATAATTAGGGACTTAAGGTTTACATATAAAACTGATGCACTAATGATTACTGATAAGAACATTGCTATTATTTAATTACTAAATGGCTCTTAATACACTAATTTAGCATGCATCATTTACTAATTATCACAATAACTAATTACCTTGCAATATTTAACAAAGGATACCTGGGATACCTGGATTTTATATAAATAGGTCACTATTAGTAACTTTAAAATCAGTGTTGATTTACACCTCGTTGTATCCAAGCTAATCTCGCAATGTATTTTCCAAATTTTAATACAAATCTTGATATTCACGTTGCTTTATGCGCACGCGCACATAAAGATTTACGCGACTTTAACTATTTGTTCAGTGTTTTAAAAGATAACAGTTGTGTTCAGTTATGTGAAAGTGCTGAAACAAGTTTAAAAGACTGGTGTCGTCGATTTTGCTACCGCATTTATGCAAAATGGACACAGTCTGGAAGAAGCACAGATAAGTTTCGGAAGAAACATGAGATTTGGCTACAGGCTGCAATTCAATGGCCGGAATTACAGAATGAAAATATGGAACCTTCTACAGAAAATATAAGTGACGTCATCGAGCCCATAATTTCTCCTGCTAAATCTGATGCTTCAACTTGTACACATCCTAGTCCTCGTAAATCTTTTGAGGACCTTAGTAACCGGCAAAAAAGAAGACGCACTGAAGATAGTCTTTCATGCAGCAGTAGCAGCGCTGAAATTATGTTTTCGGCCGAAAGGGCGCTTCAAAAGGCAGGACAAAGCGATACAGCTTATGTTATGAAATACTTGACGGAGAATCCAGAAGAGGCCTCAAAAATCAAAGCCTTCATTGAAGGTAAATCAATTCAGGTACGGGAAATATCCCCTTTGAAGGCATTGGCTCTTTATGTATCGATGAACTTATCGAAATGGCGCTATAACACTCTTCGGGATTTCAACACTCAAGAAGGAGCTCTTCAATACCCGAGTTACTACATGTTGGTTAAAGAAAAAATTAAGTGCTATCCGGCCAAAGAAGATTTCACAGTTACAGAGAGCTCTGCAAAAATCAAATTACAAGCCTTGATGGATTTAACCTCAAGAAGACTTATTAGGTCGTTAGAAACCCCTGTTGATCCCAATCAACAGCTCGTATTGACCAGCAAATGGGGTTTTGACGGATCATCTAGCCAAAGCATTTATCATCAAAGGACGAGTGAAGATGAGCAAATCGATCTTGCTAGTAATTTTATGATTAGTCTTGTACCACTGCGGCTCGTCTCAAAAGGTGTAACAATTTGGGAAAACGAGCGACCATCTTCCACTTCATTTTGCCGGCCAATATTGTTTAAGTTTATAAAGGAAACCAAAGAAAATGTGCAGAGAGAGATGGCTGAAATCGAAGCAGAGATTGAAGCCTTAACTCCATCCACCATCACTGATGGAATTAGTGTCAAACACCAACTGCTGTTGACAATGATTGATGGTAAAATTCATTCCATTATATCCAATACAGCAGCTTCAGTGTGTGACATATGCAAGGCTTGTCCTAAAGAAATGAATAATTTAGAGTTAATCAAAGATAAACACGCAAACGAGGACATGTATAAATATAGCTTAAGCACCCTTCACGCTTGGATTCGCTCAATGGAATGCTTATTACACATTTCCTACAAATTAGACATAAAATCATGGCAAGTAAGGGGTGATATAGCAAAAAGGCAAGTTGATGACAGGAAGAAAAGAGTTCAAGAGGCTGTAAGAAGAGAAACGGGCTTACTTCTCGATGTTGTGAAACAAGGCAGTGGATCCACCAACAATGGCAACTCGGCAAGGAGATTTTTTGAAAACTACACTAAATCTGCTGAACTGACCGGAATAGATGCTATGCTTTTAAGAAAAATCTGTGTGATCTTGCAGTGTATTTCATCAGGAGAGAAGATCAACGTAACTAAATTCCGAGAGTTCTGCTTTGATACTGCTAAGCTTTACGTGGAGTTATACCCATGGTATTATATGCCTTCTTCACTTCATAAAATTTTAATGCATGGGCCAGACATAGTTCAGAACATGTCAATTGTGCCCATTGGTTTTCTATCCGAAGAGGCATCTGAGGCTAGAAATAAAGATTTTAGAAAATATAGAGAGGGGCATTCTCGAAAGCATAGCAGTATCTCATGCAATGAAGATATTATGCACAATCTTTTACTGTCTTCTGATCCACTTGTTACAAGTATCCGTCCAAAAGGAAATAAGTTTGTAAAAAAATCTTCTTTTAAGGAATTTTATGAGCTTACGGATTCTGAGAAAAGTGATATCGAATTTGTTAACATAAATGATTTAGCGGACATCGATTCTGAATTTGAATTAATTGATGATGATGATGATGACGAAGATAATTAAATGATGTTATTGTTTTAAAATGTGTAACTTAGTAAATTAGAGCTTACATCTTAATTATTTATTGTACTTTTAATGAAACTAGGTAATTTATTATCAACTTACTTAAAAGTCATACTCTCATCAGTTCTTGTGAATATTTTTGTTAATATATATTTCTGTATATATATATAATATATTTATAGACCTCTTAATAAGTCTGTCTGCGGTTTAAAGTAAATACAAATGGGGAAAAAACGTTTTTTTTTTTAAATTTTCATTTCCTTTTATCCCAGAAAGTGCACATTTGGCGCACTATGTGTCTTAGTATTAAATATAGCTCTTAGTAATAGCATTACGATATTAGAGACCGCTACTTGAAACAAGCCCGGAATCAGGAGGGAGAGAGCTCGATACACTCATTTTCATAGTAAAATTTCACATTTTCTCAAATTACTCCCGAAATATGGGAGTTATGAAGAAATTCATCACCACAATTTATGAAGGCATTAAGTAATCGAATAAGATGGCATCATTAGTTTGTCATAATTTTACTCTTATTTTTCGGACATGTCTACGTCCAACCGCTCCCATACATTCGTTCCACTGTGCGATGAAGCGAACAACACCGCACGCGCTCTGTTTAATGCTACGGCCACATAGTCGTGTTATCGCGAACTTCATATAGCGCGCTCTCTTTCGCACATAGCTCGACGTCTCGATGTACAACAGGGTGAGCGCTACTTGTAGTTCGCGATTGCGCGACAATGTAGCCATAGCAAAACTTTAACAGCGAGACGATGTGCGCCTATGTATAAGGCTGCCACGGACAGGCGCGCCGCGATTCTGGTAGAACAATTTCCATGGAGGTTTCAAAGAAATTTTTCTACAAGACGCCCCTCGGTCTACTTCTTGATATGCAATGGCCTCTGTAACACCATGAAGCATGAGATCTTGGGGTTCATTCGATTAATCGAGTCTGGTCAAGCTACGCTGGGATCGGTGCATTTCAATTCAAAGATTCGCTACGCGTTGTCGCGTGCTTGTCTGCGGGAGCTTTTAGGCAAATACGCTGTTTTGCTTCTGGTACGATTTTCGTAAAGTACAATGCGTACAATGGGTTCCGTGTGGTGCCGGACGTAAAGAATAGCACCATCCTATCTCTTCCCGTGGGTGTCGTAGAAGGCGACTAAGCGACTTACTAGAGAATGTGCAGCAGCGTTCTCTATGCATTTTACCACCATGCTGCGATCGCCAACCTGCCTGCCAAGCGTGGCGATTATGGCAAACCCCCCAAATTGGGGGAGTCCTATGTCCAGCAGTGGACAGTCTTTCTGCTGAAATGATGATGACAATGGGTTTAACTTCAAATTATATTAGAATCGAGAACATCATCGACATACGAATTGTAGGTCGTAGGTTCCAACCCTGACCGGAGCCTTAATTTGTGTAAATTATATCATCACCACTGCTCTCAAAACGGTGAAGGAAAACATCGTGAGGACCGCGGCATGTCCTAGAACAAAAACATCGAAGGCATGTGACATCTACCAACCCAGACTGGGCCCACGTGGTGGATTACGGCCCACTCGCACTAGCAGAGAGGAGGCCTGTTTCCCAGCAGTGAGAACATTATAGGTTGCAGTTATATGTGCATAATGGTGAAGTTTTTGGTGTCAAAATATGTTGAGGGCAGCTTGATGCTTAATTGGTAAAATAATATCGTTCGATTACCTCAGTCACAAAAGTCACCGCCTTCCGAAATTAAAGTTATTTTTCACTTTTTAGTGTTTTTTTGGAATCGGTTGTTTATTTTTTATGAAAAAAGATTTTTATTTTTCACTTTTTAGTGGTTCATATGTGCTTACCCCTTCACAGCGTACCGGCGTGATGTTATGTTATTAACTGGTGTAAACAATTGACAGACATGAGATTTCAGCAATCCCTGTCCATTTGCTATCATTTATTGAGGAGTTCCGTTGCCTATCTCCGAAGTTCTTCATCAGATCTTCACCAAATTGAAATGGAACCACTCCGAGAAAGTACTCTTCCAAAAACTACACAAATTGCTTCAAGAGTGCCTATAAAATTTGAAGAGTTCTCTCTATTTCTCCAGGATCCCATCATCAGATCCTGACTTGATGATCATGGGACCACCTGGAAAGTATACCCTTTCAAACAAAAAAAAAATTATCCAAATCGGTCCAGCCATCTTCGAGTAATCGGGGAACATACATAAAAAAAAATTAAAAAAAAAAAAGGTTCCGACGAATTGAGAACCTCCTCCTTTTGGAAGTCGGTTAACAAATGAGGGTCTAACTCATTCTATTTATCTATAAACTAACTTTTAGCCGCGGCTCCGCCCGCGTGGATGTCGGATATCGCTTAAAAAAGTATCCTATGTCCTTCTCCATATCCCAGGCTATATATCTGCCAAATTTCATGACGATCGGTTCAGCGGTTTAGGCGTGAAAGCGTAATAGAATTGAAGAATGCCGATTTTCGTGTTTCTCCGCTGGTTCTTGCAACATAGCTGCTTGCTACCATTCCATACGCTTCCGTGCCGATTTGAACATCAATAAATATTATTGAAGAAGTTCTGTAAACTCACTAATCCGAAACCTGAAAATGTTGACAGTCTCAACCAAATAGACGAACACTGTTTCCGACGGCTTTTTCGATTCGACTCGGAGCCTGTTGAATGGTTGTGAAGTGCTATTCTGGTCGAATAAAAAACTTACTTTTTTAGAAGTTTAGAAAGAATGCTTTATGCCACTAAGGATATATTCTATGCCCTTTCTATGAATATTTAGATGTCAAACGTAAAACTTTGCATAAGAATATGACGTCAATTTACTTAATTAAAATAGGAACAACAACTAAGAAAATTTTACTTTATCTCAAAAGGACAAAGTTCTTGTCAGAATGACAGTTGTCGTGTACTCTCTTCATTCTGAAACATTCCTTGTGTCATTGAGTTAATATTTAATTTTCATCGTTGTTTAGATCATTTTGAACAGTCTGTTCGTCCTGATATTATTGACGCTGACTGTACCTACGCAGAAATCCGCAAATTACCTATATTAGTTCTTAGTAAATAGTAGTGCCACGCTTCAAATATAATTATTACGAGAACAAAGAACACAACAAACAACAGATAATTATTGGTCTGCGTGTAGTTTCAAGAATTTTGTGTCATTTTTCTTCGGGACTAGGTAGGTACAGATTGATTCATTCATTAAAAATAAAATAACCTCCACGTTACTTGGACATACAGGTATCGCGGCTGACGATTGTAAGATTAGGCCCATCTACAAAGTTGACCAATGACTTGCCTGCATCCTAATTGCTTAACACAGTTTGAATCGCAATCCAATTGATTTAGAAATACCTAAATTCCTAATCTATTGCTTCATGTTTTGAAAAATTCGGTCGCTCAACATCGTAACTATCGCAGTGAATGTTATTGCCATTGTGTTAAGAATTAACCCTGCTGTTCAAGATTCAGGAATCCACTAGGTAGGGGGTCTACTCTCCAAGCACGAAATCTGTTCTTTCGGCCGAAGTTACGGGCGCTTTCTACTCCGTATCACCATCGGACATAACATTAGTTCGGAGCCCGAACCAAGGAAGAATGACCACACGATTTAACAGTTCTCCCTTCCCGCGATGTGTCTTAGCCCGTTCGAAAAATGTAATTTGTCAATTGTTTTGACCGATCATTACTTTCGGACGGACCTGAAACTTCGCTGACGGACTTAGAGAGTAGGTAGACCACAGGGCACCTACTCTGTAACTCCGTCAACGAAGATACGGGCCAAAACAAAGTTCGAAACTTCTTAGTGAATCCTACAGCCAATTAACTAACTTTTTTGGACGGGCAAAAACATATCGGGAGTAGGGATACTTGTCAAATCGTGTTGTCATTCATTCTTACTTCGACCGAAACGATGGACTTCGTGCTTAGGGAGTAGGTCCCCTGAGCCGGTTGTTGTGGCGATGCTTAGGGCGGCCTGGCGGGCACTCGGATTGTCCTTTCATAAAGATTGAAGAACAAGTCGTGTGACAGATGTGATTTCCCATGGGTCGGACTGGAGCTTTTTACTTATAAACTGAGAGAGACAGCCTTAGTACCTACTATAACGTTACTTACTTCGAACTCCATACAAACTGTCATCCCCTAATAACCCCACTATGGGGCGAAATTTTGAAAAATCCTTCTTTGCTTACCTTCGTTATTATACCTACAAGGTGTAACAGAATAAACGCAAGACCTCAAAAGTCAAAGCAGTTTGTTCTTAATTGACAACTGAATCGATTTCAGTAACTTTTAATATTTATACTTAGTTTTTTTTTTTCAAAAATTATAAAGAAAATTCAATCTTGTTTCAAGGTACGGGTAAGACACAATTTTAAATGCATAAAGTAGTGACGTATACACGTCTGCCAGGGATGCGGGTTGTTCGAAAGAGATACCGTGGCCTCAGGCACACAGGCAACTGAGGGAACACGGGTGGGTTTTAGTCAGTAAAAGTCTGACACGCCCTCCCGCTCCACCCAGAGCGGGAGAAGTTATTTGATTATTTCCCACCCAAAAAAAAGGAAACGGGTAAACACGTTTTTCTTAACAAAAACAGTTAGCTTAAAAATAAAAATTGGTCATTATATTTATGTTTTTGACTCAATACTCTAATTCAGTGTATGAGATCTTGTGTTAATTATGAGACACGTTGTAAAAGGTACTCCTGTGCGACATTTCATGCTTTTTAACCTAGCGGTTTAGGCTCTGGGCATTGTCTCCCAGTGACTGAATTAATATAAGATAAGTACAAAAGTTGTGTACAATTTATTTATCATGGTACGGGCAAGTGATACAGATGAATGAGGAAAATGTCGTGAGGAAAGTTTTGAGTACGAATGTCGATGGCTATAAAACGATGGATGAACTGTGTGAATGATAATTTATGGTTAGAAAGAGGGCTTCCGAGATGACGACTAATAGAGAATCCTGGAAGAAAAGGACATGTTGAACCGACTCAAAAAAATTGGGGCAAAAGAGTGATGATAAAGTAGAATGTGAGGTCGTGGGAATCTTACTACGTTCAATCTACGTCTATATGTATTTTGTAGAAACCAATGTAACGGTAAGGAATCGAAATGTCATATTTTGTATGTTTCAAGACAATTTGTCGATATTATTAATACGATATTAGCAGAAGTCGAGTGTGATTGACGTGGTTACGAGTAAGGAATCGTTAAGTGGTCATAGTGAATTCAGGCCCTGATACAAGTCGGGTGTTCACGCGAATGTACGGGTATCTCCTGGCCCCCGATTCATCGTAGGGGTAAAAACCGTGAGTTCTACGTCGGTAGGAGTCGAAAATAACCCCTCGTTCTCCGACGGAGGGTTTTCATGAAGATTTCCCCAAAGCAAAAAGGCTGTCTGTTAACTTAATTCTTAAGCAAAAACGTCTTTAATATCTATAATTAAAATCCTAATCACCATTATCAACATTATTTTTTGATTTGGTTTAGTTTCGATGGCTAATACTGCAGTCTGATATTTTTAATCATGTTGCTTTATTTCTTACATAATCTTTGTAAATAATTTATTTGTAAACTTTTTTTTTATTGGTTTATTTTCTAGCTAAGTATTTGTATTTTAAGTAATTTGTATGGAAATCTTCTATGCGATAAATCTACATCTGTATATTTATCATGAAGCTGCAGAAATCATCAAGAAATCAGAAATCATTTATTTTTTGCAATGAATGTGGGTACTAAATAAGATGTACCTAAACATTGTAAAAGCAGTTCCAACACACTCTACCTTACGGCATGCAAAAGTAAAAAATATATTGAATTACACTAAATTATACAACCAAATAAAAACAAACAAAAAAACACAAAAACAAAAGTACCTAGAGTGATGTGGATCTACAGCCTTCCTACGTAAACTAAACATCAAAAACAACAATCTTAATTCTATATTTAACAAGTATGTGTTATGAAATTTAAATAGAAACAGTATCACTACACAGTATAAAACAAAGTCGCATTCTGTGTCCCTATATCCCTATGTATGCTTAAATCTTTAAAACTACGCAACGGATTTTGATGCGGGTTTTTTTAATAGATAGAGTGATTCAAGAGGAAGGTTTATATGTATAATACACCGACCTCCACGCGGGCGAAGCCGCTGGCAATAACTAATATAACATTATGAACTCTTGTCATAAAAAAAAAAATTGTATGGAATAATAATATTTATCTATTAGTAAGTATGTTAGCCTCTTTTTAAATATACTTAATGATTCTTCGTTGTAGGCATAAGGTATTTTAATAGAGTTTGCTTGTTCGTTTGTTTGAATGCACAAATGAATGAAATGAAAAAATCAGTTTCAATTAATTTAGCCCATATCTTGAGGAAGGTTTATAGGCTATTAACATGCATACGATGCGACGGGGTGAGTCGGGGAACAAGAAACTTCACGCGGATGAAGTTGCGGGCAGAAGCTAGTTTATAAATAAATAAATAAAACTACTGAGATGATAATAAGTTTTGAGCGTAAGAAACGAAGACCGGTTTGGTAATAATAATAACCGGATTGTTAATAATAACGGTTTGATTACACTAATAATAGACAGTTCAGTTCGGTCGAGATAATAACTTCGAGGGACTTATAAAAACTTGATTCGTTTTTATTAAAAAAATAGCTACCTCGTTCAAGTTTAAATGAGGTGTTACGTTTTTGGGTTTTTCTTGTCGTGTATCCAGTGTAACAGGTTTTTTAATTAAAAAAAAAATATCGTAGCAAGTTCAGATCGTGAAATCATAAAAACTCATGTTCTGAGTTGAGCTACACAATTACAAATGCTTACACTGACTGGATTGGCCCACTCAAGTTTGTTTGTTTCATCACTAATCTACATTGTCTTGACTTGATCTGACCAAGATTATGTCTGTAATTTTAAAAAGACTTCGACCTATGAGTTTGTTACGCCATTTCTTCTCAATCTAACGTTGTGTTTTACTATTCGATTTTCAACTTTCGGCGCTCAGCAGTGCATTGAAGGTCCAGTGTGCGGAAAACATCTCGCCGCAATTTTATTACGTCTGAGGGAGCGTGGGCTAAGATGTCAGTGTCTCCACGTCATTGGTGTCGTAAAGCGAGTACAGATCGCGGCACGTAACGTGAACCAAAATGTCGAATTTTGTTTCAACTTACGTGCCGCGATCTGTAATTTATTTCCAAACTTCAATACACGTTACATCAATGACTATGCTAGAAGGTGACCGCATTCTTTTTCCGTGCGACGCTCATACCTTCGGTTGTTTGTTCTGATTTTGGTTCAACTTACGTGCCGCGATCTATAAATAGCGCCACGCTTGGTTTGTATGGAATGTGTTGACACTGTCTCTTCGAGCAACAACCTCCGAGGTGTGTCCGGACTTAGTGACTAAAACGGGGTGCCAATAAAACAATTAACTATTATCTTACTCTTTAATTAACCAAATTCTTCAACTTCATTGACTCTAGATTTCCCTTCTACATATTCTCTGTGGCCTTCCACTAGTATTCTTCCAACAGCTTTGACTAGTCTCACTTTGAATTTAGATACTCTTTCATTATCATCATAGTCTAGGGTTTTCACATCCCTTTCGATATAGTATTCAAAAGTCTTCCATAGCATTTCTCGTGCTTTTAATATGCTGTCTGCTTGGCTGAAACAAAAGAAATGAAGCTGTAATAAAATCTTTATCATTAAGTTATTTGCTGTGTTTGATAATTGCTGTGGTTTTCAAAATGTGAGTACAAGTTACATAAATAATGTAAATGTTTGCATGCCGAATGGTAAAATATGGCTGACCTTTGATGTATCTTAACAACTATTGTGTATTACCCATATTTGAAAAATAAAATTCTATTCTATCTAAAAAAAAAGATTTTAATGCCGCATTCTGTCATCACACGGTACAGACGCCAGCATATCAAGCTACTCCAAACTGTCAAATTTTCCCAATTGAACATGCATCTTAAGCATATGTCATAAAGTTGAAAATCTATCAAAGAAATTTGACAGATTGGGGTAGCTTGATGTGCTGGCGTCTGTACATTTAGCTATCCAATCTCTACGTGTGTCTATATCAAATTTCAACATGATACCGGTTTCTGACAAAGAGGTTCCTTGGGCAGAGCAGAGACAATTTTGGCAGCAGCGTCAGGACCACTCAACCAAATAAATGAAGACAAAGTATCAATTTGATAGGCCAAGAGGCGAACTTCCTCTGAAGACTAAAACTGTAATCTCAGGTCGAAATTTTAACAAGGAATGTAGTTTCCAAAGATGTAAACAACAATGGCCGCTCGAAACTGTCTATGGGTAAGTGATGCGTAAAATGAATTTTAAGTTGGTAGTACAGTACCGAGGTTATTATTAGTTCAACATCAGCATTTTTTATTTAATTATAAACAGTACCATAAGTAACTTAAGTACCTTAGTAACTTTTAAATTGAAAGCATAGATATATTTTATGTAGAAGACATACTTTTAGGCTTCCGATTACCCGTTATTCGTAACGACATTATTGCCAAAGATCTGCAAATGACAGCCGGGATCAACAGCTTAGTGAGCTTCCCGAGGCACGGATGATTCTTGATTTGTAATCGATGGTCACCCATCCACGAACTGACCGCGGTAAAAGTAGCTTAACCTGCGGTCAACTAGTGCGGCCGTGATGATATAGCCACGAGCCCTACTTTCTAATCTAAATCAATTTTATTATTGTAATTTCTTAAAAATCTGTTCAGAGGTGTGTAACTGTAAAAACGTATCAAACATTCAGAATGATACTTCCAAATTTTTATATTTGTGTGGACATTGAACGAATATATAATCTAGCTATTACTATAGGTATAGGTCAGGGAAATGAATTGATAAACAAATTGACACCACACTTCAATTTGCCGTGTTATAGTTTGTCGGCGCACCACATATGCTCGTGATCGACGGCGGAAAGGCGCAGGGTGTCGCGGTACCGAAACCGGACGCGACGACCGCTGCGCGTGCTCCACACCACTTAACTCACAGACGCGCTCCACTACGGGCATTTCATTGTTCTTCTTTTCTACACGTTAAAATTGTCATTATATCAGCCGAAAGACGTCCACAGCTGGACATAAGCCTCCCCCAATAGGGGGGGATTTGCCATAATCGCCACGCTTGGCAGGCGGGTTGGCGATAGCAGTATGGTGATCAAATGCATAGAGAATGCTGCTGCCGCTTCTCAAGCAAGTCCCTTAGTCGCCTTCTACGACACCCACGGGAAGAAATGGGATGGTGCTATTCTTTTACGTCCGGCACCATACGGAACAAGTGCAGATACCGCCCTCTATATGGGCTGAAAATATTAACTCATAAGGTTTATGTTGATAGAAGCCTTATCCTAATATTGTAAATTATGGTATTACACCTATTTTAAAACAGTCCACTTCTTTTATTACTAAGCCCAGTTGAGCCCATTAAAGTTTCTTCTTCTTAGCGCGTCAATAGCAATATAAATACAGTCAGGCCAGAATTTAGCTACGAGCTTGGTCCATCAGCTCCTGTAGCGTGCAGACAACAGGACACGATGGACAAGAAATTAGGTTTTAAATATACAAATCATCATACAAATATTAAAGAGTTGAAGTCGATCTTTCGGTTCAATACAAATTCGTTGAGCTGGATGGTGCTGATCCACGCGTCATGTTAGTGAACGGACGCCGCCGCGGCGTTTGAAATTGGTCATCTCCTAACTCTTATTTATTAAAAAAAAATCTAACATATAGAAGAAACAAGAATTATGTAGCCAGGATTTTGTAATATATTGGTTTAAAAGAGTGTCCTTGGAGTTTCTTCTCTATAGAGATCTACGTTTTGGAATGGGCAAAAGGCTTCGACATTCTGAGTATTCTGACTAATTGACCGACTTTTTGACATTTCAAAACTGCCTGTAAATGGTTTAATCACTATCACTACATAGTATAAAACAAAGTCGCTTTCTCCGTCCCTATATCCCTATGTATGCTTAACCCTTTGTACGCCAACGACGCTTACAAGCGACAAACGTAATTGACCGCTAGAACGCCAACGACGAGTTTAGGCGACAAATAGATGTGCTACTTTTGAATCTAATATTATAGAAAATAGGTAAAAGAATTATGTTTTTTAAATTTTGTAGTCTTCTCCGTAAGTCACTTAAATAAAATTGTACTAAAGTTAAGCTTGATCTTTTAGTATTCATTCCAAATTTGAACTTGTTTTAGGCGAAGAAAAGACCTCAAAATATACGTTCACCAGACGCCATTGTCGCTTTGAAGCGACACTAGTGATGGGGTAATTTAACTTTCTTCAATTTTTTCTAATTGAACTAATAAAACATTGATTAAAACTACAAAACTAAAATTAAAACTACTACTTATTACTACTATTATAGAAGATTCTCAACCATTGTCACCAAGTTTACTATCCAACTTGCCGAAAAAAAGAAAGAAAACTGCTGAAAAGGCAACTCAGTGTGAAGAATGTTTCGTCAATTACAGACGAACATCCGAATTCGAAATAGAAGTGAATGTCGATGCACTCCAACCTCCGAGATTTATCTGTGAAAGGCCTTCGGATATTAGAAACGAATATTTTGCTAGTTTGGTTGCATTTGAATTAGTAAAAATAAGACCTGAAGAAAGATCATATGTCTATGGGCAGATCATAAATACGATCAGGAGTTGCCGTGGCGAAAATGAATTTCCGTAACTTTCCGTATTATAACAGATCCGTAATACAACAGTTTGCTTTAAACGTGTTTATTATATTTTATATATTATTATTATTATGTGTTTAACCATTACCACATCCCTGAAATATCCGTATTTTCTTTGAAGCCATACGCCATTGACGCTTTCAAGCGACACGTATTGACGTCAATCTCATTTTAGGGATGCGCTTTGTTCGATAAAAACTTCTTTCAGTGAAGTTTTAATTGTGAAAATAGTTTGTTAATTTGATTATTTCATGTATGTAAGTTAATTAATGCTACTATTGTAACATTTATTTGATAAATTTAACACTTTTAAATGGAAAATCGATTGTAGTAGCAGTGATAAAGGTTTATCGATATTTGTGAATACCTCATCACTAGCATTTGTAGGTATTTAATAGTAAATAAATGGCTCGGCGTAGAGAGCACACTTCCTATGAGCTGCGCTTGGCGTTCAAAGGGTTAAAATCTTTAAAACTACGCAACGAATTTTGATGCGGGTTTTTTTAATAGATAGAGTGATTCAAGAGGAAGGTTTATATGTATAATACACCGACCTCCACGCGGGCGAAGCCGCAGGCAAAAGCTAGTTTAAAATAAATGCTTTGAGTTTGATTATACGGACAATTTAAGTTGATACTATAGTCATTTTGCTTAGCAATTCATTTCTCTGGCTTTACATTTACATGATTATCAGGGTCATTGGTAAGAATAGTCTTATCACCGATTGTAAATCGATTCAAGCGAATGAACATGGTAACGTCACAAGTGTATATGACGTCATACAAAATAAAGGTAAGGTTTTAACGTGAAGCTTGTAAGCGTCTTTTCCTCATAAGACGTTAATCAAAACCGGTCGTAATAAATTAGGGATACCGATACTGGTATTTCCCAGTTGGTTTTCTCAGGTCAGCTGTTAGGTAGTCATAAACTTTCGATCACGGAAGTGAAAACACCAGTGGAAGTGCAATACAACAAAATTACTATACGAACCGTTGTCGCCAAACTCACACAAATAAACCGATAAACATATAATGCACTACAAATAAAAAAATCATTCGATTTGTCGTTTTACTTTTAGTCAAAACTAGCATAAGCCACAGATCCTACGTCTGGAAATAAACCTCCATGCTCTTAAGATAAGATTTATTTTGCTTTAGCTCAGAAAGTATTAACAACGTTTGGTAATTTATAGTCAAACTAGATTCGATTGCCGAGTAAATTCCGCTACTCGACCATAGATGGCAGTATTGTCAGTGGTCGCAATTTTAAATTTAATTGTGTTAACCATAAGGTTGACATTCGCGTCATTGGTCGATATCTAGTGCTATTCGACCAAGGTCGCACGAGTGCAGTATACATTGAATTTTTAATTACATTAATGAAATCAATAGATACTTTTTCGAATTAAACAAAAATCGGGTAAGTCTTGTTGGGAATTTAGTTATAAAACTGTAGGTAGAATGACGTAGTACTTATTATTTGAAAATTAAATAATTATTATAATTACGTTGTTATGTAAAAGTTTAGCTACATTTTTGCTACAACGCATCTATGCAACCTAATACACTTCTGTTGTGGGCGCTGACGCTTCATTTTGTATTCGAGTTAAATGCGCAGTGCCCGGCGACCGACAGTTAGCCCGCAGACACCATAGCCTATAGACGCGCTTACGATCTTAATACCAAATTGCTTATGTAAATCCTTTCGTAAAGTAAAGTACATATTCCAATCTATTCCGCATTTGATTTCTCTCCGTACACACACACATAAAGACTATATACACGCACCCACAAAATTTCTTAAATAAATTTCGTGTATGAATGTTATGTAACCTATATTTGTATTGTAATGTTATTTTGTAATAAATATTAAATTACTAATTTCTTTTATCGATATCCATCGATAAAATCAACATCCGACCCGACTACATCACTAATGGAGTAGCGAAGTACTTTCTAGAACGAAATAGTGAACTTTAATTTGGATTGATTGTATCAATCCGAAATAAACTTTATTTTAATTGTTTAAGGTCGATTTTAACTAGACGTTACATAAAATTTTTACTAAATTGAAATTAATTAAGATTTTATTAGTAAACAAGTAAAACCGTACTTATCGATGGTACGAAACACCTCCATTTTTAAGATTTATTCTCCTACTATCATTTTTGCACTCCAAAATGGAGCTACGGAAAAATAAATTTGTCGCGAGACTGGCAGCTCGACGCGTTGTTAGAACACGACTGGGACCAATTAAGCGTAACAACGCTTATTTGTGGCACGCGTGCCACCGCCTACTTTGCATTTCCACCTGTTTTTTCTCTTCCGTGCTTTCGATAACGAATCGAATCGAATTGACTACAGCGCAGTGCATGTGCATTTCAATATGTGTATTCTACCATGCAATGAAGTGTATTTTACAATTACAATACAATGACTTGTATATTATACAGTATGACGTAACTTTAATTTGGCATCATTACAGTTACCTCCAGCAAACTGTATTGGGTCCGCGTTCTGAATTATGACCCAGTCTCTCTCATTCGCACAATTTTTTTAGCTTGATTAATCTATCAATTGAAAATTTAAGTGATTGAGCCCAACGCTGCTACGTGGTTTTAATCAAGTATTCATTTCTAAACCCAAATGTTTATCCCATGTAAGTCTGAAAGGTACCTAAGGGAAATGAGGTAAAATGAAATCCGGGGATATCCAACGTGCGAAATTAAATACGGACGATGGTACTCACAAACGATTTAATACTTCTACGACTGATCGGATATGGACGAAAGGGATAAACCATGACCTGAGTTAGGACATAGGATATTTTTTAAACCGGTATTACGTTCCCGTGAGATTATTTCCGACATCCACACGGGCGAAGCCGCGAGCAAAATCTAGTGGATTATATATTTTGCTGCCCAGCTGGGCTGAATTGTGCCGAATCATGCCGACCCGAACAAATCTGGCATGCCTTTACCTTCGGATAAGGCTTTTATCAACATAAACCTTATAAGTTATTGTTTTCAGCACATATAGAGGGCGGTATCTGCACTTGTTCCGTGTGGTTCCGGACGTAAAAGAATAGCATCATCCCATTTCTTACCGTGGGTGTCGTAGAAGGCGACTAAGTGACTTACTAGAGAAAGGGCAGCAGCGTTCTCTATGCATTTGACCACCATACTGCGATCGCCAACCCGCCTGCCAAGCGTGGCGATTATGGCAAATCCCCCCCTTTCGGGGGAGGCTTATGTCCAGCAGTGGACGTCCTACGGCTGATATGATGATGATGATGATGAAGCAATATGTACTGATTTCAAAACACTAACCCCCTTATTACAAACCACCAAGTCATTTTTTGAATTAGGAACCAATTTTTTTTTGTTATAGAAAATGCAAGTTATTAATACAAAACTGCCAACTTTAGTCCGGTGCTAAGTTGCCATTTTTGACTAACATGACCTAAATCGTAATAAATTTGGAAAAGCAAAATCTGGCTCAGAGCTAAAGCTCTAAAAGCCAAAAGCCAGAAAAGAAGTAAAGTTAAATCTATTATGTAACAAGAAGCCAGAAGGTATAGGCACAATGGCTTAGCAGCAATAACCAAACAAGTTACGGATCGACGTATATAAGGAGGCTCAAGGATCTTTAACATATTAATTAGTCAGACGTCACAAACAAGGCAAGTAATCTTTTTAATCGCACCATAAATGACGCGAATTGCGTCATTTACCAAAACAGAAAAACAAGATGATAGCTACAAGAACCGTACGTGCTTTTAGTCAAGTATTCGTTTCTAAATCCAATGTTTATACCATGTATGAAAGGTAAGGCATAAAGGGAAAAGAGGAAAAATAAAATCCGGGGTTATCCAACAAGCGAGAACGAATACGGACGTGAGTACCCAAAAACTATACTTACAGGGAAATATTATGTAAGTAGATGACAAAGGCATGTGGTGCGGAGGGATGAGGAAAATTTTGAGTATGAATGTAGATGGCTATAAGAGTAGGGGAAGACCAAAGAAACGATGGATGCACGGTCTGCAAGATGATGGCTAGAACGGAGTAACTACTAATAGTGAAGAATGGATAAGGAAGACATGATTTTGAAGTGAAACTTCTACATAGACACCGGTATTAGGATTTTTCTGTCACAAAAAAGCTTTACGGCCGCGTAGAGGGGGTAGACGATATATCGCGTGGTGAAAGGCGGCAGACACAAGATTTATTAATAGATTGGAATCTCAAGTTTTTAAGGGTTTTGTAGTGTGGAAAATACTCATGGATATCCTTCGTACTATGGCGCTCTGCTGAGGGGTCTGTCAGCCTTTTACTGACTAAAACCACTCTAGTGTTCCCTTCTTACCCTTGGACTGAGGATCGTGGCAACTCATGAAGAGGAAGTTGGAGGAAGTCATGTTGCGCCAACACCATAATTTTTTTTTAGGACCAGGGCAATATAATGATAAACATATTAGTTTTAAGGTAGGTACTGCATCCAGTTTCACCGCACCTAAATACTTAAAACTGAGATAGATACAGAACGGTAAAAACAATCTGGCGTGTTTATTAGCGAAGTAAATATTAATTTAGAAGCTAAGTAATTCTGAATTATATTGAAACGGACATAGGCTGTTCAGTTTTGAAACGGCACACTATTTTTGGCATTGACGTTGGATGATGTCTTTTTTTGACCGTCTTTGCTATCATGTGACGGTAATTTTACCGACAAATTGGAACAGGTAGGTAGTAAGTACCTACAGCAATATTTGGTACTGCTTAACGCCGGCAGAAATGCAAAAATATATTATAGATGTGGTGGAAATGTTTACGCATAACAAAAACGAATGAATATCGAACCTTTTATGTGTGTTACTGAGTCTATCTGAAATTTCTCAGTAGCAGCCCGGATTCTGGATTTTTGCGGTAGATGGCAATAGTTTCGCCCCCTATTACATGGGACTTAAATATAAGGCGAAATGTGGGTTTTACTTAGGTACTATACAGTATAAGTTTTTAACCAGTGCGCAAACTGTAACCATGAATTCAGCGTATATCATTCAAGACCCACCCAGCGCAGAAATTATTCATCGGTTATATAAAAAAAAATCGGTTATATAGAAAAGTGCAATACCTACGCGGTCAAAATGTATGGAGCAGCTGTTTTATTTTTGTATAATCGACGAAAACTGTCTGCGCTGTCTAGAATGATACGCTGAATTCATGGTTACAGTTTGCTCACTGGTTATAAACTTATACTGTATAGTACATATACACACGTACGTATACTTGTTGTGTACATATGTACACTTCTGCTCAATCCTTCGGGAAAACAAGGCGTGATGTTGATGTTATGTTATGTATTTAATTATAAATCTTAGGGCCATTATGTTAATGCTAGCTGCGCCCTGCGGCTATACCCACGTAAGTATCTATTCCGTAGGAATACCGGAATAAAAAGTATCCTATGTCCAGGTCCACATGTGTCAAATTTCATCCAAACCCAAACACACATACAAAAATCAAACGTTTTCTGTATATAATAACAGGCCTTCTCATACAGAGTGCATTGACCACGCTAGTTAACAACATGTTTCATTTTCTTTTTTTTTTTTTGGGTGGGAAATCATCAAATGACTTCTCCCGCTCTGGGTGGAGCAGGAGGGCGTGTCAGACTTTTACTGACTAAAACCCACCCGTGTTCCCTCAGCTGCCTATGCCAGGGGCCGCGGTATCTCTTTCGAATAACCCACACCCCTGGCAGGCATCGGCCCTTACGTCCAGGTTACTTCATCACGACTTTTGTCAAAACTACATAATTATTTCAGTTGACAACAAAAACAATGTCAACAGTTCAAAGGTTCAAAATAACCACAAACTTTAATACGTCTAACTATAAACATTATGAGGAAAACATGGGGGATATTTACCGAATACGTTGTAGGTCACAATTACAAAAAAGAGAAGTAAGTAGGCACAGAAGGTCGACTCCATACAACGAGGGAAAACGCACGTACACATAAACACGCTACACGTTCAGGGAGGGCAGGTGCACTCACGACTGGCATTCGACTGAGATAAGTTTTTTTTGTTAATAGCGTCTTACAGGTCAATCTAGGTTGTTGTTGCTTAACCGGGCCTGCTTGTGGGTGCCTCATTAAATTAAGGCCTCCATCTAGCGCTTAAAAAAATAAAAATAAAAACTTTTGAGATACAACCGTAGTGATCGTCTAATTTAAAATTCTACGCCCCTCCACTGCGTGTTGCATTCACACTTCAAATGTTTGTATAGAAATTGTAGTGGAGAGGCGTGCAGTTTTAAATTAGACGATCTCTACAAGGATCTTTTGGCGCACGGTCAAACTCGTCACTAACGCCGCCATCCTGTTTTTTCAATGACAATTTTGGAAATGTTCACCAAGAACCCTGTCATTCAGACGCCAAAAGATCCTTGTAGTACGGTAAACTGAGATCGGATCGCCGTTAAAAACAAAATAAACCACAATAATCTATCTATTTCATATTAAAATACTTGTTTCAAATTTGATATTATTTCCACTTAAACGAATATCAATCAAAGTCATAAAAATGTTTGAAGCGTTGGTAGTTTTTAAAGTTATTTTCCCAAATACACATTTGTTTATATGTGTGGAAAGTAAATAGCAAACGCAGTTTATGCGTGCGTGCGCCGCGCCTTGTTTTTATTCGATGTACCTTGTACCGCCGTCGACCTTCTGTTTGTACTATTCAGTGTCACAATTCCGATTTTAACCGAATTCAGACAAACGAACATACGTGCGAAAAGTCACATAACACATGTGTAAATGTTTAATGTTTACATTAATATTGCGTAGGTATTAGGTAAGTATTTCATTTTGGTTCCGGGGAGATCCGTGTGTACTTGGAATGGAGCAATTGATTGTTTACATGATGTCTAGTGCGTAAGAGTACATAGTTTAGGGGACTTTTTAGGTGTGCGAAACCATTTCGTATAAGGATATTTTGGAATAAGGAAAAATTCATCGGTAAAATTGGGCATCAAAATGTGGTCAACAATGCCACAAAAGGGGAATGCCATAAAAGGGGGCCTCCTATGCCAAAAATATTTACCCAGACACGGATTGGTAATAAGGACAAACTGGAAAATTCATGGGTCACGCCTAGCTAGTCTCTGAATTGGACTTGATATTCTGCGTAGCAATGCCTTGAGTGCGCAGATAAATTAACGGATTTTTAAGAATTAACGGATTGGCTATGGCCAATTAATTAAAAAGGTTTATTTGTGTTTGTGTCAATCAAATCTTAGCTATTGCGTAACTTCATGGGATGGTGCCACAAAAACCATTTTGCTCCGTCTAGAGCGCGCTCAAAGAGGAATTGTAAAGGTACCTTTTGCCCTTTTAGATGATCTACATAGCATGTAATGTTAATTAAGCATAGTACGACAAGGGCACACTACGCTTCCTCTTGATTCAGTAACTTCCGAAAAGGGAATGTAGGGCTAGATTTGCATAAAGCTTCAAACTAGACATGTGTTTGCCAGGGGCGTAGCAATAGAAAACTGCGCCTAGGGCACGCAACACATTTGTGCCCCTTCGTAAATTATCTTCAGGGTCTACACTGAGCCAAGCTAGGTCGCATAACCTTTCTTGACCAATTACAGCCTTCCATAACGAATGTATTAATTTCAACTTGCAAAAAAATCGCTCCCAACTTGTAATGCTGCAATTTTAAGTAGAATTTGTATAGGAATGGGCGAATTTGGAAATACGCTTACATTCCCATACTACACAATAAATTCAAGTACCTCTTCAGATTTCTTCGATGTAACAGAATTAAATGTTTTGTTGAAGTATATTTTTTTTTTTAATAAAAATATAATTGGTGACTTTTCGCCGCCCCCCTTCGATAGGCATCCAGGGCTCGTGCCCTGCCTACCCCACCTTAGGTACGCCTGTGGTGTTTGCTAATCGATTTTATGTGTTTATGTGGACCTTTTCTGTATAATAGACTCAACAAGTAACTAAGCTTCTAGAGTGTGAGCTATAAAAATGTGGAACAATGTTATCAGAATACTTAGCGCTACTCAATTACACAGACACAGTAAAACTTTTAGAAATTTTGTCATGATGATGACTTATTTTCTCGTAAGTATGCATTTTTGTAGTAAGTATTAACGTAAGCTTAGTTTTAGGAATTAAAATAACACCATGACGATGAACCATACATGATGATTAATGACATCTGGTGTACCATTGTAAATGTTGTTTTTTCTATTTATTAGTATTCAGTTAAAATAACACACTAACATAACTTTTAAGTTTTATTTTTGTACCTAACTTACTAACATAAAAATGGATCACTGTTGTCAAGGAAACAAATAAATAATAATAATAATAATCATTTATATTATATTCGAATATTTAAAAATATATAAATTGTATGTATTAATCAACGAAATAAAAGAAATAAAAATAAATATTGTTATTATTGCTTACTACTATTATTATTATATTTTTAAATACTTCTATATTTTTAATACTTATATTTAAAAATATAATTTATATGTGTATTAAGTCCAATAAAGGAAATAATAATAATATTATGCTTTTTCTCACAATTGTTAATATATAGGGTTAAATTAAATTAGCTCGCAATATTTTACCCACGTTTTGGGTATCGATATCAAAAACAAATGAATAAAAAAAAAAAACAAGAAAAAAATCATCATTCGAAGCAAAGGAACATAATGTAGATATTTTTTACGAATTTCCTAAAAGCAAAACAACAGTCGTTTGGTTTCCTTAATGTACATGTCAGTGTCATTTAAAGGCACTATAATAGTATGGCAAATTTACTACTGTTGGCTAAATTAACACTTTTTGAAAACGTTTTCATTAAAAAAGTGATATTGCCTATGGCAATCGAACTCAAAGCATTTAGTTCAAATAAACCTTCGAATTTGTTAGGGAAATTGTTTGGGAGTCGGTCAGTCAGAAAAATGAAACCCATTTTATATACTAGGTTCCTAATTTGAGTTGAGCTACACGATCACAACCAAACAGTTTTTAGTGGACATATCTAGTCAGAGCGACTGTATATGTCCACTCAAAACTGTGTGGCTCTTTCTTCGAAAGACCAGTTCAGATACTAATTAATCTACATGATCCTCACAAGATCTCACCAAGCTAATTTCCGGAGTTCTGGACTTTCAAAGAGATTGTGACCTCTGAGTTTGTTTCGGTGTTTCTTCTCAGAGTAGTCGTATAAGAAACTAGAGTCTTATCTCATTACACGCTTTATATTACCTGCACTTGTATGTTTATTTGTATGTTTGTATGTAACCGACTCCTTTGGACGCTATTTTGACCCACTTCAATCGGTCAGATTTCATTGAAACTTTGTAGACTTATCGAGGACCAATGACAATTCAAAAATTAAAAAAAAAAACAAAAAAAAACTTAAAAATCACGCTTTTCAAGCAAGCAGAACTAAAAAATTGTAAATAAATAATAGTTAAAAAAACTAAAAAACACGCTTTAAAAACCAAACTAAAAAATTAGAAAATAATTTAATTCTATTAAAAAGCGTGGGGTGCTTGATATTAATTGATTATAAAAATACCTCAAAAAGCACCCCACGCTTTTTAATAGAATTAAAGTATTTCCTAATTTTTTAGTTTGGTTTTAAAGCGTGTTTTTTAGTTTTTTAAACTATTTTTTATTTTTAAAATATTATTCACAAGTAAAAGTATTTTTATGAACCTACTTAACGAAATAAACATGTAATGGGTAGCTCGCTGTCCGATAAGGATCAAGCCCGGGTCGACGGCGCATTGTGTTCCACGCGCGCCTCAAAGAGTTGTCAGTACCAACTAATGGAGCCCGGAAGGGCCGATGCCTGCCAGGGGTGCGGGATGTTCGAAAGAGATACCGCGGCCCCTGGCACACAGGCAACTGAGGGAACACGGGTGGGTTTTAGTCAGTAAAAGTCTGACATGCCCTCCTGCTCCACCCAGAGCGGGAGAAGTTATTTGATGATTTCCCACGCAAAAAGCAAAAAACTAAATAAACATCATTAATCATCGAGGATTGGGAAAATTCTTGACGTCACAAAATATTTTTCCTGAATAAAAATCAATGAGACCTAATGACTCATGTCATTGGGAATTTTTGAAAAATCTTTTTGGTTTCGGTAGATTTTACTTCACATTTTATTTTTCCTGTAGGTTTTTGCTGCTGGTTTTGACGTAATTAGAGTGCTCAGAAATTGGAGAATTGAAATTGGAGTGTGACGCAGATTGGTGCTAGTCAAAGTCAAAGTCATTTATTGCTTTAAATGCGGTAAGTCCTAGAAAAAAAGGCAAGAAAATACTCTTGTGGGAATGACGAATCGCCATATTTTGGCGCGCAATATTAATTTTTTGACTAGATTTTTCTTATACCACGCAAATTGCATGTTGGGCCTCATACAGTGAAGGGTTCCGTTGTCGGGATGGATGATTACACAATAATTATTAATTTTATCGTCAGCAAAAATATGTTTGAAATTTTAAAGTAGGTGTGTGGAGGTGAAATGGAAGTACTTACTTCCTTTTCTCAAAGAAAATGTGGTGCCATAAAGAAATAGAAAGAAAGAAAATCCTGATATTAGCACGAATTACGGCAATATCCAATTATCCGTTTTTTTTAATCCAAGAATTTTCGTAAAGATCAAATTTTCTTGAAATCGAACCCCTAACACAAGTGACGGCAGTGAATCGCTCAGCTGTTGCGCTGGTTGCGTCAACTAATATAGTGTATGATAAACATGGTATATATGGCACTATGTGAATCAATGCTGTGTTACTGTAGGGGAGTTCGTGTCTACACAGTAAGACCGTGGTCGGGGGCAGGGCTGTTCTAAACCGCCCCTACATTAATGTGTATTAAACCTATTGTGTGTACAAGGTTTATTGAAACTATCAGAAGCAAAAGACCCAACCCAACGGGGGTATTAATCGTGGTATTCAAGCCATTATATTTGTGTGTATTTGATGAGGTCCTGTTGACTTATATAACTTGTATAACCTGTATGGGGTGGCGGTGGAATCACCACCATGATCCAAAGCGAACGAGCTCAAAGATCGGTTTTGAAAAACATTCTCAAAAAACCTTTCAGATACCCGACAACCCTTTTGTATAAAGAAGCCGCAGTACTCACTGTCCGACAGAAAAAAACAGAATCATACCGAAACAGCATAAAATCGTAACCCAGACCCCGGAATACTCACAGCTCGTCAGACGTCGAGTTTTTAAGTGTGTCTCTAAAAGGACGCGTACAATTTTCGCACAGCACATGCAAGAATTTCTGCACAGCCACACATGTACAACAAAGCCGTGAGAATGTGTGACATCGGCAACTCTAGGATAAACCAAGTGAGAAGATTGTTCGCAAATGGCTGCTAGCCCAATCATACACTGAATCCGAATCTGTTTTAAAGGTAATTTCGTAACACAACACACACACACACACACGCGCGCGCACACACTCTCTCACACACATACATAGTGCACAATGGCGTTCAAAATATTCCTTATCCTACTTTATTGTTTTAAGCCTATACAATGTTTAATTAATTTTCCAATTTTATTACTTACTTTAAAATAATAATGCATTTTTATGTGCGTCTCGACAATAGCAATCCATGAGTATTAATGTAATACGCTTTTCACCATCTGGTAATACCACCCATGGACTCCACGAGATACGCTTGACCTAGTGTGGGGTACATAAGCAAAATGTTTCCTTTGCGTCTTCATCCTGTTTTTTTTTGTTAACGTAGGTACTAATGTAGGCTTTAAGGAATTGTAAACCACTGTTTTTTGGTAAAATAAACATTACCTTATCTTAAAAAAAAGTCGGAAATTAAATGTTGGAGACAGTTGACCGGTATGTCTATCTTGGTCATATTGTTTCTTTTGGCAAAGAACATCAACAAACAGAGAAATCGAGAAGAATAATACTGCTTGGGTGGGCCGTATTTAGAAAACGATATTTTGAGATCAGCCAAAATTTCAAAATGTGTGAAGTTCCGCTTCTGTAAGCAGTGTTTTCTGCCCACCATGGTGTACATACGTTGCTGAGACGTGGACCCTCACGCAGGAGGCTGGGTACAGCCTGAGAGTTGCACAGAGATGCATGGAGCGTTCCATGCTTGCAGGTGTGTAACTCTTTACGGAACCGACTCACCGATCCGGATCATTGAAGTAATTCAAAAGATTGGTTCAGTAGAAACGTTTCAAACGCATCATTTGGATCTGAAACATTACTTTGCTCTGTGCTCATTCCGTCCGCGTGACGCGTCGCTCGCGAGGCGCGGAGCAGTGAGCGAGCGAGAGAGGGAGACTGAGACACACTGAGTTACATAACTATTGACTCGCGAGTCGCGAGTGAGCGGGCGAATCACATCTATACAAGTCAGAAAGAGATACCAAATGAGATGTGTTACACTCATACTTTCACAGATTTTCGTTGTCGTTATCCATGCATGTAAAAATGACCACTAAGGCGCTTACGTATCAAATACTATACGGTCGTTTTTTGCATATAACGTTAAATTATATTTTTTGAGCCGATGATACAAATGAGCCAAATTAAACATATCTGTGTTTCGGATCATTTCAGTGATCGAGATGCAAATGTTCCAATCGCAAAAATGATACACTTTGACCACCTCTACATCAGACTAATAGATCGGGATCCGAACGTCGAGATACGAAGATGTACGAAGGTCTTCGATATCGGAGAGCGCATTATGGACCTCAAATGGAGTTGAGCAGGACACCTGACAAGGCTCAGTGACGAAAGGTGCAGTAAGGCTTTGATAGACTGGCGTTCAAGGACTGGAAGACGAGAAGTCGGGCGTCCGGCGACAAGATGCACGGACGAAATTGTTGACATCGCGGGCAAAACCTGAATAAGGCTGATACAGGAGCGTGTGGATTGGCACAAGAGACGCCTAGGCCCAGCGGTGGGTGAAGTCGAGGTGTGTACGATGATGAAGATGATGAAGATTATAATAATAAAAATAAAAAAAATACCTGGTAGGTACGTTGATTTGTAACCGATGCTTCGGTAAGGTGAGTATTGTTTTGTCGCCATCTTCCTCCTGGAACAAATGAAATATAATGAATATACATAATAGGGATGACTAATGTTGTCGTATATCGACGTTTCCGAGGACGGTTTTTTTTTTGTTGGGTGGGAAATCATCAAATAACTTCTCCCGCTCTGGGCGGAGCGGGAGGGCGTGTCAGACTTTTACTGACTAAAACCCACCGGTGTTCCCTCAGTTGCCTGTGTGCTAGGGGCCGCGGTATCTCTTTCGAACAACCCGCACCCCTGGCAGGTCAAACGACGGTTACGCGACACCTCGCAGCGATACACGACGCCGACCACTTTACGTGTATAGTTATAGTTTTAATAAATTGCTTAATCTGTATTAGTTTATTATTATTTTTTTTTTTGTGTATTCTATCTATGGGCCTTAGTAGCCTGATAACATAATGTTTTGATTTGATTTGAATATTAAAAATAAGCTGTGCCCGCGGCTTCGCCCACGTGGATGTCAGGAATTACAACACGGGATCGTACTACCGGAACAAAAAATTTTATTTATTTATTATTAAACTTACACACTATCTTTACAGGATGACCCCAATACAATAGTGGTTCGCAAACGCACACCAAATAAATTCAAAAATCAACTTACGGCTGATACATAAAATTCTAAATTTTAAAAATACAAAGCAACACTTAACTCCATTAAAACACAATCTGAAGCCGACTACAGAATTATATGTAATACCTACCTATGTAAAAAACAAAATCAGACTTAGCACAGAATATTTATATTTTAATATAACTAACAAAATTCAATAAAACTGTTGCGAATTCACTCTGATTGTACGAAAATATGTCAATTCTTTATCTACACTACTAATATTATAACGAGGAAAGTGTATTTTTGTATGTAACGAATAAACTTAAAAACTACTGGACCGATTTCAAAAATTCTTTTGCCGTTAGAAAGCTACATTATCACTGAGTAACATTGGCTATATTTTATCCCCGTATTCCTATGGGAATGGGTACTACGCGGGTGAAACTACGCAGCACTGTTAGTTTAATACATTTTACTCTTTAAATCACCAGCTATCTGCCAGATTAAGTTCCGTCAAAATTTGACTAGCCGTTTTGGATATTATCCGGTATTATCAAACAGAAAACTTTTTTGTACGTACCGTGTATACTTTTTTAAGAATTTAGTAATAAAGCTGATATTTTGATATTACAAACAAACACTTTAATTTGATTTATTTGTATAGATATTCCAAAAATATACAAGGTAATGTCATTTCTCCATCAAACGTAAAAGTTTGGCGAGTTTAGAACTTAGTAACACCTCTGTAGTATAATTACTTTTAAATAAAAATAAAAAAAAATAAAAAAAATTCTAAAAAGTCAAAGTCATCTGCCTAGCTTTTTCACAACTATGTTGTGGTCAGCCTCCGGTCTATTCGGATGCAGTTGAATTCCAGTATTTTTCATGGACCGGCTGCCTATCTGACCTCCACAACCCAATTACTGGGTAACATGATATGACACTGTAAAAAGTATTCTACTTTTTTCTTTATGGCCTCTATAACACCATGAAGCATGAGGCTCCAGGGGCTAGAGCAAATCTTGGGGTTCATTCAATTAATCGAGTCTGGTCAAGCCACGCTGGGATCGGTGCATTTCATTAATTCATTTATTCATTCATGAAAGACTGAAGAAGTCGTCATACTTTCGTGAATCAATCACGAAAAAGGAAATGTCCCTGCACATTCTTCTTCTTAACGTGTCGATAGCGATCTAAATACAGTCAGCCAGAATCGTGGGGTCGCCTGCCAATCTAATCAAATTATTTTTTGATCGAGCGATTTCTAACTAATGAGATGACCTCTACAACAAAAATAATGAGGCAAACCGGTTGTTATACTATCAGAAAATTACAGTATTTTTAAAATGTTCGCATTCTAACCGCAGTCTTAATCTGTCAAAAATAACGTACAGTCCGTTCACAGTTATTTTACCTCTGACAGCAGTGATAGTAGCAACCCAACAGGAACCTTATTTTAACAAGAATAAAGATCACTGTGGTATTCACAGACTTGTTAGTGGCTACAACCCAAAAACAACCGTATTGTAAGAGAAACAAATATCACTTTGATTTTCTTGATGGAATTGGTCTTTTTTATAAATTAGTTTTTAATATATTTTTTTTGCCCACAACGGAACGGAGACGGTATATGGGTTTGGGGTGAGAGGATGTTTGTTTGTGCAAATCCATGTTGCCATTTTTCTCCAAAACTACTAGTCCGATTTTGATGCAGTTTTCAGTTATGGGTTCGGGTTTGATTGGTGCATGTTCTTAGATAGGCGTTACGGTTGCAACTCACCAGGGGGCGCTGTAGCAAACATTGTTTGTGCAAATCCATGTTGCCATTTTTCTCCAAAATGACTAGTCCGATTTTGATGCAGTTTTCAGTTATGGGTTCGGGTTTGTATGGTGCATGTTCTTAGATAGGTGTTACGGTGACAACTCACCAGGGGGCGCTGTAGCAAACATTATTTGTGCAAATCCATGTTGCCATTTTTCTCCAAAACGACTAGTCCGATTTTGATGCAGTTTTCAGTTATGGGTTTGGGTTTGTATGGTGCATGTTCTTAGGTAGGTGATACGGTGACAACTCACCAGGGGGGCACTGTAGCAAACATTGTTTGTGCAAATCCATGTTGGCATTTTTCTCCAAAACGACTAGTCCGATTTTGATGCAGTTTTCAGTTATGGGTTCGGGTTTGTATGGTGCATGTTCTTAGATAGGCGTTACGGTGACAACTCACCAGGGAGCGCTGTAGCAAACATTGTTTGTGCAAATCCATGTTGCCATTTTTCTCCAAAACTACTAGTCCGATTTTGAGGCAGTTTTCAGTTATGGGTTCGGGTTTGATTGGTGCATGTTCTTAGATAGGCGTTACGGTGACAACTCACCAGGGGGCGCTGCAGCAAGCATTGTTTGTGCCAATCCATGTTGCCATTTTTCTCCAAAATTACTAGTTCGATTTTTCATTCTACGTAATGATATCGAGTTGACTTACAACAAAGCCCCGGGTAAAGTTTATTTGCAAAAACTTATCTAATGTAAATGCTTCTGTAGCAGAGGCGTATCTTCCATAGGATCACTCGGGCGAACGCCCGGGGCGGCACGATATGTACATAATATCTATGCTCTCTAAAAAGTTTAAAATATTAAAAATGTTGAAAAAAAAATATGTTAAAAAGTAATTGAAAAAGGATAAAATACTTAAAAAAACCCCGACTTAAAAAATAGATGTAACGCGAGTAAATAAACGTAAAAAGATTTAATGAGTAGGGTTGATCTCTCACGGAGTTGGTCATATATATAAACAACTAGCTGACCCAGCAAACGTTGTTTTGCCTTATAAATTATTTAGGGGTGGACTACCCCTAACATTTAGGGGGATGAAAAATAGATGTTGGCCGATTCTCATAGATACCGGATAAGCACAATTTTTTTTATCAAAATCGGTCAAGCCGTTTCGGAGGAGTATGGCAACGAAAACTGTGACACGAGAATTTTATATATTAGATAGAGTATCAGTTTTCATAGCATGTCTCTACGTACCTACGTACAAACTTAACAAAAAACTCAAGAATATTCGACGGAACGGACGGGCTGGCAACCGCGTACCGGAAGACGTAAAGTTGGTTGGCCACAAGGTGGACCGATGGCCTTGTGAGGGCCGCAGGAGTCCGCTGGATGCGGGAAGCACAGAACCGGTCGGAGTGGCGGAGCTTGGGGGAGGCCTATGTCCAGCAGTGGACGTCTTTCGGCTGAAATGATGATGATGATGATGATTTCTTGCATAATCAGTAATGTTTCCTCTGCTTGGACACAGGCCTCCTCTCTCCGAGAGGGAGTTGCCTGTAATCCACGCGGGAACAGTGCGGGTTGCTAGAAGACACATGTCTGTCATGTTCTGGGCACTCTGGTAAGACTGGACTGGACTGGAGAGATGTCGCTACTGTGCGCAAGCAAACATTAGCTCCGTACTAAAAAATCTTAAAAAATAGTTATTGTGGTTATATCTTAACAAAAAGTGATAAAAGTTCAAGCAAAAGAGGACATACAGTGATAAAAGTTAAAGTACCAGTGATTCTTCTAAAACCTAAAGAGAATAGAGTGATGAATACCCCGTAACGACATTTATGTTTAAATTTAAGAAAAATCACAAGCACCATATGAAACAGTGAAGTTCCAGCAGAAAAAAGCAAACAGCGACCAGAATTATAAACGTCAAGAAAGGTAGGGATAAATTACAAATAGCAAATAATCGTTTATCATTTTACTACAAATATTACACACAAAAGTTGCAAAAAAACTGGACTGCATGATCATTTCATCTTGAAAACAATGCCATCTATCGCAGATTTGAGGAACTAACTTCAAATTGCGAACTCACTACTCGGCAAAAAGCACCATCTATTTGCCGAAAAGAGAAACATACACCGAACGTCAATACTTCATGTGATACCGCAATCCACTACTAGAGGGCGCGAGGATCGTGAAAATAAACAAAAATGGCTTCTGAATGTGCGGGATGTTATAAAAAAATAACAGATACAGAAAAACTTACCTGTGTGCATTGCAAAAACACATACGATTTAAAATGTGCTAATGTTTCAGTTCATCATTTTACAAAATTGATGACTTTTGAGCATAAAAATAAATGGCAATGTCAAGCCTGCTACTGCAAAACCCCTAAAGTCGGTAATACAAATACCCCTATACGCCTACAGGACCGAGACGTACCGCAACAGATAAAATCACCTTCTGAAGAATGTAATGTCACCATTAGAAGAGTGAACACAAAAACAAACACAAACAACTACACTTTTAACTCTGAAGACCTAACTGTACTAGGCGACACACTGAACATAGAGGAAAAGGAAACAGCCATTCAAACCGATCTAACGCTACAAAACCTAAGTGAAATTATAATACTGCGCCTTAAGGAAAATAATAAATCCATCATAACAGAAATTAAAAATACAATCCAAACCGAAATAAATAAAGCCATCACTGAATTAAAGGTAGATATCCAGTTAAAAACAGACGCCTTAAACACCCAGAACGAACTAAGAAAGGAAGAAATAGAAAAAGTGAACTTAACAATTGAAAACCTTACAAAAGAAAATGAGAAACTAAAAAAAGAAATTTTAGACATAAGAAACAGAAAAGATACCCCAACCGCGATTTGCACTGAAACAAACACGAAGAAAATAGTTCTCTACGGATTCACTGAATATTACAAAGAACCGGAATTCGACCAACACAACAGAATCATTGAACTATTCTACAGCACGATGAACGTAGACCTCACAGGATATATAGAAGAGGCATACAGAGTGGGAAGATACAACAACAACAAAAATAGACCACTTGTCATCGAATTAATTAGCAAAAGAATGGCCAAGTACGTAATAAGCAATAGCCAATACTTTCAGGGTACTCGGTTATTTATCTCAGAGTTCCTAGATACCAACACGCGAAGGGAAAGACAATTAATGCGAGAGGAAATGCTTCATGCTCGAAGAAACGGATTATTTGCAATTATCAAAAACAATCAATTGTTTATAGAAGGACAAAAAGTTAACCAGAACAACGAAACATATAGAACGACACAAACAAATGACTCGAAGGAAACCACATACAACTACAATGTAAACCGAATATGCGACCTACCTACCACCAACGAAGACCCAAAGAATCACTCCTTTCGAAAGCATAGACCAACCCTGTAAAATTCTCTTCCAAAACATGCAAAGCATATCCAACAAGCTACACATTATAGAAGCATTTTTAACAGAAAACCCTATCTATCAAGCTATGTGCATATCTGAGTCCTGGCTATCCGAAGACAAAATTTCCCTTATCCAAATCACTGGCTATAATATTGCATCATCATACTGCCGGAAAACTCGAGGAGGAGGCGGCGTATGCATCCTCTTACAAGAACAAATTGAGTACACAGAGAAAAATGATATCTCAAACATGTCTACTGAATATGTTCTAGAAGTGTGCGCTGTTGAGTTACCTAAACAAAACCTTTTATTAATTACTATGTACTGGAATAGAAGAGAGGAAGCCATATTCATTGATAAATTAAAACAAATTCTAAACTATTTAAATATTAAGTATAATAAATTAAACATTGTTATAGGTGGAGATTTTAACATAAATATCTTTGGCAAAAACTCAAAAACTAACCAGTTTCTGGATCTCATGTTAGAATACAAATTCACTCAACATATAAAAAGCCCTACGCGTACTACAGAAAAATCCTCAACATGTCTTGATCTAATATTTACAAATTTTAGCGACAAAAATATGTTTACCACCGTAGAAAATTTTGGACTTTCGGACCACAGTGGAACAATTATAAATTTAAGCATACCTCAACCACCAAAAAACACTACATGGTACACAAATAAAAGATTATTTAACATAGCGAACATTCAAAAATTTAAATCTATACTAAGCACACAAAACTGGCACGACATTATACAAACAAATAATAATATAAATGAAAACTATAATTCTTTCAACAACCTCTTAATAGAAATTTTAAATCAATGTATACCTATGCATAAAATGAAACTTAAAACTGACTACAGAAAATACTGGCTAACTACAGGCATTAGAGTTTCCTGCAAAAACAAAAGATTTTTAAAAATATTTTCCACTAAAACAAAAAACCAAATAATTACACAACATTATAAAAAATATGAAAAAATATTAAAAAGATCGGTTACCACTGCAAAAAAAATACAATTTATAAACAAAATAAAGAAATCAGACAACAAAGTAAAAACGATGTGGAGCATTATAAACGAGAGAACAAATAAAAAACCAAAAAAGGAAAAATGTAGTATAAAATTACAACACAATAATACTACTATATCCGAACCCGAACAAATTGCGAATATTTTTAATGACTTCTTTGCGTCAATAGGAGAAAACAGCAACAATCCATCTGGGACTGCACTGAGCGGCATGTCAACACGAAATCCCACGGAGAACACCATGTTCCTCAGCCCAGTAGAAGCTTGGGAAGTTAACAAATTAATCAAAAACCTAAAAAATAAACGAAGTTACGGTTTAGACGAAATTCCACCTACGTTATTGAAAGAATGCGCAAATGAACTCACCTTACCATTTTATCTACTATTAAATCAGTCTTTTACAGAAGGCACATTCCCCGAATTGTTAAAAAAGTCATTAATTAAACCAATCCATAAAAAGAACACTAAAACTGATCCTAATAATTACCGCCCAATAGCTCTCTTGCCCTCAGCCTCTAAGATTTTTGAGAAAGCTATGTGTGATCGAATTTATAGCTTTTGCGAAAAATATAACATATTGAGCGATTGTCAAAACGGTTTCCGAAAAAACCGTTCCACCACATTAGCTGTTTATAAATATATTCAAGAGGCCCTAAATATTATAAATAACAAGGAATACGCCGTAGGGATACTACTGGACATGACCAAAGCTTACGATAAGGTACAATTTAAAATACTCCTAAATAAACTCTATGGAATAGGAATCCGCGGGAAAGCCCATGAATGGCTTACGTCATATTTAAAAAATAGAGAACAAGTAGTTGAAATCGAGTACTTTAATAACAATAGTAGAGAAATAGAAAAAGTCCGATCTAAAAGCAAAATAACTAACGCTTCCATCCCCCAAGGAAGTGTCATAGGTTGCCTATTATTCCTCGTTTACATTAACGACTTACCGAAAACCATAGAGGGGCCATGTGTTTTATTCGCGGATGACATATCATTATTAGTCTCCTGTCAAAACAACACAAACATAGAAGATAAACTCAGTTCCACACTCACAAAAACATGTAACTGGATGACCACACACAATTTAGAAATTAATTATGCTAAAACTAAATTAATGATTTTCCACCCTTATCAAAAAGCTCCTCTACAATTAAATTTCACTTTTAACGGCTTAACACTGGAAACTGTTGATGAATGTACATTACTTGGACTTACAATTGATAAACATATTAACTGGAAAACACAAATACAAAAAACTCGTTCAAAAATCTCAAAATTCGCATACGCTCTCCGCGAAATAAAAAAGACAACCGATCTTCAAACTGCTCTCACCACCTATTACGCGTATGCCAATGCATGGCTTAGCTACGGCGTAACCCTCTGGGGAAATAGTACGGATGCACTGACACTCTTTACCCTACAAAAGAAATTAGTTAGAATCTTGGTAAATATTGATCAAACTGACAGCTGCAAACCCTATTTCCTAAAACATAATATTCTAACCCTCCCCAGTATTTATATTCTAGAAATATGTAAATTTGTCCGTAAGCATCAAGAGTTCTACACTAAACGCGAAGACATCCAATCACAATACACACTTAGGCACCGATCTAGACTAAACATACCAACATCCAAGCTAAAAATGCATTCCACAAGTCCCTACGTAATGTCTATAAAAATATACAATAAACTGCCAGACATAATAAAGAAAGAAGAAAAGTTCAATTTATTTATCACAAAACTTAAAAAATTACTGATAAATAAATGCTATTATTCACTAGATGAATATTTTAATGATAAACATAATTAATAGAAGAATTGTATATAGTTTATGCTAAGGAAATTACTAATATAATAAAAAATAATTTAAGAATCATAATTTATAACAATAATTAATCATAATCACTTAACTATAGGCATGTTTTAATATATATTAATATGTATTAACAATATGGTAATTTTTAATATTTAATATTTTAAATTAAATAATACAACTAAAATAACAATGAATTATAATAGCAATAATAATATATTAAATAAAACAGGGCTTCCTCTCTCCTACCCTTTTGCTGTGCCCTACAGGGTCCATAATGATCTCAATTATATAGTTACCACCTAAGTACACATTATGGTAAAGCATTAAAGATATTGAGTATTGAGTATTGAGTACTGATTGTCAGGCTTTTGGGGTTTTGACTACCCGTAACGACTGTCAAAGATCTACGAATAACAGCAAGGAGTAACGGCTTAGCGTGCATTGCGAGACACGGAGAGGTCTCGGTATGTAATGCATAGTTGCCGATCCACACAGAGAATAAAGGTGCTCTGACACTGGCAATTTTTTGAGCAATTATTGTTCGGTCACACTAATTGATCAACCTGGATCAATTATGTGGAGCAACAACAATAAATTGCCGATGTGTTTCGGCAATATTGCTTCTGATTGCTCCATATTTTTTTTGTACGTATACTACGTCTCGTTTTTGCGAGAGGAACCGGCCGGCGGCGGATGCGGCAGGGGAGGCGCATTGCCTAGTTTTTTAAGTTGCTCCATATTGTGTGGCCGGATCTCTGGAAACAGGTGGCTACATGTTGCCATTGCCCTAAATTGCTGGATGTAGTCGTGACGTCATAGTTAAGGAGAATTGCCCAAGATGGAGCAATTTTACTTGCTCGTGTAAGCGCACATTTACGCAAGCGTAACTTAACCATAAAGTGCGGCTGGTATTACTTGGCCACACAACAATCTAATACATATTACTTTAAAATATCTAAATAACCCGTCATACAATAAATCCGAACGGATTGTTGACCGCAAGGCTTGTAATGAATGTGAGCATTGATTTAAATAAAAACATTATTAAACATTATTACATTATTAGCCACAATACCATACCTACCTACATTCTAACAAAATCCTTGTTTCCAATTGATGTCATTTGTACGCATACAAAATATCAACTTTAACTCAGTGCAAATAAAGTTTATTTTAGAATGACTAGTGCTACTGAAAAATTCATGATACATTTTGTAGTTGCTGTAGTGCAAAATCAACTTTATGTGTAGGTTTTAAAGTATTTTGTTCAAAAAGTCATATTTATTGATATGTTTGGATACTTCATTGCTGACGAAGTATACTTATAACTGCATGTTTATTGTCGGTCTCTTCGGAAAACAGACAAAGAAGGAAAATCCCTAACTTAACATAACGTTTAAAATAATTTCATCATACTTATTGCTGCGATGGTTTAAAGGGTTTTGTGTTTCAAGTAGGTACAGACAGTTGTGTTATTGTGGTAGATTACATTAATTAATAAACCTAAGAGAAAAGGAAAATCAATGTATGTTTACAATATGAACAGATTATAGAACTGTGGTATCTATAGTATGATCGAAGCAGTGCTGTCTCTGCCTAGCACAGACTTTAGAACGCTCAACTATAAGAGCGTTCATTCCACGCGGGCTGTCAACAGCGCATTTATAGCAGTTTTTCGTGATTATTTCATTAAATACAAAAAAAAGTACAATTTTTTTTCAACCAAGCACTAGATCGTTGGTATTTATAATTATTTTAAATATTTACTCTCGTCTTAAAAACATTTAATCGTACTTAGTTATGGAAATAGAAAATAATTGACGGTATGTCGATTTTTATAACTAAATACCAAAATAATTGTAAAAGAAATAGCCAACAAACTTGAAGATACCAACGATCTAGTGCATGGCTGAAAAAAATATTTACTTTTGTTTGTATTTAATAAAATAATCACGAAAAACCGCCATAAATGCGCCGTTGCCAGCCCGCGTGGGGAGAATGGTCTTAACATTTTTTTTTGATTTTTAAACAGTTTGCTTGTCAGTTTTAGTCCGCCTCTTTGGTCTAGTGGCCGCCAGCGCTACTGCTGAGCAAAGTGGTCCTTGGTTTGTCAGGCAAAATGTTATTAAGTTTTTTCATGTGGAATTTTTCTGCAAGAGCTCGGAGTCTGGATTTATGCCCGGTTGATAGCTGTAAGCTCGAACTATTTTATTTATTTATACTTATATGCTTTATTGTACACCAGAAAATACATGACAAAAATGAAAAAAATAACACTAAAACATACAATGGGCGGCCTTATCGCTTTCTGCGATCTCTTCCGGGCAACCGTGGAATGGACAGTGATTGCGTGGACATAAAAGTGGGTTGTCATTGGTGCAAAGTATAGATACACTATACTATTATATAAGTACATAGATATATTCATATATATGCTGGACTTAAACAAAACTGGCGAAATGTAGATGTACAGTCACCAAAAGAGATAAGGAACCAGGGTCGTCGAGTAAGTTGAAAGTTTAGTAAGAAACCGATGGATATGTTGCAATGAAATTGATTTGATAAATTGACTGTTTGTTGTCTTTTCATAATCAGCCTATAACGTTCCGACTGCTGGGACACAGGCCTCCTCTCTGTGAGAGGCAACGGACCATAATATACCAGGCGGGCCCAGTGTGGGTTGGTAGATATCTCATGTCTCCGAATTTTAGGTTCTAGGACATGCCGGTTCGCTCACGATGTTTTCCTTGACCGTTTTGAGTGTGTCTATTCATTTTATAAAATTTAATTCGAAAACGGCCATAGGTTTCTTACTAAACTTCAACTATATCCGTCGACCCTGGTTACTTACCTCTTTTGTTGACCGTACCTACTATAGGTAAACCTCTATCTAACTTTTCGGGGAATACAGGATTCTTTACTATGGTTTATTTTTCTTCTAGTTATAAATAAAAATAAATAAAATTGTTTATTGGGTCTCAAACGATTACATTTTCAAATTTTAAATGAAACAGCCCCAGTAAGTAATTAATAATAGTTGTGACTATTTAAAAACAAAAAAAATATTAAGTACAATTTAAACAGAACAAAAAGATAATAATGACCTATAAAATAATTATCAGCTCTGTGTAGTGTGTAATGGTATGTGCATGTGTTAAATAAAATTGTGTAAATGTGGGATTTGTGTGTGTGTCTGTGCGTTAGTGTGTATTTATGTTTGATTTTACGTGTTTTCTGATTGTGCCATTATAATAACGCGTTATAACCTGTCAAATACCACCTTTAACAGATAAATGTAATTTACTGTATATGTAATTGTAATACACACGTGTTCTGTAAATAGTTTATTTACTACTAGGTGTTGCCAGCGGCTTCGCCCGTGTGGATTTCGAAAATGATCTAATAATAAAGTATCTGTTTGCTAGATTTCATCCGAATCCGTTCAGGCGTGTTTTCGTGGTAAAGTAACAAACATCCATGCTTTCACATTTATAATATTACTAGGTTTTTCCACCGGCTACGCGCGCGTTGAGGTCGTAAATTATCCCACGGGAACGTACTATAGGAATAAAGAGTATCCTGTGTTATTCCAGGTTACAAACTATCTGTGTGCCAAATTTCATCCTAATTCGCTCAGTAGTTTTTGCGTGATCGAGTAACAGACATCCAAAGTTTCATATTTATAATATTAGTACTATAACTTAATCTATCTATGTAATACCTTTAAACGAGCAATTCTTGTATGTATGTATATATAAGCTGAATCTCGGAAACGGCTCCAACGATTTTCATGAAATTTAGTATGCAGGGGGTTTCGGGGGCTATAAATCGATCTAGCTAGGTTTAATTTTTAGAAAACGAGAAAAAAAGAATCCGAGCAAAGCTCGGTCATCCAGATATTGGTTCAAAATCAAAATATTTTATTTCACATAAACCTGCAAGGGCACTTATGAAACGTCAGAAGCTAGGTGCACGATTCCAATTTGTCGCTTCCTATGGAGAAGAGCCGGCAAGAAACTCCACGGTTACTCTTTTAAAAATAATTGGCTTTTATAATGTTTTCAAATTACAGTGAAATTAGGTATGGGAGGACAGTGCACGCCGGTCAATAAGTACCAGGTACTTAGAGGAATGAAAATAAAGAATAGAAACTGTAGGCCTACAACGTTCTCTCATTCAGAATATGTAAAAGAATCTACATAAGTAAAATCAACCTATTTAAACCAAGTGACATGATATCCATGAGAAACACTAATAAATACTCGATATTACAAGTGATGTATAATGTCAAATAATGACGAGAATATGTCAGAAAGTGTAAAAAATAAAAATAATAAAATTAACACTGTAATTTGGGATTAGTTAATAGAAGGTTTTAAAAAGAATAGGGTTCGGGACGAAAATACAAGTTTCGTAAAAAAGGAAACTATGGTATTTAGATGCGCAGCCCAGTTGACGGAGGTCAGAAGACTCCCGTCAAAAGACCGCGTGTGGTATATGTCTGACACGTCTTCTCACTAGAAGTTGCGCTCTTATTGGTCAAGAATAAGAATTATTGGTCGCTGTGATTAACTCAAGACAACGTTTGTGTTCTTTCACCAGAATTAGCTTAACTACTGACAGGTCATATGAGTTACTTCATATCATTGTTTATTTTATTTGACTGTATAAACCATATTTTTATTTTGACGTGACAACGTCTTATAAATTGGTTTGCCGGGTGACACTTCAAGAAACTGCGTTACGCTCCGCTCACGTTATGCGCTCACAATGAGAGCGAGTGAGAGGCACGCGTCCCTTCCACTCGGGCATGGTTAGCCCGCCTAAGAGCGAGAGAGACAGACATAAATAAAATTTTGTTAATATGAAATTCAGTGCGAGATTCTTTGTATAAATTAATGTTTTAAATATAATTCTTTGTATAAATAAATGTTTTAAATTGTTACTATTATTTCATCCTTCTTCCTACTATACGAATGAATATTCACATTAAAATTATTTTACCACTCAAAGTCGTTGTCACGTAAAACTTTCGCCCGTATACCGACTTTACAGGCAACCAATTTTTTTTATTAATAAAATTTTCATTTATTGTTGAATGTTAATTATATGCTATTACTGTATAGAATCAAGTTCTTCCAACATAACAGACAGCTGTGCTGCTGGGGAGTTTGTTGCGCCACTTCTTCCCAGCGAAAGCTGGGTCTGTCTTATATAATTTTGACGTTCAAAAAGTGCTGACTCTCAGCCTAGTTTGAATAAATAAATTTTGATTTTTATTTCAAGCAGATTGTAGCGTGAGAGGTTCACGTTATACACCATATTATCTCAGTAAATTCTCATTACCTTGGTGACGTCTCCTATACAGAATAGCAGCGGCGTGTGCGGCGGCACCTGGCACGTCTTGTACACAACTAGAGCGCGCCGCGCGGTGGAGTGCTGCCCGCCGAAGTAGCCTAGTAGTGCCGGCTTGCTGGAACACTTCACTACGTCCTTGTTCACACTCTCCGTGCCTATGTGGGCTCGGTCACCGGTGCTGTGGACAACATGTTTTATTAAATAATTTTGTAGCATATAATGTACGGTTTCATTGTGAACTTTAAGGGGAAGCCATTTTATTTATGTAGATTCTTTTACATATTGTGATTTTGAATGAGAGAACGTTGTAGGCCTTACAGACTGTACAATTGTTGACGATGTTCTATTCTTTATTTTCATTCCTCTAAATACTTATTGACAGGCCTGCACTGTCCTCCCATACCTATTATAATTGTATTTTGAAAACACTGTAAAAGCCAATTTAATTTCTTAATTTATTTTTAAAAGTGTGTTTAAACCGTAGAGTTTCTTGGTGGCTCTTCTCCATAGGTAGCGACAAATTGGAACCATGCACCTAGCTTCTGGCATTTCATAAGTGCCCTTGCAGGTTTATGTGAAATAAAATATTTTAGTTTTGAAGCAGGGTAAGCCACAAAATTTAACATTTTTTACTTTTTTTGCAGCTATTGATTAAAAGTTTAAATCACGTGTTCACAATAATTATTCAAATTTTAAACCAACGCTACTCAACCCCAGACCGGGGTTTGAGTAGCCTCTTTAGTCAGATACCTCTTTGAATTGGCCTGACAAAGGTGACGATAGTCTTTTGAGAACAAATTTTAAGATTTTAAACGAGGTCAATATTTTTTTTTTGCTTCTTATGAACCCATTCTGAAGTAGCCAACGATAAAACATATATTTTCAGATTTGATTTTACTATCGACCTCAGATTTAACGCCAAATATTGTTAAGCTGTTGGCACAAAAAATTCTACAAAGGTATCGCTGAAGGTTTTTTTTTAGATCATTATGAGTACAACTATGAGTTAACATAGCTAAACTTTAATTGTATCTACCATAACATTAGGCAAGTTTTATGTACTAGATGGCCCGCCGGCTGACACGGAATCAAAATGATGGGCCACATTCATAATTGGTTGGGCAGCCTTGATTGAAACAATTAAAAATAACTCAATAATATTTAGAGACAACAAAGCATTAAGAAATACGGTTAAACTATAATTTAGGTTAATATGATAATAATTAACATTTTTTTCTTCTTTTATTTCACAAGAAACGTCATAGCTGTTGCTGATGCGTTTTGTTCAAGTATTATTTTCGTTAGTGTGTACGTAGCTTCATGAAGCAAATAATGGATCGTATATGGAGAAATATGTGTAAACGAGCACTATCAAATGAAGTCGGGTAATACGCGAAAGAGATAAAAAAAATATATTTGTCTCACTCACTACTGAATCATTAGATTCAGTTGTGAGTGAGACAAATATATTTTTTTTACTTCGTTTCCTTTACACTCTATTCAATCAGTCTCTTCAGTCAATTTAATAATATCTATTTTGTAATCATAGTATAGCAATAGAGAAACTACTAAATAATTTATAATAATCAGATAAGGCCATACTTATTAAATATGACCTTATATATGACCTATACTATGTTTACAAAATAGATATTATTAAATTGACTGAAGAGACTGATGCTCTGATGCTATTCCATGCAATATCAGAAGTGGGATCAGAAAGCAAATTCTCTTAATTAAAAACGTTCAAAGTCTAGTTGCAGTCTCATCTCGGCGACAATCAATGTTCAAAAACTTGTCAAAAATGTGTAGGAACTCGAGTTATTTTTGACAGATTGAGACTGGAAGGAACTGGATGCCATGACACAAACCGCCAAAAGTGGAGAGATTTGGAAGACACTACACTCAGCATTGGGTGACCAAGAGTTGAAGAAAAGAAGAAGAAGAGACAGACCAGACTGTGAACGCTCCTAAAATTACGAAATTACTTAGAATTCCCTGAGAATTACGAGAAGCCCTTCAGGTCGTGGAGCTCCTGCGCACACTCCCGAGTGCGTTACAAAATTATAGTATTCAAGCTTACCTAGTGACGACATCGACAACGGTTTTTAGCTTCCCTTTAGTCCTGACCGCCTTCCTGGTAGTGAGCAAAGCATCAGCGCCAGACATCAGAACTCCACACGTCAGCTCGTCAATGTCAGAGAACCGGTTCAGTTCGTCCGCCTCAGTGGTGCGCACTATCATGCTGGACTTGAGGAGCTGTTCCAAGTGGAGCTCCGAGAGAGCTGGTGGGGGAAACTTAGCTATAGTGTAAGCTCACGCGATACATTCGATTTATAAAGGTACCTACCTGAAGGGCAATTCTCGATGAAAACCGTTAATAATTTCAAATTTAAGTCACGATCTCATCTTAGCGACAACAATGTAGGTAAATATGAGAAATTTAAGTAAATAAGAGGTTCTTGTGACAGTGAACGTTCGCATTCTAATCGGTGAGAGCGCTTAGTTCTTTCTTTTACTTTTCTATAAATATAAGAATTGCCCCTCAGATTGTAACATAAATTGTGGTGACAAACTTCTGCTTTTCAGGTTTTGGATCCCTCCATGAAACTGCGACTCAGTAATAAAAAGGTAAATTTTGCGAATTAATAAGCACAATATTCGCACTTGAGAAACAAATTAAGTGAACATCAAACATCGTTACATAATTTAGAGACCGAGACCCTTCCGTGGCTTAGTAAGACCGTCAAGCCGTAACCAGGCGCGGTCGTAGCCAAAGACTTTGGCGGGGTTCACAGACAAAGACATATTAATAAGATTTTTTTTATATTTTCCAAAAATTACAATTTTCAGCTTTTCGTTTACGGCTTTGAATTTAATTTCATTCGAAAGTATCAATCGGTTTCTTACTCATCGTGAACAATAACCGACGACCCTGGTTACCTATCTGTTTAGGCGCCCGTACACGTGCACTGCACGCCGGGTCTTTATAGACGCCATTTTTTCAAACACAAGTGCGTTATAGAGATCAAATTGGTAGTCGCTCGAAGTAAAATACTTGTATTTAGCTGCATCTGGACTTGGAAGCTGACCTCAACATAGTTCAGAAAAGGCTAGGCAGCTGACTAGGTACCTACATCTGATCAATCCAAGCCGGTCCCCCCTCAGGCCATGTCTCTCGCAGTATCTATCGCTAGCAGTCCGCCCTCCCTCCTGTGACGCCCTGTTGAACTCGGTCTGTATCCAGTACAGCGCGGAGTAGTCCGATGTGGGACTGTACTTGCGTTTTATTTCACGGATTTCTGTAACAAACAATGATTTAGATAAGAGAAAAAAAGAAGGTGGTTTTATTTTTATGATGGCGAAGGTGAGACGATCTGATAAAATTTACATGGCCAGATATCGCACAAGACAAGACATTCGTTGTACCTAGATACCATCCACCATACTACTAGATTTTAAATGTCTTAAATGATTTGTATAGTGCGATAGTGACGTGTGTAGTATAATATTGGCTTTTTAATCAGTTGAAAGAAGGTTCCACCTGCCAGTAGGAAGATGTGATGATGAAGCTTCCTTTTAACATACGCGCTTCTCTAACTTTATTTTTAAAACACTACTTAGTCGATTTATGCAAAAAAAATCTTAAGAATGTAAGAGCGATCAAAATTTTTGGGCTTCTTCGGATAGGATGGATTTTTTTTTGATTATTCAAACGGAAATAGAAATTAGTTTGTCGAGCTGAAAATGTGTAATGTAAGAGCGATCAAAGGGAGGTCGAATAATTTTGCACAACGAACGTAACATTTTTCTTTTGACCGTTTATACAAAAAAATAATGGTACTTGGTCGACTAATGCAGAAAGTTTTATGAATCATAAATGAAAGAGCGAGCGAAACGAGCTCGATAATTTAAGTTTCAGCCTCAGATACGTTTGGTTTGCTTTTATCCATTTATACAAAAATAGAAAAACGAGAAAAGCTGAAGTTAATTTAAGAAACATGAAACTTTCGGGTTTTGGGAATCTCAAGTTTTCTAATATAGAGGAAATAAAATTTAATAGATGTAGTTAATTTTGGACCCTCCTCGCCCCCCATCGAATACTACACCCCCCGGGGGCCACCACATAACGTAGTTGACCACATACCATCCCGTCGCTCAGCAGCATTCACAAACAGCTCCGTGTTGGTGGCACAGTGCGCCGCCATGTTGGTGACGGCGACCACGTTGCCGAGCACCGCGGCCTGCAGTACACTGCGGCCCATGCGCGGGTGCAGGGTTAGTGACGACAGCAGGCTGCCGAGACGGGTCAACTGTTCCTGGGGTGTTAGCGCGCCTGTAGGAAGAACATTAGTAGTAAGTTTTTGTTCCGTGTGGTGCCGGACGTACTAGTAGATTGTATGACAAGGGAGCAAAACAATATTTTTACGGCGAGGGCGCTATTTTGAATCGTGAGCGAAGCGAAGGGTTCTAGAATAGAATCCCGAGCATAGCGAGGGATTCAAAGTACATCGCCTTGAGTTTTTTGGCGGGATCGCGTTGGAACATGTCGCACCTTTTTATTTTCATGAAATTTAGTGAAATAGCGGATAAAATCGTTTAATTTTGGTAGTGAATTATGCAATTTAATTACGTGTTAGTGCATAAATGTAGTGAAGGTGAAAATAAGTGACTAACGTGGACTTTTCGTGTTCCCCCAAAAATTCCTAATAGGTTGTTGTAAAGTTACTCGGTACCGCTTTACAATAACTTTGACTTGACTGACTAAAGACGACTATGTCTGTTTTGTAACTTCGTGCCCGATATCGGGCCATTTACTTGAAAAAGAAAAAATTACTTGACACTGGCTAAATGCACAAACCGTGCGAAGCCAAAACCCAAAAAAAAAAAGTCTCATTCTAATTACTTGACACTGGCTAAATGCACAAACCGTGCGAAGCCAAAACCCAAAAAAAAAAAGTCTCATTCTAATTACTTGACACTGGCTAAATGCACAAACCGTGCGAAGCCAAAACCCAAAAAAAAAAAGTCTCATTCTAATTACTTGACACTGGCTAAATGCACAAACCGTGCGAAGCCAAAACCCAAAAAAAAAAAGTCTCATTCTAATTACTTGACACTGGCTAAATGCACAAACCGTGCGAAGCCAAAACCCAAAAAAAAAAAGTCTCATTCTAATTACTTGACACTGGCTAAATGCACAAACCGTGCGAAACCAAAACCCAAAAAAAAAAAAAAAGTACATCGCCTGAGGGGAAAATATTTTTGCCCTCGAGTCATATACTCTACTTTTCATCTCCTTCTATGAGAAAATATTTCTCCCGGTATTTCGCAGGTATTAAGTTTTGTATGACGTTATTAGCTTCTATTTTAATTGTTTCAGGAGTTTAATGCACTATCACTTTCAGAACTCGACCAAGAACTCTTTTTTTTGCAAAATACAATAAACCGTCCGTTCCGATTACAAGAACAGGGAAGTAGGTACCTAAATCGCGCGCTTTTTTTTTTAGTTACCGCGCCTCCCCGCACCGTACAGCCAACACTTACAGCCAGTAATTTATACAATTTGCGTACGCTTTCAATGAACGATTCATGTTCCAAATTCAAAGCTCATTACTGCCCGCTAAAAAGTCTAGTGGAGAAAAGAGCTACTTTGCTCCCGCTTACAGAGAAACAAAACGACAGTTTTCGAATAGAACGGATGAAAAGAATAGTACCATCCCATTTCTTCCCGTGGGTGTCGTAGAAGGCGACTAAGGGACTTACTAGAGAATGGGCAGCAGCGTCCTCTATGCATTTTACCACCATACTGCGATCGCCAACCCGCCTGCCAAGCGTGGCGGTTATGGCAAAACCCCCAATTTTTTTTTCACGAAGTCGCGGCGTAAGATGCAACTGGCGTTATGAATAGAGCGTATATGAATTTGTATACGCGTACAGGATGGATGACAAACAGCACGCGAAGTAACTTTTTGCTCGGTTTTTTTTTTTTGTGTCGGAAATCATCAAATAACTTCTCCCGCTCTGGGCGGAGCGGGAGGGCGTGTCAGAGTTTTACTGACTAAAACCCACCCGTGTTGCCTCAGTTGCCTGTGTGCCAGGGGCCGCGGTATCTCTTTCGAACAACCCGCACCCCTGGCAGGCATCGGCCCTTGCGGGCCCCACCAGTTGCTGCTGACATCTCTTTGAGGCGCGCGTGGAACACAACGCGCCGTCGACCCGGGCTTGGTCCTTACCGGACAGCGAGCTACCCACTACTCGCCGTCCGCAAGCCCGTGCCTACGGTGGCCGGGAATCAGCCTGGGATTCCCGACGCCCAGGGCGTCTCCTGCGAAGGCCACGGCTGTGAGGGCGCATGTACTGCATCTCCCTCACGTGCGCCGCCTTCCTCTTTGCGAGCATTACTGCTTCACTGAAGGAGGCGACTGCCAGCCATGCACTCTCGCTCCGTACCATGGCCTGGACCAGGGTCGGACGCGAGAGATCGCCTCCGCCAATCACCTCCACGAGGACACGGCGGTGCTCCGCCCAAGCCGGGCAGACCTCCACCGTATGCTCCACCGTGTCCTCTGGGCGATCTTCGCAATGGAAACACCCGGGCGTTTCCTCCCGCCCTATCCGACACAGGAACCTCCCGAAACAGCCATGTCCGGTGAGGACCTGTGTCAGGCGGAAGGTGAGGACGCCATGCCAACTTTTTGCTCGGTTAGTGTAATTGCTGTATAGCGTTCCAGTGGGAGGTAAATACATAAATTAGTATCGGCACACTTACCTAACTCTATAAGGTCGTTGACAGCAAAATTTATAGACTTTTCACTAGGTGGTTCAGGCAGTTGAGATAGGAAGCTCGCTATCTTCTCATCAGGAGCGTACGATTTGCAGTCTAATACTGTTTGAACGAGAGGTATCCTGAAAAACAAATTATACTATTCACAAATAATAACAATCTTTAAATATATAAAAACTAGCTTTTGCCAGCGGCTTCGCCCGCATGGAGGTCGGTGTATTATACATATAAACCTTCCTCTTGAATCACTCTATCTATTAAAAAAAAGCCGCATCAAAATCCGTTGCGTAGTTTTAAAGATTTAAGCATACATAGGGATATAGGGACAGAGAAAGCGACTTTGTTTTATACTATGTAGTGATGACATCACACGTGACCGGCTGGACCAATTTTGCTAATTCTTTTTTTGTTGTGTTTGTTATTGTCAGGAGAAGGTTCTTATGAAAGATAAAAATAAGAAACTTGCGCGTAACATTAGAAACTTTAAGAAAACGACCATTTATTAACTTTTCTAATATTATACCAATGCAAATTCAATATTCATAGTTAAGACAGGACAGCGTCTGTCGGGTCAGCTAGTAAATTAATAACAATCTTTATTGCAGACCACATGATCCATAAAAACAAAAACAAAAAATACAATAAGTTATGAAATAAAACATAACACAACGCCTAACGAGTATGAAGGGGTAGGCAGAAGGTACTTATTATTTACTAGCTGTGCCCGTGTGGATGTCGAAATTATCCCACGGGAACGAGCTACCAGGACAAAAACAGCCTATGTTACAGCCTTGAAACATCAGCTATTTGACAGTAAAAGTCCCGTCAAAATCGGTCCAGCCGTTCCGGAGATTAGCCGGAACAAACAAACAGACAGACAGACAATAAGTTTAGAACAAAGTTCAAATTATATAAGACTAGCTTTTGCCAGCGGCTTCGCCCGCGTAGAGGTCGAAAATTATTCCGAGGGCAAGTTCACTGAGATAAAAAGTATCCTATTGTGTTGATCCAGGTTTTAACAACCTGAGTGCCAAATATCATCCAAATTTGTTCAATAGTTTTTGCGTGAAAGAGTTACTAACATCCATCGATCCATCCTCACAAACTTTCACATTTATTGTATTAGTTCTTTTTTGAGGGGCTTGTGGCTAAGTAATATTAGCCGCACGGGTCAATCGATCAGGTTAAGCTACGCTTGCCGCCGTTGGTCCGCGGATGGGTGACCATCTTTACCATGTAAAATACTGGTATTCAGCTGCATCCGGTTAGACTGGAAGCCAACCCCAACATAGTTGGGAAAAGGCTAGGCAGATGATGATGATATTATATTAGTTTTTTTTTTGTTTCATTATTTTTGATATCTATAACTAACAGGTGGGTAAATTATAATAAAGGCAGCAAATTCAATTCGACCCTGTAGTTGGGAATATGCTAGGTAGATTGATTGTTTTTAATTTTTTGTAAAAGCTGCATTAATTTATCCGCACTAAAGTCTGTTCGCTGAGAGTTGATAAAGTCAGGGTCTCTTAACTCATTACAAATTGCGGCCCGCTAACTATTTATAGGCAAAATGGCCGCCGCGTCCGCTCGCCGTTTGGGCCGCAGTTCAGAACACCTGAGTGCCTCGTACCACGAAAACGGCGAAAGAGGGAGATAAGCGACAGCCGCCATACAGTTTCCGATAATTAAGCGACAGTCGCTATTTGGAGACGTATCATAATATTTATCAACTCTCAAACAGTGTGATTTTGACAGTTTGGGAAGAAATATTCTTCTGAAATAGTCTACATTTAAAAGGACCTAGACAAAGATCGTTAGAAACGAACGACAAAATGAAAAGTTGTGGAAGGATATCTACGGTGCGATGTCAACAATAGAGGAACGAAATGTGACTTTGTATAGAAAAAGCACTGTCTATTCTTCGTAGTAATAGAAAACATCACGCTAAGCCTGCTGGTAGAATGTGACGGAAACTTACTATGTTTATTTGTTAACTTATAGTCCCTGTATTCTTGCAAATAAATGTTACGGTTATTCTTATAACATATCATCACGCCTTGTTGCCCCGAAGAGTTGAGCAGAGATGTATCTATACTATTCCCACTCTTCGCCAGTTATATTTAAGTACCATGTAATTGGAGGCGAGCTTATTGCCATCAGGGCACAAACCCAAACTTCGGGTTGCTACTGAGAAATTCCAGATAGAAAAACCCAATAACACTTTGCCCGACCTGGGAATCGAACCCAGGACCTCGTGCTCAATAGTACCGCTTGCAAAAACTAGACCACCAATGCAGTCAGTTAGCATTACTGTTATATTTACCTCAATATTTCGGGCGTTGTATGCGGGGCGAATTCAGCTTCTTTTTCTTTGGTGTACATTCTATAGCAGTGACCTGAAAGCGATCAATAAACATGACATATATTATTTTTATTATAAATATACTTATCATTGATGTAACGCTATTATAATCGGGTATTACACCCATTTCTGAAAAGTGTCTTAATTAGATTCTAAAATGCTAATAAACCACTAAAAAAAAAAACACAGAATTTTGATTGAATCGCTTGGTGCCATAAAAATGCATTTAAATTTTACATTTTCATATTTCGCGCGTAATTTGACGAAAACGCTGGACCTAGTGGACGCCATATTGCTGTGTAAATAAATGCGCTGATATTTTGTATGATAATTGTTTATAATTTAAAAATAGTTATTATTTACTTAGTTTTCTGTTCCTGAATGTAAGATATTATTACAATAAAAAAATACTTTGGTTACAAAAATAACAAAAGCACAAACTTGTTCAGTTGATTAGTTTAGACAGCGGTATGACGTAATAACATGGCGGCTACTATTTCATGGGGTTCAAAAACAGAGAAAAAAACTTGAATTGAATTTTAATATTTATTTTGTTATTTCTTGAACTAAAACTAACATTTTCCGACTGCTTTTTGCCTAACCTATCTCAATAATATATTTTTAGAATTTTTCTCATATAGAGTAAAATACCCTATTGATAATGCTATTATTTTATTTATTTGTTTATTTATTTTATTTTATTTTACCGCAGTACTGTCTTATGCAGATCACTTCTGTCCAATGTATTTTCTTTTTTAATGTTATGTGCACCTATAATTAGCATATAAATTAACATTAATATCTTACCTAACACTGTTATAGTTCTTATTATTTATCAATTTTACATGAATACGTCAAGCAAAAACTTTGTACCACTTTTTACGAAACTTACAGGGACGGAGGACTATGAAATTTGGCACATTTAATGTTTATATGGAGGAGTGTTTTTGATTATTATTGAATAAATTTTAACGAATAATGGTCAAATTTCGACCCCTGGGCGAGCACTAGTATAAATAAATCAATGCATTTTTGTGCCTTGTATTCATATAAAATATATACTTATGTACCTGGCTGGACTCGCCCTGCTCGGCCCGTTCTCTGCTTAGCGCTAGCCTGTGACACCCAAACTGTTTCTAAACTTGCTGTGCCTGGAATTATGAGAACATATTGACGTTAACAAAACAAAACAACAAAATCATAACATCACGCCAGGATTCCCTGAAGAGTTGGGTTGAGGTGTGCCCATATTTCGTTAGTTATCTTTAACTCACATGTAATAGGGGGGGGGGGGGGGGTGGGATGTGATTGCCATCAACCGGGCACAAATCCATCCAAATTCCCCTTACATACTATGTTAATAAAAATAAATTAAATTATTATTAGACTCATTCTTTCTTCATCCATTTTGGTCACTCCACACATCCATCTTAACAGTGTTCCCAGCTAAAGCACTAGGAAGTGGTGATGGGCGGGCGTTTTGAGGGACTGTCTTATGTAATTTTGACGTTCAAAAACTGCTGATTTTCAGCCTAATTTGAATAAATAACTTTTGATTTGATTGATTGTTCCTGCTACGTGTTTAGCTAATATTATCTTGTTAGTCGAATAATGTCAATTTTACAGGTACGACTATTAGACTGGTAGACAACTATCACTATGATAGTAACGATTGTCACTATGGTATTAACGACTATCACGCTGTTAGACAATTCGTGAATCTTTGACAGTCTTTACGGGTCTTCAGTAGCCCGAAAGTCTGACAACCAGTCTTACTAAGAAGATCGTGTTACCTAGATGGGTTGTGGAGGTCAGATAAACAGTCGCTTCATGTAAAATACTGGTATTCAGTTATATTTGGTTAGACTGGAAGCCGACCGCAACAAACTTGGCGTCGGGAATCCCAGGTTGATTCCCGGCCATCACAGGCGCGGGCTTGCGGACGGTGCTCGCTGTCCGGTAAGGACCAAGCCCGGGTCGACGGCGCGTTGTGTTCCACGCGCGCCTCAAAGAGATGTCAGCAACAACTGATGGGGCCCGATAGGCCCGGCAAGAGCCGATGCCTGGCAGGGGTGCGGGTTGTTCGAAAGAGATACCGCGGCCCCTGGCACAGAGGAAACTGAGGGAACACGGGTGGGTTTTAGTCAGTAAAAGTCTGACACGCCCTCCTGCTCCACACAGAGCGGGAGAAGTTATTTGATGATTTCCCACCCAAAAAAAACCCCAACATAGTTGGGAAAAGGCTAGACAGATGATGATGACGCTGGTAGACAAATATCAATATCGTATAGATACCAGTGCCGTCTTTGATTCGGTTTTCCTTGTGCGCTCCACTATCCACGACGTAGATAACATCGGGTATAGTAATAGATGTTTCTGCTACATTTGTTGCTAGTACTATTTTGCGAATGCCTCGGGACGGGGTCGAGAACATTTTGACTTGGTCTGACGTTGATAACCTGAAAAGAAAGAGTATTTAAAACTTCTACTATTTATTTGAATGATTTTCGACAATTTTCATGATATTTTATTAAATAAAAAAAATCATCTTTATTTATAAAAAGCCCAGTCTTTCCGACCATTGTTTACAAGAAAAATATGAAAATGTTGAAATAAAAAACAGCACTTAATAAGCTAGTCAAATATTACTCTTATTTTACACCAGTTTCATCTATTTATTTCTGTACTAATTTTAGTGACTAAAAACGGGGGCTTGTGGCTAAGTAATATTAACAGCACGGATCGATCGATAAGGTTAAGCTACGCTTGCCGCGGTTGGTCCATGGATGGGTGACCATCTTAACATACCAAGACCTCTCCGTGCCTCACAAAGCACGTTAAGCCGTTGGTCCCGGCTATCATTTGTAGATCTTTGGGGCAGTCGTTACGGGTCGTCAGAGGCCAGAAAGTCTGACAACCAATCTTACCAAGGGGTATCGTGTTACCCAGTAACTGGGTTGTGGAGGTCAGATAGGTATTCGCTCCATGAAAAAAAAAAAACTGGTATTCAGCTGCATCCAGAAGTCGACCCCAACATAGTTATGAAAAGGACAGATGATGAGGGACTAAAAAAGGGGTTTTCAACATCTTTACAATAACACAATCAATTTAACGCTGTATTAATAATAGGGCTAAGTTGTCAGTGTGGTAAGGGCAGTAGGTATAATTTTAACCGACTTAAAAAAGGAGGAGGTTCTCAATTCCCACCCCATTCTTTATGTGAAGCTACTTCATATTTCCAGCAAATCTCAAGGGTATTAGATGATTGATTTTTTACTTTTTTATTAATATATTTGGCAGTGGAGTCTTTCATCACCTACCTAGAATGTACAGGCAATATCATATGCATAGGAGATTGCCCATAGTGTTCGTCTAGTATTTGTTTAGTCAGTTTGATGTCAGACCATCCCGGGAGGAAGACCAGTATGGCGCCTTCTTTTTCCGTTTTGTCTATAGCTTTTATTACCTCAGCTACCTGAAATAATATAGAGGGAGATGTTGAAATAGTAATGTATATTAATAGGTGAACACAAGTAGAGAAAATATTTAAAAAATTAAGCCCGACTGCGATGAAATCTTTAAACAGTGCCGCAGGCAGTCGATGGCAACCGCAAACCGCAGGGAAACTACCAATAACAGGCCGTAGCGACACTAGTGGCTACTATGTAACTCTATGAAAGCTAAAGTGGTGAAGTATGCGGCCTTTGGTCGCTTTGGGATTTCTACCTACGTTCATCCATCCGTCTATAGTTTATAAACATCCTCTGTAGACGGGTTAATAATAATGAATATATCGCCCCCAGTTTACTGACAAAATGGGGGCCTACTTACACTAATAGTGTGGGTAATGCGGCCATACTATACATGGTGGTAAGGCATCGAAAAAATACAGTAAAAAAACTTCCAGCGTCGAATTTTATCGAAAGGTTTGACAAAAAGCAGCTGTCACGATGAGCTTTTCCAACGTGTGAAAAATAGGCGTGAAGTAATTTTGCTGCCTGCACATCTGCAATACCAGAGACATCGCAGGTACGCGACCATACCAAAGGCCTGCCGCGGGAAATCGCGGCACGGCGGTTAGAGCTCCGGCAGGATCTCATGGCGACGTGGAAAGTGCGATTGTCGCAACCCAGTGCTGGCACGCCACGATTGCGGCGGTAAGTCCCCTCTTTGAGGAGTGGCTTGAGAGGCGGCATGGCGTCCTCACCTTCCGCCTGACACAGGTCCTCACCGGACATGGCTGTTTCGGGAGGTTCCTGTTTCGGATAGGGCGGGAGGAAACGCCCGGGTGTTTCCATTGCGAAGATCGCCCAGAGGACACGGTGGAGCATACGGTGGAGGTCTGCCCAGCTTGGGCGGAGCACCGCCGTGTCCTTGTGGAGGTGATCGGCGGCGGCGATCTCTCGCGTCCGACCCTGGTCCAGGCCATGGTACGGAGCGAGAGAGCATGGCTGGCAGTCGCCTCCTTCAGCGAAGCAGTTATGCTCACAAAGAGGGAGGCGGCGCACGTGAGGGAGATGCAGTACATGCGCCCTCACAGCCGTGGCCTTCGCAGGAGACGCCCTGGGCGTCGGGAATCCCAGGCTGATTCCCGGCCACCGTAGGCACGGGCTTGCGGACGGCGAGTAATGGGTAGCTCGCTGTCCGGTAAGGACCAAGCCCGGGTCGACGGCGCGTTGTGTTCCACGCGCGCCTCAAAGAGATGTCAGCAGCAACAGATGGGGCCCGCAAGGGCCGATGCCTGCCAGGGGTGCGGGTTGTTCGAAAGAGATACCGCCGCCCCTGGCACACAGGCAACTGTGGGAACACGGGTGGGTTTTAGTCAGTAAAAGTCTGACACGCCCTCCCGCTCCACCCAGAGCGGGAGAAGTTATTTGATGATTTCCCACCCAAAAAAAAAAAACAAAAAAAACCATACCAAATGCAAAACTGAAATTACTCGTGTGCCTGGTATTGCACCGGCACTCATACCTTCAAAACGTATTAAACAACGCAGAATGGCGGGAGAAAAGAAATAAGGGAGGTGGTAGTACTGCCCCAGGCAAGCTCCTTCTCAATAAGGCTTTATCACTATGTTTCTTCCCGATTTTTAACCACAAAGGGAGACCGATGCTTACCTCTTGACATCTGACTTGAGGCCGTCCATCTACTTTGTTACAAGCTTCGGTAGTGTAAGACATGTTTAATTTGAATTTCTTCTGGATGTCTTCTAAGTATGAGATCTCTACTGGAAACGTTCGGCCGGGCACTTCTATGACTGGACATGGTTCGAAATAGCTGTGGAAGAAAGAAATGACAGTGATTATAGCATTTTAACGCGTTGTTATTTTAGTGAACCGTTTACTAATGCTACAAACATATTTATAGGCATTAAGAAAGTGCGTAGGACATACTTTTGTTGTATATTTTATTTAACATCACAATATAACAGCAAAAGTTTAAAATTCTATCTGTGGTGATACTACAGAATACCCTTCATTTTATAGAAAATAAAACGCTGCAAGGCATACTGATTGAATGCAAGTCAAAACTTTGGCGTCGATAGGCGTCGGTTTTTAATTTTATGGAGAGACAACCTCGAGAGGCGTTCTGCCCGTCAAGGTGTTATAAAGAAAGAAAGAAAATACATTTATTTAATACAGACTAAAAAGGCACACAATATGGAGCAAAATAATAAAAAGAAAAGGCCAACAAAAAGTGTAAAGAGCGTCAAAGTGTGCCTCACGGCTGCGGTAAAAAGGCCCAGTTCAGCATAAATGCCAGACAACTAGTGCCTGACGCAGGTTTTCAACTGGATCTGATATGTGAGGTGCGGGTGTAAATCAGCTTATACAAATACTGCAACGTGGTGTGTGTATGTATACATAAATAAAATAAATTTGTGTCAGATAAAATAAATAAAATAGTAACGAGTAGTACATATACAACGTGTAACGGAAAGGGTATATACATACTAAGAGCACGGCTTCTTTGGGTGATATCAAACGATATTGGAAGGGTTTTTTAAGCCATCTCTACATGTTCGGAAGTTATGTGAATTTTTAGTACATTGATACCACAACAAATTGAAACAAACACATCACTCGGAAGAGATTTATCGCGATATTGGCAAATAACGTGGGAAGTTATTGACCTACGTAGTGCGGTGACACGTTTGTTATGATTTGAATTTAAGAAACATATGAAACCGAAAATTTGATACCAATTCTTAGAGTGTTATATTTTGAGCTGAAACTATGTATAGTGATTTTATACCAGCTGTTATCTTTAGTGCTTAAGGATAGCAATAGGATTTCTGTTGCACCCTGTATAGTGAGAATGTTGATATTTATATTTAGTTTGTTAGCTAGTAATTGAGTTTAGTAACTAGTATAAAATACTTACTTGTGTTAAATATTGTAAAAGATAGTAAAATAAAAATTAGAATGTGATATTTAATGAAATTGCAAAACAAAACAAATAGGCCGGTAAATAAATAAATGAGACGGACGCAAGAAAGGCCTTCGCTGATATGTAAGTAAACAAAGAAAGGAATGCGTTGAAAGGAGTACAGCAAAAAAAAAAAAACAGTTTTAAACAACGCGACGACAGTTCCACGATCCAAACACATTTTTCGTAAAGAACATTATTTAAGTCTGGAATAAACTGCGAAGTACAGAAACTGGCTCGATGGTGTAAGCTCGGGCGGATGTAAGATCTTGTTTTGTAATTCGGTTCCAGTTTCAAGAACAGTGGAATGGCATCACAAGCGGTCTCAATCGCATAGCGGAGTCCATTAAAACCTCCACGAGTGTCGAAACTTAAATTTACTGTCAACCACGCCCCTGTTGTAACACATGATACGCGAACACCGCCTTTACTGCTACGAAATAAAGGTGCTGATAAAGACAAATTGTTACGGTATGCGTTTGCCTAGGCTGGCGCACTCTGAGCAATCAGCTCGACTTCCACCTTGTTGTATGACAGCATAATTAACCTATAACGTTCCCACAGGGACACAGGCCTCCTCTCTGAGAGGGACAAGGGCCCGTAATCAAACACGGGGGTCCCGTGAGGGTTGGTGAAAGTCACATGTTAGATTTTTCATTCTTCTCCGTTTAGTTAGTCGTAAACTTACCTAGTAAAAACTCCAGTATCTAAAGTAGCACTCATAACAACTATTTTGAGTTCCGGATTGATATCTAGCGCCCTCTTTAGTAATAACAGAGTGACGTCAGTATTTACATCGCGTTCATGGGCTTCGTCTATTATAACGTGGGTACAGCCTTTGAGACCTGAAAATAATTTCAACTTTATATGTATGGCGGCAAAGTTTATTATAGAATGGCTGTTAAGGGTTCTAAAACTGTTTCGGTTGCATTGAAAACTGAGAGGTTGGTTAGTTTTTTAATGTTATGGACTTCTAGAATAGGTTTTTTTTTTTTTGGTGGGAAATCATCAAATAACTTCTCCCGCTCTGGGCGGAGCGGGAGGGCGTGTCAGACTTTTACTGACTAAAACCCACCCGTGTTCCCTCAGTTGCCTGTGTGCCAGGGGCCGCGGTATCTCTTTCGAACAACCCGCACCCCTGGCAGGCATCGGCCCTTGCGGGCCCCATCAGTTGCTGATGACATCTCTTTGAGGCGCGCGTGGAACACAACGCGCCGTCGACCCGGGCTTGGTTCTTACCGGACAGAGAGCTACCCATTACTCGCCGTCCGCAAGCCCGTGCCTACGGTGGCCGGGCATCAGCCTGGGATTCCCGACGCCCAGGGCGTCTCCTGCGAAGGCCACGGCTGTGAGGGCGCATGTACTGCATCTCCCTCACGTGCGCCGCCTCCCTCTTTGCGAGGATAACTGCTTCGCTGAAGGAGGCGACTGCTAGCCATGCACTCTCGCTCCGTACCATGGCCTGGACCAGGGTCGGACGCGAGAGATCGCCGCCGCCGATCACCTCCACGAGGACACGGCGGTGCTCCGCCCAAACCGGACAGACCTCCACCGTATGTTCCACCGTGTCTTCAGGGCGATCTTCGCAATGGAAACACCCGGGCGTTTCCTCCCGCCCTATCTGAAACAGGAACCTCCCGAAACAACCGTGTCCGGTGAGGACCTGTGTCAGGCAGAAGGTGAGGACGCCGTGCCGCCTCTCAAACCACTCCTCAAAGAGGGGACTTACCGCCGCAATCGTGGCGTGCCCATTCTAGAATAGGTTGATTTTAGAATTATAAAAATGATTGAGTTGCAATGGAAACTGAACTGTATGTTGTGGATTGAGAGTTTATAATAGAGTATGTGACTACTATCAAAAATATACTCAAATCAATTTGATTTGAAAAATGTTATAAAATAAAAGGCGAAACGGAAGGGCCGCTGGAAATATGGAGGAGATACACGTGTTCGCAGTTCTGGCAAAACGATCATTTTATCGAATGGCACGAAGTTGCTTTAGCGTTTTTGTCTCTGTCTAGCATCGACTTCGTTTTTTTGAAATATTTAAACATTTTATTGCTGTAGTTTTGAGAAGTCTAGTTTAAAAAATCCAGCCATTTTATGTCATTAGATTTTTATAAAACCGGATTTTGCCCTATTATTTTGCATAACATACCTGGATTTGTCTGTAACCTTCTCAGCAATACTCCTGACGTACAATAAAGTACGGATCCTCCAGGCGGCCTCGGCGGTTTAGAGTGCAATCTTACTTGATAGCCTATTGATTCTCCTACCTGGGAAATAAAATACAAATGTTCATTTTAGAGATGGGCCGACTATGAGTTTGGCCGACTAGTCGGCTGCAAAATGGCCGACTAATCGGCCAAGCCGATCATAGCTATCGGTTGAGTTCGGGTGACATCGGTAATGTTCGTGACTACGCTTTCGGCGGCCGGCGACCAGGCGGAATTGTCGGGACATATTTTTGTTTACTTTGCATTTATTCTAACATTGTTTACGTGCGAGTCGGCGTTTCTTCCTATACTATTCTAGATTATACTGAAAGTAAACTGTAAAACTGTGTCTATTATAAACATAACAACAGTAAAGATTTCAATTTCATTTCAATCACCGTCTTTTAATTTTTTAAGCATATTAATACGAGTAAAAATGGGCCGACTGGTCGCCGACTAATCGGCTTTCCCGACTAGTCGGTACATCACTATCATTTAAAGTGTGCAAGTTGCTTGTTGTTATTACACGTGTTTCTGTATGTGCGTATGGTTTTTAAAGCTCAATGTAGATGTACAGGGTGGTAGAGATATCGACGCGCAAAACTGTAACCATGAATTCAGCATGATTGTAGACCCCTAGTGTAGTAATATTTCATCGGTTATAAAAAACAAAATCTGCTGTTTTATAGAAAAGTGAAAACTTATGCGATCAAAATAATTATGAAACAGCTAATTGTTTTTTTAAACCGATGAAAAATTTCAACGCAGGGGGTATTTTTATTTTTTTTTCTATTGGGTGACAAATCATCAAATGACTTCTCTCGCTCTGGGTGGAGCAGGAGGGCGTGTCAGACTTTTACTGACTAAAATCCACCCGTGTTCCCTCAGCTGCCTGTGCCAGGGGCCGCGGTATCTCTTTCGAACAACCCGCACCCCTGGCAGGCATCGGCCCTTGCGGACCCCATCAGTTGATGCGGACATCTCTTTAAGGCGCGCGTGGAACACAACGCGCCATCGACCCGGGCTTGGTCATTACCGGACGGCGAGCTACCCATTACTCGCCGTCCGTAGCAGAAATATTTATTCTGGACTGTGGAGTTGTGTGAGTAGGCAGATATTTATAATGCAAGACTTGTTCAATATTTAATCGTCGCTTGTCTCGTCAGTTAGTTTTGGTATTTCTTCTATATGACATATTTGTGCCGCTACTTGTAATGCCGTCCACAGATGACCAGATATAATTTCACTCTTCTTGGAAACAGATATTGACGAACGAATCATGAAATCAGATATTATTGCCGAACTGTCCATAGGTATGAATGTATGCTCGTGACTGTGCTCACCTCTTCCCCCAACTCACTGGCCACTCTTTCAGCCAACCCCATAGCGGCCACTCGTCTGGGTTCCGACACTATAGCCAATGTCTGAGCGCCGCAGTGACGGAGTATGGCGGCCGGCGCACGCGTTGATTTACCGCAACCAGCTGCGCCAACTATGACTGTCACTCGGTTCTCTTTTATGGTTGATATTATATGGTCTCTAGAATTAAGAGTAGACAGAAAATGTAATATTGATTATTTTTTTAAAGTTGGGAATTTAAGGTAAGCCGCCAAGTTTCAATTTGAAGGTTAGTTGATTGAAAACAAAGTAACGAAACGGTGGCGACGGGACCCCTAGTGTGATTTGCAGTATCTGAATTTCAGTCTTATGTTAATGAGACCATAGCTGTTTTTCAATTCCCACCTATTGCTTTGTGCTGTTACTAATTGGGACAAAACTGTCGCTTGAAAATGTATATTATGCTAAGCTACGATAAATATCAAATTTCGAAAGTGGCAAAAAGAAAATAGTGTTCGTTAAGAAAGGGATGAATTATATCCTGACGCAGTAGCATCCACCTAAACCCCAGTTGACCGTCTTATTAGAAAACGCGATCTAACGTTAGTTCTAGCCTAAAGCTTTGAGTCAGTTTTTGCATTTTCAACTTTATTTGATTTGGATAATGTTCTTATTACAAAAATGGCAACGTAGCACTGGACTTAGTTTTCAGTTTTTTAAGTTAAGTTAAGTTTAAAGAACTGTATGTCGTTTTCTGGTAGGTTCTTATTGAAAAAACATGCTCGATGTTTTAAACCATACCTGTAAAAAACCTTGTTTTGTAATAAGACCGATGACGTTTTCATGCCCTTAAATATTTGAGTATATTAAAAACATTACAAAATGAATGAAGCCAGTCCAATATAATTGCCCTGGGCATAATGAAAGTGCAAGTATTTAAAAAGCAAAAGTGAAAATCCACTTTCGATTGCCAAAAATCTCGCGAACACTTTTACTGCTCCCAAACGTCACGCTGACGTATGCCGCGAAAGTTTGGCACAGCAAACGAAACCGAGAGTGATCGCGAAAGTATATGACGCGAAATACGTCTTCGAAAGCGTATGACGCGTTCTACGTAGTGCAGACGTAGCATACATCTGAATGACGTAGTAACAGCTGACAATCGAGAGTGAAACTTTCGATTTCATTTTGCTTTCGATTTCGTTGGCGTGACGTAAATGACGTTACCATCGTAGTTGCATTCGTTGAAGTTGTGACGTACATCTTCGTAGCTTACTTTAATGTTCTACTTTGTGAGTCGAGAATGAGGTTTTCTTATCACTTTTAATGGGTATTAGTGGAGCGAAAATAGTAAATAATTAAGTAAGTCGGTATGTGTTTTAAACAAAAAAGGAATGCAGGCGGAAAGTCTGAGCTATACAAGCAAGTGGGTCAAGATCCCAAGTACTGATAGGACGAGAAGAAAGAGAGACATGGACAAGGAACAAAATCATCTAAAATCCTTATCTACATATTAAAGTTACAGGCTTTCTCTAAAAAAAAGACCTTCACAAAATTTACAACGTAAGCACCTTTCCTAAACAAGTTCCAAACTAATTACGTCATGTTTATTGTCAAAACAAACTAGGAAACAAATGAGACACCAAAAATGTCTAAAATGCACTAAAAAATCAACAATGCACCAAAGACCCAGATTACACTGCACCGTCACACTTTCGGTCCTCAATTCGCGAAAATGCATTCGTTTTAAGTTCGAAAGTGGAATAGAAACTCTTTGGTCGGTCCAGTTTCTGTTAAAAGGAGGTCGCGATGTCTTCTTAATCTCGTATTGAGGTTATATCGCCGCTCACTTCGGCTTTCAATAGCCTTGGAGCTGATGAGAAGGGGAAAGTTGGTACTAGCTTTCCTGCGGGGTTTACATGCGCGATACAATTTTGTCGTTGGATCTTGCGCTGGCACAAGCCGTGGCGTATAGACATGACTCGATTTGAGCGAGATCCTGTGATGACAAAATTTTGTCATGCTGCCAATCTTGGCTTAGCTGATGTGGTTTTACTTTTTATTTTGTATAGAATTTCATAAAGATTTTATATTTTTACAATTATACATAGTTATTAGAAATAAAAGCAAAAAAAGGCAGGCCAGAGTACAGTTTACCTGTACCTAAATCACTGAAGATAATGAAGAAGTGTATGGTTGAAGTTTTTATTACAAAAAAATGCAGGTAACGTAGCAAATTATTTGCAAGTAATACTTTCATGAGGCGTCTTTTATACCCGTCATTATATTTTTTAGTTTAGCTCTAATGAGTGGAACAATGAGTCATGTACAATTCTAGCTCGAATCTATTAAGAACGGAGAACCAATTCCTAAAAAACAACTGTAAATTGAAAACACATTGACAAAATTAAATCTTCATTTTCTTTTTATAAATATACAGCAGAATAATGCACAAAACTGTAAAGATTTCAAAGTATGTCAACAACCGTTTCATACTGAGTTTAATAGCGGGTATTTAATATATTTGACCCAGTTTTGACTTTTCTATGACTATATTTTGGCAATAGGTACACTTCTGCCAAATTCCGGGAATCAAGGCGTGATGTTATGTCATGTATGTTATTTTGGAACTGCATGTATTAAATATCATCTATTTCCTCAAATATTCGAAGTCTACACTCAGTATTTTTGGGCTAGTAAAAAAAAAATATTTTTTCCTCATCGATTCCAATTTCTAATAAAATCCGAAATATACTGAAACCTACGTCATCATGACGTATTTTTTATTCAAATTTTCCCAAAAGAAAACTGACAAAAAAATTTGCAAGCGACATACTTCCCTCTTCCGACCTATTCTAAACTCTAACCTAAATAAAACTAATCTGTACCAAGACTCATCTGAAAAGGTCACCGAACAAGATGTCAAGGTCATTTCCCGGGTTTCGAGGGCACGGTATGAGGTCGTGGCCGCGAATTGAGGTCTCAAGGTCATGTATTGTAGGTTACGGGACAACGAGGTTACTTCGACAGGGAAGTGGTACAAGGTTTTTGGAATCGGAACGCTTTGGGGATACCTAAATGTGTCTATGTGTGAGTGAGTGTGACGTCAGGAAAGAGCACGTAGGTTAGATTGGATAAGGATATAAATGTATTTTATTTGAAGTAGGAAGTATACCTACTTGTTGAAATATTTTATATTTGGGTTTTTCTTGTTTTAATTAGCTTCTTAAGTATGAAGGTATCTTGTTTTTTTTGTTGGTTAGTGTTTTTTAATGCGACAACCAGTCAGGATATTTGTTTTTAAAATTAATGTGGTAAAATGGTACACCCTCCTGTGGTATTGGTATCAAAGTTAAAGGCTTGCCTAGTTCGAGGCCAATGTCAAAACATTCTACCTAGTCTTTTTGGCAATTTTTTATAATTATTAACTAGCTGACCCATGCTCATTTTGTTGGGCGGTGAACATTTTTATTTCACTCAATAGATTACGACACGGTCGCGGTTCTATACCTTTTTCGTATTATTTCTTTAACCATTCGTCCAAATTATATGCAGTAAAAGGAAAAAGTCTTTTGTTTTAAACACTTGACACGATAAATTTACTTATTTTGATAAGAATTTAAAGTGTCTGTGTCTGTCTGTGGCATTGTAGCTCCCGAAAGGATAAACCGATTTTGATTTTGTTTGAAACGTGAATTAGTCGGGAGTGTTCTTAGCTATGTTTAATGAAAATCGGAAAAGAAAATTTGAGCATCTTCCACGGGTCTGATCGAGTCGAAATTTGGTATTCTATTACTTCAATGATATTAGACGAACGCAGCAACCTGGAACTGATGCTGGAATGATGACATCACGTGGAATTTCCAGGATACCAAACTTCGTCACCAACAAACAGCAGAAGTATCGTGTTTGGGCTCATTAAAAAGGTCTCAATGAATAGGTTATAGATAAATGGTGATCAGGATGGAGTAGTAACGAGGAATGGGGATAAATTATTAACAAATTTCACTGTGGGAAAAGCACATGGACATCTGTCGATCGGAGCGTGTTTACTAGGTATTACTATATTAAGTTTGAAAAGTAGGAAATAAAAGTTAAATTTAAAATTTTAAAAAAACCCTCGACCTAATCAAAAACGTCTAAAAAATAAACAAATAAAATGTATTCGCCTTTAAAGTTTAATAAGAAGTTGTTGGTAGTATTTTGATCAAAGCATTGTCATGTCGGGGGACGTTCAATGAAAACGCCAAACAGACGGATAACATTTATAGTAACCGTATCAATAGAGTATTTTCCAGTTTAATAAAAACTATTTTAATTTGAAGACTGGGACGATAGATTTACCAGCAAAATAAATATAAATTTATTTACTTATATCCATTTTCTCAATTAAAAAAAATATGTAAAAAAACTTTTTCAGTTAAACGGTTTTATGTTAAACATACATTGCAATGTTTAAGATAAATGTACTAAAAACCAAAAAATAATAAAATAGATACAGTCGTGGGAATTATAAACATATGCATAGACTAGACTAAAATAAAACCGTGGGGCACGTCAATTGTCTACAAATTATCGACTTAATGTGCGATAGAAGAATCGTTTAATTCGTCGTTAAAATAGGCAGTTGGCCCGCAGACGGTGAGGAAATTACTTACTATTTTCTTGCTCATGGAAATTCCAATAGTTATACACTCCATGTAAATAAAAGAGATGTTTCAACTAGTTTATCGTTGGACATTCACACTGCTGGCTGGCGAGGAATCGTTTCACTGCTCGTAGTTTGTCTTTAATCGACAAACAAAACATATGATAAAAGTACTACTCGCTCACCACTATGAAACCCTAAAACTCGCTTATAATCGAGCTTGCTAGCTTGTTTCCACATTCTAGCCCTACTTATCACACGTCCATCGTTGTCGGTTGAACAACTGCCTAATTATAGTGTAACATTACAAAACAAACATTTTAATCAACGATTGTAGACAATTGACGTGCCCCACGGTTTTATTTTAGTCTAGTCTATGCATATGTTTATAATTCCCACGACTGTATCTATTTTATTATTTTTTGGTTTTTAGTACATTTATCTTAAACATTGCAATGTATGTTTAACATAAAACCGTTTAACTGAAAAAGTTTTTTTACCTATTTTTTTATTTTCTAGTTTTTCGTTTTTATTTCGCATTCTGTTCATTTAGTGCTTCATTATTGCAAGGTTTGTTGCCCGTTAGTTTATTGCAGTCCAACTCCTCTATACGTAGTCCCTGCAAAGATCTTACTCTACTAAGAGCCACGTAGGCTTGACCTTCTTCAAACAGTTTCGCACCTAAGTATACGACTGCGTGATCCACAGTGCTGCCCTGCATTTTATGTATTGTAGAAGCCCATGATAGTATTAAAGGCAACATTCTTCTTTCAGCCGTCCCGTAATTGTACTTAGCTGGAAACTGTATGGCTTTCGGGTGTATAAGATGTACTCCGTCTCTTGCGAAATCAATTCGGACGGAAGGTACATCTGTTGCATACATCTGAGTTCAAAGAAATTGAGGCCAAACGATTTCGTTGATGTACATTTGTGTATATCGCTGACGTTGCTTTTTTAACCTGGCCTCATATTGCTCAGGTGTTTTTGACGCTAATTGTTCCCGTCGTTTCTGTAATCGACTATTTCTATCACCTTCACTTTCTTTAGCTCGTTTTGCTTTATACTTTTCTTTCGCTTTTTGAAGCCTTCGTTTACGTTGTGTTGCAGTTTCTGTTTTATTTGTGTTTGTATTTTTTATATTTTTTTTTACCATTTTGTTCCCACGAGTAATGGACATTTAAACGGTCGACCCCCCCAGAGGTCCAATAAAGGGGCAAGGCTATGTACAACAAGATGCGCCTGAGTCTTGAGGGGAAAACGCTAACGACATATCATTTTTATCCACCCTAATGCCATACAGTTCTCGGCGCGTTTTAACCTTTCACCTTAACTTGGGTGGTGTACCGCTAACGACGTATCATTTTTAGCCACCCTAACGCCACACAGTCCTCAACACGATACAAAATCTTGACTTGGGTGGTGGATTCAGGCTGGATTAATCAGATACCTAAATTACAGATTCAATTTCTAAATTTAAATCTTATTATTATACGCCATTTGGTGGCTGCGCCCATCTTAAATATTGAGGTTGTATAGTGCACTGTATTCTTCTTGTCAAGCCCTTTTATTTGATACCCATATTGGTGGGATTGATAAAAAATTGTTATCAGCCATTTGGTAGCGGCGGCCATCTTAGATTTTAATTTTGCATAGTAAATTGTATTCTACTTGTTGAGACCTTTCATTTGATACCCATGTTGATGGGATTGATAAAACCTAAGTTATCCGCCATTTTGTAGAGGCCGCCATGTTGGATTTTAATTTTATATAGTACATTGTATTATACTAGTTGAGCACTTTCATTTGATACCCATATTGATGGGATCGATAAAACCTACGTTATCCGCCATTTTGTAGCGGCCGCCATCTTGTATTTCAATTTTTTATAGTATATTGGATTCTGCTTGTTGAGCCCTTTCATTTGATACCCATATTGATGGGATTAATAAAACATAAATTATCCGCCATTTTGTAGCGGCGGCCATCTTGAATTTATAATGATAATGAATAAACATAATTGTATTGTCACCAAAATCCAAAGTGTATACAAAATTTCAGATTAATCGGTTGACAGGAAGAGGGTGAAATTTGAATTACTAAATTTGACCCAAGATTAATAAATAAAACAAACGGGGTGAGCTAAATAAAACCGTTTAAAAACTATTAAAATCAAATATATTTTTCATTGTTTTGAATTTACTGCCAAAACGCTCCTTACGATGACTGTTTATCACGTGACATCGTGACTCTTTGTGTAACCGGCACCGGTACAAATACTTAGTTTGGCGCAGTTTTAGAAATATTTGTGCACAGAGGCACCGCACACCAGTAATATCACTTTGTATGCATTAAAAATCTTGTTTATTATAAACTCGACGTTCACTTGTTTACTTACTAAGTACTTTAGTTTACACAAAGTTGACGTCATGTGTGGTCACGTGATAAAAATTATCGTAGGGAGCGTTATGGCGGTAAATTCGAAACAACGAAAAATACAATTGATTTCAATAGTTTTTAATTGAGAAAATGGATATAAATCAATTTACTTTTATTTTTCTGTTCCATATTTCGTCCCAATCTTCAAATTAGAATAGTTTTTAATAAATTGGAAAATACCCTATTGACCGTGGCGTATAAAGATGTTTAGGAGAACATGTTATTAAATAAAATGTTAAGTTTGTTTTTGGGATAAATTCATCCCAACTACGGAATCCTCTCTCTCTCTCTCCGTCCTGACACGCACTTGATCGTTTTTTTTTGTCATTGTTTTAGTTTTACAGATCAAGTTACTAAGTAATTATTTTTTTCACTTGCCGCGTAGCAGTTAATTATCGTTTTAGTGTGATTAATATTTCTAGGAAAGCAAAAATAAACGTGGTTTCATTTAAAGCGAATTGAGGTCGTTGAATTCCGTTTTGTATGTCAGTTTTGGACGAAAATTGAGGACAATGTACTGGGGAAAAGTTATACGATAATGGCTTTTAGAAATAAAATGACTACCTACAGATTACGAGGAAAAAGAATTTCAGCTTGCTCTTTATAGGGAAAACCGCTAAAAACATCATAATTCAATACAGAACACTCAAAGTAAATGGATGTGTTATATTTTGTTTTATGTCACAACGCCACCTATGAGCAATTCAATGAACTAAGCTGGTCTTAACAATATTATGAAGATGCGGCGATAGATGTCACTATAATGAGTTGCCTACCATCACAGTTTGCAACTATTTGACGAAGATTTTTTTGGTTCGAGTTCACAAAGATTTAAATCGTAGATTCGTCCTACTTCGTCAAACGATGGTTTCTTTTTTTTTTTTGGGTGGGAAATCATCAAATAACTTCTCCCGCTCTGTGTGGGCGTGTCAGACTTTTACTGACTAAAACCCACCCGTGTTCCCTCAGTTGCCTGTGTGCCAGGAGCCGCGGTATCTCTTTCGAACAACCCGCACCCCTGGCAGGTCAAACGATGGTTACGTGTCTATTTCGTTTTGACACCTCTGACACACACAATGTCGCAAAGGCTTTACTTGATTGTCATGGTAACGCCATTATTGTTAACTGAGCTCGCCTGACACACCCTCCTGCTACACCCAGAGCGGGAGAAGTTGATGATTTCCCACCCAAAAAAAACCCTTTTCACAATGGAGTCTTTTTCACGCATCTTATTACGGTGAGGCCAAATCTAACGATTTTATGCTAAGTCCAGAATCTACTATTTTGGTGGGTATTTCTGCTATTCTGCTAAAATCGGCCGCCCACAAAGTGGGCCGATGACCTTTTGAAGGCCGCAGGAATCCGCTGGATGCGGGAAGCACAGAAGTGTCGGTCTAAGTGGCGGAGCTTGGGGGAGGCCTATGTCCAGCAGTGGACGTCTTTCGGCTTAAATGATGATGCTGATAAATATAAATACTTACCTATATTCATCGATGGGTAGCGGTGTTAATTCTGCATCGTACTGTTCAAACGTCTGCTTTAAAGCACGGCTTCTTTTCGCCAGTGAACTGGTTGATGGCGTCGATACTTTCCAACCATAAACGGGGTGGACATGTTGCTTCAATTCTGTATTGTAAATGATTTTAGCACTTAAAATACTTTAGTTACTATTGAGAAGGATTTGAGTATTGTTTGCATTGAGGTTTAGACCAATCGGGGGCGACTACCGAGATGTCGATCCTAAACAAATTGGGATAGGGGCAAGACAATGATGATGAGCGGATGCGCATTCGCATTGTTCCGTGTGGTGCCGGACGTAAAGAATAGCACCATTCCATCTCTTCCCGTGGGTGTCGTAGAAGAAGACTAAGGGACTTATTAGAGAATGGGCAGCAGCGTCCTCTATGCATTCTACCACCATACTGCGATCGCCAACCCGCCTGCCAAGCGTGGCGATTATGACAAGCCCCCCAAATTGGGGGAGGCCTATGTCCAGCAGTGGACGTCTTCTGGCTGAAATGATAATGATGATGAATGCGCATTCTATCAAATTGGAATTGTGTAAACAGAAATAGAGCTTTTTTTTTGTTGGTCTATTCATACTAGAATGTCAAGAAAATAATGTATTTTTTCACTTGTTTCGATTCTTCGTTTCTTTGCTTAAACCCACCTTTATAATGTTGTTGGTACAATAAGAAACATTTTCAGTAGAAAATGTGGCCAAATTTTTTCCTGGCATCCAGTGTTGCCCGATGTAAATGACTACCAATATTTCACATGGAGCGACTGCCCATGTGACCTCCACAACCCAGTTACAAGGTAACATGCGTGTTATCCCTTGGGAAGACTGGTTGTCTGAATTTCGGGACAGACTAAACTTACGGGGTGTACTCTGCCAAATCGAATGTCAATTGATCGACCACTATAAATCGAACGTCTAAATACTCGAACGTTCATAATATCGAATGGTTAATAAATCGAACATTCAATATATCGTACACTCAATACATCGAGTGTTCAAAATATCGAATGTTTGTTTGATCGAGCGTTCAACGCATCGCATATTCATTCTATCGAAATATCAATATACTGAATAGATACTTTTTTTAGAGAATCACATTTTAATTTTATTAAATAGATGATGGTTAGTAAATTTTGTGTTTTTCTTGTATTCTAATTGTGTGTTAATCTTTAAAACTACGCAACGGATTTTGATGCGGGTTTTTTTAATAGATAGAGTGATTCAAGAGGAAGGTTTATATGTACACCGACCTCCACGCGGGCGAAGCCGCTGGCAAAAGCTAGTAACCTACAAAAAAGGACTTTGATTTAGTGGGCCCACAGCCTCCTACTACCAGATGGAGCAGTACTTACTTAGGAGTGTACAACAACCATAGACCCCTAAACTAGTAAGAAGATTATTACTTGCCTGAAGTTTCGCTCAGAGTTAATTCATCTTCAGAGAAATCATCTGTAACAAAAATATTTTAAGGTTTTATGAAATACACACAACACAGTAACAGTTTTTGTTTTTCAAAGAATTGTATGGATCTCTTTAACAAAACAAAAATGATTTCATGTAAAGTCTATTCAAATTCTTGTTTCCAATTGATGTTGTATCCACTTTCACAAGCACACAGGCAACTGAGGGAACACGGGTGGGTTTTAGTCAGTAAAAGTCTAACACGCCTTCCTGCTCCACCCAGAGCGGGAGAAGTTATTTGACGATTTCCCACCAAAAAAAAACCCTGTTTCCGCTTCTGGGACACAGGCCTCCTCTCTATGATCTGTGAGACGGAAAGAGATTTCCACTCTCGAAGATCTACGAATGATAGCCGGGACCAACGGCTTAACGTGCATTTCGAGGCATGGTGGGGTGTTGGTTTTGCAGATTTCCATTTTGTTCTTATACAATTCAAAATTACTTGAAGTTGTACCGCAAACTTAACTTTATGCCTGGGTACTAAAGTTGTTCCTACATATCGTCTGCTTACGGGTAAAAAGTAATAAGTGCAGTCTGTGTCATTTCGAGTAAATGACATTTCAAAGTTTATGTTTTAATTTGATCTATTTTAAACACATTAATTTAAAAAACTGTTAAAGCAAACTGTCAAATCAAATCAAATCAAAAAGTCATTTATTCAAACTAGGCTGAGAGTCAGCACTTTTTGAACGTCAAAATTACATAAGACAGTCCCCCCAAAACGCCCGCCCTTCACCACTTCCTAGTGCTTTAGCTGGGAAGAAGAAGTGGCGCAACAAACTCCCCAGCAGCACAGCTGTCTGTTAAGTTAGAAGAACTTGATTCTATACAATAGTGGGTAATTAACATTACGAAACAAAAACATTAAATTTGCCATAACTCAGCTAGCACAGGCTTATATACCAACAAAACATTGAAAACATAGTACAGGCAAATAAAATAAACCAACACATGAACTAATATAATTATATAACCTGTCAGTAGTCAAGCTAATACTGGTGAAAGAACATGAACATTGTCTTGAGTTAATCACAGCGACCAACAATTATTATCGTTTAAGTAGTCGTTGACAGAATAGTAAGCCTTTGAACAGAGGGTGGATTTAACTTTAACTTTAAACGCATTAAAATTCAAATCTAGCAAAGAAGAGGGGAGCTTGTTATAAAAAGTTATACCAAGACCAACAAAAGAGTTATGAACCTTATGAAGCCGGTGAAAGGGAACACGTAGTTTGTCCTTATTTCTAGTATTAATATTATGAATATCACTGTTTTTAGTATACAAGTGTATATTTTGCCTGATATATAAGATGTTGGCCAAGATGAATTGCGATGCGACCGTGAGAATCCCAATATCCTTAAAAAAATCTCTCAGAGAAACTCTAGCACCTAGTTGGTAAATGGCTCGAACAGCTCGTTTTTGAAGAACAAAAATATTTTGAATGTCAGCTGCTTTGCCCCACAGCAGAATGCCGTAGGACATAACACTATGAAAATAACTAAAATAAACTAACCGAGCTGTATCAACGTCAGTGTATTGTCTTACTTTTCTGACGGCGTAGGCAGCCGAACTGAGCCTTCCCGCTAGGCTTGATATATGTAATCCCCACTGAAGTTTGGCATCTATTGTTAAGCCCAGAAAAACTACCGAGTCTACAGTTTCAAGCACCTCATTTTCTAAGACGATGTTAGGTCCTAGATTCTTAACATTCGGTAAGGCGAACTTGATACATTTCGTTTTCTTGGCATTGAGAACTAGGTTATTTGTGGTAAACCAATCCGTAACCATTGAAAGTGCACTGTTTACGTCGTCAAAATCTTGTCTGTTCCTGTCTACTTTAAAGATAAGAGAGGTATCATCAGCAAACAGCACAACGTCACAGATACTCTTTAAATAGTATGGTAAGTCATTAATATACACTAAGAATAAGAATGGTCCTAGTATTGAGCCTTGAGGTACACCTAACTGAACTGGTAGCCCGGAAGATTTCACACCATTAACATCTACACATTGGTGCCTATTTTGCAAATAAGAACTTATTACATTGAGAGCTTCGTTTTGAACACCGTAATGACGTAGTTTACGCAATAGCGTGTCATGGTGCACGCAATCAAAAGCTTTGGAAAGATCACAGAAAACTCCAATAGCATTTTGTGAGTTTTCCCACGCGTTAAAAATGTGTTTCAGCAGAGCAACACCCGCATCTGTAGTCGAACGACCTTTTGTAAAGCCATATTGATCATCATGAAGTAGGCTATTTAAATTAAAATGTCTTAGCAACTGCTTGAGTATTAACTTTTCAAATATTTTACTAAATGCAGGTAAGATAGAAATAGGCCTGAAATTACCAACGTTATTTTTATTACCTGATTTAAATAATGGTATGACTTTACTACTCTTCATGAGGTCAGGAAAAGATCCTAAATCAACACATTTATTAAAAGTAACAGCTAAATAGGGGGCTACGATGTCGATTATATTACTTAAAAGCTTAATGGAGATGCCCCAGTAATCTCCAGTGTTTTTAGACTTAAGTGTGTTAAATATGTTAACTACATCCACAGGCGTTACATGTTCGAAACTAAATAAGCGACTACATTTAGGCACACTACTGTGTAAAATATTTTCAGCTTTAGACGGGGACGAATTTAAGGAGCGAGTCGTAGTAATAGGTATATTAGCAAAAAACTCATTAAATGCCTCAGCTACGTCAGCAGCTTTATCAACTAATTTGTTGTTAACCATAATCTCTAATTGTTTATCCTGTTTAACCGATTTACCCGTTTCATTGTTAATAATTTTCCACGTGGTTTTTACTTTATTATTAGACTTTTTAATAGTATCGCTTAAAAATTTAGATTTAGCAAAAGCACAGATCTTTTTAAATAATTTTGAATAATTTCTGACATACTCTAGAAAAGGACTATCAAACCTGTATTTTTTCAAACCATATAACTCGTATAGTCTCGCTCTACTTTTATAAATACCTGGACTGGCCCATTGGTTGAAGCCAACGGAGGTGCCGTTAATGTCAATGGTTTTGGTCTTGAAAGTAGACTGGAATTCTTTATGCACTACATCAAAAAGGTCTCCATAGATTTCATTAGGATTCTCATGATCTATTATAGATGGTGTAACTATACGAGCTATATTATTTTTAAATTTGTTGCAACGACTAGCTGTATAAGGCCTGCATTCCATTTTATGCGGCTTTTTATGTAAGGGCAAAGGGAAGCTAGCTAATAATCCGCAGTGGTCTGACGTTAAGTCACTTAACACTAATTTATTTTTGGCATCATAATCACTAAATATATTATCAAGACAAGTCGACGAAGATGCCGTGATCCTAGTAGGTTTAAATTAAAGGATCTAAACAGATTGAGAAGTCTAATACTTATTGGAGTAACATCTAAAATATTAACATTAAAATCTCCACATACAATTATACATTTATTACTTGATTTTAATTTATTGAGTGAATCCTCCATTACCGATTCGAAACGAATAAAATCCCCAGAGGGGGGGCGATAAACGCAAATTATCACGTAACGCTCGAGTTCAACACAAGACAACTCAATAGTGCGCTCGATGGAAAGATTAACTAGATCTAAACGTTGTTTACATTTCAACTTGTTGGAAACAAAAACTAAAGATCCACCGCGAATAGCACTTTTCCTCACAAATGCACTTTGCACGGTAAAAAAATCATCGTTGAAACACACTATTTCATGCTCCTTCAACCAGTGTTCGGTCAAACATAATACCTGAACATCGTGGTTTTCGATAAATAAACTTAACTCTAGCTCTTTGCCGGACAGACCCTGCATATTTTGATGTACAACATTCAACGTATGCGGCGTACCCGTTGTCGCACCTAATTGTTTAAACTACTAGGTGTGTCAAACTGCTGCAACTGTTGCACTAATTACCCTTCTTTTAAGATATGCTCTTATCTATATAATGTTTACAAAATGTGAGAAGATATCATTTTTACAAACTTATTATCTCAGCAGCCATTGGACATTGCATTTTTTGATTTTACCAGTAGATAGCCCGTAAAAAATTACACGTGACTGCATTTTTAACTCGATTTAGTAAAAAAATGTATTTATCTTGTTTTACCAGTAAGCAGACGATATATACCTTTTGTTTACATGTTTGGAAAGTAAATTGCGAACGTAATTTAGATTGCTTACCTTCATCAATAGTAGAGTCTTTGGTCAAAACGGCAGGTGTCTGTAATATTTTATGTCGAGCTTCTTTGAATGTGGCTTCATAGATATCCTCTGAAACAAATGCAATGAAATAGCGAAACAAAAAAAAAAGAATGTTATGTTAATTCGTAAATTCATAATACAGACATGATCATTTAAATTTCAGAGAAAAACTTTCTCTAGTTGCGATGACAGATGAGCAACGAGCTAGCGTATATTTTTAAATAAGCGTTGTTACGCTTAATTGGTCCCAGTCGTGTTCTGACATCGCGTCGAATTGCTAGTCTCGCGACAAATTTATTTTTTTGTAGCTATGCCGAACTGTTCCATTTTGGAGCGCAAAAATGATAGTAGGAGAATAAATCTTAAAAATGGAGGTGTTTCGTATCATCGATAGGTACGGTTTTATTTGTTTTCTAATAAAATCTTAGTTAATTTTAATTTACTCATAATGTATTATAACGTCTAGTTAAAATCAACCTTATACGATTAAAATAAAGTTTATTTTGGATTTACTGTATTCACTATTTCGTTCTAGAAAGTACTTCGCTACTCAATTTGTGATGTAGTCAGGTCGGATTGTGGTTTTATCGATGGATATCTATAAAAAAAATAGTCATTTAATATTTATTACAGAATAACATTACAATACAAATGTAGGTTGCTTAACATTTATACACAAAATTTATTTTCAGAAGTGTAATAAGTTGCATAGATGCTTTAGAGCAAAAATGTAATCAAAATTTTACATAATAACGTAATTATTATAATTATTTTATTTTCAAATAATACTACGTCATTCTTCCTACAGTTTTATTACTGAACTCCCAACAAGACTTACCCGATTTCTGGTTTGATTCGAAAAGGTATCTATCGATATCGATAATGTTATTCAAAATTCAATGTATTCTGCACTGGTGTGACCTTGGTCGAGTAGCACTAGATATCGATATACGACACGAATGTCAACCTTATCGTTATCACAATTAAGTCTAAAATTGCGACCACTGAGAATACTGCTATCTATGGTCGTGTAGCGGAATTTCCTCGGCAATCGAATCTAGTTATCCTATCTTTAGAGCATGCATCTGTGGCTTATGCTAGTTTTGACTAAAAGTAAAACGACAAATCAAACGAATTGTTTATTTGTAGTGCATTATATGATTATCGGTTTATTTGTGTGAGTTTGGCGACAACGGTTCCTATAGTAATTTTGTTGCACCGCCTGTTTTTTCTTTTCCGTGAGTAACACAATATCACTAGGTAAGACTGGTTCCCAGATTTTCGGGCTTTGTACTACCCGTGACGGCTGTCAAAGATTTTAGAACTACCAACTAAGATAATACAAAGACAAACCTACTTATCCCATTTTCATAATCCTGCCAAATTTTCTGGACGCGTTCCATGGACTTCTCGCTAATAGAAGCATGTATTGATTCATTATTTATTGTTTTCTTTATATCTTGAAGAACTGCTTTTTCATATACAGGATGTCCTTTACTGTCTATTCTGTTGTTTGTAAAGAGCCAATGGATAGCTTGAGTCGCAGCTTTTTCAGCGGCCTTTCGTTTTGATATTGCTGTGCTGTGGATAGAAATTAAATATAATTAACCGGTTGAATGCTATTACCAAAAAAATTTAAAAATCATAGTGACTGACTGAAGATGATGACTTGCGTGGATCCACGTTATATACATACAAAGGGTTATGTAAATGAAGTTATATTTTTTTAAATATTTAAGTCCATACAGATTAGACTGTGACGCTGGCAGAATAGTCGAAACCGGCTCAATTGCCAAAACGGAAAAAAAAATTACACTGTCTCGTGGCTCTAGTTGTTACAAGCATCATGCTGAGCGTGAAGACCTAGGTTTGAGTCCCAGGTTGGACACTGTTATTGGATTTTTGCATCAGGGATTTCTCTCAGTAGCAGTCCGGATTTGTGCCCATGATTGGGCATTGTTGATGGCAATTGGCTCACCCCCTATAGCATGGGACTTAAAATAACTAGGGACAAGTAGGTGTACTGTACATTAGAGATGGGTCGTCGACGTATTTGGCGTCGACGAAACTAGACCGTCCGATTTCGTTTATCGACTAGTCGATCAACTAGTCGAATTCGTCGACTAGTTTACGCTTTAACTTTGTAAACTTTGCGACGGAGTCTACGGCGGCGTCGAGGCGCAGCGGTGACGTAGGCGGTAGACTAGTCTCCCGCCGGCAGAACGTCAAAAAATCAAACAAGATGAAAGCATAACAAACAAGTAGAAACCGGTTTGTCTCGCATCGTCCAACCAGTCCATCACCTTTCTTTTTCGCACACGCGAAACTACCATAACGGCATCCTTTTCTTCACGTAACACAATAATTTTATTAGACTCGTGCAAATATCAACTCCCACCTGCTAGATTTGAAGTTCAAATTTGTTTGCACGATTATTTTATTTCAACGGACGAATGAATCGAGTACGTTCTCGCGTCGGTCGTCGCGTTCTGAGTTTAAGTTAAGCCGCCCAAGGCGTCTACGGATTCGACTAGTCCACTGATTATCGGTGAACGGTCGATTCGTTCATAGTCAGAACACAGGCCTGATGTTATTTACTTAAAAAAACACAATTACCTTTCAAACTTCGCTTTCTCCGGCCAAACAAACACATAAGTACAAGTCCAGTCATTACTCTGTGTGCTCTTCTTTCTTCCTTTAGGAGCGATGCTGCTTTGTTTGTAATGTATCTCAAATATCTTGCTTGGAGTCTTAGTTATGAGCTCGTTCAACGTTACTCTTGGTAGAGGGAAGAGGTCTGTTATGTTCTTTTGTACTGGAAAATAGGAAGTTGAAATTAGAGCAACAGAAAAGTAAAGTTTTAACACCATAAATTTCAAACAATAAACACGGGATCCAGGAAAGAATGACATAAGATTAGTGATGTGCATGTGTGATTAGTTGTAGTCGGCGATTAGACGTCGACTAGTCGGCCCATTTTGCGGCCCATATGGTTCAAAATGTAAAAGACGGTGATTAAAATGAAAGTAAAATCTTTACTGTTATTATTTTTATTATAGAGTCAGTTTTACAGTCTACTTTCAGTACAATCTAGAATATTATAGTAAATTAGGATAGGAAGAAACGCCGGCTCGCACGTTAACAGGTTGACGTGATCTACACGGATTTCGAAAAAGCATTCGATCGCGTGGATCGTGTGGATCGTGTGGGTTTCAGCCAGCCCACCTCCCTCCAGAAGTTTGCTATAACTCCTGGTCTGTTGAGAATATCCATTTAACATTTGGGTGCCCCGAGGGTTTCTGGGCTACGCCTGTGCATTCGAAAAGCACATGCGCAACGGTTTCCTCGGCGTCCATGCAAGCCCTGCACAAGGGTCTGTCCGTTATGCTATTGTGTAGAAGTGTTTGTTTAGCGGGCAGTGTCCTGTGATGGTTCCAGTCACCAGACGTAGGTCTTTCCTGTCCAGGCGTAACAGACGTCCGGTCCGCCTGCCATCCAAGGATGGCATTGCTTCCCTGGACTGCCTGCAGCCCGGTGTCAGGGTCCACCAGCTCTCGGCTTGTGTGTGGGTGTATTCCTGAAGCCACCTGCGTAGTTGGTTGAAGGGGATGGGCACGATGAGCTCAGGTCCACAGACTGACGCGCTGGATGCCCTCCTAGCCAGTTCGTCAGCAGCATCGTTGCCTAATGATCCGCTGTGTCCTTTTATCCATTGCAGTGTCACAGTGTTGCGGTCGGCAACTGTTACTCTTTCTAGTGCGTTGTGACATTCTAGTTTTAAACTCGATGTAATGTATTTTTTCCGTAGGGATTGGAGAACTGAAGCCCTGTCGGAGAGTAAACGTATGTGTCCGTGACCCTCCTGGCTTCTAAGGCGTACGCCGCTTGTATAATGCCCACACATTCCGCTTGGTATATGGTTTTGAACATTCCCAGCGGGCCGGATAGGTTTATGTTAAGATCTTGTGAGAAAACTCCGACTCCGGTTCCGGAGTCGGTCTTTGATCCGTTAGAGTAGACTCTTAGCTCATCCGGGCCTGAGTGATCGTTCTATTCTTCTATGAGTACTACGTTGTAGTGTCTCTGGAAGTAGTGCAATTATGGGGTTTTATCACAGGGTGATGCCATCATTGGTTATCGTTTGATCGCATCTCCCTTAATGCGTGTGTGCCTGACTCTGGAGTCTTTGCTAAGGGTTCCCGCTATGTGTGCAGTGCGGGTTGTTGACCCGAGGTACACATAACCCATCCACCCAAAACCTAACCCATAACCCATCTAAGGGTTTGTCTAGACCTGTCGAATGCGCCGCTCGCGAGCCGCTTGCGAACTGCGCGTGTGCATTTCATATTCGTACGCAGCCTCTGCGCCGTCCGCGCGGAAGCTACGCGCCGTACTCGAGCGGCGCGGGAGTCAAGCCTTGCTGGAGTTGCACGAGGGCGGCGTACCACACGTAGGCTGACCCCGCACGAGAGAAACACACGCGCAGTTCGCAAGCGCCGGATTTGCCAGGTCTGGGCGCACCCTAACCCAAACCCATCCCATCCCATCTAACCCATTTGGGAAATACGGGCATTATTTTGTGTGTTGTTTTTGTCTCAAAAGTTAGTCTACATTTGGACAGCCGTAATTGAGTGAACCCCACTGCGTTCTTGGGAAACCAATGCTGGGTGCTGTTTTATTAAATATCTAGTTACACCAAACATGGTTTTATTTACTTACCTTTTTCATGCTGAACAGTCAAATTACCAACGTCACCATCTAATAAGCCTTTTGAATACCATTTTCTGTGTAACGGTAATATATTTGTGATATTACATCTCTGTTTGATACATCCATGATTGAATAAATACTTATTTTGTACACAGGCTGCTAATCCTGGAATGAAAAATAAATAATGTTATGTCAAAGTGTAAGCTAGGTCTTCGTCATAGAGGTCACAGACAGGGCCTGGATAGAGCTACCAGCTCATGTGCTTCTAAACTGCCAGGTGGTCAAAACATACTCAGTAAAGTACTTTGATAACCAAGGTGTCCTCCGTGAGATTGTTAGTAACACCAAGGTGTTGCTGCCCTTGTTGAAGAATCTGGGGTGGATCAAATAATCAATTTGCCCACCCGTATGCAACATACAGGCATTGATGTGGAGTTGCGGGCACCAACCCTTATTTCCTATTACCTAAGATGGGTGGATGAAATCAGAGCTATAGCGGGTGGCACATGGACAAGGTTGTCGAGGCAGAAAAATTAAATTGATCAAAATGAACTAACTAAACTAAACAAAAGTACTTGTTTTGTTTTTTGAACAGTGATAGGAATTAAAAAAATATATTATGTGTAACCAATATTTGTAACTATAACTGAATAAAGGGTTATTATTATATTATGGAAGCACTGTACTGTGCTTTTCTCAAAAATTATGCATTTGCTAGCTGTGACATTTGTGGAAGTGATAATACATGAAGAGAAATATGCTAAAAAAAAAATGCTTCTCACGGAGCCTTATTTATTATTATGTTAGTGCAGGAACACTGCTTCCAAACTGGAAACCAATAAGTGCACCCCAACATAGTTAGAAAAATACTAGGAGATGATGTAAGTGCAAGATACAGTAAGACTTTAATTGAAGACTTTATTTCAAAAACCACCTTTGTCAAAATTCCATGTTATGAGTTAGTTACACCGTCTTGTAGAGGAATTTGTAAGCTTTCTGATTATATTTCATATAAACATGTTATGTCATGAGAAATTTAATTTTATTCGAACAACGATACACAAGGAATAAATGATTTTACAACAAATAAAAGCAAATTGCATGGCGTAACTAACTCGTAATATGGGATTTGACAAGGGTGGTTTTTGAATTAAGGTCTTCAATTATATCAAGGATTACAGTCAATCTACTGAGGTACTAGGTAATATAAATTACTCCTCTCCGAGACAAGCCCAAGTATAAAAAAAGGTTTATTGCAGAAACTTGTGTAACATTTACGGTAAATCTTACCTCCTTTTAAGTAAAATATATAGGTACATATTTTACTTAAACGCTCTCACGCTTAATCTCCTAGCACAGGTGTGCTAGGAGATTAAGCGTGAGAGTAGACAATAAAAAATATAGTATGGTTGCATCATGTTCTACCACATTTATTAATGAAAAAAATGTTTATAATATAACACTTACCGCGAAATTTGGTGTCTGATGAAAATATATTTGAAGCAGCATTATTTACTAATAATCGTCTCCATATATTTGTTCTCGCAACGTAATTCTTACAAAAAAACATTTTGAAAAAGAAATGTAAACAGAGGCTACTATGAGGTTATTTTATGAACTTAATTATAATAATAACTTTGCACATGATAGTTTCCAATCGTACAGCTAAATAGTTACGTAATGTTGAAGCTTTGAAGAATAGACTAACGACGAAAGTAAGTTAATTTTACATATTATTTATACACTCGAAAATGTATTGCGGTAAATTCCCGACCACTAAGACAATGACAGCCGTCCAGAAAGATTTTTAGGTTACTGAAACGTCAATGTCGCCTGTCACTGTCAAAAAGTGTTGCCTGATGCCTTTTTTTAATCCGTTTGTCGACCTTTGTCCATGAGAAATACGTAGATTGAGAAAGATTATTTAGAACAATAAAAAAAATCTATATTTATGAGCTATGTGAAGCTCCAAATAGCTCTTATATAAAGATTGAAAAAGTACAAGTAATACTACTTGTAGTACTTGTACTTACTACTACTTCAAGTAAGATGATAAATAAAATCGAATTTAGGTGAAATTTGGCAAGGGCAAGGATAAAATCAGTAAAAGATTCATCTGCTTATTTTTGCGAACGCATTTAGTACCAAGATGCGATTTGATGACTTTGGGATCCACTACCGGAATCATATCACACATTCGTATTCTTTGCGCGGTTGGGTTAGGTGTTGTAACATGGCTCCGCACATGGTTAGGGTTTTTTTTTCTGAGGGTGGGAAATCATCACATAAATTCTCCCGCTTCGTGTGGAGCAGGAGGGCATGTTATAGGTACTTTTACTGACTAAAACCCACCAGTGTTTCCTCAGTTGTCCGGGTGCCAGGGGCCGCGGTATCTCTTTCGAACGACCCGCACCCCTGGCAGGCATCGGTCCTTGCGGACCTCACCAGTTGGTACTGTCATCTCTTTGAGGCGCGCGTGGAACACAACGCGCCGTCGATTCGGGCTTGGTACTTACCGGTCAGCGAGCTACCCATTACTCGCCGTCCACAAGCTCGCGCCTACGGTGGCCGGGAATCAGCCTAGGATTCCAACGCCCAGGGCGTCTCCTACGGCGACTAAGGCCGTGAGGGTGTATATGCTGCCTCTCCCTAACGTGCGCCGCCTCCCTCTTCGCGAGCATCACTGCTTCACAGAAGGAGGTGACGGCTACCCAAGCACTCTTTAAAAAAAAAGAAAAGAAAACGTTGCCCTACACTAGGAATTACTCCTATATTGTGGGTGCGATTACAAACATTTAAACTCACATACTCAAACAGCCAGACCCGGAATAACTATTTGTAGGACATACCAATATTTGTTCCGTGCGGAAATCGAACCCGCGACACGCAGCGCAGCAGTCAATCGGTTAACCGCTGCGCTAACCGTGCCGTCACTCTCGCTCCGTACAATGGCCTGGACCAGGGTTGGACGCGAGCGATCGCCGCCACCGATCGCCTCCACAAGGACACGGGGGTGCTCCGCCCAAGCCCGGCAGACTTCCACCGTATGCTCCACCGCGTCCTCAGGGCGATCTTCGCAATGGAAACACCCGGGTGTTTCCTCCCGCCTTATCCGACAGGAACCTTCCGAAACAACCGTGTCCGGTGAAGACCTGCGTCAGGTGGAAGGTGAGGACGCCGTGCCGCCTCTCAAGCCACTCCTCAGAGGGGACTTACCGCCGCAATCGTGGCATATCCAGCACTGGGTTGCAACAATCGCACTTTTTGGACCTTTGCCTCCAGATCACATGGCGGCAATCCGGCAAGGAGGTCCGCCGCCACACCGGAGATCGTGCGGTATCCCCGGACCATCCGGATGGCCATGACCTGGTTATGGTTAGGGTTAGGTAATCATTTTAGAGTAGTGTTACGCAGTTGCGAATAGTTTTACCCAAAATTTTATTCAATCCCTTTATTGGGTGGAATGGACCGATAATCCGTAATATTTGCGATTCATGTCCTTCCCTAGATTAGTCCAAACAAACATCCACAGATCTACACCAATCCGAAAGTTTGGTTAAGGTGCATCCACACTAAAGTAACTTTTTGTAAAGCAACATTTTGCAACATGATAACATTTAGTAACTTTCTACAACTTTTGCGGCTTTTATTATACATTTTTGTTATTCGATGTTGTCCAGTAACACATAAAAACGTTGCTCCACAAAAAGTAACTCTGGTGTTGATGCACCAAAGAGAAGATGCACCTTTACGCTGATAACAGTCAAGCAAGTATTAGTTATCATAAACCCACGAGATCTAATGTACAATTACCATTATGTTAGGTACCGTCATAGATCTGGTTTATGGTTTCCGTTTATGGTTTCGGTACAAGTATTTAGTATTATTTGAGTTGTAATTAGAACTGTCCCGGTTTTAATAAGGAATCTACTTAGCTAATAACTACTGATACTGTTGAACGTACAGTCCGCGAAAAAAATCGCTTCGATAAAAGCAACAGCAACACGCCCAGGTTCGCACGGATGCATATCCATGCCCAGGTTCGCATGGATATACATCCGCGCGAAACTGGGCTTGTTGCTGAGTTTGAGGTCCTGGTTTCGATTCCCAGCTCGGAAAACTGTTTTTAAGTTTTTCCTTCAGGAACTCGTTAGTAGCAGTTTTGAATTTGATGGCAATAGGCTCGCCCCCTATTACGTGGGCCTTTAAAAAAAGCATAACTGGCGCAATGTAGGTTTAAAAAGTACCTGCCTATCGGTAGGTACCTACAATGTCGGTTCAACCCTCCGAGGAATACAAGCGAAATATGCAGTCATACAGTGAGAGGTCAAGACACTATATTATTTATCAATAATAGGTACTGATCTCAGCAATAATTGAAAAATACTGGTAATCTAAAGGGGTTATTGTTAAAAAATTCGTCACATTCTTGTACAGTCCATACATTGAAACTGTATTCGCCACTTGCATTAAAAATATGTGTAAATTCGTCACAAGTCTTCATTATTCAAGGTGAAGTTTTAGTCACCGTTTAAAATTTTCAGGGTGATAGTATCCGTGAAGTTGAACAATTTTCTCCGAGGAACATGGGTGGATATATGAAAAAAAAAAACGGATCTGCCATGCAAAATCAATAGTCAGCTGATCGATTTTTTATTCGAGGTCCGACTAAAAATTCACGGATTATACAGGATAACTTTTTATCCAGTGCGCAAACTGTAACCATAAATAAAATCAGCATATCATTCTAGACCCCCCAGGGCAGAAATTTTTCGTCGGTTATACAAAGAAAAATCGGCTGTTTCATAGAAAAGTGCAATCCCTACGCGGTTAAAATGCGTCTCGGTCGGTACTGTACTTATCGGACGGTACGGTACCGCACATTCACGGCGTTTTTGTACACTCAATATTTTTTTCGAATGGAGTGTCAGTGGCACCGGTGGCATGACGCCTTTCACCGAAACTGTCAAAATCTACAATTATGGTATCAAAGACTTGACCTCCTGGGTCCTTCTCTCGGTCAGCCAAAGTAGGTTAGTATTCTTGAAATGTTTAGTTGCTTAGTCTGAATTTTGGCGGCTACCTACTGGTAATAGGGAGTTACCAATAACTGGCGAGTAATGGGTATCTATTGCTTACCTTTACCCACTTCTTTGGGGAATACCTATACCTAAGTAGCTATTCTATTTAAGTGGCATATTTTTCTTTTTTGATGGGATCGCGTTTGACCATGACCACAATATACATAGCTATTTTTCGATCGTTATAAGCCTTTATAAGGGTCATAATTATGAACAACTTTTACAGTGGGATCAACCCTAAAATTGTGAAATAAAAATGAGCTGATCCATACATTGAGTCGAAATATGCGAACATAAATGTACTGCTCATTTTTATTTCATGATTTCAGAATTGATCCCATTGTAAAAGTTGTTTTCAATGATGAGTACAATGACCCTTTTAAAGGATTAAAATGGTCAAAAAAATATACATATAAAGATCAACAATGACCACTATATCACGTTTAGGTAATCACAACCGTTCGATACTTTTGTCAAAATATAAAGATGGACAGTATGAAACTAGGTCTATTTGCTGAAATAATTACCAACACTCCATTGGAGCGTTAGGGTTAGTCTTAGTGTTTGTAAAATTTAAAAGTAATTTATTGAAACGAAGTTCTTTAACGCGGGTTGCGGTAGCAGTTAACTGGTAGAAATCGTGACCCGAAAAAGCATTTAAAATTTTCTTTTTGTTTTAAATCTTAAGTGAAAAGGAACTTCGTGATGGAAATCCCCCGATCGCACACGTTTTTTAACCAGAGATTAATCTAACTTTATAATTATTTCATAATAAGAATTACAATAATAATATTAATAATACATATTATTATTAATAATTATATATTAATAATACATCAAGGGCGTGATTCAGGAAGCGGTACTTCTGGTCAGGGGTCGTATTGTTAGGAGGTTCCTCTCTCTGGAGCCCTGACCTGTAGTTTGGACCAGGATACTATTTCATTTTATTTTTAAATGTTTTATATTTTAATATTTAAAAATATAATTTATACGTTTAAAGGGAAATAATACATAATACAAAAACCAGCTTAAATTATCCTGTCGTTTTGTGCGTCGTCCGGTTAGTACGATAAAGACTTGCCACTTGAGGGTCGTTATATCCGAATTCTACTGTATTTATTGCATGTAGGTACGAGACAGCATTACCAAATACGCAATACGGTCGTGGCATTTTTGATAAGATCGCGGTCGCGGTGGTCCGTGGCGCAACAGATAAACGTATAACGAGCCCACTCGTCTCAACACGGCAGCACTCGCCACTCCTAGACGCACGCGTCTGTATCAGTGTGCCGTTTCTAAAGTTTGTCCGTAGTTTCGGTACTGTCCATATGCCTAAACACTGTTTTCAAATCCGAAACCAAACCCAAACGTTTTAACTGTTTAAATCAAATAAACGACTGCTATTTTCCCGCCAGCTATTTGCTGTCGGGTAAGAAAAATCAGGTAGGTAATAAATACAATCATGACCCCTCGTTTTGGCTTTGCCATAGACGGGTACAAATGTGTCATTTTCGACACGGATCCTGTCTAATGATTGTGAATAACTATGTTGGTGAGCGGCGTTCGGGTAGATATAGCAACTATCTCATAACCTCCGACTCACCATTTGGTGACCTTCCTCAAGGAAGAGTTTTGGCCGAAAGCTGTGCTGTATCGGCGTTTCCGCGGCCAGCTACGCGACACCTCGCAGTGTAACACGACGCCGTCTTTCCGTGTGTAGTAGTTTTTAAGACTGTTTTCTATAATATGCATTAGTTTATAGTTATTGTCATAGCTATCTATACATTTAATAAAATCGTAGCGAAATCAAAACTGTACATTGAATTTTTTTTTTGTAATTTTTGCTAGATCCGGGAACGATTCTAATGCCAAAAAATTTTTTTTTTACATTTTTGTCTGTTTTTCTGAATGTATATACCAGCATCCCGCGAAAACTACTGAATAGATTTTGTTCAAATCACACTTTTTGCCATGGGGGATGAGCAGTATTTCAATTTATTCGTATTCGCCTATAGTTTACCGCATATTATAAAAAGACGGGCCAAAAGGTTAGAAAATTGCAGACAATTATCATCACGCTTTTCATTATGCACCAAAGCAGTAGTGATGGACATCACAACATAATACAGGTTAGATAGGGCAGTAAGAGTAGATAATTCAACCGCTGTCGCAACATGAAAACAGCCTTAGGAGACTGTTCTTATTTGCATTCACAAATTTAAAAAAATGTGTAAGTCAGCAAGAAAATGGTAAATTTTCATTAAAAAAATGTGATGCCAATCGATCCTGTTTCTTATAGAGATCAAAAAACTCTAATGAACCACAGAAATTAGAGTCATACAAAAGTCGGAAATCGCAAAGAATCTTGCCATACATTTACGTAGGAAATGAGACTAGAAGAGAGCGAACACAAAATACCAGTGTATGACAACAGTCGAATTATTCAATTACTTCATTGGGCAACTGAGGAATAAAGCAGATAGTTACAAGTATGATTAAAATGCCCGCTATACCATTCAACAGCATGTACCAGTCAATCATGACAGAGTAAAAGTACGGCTATTTGGCTAACTCTCGAAAAAGTAAAATAACTAAGCGGTTTTTTTTTTTTCTGTGGGTGGGAAATCATCAAATGACTTCTCCCGCTCTGGTTGGAGGAGGGTGTGTCAGACTTTTACTGACTAAAACCCACCCATGTTCCTTCAGCTGCCCGTATGCCAGGGGCCGCGGTATCTCTTTCGAACAACCCGCACCCCTAGCAGGCATCGGCCCTTGCGGGCTCCACCAGCTGCTGCTGACGTCCTCCTGCGACAGGTCAGTACAGTGGATAGGGATAGGGAGAGCGGCCAACGCTATACCGACACTCCTCTTCCCCTGCGGCTCCACCGCGTCCGCCATCAAACGGTGGCGGCCCCGTCCAGGCTACGGAAGGGAAGAGCGCTACTCAGAAGTACCGGCACTCCTCCTCCGCCGCAGCCTGTAACCCTCAGCCGCGATGTCTCCCATTCGACATCGCGGCCCGCCTCAGTTTCGATGCACCTCACCGCAACCTACTTTTTGGCCGCTACGTCGTCGGCTTGGAGGCACAAGCCCTGACGAGCGGCCCCACCTTGGGGTTCCTCTTCGCTTCACCGTGGGAGGGTGACCACGGTTACTGAGCCCCCCCGCAACGACAATGCGGGAACCCCACTGGGGGGGATAACTAAGCGGTTGTATGATTCCTTTGCAAACGTGTAGTTGTCAGTTCGATTTCCAAATATTGGTATTTTTTTTTTAGAAGTAACGGAAGGTTCCTTATGAATATCGAGTAGTGAGTCAGAATAGTTTTCTAAGAGACCAATTACAATTTAAACAAGTTTTTGCTTCCGGTTGCGTCCGGCGTAGAACCTATCGGTTCCAATATAAAAGAAAATGAATTATGTCTCATTAGCCGGGATTGACAGATTAAGGCTAAATGTACACACGGCTACACATCAAGCTATACATTTCCAATATAAGCTGATCTCGCATTGTACAGGATTTCCTTACAGTGCGAGATCACCTTAAACTAGAAATGTATAGCTTGATGTGTAGCCGTGTGTACAAACTGCAGTTTTTGGAGTTTATTTTCTACGAATTTTTATTATGTGTAGATTCATTCGACTTAGATAGTAGAGAACGCACGTCATTATTAGTGGGAGTGGTGCTGGACGCGCCCGTGTCATCCGCTACACTGCTGCTTTACTTTAAATACATTATTTCATTACAACTGCTTTAAATACGATGAATTAAAACATCGTGAGGATACCAGCATGTTCTAGAACCAAAACTTCGAAGACATGTGACATCTATCATCCCGCACTACGCCTGCGTTATGGTTCACGGCCCACTCCCTCTCACAGAGAGGAAGTCTATGTCCTAGCAGCGGAACCATTAAAGGCTGATGTTGACATTAACAAACAAGTATAAAGAAAACACACATTTTGAAAAAAAGTCGAAAAACGTTCAGTGCAAAATTGCAATCACAGTCGTGTCTTTCGGAATCGCTTCGGACACGCCAAGACAAGACATCCGCGGCAACAAAGACATGATGGGTGGTGTCACAGTTCTGTTTAGTGGCGATTTCCGGCAAACACCAAATGGGGTGAGGCGAGGAACTAGAACTGACGAGGTAAATGCTACGTTGAATTGGTCGACTATATGGTAGCAAGTTGCGTTGCAAGACTGCGCTTGACGATCAATATGTGAGTTCGGTTTAAAGTTGGTGAATACACTCTACCAGAAGAAAGCGGTTATAGGTGAACCTACCAGAGGCTGTTGGTACAGTAGTTCCCACTTTAGAAGATCAGATTCATCTCGTGTATGGGAGGATATCAGTCCAATACTGTACCAAGAGAATTCTTGCGTGTGTGAACGGGGCATTTTAACGCCCAAAAATTATTGAGCTACTGCGAAGAACCAGAGTGGCGGCAAATGGCTGATCTTTGCGTTATGCTCGTGAACGGGTGCTGCTTGTGGTGACTGGTCGTCTTGCTGACCATGATTTTGTTATTGTTGTTAATAATTACCTACTTCTTTATTTATTTTACGTCGATGGTCCTAGGTTATCATTTGTATACATAATCCAGCATTGCTTACGTAAGCTATCACGCTATTTATACCAGGAGACTTTTATTTTGGTATATGCTTTGTTTACTTTTTATAATTTGTGCTTGAGTTAATTTTTCATTTTATTTGTTGGTATATTGGCATGGCTAGCTGACATAAATGACAATTTTTTAAGTTCTGTGTCTCGTAATGTTGATTACTTAGCCTATGTATGTATAGAATCAAGTCTATCCGACTAAACAGACAGCTGTGCTGCTGGGGAGTTTGTTCTGCCACTTCTTCTTCCCAGCTAAAGCACTAGGAAGTGGTGAAGGGGGGCGTTTTGGGGGACTGTCTCATGTACTTTGACGTTCGAAAAGTGCTGATTCTCAGCCTAATTTGAATAAATGACTTTTGATTTGATTTGATTTAGAGTATTCTATAGCAAATTGTCCATAAGACCATTAAGCGGGTGGGTGTCAACCACAGGCACACTGCTTCTCACACGGACAACTAAACATATCGGCAATTTATTTTTGTTGCTCAAGATTGCTCCACTTAATTGATCCAAATTAATCCATTAGTGTTGCCGAGCAATAGTTGCTTAAAAAACCTTTACGACTTCCTCGCGAACGAAGTCACGGGGACAAGCTAGTATTTATATATGTATTGTGTTTTATAGGCCTCAGTTGCCTGAAATAAACGATAAATAAATTATAAATAAATAACAGGTTAAAATTGGCGAATACCAATTTTAGCCTGTTATTTATTCATTATATGCAGTTGGTGAGACTGGAAGCCGTCCCCGACCTTTTCTGTGGCCCAACATAATTCTACAAAGATGAGGCAAGTGGACTGAGGTATCTCTAAAGGTGCGCTTACACGAGCAACTAAAATTGCTCCATCTTGGGCAATTCTCCTTAACTATGACATCACGACTACATCCAGCAATTTAAGCCAATGGCAACATGTAGCCACCTGTTGCCAGAGATACGGCCACACAATATATGGCAATATGGGGGAACTTAAAAAAACTAGCCAATGCGCCTGCTCCGCCGCCGGCCGGTTCCTTTCGCTAAAACGAGACGTAGTTATACGTACAAACGAGATAGAAAGAAAATTGAGTAAAAAAATAGTTTTTGGTCAATTTTCTGCGGCGGAGACGGCGGGGGGGCGCATTGCCTAGTTTTTTAAGTTGCTCCATATTGTGTGGCCGTATCTCTGGCAACAGGTTGCTACATGTTGCCATTGCCCTAAATTGCTGGATGTAGTAGTGATCTCATATTTGACCAGAATTGCCCAAGATGGAGCAATTTTAGTTGCTCGTGTAAGCGCACCTTAAGAGCACCTTTAAGCTTTAGAGAATATAGGAAGCAGTTAAGTTGTAGCACTATGTTGGGCCACAGAAAAGGTCGGGGACGGCTTCCAGTCTCACCGAGTGCATATAATAAATAAATCACAGGCTAAAATTGGCAAATACCAATTTTAGCCTGTTATTTGATTGCCTGTGGAATATAGGAAGAAGTTAAGCCGCTATAAAAACACCTAATTATGATATCTTTGTTCTCTTGAAGGTTGTTTCATCATGTTATTGTGTATAAATATAATTTATAAGACTCGAATGATCTAATCAAGTAGTTAATTGTAGGTAACAATAACGTAGAAGTTTTGTTTCTACACTTGTATGTTAATCAATTTGATCTTTGAACTATGCTCTTTTTTTGAAAAAAATCGTAGGTACTTGTTTTGTTAGGTAAGCGGTTATTTCGTTTTGAATTCGTATTAAGAACATAAAATTTAAACGAAGACTTGCTAGGTAGGTATTAATATTTTGTGGCAAATGACTTATAATTATTCTAAATTGATACGCAATTATTTTGTAATTATTCACTGACGCACAATGCTGTCTGTAGGTGCCTAACTACCTATCTATTTTCAAATTGTTTTGTCTTGCCGAACAATTTGTACATTAATAAGAGGAAGGAAAAATCACTAAAAACGATTGACAATTAATAACACTTATAATTTTTAAACGACTCACATAGTAAGGTTATGGCTAAACACAATGGTTAATATTAAGTACCTACGTTTTTAAGTCCATTGCTCTTTTGTTTTGAAACATCTGTCTAATTCGTACTAAACAATCAATGCACATCAAATTCGGATTAATTATCACCACTATGTAAACCTTTACACAATAATAAATGCTCTTCTATTTTTTAAAGTTCATGATTAGCGGAACTCCTTTCTTATAACTAACACTATATTACGGCGAGTATTCTAGAACGATGTTCGAACATGAATATCGAATTGAATAATCGAATTTTTAATCGAGATTAACTATCAAGCATCGTTCTAGACTACGTGCAAAAAGTCTTAGAGTTACTTTCATTAATACACTGTTGGTTTAGAATAAATTCCACTGAATATCACAGTCGTCGTAGTTTTCTCCATTATAAAGTAGACAAATGGCCGATTGGCATGGAAATACGGTGCTGATATTCTGTCAGAGAAAGTAGCTGTCGTAACAGCAGATGCCACTGTTCCTGATTCGGTAACTTCTATATCAGCTTTATGTACTATAGCAGAAACAAAAATATTGTCTTTTGTAACTCGCTGGAAACTTGCTAGATCTGGTTGAAAAATGTCGTAAACACCCATATCATTCAACGGTTTGTTCAACACAAGGTTCGTGCTTATATGGAACCTTGGCAATTTCACGTCCACGTCTTCCATTCCGAATGCGTCGACATCATCTTTCAATCTCTTGAAGATATCCATTAAACTGACTTGAGCGAAGTTCTTGTACATTTCAGCGATTCTCACTGAAGGATAAGGCAGGATGACTATCATGGAGTATTTGCCATTTGTTCCGTAAGGCAGTTCAACAACAAATGATTTCAAAGCCTGCATATTTGAGAAGGCAAACTGTCCTTTTTGGAACATCATGTTCACTTTACCCGCCACTTTCTTATCTTCATCGTAGAATGATTCCAACACTGTGTCACTTTTGTTGAAAGGTGATGCCCACAATCCTTTGAATGAAATCACGTTTGTTAAAATCATTCGCGATTCACGGAAGTCATCTGAACGTAATACATTGGAAACTCGTCCGCCTGACTTTTCGATGTATGTGTTAGCAATGCGGGCCGAATTGGGGTCGTCGAAATCGAGAACCTTCAGTGACGCTCCAAAATCGTTTTGCAAAGCTGATCTGAAGTCTGGGTACACTGAGAAGTCGTTGTCCAAAAACACGAAGTTTTTGCTTGCGAGGCTGACTCCATTGTCACCTTGTGCTAGTACAGTATTTGTTAGCTGCTTATATCCTCTTACTAAGATTTCCTGCTTCTGCGGCAGGATGAATGCCCTGGCCAGTTGGTTGTAGCTGTCACCCGTCGCTCCAAGGGCAATACCGGTCATCAAAGTCCAAATTCCAAACGGTGATATCACTACATGTCCGTTAGTTTCCGCCTGTGTATAATACAATAGCTCTATACTGAAATTCCGGGGTCGTTCATTGAAATCGACCCGACAATAACACACTCCGATATATAATAACACCAACGCGACGGATTTCATTGTGATCTCGACAGAGTCTCGCAATACACTGAACGATTATAATGCGAAATAGGAATGTGACTAATTTATAGACATTTATGTAGTAAGCATGCACAAATGAAATCCAACTGTATCACGGATGTGCTAAAGTACAATTTCCATGTTGATGGTTCGTATTATACTAACGAGTTGAGTGGTTATATGAAGAAGCTTGAAACCGGTATTCTTGTCCATTTTGTAAAATGTTTTGTGTAGCAGATATATACGTATTAAGTTAACTTGTGGTCCTTACATACGAGCCGAAACATAAAAACTGCTTCGTTGGTCGTTAAATTAATTAATTTCATAATTAAATATTGAGACGTGTAGATAAATAAATAACACGTTTTTCTGTATCCGTGAGGTCAGTTTACTGTTTTTTTCTACAACCAGTTTTGTACTAAAATAATCTAGGCACCAATTTCTGTTGGGTATCCTAGAGCCTCTATATTGATGTACTTCTTTAACTTTTTTTTTCTAATGTGGGCACAGCAAGACTAAATTCAACACAATAGCTCTGCTGGTGTCTGTTATTATCTCTCTTAGAACATTTTTGTCGCTTATCTAACCTTTGTTGACAATCCGTGAAGTAAATCTGAAAATAAATAAAAAAGTCGGTATAATTTTATTGATTATTCTTTATTATGCCTATTAGCTAAGTCTTGTTGGCTTTCCCAGTTGGTTGGTAGCAGAATCAACCCTCTCTCATCTATGGCGTTAACTGGCCAATGGCCTGTATTACCTGGTTAAGAGGATTTTCCCACAATATAAGTCTTGGATATTTTGTTTAAAAGTAGCTGTTCCGATAATTGTACCAACAAGCCACCATTAACAAGATTCAAAAGCACGATTAACCGTCGTTAGCGATAATAATTATGACAGAGCGTTTTTTTTTCTGGTTGTTGTTTTGGGCAAATAACCAAAGTAGCCCACATAATAAGCAAGGTGTGGCAATGGGCAGGCAAAATAACCGTAGTTACAATGACGTGTTCTTGAGTGGATACCGTGATAGAAGGCCCACAGGCTAGGTGTAGCAACGATCTTCGCAGGGTTATGCGTGCCGGCTGGATTAATGTAGCAGGGGATCGAGTTGAATGGCATGCGACTGGGGAAGCCTATGACCAATTTCTCTCTTCTTGTTGACCACTCCATACATTCGTACATTCTTCACTAAACATATTCTACACATCGACAGTTTTTCTATCTTTGAACTCAAAACGCTTCGCTTAAAGTTATTCGATCGCAGCTATCATTTCGGTCAAGACGATTATGAATCTGAGTTTAGCTGTGGATTGATGACCTGAGAGAAACGGAAGTCATTGTGATGAAGATCACGAAAATGGAGGTGGTGGGAACTGGGAACATTCGAACATTGCTCAAAATTTCAAATCTGGAACAGTTGTTAACGCTTGTGCGATTACTCCCACACAAAAGGAGGTTCTAATGGTGACAAATGGACATTCTAAACAAAGGATTGTCAACTTCTATACAATTTTGAGGTCTTTGAACTTAGTAATTTGTTACAATGTAACGTTAGTTGTCACTATGTTTTTTTTCACAATAAAATTATTGTAACAATATTGATTTGGTAGTTGGGATACCTACGTCGAGAGCGGCAATCAGTGGAAGTATTGTTTTAAAACTGTGATTTTTGATGATTAATAACAATAAAAGTTATGATAAATTAAGGTCAATTGATTAATTGGCTAATCTATTAGGTTGCGTTCCAGAAAATTGATTTATCGTTAAGCCAAATTAGTCACCCAACGGACGTGCTGTGATTTACATATAGGTATGTATATTCGATCAAAATTGTATTAATTTTAGAACCAGAAAACAAAAGAGCAGAACGCAAAATAATCCAAGTCATTTTTTGGATTACCTAGGTATCTATTAGCGGTCATGTATCTAAGTGTACCTACGTACACCAGACAATTACCTTAGGCTTAATTTAAAAAGCCCAGTAAGCAAAAGTCTTTATAGGCTTTTGTCTTCGCTTATACACATACTTAAGCGACGACAAAACTATTGAAATAGTCTTTGACACTCGTTAGAAGCCCGGAAGCCTGACAAACACTCGGTTTCGTGGCTAGGTAATAACAGCCGCAAGGCTCAATCGATCAAGTTAAGCTACGCTTGCCGCGGTCAGTTCGTGGATGGAGGCGATCGGCGGCGGCGATCTCTTGCGTCCGCCCCTGGTACGGAGCGAGAGTGCACGGCTAGCAGTCGCTTCCTTCAGCGAAGCAGTAATGCTCGTAAAGAGGGAGGCGGCGCACGTGAGGGAGAGGCAGTACATGCGCCCTCACGGCCGCATCATTCGCAGGAGACACCCTGCGCGTCGGGAATCCCAGGCTGATTCCCGGCCACTGTAGGCGCGGGCTTGCGGACGGCGAGTATTTGGTAGCTCGCTGTCCGGTAAGGACCAAGCCCGGGTCGACGGCGCGTTGTGTTCCACGCGCGCCTCAAAGAGATGTCAGCACCAACTGATGGGGCCCGCAAGGTACGATGCCTGCCAGGGGTGCGAGTTGTTCGAAAGATATAGGTACAGCGGCCCCTGGCACACATTTAACTGAGGGGTTTTAGTCAGTATAAGTCTGACACGCCCTCCTGCTCCACCCAGAGCGGGAGAAGTTATTTGATGATTTCCCACCCAAAAAAAAAAAGGTTATAATGTTACCCAGTAACTGGGTTGTGGAGTTCAGATAGGCAGTCGCTCCACGTAAAATACTAGTATTCAGCTGAAATTGTTTAGACTGGAAGCCAAAGCCAAAAATAGTTGGAAAATAGGCTAGGCTGATGATGAGGCTCTTAAGAGCACGTGTGAGAAACTCCACGTTATCCGGGGGGCTCTGTGGTCCTAGTGTGAGTTTTATTTAACCATCTCGATCAAACGCATCGAGCGCGTCTGGCGTTCCGACTGGTCCGTCACCAATTCAGGGCCAATCGGAGCGCCAAACACGCTCGATGCGTTTAATCGAGATGGTAAAATGAAACTCGCACTGAGGCCTCTGCATGCTCAGCCCCTATACAAACTGTACTGGAAACATAGTATTTTGACTATGGCATGAGTTATTACAGTGTTTGAGCTATTTACTTACGCTAGACACTTGATAGCTGAATAGTTCTGTTCATTAGCTCCCTATAGTCGTCAAGTTTCTAAAACCCTTTTAAATAAGTGTGCAACCTCCTTTGCTAGTCATCCGGTTTTGAACTGCCGGGTTTTCCTGGACGATCACGGTCAGCCATCGACCTGAGTAATGGATGCGTAAAAGTGATGCTATTTCTGGATAATGATGAAAATTAGCATTGTTTTTTTTACATCATGAGTAAGGGGTAATTCCGAAGCCTGTGACAATTATATCAGATATATTACCTTAAATTAATAGCAGTTTTAATGATTCAGTCGTATTGTATCTGGATCATTTGTTTGTTATGAGTATTTAGCATGTCACTGTAGTTTTAACAGTTGTTAGAAGGCCAACAACGTGAGAAGGGTATTGATTGAGACTTCTTGGAGTTTCTCGCCGATTGTTCTCCATTGGAAACGACCATATAGAACCGAGCATCTAGTTTCTACCGTTTCACTAGTGCCCCGCATATAATGTAGGTTTATGTGAAATAAAATAGTTATTCTGATTTTCATTGATTCCAAAAAGGATTTATTGATACACACGATTTACGTCAAGATTTGTTAACTAAATCTTCTTTCTGACTCTCTTTTTAACTTTTTTTTCTTTCTTTGTTTTTTTATCTCGATCTAGTCTTTATCTTTATCCCATCTCCAAAAAAAATTACACTTTCCTTTTTTTTTGATAAAGCGGAAAATGCTTTAAAAAAAGTTAAGAGAAAATTTTGTCCAAAAAATGGGAAAATATTTCCATTTTCTTTTGCACCGCAAATGAATAGGTAAATGTGCTTAGAGCTACACATAGTTTTTTTTTTTTTCTGGGTGGGAAATCATCAAATAACTTCTCCCGCTCTGGGTGGAGCGGGAGGGCGTGTCAGACTTTTACAAAATAGTTAAGTTAAAACATTGTACCTTTGTAGTCAGAATACGATTGACACAAGCAGAACGATGTTTTAAATGCGTTTAGTAAACGGGGCTAAGTTGTAACGACATCACGTGTTGGGTTATTATTTTACCGGAGGTGGGCATACAATATCCTTCACAATAACAGAGTGAATCGTCGAAAGGAACACAAAATACCGTATTTACCATTACCCATTAGGTATTCGCTACCCAAACAGCTCACGACTAACAAAAACCCATTGTAAATGGCACACAGAGTTGATCTGGTAGGTACTGGCATTTTTTGCAGGCTCTAATGGTTATAGCTACACACGTATATGGGTAATACCGATGGACTTAAATGTCACAATATGTATTGTATGCAAATCAGGAGCACAATAGATTAGCTGATGGTGTATGCATTTGGGTTTTTATACCGTTCTTGTTGAAATATTAGGCTATGTATAAATTGTGATGATATGAAAAAAAAAGATGCACTGTGAGTAGTAGGTAGATACTCTCCGTATCCACCTACTACTCACAATGCATCTTTTTTTTTTTTGGGTGGGAAATCATCAAATGACTTCTCCCGCTCTGGGTGGAGCAGGAGGGCGTGTCAGACTTTTACTGACTAAAACCCACCCATGTTCTCTCAGCTGCCCGTGTGCCAGGGGCCGCGGTATCTCTTTCGAACAACCCGCACCCCTGGCAGGCATCGGCCCTTGCGAGCCCCACCAGCTGCTGCTGACGTCCCCCTGCGACGGGTCAGCAGTGGCCCCGCCGCCTACCACTTTTCGGCCGCAGGGGATAGGGAGAACGGCCAACGCTATACCGACACTCCTTTTCCCTTGCGGCCCCACCGCGTCCGCCATCAAACGGTGGCGGCCCCGTCCAGGCCACGGAAGGGAAGAGCGCTACTCAGAAGTACCGGCACTCTTCCTCCGCCGCAGCTTGTAACTCTCGGCCGCGATGCCTCCCATTCGACATCGCGGCCCGCCTCAGCTGCGATGCACCTCACCGCAACCTACTTTTTGGCCGCTACGTCGTCGGCTTGGAGGCACAAGCCCTGACGAGCGGCCCCACCTTGGGGTTCCTCTTCGCTTCACCGTGGGAGGGTGACCACGGTTACTGAGACCCCCGCAACGACAATGCGGGAACCCCACTGGGGGGGTCACAATGCATCTTAACAGTCATTCTCAGAATATATGACAACCGTTTTCAAAAAATAGGGGCAGTGGTGATCCAGTGGTAAAAGGCACTTTCCTTTGCGTAATTTATTACATAATATAGATATATATATCCTCAAAATAGTGTATTAAAACCCTTTGTTGCCCTACTTACTACCAATCGTACTACTAGTTGTAATACCGTTAATTTTAATTACCATTCCTACTACTCCAGTATTGAGTTGTTAGAAGGGAAAAATTAAATAGCCCGTGTTACTACCGTAAATAACTACTTTAAAAAAACTTTCGCTGCTTACCGACCGAATAGGTTTTTTTTTTGGGTGGGAAATCATCAAATGACTTCTCCCGCTCTGGGTGGAGCAGGAGGTCGTGTCAGACTTTTACTGACTAAAACCCACCCGTGTTCCCTCAGTTGCCTGTGTGCCAGGGGCCGCGGTATCTCTTTCGAACAACCCTCACCCCTGGCAGGCATCGGCCCTTGCGGGCCGCATCAGTTGGTGCTGACATCTCTTTGAGAACACAACGCGCCGTCGACCCGGGCTTGGTCATTACCGGACAGCGAGCTACCCATTACTCGCCGTCCGCAAGCCGAGCAGACCTCCACCGTATGCTCCATCGTGTCCTCAGACCGACCGAATAGGTTAGGTTAGGTTAAATTTGTAACCAACCGCGCGCGAGCCGAGCGAGCGCTATTTCCAAGTTAGTGGCAGTTACTTGACTGTTCATAATGTCGCGGTGGCATTTTTTTTAAAGTATTTACGGTAGTAACACAGGCTATTTAATTTTTCCCTTCTAAAAACTCAATACTGGAGTAGTAAGAAGGGTAATCAAAATTAACGGTATTATAACTGAAGGTCAATTCTCGTAATGAAAAATGTTCAAAATCTAGTCGCAGTCTCATCTCGGTGACAATCAAATGCCAAAAACTTGTCAAAAACGTATGAAAACTCGAGGTATTTTTGACAGATTGACACTGAGAACAGACTGTGAACGTTCTTAAAATTACGAGAATTGCCCCTCTGGTAGTAAGATTGGTAGTAACTAGGGCAACAAAGGATTAAAACATCGTGAGGAAACCGGAATGTTCTTAAGCCGAAATTCGAAGACATGTGATTACAGCCCACTCCCTCTTGAAGAGAGAAGGCCTGTGTCCCAGCCGTGGGAACAATATAATTTGATTATGCAATGCTATACTTATGTTAACCAAAAAATGGAGAATTCCAGTAACCCCAAACGAAACGAATTACCCGATTATAAAGATAATAGTTCCGTGTGGTGCCAGACGTAAAAGGATAGCACCATCCCATTTCTTCCCGTGGATGTCGTAGAATTATTAGAGAATGGACAGCATTTGACCACCATACTGCGATCGCCAACCCGCCTGCCAATCGTGGCGATTATGGCTAAACCATCCCTTTTGGGAGAGGCTTATGTCCAGCAGTGGACGTCTTTCGGCTGATATGATGAAAGACACTAATTATTCAAACGTAACAATTCTCTATAGAAACTGATACTAACATAATTCGGAAAAATCTAGGCAGCTGACGTATTATCTAAAGATGCAGACTCATTTCCTGATACTTTGTTTTCTTATAGTAATCCATCTTTACTGGAAAACGCATTAAAATGCAAAATACTTAGAATGCACGTCTATTATATTATGATATATAATTAATAACGAATGATGATATGATCATTCACCACAACTTTATGATCATTGATGATCGGTTTATTAAAATTATTTAGAATTCCTTAAGGTGTCAGGGATGCGGAAACTTTGAAGTACGGGATAATGTTCTATTAATTGTATGTTGTAGGGTTTGGTTCAGAGCAGTGGTCGTTGTAGGTCATGGGTTTGAACCCAAGCAGGGACTTCACTTTGTGTAAATTATTTCAAGACCACTGCTCTCAAAACGGTGAAAGAAAAGCAAGCAAGCATTACCTATGTACGTATTTTTCTGTTCCTTTCTTCTTGTCTGTTTATATGTGTGTGCATAAATGGTTAAATAAATAAATAAATAAGAAAACATCGAGCGGAAACCGGTATGTCCTAGGGCCAAAAATTCGAAGACGTGTATCATCTAGGACTATGCAGGTCATATTTTGTTTGTTTTTGTGTTTTTTGTTTTGTGTTTCATCTCTTTCTTAGTTAGTTTTAATATTAATCTGGCAGTTTGAGTATTTTATGCGGCCTCCCCAAATGTCCTGTCTTTGGTATTGTTCGTCAAATCGTTGAGCTCCTCAAGTTCTGAGTTGAGCTGTATGCAGCAGTGAATGGTCAGGTCCACTCAATCTGTGTGGTTCTTTCCTCAAAAAACCATTTCAGACACCGATCCACATGGTCTTCACATGATCTGAGCAAGATTATGTCTGGACTTTAAAAGAGACTGTGACCTCTGAGTTTGTTTCGGCCTTTCTTCTCAGAGTAGTCAGATAGGAAACGCCGACCTCACCTAGGTTTAAAAAAATATGATTGACGTGTAAAAGTGTTTGTACAAACCTACTTACAAAAATAAAATCATTTATCATTTTTATCCCCCAACTCGCACTCGGCCAGCGTGGTGTATAACGGCCAACTCTCTCTCTATAAGAGGGAGTTGGTCATGTCCCAGCAGTGGGAACAGTATAAGCTGATTATTGTATATGTAATTTAATGGGGTAATGGCTGATCTTTGCGTTATGCTCGTGGACGGGTGTTGCTTGTGGTGACTGGTCGTCTTGTTGACCATGATTTTGTTATTGTTGCTAATAATTACCTACCTGTTTATTTATTTTACGTCGATGGTCCTAGGTTATCATTTGTGAACATAATCCAGCATTGCACATGTAAGCTATCACGCCATTTATACCAGGAGACTTTTATTTTGGTAGTATGCTTTGTTTTATTTTTTTATTTTTTGTGCCTGAGTTAAGTTTTCATTTTATTTGTTTGTTACATTGGCATGGCTAGCTGACATAATTATGACAAATTACTTAAGTCTTTTTCTGTGTCTCGTATTGTTCATTACTTTGCCTACCTATGTATAGAATCAAGTCTATCTAACTAAACATATGGCTGTGCTGCTGGGGAGTTTGTTGCGCCACTTCTTCTTCCCAGTTAAAGCGCTTGGAAGTGGTGAAGGGCGGGCGTTTTGGGGGACTGTCTTATGTAATTTTAACATTCGAATAGTGCTGATTCTCAGCCTAATTTGAATAAATGACTTTAGATTTTTTATAAATATATAATTATATTATTTATTATATATATATAATGAATACCTAATAATAATAATATTTTTTAAATTATATATTTTTTAAATATTATTTGGAATGGACATTTTAATGACATTAATTCATATTTTATTGGCTAATTTATTTAATACTTTGACATTGAATTGTATCTAAAAAATATGCTTTTTGAATTGTAATGATACCCTAATCTTTAATTAATAATGATGTTTTAATAAGTACCTACATAATGACGTCAATTTAATTTTGAAAAACATTATCACGGTTTATGCACCATCTCTTCCTACCAATTTGTACGCCACTATATGCGGCTGAACATGTTAGAACTTTCTTTATCTCATAGTTATCTTGCATGTAATGTATCATGTACACCATGTTTAAACAAATAAAAAATCTTATCCTATATAGGATTTGGTTTCCAAACTTAGTTCTTCTGGTGGACCTTTGTCCGTAGCCATCGCGGCCGTTGGTTGTTGTTCTAACTATAAGCCACCTCCCTCCAGAAGTTGATTATGTCTCCTGGTCTGTTAAGAACAGTTCTGTAAGATCTGGGTGCCCCGAGGGTTTCTGTCCTAATCTGGGTGACGTTTGTGATTTCAAAGAGCACATGCGTAACATTAGCCTCAATGCAAATCCTGCATAAAGGACTATCCGTTATGCCTATTGTTTCTTCGTATTTGTTATACAGCATCCTGTGATGTTCCCCGTTACCAGGCGCAGGCCGTTCCTGTCCAAACGTAATAAACCAACCAGCCTTGCCATCTTGCCTGGTGTCGAGATCCACCAGCTCTTCGCTTGCATGTGGGAGAACTACTGTAGCCTGAGTAGCCGGTTGAAAGGGGTGGGCACGATATGTTCGGGTCTACAGACTGACGTGCTGGATACTCTACTAGCTAGTTCTTTAGCTGCGTCTTTACTTAGTGATCCGCTGTGTCATTCAATCCATTGCAGTGCCAATATATTGTGGTTTCTTTTTTGGTGGGAAATCATCAAATAACTTCTCCCGCTCTGGGTGGAGCAGGAGGGCGTGTCAGACTTTTACTGACTAAAGCCCACCCGTGTTCCCTCAGTTGCCTGTGTGCCAGGGGCTGCGGAATCTCTTTCGAACAACACGCATCCCTGGCAGGACTGTATTGTGATTAGGTACCGTTACACGTTCTAGTACATAGTGTCATTCCAATGTTAGAGTCGAGGTAATTAGGTAGGTAATGGAGTACCTAAATACAAAAGGCCGATTGGATCGGAACAAGAGGTATTAACTACGAATAAAAGGCCTTATTCCTTATGTACACCATAAAGGAAAACGGTTGTAAGTAAAGGTTTGGGCTGGGCCATGATGAGTCAGCCAGTGTGTGCGTGAATCAGAATTTTTCTTTTTGTATGCATCTATGGCTATTGGTGTTATTAGTAGGTAGTATATCTAGCCGCATCTAGTCAGTTTGAATGTTATCTCCAAGACTTTGGATAAACGTAGGGAAAAACCGATCACCAATAATAATGCGAGAGCAAGCACTGTTGTGTGCAGAACCCTAGCAGATAGAAATAATATTCACTTATTGCATTGGGTTTGCCCAGAAGGTATAAAATCGTGATCTTACTCAACAAACACGTCATATGAATACGATAATTTCTAATGAACTGGACCCCTAGTATAGTTAGTTTATAAAATGCTAATATTAGCTGCGGTTTTTACGCTTATTAGTTTTGAAGTACTAAGTATTGAAAAGCATGAATAATACATACTCGATGGATAATACAATAAAGTTTTGGTGTTGTTTAGTTTCCCGCAAAAGATAGACGCTTGTGGTTCTCGAAATAGGTGACTGGCTGAGTGACGCCGTGAGTATTGACAGCAGCGCCTTCATTATCTTCCTGCCCTTGACTTATGCTTGTAGGGTTTGGTGTAACATATTCTCTCCTTCCATCATCTCCTCAATCAATCTCTTCTCATTCATAACATTCCCCACACTATCCATCCATCTTTCCATTCCCATATATCTACAATTTTATATTCATGACTCTTTTAGTCACATGCGTTTCCTTCCTCCTCATCACATGCCCATACCAAGCCGATTACCGTTACCGAGCGATTTCCTTTCACTTTTCTGTGACTTGCGCCACTTTCAAACTTGCCCTTTACTGATTTCATACTTCATCCATTTTCTTCACTGCACACATCCATCTCAATATTCTCATATTCGCGGCGGACGCTCATCGGGAGGCTGGGCTTAATTTTAAAAGTTTTTGGAAACACAAAAAAAATTAACGTTGGGCCTAGCTTCCCAATGAATGTTAATGGTTCTGCTGACCACAATGACATTGCCAAGGCGTTTAGAGAGCACTTTACTGTGCGGTCGCCCTTAGGTCCACGTCTGGTGAGGTAAGCGTGGTGAACCTGCCAAGAGTGTGGCAAAAATTATCACAAAAATGCAGCGCGGTAAATATCCTGGTCACGATGGGCTCGGCCACGTGAGACCTAAGAGATGTAGACATAGAAAAGGGAGCGCAGGGCGTTGTCAGTGAGGAGCAATATGCTTGCCCGCAGGTTCGCTCGTTGTACTACAGACGTCAAAGTTACTCTTTTTAAAGCATTTTGTCAATCGTTTTACACGAGTGGTCTGTGGGTGGCATACCTACATGCATCGACCTTACAGCGGCCCGCGTGTGCAATTTAATAATGCTTTAAGGATGCTGTAGGGACTGCCATGGCGTCGTAGCGCCTCAGGAATGTTCGCGGAGTCCCGCACAGATGGTTTCCATGCCATCATGAGAAAGAAAGCAGCCTCCATGCTATTGCGTTTGCATGGTAGTCACAAGAGCATTCTAAAAATGATCGCGGCTAGAGCGGACTGTCCCTTTCAGGGTCACTGGGTGACGACAGTCTTCGGATTAAATAATTAATTAATTTTGTGAAAACTAACAATTTTAACCTATATTTCTAAGCACTATTGTTCCTAACACTAATATACTAACAAAAATTGGACATTTTGGCTTTGTTACGGACTTGTAGATGTAGATTTTCCACTTAAAAAAACGATATTACTAAATGGGCTCTTAACCTCGATCACGCCTGATGGAAAGCGATTGATGAGGTCTATGATGGATCAAGCGTACCCAGAAAATTTCTGTTCACTCTTGTTTTGAAGGTTAAATGTGGAAGGGAACACAGACTTTAACTTAAGGGGCATCCTTGGGTCGCAAGTAGTGCATGCACAGGATACTACTGCTGCACACGACAGCGCCATCTGTGTGGCGAGATACTAAGCTGATAAATAACATGTATAAAGATGCCTACAAAATGTTGGAAGATATCTGACCTAAAACCTAACTACTGCACACGAATAACCGTAACAGGCATTGGTAGACCACCAATAATCATACTTTTTGTTACAGAATACCTATAGAAGGTCGTTCATTTGAAATCGGTTGTGTGAATGTGTTAAAGTAATAATATGGGCAATAATGGCCTGTGGTGCGGAAGAATAAAGAACATGTCACTGAGGAAAGTTAACAGTACGAATTTGAATGGCTATAAGACCAAAGAAACGATGGGTCCATCCATCGTTTCTTTGGTGAGAAAGAGGATATGCCTAGAAAAGTGGTGAATATACTGATGATAGATGACGGCTAACAGACGTGAGAGAAGACCTGCTGCGTCAACCCCAGATAAATTAGTATAAGAGCAGAAAGATGGGATGACTGGAGAACGTTGTTACCCATCCTCCTTACGTAGAGCATACGGTGGAGGTCTGCCCGGTTTGGGCGTAGCACCGCCGTGTCCTCGTGGAGGCGATTGGTGGCGGCAATCTCTCGCGTCCGGCCCTGATCCAGGCCATGGTACGAAGCAAGAGTGCATGGGTAGCCGTTGCTTCCTTCAGCAAAGCAGTGATTTTCGCAAAGAGGGAGGCAGCGCATGTGAGGGAGAGGCAGTATATGCGCCCTCACAGCCTTAGTCGCCGCAGAACACGCCATGGGCGTCGGGAATTCCAGGCTGATTTCCGGCCACCGTAGGCGCGGGCTTGCGGACGGTGAATATAATGGGTAACCCGCTGTCCGATAAGGACCAAGCCCGGGTCGACGGCGCGTTGTGTTCCACCCCAGCCTCAAAGAGATGCCAGCACCAACTGATGGGGCCCGGAAAGGCCGATGCCTGCCACGGGTGCGGGTTGTTCGAAAGAGATACCGTGGCCCCTGGCACACAGGCAACTGAGGGAACACGAGTGGGTTTTAGTCAGTAAAAGTCTGACACGCCCTGCTCCACCCAGAGCGGGAGAAGTTATTTGGTGATTTCCCACCCAAAAAAAAAACTCATCCTCCTTTTTGACATTCAACTAATCTTTAGCTTTACTTGCTTACCACAAAATACATTAATTATTATTTTGCTTTGGCCAGATTCGACAATGATACACAAATCCATTGAAAAACCATCCGTAACCAGCGTGAATGTGGTACTCTTTCCAGTGTACCTATGTCTCTCTTGCTGGATTGTCACAAGCATCCGTATGGTCAAAATTTCGATAAAAGTATGTTGAAGTTTCGTTGCTTGTGGAATACAAGCAACCATTAATTAGATATGTAATTGTTTTGTTGTTCCAAATAATAAAATAAAGTAATGGAGCAACCTGACGAGGGCAGGAAAAATTATGCGAGTATAACGTACTAGTGTTTGGAGCCTAACGCATCATTCATCCTGACTCAGGATAAGTATTGGTTGATAACCTAAAAGCAAGTCATGCCAAAGAGATACGGGCCAAATTACGTCATATGAGAGAGAACGCGTGACTAAATGGTGGCCAATTTATATTATGGTCACGACAATGCAGTCTTTTGTTTTTTCTGTTTAATCAGTGAGTCAGTTAATACCATTTTATGACTTTTGAACCTCGTTCTGTGTAGTAAAATCGACTTATTATTATTATAATTTTTGCGTCCATATTATCCATAATTATTTAAACTAATATTATTATTGAGAAAGTAATCCTGTCTGTCTGTCTGTCCGCTTCACGCTTTAAAGGCTGAATGGATTTCGATGAATTGGCGCATAGGTAGACCATGACCTGGGTTAGGATATAAGATACTTTTTATCTGGTAGTCCATACCTGTGACAATATTCCGGGACACTACGCGGGTGAAGCCGCTGGTAGAAACTAGTACCTAATCGATGAACTACAACATACAGCTGGAATACCTTCAAACGAGACCAATCAAATACATTAAAACTTAGCTTAAAGTAAAGTTAATGATTAACTTCTGTTTAACAATGATTTTATACATTTTCGAATCTCTTTTTGGAATGATATTACCCAGTTGCCATTTTGAGAATTGGGCATTCTGCGCCTAAATCATGTTATCGTCTACTAGAAACGCATTGTTGAGATTACAGCATTTTCTTTGTGGGTAGGAAATCATCAACTTCTCCCGCTCTGGGTGGAGCAGGAGGGCGTGTCAGACTTTAACTGACTAAAACCCACCCGTGTTCCCTCAGTTGCCTGTATGCCAGGGCGACGGTATGTCTGTCAAACAACCCGCACCCCTGGCAGGTCTGCACCCAGGACTCAAAATATACCAGCATTACCAGCTATCTAATTTAAAACACATTAAACCGCTATGCACCATTTGAATAAAAAAATTAGGTTTTCCGACTCTGAAAAATGCCCTTGATCTTCAAGCAGAGCATTAAGTAAATATCTCAAGGTCGAATATGGTTGTTTCATAGAATGTAATATAGGTAACTAGGTAATATAAATAAACTATTGTGACATATGCTAGTGTATATGTTTCATTGTTATGTTTATAGGCATAAAGTCCAGCTTCACGGCTTAGAGCGATGCGACTTACATCAAGCAAAACGCGCGCGTATCGCCTAATCTGGGGGCCTACTCTAAGTCCGTGAATTTAGATAGGGGGCCATCTGAAAATAGCTCGATATTTTGGAATGAACCTTATTCCCGATTAATTACTATTTCAGCCGGGCAAAAAAAAAAGTCATCATCTGCCTAGCCTTTTCCCAACTATGTTGGGCTCGGCTTCCAGTCTAACCGGATGCAGCTGGATACCAGTATTTTACATGGAGCGACTGCCTATCTGACCTCCACAACCCAGTAATTGGGGTAATAAGATACCCCTTGGTAAGACTGGTTGTCAGACTTTCGGGCTTCTGACGACCCGAAACGACTGTCAAAGATCCACAAATGACAGCCGGGACCAACGGCTTAACGTGCTTTCCGAGGCACGGAGGGGTCTTGGTATGTAAAGATGGTCACCTATCCACGGACCAACCCCGGCAAGCGTAGCTTAACCTGATCGATCGACCCGTGCAGCTATTGTTACTTAGCTAAAAGTCCCTCAAAAAAAAGAAAACATAAGTAGCATACTTAAGTCCGGGCGCCAAACTAATTTTAGGTCCGTAGGTGATACGGCGTAGGAAACGCCCATAACTTCGGCCGAAACTATGGATTTCGTGCTGACGGAGTAAACTCCCTGTGTCCATTCTTAAGCTCCGCAAGTCGCGTCATGGTGACTCATGGCATTCTCTAAGCAACTGCTTTAATTTTGTTTTCTCTACAATCGCTGTCGCGGGACACGTATCGCTTGAGCGTAGGTATAGCTCGTGGCCACGGGTGCAACCCTTTTAATCATTACGGACAAGTATCCTGATAAAGTTTGGATTGTGGTTATTATAAAAGGGTTACAGTAGGTAACAGATTTCCTGGCCTGGCCAATGGCCTGCCAACGCTCCTTCTACCGTTTCTCGGCAATTATTACTATTACAACCAATCTATTACAGAATAGCATCGCTGGCGCTAGGTATTGACAGCTTTCTTCAAGCTGTGACCTCTGAGTTTGTATCGGCCTTTGTTCGCAGAGTAGTCAGATAGGAAACGCCGATCTCATCTAGTTATTGACCTACATGGGAATTACAACTGCAGAAATATGGGTGAAACAGGTACTCACCTTTTAGGACGCTGTCGGACAACTTGTAGATCATGTTACATCTCAATTGAATGGGCGAAAGAAATGCATCGGCATTTTTCTTGACCTAGCCAAGGCTTTCGACACCGTTTCGATACCTATTCTTGTGGACAAATTGGAACAGATCGGTGTTCAGGGAACGGCCCTAAAACTCTTTGCAGACTTTCTCTGTGATCGTACACAGAGAGTGAAAATAGGACAGCACGTTAGCTCAGATGCCCTGATCACATACGGCGTACCATAGGGTAGTATTCTTGGTCCCAGTCTTTTCCTGATCTACATATACGATCTGTGTCAGTTAGCTCTTGCAAATTGTAAGATTTTTACATAATATGCTGATGACACAGCACTAGTATTTCATGGAGAGACCTGGAATGAAGTTAGACAAAAAGCCAAGTCAGTTCTGCTTAACGTGAGCCACTGGCTTAGAGTTAACCTGCTAACCTTAAACCTTGCAAAATCGACCCTAATCCAATATAATTTCTCTAAAGTAAAGCCAACCAATATATGCGTTAAATTACACGCATATAATGCCCCCAAGAACTATACGTCCTGCTCATGTCTTCCAATTCCTCAATCAAATGCAGTTAAATATTTAGGAATACTACTTGACGAAAAGCTTACTTGGCTCCAGCATATAGAGGTAACCACGGCGCGAATTAGATAACTCATATGGGTATTCAAGACACTTCAGAATGTCTCTGATTATGAGTAGCTACGCACGGTATATTTCGCACTGGTTCAATCAGTGATTGGGTATTGCATTGGTGTTTGGGGTGGGGCATGCAAAACGCACATGATTCGAATTGAAAGGGCCCAAAGATCTGTGCTTAAAGTAATGACGTTTAGACCTTTTAGATTCCCCACCACAACTTTATATGATAAGTGTCAAGTTCTTACGGCAAATGTATGTTTTACATATAGTCACCAAACAGCATCTGGTCACACCATTAAATAAGCAAGTTTTAAGCAAGCGAACTTTATGGAATGTTTGCCTATCTGTCAAATCTGACACTGCAGCTGTTAAAAGGCAACGCATGTATTTGTTAGGTCACGTTTATAATAAAACAAACAATGTTCTCAATATAAATCCTCATACAATAAGGGAAGCTAAAACTAAAACTGGCAAAAACAGTCATGGCTACTGACACAAGCATACAGTCAAACAGAATCCATTTTATTATAAGGTATATTTAAGTTCAACAAGATCGCATCACCCATGTAAACACCCTCTCATTAACCTCCATTCACACACCACCACACTCCACACATCACCACATAAAACACACACTCTTTACACTTCACACTCACACTCACACACATGTAGAAATATAATGACAATTTCAGACACCGATCCACATGGTCTTCACATGATCTGACCAATATTATGTCTGGACTTTAAAAGAGACTATGACCTCTGAGTTTGTTTCGGCCTTTCTTGTCAGAGTAGTCAGTGAAACGCCGACCTCATCTAGTTTAAAAAAATATGATTGACGTGTAAAAGTGTTTGTACAAACCTACTTACAGAAATAAAATCATTTATCATTTATCGTTAGCATAATTTTTTATTCTATTATTGTCATGTATTTAATAAATATTTTAGCCTTAGTTATAATTTGAAATTATTTTAATAATGAATGTAACTACTATTTTGGTTTTTAAATTGTTAATTGTGTTATCATAATGTAAATTTAATGGTTGTTTGCATAAAATCCAGAACCTACTGTTTTGGTGAAGACACTGGCTCCTGTAACACAGGTATTTTTACCTAGCGAAGGAGGCAGTGCTTCACTATGTTTGTGCCCTCTTTTTATGTCAATAAAGAATTATATTTATTTATTATTATTTATTATTATACTTTTGCCTGACTTATTGGTAGGTGCGGTCAGCAACAAAAGTAGATTAGCAATTCAATTGTTCTAACATTTCAATTCTGTAACAATTTGCAAAAAGAGGAACGACAAGTCACTTAAAACATGTCACAGTAAAATAACCCTTATAATTTTTAAACGATTCACATACAAATATTAAGGCTTAACACAATGATTTGGTATTAACAAGCAACGTTTCCAAGTCAATTGCTCGTTTTGTTTTAAAAATATTTATCTAATCCATTTTAAACAGTCAATGCAAATCTAAATCGGATTCATATTCACAACTATGTAACCGTGTATTAATTTCATGTTTCGCAGTTTCCTTTTTTATAACTAATAACTAACACTATCATTTAGCCTGGATTCTAGAACGAAATTCAAGCACGAATATCGATTTAAATAATCAAGATTTGCGATCAAGGATCTTTGTAGGAGGCTAACAGAAAAATCAACTTGGCTAGGCAGTGTTGGGAAACTTCGTCGCATATTCCACAACGCCTAAAGATAAAGGTCTTCAATAGGTGCGTCCTGCTTGTTATGACTTACAGAGCCACTTACAGAGCCTACCTACAGAGCTACCCTCACGGTACGGCGGGTCCATAAATTCAAGATCGCTAATCTAATCCGGAGCGAGAACACCCGGCAGAGAAATAGAGTTGTTGACGTAGTTCATAGAATAAATACTCTGTAGTGGCAATAGGCCAGCCATATTAGCCGTAGAACCGATGATCGTTGGAGTAGACGTGATCTTGAGTGAAGACCGCGTTTCGGCAAACTCTCCACTTAAGAGCGACGATTTTCGCAGGGTGGCTGGGAGCAGTTGGATGAGAGTTGCCGAGAATAGAGCTGAATGACGTGCGATTGGAGAGGACTATGTCCATCAGTGGACTGCTGTTGGCTGGTGATGATAACGATATTTGTAGCAAAAAATCTTGAGTTATTTTATTAAAATATTGTAGGTTTAGAATACATGCCACTGAATATCACAGTCGTTGTAGTTTTCTCCATAATAAAGTACATAAATGGCCGATTTGCATGGAAGAGTGGTGTAAAACTTCTGTCAGAGAAAGTAGCAGTTGTAACGGCCGATGCAACTGTTCCTGATTCAGTAACTTCTATATCAGCCTTATGTACTATAGCAGAAACATACATATTGTCCCTTGAAATTCGCTGGAAACTTGCCAGGTCTGGTTGAAAAATGTCGTAAACACCTATACTATACAACGGCTTATTTAACACAAGATTCGTGCTTGTATGGAACCTCGGCAATTTCACAGTAACATCTGCCATTTCGTTTACTTGCAGTCTCTTGATGACATCCTTCAAACTGACTTGATGGATGTTTTTGTACATTTCAGCGATCCTCACTGAAGGATAAGGCAGGATGACTATCATGGAGTATTTGCCATTTGATCCGTAAGGCAGTTCAATAACAAATGATTTCATAGCATCCATATCTAAGTAGGCAAACTGTCCTATTTGAGACATCATATTCACCATACCCGCCTTATTTTTATCCTCATCGTAGAATGGTTCCAACGATGTGTCAAATTTGTTGAAAGGCGATGCCCACAATCCTTTGAATGAAATCACGTTTGTTAAAATCATTCGTGATTCACGAAAGTCATCTGAACGTAATACATTGGAGACCCGTTCGCCTGACTCACTGCCTGAGTTTTCAATGTATGTGTTAGCGATGTGGGCTGAATTAGGGTCGTCGAAATCGAGAACCTTCAGTGAAGCTCTGAAATCGTTTTGCAAAGCTCTTCTGAAGCTTTGGTACACTGAGAAGTCGTTGTCTAAAAACACGAAGTTTTTGCTCGAGAGGCTGACACCATTATCCCCTTGGGCTAGTACAGCATTTGTTATGTCCATGTAGCGTCTAACTAATGTATTCTGGTTCTTCGGGAGGCTGAATGCCCTCTCCAGTTGGTTGTGGCTGTTACCCGTCGTTCCACAGGCAATACCGGTCATCAAAGTCCATATTCCGAATGGTGAAATCACTTCATGCCCGTTAGTTACCGTCTGTGTATTATACAATAGCTTTAAGCTAGAAATCCAGAGTCGTTCACTAAAATCATTCATTGAGACCTGACAATAACAAACTCTGATAAGATTATAGTATAATAAGAAAACTAACGCGACTGATTTCATTGTGGTCTCAAGAAAATCATGCAATACACTGAAAAAATAATGCGAAACGAGAATGTGACTAATTTACTATTTCAAGCATTCTCGACATGTAGGTTCACTTTGTTCAATTTTATTACATTTTTGACAAGTTTTGCATACACCTTGTTTTAGGTGTAGTAAACGATACATGAAAACCGTAGAAGAGGTACACGGTTTTATACCTTGGTATAAACGCGGCGTAAAGATGTGAAGTCAAAAACATTGCATTCAATTCAACTTAGCCGTCATAGTTCCATTATTTTCTGATCTGAGATCGGGTGAGTCGCGGGCAAAGGTTTTCCGCCCTAGGTCCAGGGCTCGTTGGCCTTGGGGAAAGTGTGTCTCTATTCATTTAATAAGAATTCACAAATTAAATTGAACTGTATCAGTGCTGTCCAATAATTCAAGTGAGTGCACCCAAGGACAATTGTCGGTTTGTGTAGAAGTATTGCAGGATATAGAAACAAAGATTGAAGAAGATTGGTTACCTAGAACTATGGAAAGACTTTGGTCCCTGCCTGAGCAATGTTTCATCACTACATAGTATAAAACAAAGTCGCTTTCTCTGTCCCTATATCCCTATGTATGCTTAAATCTTTAAAACTACGCAACGGATTTTGATGCGGGTTTTTTAATAGATAGAATGATTCAAGAGGAAGGTTTATATGTATAATACACCGACCTCCACGCGGGCGAAGCCGCTGGCAAAAGCTAGTTATAAATACAAGGAAAAAATGGCATAGGGGGCTTCCACACTTAATTATGGGCCCCCGGAAACTATTACGAGCACTTCACTAAGTGCTCGTAATAGTTTACGTCACTGACGTAGCGACAAGGGGGGCAACATATTCTGAGATGCTTGAGAACAATCCCAGAACCCAGAAGATGGTCAAGATCAAGTTTGCGGGCCCCATCAGTTGGTGCTGACATCTCTTTGAGGCGCGCGTGGAACACAACGCGCCGTCGACCCGGGCTTGGTCCTTACCGGACAGCGAGCTACCACATTACTAGCCGTCCACAAGCCCGCGCCTACGCCTTTTTGAAGAAGCCTTTAATTGTGTGTCAGTATGTTAACCACGTAAATAGTCAAAATTTTAAATGGACTTACAACTCATTTACAATTTTATTACCGGTAATTAATTAGTTATTTAAATAGGGAATGTACAGACGCCAGCACACCAAGCTACCAGAAACTGTCAAATTTTCCCAACTGAACATAAACCTTAGGCTTATGCTATAAAGATGAAAATCTATCAAAGAAATTTGACAGATTGGGGAAGCTTGATGTCCTGGCGTCTGTACAGTAACGATGGCTCTAACAAACGTATGAATAGAACACAACTAACTATATAAAACACGCTACGCCATTTAAATCAGATCAAATCAAGAGCTAATAATGAGTTTTTCCGACTCCGAAATGTGTCCATGACCTTCAAGCAAAGCATTATGCAAATATCTCAAGGTCAAACATGATTGTTTCATACAATCCTAGGTGAGATAAATAAACTATTTTTAAACTTGCGGGTGTGTAGGTATGTGTGTTCGTTTGTGACTTTTTGTCAGAAAACTTACCGATTTTTTTGAGTTTCTAAATGAGATTTGTGCTCATAGACGGACGCTTGTTAAAATAGGAACAATTATTGTTTGTGGTTGATGCTAATTTGTGTAGCAATGTGTGTTTAAACAAAATGCGAAAGCATGTCTGTCAGTTCCTCTTTTGCAGCTTTACCTTAGATTAGGAACTCGTAAAAAACCTTTTGTTTTTATGTTCTGTGGTTCGATTGCTTAATCGAAGAAATGTTGCCATAATCATAAACTTAAAGAATATTTTGCGAATTGCTATAATCAAAAAGGAATAATGAATAGGTGAAAGTGGGTATTGACATGAACAAAAGCAAGGTACCAAAAATCCAGTCTACTTCCGATTGTACTTCCTTTTCGTCGTTAGACCTTACCTTAAACATGGAAGGTGCACGAGAAGGATAGTGAAGGATAGACGAGAATGCAAACCACGGCCGAAACAAGTCGTCAAAACACGAAATTCAAACACAATGCATCCTTTTTTCCCACACTTATGTTGATCACTTACATTAGGTAATACAAAATTATTACCATTGTGTAGCAATGAATACAGCCGTTGTTAAACTGTTGAGATTTTAATTGGTTCACGTCATTAAGGTCGTTGGTACCTTACACATAGGTATCTTGAAGGCCAAAATCAGAACTATAATGCCATCTTGTTTTGTCTATAGAATTTTATCAACAAACACCTTGTCAACCTCATTCAGACTCCAAAGATTCTTGAACACTCTTTCATGAAGTAAGAGACTGATGTAGAATGTCAGTAGAATAATATCCTCTTTAATATCGGCTTAGAATCGTTCACAGCTAAGTATTGACATCCAAGCAGTCGAGTTAATAGATTTCATTATTATAATCGCCACGCTGCGCAAAAGTTTTGGTGATGGTCTACAAATGAGAAATGCCTTGCCAATCTTCACTAATATTCATCCTTTGTACTTTGGACCGGACCAAGCATTCTTCCTAGGTACTAGTTCATTAACGTAACAAGATAGGCAACAGCGTTTCCTACCAGAATGAAGTGGTTTTCCAAGTTGACTAGCGGATGATATTAGGCCAAGCATACAAAAAGAACCTTCAATACGTACATGTACCAACACGCTAGTAATTTCCAAAGGATTAGGCATAGGTATACCTATAATACCTGCATCCACATTTAACCAGTTAAGTTTAACTCCCATGTCACCTTCATCCTACCAACCAACCTTCAGCCTTTATCATTGGCATCATAATTATCTACTCCACAAACTCTGGAATTACCCATTCACACAAGGGCCCAACGGGTACCTCACAAAAAATAATAATAAAACACAAAATAATTAAGCCAGATATTTACATACCTGCCAACTTCGAAAAACCCACACTTCAATCTGAGTTATTTTGCGATAATACGCATAAAGACCGTTTCCATTAATGTTTTTAACGCTGCGTTTAATTTTCTAGTTACTAAGATTGATAATCATTGTTTTTACAACCATAATTAATTTAGCGATTATCGGAAATTTACTGTTTTAGTTAACGGTTGGTAAAAAGCCATCGGCGAGATGGCTATAGCGAAAATATTACCGCCACCTGCAACATTGAACAGATTGCCGATGTGTTGTTGCATAGACAAATTTGGAGTACCTACATTCCTCCATAATGAATTTCGGTTACTTCAGATTATAGTGTATAAGTTTGTGGGCAAACACAGATGCACTCTCTCTTTTCTCACTTGACTCGGCAATCCGATACGACCGGAGAAAGATGATGCAGGACGAACGGCTTCCGGGGTACGGAGACATGACGCATTTAAAAACCGACAAAACTAGTCTCAATTTTATCTCAGCGACAATCAATGTGTACCGTCGTTCCACAGTTAGTTTATCTCTCACAGCAGCAACCCATTGCAATGAGAATAAAGATCACTGTGATTTTGACAGACTTGTCAGTGGCAGCAACCCAACCTTATTATAATAACACTTAACATCACCGTTAGTTCAACAATTATTCAAAACCATCCTATGGAGACCCACTTTACGAGGTTCGACTTACACCTTCTCACTTGGCTTTGGAGACGGTTCACGGACTTCCAAGTAGACCACAGAAGGTCGACACCTGTCAGTAACCGCGGAACACCACCGTGTTCCACTGTTAATGAGAATATGATGCAAACAATAAAAAATTACGAAATAAAGGAATTTCCCGTCTGGTGTGAAAAGATGGTTAGTCTCTTACGGATGTTTAATCCTTCAAAATATGTGTATGAGTCAGATAACGTTTTAAACTCTTGAACATATATTTTGATCAAATCGTTTTGTGACGTGTTACGTTGTATATTGTTTCCTTAAACGGGTCTCGGTATTTTATTATAACCTGTTTTTTTTTAAATATTTGTTTGAATAGTGACTTTGGAGGATGGGACTACGGACTTTTAATTTTATATATTTTTGACCATTTTAATTTTTATTGCTGAATGGGCTTGCTCTTTATTATGCCTGATCGAAAGCGATGAATGAGATGATGGAACACGCGAGCCCAGAAGATGTTCGATCACTCTTACTTTGACGGCAGATGGGTTATATGTGGAAGGTAACACAGACTCTGGCAGAGAGTTCTACACTTAGGCTGTGCGCATAATAAATGTGGAAGCGAAGCAATGAGTACGAGTAATCGGGATATGAACCAAATTCGGATGCTACCTTGCAGCATGTCTGGTAGTCCGGTAGTAAACAGGCGCTGGTGGGATCAGGTTGTGGAGCTCCTACGCACACTCGACGAAGTACAGTCCATAGAAGACCGATAGGCATAGGCAAATGCATATGTTGATGAGTGGAAGATCCTGAGAGTGTGAAACGATAACTGGCCTCAAGTATGGCCAAAGTTAGTCTATATTGTCCATTGCAGAGCAAAATCCTCTTATCATACAGAGAAAGCATGGGCATTGCTCACCACACTTGCTCAAAACGGGTTGGCGATTTCGGATATATATTATTAACTATAAAGTCTAGGTTTCCTCATGTGGTTTTTCTTCACCAATGCGTGTAATGTCCTAGATAAACTCAGAAACTATGTCAATTGTTGCAGCCACATCTGTTCTTTTCCGGATTTGACCCCAACCTTGAAAAGCCATTAGAGCCTCAAATTCCCATTGATGCTTCAATAGCAAAAACTCGAGGCTCAAAATACCATTTTAGAATTTTCGTTCATCAAGTGCGATAAGATTAGAGTTTTTTGTGATCCTGCTAAATATATTTGATATTGGATTTATTCACAATGATCTTTGATTTCTGCCACGTTTGACCTTCCAAATATTTATAAACAAGTTTTGGAAACACGATTTAATTATTCTAGTTTATTGGTTACTTTATTTAAGACATAGTAATTTGAAGTATGCAGTGGCTATATTGAATGGTTTTGCGTTTAGTTGCCATACAAAATTCTTCGTAGTTCGTGTTGTAGTTCATCGTGGTTTATCCGGGTTCCACGGCGTCTGGCTGTACCTACTATATTTCTTGTTTTGATGTCAATATCTTTATTTAAATCTTTTTAATTGTACTTTTTACACGATATGCTATTATCATTTTCTGTTATATTTTCCACTATTATTTTTATGGTAAAGATCTTTGAATACATCCTTATGTAGGTGTACATGTTCCCTATATGGATTTCTTTCGGTTCATTTTCGTGTCTTCTACATAATAAAAATGGAGAGAAAGTGAGTGAGAGAGGATTCTATACGTCTTACGAGTAAATAAAACGTGAGAAATACAACGTGTTAATCCTCGAAACTCAATGAATGTTATCCAACTTAGTATTTATATCTTTATAACACAACATAACATCACACCGGTAATCCTCGTAAAGTTAGGCCTTTTGCTTTTACCCTTCCGACCAAAAGTACAGATACACTACGCCAGGTATGTTAAAGTGCCACGTAATAGGGGCGAGCTTATTGACACCAATCAGGCTCTAAGCCAAACTCCGGGCTACTACTGATATATTCCTGATGGAAGAAATCAATAACACTTTTAATTTTTCGTTTTAGATAAACTCAGAAATAAAAGTTAAGAGATTCAAGTCATCAACACTTCACAATATTGTTGCATTAAAACAGGCATCTTGAGTCGTCGCTTACCTAGCAGAGCTAAAAATATTTCTAACATTCTCTAATTATTTGGAAAGGCTTAAAAGTTACGAGAACGTTGTTTTCGAAAATTGATTCTCGATCAAAAGTATCTAAGTATAAAAGTATTAACTTGGTAAGTGAATGTTAGCCCTTGTACTCTTATCAAAATCACAGAACCTAGCTGATCCGCAGAAGGAAACATGGCAAGAAAACCCAAACATAATAAATAAACATCTAAATTGCGTGTACATGACAAAAGACAATGTTACATTCAGACATGCTTGTCATCACGTTGCTAACGAAGGTACATGATAGCTGTAGAGACTATTAAAGTAACAAAGACGTAGCTGAGGTATCAGTATTATTGTCGCAACAAGCATTACGTGAAAGGATAATTATATACCATAAGGGTTAGGCAGAGGCACCTGTATAATACATCCATATTATATGTCCCAGTTAAATTTTCATTCCATCTATTCGAAAAGGACGACTTGGTTCGCCTTTAAGTGCACCCAAAGGTGGTGTTTTCTATAAGAAACTTTTAGCGGGTAGTAATGAGTTTTTAATCCTCTTTATAAGTGCGCCGCAATTATCTTTGCCGCGCACTTTTTGAATTTGGAACATCTTAATTGTCAGCGCCAAAGAAATCGAACGCAAATATTGTTTGAATAAAGACTGGCTGGTATGACGGCCCATAGTCGCGCCGCCAGCTGAACAAAAAAAAAAGAAAAAATCAAATTAAAAACGCGCGAACTATAAGCCCGCATTTTCGTCAATTGTCACGGATTGTTAGAAATTCATGGTTTTGAAAAAATGAATTCTTCAAGTGATAGTGAAAGTATAGAATTAATTCCTGAAAGTATTAGAACTGACGCAAGAAATGTGATGGATAATCTATTACTTGCAAAATCCCGGGAGATATAATTATATGAAAGCCTATGGTAATTTTATTGAATGGAGAAATGCAAGAGGCGCCAAGAATTTTTCAGAATCTGTGTTTCTGGCCTACTTCCAGTACTTAGCCAAAACTAAACAACCTTCCACTCTTTGGAGTACCTACTTAATGCTAAAATCAACAGTCAGTTCTAATAATGACGTAAAACTGGACACATATTCGAAATTAATAGCTTAGCTGAAGAGGATGTCTTATGGATTTAAACCTAGAAAATCCAAAGTGTTCTCAGTCAAAAACGTGGAGACTTTCCTTAATGAGGCACCCGACAGTCTTTCATGCTGTAAAAGTAAGGAACTATGTATATGGTGGATTAGTAAAGTATAACCATAGTGTTTTCAAATGCGCATTTTATTGTAACCTGTACTTCGATAGATACTTGTCTTATTCACATTCGGTTTTGTTACAGGTGGCTTTCAGTTTTGGAGTTCATGGAGCTTGTCGTGGCAATGAACTTTTAAAAATAACTGTTGATGATGTCGAAAATCACTCGGATGATTTACTGTTAGTAAAGCTGACACAAAAAGAAAACTTGACCGATCCTCCGTAATCCGAGGAGAATACAAAACTATTTTACAGAAATACCTGGACCTGCGTCCTGCTGATATGAAGACCAATCGGTTTTTCAACCGTTATCAAAATGGAAAGTGCTTCAAACAAGTTATGGGAAAAAATAAAGTTTCTAACATGCCACAAGAAATCGTTACTTATTTGAAGTTACCAGACATCAAACTGTATACAGGACATTGTTTTCGTAGTAACTCTGCTACCCTTTTGGCAGATTCTGGAGCGGACTTAACTGTTCTCAAGCGACATGGAGGATGGAAGTCAAGTGCTGTAGCAGAGTGGTATATAGAAGATTCCATTGAGAACAAGGCGAAAACATGTGAACGCATCGTGGAAAACATTAAATTGCAACCTTCAGTTAATCTATCCATGCCACTGTCGCCGCGCCCATCTACATCCAAACAACGAGGTTTACCGTCACATTTTCCTCAAAATGAGCCAGATTCGGACATTATTTGAAACACGCAGAATATAAAATCTACAACAATCTCTATTCCTAATAAAACTAACAATAAATTTTCATAATTGCGAAAGTGTCTCAAATGTAAATATAAGTTTTTAGTTGTTTTATTATTAGATACTATTTAATTTCAATTTAGTTGTTACTCTATGTTTTAGTAAATAATAATATTACAAAAAATATGAGGTGCCTTTTATTTTCTCATAGAGGGTGATGAAAAGTAGAGTGTATCACTCGGGCGCAAAATATATTTTTGCGTACTTTGAATCTCTCGCTACGTTCAGGATTCTACTAAAGAATCCCTCACTTCGCTCTGGATTCAAAAAAGCGCCCTCGCCGTAAAACTATTATTTTGCTCCCATAAGATACAGTCTACTATTTAGTGTCATTTATTTTGTTATTTATTTATTTAATTAAAACGGTATAATACCAATTACAGAAATTAAAGACACAGTTAGCCCAAAAACATATGCACAAAAGAGAGAAAATAATATAAAATATCAAGACAAAGTAAAAACTTAAGAACATTTTCATGAATCCCTCTCACAGTACTTTTGACATGCCGATAAAATCTTCGTCCATTCGTTCGCAAACAGATCGTTTGTTAGGTTAGTTTCCAAGAGATCATTGAGTGCGACCAGAGTACGTGCTACTGGGGACTTAGCACGCGCAAGGGTGCGACATGGAGGCATAGCAGCCTGTGTTTTCTGCCGCGGCAGTTGTTGTCTGGGACAAAAAAGCGGGCCAGCAGAGCATGCAGATCAGGCGCGCAATTGTGCACGCACCGCACGCAATAGGGCCACGGATCGTTTTACAAACTATGATGAGCTGGTCTTCTGCTCGTCTTACGTCTAACGAGTTCTATCCGAGGCATTCCAGTAGAAATTTAGTCGGATAGAGGTAAGGATAATAGCCATGTCTACGCTTGTAGAGAAACCGAAGGAACGCTTTTTGTACCTTTTCTAATAAAAGGGCGTAGGTACTTTCATGTGGGTTCCACACGCAGGAGCTAGATTATAATTTGCCACGTGCGAGAGCATTAAATATTATTTTGATGGCATGTGCGGAACGAAAATCACGGCAATTACGCAGCACAAAACCCAACCTTTGATAGGATTCCTCGGCTACCGTGGCAATGAGGTCATGGAAGGTGAGCTTCCGGTCGAATGTGAATCCCAAATCTTTCATGGCTGTTGTTTTTATGATGGTATTGTTGTTTAAATTGTATTCATAATTGACTGGGTGCCGCATTCGACCGAATGTAACTGAAAAGCATTTCGAGGGTTTAAATTCCATCTCATTGTCTAAGCTCCACTTGTATATCGCGTCTATGTTCTGCTGTAGTGCTGCACAGTCACACTCGGAGTTTATTTGGAGGTACAATTTCAAGTCATCAGCATACAATATATATATATATATATATATATATATCTTGCATGACGGAGACCTTGGGGAAGATCATTAACCATGATTTAAAATAATAAAGGTCCCAAAATTGAGCCCTGATTTACCCCGGAACGCGTGTAGTACCTGATTTGTACATACCGAGCATAATGAACTGCTGACGATCGCGCAGGTAGGCTGCGAAGAAACGGAAGAGAGATGGTGTGAAACCTATTTTGCTAATTTTCATATCATGTTTCGTGGACATGAAATATGGGGCGAGCTTATTGGCATCAATCGGGGACAAATTTAGACTCAAAAGACCTTATGCTCAGTGCAACCAATTTTCCAACGAGGCAGTCCAGGTAAATGTATCATCATCATCATCATCATCATCATCATCATCATCATTTCAGCAAAAAGGCGTCCACTATTGGACATAAGCCTCCCGCAAGCTCCGCCAGTTTGACCGGTTCTGTGCTTCCCGCATCCAGCGGACTTTTGTTGCCCTCACAAGGTCATCGGTTCACCTTGTGGGAGGCCATCCAACTTTACGTCTTCCAGTACGCGATCACCACTCCAGAATATTTCGGCCCATCGGCCACCTGTACTGCGAGCAATGTGCCCTGCCCACTGCCACTTAAGTTTGGCAATTTTTCGGGCTATGTCGGTTACCTTGGTTCTCCTGGGGATCTATTCGTTCCTAATTCGATCGCGTAGGGAGACTCCAAGCATAGCCCTCTCCATTGCCCTTTGGGTGACTTTAAGCCTTCTTATGAGGCCCAATGTGAGCGACCACGTTTCGGTTCCATATGTCATCACTGGGAACACGCACTGGTCAAAGATTTTCGTCTTGAGACACTGCGGTATGTGGGACGAGAAGATATTGCGTAGCTTCCTGAACGCTGCCCAGTCGAGTCAGATTGACCTCTTTCTCGAAGTTGGACCTACCTAACTGGATAGTTTGTCCTGAGTAAACGTACTCGTCCTTAACTAAAAACGATATTATAGGGGTAAAATAAAACGACATTCACTGACATATCCATTCACATCTAGGGATACTGCACCCAAGCGATCAAATGTTGTTAAATTAAATCATAATAATAAAACTTCTTTATTCGGACAGCAAAGATCCATAATCCATTCGTTAAACCTTAAAGCTAGTGTTAGTAGTACATTATCAATAATGTTGAGTTTGAAATTGTACGATTCTGCACAGAAGACGACCAAGTAAGGTACAAATTCACTTAGCCATCCTCTCCACAAAATGCCTCAAAATGGGAGAACAAAACTCTCTGATACTGTGTTCAGAATGCTGTTCCTACTGGCCCGTGTTCTAGTTATAATGCGACTTTTTTTGAATGAACGCATGAAAGCTGTCTGTTCGATTTTGTGCAAACATTCTGACGCACTACAGAAACGAAGCAGTCTCAAGAGCATTCTGAAAATATTAAAATATACAGTTAAATCCATAGTATTTTTGCTATCAGGTTTCACGAATACCCTGACACACTGTCAATCTTATCCGATGTAAACTCCACTTTATTCCAAACCCCGTTATTCACATAAATCAGGTATTGAGACCATAGGGGCTGGTTTAAACGTAATGTTGTCACTTCGGGTTTTACCATCAAGGTTGGGCGTACTGAATGACATGCTATACTATTTGTCATTTGCAATTTTCCAATTAGTAATTCACTGTTTTGATTTGTTTTCATTTTGGTCTGCGGGTTGTTCCTGGCTTCGATAAAAGAACTTATACGAGGAAAAATGGATAACAGCCTGACTGGTTTTTTGATGTTTCACGGTTGCTCTTTTGTAAAACACCTACAACTATGTGGTGTTGTTAGTATTAAAGATTAGTAGAAAAATGTGGAGTGGCGACCGTGTACTGGAAGCCGTAGCGTTGGAAGGCCTCCCACAAGGTGGATCGATGACCTGGTGAAGGTTGCAGGAATCCGCTGGATACAAGAAGCACAGAATTGGTCGAAGTGGCGGTGCTTGGGGCCTACGTCCAGTAGTTGACGTCTTTCTGCTGAAATGATCATGTTGAATGATGTAAAATGTACTTGAATTGTACTACTAATATACGAATTTCGATGATGGCAGTAGACTCGTCCCCTATAACATGGAATTTAAACATGTCTTGTAAAATCAAGGTGAACCTACTAATAGATACAGCTCTGCCTAATCGTCCTCGAATCACAGGCGTGATGAATAAATGAATGAATGTCTTTATTTGCCAGAAACACAGTACTTATAGGATATTATTTAAATATTTGGTTTAGCAAGTTTCGCCGACACAGCGGCATGTAAGCTTCCTGAGGTGTATTAATTGGGGCTGGTTTGTATATAGATAGGGTTGTAGTTTTTTTAACAAGGCAGTAGATATTCAATATATATTTTTTCCAAAATCCTACTTTCATCACCATCGTTTCAGCCGAAAGACGTCCACTGCTAGACATAGGCCTACCCCAAGGTCCGCCACTTCGACCGGTTCTGTGCTTCCCGCATCCTACTTTAACATGTACAAAATGTTAATAATCAATGTTAATAAACGTTAAATCTTGTATATTTTGATGTTTGTTACTCAATTACGTAAAAACAGCTCAACGGATTTGGATGAAAATTGACACACAGAGAGCTTATAATCTGGATTAACATATAGGATACTGTTTATCCCGGTACTGCGTTCTCGTGGGATCATTTCCGACCCACATGCGGGCAAAGCCACTGGCAAAAGCTAATTTTAAATAAACGCTAAGCCAGAACTGGCTGCCTTTCTCCTTCGCGTAGCTTTCAGTGCAACCTTTCATTGTGAAAGCTGCATCAAAGTGCAATGTACCAGATTGACCCAAATAAACAAAATGTGAGAAACGCGTGATTTTTATTGGTCCATCAATTTTTATCATTTGAAAGATTTTTTTAAATACTCAAAACTGTGCCTGGTGCGTTGCCTGTGAAAATTATTTTAAAATGTTTGTCGTTCTGTTCTGATTCTGAATTTAACTCAATTAATTGCTGCAAATTAACCATGAAACCTGCATCTGGAGCTAATTGAAGCGCGGCGGTTTTGGTTAGAAACTTTGAATGGTCGGATCGCACGCTATTTCCTCAGATATTTTTAAAAACAAATTCTCATTTTGAAAATGTTAAATGTCCTATACAAAATAGAAAAAATGTACTTAGTTTAGTTATTTTTTCAACCGCCGACCTTCCGTAAAGTATTTACGCTGCACTAGGGTTTATTTTGTTTTTTAGAGATTAGGTACTGTGGATTTCTCTCTGGTACTTAAGTACTTCGACAAGTAACCGCGTTTTTAAAGTCTGATTATAGACGGTTTGTAGACTGAATCCCTCAAGCCTACCATACCTAAGTACACATTAACTGCATAACTAAAGGGTAATAACGATATAGTAAGGGGTCAAACGAACACAATAATTTCGCCAACTCCTCGTTGCATCCTTAACAAAGTGGGCTGAAGACCTGCAGTGCTTGAACTTGGGTGCAGTGAGCTTAAAGTGAGCTGTCATTAGCTTCAATCCCTAGTGTGAGATGGAATGACAGCTCACTTCACCTAAGTTCTCACGGTGAGATTTTAACAGAATAGATCGACTGATGCAGTCCACGAGTATCCGCTGGATGCGAGAAAAGGTTATTAGACAGCGTAGCAGAAAGATTGTGAATTTATCGGATATTTAGGTGATTAGGTATGTGCTGCGGCAAGTCGCTGTAGTCAAGCAAACATCGAATCGTTCTGCCTTAGTAGTACTCACACGCCTTAGAGCTTGTGAGTATTTCTACGCAGACAAATACATTTTTATACATGCCTATGTTAGTAATAATAGTACATTATGATATAAGTGCGGTAAGTTGAAAATTACAGCCGAAGCGATATTGAGGTTGTAATTATCAAAGCGCACGTATGTCATACGACGTTTTATAACACATTTGCGAGGAAATAAATAAAATTCGGACTTTCTTAAACGAATAAATCTTTAATCACTTGTTAAAGCAGTTAAAAAAAATGGAACAATTTGTAAAATTGATTATAACGTTGCCAGTTGGCATTTTTAAAATGTTGACCACTTTTCTGACTGAAAAACTGTTTGCTAAAATTTTAAAAAGTACCGTTCGCTTTAGACGAAGCATCTTGATAAACCATGCGTTTTACCTTATTAAAAAGAAACTCGTGCGTTTTACATTACAATAACGCACAAGTACGTAATGACATACATTACGATATTGAAATTGGTGAAATAAGAGACCCTTTACGAGCAAATGTGTTATAAAACTAATAACCATATATGATAATACAAGTACATAATAATCAATCTCCTTAGCTTTTTACCAACTATGTTAGGGTCTACTTCCAGTCTAATTGGATGCAGCTGAATACCAGTATATGGAACGAATGCTGATCTGACCTCCACTACCCAGTAACAGGGTCGGTAAGATTGGCTTTCAGTCTTTCGGGCTTCTGACGACCCGTAACGACTGTCAAAGATCCACGAATGACAGTCGGAATCAACGGATTAACGTGCTTTCCGAAGCATGAAAGGGCCGTGGTATGTAAAGATGGTCAACCATCCACGGATTAACCGTGGCAAGCGCAGGTTAACTAAGATCTACGAATGACAGCTGGCGAAAGCTGGGATCGACGGCGTCATTCAATCCGTGTTTTCGCTCGGGGTACTGATGGACAAAGATGTACGAATGACAGCCCTTCCGGGCTGTCATTCGTACATCTTTGTCAACGGCTTGAGGAGACAACGTAGGATGAATTATATATACAAACGTGTAGTTAAATCATTTGCAATTTGAGCATATTTCCACCATATAATGGTGATATTCGCATTCAGACAGTATTTATCTAGACCCGTAGGGGTTCTTTTGATCCAAAATATTAACCTAAAATGAAGTTTAAGCGAATTTCTTTTCGCAAATTTTTCCAGTGTAAATGACATGTTTTCTCATTGTTTTTTTTAAATATTATAACCAACAATATCTGTAATATTGTTATCCTGAAGCATAGCTCATATTATCAATTTGTAAAATATCGATTTTTTTTTAAATACAATAAGTTTTCATTCAACATTTTTGGAATTACGGAACACATCCAAATTCATCATAAATGTTCAGTGGCTAGTAGTGTGACGTGTGCGACGGCGTCATTCAATCCGTCTTTTCGTTCGGGGTACTGGTGGTCAACATTCTACGAATGACAGCCCGGAGCAACGGCTTACGTGATTTCCGAGGCACGGAGGATCTCGATATGTAATAGATGGTGACCCATCTACGAACCAACCCCGGCTAGTGCAGCTTAACTTTCGATCGACGCGTTTTTTTTTTTGACGGTGGGATATCATCAAATAACTTCTCCCGCTCTGGGTGGAGCAGGAGAGCGTGTCAGACTTTTACTGACTAAAACCCACCCGTGTTCCTTCAGTTGCCTGTGTGCTACGGGCGCTGTTATTATTTCGCCACGAGTATAAAAATATAATTTATGTTCATAATGCTAATACTTAGCTTAATTTTTATTGTTATTTCCTTATTGATTACGTTGGGAAAACCCGTGGCTCACCGGCATTTGTTTAGTAAGAGTTCTATAGATACTAACTTGAATATTATGTAAGCTTTAATGACCTACTCGAAAATTACCATACCAGTTGGATTTTTTAAATCCAACTTGTGAAGTCGTGATTCAGTCATCGAACTCACCCGTTTTAGAAAATTAAGTTTAGGTTGTATCAGAATTACTCGCTATTCTATTATTCAGGGTGGTAGGGATATCGTTGCGCTAACTGTTACCATGAATTCAGCACATTTGAGTTCATACCCCTTAGAGTAGGCATCTTCCCGGCCACCGTAGGCGCGGGCTTGTGGACGGCTAGTAATGGGTAGCTCGCTGTCCGGTAAGGACCAAGCCCGGGTCGACGGCGCGTTGTGTTCCACGCGCGCCTCAAAGAGATGTTAGCAACAACTGATGGGGCCTGCAAGGGCCGATGCCTGCCAGGGGTGCGGGTTGTTCGAAAGAGATACCGCGGCCCCTGGCACACAGGCAACTGAAGGAACACGAGTGGGTTTTAGTCAGTAAAAGTTTGACACGCCCTCCCGCCCCGCCCAGAGCGGGAGAAATTATTTGATAATATCCCACCCAAAAAAACCCCCTTAGATTAGTACTTTTAGTCCGTTATCAAAATAATCTGCAGTTTCATAGAAAAGTGCAATACCTACGCGGTCAAAATGTGTGGAACAGCAATTTTTTTTCAATAACCGACGAATAATTGCAATGCTCGGAATCAAAATCATGTAGGTACCGAAGCTATGGTTACAGTTTGCGCGTCGATGTTCCTGTTTATTACCTACTAGCGATTCACGACTGCTTCGGTTTTTGCGGCATACCAAAACATCGGTATTTCTGTAATGTGTCTAAGGTTTATTATTATAGTATTCTAAATACATGTAAGTCCACATAAGCTTCCCGGAATCAATTCTCTAAATAAAAGTGAAAACTTGCATAGTTTAAAAGGTATACAAAACGGTCACACAGGTCACACGAAATGCGACTATAATTTGTAATTATGTATATGATCAGCCTATATGTTCCTACGGCTGGGACACAAAGCTCCTCTCAGTGGAAGGCATTGCTCATGCCATGTTAAAAATATTAAAATAATATGTCCCAAAAACTATCGGCTGAATTTCCAATAGATTTTCTATTGCACCTTGAAACCAGAACAGCGCCATCTACATTTGCAAAGGTATATACATTTTGGACATGGTTTTCTTCAAAATTTGCAAAATGCCGCAGCAGCATAGGTACATAAAAGGTTTGTCTAGTGCTAAACAGATGGCGTTGAAATAAAAAATTGTTACAGTTGTGAATGTTCTATCATATGAATGCTTCGATCAACAGTTGCTATTGTTGATCGAAGCATGAATGCATTAGAAATGAAGTCAACTATGTAGCATATTTTTTACCCGACTGCGCCAGACGGAGTACTCCCTACAAAATGGTTGAGCTGGATGGTGCTGACCCACGCGTCAAGTTCGTGAACGGGCGCTGTCGTTTGAGACTGGACATCTCCTAACTTCCAGGGCTTATTTTTATCTTGTATTTAGAATTGTTTATAATTTTTTTTTACATTGTTCTCACATACAGAAGCAACAAGAATAATGTTCCCAAGATTTTGTAATAGTTCAACTTGATTTTAAAAGAGTGTCCGTGGAGTTTCTTGCCCGTTCTTCTCCATAGAGATCTACGTTTTGGAATGGGCAACTATCTTCAACTTTTCAACTGATCGACTTTTTGACAGTTCAAAAGTGCCTGTAAATGGTTTAATTGAAATAAATGCTTTGAGTTTGAGTTTGAGTTTGGAGGGTTATGTTTTTCGAGTGTATGTATGTTTGTATAAGAGGTGCCGTTAGATTCGTCTTATTTGTGAGAGTGACAGTGGATACCTACCTACAACGAAACTGAAAAAAAAAATAATGGCTGATTTTGGCGCCTACGACACCCACGGGAAGAAATGGGATGCTGCTATTCTTTACGTCCGCCATCACACGGAACCTCTCTATTATTGTGTTAGGCGTATTCGGTTATGTTTTTTAGTTTTGAATGTTTTTACAAAAAACATTTTAATTTGAAGCTAGGGAGATACAAGTGCACCCTCTTGCACCCTGCTCCTGGCGCCCATGGTAACATGATATCACCATGGTATAACTGACTGTCAGACACTCAGGCTTCTGACTTACCGTAACGACTGTCATCGGTCTACGAATTACAACCAGGGGCCTACTATCTTAGTCCGTCGACGAAGTTACGGGTCCGTCCGAAAGTAGTTGATCCGTCAAAACATCAGTCAAATGATTTTTTTCCGGCTGGCAAATACATATCGATAGTAGGGACTACTATAAAATCGTGTTGTTATTCATTCTTAGCTTGAGCCTCAAACGAATCGTATGTCCGTAAGCTATACGGAGTATAAAACGGCCTTAGCTTCGGCCGAAACGGACTACGTGATTAGAGAGTAGACACCCAGGACCGAGGCAGTGGTGTAACTAGGGCGGGGCAAAAAGGGCAAGAGCCCTGGGCGCCTATCGAAGGGGGGCGCAAAAAGGGCAAGAGCCCTGGGCGCCTATCGAAGGGGGGCGCAAAAAGGGCAAGAGCCCTGGGCGTCTATCGAAGGGGAGCGCAAAAAGGGCAAGAGCCCTGGGCGCCTATCGAAGGGGGGCGCAAAAAGGGCAAGAGCTCTGGGCGCCTATCGAAGGGGGCGCAAAAAGGGCACGAGCCCTGGGCGCCTATCGAAGGGGGGCGCAAACAGGGCAAGAGCCCTGGGCGCCTATCGAAGGGGGGCGCAAAAAGGGCAAGAGCCCTGGGCGCCTATCGAAGGGGGGCGCAAAAAGTCACTAATTATTAAATAAAAAAAAAAACATAAATAAACCATTTCATACCTATATCTAAGAAATCTGAAGAGCTACTTGAATATCTTGTGCAATACGAGGATGAAAGCGTATTTCTAAATCTGCCGATTTCTATTCAAATTATGTTAAAATTTCAGCTTTGCAAGCGATTTTTTAGCAAGTTGAAATTAATACCCTCATTATTGAGGGCTATAATTGGTCAAGAAAGGTTATGCGACCTAGCTTTGCTCAGTGTAGACCGAGAAGATTATTTACGAAGGGGCGCAAATGTGATGCTTGCCCAAGGCGCCATTTTCTATTAGTACGCCCCTGGACCGGTCATGCCCCAGAAACGAATTGCAGGAAGCATAATAATTATCTTGATCTCCTAGCGCAGCTGTTGCTGATCCACAAGCCACGAGCCCAATTGGAAATAGTGCCTATGCTAATAAATTAGCAAGGCGACACGACCGCCCATCAATTCGATAAATTAATAACCCCGTATAGCTGCAAGCCATCCAACAAGAAGAAGGCCTAATTAAGCATCCCACACGTCTTACGAAACTTTTACAATAGTGTTACCTTTTTCGTCCAGTAGTGTATGTAAGGAACATATTTCACAAACGCCTACAGTGTATGTACACGCATTTATCGTGATTTAACAAATTGGAGCCGTTCCCTTTTCAATGGCCTTAGTGGTTACTGGTAGGTACCTGTTTGGGAGCTAGAGTTGCAAAAGAATACATGATCTGTTTAAGACGTAATGTTTTTATTATATAAATATAGAACCTATGTATGGTCACCAAAAGGGATATTATGTAAGCGTCGTCGGACGTAGTTGAAGCTTAGTAAGAAACTGGTGGATGTTTTTGAATAAAGTTCATTTATCAAATTAAATTTCATTCGAATCCATCCATTGGTTTCTTACTAAACTTAAATTATATCCGACGACCCTGGATACTTAACTCTTTTGCTGACTGTACATTGTCATGTACAGGCATGGTCTGACCATAATAATTTCTGAATTTCAAAAGAGACTGACCTTTGAATTGGTTTCGGTGCCTCTTCACAAAGAAAGAAAAAACCTATTTACAGAACAAAAGTCTTACTATAAAATATGGATAACCATAAGTCCCCTAATGATAAGGGTATTTTGAAAGGATAAATCGATTTTGTTAAAAACTTCTATGGCAATTTCACTGAGAAAAATAATACTTAAAGTGAAATAAAGATACGCCCAAATCTTTTAAAAACGATCCTGCCTTCATAAAAATAATCATATTCTTAATTTTTACGCATAAAATAAACATTATATTTTTTACTTACAGTTACATTATGCTTACGTAACACCATCTTTAACATCATACTACGCCTTTTTTACGTGCAAAATACCTAACGATACTTGTTCGTTTTTGGCCGCAAGCTCCTCAACCATAACGGGTAACAATTGTAAGATAATGCCCTCGTAAAATCCCATGCCTTTTGTTCCAAAGATATACGTTTGTATAGATAGCTTTGTTTTGCATGTACTTGGTAATATGTGAGTCCAATTGGAGAGTACTTATTAAGACATAGGTAAAATTGGAGGCTTGATTTATTAGTTGTATCCGTTTTATTGTTCCATGTTGCGGATTATAAAGTTGTTGAAGCATGCTTTTGCAAGGTAAAGCAGCCGAATCTTCTATGAATAACAATGAGGATTGTTTAAGGTTGCAGAAAAACTGTTTCCCTTGGAAAATCGTCATGAATACCTTCTGCTAGCGATGGTGAAGGGATATGCCAGACTCTTATTTAAGTAATCATTACCGCGGAGGGCATTCTAAGCAAATGAGGAGGCACTCTTGGTTTTCCAGTCCAACCAATTGTTATTCCATCTGTGCTACTGCAGATGCAGATGATATCCAAGATAAGAATGCTTGGAAACATTGCTGGTCTTGCTCCATAGAACAATCTAGAGAGTCTAGACAAAATCAAACTGGTTGCTAATTGAATTGTATAATTATTACATTTATGACATTGATTTACACTCAGTGATTAACTCACACACAGACTTATTACTTGTTAATATTCTAGGAAAATCGTGTACTTACTTTTACAATGTTTTTAAATATGTGAGCACCATACATCTATCATAAAATTAATTTATCTATAATTGCTTCACTTTCATTCTTTTTACCTATTTTGGTATTGTAATTTTATTCTTGGTGCATCGTTTTCACACATAATTATATAATGAATGAATGTTAAATATTGTACTGAAAACATTTTAAAAGTGTAACAGTGGAGTTTCTTGCCCATTCTTCTCCATACGAAACTACATTTTGGAAAGGGCGACTAGAATCAATTCTATTTTAATGTAAATGTTGACGTTCAAAAGTGCCTTTTAAATGCCTATTTGAAATAAATGCTTTGACTTTGATGAGTAGTAACTCTGCACTGTTCTGTTCCATGTGGTGCCGGACGTAAAAGAATAGCATCATCCCATTTCTTCCCGTGCTAAGGGATTTACTAGAGAATGGGCGGCAGCGCTCTCTATCCATTTGACCACCATACTGCGATCGCCAACCCACCTGCCGAGCGTGGCGATTATGGAAAACCCCCCTTTTGGGGGAGGTTTATGTCCAGCAGTGGACGTCTTTCGGCTGAAATGATGAATGATGATGAACTCTGCACTTTAGCTGCTGCATACTTCGAAAGGTAAGTAAATTTAGCAAAGGTTTTGAGCACCATCCTGCTGTACGCTCATGGTCAAGTCAAGCTTGGTGATACTGATAAGATACAGTCAAAGAAATAAAATTGTGAAGCAAATTGATATTCCACGCCAATCTGGTATTTTACTCTATACGAGAAAAAATCTAAAAATATATTATTGAGATAGCTTAGGCGAAATGCACTCAAAAAATTTTAGTTTTAGTTCATGAAACAACAAAATAAATTTTAAAATACAATTTAAAGATTTCTGTTTTTTTAAATCTGTTTTTGAACACCCTGAAATAGTAACCGCCATGTTATTACGTCATACGGCATGTCAACTGAGCAACTTTGTACTTTTATTTTAGTCGTAACCAAAGTCATTTTTATTTATAAAACGTTTTGCATTCAGGAACAGCAAACCAACGATAAGTAGAAAAATAACTCATTTTTTAAATTATAAACAATTGTCCTAAAAAATATCAGCGCATTTGTTTCTGACGTCATACTCACAGAGCAATATGGCGTCCACTGCGTCGTTTTCGTCAAATTACGCGTGAAATTTGAAAATGTAAAATTTAAATGCATTTTTATGGCAATAATCGATTAAATAAAAATGTTGTGTTTGTTTTAGTGGTTTATTAGCACTCTAGAATCGAATTAAGATACTTTTCAAAAATGAGTGTAATACCCTATTGCCGTGTTAGAGGCATTTAAATAAGACACTTTTCAAAAATTAGTGTAATACCCTATTGCCGTGTTATAGGCATTTAATTAAGACGCTTTTCAAAAATTAGTGTAATGCCCTATTGCCGTGTTATTGCCGTGTTATAGGCATTTAATTAAGACACTTTTCAAAAATTAGTGTAATGCCCTATTGCCGTGTTATAGGCATTTCATACAACTGTCAAATGATTTGGATGTACGGGATTTTTCTATGGAACTGAGGTTGTTCGCCAATTTACTTAACAAATTAATTTCCCTGACGTTGCCGAAAATGTTTTGTCAAATTAGTTTATGCGTTCAGACAAAACACATGCACAGACACTGAAACCCGGAACAGCTATGTGTAGGCCATACTAATATTTGATCAGGCGTTATGTGTAATACTTATACTGAGAGTCAGCTGCGACTGATTAAACTGGAAACTAGTTGAAAGGTCACGTTGTAGCACGATTTAAAAAGATTGAGGAATAGGACTCAACGTATTTCAGAATTTGTTCTTTAATTTTAGCAAATATGTTATGACTACCGCTCTAAAGACGGTTAAAGAAAACATCTTGGGGAAACCGCCATTCCCACACTGGGATAGTAAAGTGGATTACGGCCTGCTCACACTAGCAGAAAGGAGGCCTCAATCCCAGCAGTATGACGATAAAGAAAGAGTACATATCTCTCTGCTGCTAACTGCGTCTCATAAAGGTTTTAAGAGGCTACTCTTGGAGAAACTGGCATAACCAAGGGGAGGCCTCAATCTCAGAAGTGGGGCAGTTAAAGGCAGAATTCCTATATCTCTACTGCTAATATTGTCGCATAACGGTTTTAAGAGTAGAGGAAGACCAAAGAAGCGAATAATGGGTTGTGAGAAAGATGATATTTAATTATACTTCTTCAGAAAACATTAGCGAAGGAAGGAGGGATAAGTGTAGTAGCTAAAAAGTGAGTGGCTACTGAGATGGCGACTTATAGAAATGAACGGAAGAGTAAGAGAAGAGATAAGGCCGGATTCTAATATTGATCAGCTCATCATGGACAAACCAGGTCGGAATTAGGTAGAGTTATTTACGTACTTGCATCGAAATGTTGATATTAATATGGATCTTCCCGGGATTTCTAATAGACAATCCCGTGTGACCAACAATATTACAAATAAATAATAATAAAAACCTCAGAGATAGATAAGACAAATAAAACAAAGATAATTAACATACAATTTTTATAGGTATTAAATTCACAATACAAATTGCGTAAATGCGCATTGGAATTTTACAACTTCGGACATCCGATGTCGTTGATTAAATGTGGTGATTAAGGTGGTTTAAATTGTGTTAAAGTAAATAAGTTTTTGTTTAATAGATCACGGGATTTTTCTACTCTTCAAAATTAATCCCGCGATTTGGGGCATATCCACTTTATTCTTTCGTTGTATGAAATCAGTTTAAGTACATAAATAACCTAATTCCGACTTCTGATGATTATGTATGCTTACCTGCGCCCGCGAGGATGTCAGAAATTATCCCACGGGAACGTGCTACGGGAAGAAAGCCTATGCTAGTGGTACTCTTTATAACATCAGCTATCCGCCAATCAAAGTCCCGTTAAAATCAGTCCACCCGTTTCGGAGATTAGCCGGAACAAACATGGATTATGGGCACGCCACGATTGCGGCGGTAAGTCCCCTCTTTGAGGAGTGGTTTGAAAGGCGGCATGGCGTCCTCACCTTCCGCCTGACACAGGTCCTCACCGGACACGGTTGTTTCGGGAGGTTCCTGTTTCGGATAGGGCGGGAGGAAACGCCCGGGTGTTTCCATTGCGAAGATCGCCCTGAGGACACGGTGGAGCATACGGTGGAGGTCTGCCCGGCTTGGGCGGAGCACCGCCGTGTCCTCGTGGAGGTGATTGGCGGCGGCGATCTCTCGCGTCCGACCCTGGTCCAGGCCATGGTACGAAGCAAGAGTGCATGGCTAGCAGTTGCCTCCTTCAGCGAAGCAGTTATGCTCGCAAAGAGGGAGGCAGCGCACGTGAGGGAGATGCAGTACATGCGCCCTCACAGCCGTGGCCTTCGCAGGAGACGCCCTGGGCGTCGGGAATCCCAGGCTGATTCCCGGCCACCGTAGGCACGGGCTTGCGGACGGCGAATAATGGGTAGCTCGCTGTCCGGTAAGGACCAAGCCCGGGTCGACGGCGCGTTGTGTTCCACGCGCGCCTCAAAGAGATGTCATCAGCAACTGGTGGGGCCCGCAAGGGCTGATGCCTGCCAGGGGTGCGGGTTGTTTGAAAGAGATACCGCGGCCCCTGGCACACAGGCAACTGAGGGAACACGGGTGGCTTTTAGTCAGTAAAAGTCTGACACGCCCTCCTGCTCCACCCAGAGCGGGAGAAGTTATTTGATGATTTCCCACCCAAAAAAAAAAAACATGTATTATTATTATTAATCTTATTTTGTTGTTCTCAATACCGTTTATACTTTCATATGTATTTTAGTAAAAGCTGTTATTTTGGCATTACAAACAGACACTTTAATTTTTATTTTATTTATAGTATGTATGTAGGTATATATGCATAGATTGTCCATTGAAAGTACATTAATTCCGCCTTTGTGTCTTTTATATTGCATAAAGTTGAATAAATAAATAATTGGGACGTACCTGCGTGATTAATAGGCAAGCTACTGTATAGTGAATACTAAATTGTAGTTACTATGTCCACAATTGCATGCATAAATGTTATGGTGTCTCTAATTAAGGAATCCATTTGTTTTGTTTATTATTATTCTTGTTATGTTGTAGACCTTGCCGGCTCGAAGGCTTAAAGACCAGCAGCCTAAGTAGCCACACTTCCAAAATCAAACCAAGACTCCATGGACCATCGTGAAGAGACGAAAATAAAATTGGTCCTGTTTTTACTGTTGCAGATGAAGACCAGTATTTTACACGGTAGTATCGATGTCGATGTAAAATATATATAGGCAAAAAAATTATACACCGTGACATTTTAGTCGTCTTACAACGGCAGCCCACTTCATGTATCCAATGACTACTAATGATTTATTTAAAAAAAAATTTTTTTTTGAACGTTTGCATAATAAAAAAATGAAAATATCATTCACTAATATGCATGACGTAGTTTGAAACATCCTGTTATGGAGATGGAATTAATGTTGGAATGTTATGGTAGGTAGGTAGATATCTTCTACCATTTGATACATTAACAGGGGAGTGTTTCATAATTCTTAAGCATTATTTATTTTTGTTTGTACCTATTAACTTAATGGTAATAATGTTTTAATCGCGCCTAGAGGTATTTTATGACGGATACATTGAGTGGACCACCTTTGTAAGACGACTAAAATATCACGGTGTATAATAATGTATACTAGGTATCCGAACTTCACAACCGAGTTTCTGGGTAACATGATTTAACAAGTCTGACACTCAGGTTAGGTCTGGTTGTCAAACTAACGGGCTTCTGACTCCCCGTATTGACTGTCAATGATGTACGATTGACAGCCGGAACAAACGGCTTAACGTGCTTTCCGAGTCACGGAAGAGACATCCCCACCGTGTCTCTTCCGTGCCTCGAAAAGCTCTTATTTCTGATCCATCATTTAACAGTCATTGTTTGAAGAGCAAAGAGTATACTATCATCATCATCATATCAGCCGAAAGACGTCCACTGCTGGACATAAGCCTCCCCCAAAAGGGGGGATTTGCCATAATCGTCACGCTTGGCGATCGCAGTATGGTGGTCAAATGCATAGAGAACGCTGCTGCCCATTCTCTAGTAAGTCCATTAGTCGCCTTCTACGACACCCACGGGAAGAAATGGGATGGTGCTATTCTTTTACGTCCGTGCCGAACACTATTAACAGGCATGATTATTAGCAGGGTGTACTAAATTAACAGGCAAATAGGATATTTGAGGGTCTGGCACATCAACGTTGATTTCCATAGGCAACGATGATCCTTTACCTACAGCCAGATAGGCTGTCGTTGGCGTTTGCTTTGCAATAAAATAATGTGGATACTCGACACGAAGATGCAGTGACGTTTTGTAAATTATCGCCTCAGACCAAAGTTATGCTTGACTTCATACCTTTGTCTTAATAAATCGTCAATTATCACATAAAATTCTTACCTCAAAGTAAGCAAATCTATTGGAAACAACATGTATTTTATAAACAGGAAGTGTTGTACATAATACGAACGTGATAAATGCTATAATGAACGATGACTCATCACCATACTGATGATATATTACGTCAATATATTGCAAACGTCTGCATGGACAAAATTGTAACATGGATTACGGTGACGTATTTATGTAAACTGTGAAGGACGGAGAAGAATTCCGTTGCTATGGTTAAACATTTATTACAAGTGTGTAACAAATGTTTCTTAGCAAATAGTTGTCGGTCTGAGCCAGACGGTTGACTGCCTCGTTGGTCTAGCGGCGCAACGCCTCTGCTGAGCACAAGGTTCTGGGTTCCCATTCTAAGTTGGGGAAAAGGTTTTTCCATAAGGAATTAAGCTCGGAATCTGGATTAATTGATTTTGTGATGATGTTAAGGTTGTGAGTCCTTTGTAGCGACATTAGAAGCGTGCGGGGCATGAAGTGAGAGAAGCCTTTTAAATTTTATTTTTACTTACAAAATAAAATTTTGCGGATAACAGCTATTTTAAATCATTAAAGAGATGTTGCGCAGCGTAGGTACTGTTGCAGCTTTCTCATCGCCAATTTAAACGTTGTCCTTAGAGCCATATCGAGGATCACTGCCAAAGGTCACATCGTTAAAATTCTTGCGCTTATGTAACATCTAAAATCCGGCATTCAAGGTGCGCTGAAAATTGTTAAAAACTTAAAAAACGCGGATTCGTTTTTATGTAATGATGTCATAATATAATTGGCGTGCGAAGTAAAAAACAAGACAATCACATATTTGTGTGGCTGAAGTATTTAATAAAATGTTTTATTAGATTTTTGTTCAAGCTTTCCGGACGTTGGGCTTATATCGCTACCATCATTAGTCTACAATTTCCTCACTGCTGGGACACAAGCCTCCTCTCTGCGAGAGGGAGTGGGCCATAATCCACTACGCGGGCCCAGTCCAGATAGGCCAGCTAGGACATACTGGTTTCCTCACGATTTTTTCCTTCACCGTTTTGAGAGTAACGGTGATGAAATTAATAACACCAACGAAAGTTTCACGACTACAACTCGTAGGTTGGGGTCGATAACATTTGGCCACCACTGCTGTCCTTTTCTTTTAAGTATCATCATTCAAAATCATTTCAGCCGAAAGACGTCCACTGCTAGACGTAGGCCTTCCCCAATTGTTATTTCTAAGAGGGTTTTGCGATAATCGCGACGCTTGGCAGGCGGGTTGGCGATCGCAGTATGGTGGTAAAATGCATAGAGAACGCTGCTGCCCATTCTCTAGTAAGTCCCTTAGTCGCCTTCTACGACACCCACGGGAAGAAATGGGATGGTGCTATTCTTTTTACGTCCGACACCACACGGTACTTTTACGTATAGACTATACATTTTAGAATGTGTGGAGGTGTTTCTAGTAAGAATAGTCATCTCTGTTTCAAATAATCTTTCATTGGACCTATTGAGGAACTCGCACTGGGCCTGCGTGGTGGATTACGGCCCACTCCCTCTCACAGAGAGGAGGCCTGTGTCTCTGTAGTGGGAACATTTTAGGCTGATTATGTATGTTATGTTATGTATTGAGGAACGCGGAACTTAGCAACGGGAACAAGGTCACCTGCAAGATAAGGTCGAACTAGAGGCATATCACACCGCATCGGAAGAATATTAGATAATGCGTTGCATTCCGCTAGTTCTCGGCGCATATAATCAAAAATATTCGTAAAAGTAATGGTGGGTATGTGCCTACCCTGCCAGGACACGCTGAAATTACACAATGAGCTAAAAAAAAGAATCTGATTATAGATGGAATTAATGAACTGCACCTACCTACCGTTTTTGTTTTTAATTTTACTTTAACCTTTTTTATTGTGTCCATTTTGTAAAATACTGGTTGATTTGCATCAAAAATATTGTCATTATTTACTTACGAACAAAACAAGAAGTACATTAAACATTCTACACGTTACCTTCACAATAGCAGTATATCTACAAAAGCTGTGTTCTTGATCTTTTTCCAAATTGTTTATTTTTTTATGAACTTGTCAGTTAAGTACTTATGACATTTAGTTGAATGCTAACCAGTTGACAAAGCTATCGTAGTGTTAAGTTAAGCTATACCTAGTTAAATTGGCTTAAATTAAAAACAGGTAAAGTCGGCCTCAACAAAATTTTATTAATCGACCAGAATTCATTTGACTGTCTACAAACTTTGCTCCTTATTGTTGTATAAAAATATACACAACATGTAATATGTTTTGTGCCTACACATTGATATAGATATCAATCTTTTTGGGTCTGACTATAGTCAGAGTACAAAGTAGAATTCCTAGGTATACCTGGGAATTCTACTTTGTACAAAGTAAGTTCAAATTATAGAAGACAAAAAGGCACAAAGAAATATAATTCATGAAATCATTTAATATGCTAATATCAAATGATTGAACCGACCGACTCACTGATTATAAAAGGACCAAAAAAATCTCCACAGTAGATATACTGAGAGTTTTTTGGTCCTTAGCGATACTTTTTTACAAAGATGCAGTTTTGCGATTTGCTCGCAAAAAGGTCGTGATGATGAAACTATGCAGTCGTTTCTCGTTTACCTTTGAACACTTGTAAATACTCACGATTTAGTCTGACATCTGTCTATCTGTCGTTTAAGTCACGATTGAGATGCAGTAATGAGACAGTCGTAAATGGGATACATAATAGTTTTGCCATTGAATCTTCGAATGTAAAGTTCAGTCGATTATTTGATAGATGACTTTAATGTAGGTGGTTTTTCATTATTTATTTATAGCTTGTTGTATTTTCCTGCATTCAAAATGCCTGCCAGGGCTCAAAATCTTCATTTCAGCCGAAAGAGGTTCACTGTTGGACATAGGCCTCCTCCAAGCTCCGCCACTTCGACCGGTTCTGTGCTTCCCGCAACCAGCGGATTCCTGCGGGATTCACAAATTATTCGGTCTGCCAGAGCTAATAATATCCCTATATCTACTGTATTGGCGTCTAGCTCGTCTCGCCATTTTCATCAATGTCGAACAAAATATGGGTCATCGAAAAGGAAAGAAAAACGTTGGACGTGGTGTTTCTATTCAATCCTGCTTATTTAATTAATCATTTCTTCTAAAATCCTTTTTTTCTTGGCAATACATGTATATTTTGCCCATGGTACACACTTTGGGGAGAACGGTTGTATCGGACTCCTACTGACTAATGCTAAATTTAATAAACCACGTTCAAGAGCTGTCAGTGTCATCATAGTTGCGGGATATTGACACTGTCAGATCTTTAAGGGATTAGTTGTGTTGGTGAGAATGTTGAGATGGATGTATGGATGATAAAGTTAGAAATCAGTATAAAAGGCGAAGTTTGAAAGTGGCACCAGTTACTGAAACATTGAAAGGAAATCGTATGATATGTGATTAGGAGGAAAAAAAGCAGTTGCTTAAGAGAGTGATGAGTATAGATGAGTGATCGGTGGTGGTGACGGTGGGTGAGTGACGTTGCTGGATGGAAAGGGAGAGGAAGGCCCAAGAAGAGGTTTTGAGGTCTTATATGATAGAGAAGGGAATGGAAGAAGAAAACAACTGCGTAGCGTAGTAGTGTTTTAGTTTTTTTAATTGTATTGTGTTGTAGTTAAGTTTGTGACATTCCTGTGCGAGCCTTTTAAATATTTTTCTATCTTTCTTTTATTCTTTCTTTCAGAAAACCAACAAAGGGAAGATGATGAGTTGTGCGGATCGTGATCAGTTTCAGTGGTAAATTTCGCCCTAAGTCAGCGAAGCCATTACACAGGATTTGAAACTACGACGACGATCTTTGATTTAAATTAGAATTTAATTATTCATTATTCATTCTGCATAATTCTCGGATCACAACAAACAAAGTCATATATTTTGTAATAATGATATCAGTGGGATCTCAATTTTGATATTAAGAATTAATTTCAAATGTTAAGCCATAAATAAATGATTCTAGGACGAATCGATTAAAATGATCGAAATTGAAATGCTCGAATATAAATCATGTCTTTAATTAAATATGTAGCCTTATTGGGCTCATTGTTTTGCCTGATTTTGAGGTCTATGGTTTCGCTAAAAGAGTTTGTTAATATAAAGAAAGGCTTGAAGCCAGTGTAATTTGTTCATAACTGGGTAAAGGAAAAAGTAACAACTGTTCAGGGAATACCGGCGTCCTGTTAGGTTATGCTTTGTTAAATAACATAACAACGAAAGATCACGCCAGTTTCCTCGAAGGGTAAGGCAGAGGTGTTCCTAGTAGGTGCACAAACATTTCGCCAGATAACTGGGAAACATAAGTTTGAGTTTCATGTTATAGGTGATGAACCTATTGTCGTCTATTGGGCACAAAACAAGACTTCGGGTTTCTACTGAAAAAATCCTGTTGGACAAAGCCAATAACGCATTGCCATATCTCGGAAACGAACCTACCTCATGCACTATGACAGTTTGTATGTTTAGATGTTTGGCTGTTTGTTACTCAATCATGCAACAACGGTTGAATGGGTTCGGATGAAATTGGGCACACAGATAAATTATACCTGGATTAACACATAGAATACTTTTTATCCCGGCAGTACGTTCCCGTGGGATAATTTTCGACCACCACGTGGGCGAAGCCACTGGCAAAAGCTAGTGTTAAATTATTGCGTCCATCTAATATATTCTCTTCTTCCTACCGCAGAAATGTGCTGGATGCGCAGAACTGGTCAAAGTGGTGATCCTTGGGTGAGCCCTGTGTCTAGCAGTGGTCTTTAACTATTTCAGCCTTGTGATGATGATGATATATTTTAAATGTGAGCAAGATTTATATTTTTATGACTAATATGAGATAAAGTCTAAATTTTACTAACGACTTTTTAAATGCCCTTGCAGAGGTCAAATATTATGCAACTACTACAACATTGTTGTTTTATTCAATGTCGTGAAGTAAAAATTCTCTGAATAAAAGTGTTAAAAGGATGTTGTAATTATTTGCAAATGTCGCCTCGTAGTAATAAAATGTTTTTGAGGTCGATTGTAACATACTTGGAAAACTATTCGCCATAGTAACTTCTTGACACATATGACGAGATTATTAAAATGGTTCTACTATAAATACTTAATTTTTATTCCGAATAGCATTTTTTCTGAATTTCGATCATATTTCATTGTGAAGTTATAATTACTTAGTAAACAAATATATTACCAACTATAATTGTTCGTATATTTAAATCACAACTGTTATTCTTTGACTGTTGTATAAGATGACTATAATACGGCAAATTGACGTAGCACGTTAATTTGCTTAACAATTATCGAATGTACAATCTTGGTTAAAAAAAGGTTGGAGCACGTATATTTAAAATAATCACTGGCAGAAAAAGGTAATCATTATTACCTATAAATTAATTCACGTCCGTCTCAAAGGACCGATTACATCCTAAAAAACTATGGAACCATTAAAACACAAGTTATAAAAAATAAAACATTTAATAACTTAATGACATACAATTATAATTAGCTAAAATTATTCACAGTAATTGTGCCTATCGTAAAAACTGTGCAACATGGCGATTTAATTAATTATGGTGTTATAAGTCATGGCTTTAATTTACATAGTCTTAGCAAACAATCTTATTATTCTTTACAAATTTCGCGATTCACCTCATTATGCGAATCATCTTTTCTATCAACATCAGTAGCATTGAAATTATAATTATGTTTCATAGTGACTTTGACATTAACACGTTCTTTAAGAATTAATTTTGCGAAATTATTAAACCATAATTACAATCATTACAAAACTGTTAACAAATACTTACGTCAAAACTTGCAGTTAAGTATTTAAATTTTAATTAATATGATAATATTATTGAATAATATGTTATCATCGATTGCCGTCCAAATGATTTCACAACGGTTTTTTTTTTAAATATCGGTCACAATATTAAGCATAAAATTGTGGTTATTGGATTGTTTGAAAATACATCTGTTGCGTAATATAATGATAAAAATGGGTTTACCATTAATAAGGAAATGGATTTAATCATAAAAATAAACCATTCGTTTCGAAAGACCATTAATATGTTTATAGTTTTGAGTCTACACAGCTGCGGGGGGCATTCCTAGTGTTAGTGTGTAATGTAATTACATTACACACTAACACTAGAAATGGCTGTCATTTTGACAGATCAACAACATTCATTGCGTTTTTAACGTTGTTGTGCAGACAAATTTTCCGAACATATGAGACAGTGGATTAGCAATATCCTTGAAACAGATTCAGATTGTAATTAATAGTGTGTCACGCAAATAGAGTTCTAATATTTGTTAGTACGATATCTGAAGTTGACTTTTAGTAACTAGAAAATTGACGAACTGGAAAATTACATTGTCCAGCAAATCATTTGATTCTGGCTATTAATAAATTGTTCACAGGTTAAGAGTGGGTGAAAATTCGACGACATGTGGTAGACCCGCACTGCCATTGGCCCGGGCGCGTGTTGGAATATAGCTTATTTGCTCTCACAGACAAAACGCCTGTGTCCCAGTATTGGGAAGTGTGGGTTTATTATAGGCTGATAATGCATGAATACATAAAACATTGATATTTTGGTACACAAAACAACTACGGTTTTTAGGTATTAGTTGTTCTGTCTTGGCGCTATCTTTCGTGAAGGTCACTTTTCTCACATTGTTTATAATACTTTGCATACAATTATTTCACTGCATTGTTTTACGAATTCTGCGTTTCCGATTTTTTTTAACTGAATATGTTAAAATTACTGTCTTTATTTTTTTTCTTCACTATTGTAGAAAATTCCATGTATTTTAACGCTTTTGTACTGTGAATACGTATCACAATTTTTAATCACTTAAAAAATCACACTACAGACGGCTCCCCATAAACTCCTGCAAATAAAATCACGTTGCAACTTCTCTGCGTGATTAAAAATATAAACTCCTTATTGGCTTCAAACCTTTGACCTAGTATTCTGTCTTCTAAGCCAACAACTGTTGCAGCTGCTGCGACAGTACCCTCTTCTGTTACTTCGATATCTACATTTTGGATAGATGAAGTAACGTATAAAGGATTGTCAGCAATACCAGGCAGCTTCGCCTTTGTCCTGTCAAATATCGAGTGTATTCCCGTGTACATCAGCGGTGGGATCAAATCCAATCTTGATGATAGTCTGAATCTAGGTATGTAAGTGTCAATGGCTGGTGAACTGCCTTCTATTCTAAACTCTGTCATCCAATTCTGAGACTTAGTAGCTAGGTTTTTGAGGACAGTTTTCACTGTTATGCCATCGTATGGTAGAAGGATCATCATTGAGAAATCCTCGTTCTTCCCGTATGTCATTTCTAGGACTTGGGCACTGATTTCGTCGGAGTCTCCAACGAAGTGAGGAGCTTTGTGGTACATCATGTTCACTTGTCCAATTGTCTTCCCTTGTGAATTGTAGAAGGATTCTACCTTCGTTTGTGTTGGGTCAAAAGGGTGTGTCCAGTTTGCTTTGAAGAACAAAGCGTCGATCAACACCATGCGTAAGTTCTCTAAATCCTGCGGCTTCACTGCGTTTAAGATCCTTCCATCAGTAGCGTAGCAGATGAATAAATTAATATCATGAGCTAATTCAGTCGTATTCTGAGTTTCAGATGAATATATCGACATGTCGTACCGTAAAGCAGACTCACAGAAATCATCGTGTACTTTTGTTGCACATTCTGTAAACATAGCCGACTGACCTTTCACTATGACATCCTGGTACTGCGACTTCAATACATCGTTGGCCGCTGAATGCAAACACTGAGTCTTCCTCAAATCCTTTGGTAATCTCAACGCACTCACTAATTCAGAAAACGTTTCTCCGGAAGATCCTTCAGCTAGTAAGGAGAATATACTCCAGACAGAGAGTGGAGATAGAGCAATGTTCTTTGTTCCAAAATTCTCTTGAAAAGCGTACGTATTTTCTAGTAATTGTAAAGTAAATTCATTCACAGGTGTGAAATCTATTGGAGACGCGGACCGCGCGGCTGCGGTGCCTATGAAGGCTAAGAGCGTCCACGTTACGATCATCGTTCCGCGATCTTTAGCGAACACTGATCGTTCTCCGTTCTCGCGTGCGGACTGCACAATGAATATAATTTAACTGGTTAGGTAACGTTTGTTTGTACCTTTATGTAAAGTATAACATGAGACGTTCGGTAGAGGGATGGTTTAGCCGGAGACTAGCGTCACATGCGATGTTATGTGGCAAATTGCTGCAGAGACCTTGAAAAGATTTATGGTCAATGAACGTCGTAAAATGGTGGAGGATTTAGTTTATTGGTACTTAGTAACTCCTATTACGTGTGAATTATTTAAAACTTTTAGTGTGGAATGGAAACTAATCTATTTTTAAATAAGAATTTAAATGTTTTCCATGTATTTACGCCCCATAAAACTGTTTACTACCTATTAGGTCATTTAAATTACGCAAATTCTATGGCAGTAATTTTCCCTTCGATATACATAAATTACGTATTCTCTCGACAAGGTCTCTCAGTGATCATAGAGAAATAATCAACGGGATTTGCAATTTAATCCTGAAGTGTTTTCTTTGCAAAATATATTTTTGGAATACCTATTTTTTGAAATTAGATTGCAGAATATTGCCAGATATCTTCACAACCACAGTTCATTTATTAATGGTAGGCCAAATTGTTTTGATCATAATGAAATATATCAATATTTGCTTTTAATTTTTTATTGCATTAAGATTTGATTTCGATTTAAGTGAAGTCGCAGGACAAATATTTGCGAATCCTTCAGGCTTATTTTAAAATCTAGATGAGTCTGCTAATGATTTGTTTATGCAGGGAATCCTCATATTATGTAGTAATATTTATTAGTAAGAATTGACAATTATATCTTGATCTGTGGTTAAATCTCAATGTACGGACTTTGTTTCGTTGATAATTAAATACCTATTTGACATTTGTGTAGTCTAGACCGCAACTTCTTCTTAATACGTAGGTCAACTCATTAAAATGTGAAATCGCTCTAATGCCAAATAATTTTTAGGTAGTGCCCAACGCATTTATAATGAAGTAAGTACCAAAATAATGATATAAAACGAACTATTTTAAAAACATTCAATGTACCTACCAATTACCACGGGCAAACACGAAAAGCGACTTTTATCCTGGATACTAATTATCATTAAATATTTACATAATTTAAAAGTTAAGTATAAAATAATAATATGTACAAGTATATAAAAAGAAAATAATCATATAGGCCATCAAAAACTTCGGGTTTTTTGATGCCCTATCATACTTAATTGGATTTGCAAAAAAAATTATGATTTGATTAGAACCTCGGAAGTGCGATTGCAGAGCATGGGGATCAATTGCTAGGGTAGGTAAAGTGTTCTTGGATTTTTGCAGCAGGAATTGCTCAGTAGCAACCTTGAGCCTAGATTTGAATCCGGGTTATAGCTATAGGCGTTCTCGTTATTATAAAATGTTATGTCGCCAGTCTCGGTATATAATTCCTTTAGGCATCTGCCTACCAGCAGTCTCAAGTTATTCTGGTCAGTAGAGTGTTTATTTATATTTAAACAGCGTGCAAATAAGTGATTTGAGTGACAAACTAGGTCAAATATGTTGACTTTTTTTGCTAAACATACCTACCAGGTACTGTGTGATAACTTGATAAAGCTGGTATGTCCTCGCATTTCATTGATAATTGTGATGGCAAATATTCTGGTTAAAATATTGGTGCAGTGGTTGCAAGCAACTCTCAAAATTAACTTTTGTCAATTTTTTTATAAGTATTTAATTTATTTAAAACATCCTGTGCAATACTAATTCATTATAAATTGTTTATTTTATTTAATAAATACTTTATATTTTTTATATTTTTGATTAAAATATTAATTAATTCTTTTTCCAATCAAATTAATTAATTTATAAATATGTCGACGATATCCAGCTGGTATATTCCGCAAAATTGTCACCTTGAACACTTAGAACAAGTGATGACCACCTGATGCTAGAGGTAGAGTGACAGCTCACTTCAAACTCACTTCACCTTCATAGATCGGCAGATCCTTTAAAGTGGTAGGTATGTGAATAAGAACGATGACGGATTCTATTATGATGATTACATACACGAGGTGATCAAAAAAGCCGCATCCTAATTGCGTACCATACTGCCAATCAGAAACTAAATAATTTTGAAGCAAATCGCTAATACATTGCTTCGTATGTTTGTATAATTTGTCTGCTTGGCAACATAAATAACGCAATGAATGTTGGTGAACTGTCTAAACGAAAGCGTGTCCTACTGTTTGTGTGTTACGGAATTACCATTCTGGTTTTATTACTTTGATTTTTATTGAATGCGACGGAAATTTAGTAAGACGGCTAAAAATAATTTTGATCGCACTACGAGTGAAGGAAAGGGTACACACCGTGAAATTTTAATGGTTGTTTTCCCGCAGCGAAATGGTTTTGTCTCGGTAATACAATCGTTTTATAAACAAATAAAATATTAGAAACAAAAAATGGCAGATTAGCCATTATGAAAGATCACCAAGTGCGAGAATTTTATGCATCGCTGTTCCCTTTGTCGGCGGCGCGTGCGATTCGAGTAGTACGTACAAGTTACCTCTAGTGTTACTATTGAGTAGTGTTTTATCGAATTGATGAATATTTTTTTAATTAATTTAAAACAAAAAAATCTTTGTTTTTTTACTTTTACTCTATGCTTCGAAAGTACTCCTTATGGCAAGTTGTTCTGCCGCGGGAAAACAACCATTAAAATTTCTCTGTGTATACATACCAAGGGCACGGCTTCTTTGGATGCTATCAAACTATATTGGAAGGGTTTTTTAATACTATCTCTACATGTTCGGAAGTTATGAGAATTTTAAATACATTGATACCAGAACAAATTGAAACAAACACATCACTCGGAAGAGATTTATCGTGATATTGGCAAGTAGCGTGGACAGTTATTGACCTACGTAGTGTGGTGACACGTTTGTTATGATTTTAATTTAAGAAACATTTGAAACCGAAAATTTGGTATCAATTCTTAGAGTATTTTATTTTGAGCTGACACTGCATAGTGATTCTATACCAGCTGTTATCTTTAGTGCTTAAGAATAGCAATAGGGTTTCTGTTACACCCTATCTACCTTTTTAAATTAATGATAGATAAGATATTTTAAGTAGATAATAAAAGCCACACAAGTCGATCAAAAGCTTGAGAACTGAGAATTTTCTAACAGCAAAAAACTCAATAATACTTTGCCCGACCTAGGAATCGAACCCAGAACCTCATGCTTACGACCACTAAATTAACGATAGTTTAATTCATATAATTTAGCAACCAAACAAACAAAATCATTTTGTTACACTTAATGGCGTCAAAGCGGATCCTATTAGTAACGATTGTTTAATTTTAGTTTTTTGTTCCTAAATTACGAACGATTAAAATGTCGAACAAAGTATCGATGATCGGTTTTTGTGAAGCAAATTATATGATTCTTATAGCGAAATATATGGGTGAATCGTGCGCCTATAATTTCGAGCTAATCTGTAAAATGTGAGGCGTGTCCATAGACCTCTGTTGTGGTGGGTTCCGTATCTATGATTTACTTACATATGAAGTAGATGGATAAATAAATTTTCAAAGTATATGTATAAAGCAAAATCAGTTAATAATGTTCCCACTGTTTGGACATAGGCCTTCCCTCGGTGAGAGGGAGTGAGGAACAATACACCACGCGTGGGCCCCGTTCGGGTTGGTGGATGTCACATGCCTTCAAACTTCTGGTTCTAGGACACGTCGATGTCGATTTCCTCACGATGTTTCCCTAGAAACAGAAGTTAGTGTGTTAGAGCAGTGGTAACGGCAGCAACTTACGTTTCATAGTTCGTGGGTTCAAACCCAGGCAAACACTTTACTTTGTGTAAATTATTTCGTCACCACTGCTCTTAAATCGGTGAAGATAATGTTTATAATAGTAGTAAAAGCAAATGAAACAATGTGCTTTACAAAAATAATAAATTTAATCATGAAACTAAAACTTTACTAGAACAATGATTGATTTCGGTCTTCTTGAACCCTTAACAACAAAATAATATTAATGTAATACGATACGTAAGTGATGCGCCAGTCCGCGGAGCTGTCTCGAGCAAAAAGTGCGTGTCGAACCGTGTCATGTTGGATACGTCAGTTCATTTTGACAGTTCGGCTAACTACACACTGTTGAAGTTCCTTACACGGCCTCTCCTGACATTCTGACGTCCTCGGAAGGTGTAGACGGTCCAACATCCTCACCTTCGTAGATTGGAGTGCTTTGTACCTCGGACGTAGTTTCACCTTCTATTAAGGGCATGGTCTCATCTGATTGGTCTGCACCTGAAATGTACATTTACTATAAATATACAACTAGGACTAACAGCAAGTGTTAAGAAGGACACCTCTTTCCTTCAGGTAAGGAAAAGAGTGAAAGAGGATTTAATAATCCGTGTAAGATCACAAAAATCTGTTACTATTAGGCTCACATAAGACTGGACATAGCATTCACAAGGCCTAGTATCCACACAAGACTAGACATAATACACAAGGTCTAGTATCCACACAAGACTAGACATAATACACAAGGTCTAGTATCCACACAAGACTAGACATAATACACAAGGTCTAGTATCCACACAAGACTAGACATAATACACAAGGTCTAGTATCCACACAAGACTAGACATAATACACAAGGTCTAGTATCCACACAAGACTAGACATAATACACAAGGTCTAGTATCCACACAAGACTAGACATAATACACAAGGTCTAGTATCCACACAAGACTAGACATAATACACAAGGTCTAGTATCCACACAAGACTAGACATAATACACAAGGTCTAGTATTGAAAAGGCTGAAGGCGACTATACCTCACAGACATCTAATGGCTACTTACACGCAAAGAAAGCAGCACACTCATCTGGAGTCCATTCACCCTTCCAAGGTACCATAAACTGCGCTGCGGCGAAGGTCACCTTGCCGTAGGCTCCAGCAATAAGCTTCAATTCGTATCGGCCATTCTCCAACACTTTTGTCACCTTATAAGGACCGCGCATTCCGGAATCCAATTTCCCTTTGGACTGTGCGTACTTGATTACAAAAGCAAGATCATCTTTTTGAAAAACATGAGGCTGTTGGCGCATTTTGTTGACATACTTGTCTTGGCGACTCTGATTTTCCTTAAGACGTTCAGCAGCCCTCTGCCGGTCGAGTTCTCGCAAGGAACGGCGATCACTATTTGAACAGTCTATGGTGACATCACGGACCAAGGTTTGAATTACAGGAGTCGTACCTTCAATACCGATCAACAAATTTAACGGAGACGCTTGAGTGGTTTTTTGTTTTGTGATGTTCAGTACAAGCTGCAAGCGCCATAACTCTTCGGACCATTTACTCTTCTTATTATTAGTCTCGACACGTAACATGTTAAGAAGAGTACGCACATATCTCTCCACCTGACCATTCGCATGATGCATCTCAGGAGTTATGTAATGTATGCTGCATCCTAAATCATTAATCCATTTAACGAAATTTGAGGATTCAAACATGCGACCCCGATCGGTAACTATAAGGTGTGGAGTAGCAAATAAGGAAAAGGCGTTTTTTAATGCTTTTTTTTAATTCGTCATGGTCCTGTCTATAAAGGGGATAAGTGAGACAGTACTTTGAAAAAGCATCAACCAATACCAAAATGTGCTTATAGCCATTCGACTCTGGTAAAGGGCCCAAGACATCGGCATGAAGAGTATGAAATGCAACTACTGGCTTGGTCCATGACGTAATGGGCTGTAACGGTGCTCGAGGGATCCGTTTATTAGCTATGCAAGTTAAACAATGTCCTATGTACTTCTTTACAAAACCATGAAGACCAGGAAACCAAAAGTGATTTAGAATCAATCCAATAGTCTTGTCTACCCCAATATGACAATTCTCATCATGAAAGATTCTAAGTAAACTTAATCTGTGGCCTTTCGGTATATAGCAAAGTAACCGTGATTGCTCACCTACTGGCGAATATCGATAGTAAAGAATCTCATTGTTTTTAACGTAACGACGAGCATCTAACTGTTCCTCTTCCAACTGTCTAATTAATTGTTGCGTTTCCTCGTCACCTGATTGTGCAACTTGAGCCCAATTTCGCGACTTATCTATGTTATTTACAACGCGGATGGGGTTGCGACTAAGATAATCTGCGTGGGGTAATAAAACACCTTTTCTATAGACAATTGTAAACGTGAAATCTTGTAGGTACACCCACCACCTCGCTACACGAGGTAGCAGGTCTTTTTTATTTTGCGTAGCCTTCAACGCATTACAATCCGTAATAACCTTGAATGTAATGCCTATTAGGTAATGTCGAAAGTGACGTAAAGCTTTGACTACCGCCAACGTTTCTAGCTCATAGGAATGGTATCGCACCTCTGCCCCATGTGTGACCTGACTATAATAAGCAACAACTGATCTACGACCATCTACACATATCTGGAGCAATACTGCGCCATATCCTCGACTGCTAGCATCCGTATGGACCTCTGTCTCTAAATCAGGATCAAAGATAGCGAGAATAGGCTCACTCGTCAAAGACTTAATAACCTCATTACGAGCTTGGTCTTGTTCTTTGCCCCAATTAAAGTCTACGTCTTTCTTAGTCAAACGCGCAATACATGAAGTTTTGAGAGCATAATTTTTTATGTACTTTCGAAAGTACCCCGATAATCCTAGAAATTGTCTGACTTGTCGTGCATTTTCGGGCACTGGAGAATTGATCAATGCAGCGATTTTAGATTTAGAAGGGCATACTTTGCCCTTACTAATTACTCGACCTAGGTACTCTATTTCAGTACCCAAAAATGAACACTTTTTCATGTTTAATGAAAACCCAGCGTCTGATAAAGTACGCAACACATCACGCAAAATCTGTAGTCCTTCATCAATGCTATTACTGACCAATAATACATCATCAATGTAGACCATCACCGTACCATTGTTTATGTAAGAACGTAGCGTATTGCTAATAATGCGCTGGAAGACAACTGGCGCATTGGCAAGTCCAAAGGGCATTTTCATATATTCATAATGCCCTTCAGGCGTAACAAAACCAGTCAGGGGAATCGACGCATCATCAAGACGAATCTGATAAAACCCTGATGCCATATCAAGGGTTGTAAAATATTTGCCCTTACCTAATCGATCTATATGATCCTCGATCAATGGCAAAGGGTATCTGTCTTTAACAGTGATCCTATTTAAAGCACGAAAATCCACACACATTCGGTCCGTTCCGTCTTTCTTTTTAATTAAAAGTATAGGACTCGCGTACGCAGATTCGGATTCACGGATTATTCCTTTAACTAGAAGGTCGTTAATTATTTCACGTACCCTCAACTTCTCATTAAAAGATAACTTGTACGGCCTATAGTAAACGGGCGCATCACTATTCAAGCGAATGTGCATGCTACCGGTGGTCACGGTTGAGGTAGCAGTTCCAGTTATCATAAATTTTGAAAATTCATTTAATATTTTGATAAGTTTTTCCATATCGCTGGCAACAAGCGACGTCTGGATAGGATGCTCATTCGATTCGATAACCGAGACTTTTGCAGGGACAGCACTAAAAGACAAGCGTTGGTAATCCTTTGTGCGTACATTTGTTACTCCTTCGCGGTTAAGGACGTCTGTACCTATTATGATAGGTGCATTCATACTTTCACTGGGCACGACCAATAGGTCGACTTCAAGTGTAATTTCTTTAAACTCAATAGTTAGTGTCACATATGAAAACACCCGAGTGATAGTATTTCCGACACCTTTTAACTCTCGATAAGTAGTTTTTGTAGCACACGACAAATGATTTACCACAGAGGACGAAATAAGTGAAACATCTAAAGCGCCGCTATCGATCAGAATGTCAATGGGAATCCCTTGGATTACTCCAACTATAACATCTTTGTTATTATTAACGTCGGGTAGGGAACAAAAATTTACATTGCTTTTTCTATTATCAGAACGTTGTTTGGCGAAACAATCGTTGATATGGTGCCCAGTTTTCTTACAATATGCGCAAACAATTTTCGTTCCCGACTTTACGTCACTGTTATTGGTGTTTGTACTAGTAGTTGTTGGTTTTTGCTTTGCATGGCAGTTAATTTGTTTATGTCCGATTTGTCCACATGAAAAACATTTGAATGGAGTCTTTTGGACGGGGCATTTGGCAAAATTTGGCTTCACAACCTCCTTACATACTACAGAGTCACGATTCAAACGTTTTTCATGTTTACCCTCAACCGGTTTTACAAAAGTAGAAAAATAATTAACTAACTCGCACGGCTTAAGGTTCTCATTCGTAGCTGCCGCTTTAATATTGGGTTCATTGATACCACGTATAACAATGGCACTAATAAGATCATCACTTAAACCTTTGACTATTTGTAACCGTAATAAAGATCGACGTACATATTCTGCATACGTAGCAAAACTATCAGAATTGATACTCATTACCTCATAAAGGATGTTCGCCACATCAATCTTTTTCACGCACAAGGATTTAAAATCTCGTTTAAAATTACTCCAAGACCGGTCTGTCGTAACCCAATCATCCAACCAAGATTTCGCATCACCCTTAAGACAATGACCGATACGCGACAAACATTCAGCATCGTTCCATTTATTTAGAATTTGCGCTCGATCTACCTCATTAAACCAGGCTTCAACATCGTGTATATTAGGGTCAAAATTTGAAACGTAAAAATCACGTGTACCACCACCATATTTTAAAGAATGAATAGCCTTCACAATTTTTTCCGTTGAATCGTTATTTGTTGACGGTACTTCAACATTAGACGATATATTCACCGACGACTTATCTTCTAACGCATTTAACCGGGAAATTATTGTTTGTAAGGACTCGCGTAATCCTGAATTACTCCTAGATCGCGGGCTGCACGGCGAACGGTTTCGATTCCGACGTTTCGAAACCTTGCGACCCCTAGAACGCGAACGACTGTGCGAAACACTCCGCGAACGCTTTCGTTTTCCCATTATTGCGACACTCAACAATACAATAATGCACAGCAATCAACAAAATATTCAATAAAATGACCAGAAATCAATCATGTATAAATAAAACCAAATGTGGGTAGTTATCCCACTTCTGATAAAAGCAAATGAAACAATGTGCTTTACAAAAATAATAAATTTAATCATGAAACTAAAACTTTACTAGAACAATGATTGATTTCGGTCTTCTTGAACCCTTAACAACAAAATAATATTAATGTAATACGATACGTTAGTGATGCGCCAGTCCGCGGAGCTGTCTCGAGCAAAAAGTGCGTGTCGAACCGTGTCATGTTGGATACGTCAGTTCATTTTGACAGTTCGGCTAACTACACACTGTTGAAGTTCCTTACAGTAGTATATATAATATTCTTTGTTGGTGTCCATCTCTTGCATTCGTAGTCGAGCATCTCTTTCTTAAAATATTTTTTTAAATACAATTACTGGCTAAAAAGAAACCAACACACTTTTTTTTTGAGGATGGGAAATCATCAAATAACTCTCCCGTTGTGGGTGGTTCTGTGTGTCAGACTTTCACTGACTAAAACCCACCCGTGTTCCTTCAGTTGCCTGTCTTTGTTGGTCCATCTCTTGCATCCGTAGTCGAGCATCTCTTTCTTAAAATATTTTTTTAAATAAAATTACTGGCTAAAAGACCCAATACACTTTTTTTTTCCTTTTTTGAGGATGGGAAATCATCAAATAACTCTCCCGTTGTGGGTGGTTCTGTGTGTCAGACTTTCACTGACTAAAACCCACCCGTGTTCCTTCAGTTGCCTGTGTACCAGGGGCGACGGTATCTCTTTCGAACAACCCGCACCCCCAGCAGGCATCGGCCTTTGCGGACCCCACCAGTTTGTGCTGACATCTCTTTGAGACGCGCGTGGAACACAACGCGCCGTCGACCCGGGCTTGGTCCTTACCGGACAGCGAGCTACCCATTATGCGCCGTCCGCAAGCCCGCGCCTACGCCCGATTCCCGATGCCCAGGGCGCCTCCTATTGTGACTAGGGCGCAGAGATAACCAACACACTTGGAAAACGGATGTTTTTATAAGTTGTTGGAAATCTTAGAATATCTTTTCTTACTGTATTGAAAATAAAGGCAGTGGGGTACTTGTGTAACACACAAGAGTAGCAATGGCTTTAATTTTGAAAGTTTAACAACACTCATTGTGTTATTTATATTATATTTTGTTTTATTATATATATATTTACGTTATATATATATTATAAGCAATGGATTAGCCTAATATCCTTTAAAATTATTCAGATTGTGTGTGAAAGTGTGATCAATTACGGTGCTGTTGTTGTTGTAATCAATTATGGTGGTGTTGTTGTTGTAATCAATTATGGTGGTGTTTCCGCTACACAGGCTTGATTTTTCTTTGATAAAACTGGCTTAACAAAATTGTCATTACTTTCTATTGCCATTTAACAACAATTATTTTGTACTAGCTTTTGCCAGCGGCTTCGCCCGCTTGGAGGTCGAAAACTATCCTACGGGAACATAGCACCGGGATAAAAATTATCCTATGTGTTATTCCAGGTTACAAACTACTTGTATGCCAAATTTCATTCAAATCTGTTCAGCCGTTTTTACGTGAAAGAGTAACAAACATTCATACATACATCCATACTCACAAACTTTGACATTTATAATATCTATAGGATTATGAAATGTGTGAGTCTTTATAATCTTTATAATTCAAACTTATTGTATTTTATTTAATCATTGAGACTTGGCTGGATTCATATTTTTTATTTTTTATTACTTATAAACATTTGTACGGCCTTTGGTAGACATAGCGCACGCTATATTATCTTTATATATCATCAATTAATGTACCTACATAAGTTACACAAATGAATAAATGACTTATGACTTGTTATTTTACTATTATTATCCACGGTACCCAAATAAATGCGGAACTGATTAGAGCGTTTTTGCAAAAAGATGCCAATTTAGTGAATCAGCACTAAATTCGTTTAGTCACATTTTGTAACACGTGTGCTTTTATATTTACATAACAGAAAAACGTACGTATCGTTTATTTGCAAGAAAATCGTCCTTGTAGCTTGAGCTAGAACAGAAATAAGTAATACGATTAAAGCAGAGAGACTTGTAATACACCACCAAGCAAGAAAAGATCTAAGATACCAATCAAATCAAATCAAAATATTAATTTCACAATTTCACATGCCTACCTACCTACCTATAAGGGCACTTATGAAACGTCAGAAGCTAGGTGCACGGTTCCAATTTGTCGCTTCCTATGGAGAAGACCGGGCAAGAAACTCCACGATTACTCTTTTAAAAATAATTGGCTTTTACAATTACAGTGTTGTTAATAGGAATGGGAGGACAGTATTAAAAAGGCCGGTCAACAAGTACCAGGTACTTAATCAAATAGAAAATGGCCTAAAAATCCACAGTCTACAGGGCACACAACGTACTCACGTTCACAAAATATAAAAGAATCAACGTATATTAAATATAAATAAAATATAAAAACCTATTTAAACCAAGCTCGCTGTCAGGTAAGAACCAAGCCCGGGTCGACGGCGCGTTGTGTTCCACACGCGCCTCAAAGAGATGTCAACACCAACTGGTGGGGTCCGCAAGAGACGATACCTGCCAGGAGTGCGGGTTGTTCGAAAGAGATACCGTGGCCCCTGGCACACAGGCAAAAAGGCTGAATGAACACGGGTGGGTTTTAGTCAGTAAAAGTCTGACACGCCTTCCCGCTCCACCCAGAGCGGGAGAAGTTATTTCATGATTTCGCAACCAAAAAAAAAAACAAATTAAATGATTGATAGGACATTAACAATGTGTAATGGATTCCAATTACAAGGACATTCCCAGTGTTCTGTAAAACGTTTTCTCTGAATGTGGTTTGAAAAACTAGTTTGTTAACGAAAATAGTCAGGACTGCCGTGACTACATAATAAAAAATGAAGTAACAATTTATTAAATTCGTTTCGATTTTCATAGTGATGAAAGAAGCAAGCATTAAATAAAATATATGAACTCACACTTAGGCTCAAAATGCTCAATAACATTGAACTGACAAAAATCTACTTCTGAAAAAAAAAAGCTACATAGTAAGGAAGTTAGAGGGTAGTGGTACTCAGCTGCATCCGGTTAGACTGAAAGCCGACCCCATTAGAGTTCGGAAAAGGCTAAGCAGACGATGATAGTATTAAGGAAGTTCCGTTTACTTAAGTAGTCCATGACATACAAACTTTGTATTTGATGACATTATCGTTCCCTTTCTACGCGCGACCTTGGACGGACCACATGCATTCACTGTACACGATGCTGCTATACAGCTGTTTTGAGATCTACTTAGTTACTTCAAGTATTATAAAAGGTTTTTTTACAAAAAAAAAAAAACTAACCGACTTCCAAAAAGAAACCGGTTGATATTTTTTTGTAAAAAAAAATGCATGATAATAGAAAATAGCTTTTTATAGCTATTAATTTATTTAAGGATTCAGGAACAGAAGCGACTGAATAGTAATTATTTGTAATTTTCAACAGTAAAAAGGGTTGATTTTGAAAATAAATTTTCAGAAATTGTAAAAAATGTGACATCCTGCACCCTAATTTCGTAACACACTATTAATCAGAATCTGAATCATTTTGAAGCTCATTGTTAATACATTGCTTCATATGTTTGTATAGTTCGTCTGGTCAACAACGTAAACAACGCAATGAATCTTGTCGAACCATTAAAATGAAAGCGATTCCTACTGATAGTGCATTACGCGACTACCCCCTGGTAAATGATAAATGATTTTATTTCTGTAAGTAGGTTTGTACAAACAATTTTACACGTCAATCATATTTTTTTAAACTAGATGAGGTCGTCGTTTCCTATCTGACTACTCTGAGAAGAAAGGCCGAAACAAATTCAGAGGTCACTGTCACTTTTAAAGTCCAGACATAATCTTAGTCAGATCATGTGAACACCATGTGGATCGGTGTCTGAAATGGTCTTTTGAGGAAACAACCACACAGATTGAGTGGACCTGTCCAATCAGTGCACGCATTTATCAGTAATCATGCAGCTCAACTCAGAACTTGAGAAGCTCAACGATTTGACGAACAATACCAAAGACAGGACATTTGGGTAGGCCGCATAAAGTACGTACTCAAACTGCCAGATTAATATTAAAACACACTGAGAAAGAGATGAAAAAACACAAACAAAAAATTTGACCCACATAGTCTGTTTGCATCTATCAATAAATTAATACTATACATACTAAGTTTCATTCATCATGCAGAAAAACTTGATCGAAAACCTTATCAGAGATTATAAATAAATTGGCTAATCGTCATCATCTGCTATATAAAACATTTGCAACAGCAAAGTCGAATACAACGCAATCAATCAATCATGTCATATATTTACAAAAAAGATTATTTTTGTATCGAATTCGGGTACCTATTTGTCAACACTTCTCTTTCATGGTATGCGATGAAAAGCTTTTAAGCAATAACTGATTACCGTTTGATACCTTCTAATCTTCTTCACAGCTTACCGCTGGACATAGGCCTCTCCAATCGCACGCCTTTAAATTCAATCCTCGGTACTTTTAACCAGTTGTTACCAGCTACCCTGCGAAGATCATCCCTCCAACTGGTAGATATCGGTGCGTTGTGTTCCACGCGCGCCTCAAAGAGATGTCAGCATCAACTGATGGGCAAGAGACGATGCCTGCCAGGGATGCGGGTGGGTTTTAGTCAGTAAAAATCTGACATTCCCTTCCACTTCACCGAGAGCGGGAGAAGTTATTTGATGATTTCCCATCCTCAAAAAAAAAACCTGGTAGATATTTATTTGTAACAGGATTTTCTGCTTCGTCACTGTGACTGATTTCTTTGCCTGATATTTCATTATATTTATCAATACGTTAAACAGATTGATTGTCGCTAGAGGAGACGTCTTAAAGTGGGAGACCATAAAAACGGCAACCGAATACCAAACCACATAGCTTGATGGCCCGACCAAGCAAAGGACTGATTTGAAAGGTATCCAAGATGCAGTTGAAAATCTTGATCATTTACAAAACCTCGTAACATTTCACATTTGAGTCTTTGACCCTCTGTTCAACATTGCCAGTATTTGTGGCAAATTGCCATTACTACCTATTTTTCCAGTCAATGACAAAAGCAAGGTCCCTTCCTGCACTCATAATTTTCCTCCCATCATTTTCCTGTCTGATAAGTTGAATTATTCCAACCATGTCGCTAAGTGCAACCTCACAAACTGATTCATCACCACTCATAATGGTATCAACACTGTTCTGGCAATCCGTTGGTGCCTAATTGAATTAAAAATTGAAAAATATGTTTTTGTATTTTTAGGCAAAACTCAGTCAACATTCAAGAGAATATCGGATTTTCTTTTTCTTCCTTCGTATGAGTATGACTATTTTTATGTTTACCTACTTATGTTACAGTATCATATCTTGTAAAATTTTATTTAACAATATCATCAACCTTCACGTCATCTTTCTGCAATTCTCTGTGTGTATTGTCTAATTTGCTTGCCTCTAGCACTGCGCATATATGGCCTTTTTATTCGACCACCAATCACCTAACCTTGATGCTGGCCAACGGTTTTTGTTTAAGAAGAACATCTTTGAAGATTTTGGTTTCAAGTTTTTCAGCACAGGAATAATTCATGTAGTAAAACGTAGATAAAGAGATAACTCACAAAATGTTGCATATTGACAAACTAAATGCCGCCGGGAATTAAATAAAACAGTTAAACAACTTGTTAACTATTTTATTTAATTGAAAAGGTATTAATTTAATTAAAATAGACATTAATACAAATATAAACATTTATTTTCCGTACTTATCATTGACAATGATTTCCGGCCGCAAGGTTCAAAGCGAGTAAAGTACTTACTTGTAATTACTGTGAGATCATCTTTGAAGGGTACCTAATGATTTAAAGTTATTTTTCCTTCAAGTGTCATTATTACACGATATTAACATACCGTGTTTTTGTGCGAGAATCGATTACATTGTTGACATATACAATTAAACAATCACGATCTAACCGATTATATTATTTCTTATTCGCTTCCGTCTGTTTCCATCAGAAATTGATAATATTTACTGTACATTGAAAACAAGAATATTTGGACACAACATACGTTAGAACGGTATAAATGACAGCCATTTCAGAGATTTCTTGCAGTGTTTATCCTACGGGCCAAGTCTGTTATTTTCAATGATCATTATGACAACCATACCAAGTTACACCATTACCATTGTAAGTGCCTGCCAGGGGTGCGGGTTGTTCGAAAGAGATACCGCGGCCCCTGGCACATAGGCAACTGAGCGGGTGGGTTTTAGTCAGTAAAAGTCTGACTCGTCCTCCCGCTCCGCCCAGGGCGGGAGAAGTTATTTGATGATTTCCCACCCAAAAAAAAAACCGTTGTAAGTGTTAAAAGTTCTTAACCTCCTAAATTCGTATTGGGGTCTCATGGTCAGGAGTTGGTAATGTTAAAACGAATACCTACAATTAACTATTAACTAAAAGGTACTAAATTAAATAACGAACTATACAAATAACTACAAAACCAATACGACACTTCTTTAGGCTCGTAGTTCTCGTCCGCAACGATGTCATTCCGAAACGTGCCCAAAAGACTTGCCATTATTACCTAGTTCAAATAGTTCGTTTCGTTATTTATTGCATTTAAACGTTTTAATGTATACAGGGTTATTGAAAAACACCAACGACCTATCAAGAAGTCATGGTACTCATCATTATGAATAACTTTTACTATGGGACCAAACCTGGAAACGCGAAAAAAAATCAGCTATTCCCTACATTTTGATGAGTTATACGAACATAAATGTAAGGAGCAGCTGATTTTTTTTCGCGATTTCAAGTTTGGTCCTATAGTAAAAGTTGTTCATAAGGATGAGTACAATGACCTCTTAAGAGGTTGTTGGTGTTTTTCCAATAACCCTGTAGTAAAGGGTCGATGTTGTAGTAATAGTAAAATAAAAGAAATTAACACTAATTCGTGCTTCTTTAAGAAGAATAATTCGCTTGCCAACAGCGTTGGTTGTAATATTGCTACCTGCTTCTGACCCCATTTCAATAACAATGATGCTTTTGTTTACCATTTAGGCTAGAATTATCAAGAAACTAGTACTGTAATCATACGGAATTCCCTGAGCAGGTATTTGTCAAATCAAATGACGCAGTGTGAAAAGCCCACTTTCTGAAATCAGGGCCGCTGGTCCCACATCCGTTTATGAAGGTTCAAAATGTATCACAACAATTTTAGCTATACTATTAGGATTTTACGTAGGTCATGCAGGTGTAAACTCGGTGGCGTGATCTAAGAATAGATTGCACGGGTTTTCCTTACGATACGATACTAATAGGTAATGGTTTTGATTTCAATTTACATGCAGGAATGTTCGTTTGTCAGTAAAATTTTAGACTTTTACTGACAAACGGACATTAAGAGCATTCATTCCACGCGGGCTGACAAAGCGTTTAGAGTATAGTATATTTCATTACAAGTGCGGAAAGGCTGTCATTGCAAAGAGTTCCGACAAATGTCTACCCGAGCCGAGGCGCAGCCGAAGGCGAGGGTTGACAGTCGGAACAAGTTGCAATGACGGTTCCGCAGGTGTACTGAACGACTATTTTTAATACAGTTGCGAAAAAATGAAGCAATTTAATAAAATAATAAAAACACAATAAACTCAACTAACTAATCATTTATTTCTTATAAAAGTTATAGTACACATGTACATTGAAATTGGTACAGTTTTTTAAAGTAACTGGGGAAGTTTTAGGTTGCATATTTACTGTTTGAGACAAACTATTATTAATTTCGTATGATTGTTCATGTATATTTGTCATACAATGGCGTTTGCTAGTTGATGGAATTGGATCTGATGAATTATCATTATCAACGAAGGTAGATGGACGAACGTTCTCTTCAACATGTGAAGAAGACGGACTGGACCTTAAATTAATGGATTGTGTGATTTTTTTCTCAGTTTCTAGTTTGTTGTTTAATGAATCACCAATATAGCTTTCTGCAACTTTGTCTGATTTCCAACCTCCTAGTCGCTTTAAGGACGTCAAATTGGCTCCTGAATCTGCCAATAATGTAGCAGAGGTCCTCCTGAAGCTGTGCCCAGTATAATACTCAGCATCCGGCAGACCAAGAAACGTTGCTATTTCTTTTGGCATATTACCAAATTTGTTTATCCCGATTGCTTGAGCTGTACACTTCCCTTTTTGGTAATTTTGAAAAAAACGGTCGGTTTTTCCTTTTTGGGACCGCTGATTCATATATTTTTGCACTATTCTAAGAAAATCTCCTTCAACAACAAAGCTTCTCGGTATCTTATTTTTTGTGTTCGGAATCTTGATTAGTAGCATTTTTCCATGGGCTTCAATATCTTTTAAAGTAATATTGGCTAACTCCTCTCTGCGGCAAGCTCCAACAACGCCAAAAATCAGAGCAACCTACAAAAAAAGGGATTTGATTAATATTTTTTTAAATAATGTTTTGACTGTATTTTGCGATTTCGTAAACTGAATACTAAAGAAAAATATAAGTACTTATTAATAAATTACCTTTGTGGCTAAATAACGATCATCGGGAGCTTCGTTCAAAAACCTTTCCACTTCATTGGATGTTAATATTTTCGACTTTTTACTTGTAAAACCGTCTGATTGTCGTTTTAAGAAAGCATTTAATTTTGGGTATTCACTTATATCCACGTTGTTCCTTATTTTCAGCATACTTTTTATCATCGAAAATCTCGACCATAACGTAGACGGTTTTAATTTTGCTGAGAGTTCGGAGAAATATGCCAACATAACATTTTCTGAAAAACTATTTGCTTTTTTCTCTTCTCTCCACGCAATAAATTCGTCGTATGTGGATATGTAACGACTTTTTGACTTTTCCGGTAAAATGTTCTCCGAAGCATTTTGTGCAATTATACTGAGTTCCGGTGGTGTTAATTCAAAAAAATAGGGTCGAAATTACTCATTTTGTGCAACAAACAACTAAACTCGCAAAGAAAATTTCTGGAAAATGGCGCCAACCGTATAATATAAGCAGAGTTTTTTTTTTTCACCCATTTTGGTAGGCAAAGGGAACTATCCATACAGCTTAGTCTTCAGTAGATTTTTTTTATTGATATGAAATGAAAATGAAATTTAATGAGATGAAATGAAATGAAACCTAACCTAACTCATTCAATTAAATCATTAAATCTGATATTGAAATAAATTAGTAGCTTCCTTTTAGAAATATACGTATTTGTATGAATCACAAAAACTCTTTAGTAAAAACTTCATGGTTGGTTTTTCTTTTTAATAGACATTATTTTGACAGTTGGGAAAGAGAACGCACGAGTTCGGGAAAGGTAAAAAAAAAGCACTAGTATGTAATAGCCCACATCCCGAACGCTATACGTCCCTGCAATACACCACTTTTTGAGCAACTGTATTAAAAAGTAGTTTTTCGTGATTATTTAATTAAATACAAAACAAAAGTAAACTAAGAGCCAAGCTCCAGATCGTTGATATTTATAATTATTTTAAATATTTACTCTTTCATAAAAACATTTAATCGTACTTAGTAATGCAAATAGAAAATAATTGACGGTATGTCGATTTTTATAACCAAATATCAAAATAACTGTAAAAAAATAGCATACAAACTTGAAAATTCCAACGATATAGTGCATGGCTGAAAAAAAATGTTTACTTTTGCTTGTATTTAATTAAATAAAATAATCACGAACAACCGCCATAAATGCGCCTTTGCCAGCCCGCGTGGGGAGAATGCTCTTAAGTTAGCTGCATCGTCGTTATAAAAGTCAAATCAATTGTAATTATGAGAATTTGATTTTTGGAGATTCTACCTACCGAAGGAAACAAGGCGTGAGTTTATGTATGTGTGTAATTATGAGTTGGTCGAAGCAAAGAAAACGTCCTCAGGTGAAGATATACAGATGACTCTGCCCTGGAGAGCAAATATGGTGCAGCTCCTAAAATGATGGGACACTTACTATCATGTCCTGTGAGTCCTGTTGACACAGGAACGTTGTTCGTTACAGGAACTGATGGGCATTACTGAACGCGCCAAACCCGTAGTTTATTTCTAGGCCGACTCAATCAGATGACTTTTCAAATAAATATTTCGCTTTTCTAGTTTGGTCCTGAGTTCCGGTCTCAGACGTCTAAATTGGTCCTGTGCACATTGGAAGGTTTCAAAAATAGTCCCATATTTTTTTTAAATGTTTGCCAGAGTATTTTTTTTTTTTTTTTTATGTAATTCACAAAACTCATGTACAATCACAACTGCAATAAAATCAGCTACAACACAATATTCTCGATTGACATCTAGTAGATGTGAATCTTGCATGCATAATTTATGTAAAACACTTTATAAAAAAAAAAAAAACAGAATAGCTATGAAATCACACAAAAAGTTACAAAATGGGTACTCTTCCATAGAATATGAAAAAGTTTAGGAAAGAAAAAATTAAATGTAAAAGGATATAAAAATAAACAAAAATTATACAATTAAAACTCTAAGTTTAGACCTAACTGAGGCTACAGAACCAGCAAAGACATCTATTTCCCCACGAATGGAGTTGGCAAGAGAAAGCATGCGGCAGATGGGTGCAAAATTACCTATATTAGTTCGACTATGAGGCTGGACTGTCAGTAATGCCAAATTAGTTACGAAAATTGTTAGTGGAAATTGACTTTTTTTATTGCTTACAGAATACCGACGTGATAGTGCGATGCAGTTCATTCAACAAATCCCATTTCTTCCCGTGGGTGTCGTAGAACACCTCCACATACTCAAACTTTATAAATTCTTTAATTCTAAAATGTATAGTCTATACGTAAAAGTGCCGTGTAGTGTCGGACGTAAAAGAATAGCACCATGCCATTTCTTCCCATGGGTGTCGTAGAAGGCGACTAAGGGACTTACTAGAGAATGGGCAGCAGCGTTCTCTATGCATTTGCCCACCGTACTGCGATCGCCAACCCGCCTGCCAAGCGTGGCGATTATGGCAAATTCCTCCCTTTTGGGGGAGGCCTATGTCCAGCAGTGGACGTCTTTCGGCTGATATGATGATGATGATGGACAATATGACTATACGACTGCCTCGCTGGTCTTGTGGTAGCATATGCTACTACTGAGAAGGAGGTCCTGGGTTCGATTCCCAGGTCAGGCAAAGTGTGATTGGGTTTTTCCATTTGGAATTTCTCAGTAGCAACGCAGAGTCTGGATTTGTGCATGGTCGATGGCAATAGGCTCGACCCCTAATACATAGGACTTAAACATAATTGGCGAAATGTGGATGTACTATAGATACACTTCTGTTCTACCCTTCGGGCAACAAGTCGTGATGTTACGTGAATGAGAGAACGTTGTAGGCCTTGCAGACTGCAGATTTATAGACGATTTTCTATTCTTTATTTTCATTCCTCTAAGTACCTGGTACTTATTGACAGGCCTGCACTGTCCTCCCATACCTAATATCACTGTAATTTGAAAACATTGTAAAAGCCAATTATTTTTAAAAGAGTAACCGTGGAGTTTCTTGCCAGCTCTTCTCCATAGGAAGCGACAAATTGGAACCGTGCACCTAACTTCTGACGTTTCATAAGTACCCTTGCAGGTTTATGTGAAATAAAATATTTTGATTTTGATTTTATTGGCAAAATTTTTATTTAAAATAGTGTCCATGTAGTTTCTTACCCGTTCTTCTCCAAAGGCAACTAGCTCCATCTTTCTGGCTGACCGACTCCTTGATAACTTAAAAGTGCATGAGTTTGGTCCAGTCTCCGCTTTCTTTAAGTTTTTGGACCATCCGATTGTGGACTGCAATTTCACGACGATATTTCTTGGGCAAAGCAAATGATCCAATGCGTAGCAAGTATTCCAAGTAAGTAATTAAAATTAGCATGAATTTAGTGTACCTATTTATAATAGTCATAATTATCACCATTTCAGCCTAAAGACGTCCTCTGTTACCTATAGACACAAGCGTCGTTGTTTGTTTGTATTATTGTTAGTTAATTGAAATTATGTTTTTAATTTTGTATTATTTTTCACTTAAAATCGAAATGTTTATTGTGATGAATTGTATCAATAAATGAGTATGACTAAATGTATGAATAATGGAATGTCACAATATTACCACCTATTGGCGCCTATGTCGCAACGGTAAGTAACAAACCACAGCACATAAGTCACATTGCAGAAATGTGTTCGAGAGAAAATGACGTCACTGTCTTTCAAAATGTTGACAGAGGTGTGTCTAAGAAGCAAATAAAGTGAGGTTAAAGGTAAAGTGTAGGTTTTTTTTTATTTTTTTTGGTAGCTATTGTAATTTTATTGTTGTTGAAGGTCGTGTTTAAGTTTCTTAAAAATATTGTTGATGATCATAAACATTCTTGCTGGTTAGCGATCAAGCAGGCAACAACTTGCTATGAGGTTAGAAAACAGTCTTTAATATATTTTTATGATTAAAAAAAACTTTAAAAAAATCTACCGTCTTCCAAAAACACTACAAAGTGAAAATAACTTTAGGTACTTTCGGAAGTTGGTGACTTTGGATATGTGTTTTATTTATTTTTTGTCACTGCCTACCGAAATTAAAGTTATTTTTCACTTTATAGTGTTTTTTGGAAGACGGTTGTTTTTTTTACGTTTTTTTTTTTCACGTTTTAGTTACAGTACCTACCCCACACAATTTGAAATTTAATCATCCTTGGGATCAATACAATGCATAATTATACGAAAGCAGTAATCGCGGTTTGTTTGCTGTCATTTTTTGAAGAGTTCCGTTGCCTGTCTCCGAAACGTATCATCACATCTTTATGCACCTATTTTATGGGACCATTTCGGAATATAATCCCTATTCTTCCCGTGGGTGTCATAGAAGGCGACTAAGGGACTTACAAGAGATAGGCAGCAGCGTGCTTTATGAATTTTACCGCCATACTGCGATCGCTAACCCGCCTGCCAAGCGTGGCGATTATGGCAAAACCCCCCTTTTGGGGAGGTTTATGTCCAGCAGTGGACGTCTTTCGGTTGAAATGATGATGATGATTTCGAAATAAACCCCTTTCGAACAAAAAAAGAATTTTGCAAATCCGTTTATACATATGTGACGGAGTTATGCTCGAGCATACATAAAAAAAATTAACATGTCGAATTGATAACCCCCTTCTTTTTGAAGTCGGTTAAAAATCTACAAATTTAATTTATGAATATACAAATTAAGTGATTAAGTCCTGTAGGTATACTACACTTATCTTATTTATTACTAGCTTTTGCCCGCGGCTTCGTCCACGTAGATGGTTATCGCGTATAAACTATGTCCTTCTCCATATGCCAGGCTATATCTCTGCCAAATTTCATGATGATCAGTTCAGCGGTTTAGGCGTGAAAGCTTAACAGACAGATAGCGTTACTTTCGCATTTATAATAATATTAGTAGGGATAACTGATTGTTTACATTTACTGCCTCGTTGGTCTAGCGGTTGCAAGCACTACTTCTGGGGCCCAAGACTGCTATTTTTATAAATTCGTTATTCCAACACGATCCCATTGTCATTTTGCTAAAAGTTCGTAATCTGCTAAATTCATAATGGTCGATCATTGGTCGGTCAATGGTATCGTAATAGAATTGTGGTATACTGGCATTGTCGTATTGCCATTATTGTACAACCCGTTACTAGAAATGATTTTCCAAAAACTACTACTAAATTTGAACATTTATTCATGCCCGATTTCATTTATATAATTTTACATATTATTTATCAGTTTATTAGTGATAAATGTTAGCAGATTACCGCCTATGTCAGTCATTCGTTTGTCATTTTGTACGAGATTACCAATAAATGCCAATTCTTTCAATGGAGTGTCAGTGGCTGAACATTGAAAAGTCATAATGACGCCATTATATTAGTAGATTACCAAACTTGTCAAAATCAACAATTATGAAATCAATGATAGACCATTCTGACACTACTGTAATAGCAGACTTGAGGCCCTGACCATGGATTCCTGTTTTCGATTCCCGGGTCGGGAAAAGTGTTATCGGGTTTTTCCATCTGTTATTTCTCAGTAGCAGCCCGGAGTCTGGATTCGTACCCGGTTGATGGCGATAGGCTATCCTTCTGTTACATGGGACTTAATATAACTTTAGAAATGGTGCACCATAGTTAACCTGTAGGTTAACTGGTGGTGGTGAAGGTGGTGCACCTTTGCCTGACGCTTAGCGGAATACAAGCGTGATGTTATGTTTAATTTTACTTTTTTCGGTAAGGTATAACCTACCTAGGTTCTATTGGTCAATCAAAAATCACAATCAGTAGTCATTTAATCAAACTAGGCTGAAAGTCAGCAGTTTTTGAACGTCAAAGTTACATACGACATATGCATAATACCAGCAACATTGACATCTTTGCTGACACTTTTTACAAATTCCGTAAAAATATTATGTCCCCCAACTATCCATAACATTTTGATCACGTTTATTGCAGTCGTTTTACGTATAATAATCACACATTAATAAATTATAGTATCTATTATTAATTTTATAATTAAGTAAATCTGATGTATTTTCTTTAATATTGTCTTTCTATGGTAAAGTAGGTCTTATTTATTTTATGATTGTAATTTTTAAAAAAATATTTTAACGCGCTTTGAAATAGGTCTCATAATTTGTATGCACTTTTTGATGTATGTTTAAGCTGTGTACTTCTTTAAGTGACAAATTCACCATACTAATAGATATATAAGTTCTTTTATGTAACATGTTATTAGTGAATAAGTCGTTGGAGTACCTTATATAAATAAATAAATAAGACAGGCCCCCAAAACGACCGCCCTTCACCACTTCCTAGTGCTTTAGCTGGGAAGAAAAAGTGGCGCAACAAACTCCCCAGCAGTACAGCTGTCTGTTAAGTTAGAAGAACTTGATTCTGTATAATAATTAGCTCAGAGGACCACAAAGATAATAATAAAATGAAATAGGAGTCTGCAATAGCCTCTGGTTGGTTTCACATCGAATTTTAAGTATTGTGTGGGTTGTAAATGTAAATTCAATGACACATTCTACCATTTTGGTTGCGATTGCATATTCAATCTAATAATATATGGTATTTTAATAGAAATTACCGAAAATAAAGTCGATCGGCTCCTAATATAGTGCTAATTAATAGAAGTGAGATAAGATGTGGGTTGAATGGATTACTTAAACTACCTGTGCTTGCGACTTCGTTCGCGTGCATGTCCGAAAACAAATTTGATTTCATGGGCTTTGATATTGACATTGGTAAAAACATTATATGTTACAGAAACATCACCATCATCGTCATCTGCCTAGCCTTTTCCCAACTATGTCGGGGTCGGCTTCCAGTCTAACCGGATGCAGCTGAATACCAGTATTTTACATGGAGCGACTGCCTATCTGACCTCCACAACCCAGTAACTGGCTAACACGATACCCCTTGGTAAGAATGGTTGTCAGACTTTCGGGCTTCTGACGACCCGTAACGACTGTCAAAGATCCATAAATGACAACTGGGACCAACGGTTTAACGTGCTTTCCGAGGCACGGAGGGGTATTGGTATGTAAAGATGGTCACCCATCCACGGACCAACCGCGGCAAGCGTAGCTTAACCTGATCGATCGACCCGTGCAGCTATAGTTACTTAGCCACAAGCCAGAAACATATTTTTGTAAAATTAAAACTGAGTTACTTTATAACATCAGCTATCTGCTTGTGAAAGTCCCGTCAAAATGAGTACAGTCGTATCGGAGATTAACCGGAACAAGCAGACAGACAGACAATATGTTTCTTTTGTTATAAGTCCTGTTTATAGTATACTTTCATATGCATTTATTTATTTAATTTATTTATATATGCTTTATTGTACACCAGAAAATATATGACAAAAACAAAAAAAAAAAGCAAAGCATTTAGTAAAAAGCTTATTATTTTCACTTTGCAAACAGATACTTCAATTTTATTTATTTGTGTTGGTGTATTAATAGCTCTTAGATCTATCGATAGTGCCTTTTTATGTTACAGATTATAGTTTAAGTATGTAGGTGTTTTTTTTTGGTGCGAAATTATCAAATAACTTCTACCGCTCTGGGTGGAGCGGGAGGGCGTGTCAGACTTTTACTGACTAAAACCTCCCGTGTTCCCTCAGTTGCCTGTTTGCCAGGGGCCACGGTATTTCTTTCGAACAACCCACACCCCTGGCAGGAATCGGCACTCCAGTTGGTGCTGACATCTCTTTGAGGCGTGCGTGGAACACAACGCGCGGTCGACCCGGGCTTGGTCCTTACCGGACAGCGAGGTACCCATTACTCACCATCCGCAAGCCCGCGCCTACGGTGGCCCGGAATCAGCCTGGGATTCCCGACGTCCAGGGCGTTTCCTGTGGCGACTAGGGCCGTGAGGGCGTATATACTGCCTAAGTTAGTAGGTGCTAGGTATAGATAACATTGTAACATTACTTATATTAGTTTGCGCTTGATTTTTGATTTGATTTGAATTAATTTATTTTATTGTATGACCATTAGCAGTGGTGCCGTAAGCCGTATTAGTCGACTCGCACGAATCAACTCGCTGGAATCGGTCACTTTTAAATAGTATAGTATTTTCTGTAGCCGACTCGCACGAAGTTAATTTATTTGTAGGTGAATCGACAATTCCAGAAATTCGTTTTACTCAACTGGTAAGTTTTGTATTTTATTGAATGTGGTACTAAGTGTACTTTTCCTTACCCTTTCGTATGTACCAGTTTATTTATTTATTTACGGACAACCAACAAAGCTTACACCAAAAATACATGTTAAAACACTTATACGTAATTTTTCCAATGATTTATAATGTAGCCGTAACTAATTGCCTAATTACAAATTTCTGGAATTGGATTTCGACATCCACCACGCGGGACCAGCGGCGGTTGGCGGATGGCACAAGATTTCTTTAAAAAAATTATAAAAATGATTTTTAATAAGGATTCGTTTATTTGTATCTATAACCCGTATCGAAAGATCGGAAAGCTCATCATTCACACACTGAGAAAATTGTTAGCTGTTATTTTTAATCCTTGACACATATTTTAAATATGCATAACGCATTGTAATATGACTCACCGATTGAAATATTCCTAGATTTGCACACATTAGCAATATCATTAATTAATTTAAATATCGGTGTTAGACAATAGAATAAGGCTGGTTACAAAAAGAACAACTTAATAAAAAAAAAAAAAAAAAAATTTTTTTTTAGTTACTTATGTTTATCTAGGTAACAATTTTATTGTTTTTGAACATCTTAAGTAGGTATTCCATGTGGTGCCGGACGTAAAAGAATAGCACCATCCCATTTCTTCCCGTGGGTGTCGTAGAAGGCGACTAAGGGACTTACTAGAGAATAGGCAGCAGCGTTCTCCATGCATTTGATCACCATACTGCGATCGCCAATCCGCCTGCCAAGCGTGGCGATTATGGAAAATCCCCGCCTTTTGGGGGAGGCTTATGTCCAGCAGTGAACGTCTTTCGGCTGATATGATGATGATGATGATGAAGTAGGTACCTATTGTCGACCTCGAAATTGTTCTCCCCTAAGGTCAAATATAATTTACACGTCATCATTCAATCAATAATTTACACGTCAATTTGCTGGGAATTGTTGTCAGAAGTGGTCAATCAATATTATCTACGTGATCGACTACTTACACACTAGTAACACACGATCAATTATAATCCGTTTCATTTTGACAGTTCTACAATATTCATTGCGTTATTTACGTTGTTGAGCAGAGACATTTTTCGAACAAATGAACACAAATGATTCAGATTAACAGCAGATTATTTTTTTTTTTTTTGCTAAACCGACGTAAAATTTCTGCGCTGGGGTTCTAGAACGATATGCTGAATTCATGGTTACAGTTTGCGCACTGGTTAAAATCTTATCCTGTATATTGATCTTGTTGTGTCCACGAGTCATATAAAAACAACAAAAAAAAAGAAACAGTAACAAAACATCGACTTTATATCATCTCAATTTCGTTTTCTTGAAGTTTTTATTGCAAACCAACATTTGAAAATTCAAACTATTGAAATATTGATCCTCCTCCTAATACAAAAATAATAGATACCTATGTTTTCGAAGCACAAAATTAACTATACTTATGTTCATAAATCCTACTCCTAATACGATAATTATGTCTTAGAGGCACGAAATTCTACTTATGTTCAAAGTCATCTCGATGTGTAAATATTAAGTACTCAAGCAGGCATCTATTCAATACTTGACCGAGCCAATATTGCTTAACGCAGACCCATCAATCAGTGTTGATCATTTAGCAATGGACCCCTTTACCACAGATCACGGAATCCCTGCACTAGCAGTATCTGGAGACTGCAGTACTAATATATTACACGGTGTAAGGGATAGTCCTCCGCAAAACTGACAGGGTGTATTAAGCTCCTTGATTTGAATTATATTCCAGTTACATTTTTTTAATCGTTTTTTCAGTTACTAAGTATCCTTTATTTCAATGTAAAATAACATACTCAGTACGCAGGAATCCATTTATTTAAATAAATCAGTAAAAAAAAAAACCAGCGATGGATGTAGAAATACTCTAGCGAACGACGCGTGAAATCAGCTGTTCACTTTCTGCCTAGCGGCGCACACTGGTCCCAAATTAAAAAAAAGTGGACATTGATAGTAGACCGCTGATATTTTTTTTTATTGTTGATACAATGATAACAGATAAGGCAAAAAAATATTATTGTCCTACTTCAAATACTTTTCTGTAAAAAAAATATTTCTTTTTTTTTTTGTATGGGAGCGATTACATTTTACTCAATTTCTCAAAAACTTTAAGCGATGTCGAGATGGCAATCACATATGTTAGAAAACTAATAATTCTGAGTATTTGGCTCGAAGAAACTTATTGCTTATCTCTGCGTACTTTCGAGATAATAGTGACAGAAAATAAAATTTTTTTTAATGTTAATTTTTTGCTTTTTTTTAATCATAGCCTTACTTTAGCACATAATTATAATGTATGCGTAATGTCAAATAAGTAAAAAGAGACTTCTCTGTAAAAGAGGTTATGGGGGCTCACTAATGACTGAAAAGCTATGACCTTTCTGAAGGAGTACTTTCATCAGTTCTAAAAAACAATCAAAATGAAGACATATTAAGCTGCAAACATAAAGTTGAATATGTTCACAAACGATTCTGAAAAAATATTATGGTGAAAGATTAATATTTGGGTCTATATTCTCTTGAGAAATCTCTATTTCCTCGTTTTCCAACGAAAGCAATTCATTGTTCAAGATCAAAGCACTAGCCTCTGGAAACAACTGTTTATGTAAACGAGCAAACTTTGGTTTGATATGGCTGATGTAAGGATCTGAGCTAATTAGAAAGCTGTGGATAATGTCTAAATTAGTCTGAACTCTACCGATTTTTCTTGTATGTGCCATTCTAACATTCCGGAAATCTTTATTACTCGCTTCGGAAGCTTCTTCGGAAAGCATGCCTATCGGAATAAAGGAGAAATTTTCACAAATATCAGCACCGTGTATCAACAATTTATGGACACTTGAAGGCATGTAATACCATGGATATAAGTTTACATATAGCATTGCTGTTTCTTTACAATATTCCCTAAACAAGTTGGTATTAATAAGTTGACCAGATGAAATTGTTTGTAAAATGACTGCAAATCTCTTGATTAAATCAGGGTGGATACCCGTTATTTCAGCAGATACTTCATAATTTTCAAAAAACCTTCTTGCCGTGTTACCGTCATTGGTTGTACCAAATCCCTGTTTTACTATGTCAATTAACAAACCAGTTCTTTCCCGGAATTCTTCTTGTGTCAAATTCTTTTTAATTTCTTTTAACAATTTATCTTCTTTTCGTGCAGCCCACTTTTTGAAGTCTAAGTTGTACGAAATGTGTAAAATACATTCCATACATCTTATCCACATATGAAGCGAAGACAGACCATATTTATACATATCTTCTCTGATGAGTCTTTTGGATACAAAGTCCAAGTCATTCATCACAGTAGAAATTTTCCCATCAATCATAGTCATGTACAAATCATGTTTAATATCAAAATTATCTACAATTGTGGGAACAAGATTACGAATTTCTTCCTCTAAGGATGCACTTTCCTTCTTTATCAATTCATTTGTTTCTTTTGCAAATATAAAGCCAATTGGACGACAATAGTTTGTTGAAGAGGGAGCAGGATTTTGCCACAAGATAGTACCACTCTCTTCTTCCAAACGAAGCGGAACCAAACTAATCATGAAAACTGAAGAATCGTCAATTTTAGTGTCGGAGTGTGACTTTTGTTTATAATTACTTTGAGAAGATGACCCGTCAAAACCCCATTTGCTTATTAGTTTTAGCGATTTTTTGTCGGCAGAGTTGTGCTGAATTGTTTTTAATATCCTATTAGTTGTCAAATCTAGAAGCGATTGAAGTCTTATCTTAGCATCAGATTCAGTTACAGTTATGTCTGACTCTGGAGGATAACAAGTTTTTTTAGCTTCCAGGAGCTTTTGATAGGATGGAAGACCATACATTTTCTCTGAAGCAAGAATAGTTCTTAAATTTCGATATTGCCATTTTGACAAATTTGTTGAGGTGTAAAGCGCTAACGTTTTATCATCTGGTAAACACGGTTTGTCAGTCTTTTTAGCGAATAGTACATCATGTACCATCTCACATTTTTCCTTGTTTTGGCTGAGTTGGTTTAATATAGCTGCTAATTTTGTTTTTTAGACTCTTTTAATTTGGCACATAAAGTGGTAGCGCTGATTTAAAAAGAAAAAAAAATAGTAAATATTGTCGTTGAATCGTTTGTTTTGGTTGTTGCATACTTGTATCCTATCCCCATCCTGTTCCCGCACATTACTTACTCCGCGGTTGAGTGCGAGCGAGAACGCTTAACAGTGCAACCAACTTTGCTACACGAATCGGCGCCACCCCGAGCTTGTTCCGACGCAACACGAACTAGAACGTAATGGCCGAACCACCGCTCGCGACATCGTGTGTGTGCGCATCAAAATCAATTTAGTGAAGTGTTCATCGCAATTATTGGAGGATTCCGCGTCTATCAAGGTATTGTGCACCTTTCCTTAATGCAAGCTATTTGTTTCCATTTCTTTCCACAAGGTTTGCATATTCCCGAACTCGACAACCAAAACGCAAAATTTTTCGTTTATTATTCGTTCGCGTAAACATTTAATGGTCCTTTTCGAGCCGGATTTTACATTGTTTGAATCAGTGCTAGCCATTGCCTGGGCATTCGCCTAATTCTAGATAGTTCGTTGTAAACCGCATACATAAAGTAGATACTTCGCCGGTCGGCGCGTCGGTCGGCTCGGTAGGTACTTTTCGTTTTCGTTCGCTTACCCCGCATTCTAAAAACATATTTACTCAAATATTTTCTCGTTTAACCCGCTATAAATTACTAATTAGTTCGTTCATCCCGCGTATAATAAGTATTTACATTCATACCTAATTGAGAAAAAAAAAAAAAAAGATCGTTGTCGTTCCGCATTATATTACGCACTTATAGGTAAATCGGTCGAGTTGTGTCACGTGACGTGATTCTTAGAAGTAGGAATATTTGTTTTCCATACTAGATACCTATCGCTGATTCGTAACGGGGACAGACGTATAGTATACCTGGGTAGTTTGATGCCTGTTTACTTACACACGGACGTATTCTGTTCTCCGCCGCTAAATTAGTTGTTCGATTCTTTTCGTTATAAGAACATTTGTAATAGCGTGCTACTAAAATGGCGCCTACTGCAGATACGAATGCAACATTGAAAATGTTGTACTCTAAAAGAGATAGGATATTCTCCCGTATGCAAAGTATTTGTAATCGAATTAAAGATCTTGATACAAAGACGTTCGACTCTGAATCATTTTTGTGCGAGTTTGAAACCGTAGATTCACTGCGTGAGGATTTCGAAACAGTGCTAGATAAAATAACAAGTCTTGAGTTGAAATTAGATCCCGATTATGTCGTTAATTATCAGTCGCTTTCGTCTTTCGAAGATCTTTTAGGTTGCGTGAAACGAGTTGCCAAGAAATTGCAATCGCGTACTGGCGATGTCGATGACGTCAAGTCAGCAAGCCAGCATAGGGCTCCTAGACTGCCTCCGATCGAAATTCCAGAGTTCAACGGCGATATAAAAAACTGGCCGCTGTTTTTCGCTAGCTTTCAGAACACAGTTCACAATAATGTTTCGCTTACTGATTCTGAGAAGTTATATTATTTGATAGGTAAATTGACTGGCAAGGCTCGTTCCATATGCGCCGGAATTTCCCCATGTTCAGAAAATTACTCATTAATTTTTGATTTATTAAAAGGTAAATACGAAGACAAGCGTCTTTCGGCAACTTCGTATTTAGACCAAATGTTAGATTTTAAACCTATCTCTTCCGCAAACCCTAACAATCTAGAAGCGTTTCTAGACAAATTCGCATCGTCTGTCGCCGCATTGAAAAATTTAAAGATCGATAATCTTTCAGATTTAATTTTCTTGCATCTTGCACTAAAAAGATTAGACTCAGATACTGCACGTTCATTCGAATCGGAAAAACGTGGATGTAAAATACCATCTTTCGATGATTTAGTTTCGTTTGTGCGCGATCACATTAAAATATTACAACGTACTTCAACTGTAAAATATGAAGCTACAAAAAAGCATATCGATCGTAAGGTAGATCAAACAACTTCTAAGTTGCCCAGGACATCAATTACTCATGCTTATGTAAATGCCGCATCTAGTTCTGAGTTACCTCCTTGTTCTTTGTGCAAAGGTCAACACGATCAAATTTATAAATGTTCCGTTTTTCACAACTATAAACCGTATGAACGTTTTAAATTCGTTAAAGCTAATAATTTATGTATTAATTGTTTAAGTGGTGGTCATCGTGTTTCCGCGTGTGAGTCGAATTCTTTGTGCAAGAAGTGTAATTCCAAACACCATTCGTTGTTGTGTTTTGGTAATGAGTCCGTTACTGATAATTCGCATTCGAATGTACCGCGCGCGCCCACGTCAAGTGCCCGCGCGACCCGCGCCGTCGTCGCTGCTGTCGCTACCTCCGCGGCCCCCGCGCCTTCAGCGAAACCTAACGACACTAGCGACGCGCCCGCTCCCACCCGCTCCGCTCGCGCTGACGATGTAGCTCTGTGTGCGTTATCAGATAACGCAAGCGACCGTGTGTTTCGCGGCCCTACCACGGTTTTAATTGCAACCGCGCGTATTATAATTATAGATTCTCGTGGTTATGAACATAGTGTACGCGCTTTGTTAGACAGCGCTTCTCAAAGTAATTTTATCACTCGTGATTGTTGTCAGCGCTTAGGCTTGAACGTAAATAATAAACCTGCTTGTTCCGTAGTTAAAGGAATAGGAGGTTCGAGTAAAACTATTCAAGGTTCGGTAAAAATTAAGTTTTATTCTCGTTTTGATCATAATGTTAATTACGATATTGAGTCGTTAGTAGTAGATAAAATTACCGAGTGTTTGCCATCCACTAAGGTTGATATCTCACATCTGTCAAACTTTAAAAATTTACCGTTAGCAGACGATATGTACTTTTCCTCTGGTCCGATTCAAGTACTGATCGGAGCCTCGATTTTCCCACATCTTCTCTTATCTAACAAGGTTCAAGGACAACCCCCGCATCACTCGCCACTCGCTTTAGAAACTGTCCTTGGTTACGTTATTGTTGGTGACGCTCCAGTCCGTGTTAATTGCAACGAAACCGTTTCTTATTGTTGTACTGCTGACCCTTTAAACTCCATCTTACAAAGGTTTTGGGAATTGGAGGAGGTGAACGTCCCACCTGTACTCAGCCCAGATGATAAAGTTTGCGAAGAATTTTATACTCACTCGACTTCCCGCGATAGTGACGGACGTTACGTAGTAGCTTTGCCATTTAAGGGTGATGTTCACTCACTTGGGGATTCTCGACAAGCGAGCGAACGACGTTTCTATTGCTTGGAAAGAAAAATGCAGGCGTCACCAAAATTAAAGGTGGCGTACGATAATGTTATTAATGAATATTTAGAAAAGGGTTATATCTCACCTGTAAATGTAGATTCAGAAACTTCGCCATCCCAATCGTATTTTATACCGCATCACGGAGTCGTCCGAGAGGACAAGGTCACAACTAAATTGAGAGTTGTGCTTGATGGCAGTTGCAAGACTAGTTCTCGAGTTTCGCTTAATGACCTCTTGTATAGTGGTCAAAATCTTCAAGGAAATTTGTTTAACATTATCGTTCATTTTCGTTTGTTTTCGATCGCACTTTCCGCTGATATTCGTCAGATGTTTTTAAGTATTGGAGTTAGAGAATGTGATAGGCGCTTTCAGCGCATTTTATATCGTTTTTCCCCGCAACAGCCTTTAAAGGTTTACGAGTTCAATAGAGTAGTTTTTGGACTTAAGTCAAGCCCCTTCCATGCGCTGCGTACTATCAAGCAGCTGGCGGCTGATGAAGGTAGCGCTTACCCTAAGGCTAGAGATATCATTGATACCGGTCTTTACATGGATGATTTTGTCTATTCGGTCCAAAATGAGGATGAGGGCGTATCTACCGCTTCGGAGATGATAGGTCTGATGAAAACGGGTCAGTTCGAACTCGTCAAATGGACAAGCAATTCGGAAATAGTTCTCGATTCGATTCCGCCGTCGCATCGCTTGCCAGCAATTAAAGAATTTGATGAGTCGGAACAACATAAAGTACTCGGCTTGTGTTGGTCACCTACAACGGATCTTTTTGGCATGAGAATTAGTACACCCACTGATGCTTGCACTAAGCGTACCATATTGTCATGTGTTGCTAAAATTTGGGATGTTATGGGCTTTGTTGCACCTGTCGTATTATATGCTAAGCTTCTGATCAAGCAGCTTTGGCTATGCAATTGTGATTGGGATGACACACCACCAGAAGACATTGTTAAATTGTGGATTCGCTTTAAAGAAGAGCTTCCCATGCTCTCAAATATCAAAATTCCTCGTCATGTAGCTATCGTCGCTGATAGTGTCGTCACTATCTTGGCCTTTGCGGATGCTAGTGAGAAGGCTACGGGGGAGTAGTTTACTTCCACGTCCAAAATAGTGATGGCAATACTTTAAGCTTGATAACAGCTAAATCCAAAGTTTCCCCTCAGAAAGTAGTTTCTCTTGCTCGACTCGAACTTTGTGCCATTCTCGTTCTCGCTCAACTCATAAAAAATATTATCGTTGCTTGTCAAAACCGCATTGTATTTAAAAATATATTCGCATTTTCGGATTCGACTGTCGCACTCTGTTGGGTACACTCGTCGCCCCATCGATGGAACACCTTTGTGGCCAACAGAGTGTCGAAGATACAAAATGATTTATCACCACAAAATCTCTATCACGTGTCCGGTACTGACAATCCCGCAGATTGTTTGTCACGCGGACTTACACCTTCTGAAATCGTTAGTCATCCGCTTTGGTTCACTGGTCCCTCGTGGGCTCGCTTAGACGTCTCACAGTGGCCTATCGTTCCCTTTAATCCTTCAGTGGTGTCAGAAGCACCAGAAGAAAAGAAACATTCGTTGCTCACTGCTATGCCATGCGAAAAATCTCCAATAGTTTTGATAGGTGATCGCTTCTCGTCCTGGACGAAATTATTGCGTTGCGTCGTTTTCGTTTGTAGATTTGTGAAACTTCTACCGCATCGATATCTTACGTCAGCTTCAGATTACGACTTCGCTGAATTATTAACTCTTCGTGAGCTTCAACGTTTTCATTTTCCCAGTGAGATTGATAGACTTAAAGAAGGTAAGCCTTGCAGTCATCCATTTCGACACCTCAAACCATTTCTTAAAGATGGGCTGATAAGAGTTGGAGGCCGGTTGAGGAATTCGGATTTAGATTATGATGGGAAATACCCTATTTTGCTTCCTAGTAAAGATCCAATTTTGAATTTGTTGATTTATTACCATCACAAGTTAAATTGCCACGCAGGTCCCGATTTGCTGATGTCGCTCTTACGGCAGAGATATTGGATTCTTTCTGCACGTAGCTTAATTAGAAATAGGATTCATAAGTGTTTACCTTGCTTTAGACTTCGTCCCAAGCCAACCTTCCCCGAGATGGCTGATCATCGTTCGTGTCGTGTCGTACAATCTGCAAAACCGTTCGTACACACGGGTACAGATTACGCTGGCCCGTTTAAGGTTACTATAACTCGTGGTCGAGGTGTTCGTTCGACTAAGGCATACGTGTGTCTGTTCGTATGTATGACGACGCGTGCAGTGCATATTGAACTGGCTGGTGACTTAAGCACAGCCAGCTTTATGGGTGCTTTCAAACGGTTCTTATCTAGAAGAGGTCCAGTTGGTAGGATTTACTCTGATAATGGAACTAACTATATAGGTGCTAAACGCAAACTTTCGGAACTTCACGAATTTTTATGTTCAAAATATCATAATACTGAATTTGGTCACATGTTAGCAGAAAATCGCATAGATTGGTCACTTAATGTCCCAGCTGCCAGCCACTTCGGTGGAAATTGGGAGGCCAATATAAAGAGTTTAAAATCTCACTTATATCGTACGATAGGAGATACAGTTTTGTCGTTTGAAGAGTTGAGCACTGTGCTTTCTCAAATTGAATCCGTTATGAATACTCGACCTCTATGTAGAACGCTCTCTAGTGATCCTTCAGAACCTCTAGCTTTAACTCCTGCGCACTTTTTGAACCTCACGCCTTTGAAATATTTACCCGCTAAAGAAATAGATGAAAATTTAAATACTCTTTCGAGACATGATTTGTTAGATAAACTATTTCAGTCTTTCTGGAAGCGCTGGAGGACAGGCTACCTCCACACTTTACAATCGCGTCGTAAATGGAATACGCCGGTCGACCCAGTCGTCGTAGGTACAGTCGTAATTCTTCTTACTGAAAACGTACCTCCACTTCATTGGCCTTTGGGTGTCGTGGAGGAAGTTTTCCCCGATTCTACGGGAGTCACACGTATAGCTCGAGTGAAGACTGCTACTGGATCGTACTTGCGTCCCGTGGTACGTCTGTGCCCGTTGCCTAATCAGTAGCTAGGTCTCGCTTATATTCTCTATTTAGTTTAGGTTAAACATTAGTAAGCATAATTTCTTAATTCGATTATCATAGATTTAATAAACTTTTGAAGGAATAAATCCCTTCAAGCCCGGGAGAATGGTAGCGCTGATTTAAAAAGAAAAAAAAATAGTAAATATTGTCGTTGAATCGTTTGTTTTGGTTGTTGCATACTTGTATCCTATCCCCATCCTGTTCCCGCACATTACTTACTCCGCGTGTGAGTGCGAGCGAGAACGCTTAACAGTGCAACCAACTTTGCTACACGAATCGGCGCCACCCCGAGCTTGTTCCGACGCAACACGAACTAGAACGTAATGGCCGAACCACCGCTCGCGACATCGTGTGTGTGCGCATCAAAATCAATTTAGTGAAGTGTTCATCGCAATTATTGGAGGATTCCGCGTCTGTCAAGGTATTGTGCACCTTTCCTTAATGCAAGCTATTTGTTTCCATTTCTTTCCACAAGGTTTGCATATTCCCGAACTCGACAACCAAAACGCAAAATTTTTCGTTTATTATTCGTTCGCGTAAACATAAAGCATAAACTAATTCCTCCTCTGTGTGATCTAGAAGTGTTAGAGAACGCCTTTTCTTCTGTTTATCAGATATATCAACAAATGGTTTTTTACTTGTACCATAACTTAATTGATGAGTATCCACTTGCGTTTCGAAATTTGGAATTACTTCCTCGGCAACTTTAAAAATGCTGCTTAAATCGATATTTTGACATTTTGGCCAAACTATTTGGGATTGTAACCAGTCTGAATTTTTGTTAAGAAAGGTCTTTTGAGCTCTACTGGAAGCAGACCATCTTTTTGAGATATTACTTGAAAAATTACGACAAAATAATTTAATATTACTCAAATCTTCGGAAGACAATTCAACACCAATACGTTCAATAAGGGCATTAAATAAAAATTCGACATTTTTAAAACCACCTCCTGATTTAAGAACAACGTATAAGTCTAAGTTGGTGACAAATGAGGACATATTATAATTTTAAGGAAAATTGAAAACAAATTAGAATCAAAGATATCATAGACAAAGTGACTTTGATTTTAACAAAAAAAATTACGAAAACAAATTCGACGAAAGAAAGACAAACAAAAATTATTTGATTTTAAAATCCAATGATTCAAAATACAACAATAACAAAACAAACAAACAACAAGCATTTCTTCAAGCGCACAGAAAAAATAAGGACACGTCTTATCGCAACCACATTTAGTTGTACACTGAGTGAGGTGTACGCGCGCGATTCGTGACCGTATTACGTTACGTCATGAGAGGCGGCCATCTTGTTATCCCGGCAAACTCGCGTCGAAGCTCCATTTTGCTGGCCAGCGGACCTATTGCGATATGAGTAAGGCTATGATTAAAACAAAGCGAACAATTAACATTAAAAAAAATTGTTATTTTCTGTCACTATTATCTCGAAAGTACGCAGAGATAAGCAATAAGTTTCTTCGAGCCAAATACTCAGAATTATTAGTTTTCTAACATATGTGAATGCCATCTCGACATCGCTTAAGGTTTTTGAGAAATTGAGTAAAATGTAATCACTCCCATACAAAAAAAAAAGAAATATTTTTTATAGAGAAAAGTATTTGAAGTAGGACAATAATATTTTTTTGCCTTATCTGTTATCATTATATCAACAATAAAAAAAAATATCAGCGGTCTACTATCAATGTCCACTTTTTTTTAATTTGGGACCAGTGTGCGGCGGCGCAGCGCGGCGGCGGAAGGCTCGCTGCCCTGCGTTTGCCCCGTACATTTTGCCACGGTAACAAACAAATTGTATTGGATTCCTATAAGGTTCCTGAAATAATTTCACATACCAGTCATCTTAGTATGATATACCTACTGAATTCACATCATCAGACTGCGCCCTCCGCAGCTCCCTTATACACGTGACGCCGAAATGGGAGATGAGCGCACAACTTCTGTCACAGATGCCATTCAAAGTCTTAACTTTCTGCGTCATTTGCTCCGTAGTATGAAGAAACGATGACACGTTTAGTTTATATGGAGAGTGTTGACAGTGCCGCCTCCAGCAGCAACCGCCAAGGCATCTTCGAGCTCCGTGCCCTTTACTATATCATTCACCAACTTATTTGCTAACACTTAACCTTTACTTTTGTTACCTAAGCGACAGAACACCAGTAATTTGTATCTGTCGCATTTCTAAAGCTATGGTATGTAGGTATCTGTATGTATAGATACGACGTATGGTATGTCTATGCAGAAAAATAAATACAATTAAAGTGTTTATGTACATGAAAGGTATACGACATTGACAGGCCTGCACTGTCCTCCCATACCTATTATCACTGTAATTTGAAAACATTGTAAAAGCCAATTATTTTTAAAAGAGTAACCGTTGAGTTTCTTGCCGGCTCTTCTCCATAAGAAGCGACAAATTGGAACCGTGCACTGAGCTTCTGACGTTTCATGAGTGCCCTTGCAGGTTTATGTGAAATAAATATATTTTGAATTTTACTAAATAAAAATAAAAACTATTTAAAAAATGTCCGCCTATCTGTCTGCTGCTGGACCAATTTTGACGGAAGATAGCTGATGTTATAAAAGAGTAACTTGGACTACTTTTAGCCGCGGCACGGGCAGCAGCTAGCTGGTGGGTAATAAAATGTCCAACAACACAAAAACATGTAGCAAAATCATCATTATCATTTCAGCCGAAAGACGTCCACTGCTGGACATAGGCCTCCCCCAAGCTCCTCCACTTCGACCGGTCTTGTGCTTCCCACGTCCAGCGGATTCCTGCAGTCCTCACAATGTCATCGGTCCACCTTGTGGGAGGCCTTCCCACTCTACGTCGTCCAGTACGCGGTCGCCACTCCAGAACCTATCGGCCCCATCGTAACCATGTAGCAAAATGATGCGATATTTTTAGCGTTTCTTTCACTTTGTAATGTCTACCAAAATGCGACACGCGGGCACACGCGAGACCTGCACCCTAATTGCGTAACGCACGATCAATCATAATCTGAATCATTTTGAAACAGATTGGTAAACCATTGCTTCATATGTTCGAAAAATGTGTCTGCTCAACAACGTAAATAACGCAATAAATATTGTTGAACTGTCAAAATAAAACAGATTAGGGTGCAGTTCGGGTTATCAAATTTCACATGTCTTCGATTTTTTGTGTTCTAGGTTTGCCGGTTTCATAATAATGTTTTTCTGCACCGTCTTCATAGTAGAAGTAATAGGTAAATTGGGGTTGCACCTGCACTTACCATTTGTAAGTCGGGGCTTTTACAAGTACTGCCCTATCTTTTGTTAACCACGAAAATGTGACTTGAAGCTAAGCGGACATTTTAGATGCGCTGCGGCCCACTGCGGCCTACCTGTAGAGAGCAATGGTTCAAACAAAATGTAGGAAAGTGATCTAGGAGGGTCTTTGCAATATGTGTGTGTATTTTGGCGCATTGCAAAAGTCCCACACGCCCAAAATGTAAGCAAAAGAAGCTTCGTTTGTAACCAGCCTAAGCAAATTATCATAGACACGCAAGTCCTAAATTCTTCACAATCGAGAATTACGATAGCGACGGAAAAATAATATATTTCCAATATAATTAGCATAAATATCTGTTTATACGGGCGCAGTTGTACAATGCAATGATTTACATAGCTATCTTTATTTTTTTTAATGATTGTGTTTTTTTGAACTATACGATTATGTCAGAGAATTGAGTGTTGCATTCCTTAGCGGTTTGGTAATGCGTAAAAATGTTAATGATTCAGTGTAGATTTGAGTTGAGATATTTTAATAGTAGATAATGATGATAGTATGTATGGAGGTAAAACTTACTTATTTTTTACGTACAAAAAGTCACGCATTCTTACGATGGGGGTAGGCAGAAACTACAGAACCTACTACTACCACCAGCAGGCTTAGCACGAGCACCGATTTATCGACGGAAGAATAGACATGACTGTTAACTAAATGATGTACAAAAGGATAAGATAGCTGTGTTCTTCTGTTAATAATCACAGTTATGCGTTCTAAACGAATCATGATTTTGTAGTTAATCGTATATACTTTGTGGCCGTCGAGCAGAATGCAGGCGCGGGCGCAGCCAAAGACTTTGGGGGGGTCACAGACAGACTACCTACATATTAATAAGAAAATGTATTATATTTTCGAAAAATTACTATTTTAAGTTTAAAGTTTACGGCTTTGGGGGGGTCATGATCCCTAGGACCCCCCTCCTCGGACCGCGCCTGGTAGAATGTTTGTTGTCAGTGTGATTTTGACAGTTTGGGAAGAAATAATCTTCAGAAATAGTCTACATATAAAAGCACCTAGACAAAGATCGTTAGAAACGAATGACAAAATGACAGATTGTAGAAGAATATTTACGGTGCGATGTCAAAAATGGAAAAACGAAATGTCACTTTGTATTGAAAAAGAACTGTCTATTCTTGGTAGAAATAGAAAGCGGCATGCTAAACCTGGTGGTACGATCCTTACTTAAATTAGCCTTTTGTCGTTAACGTTCATACATCATACACGCACCCGCCGGTTGCGAGTACGCCCCCCATGGGGAAAAAGTGTGGATGAATGAATGGTACCCTAGAGAAAGCAGAAGAAGTAGAGGAAGACAGTCAAAGCGATGGGAAGACGATTTGAAGCAAGTAGCTGGGACAGAATGGTTACGTACAGCAATGGACAGAAACAAGTGGAAATCCTTGAGGAGCCTTTGTCGAAAGACAAGCTGTTAAGAGGGGAGAGAAGCCGAATACTGAGAATATGTTTTAGTTTAAGTTAATTTATAGTTTTCTTACCTCTATTGTTAAATTTTTTAAGTAATATTTGATCAAATAAGTTTAATCTAACAGCAATAAAGGCTTATTTTACTTTATTTTGATGTATGTAAAAGAGAAGCAGAATTTTGTACCCGCTTATGAAACTGTTTATTGCATAGTGCTCAAGGTACGTATGCATTGCTGAAATGTACCTACATTCTATAAACGCATAACCTGGCACCACAGAGTTTAAGTCTCCTTTTACTCCGTTTTCTATGTCCTACTGACGTTTAAATTAAAAAAAAAATATGATGCTGGTTATCACGCTGTGATCAATAACTTTGCACAGTCAAACAGAAATAGTTTGGGCACGCCACGATTGCGGTGGGCACGCCACGATTGCGGCGGTAAGTCCCCTCTTTGAGGAGTGGCTTGAGAGGCGGCATGGCGTCCTCACCTTCCGCCTGACACAGGTCCTCACCGGACATGGCTGCTTCGGGAGGTTCCTGTTTCGGCTAGGGCGGGAGGAAACGCCCGGGTGTTTCCATTGCGAAGATCGTCCAGAGGACACGGTGGAGCATACGGTGGAGGTCTGCCCGGCTTGGGCGCAGCACCGCCGTGTCCTCGTGGAGGTGATCGGCGGCGGCGATCTCTCGCGTCCGACCCTGGTCCAGGCCATGGTACGGAGCGAGAGTGCATGGCTAGCAGTCGCCTCCTTCAGTGAAGCAGTTATGCTCGCAAAGAGGGAGGCGGCGCACGTGAGGGAGATGCAGTACATGCGCCCTCACAGCCGTGGCCATCGCAGGAGACGCCCTGGGCGTCGGGAATCCCAGGCTGATTCCCGGCCACCGTAGGCTTGCGGACGGCGATTAATGGGTAGCTCGCTGTCCGGTAAGGGCCAAGCCCGGCCCGGCGCGTTGTGTTCCACGCGCGCCTCAAAGAGATGTCAGCAGCAACAGATGGGGCCCGCAAGGGCCGATGCCTGCCAGGGGTGCGGTTGTTCGAAAGAGATACCGCGGCCCCTGGCATACAGGCAACTGAGGGAACACGGGTGGGTTTTAGTCAGTAAAAGTCTGACACGCCCTCCCGCTCCACCCAGACCGGGAGAAGTTATTTGATGATTTCCCATCCAAAAAAAAAAAAAAAAGCCAGAAACAGTTTGTTCAGACTCACGGAAATTATATTTCGATGGAACTGATACACTACGTCATTTAGCCGTCAATTAAACGACATCATACACGTACCTGCCGGTTGCGAGTACGACGCACCTTTCTGGAAAACATCACCCATAAGGTCACTATAAATGTCCTTCTAGCGCGTCCCTTACCGGCGTTTCCACTCACATCTGCTTTATTTATTTTTATGTTATGTATTTATCTCCCTATTCTTTACGTCCGGCACCACACGGAACACCCCATCCCATCTCTTCCCGTGAATGTAGTAGGAGGCGACTAAGGGATTTACTAGAGAATGGGCAGCAGCGTTTTCTATGCATTTTACCACCGTACTGCGATCGTCAACCCGCCCAAGCGTGGCTATTATGGAAAGCCCCCCCAAATTGGGGAAGGCCTATGTCCAGCAGTGGACGTCTTCCGGCTGAAATTATGAACGACGATGATTTATCTCCCTTATAATTAAGTATCATTACAGCTTTCATTTCTATGGAAATTCCGGTCTTTCTGGATGATTTTTTAACGGTTTACCCAAAGAGTACAGTATATATATGAGATAGAGAGCTAACTTCACGTTTTAGGTTAAATCGCGCGACAGCAGCGCCGCCCTGGTAGTTGTTCATCGAACTAGTCTCTCTATAGGTACTATACTATAGCTATAGAGTAGCATAATTTGGTATTTTCGAACTTGAATGGTTGAAATTAATGTGTATTGTAAAAAATCTGCTAAATTGAATAATCGTGAACTTCAATTTAGCTGTTTTTTACAATACACACTAATTACAATAACAAGTGATCGCGTAATTAGCAATATACAGCGTAGGTAAGAGAGACTGCGTATTGTAAGCAAAATTTAACTATATTCCGTAGAATGCTAAGGTGCCATAAGTAAAAGAGTTATTTTGTATTTAATTCATTTATTAATTGATCACAATCACCTTAAATAAAACAGTACTCTTTACTATTACAGTATTTATTCAGTAATAAATAATTCATGTAATCTAAACAGGTAAATTATGGACGAGAAAATTATGTGTATGCGCATCAGTAACGTGCCGACATTTTTGTCAGGGTGGTCTGCACAAATTACAAAAGCGCTGGTATTAGACAGAAGTTACAATGTTCATTTGAATGAGAAAACATACGATTATTATTGTCTTAAAAATTGTTTTTACATATTTATTATTTTAATAAATTGCATATGTGTACTACTTTTGAAATAAAATTACTTTTATTTGGTAAGCAACAAAATTCATAAATAATATTTTTTAAGGATGACAACCTCTTGATTTTGTTATAACACTACCACAGCTAGATGGCGTTACTTTCCATACTTTAACCCCTGTCACGAGCTTTGTACTAAGTCGACACAGCATGGGTTTACCATCAAACAGTATTAGGTGAAGGTATGTAGGTACCCGAATTTCCTAAAATTCTTCAAAATGTACGGAAGTATTAGAAGGTTTTCAAATAAAGTTTTTGGAATTAAGAATTTCTCGCTTTTGATAAAGTATCTTCTCTTGGGTCTTGTTTATTATGCTCCATTTACGAGAATGAGTAAGTTTTGTAGAACAGCTAAATTGGAATGAAGACAAAATAATGATGATGATTTAAGACCATAATATGGCTATGGGTTGTAGAAGATATAACACCGTGTACATTAAGTTTCCATCAAGCTGAATAGCTTGCTTTGAATTAGTAAGTGACATCTATGAATTAAAACAGATATTACAAAGGAAGTTGGAAGGCTGTTGTTGGAGTAGTACCATCAGTTCAGCATAGATGGCGCTAATGTTAATTTAGCGCTAAGGATAAACAAGTTAACTTTAGGGATATTATAAATTGCATATCAAATAAATAATCGCCTATCAATACATACTCATCATTTATATTCTTTTTTACATCAAATAACTTACTTCACTACAAATAAACTAAATGTTTAACAAAACTCAAACTGCAGATAATTCGAAATTATACATCAATATGACATTACTTTTTTCCTCATAATGCAATACAGTTAAATTTATTTTTGTACAAAAATATTACATACATAACATAAATACTGACTGCACAGCAAATTTTCCATATTTCATAGCAAAATAGCTATCCCAGTCGCATATTAACCAGTAAGTACAACAAAACCTGTTCATCATATTTGTCTTAATTTTCAAGAAGCCATGCTCGGCAAATTTAATGATTATTGTAACAAAAAAATCCTGTCACATTGCATTATTTCTAAAAGCAGAACAAATTAACTGAAAAAGGTTCGCGGCTCGCTTTTTCGTCACTGGAGTGCAGAGTGGCGCGAGCGAGTAAGATAGAGATAGCGCTAGGTCGTGTCGTCGGAAGTTAGCCGTATATCTTGCGCGTAAGAGCGAAACAGAAATATTTCGTTAGTGTAGGTTTCGTTTTACACAATCCACGTGTATTTGTTTGTTTATATTCATTCGGTGTTAGGTTGCGCCGGCGCCCGGAAAGATAATCTTATAAAAATAATCATTGCAATATTTGTGTGTAATTAGTGTGCATTTGACTCAAGTACGTGGCGCCACCTGCAGAAGCTAAAAATGTGCCTATTGGGCAAAAAAGGAAGCGTGGACGCCCCGCGAGAGCAAGACCCGCTTTAATAATTCAATAAATTACAATTTTGATCTAATTTTATATTTTTTTTGCTGATCTCATTATGTGGTAATTAATAAATAATAAAACGACTGTGACTAATAAAATGCTGTTTCATTTAGAAAAACTGCTGTAAATAATATAAAAATAGAAGCTATATTTAAAAGAAAAAGAGTTAACATGTATAATGTGCATTAAGAATATTAGCTGTGCATTGATGAAAAAGCTTTTGCTTTAGGAAAAATCGATGTACGCTGCGAAAATAAATTGTAGTGTGTTTAGTGATATTTTGAGTTGAATATTTTGCTGTGCAATCAGTAATTTTGATGGGAATTCGGAATCTTATTGCATAGAAAAAGGATAATTTTTGATTTGTGTTTAAATACTACCCTTAACTTTAGAGCACTGTTTGTTAAATAGTTTTTAGTAAAGGTTTTATCATCTTTTCTCGGCCTAGGCAGGAGCCTAATTATTTATTTATTTTAACTTCTTGCACACAATAACGTTTATAAAGGCGACTTTTATGATTTAGGCATTCTTTACCAGTCAACCACGAGTGGTGAAGAGATAAGTAGGTAAGTAGATCTGTTCAGGTGTTATAAAAATGTAATTTAAATAAATAAATTATAACATGGCAGTTGCTATGTTTTCTCAATCATAATAAAACGATAACGTAATGAATTATGAATGAAATAGTTTGGTACGTACATAAATAGGTAACAAACTTATTATACTCATGCGTATACATATACAAGGTGTAATTTTAATAACCGTTAACCTCATAAGAGGTTATTGTACTCATCATTATGAACAACTTTTACTATGGGCCCAAACCTGAAATCGCGAAAATAAAATCAGCTGTTCCTTACATTTTGACGAGTTATGCGAACTTAAATGACACAATGACCCCTTATTATGAGGTTAACGGTGATTAAAATTACACCTTATATATATCCTAATAAGACAGCTGAACTGTTTGTTTATTTGAACGAGCTAATTTCTGAACTGCCAGTCTGATTTGGAAAAATATTTTTTTATATTAATTTGATAGCCCAATTCTTGAAAAGACTATATACATAAGACCCTTAGGAGCCGAGCAAAATAAAAAGAGTCAGACTAACGCTCAGCCAAAATAACGTCGCGGGCAGAAGCTAGTAATTAATATATCTGTATGAAAAAGTTAACAAAAAGCTTAACAACTACTCCTTGACGAAGTTTGGGTGCAAAAAACAGGTTCAGGATGGGCTGCTAGGGCTTAACTATACTGAAACGGAAAACCTTCTTTCTATCTTTTAACTGTTGAAGTATTCATCTTCACACACACAAATCATACACACACACACAATAACACTCATCACATTGTCGTACGTACACTCATCACAGTCATCACATACCCACATACTTTTGGTAACCTCATAACAGTTTTAGTGAATTATTTAGTCTTAGTAATTATTTAAACCGTTGCTCTTTTATAATTTTATATAATCTGTCGAAAGAGACTGGATCCTGCGACACAGGGTACCCTAGGCGAGATCCAGTGTCACTCACACCTCAATATTGTAACACATTTTTAACCGCCATTATACAAAACTAAACAAAACTAATAAACTAAACTATTATAATATGTACCTACATTACACAATATTATCACATCATTATACACCGTGAAATTTTAATGGTTGTTTTCCCGCAGGGAAAAGGTTTTGTCTTGGTAATACAATCGTTTTATAAACAAATAAAATATTAGAAACAAAAAATGGCAGATTAAACATTGCGCAAAATCACCAAGTGCGAGAGTTTATTTTGCTTTTAACATTTATGCATTGCTGTTCCCTTTGTCGGCGGTGTGTGTGATTCGAGTAGCACCTACAAGTTACCTCTAGTGTTACTATTGAGTAGTGTTTTATCGAGTTGATGAAATTTTTTTTAAGTATTTTAAAACAAAAAAAATCTTTATTTTTTAAATTTTACTCTATGCCTCGAAAGTACTTCTTATGGCAAGTTGTTCTGCCGCGGGAAAACAACCATTAAAATTTCTCGGTGTATATTCATACATCTATGGCTATATTAAATCAGAACATTGTGTTCTAGTAAAGAAACGATGGATGGACTGTCTGAAAGATGATATGGCTAGAAAAGGGGTATACCGACATGGCTAATTGACGACTTATAGAAAAGTATGGAACAAAAAGCCGAACCCAAATAAATTGGGATAAGTTCAGGAGACTGATGACGGTGTTCTAGTGTAATACTGGTATACCTACAGGGCTAGGCAGGCTAGGCTACCAGTTATCATATTTTCTGCTAGTCATCTATCATGCTTTTAAAATTGTACCACGCTGCTGAGACTGCTTCATCTCGATATCTAATTGATGCTTGAACACCGCTTTCCACCGTAGATTCTACGTTCGATGGTTGTCAGGATGTCGCAGTCAGTGGGATGAATCCGGTCATTTTCTAAAATGCCCGATTCCGGATTTCCTGGGTTCTTCCGTACCGGATTTCACATTATTTACCGCCGCTGCAAGGGCTGTGGCTGGACAATCCTACGAGCTGACCTAACTGCCGTTGGAAGACCTACCTATCTGGCTGCCACCGGTCGCCTACCACTTCGGAACTACCAGAATAGTGGTTTTCTTTAGGCGGGCTAGAACTAATACGTGCTCGATATCGTGAACTCATGCCAGCTTACTGCTGTAGTCTGTAGTTAACTATATTTCTTTTATATAATTATTTTATTTTTGAATAAACGTCTGTATCTTACCTCCTTCTTCGAGTTTTTTCAATTTACCTGCCCTAGCAGAGACGTTACACGTTACGTACGTTACAGCTAGGCTATGCTAGGCAGGGTTTACCTATTTCAGGAAAGTTTTCAGGGTTTTTTAAGTGAAACCTTCTTTAGACGTGTTGGGCATTTTTTGAGATGGGAAAAAACAATTGAACTCGCAACACCGTTACCGACACCTCTGTTTTTTAGTAAAGGTATTTCAATAATTTAAGTCTCAAAAGATAGGTTTAGGTCCAGAATTAATTTCCAATTGGAATTATGAACATCGGATAATCCGTTTAGAATTTTGATCAAAATGTGAAATCCAGCAGGCCTAGACAAAACACAGTTCTGTAAGCGTTCACGCCAAACGCTACGCCAAAATGTATGGGAATGACATTACCTGCGGAAAGGACACGACGACGTAATCTTTCCGTAGGCAATGTCGTTCCTGTGTTGACGATTCAAAAAATACACACGTAATTGTTCAAGTTTTCACTTCTGTCGGCACTCCCGGAGTGCCACTGTTTTTTTTATTATCAGTTAGTGTGTGTGCCCGTGTTATTGCTATTTTACACAACTGCCGAAGAATTACAGTTGTGATGTGTGTTTGAATTACAGTTGTGATGTGTGTTTGAATTACAGTTGTGATGTGTGTTTGAAATACAATTAGATAATTTCCCTGACTGAAGGACATTCCTTCTGCCAGCCTAAGCATATTCTGCTTTTTGACTAAACTAGAAACGAAACCTCAGCTCATTCTCACAACTCCTACTTCAGGATCTTGCTTGTTTTGTTCCTATTAGTAACTAGCTTTAAGTTATAATACAAAATCAGGGCCTCGCATCAAATTATGCGCGGGCACACACGTTTCTTGTTATCAATGCTTCACACAATAACAGTGGCGGTTAATTAAACCTACTACATGGTTACGACAGCTAGTTACGTGGGGACACATACGGGGGCATGTTTGAGGGAGCTTGTTGGCGATCTTTCAGGTAAAAGTAATGTTTTCTTCTTTGTCGTCGATAAGTATGAGAGAAGAGAAGACAGGTGGGTAGATGGTGGGGCTTTTGGCTAAGAAGTTACAGCTGCACGGGTCAATCGATCAAGTTAAGCTACGCTTGCTACGGTTGGACCCTACCATGCCTCGAAAAGCACGTTAAGCCGTTGGCATAGGGGAAACCGCGATTAAGTAGGCGGTTCCCCCAGAGCGAGGCGTTCCCATTGCACAGCGGTTAGGTTGACCCCTGCGATTATCCCTAATGTGGATAACGCGGATGCGTTATTTTTGGTAGTGGGGACTGCGTTCACGACGTCCACCTTTTCTGCCAGGCGTGTAAGAGATACCGCGGCCCCTGACACACAAGCAACTGAGGGAACACGGGTGGGTTTTAGTCAGTAAAAGTCTGAAATGCTCTCCTGCTCCACACAGAACGGTAGAAGTTATATGATGATTTCGCACCGTCAAAAAAAAAAAGCGGTTGGTCCCAGCTGTTATTCACGGATCTTTGACAGTCATTACCCGACTGGGCGTCGGGAATCCAAGGTTGTTTCCCGACCACCGGAGGCGCGGGCTTGCGGACGGCGATTAAGAGGTAGCTCGCTGTTCGGTAAGGAGTTAAGGACCAAGCCCGGGTCGACGACGCGTTGTGTTCCACGCGCGCCTCATAGCGATGTCGGAACCAACTGATGGGGCCCACAAGGGGCGATGCCTGCCAGGAGTGCGGGTTGTTCGAACGAAGATACCGCGGCCCCTGGCACACAGGCAAATGAGGCAACACGGGTGGGTTTTAGTCGGTAAAAGTCTGACACGTCCTCCTGCTCCACTCAGAGTGGGAGAAGTTATTTGATGATTTCCCACGCACAAAAAACCCCTAACATAGTTGCGAAAAGGCTAGGTAGATAATGATGGTGAGATGAGAGAAGATATTTATAGTGCGTGCAGCATTAACTAGGTATACCGGATAAGTTTTTATCCAGTTCGCAAACTGAAACTATGAATTCAGCATATCTTTCTAGACCCCCAGCGTAGAAATTTTTCGTCGGCTATACAAAAAAAAATCAGCTGTTACATAGAAAAGTGTAATAGGTACTTACGCGGTCAAAATTTATGGAACAGCTGATTTTTTTTGTATGACCGATGATAAATTTTACGCTGGAGGTCTAGAATGATACAATTTGCGCACTGGATAAAAACTTATCCTGTATACGAATAGCTGCACATTCTGAATAAAAAATGAAATTGGCTAGTCAGCCAATGTCATCTACGGCCACCTACTGGGCGAACCTGTCAACGCGAATACAACTTCGTATTATTATATATTTCCCAACATAATAATACACATGTATCCACCGCCCGCAGACAGCGTATTGTCGTTAATTAAACCATAACAACGTTGCAAGCACTTACAATATCGACGCTGCGTCAATATTGTGCTAATAATACAACTTACTTGCTTACATGTCTCATAAGATTCTCTTTCTTTTACTATTTACTATTATGAAAAACGACATATCATAACATCAAGCCTATAATCCTTGAAGAGTTAGGCAGAGGTACCGTGCACCTATATTGGAGGTACACCCACATTTCGACAGGCATGTTTAAAAGGGGGCGAGCCTATTGTCATCACCGTGGGATGAATCTATACTCAGGGCTGCTATTGAGAAATTCCAGATGAAAAAAAAACAAATATCTAATACTTTGCCCGACTCGGACGTCGAACCCAGGTCCTCATGGTCAGTAATAGCGCTTGCAACTAGAAAGAGAGAAAAATAGATTTATTTGTCACGGAAACACGTGCATATAAAAGATGACATACTTAACATTAAAAAAAAAACATGATAACAACACAGATATTTGTATAAAGGCATAAAGAACATAAATAATCGGCAGCTGCACGCCGTGACTGTGACAAGAAGGCTTCCACTCAGTATGATGCTATGCTATGGGATGGGACCCACAGCACAGCGCTGATTTTCAGTGGTCACCCGAAAAACTACTAGACCTAGGCTGTACAATAATGCAAAATGACTGGCTGGGTCATAAATAACTGTCCTATCGTTTACAATTTTACATCGTGCTTTGTCAAAATAATTTTCGCCGCCATACTGACGGTTCAAAACGTCGAAAGTACGAAACAGTGCAAAAACTGTGGTAATTAGTCTGCCAATTCTTACTATGGATGTGAGGAGATAAAATAGAGAAACATTATAGAGGCCAGCACAACGAAAATTAATTAATTAAAATTTGTATGGCTTCCTCCAGCAGCTTGAGTCAATAAATCGACCCAATTAACCTGTCATGTTACCTAATGGAATCACTGCTAGTGACACGATTTAATGGAGTTCCATCGGTGACGGCATTTAATTTAGTAAGCAGAAACTATGAAGAAGTAGCTAGGTAACTAGGGATTACTAATTACGGGTATCATCTTCACTACATAGTATAAAACAAAGTCGCTTTCTCTGTCCCTATATCCCTATGTATGCTTAAATCTTTAAAACTACGCAACGGATTTTGATGCGAGTTTTTTTAATATATAGAGTGATTGATTCAAGAGGAAGGTTTATATGTATAATATACCGACCTCCACGCGGGCAGAGCCGCTGGCAAAAGCTAGTTACAAATAAATGAAATTGAAGTGTCTATTTGTAATGTATATATCTATTCATACATTATTTCAGCCGAAAGACGTTCACTGCTGGACACAAGCCTACCCCACAAGGGGGGTTTTTCCATAATCGCCACGCTTGGCAGGCGGGTTGGCGATCGCAGTATGGTGGTCAAATGCATAGATAACGCCGCTGCCCATTCTCTAGTAAGTCCCTTAGTCGCCTTCTACGACACCCACGGGAAGTCACTGGATGGTGCTATTCTTTTACGTCCGGCACCACACGGAACCTACACTATTTATGAGTAAAGACTTAATTTAAACGGAACCCTCCTTTATCTGAAGTCCTACACAGGTTTGACACAGGATGACGAGAAAAAAATTGGCCACATTTTCTACTGAAAATGTTTTTTATTGTACCAACAAAATTATAAAGGTGGGTTTAAGCAAACAAACGAAGAATCGAAACAAGTGAAAAAATACATTATTTTCTTGACATTCTAGTATGAATAGACCAACGAAAAAAAAGCTCTATTTCTGTTTACACTATTCCAATTTGATAGAATGCGCATTCATCATCATTATCATTTCAGCCAGAAGACGTCCACTGCTGGACATAGGCCTCCCTCAATTTGGGGGGGCTTGCCATAATCGCCACGCTTGGCAGGCGGGTTGGCGATCGCAGTATGATGGTAAAATGCATAGAGAACGCTGCTGCCCATTCGCTAGTAAGTCCCTTAGTCGCCTTCTACGACATCCACGGGAAGAATTGGGATGTTGCTATTCTTTTACGTCCGGCACTACACGGAATAAATCTAATATCTATAATAAAATCTATAATCTATACATACATATAAATAAAATTGAAGCATATGCGCAACGCTTTTCTCAGCCTCCATGTAATTACTCAGTACTTTGGCTTAATAGATGAGGATGGCATTATCTTCGTTTTCATTTCTTTTTTCAAATTTCCTCGTTAAGTGTTTGCAATTTATTGTTACCGTAATGCCCTACACGTATGGAAAAAAAAACGGACAGGTGCGAGTCGGACTCACCCGCCGAGGGTTCCGTACAGATTTGTAGGTACCATATTATAATAAAAAAGAAATGGGCAAATTTAGATTTTCGCGAAAACTAGTAAGTACCAAAATTTACCTTAATTTTCAACTTTTTTTTTTTGAACTTTTCCTTTATTTGTGCTGAAGACCTTACTTTTTGCCAAATTTCGTGATTCTAGGTCAACGGGAACAACCATGTAGGTTTTTGACCCCAAAAAAATCCGAAAAATAAAAAAAGTTGAAAATTAAGGTAAATTTTGGTAGTTACAAGTTTGCACGAAAATCTAAATTTGCCCATATCTTTTTATCGTGATAGCACAGGACCTTGATTTTTATACACCTAATAGGGATTATTTCAGTATCTGGTATAAATTTCAACTTGCTAGGTCCATCCGTTCCTGAGAAAATCGGTGGTGACACACAGACAGACACACCGACAAGATAGTGATCTTATAAGAGTTCCTTTTTACCGTTTGAAGTACGGAACCCTAAAAATGTGACGCTACAATCGCGCAATATTGCTTACCACGAACTGTGAATATTACCCACTTGCCAGCAACATTTCAACCTACCTAGTTGCTAGCAACATGTTCCCGGAACTCAAAAACATGTTCCTAAAACAATGTAGTGCCACTTGGATTTCCAATGAATACCCGTCTTAGTCGGTTGCGTTTCGAAGACTGAAAAAAGTTACATTGCAATAGTCAGGTATTGTACCCACTGGTGAGTCCGTAAGAAGCTGGTCCAGTGCAATCGCTCAACCACTCACAATTTTATCTGTCTCATATACAGGATAAGTTTTTATCCAGTGCGCAAATCGTAACTATGAATTCAGCATACCATTCTAGAAACGCAGAAATTACACGACCGTTTTACAAAAAAAAAAAAAATCAGCTGTTTTATAGAAAAGTGCAATACCTACGCGGTCAAAATGTATGGAACAGCTGATTGTATTTTTTTTTGGGTGTGAAATCATCAAATAACTTCTCCTGCTTCTGGGTGGAACAGGAGGGCGTGTCAGACTTTTACTGACTAAAACCCACCCGTGTTTCCTCAGTTACCTATGTGCCAGGGGCCGCGGTATCTCTTTCGAACACCCCGTACCCCTGGCAGTAAAATAATATGCTGAATTCATAGTTACAGTTTGCACACTGAATAAAAACTTACCCTGTGTAACGCCACGCCTGTATTCACCTAAGAGCAGAGGTGTACCTAATTTACAACCACAGAACGCTATAGTTATGTTTAAATTCCATGTAATAGAGGGCAAGCTTATTGCCTTCAACCAGGCACAAAGACTCCAGGCTTCTACTGAAGAATTCCTGATGAAAACACCCAAAACACTTTGTCCGAACTTGCAATGGAACCCAGGACATTATGTCTCAGATTTTACACGCTTTATATTAGCTTCACTTGTATGTTTGTTTGTTTGTATGTTTGTATGTAACCGACTCCTTTGGACGCTATTTTGACCCACTTTAAACGGTCAGATTTCATTTAAACTTTGTAGACTTATCGAGGACCTATGACAATTCAATAATTTAAAAAAATAGAAAATAAATAATAGTTTAAAAAAACTAAAAAAACACGCTTTAAAAGCCAAACTAAAAAAGTAGAAAATAATTTAATTCTATTAAAAAGCGTGGGGTGCTTTTTGAGGTATTTTTATAATCAATTAATATCAAGCACCCCACGCTTTTTAATAGAATTAAATTATTTTCTACTTTTTTAGTTTGGCTTTTAAAGCTTGTTTTTTTTAGTTTTTTTTTTAACTATTATTTTTTATAAAGGTTTACATAACATATGTAGGATGGGTAATGATAGATGGACCAAGAAAATTATAGAATGGATCTGTAGTGTATCAGTATCTATGTGTAGCCTAAGCACGTTTATTCATGTATTAGTATAAAGTCGAGAGTCATAATAAACCATACGTGGCGTACATACGTATTTTGATTGTCTCCCCGCAACCCACACACTTCAGATCCCAAGAGAAGGAACAAGGTCTAGGGGACGCCAAAAGAAAAGGTGGACAGACCTATTTACACATAGACAAGGGCCTAACTGGATGACCAAAGCCAGAGACAGATACTACTGGAAAGAAATGGGAGGCCTACGCCAAGGAGGCGACTACTACTTATCTTACAATTAATTAATATTAATAAATGATTACCACATACAAATGTGGTAATCATACAGGATAAGTTTTTATCCAGTGCGCAAACTGTAACCATGAATTCAGCATATCAGCGCAGAAATTTTACGTCAGTCTAACAAAAAAAAAATCAGCTGTTTCATAGAACAGTGCAATACCTACGCGGTCAAAATGTATGGAACAGCTGATTTTTTTTTGTATTACCAACAAAAACATTTTGCCTGGGGCTCTAGAATGATATGCTGAATTCAAACTTATCCTGTATACAATTTAATTTAGCAATTATAATTCAATCAATATACAATTATGAATTAAAACTATAATAACTAAAAATGTAGGTACCAGTCACTTAATTTTGCATGTTTAATTTTTTATTGTGATACCTACATTATGCATGCTACGAATATTTTTGTAAAGAAATTGTGAGTATGTATTATAATAAAATGTCTTTTTATTTATTTATTGCATAACATAACAACACGCTTTGTTTCCCCGAAGGGTTGAGCAGACCTACATTTTGCCAGTTATGTACAAGGACTAATCTTATAAAATCTTAGCTAAACAACTTCAAAGCTACCAAGTCTGTACTGCAAAACAGATGCGATGTTACGTAAACGTTTCCGTCCCGTACAATTAATTATGCCGACGCTATAATAACTTGCGGCTCATTAAAACTGAAACGCAAACCCCGTAACACTGACACTTTAAAATTGTAAGCAATTATTTATTTTATGAGTGATGGTTTGTTATGAAAATGTTGTAACAATCTATTTTATGTGAATTTATGTAAAATGTTGAGACTGCGTCGTTGGTCAGCTAGCTAGGTCGCAGCATTGCAACATCGACTGCAGGAAACGGGGTCCTGGAGTTTGTCCCCAGTTAGAGAAAAGTGTTATTGGTTTTTTTGGAAAAAAATCTGTACCTAGTAGCCGATGGCGAACCGTTTACCATAAGTTGGTCACAAATTCAAACATTGGAGGCTGAGTTGTTTGATTTTTTTTATTTTTTTTACACGCTTTATATTAGCTTCACTTGTATGTGTGTTTGTACGTATGTTTGTATGTTTGTTTGTAACCGAATCATTGGGGCGCGATTTTGACCCACTTCAAACGGTCAGATTTCATTTAAACTTTGTAGACTTATCGAGGATCGATGACAATACAAAAATTAAAAAATATAGAAAAAAAAAAAAAAAAACTTAAAAATCAAGCTTTTGTAGTTAGCAGAACTAAAAAATAGTAAATAAACAATAGTTAAAAAAAAAAAAACTAAAAAACACGCTTTAAAAACCAAACTAAAAAAGTAGAAAATAATTTCATTCTATTAAAAAGCCGGTGCTTGATATTAATTGATTATAAAAATACCTCAAAAAGCACCCCACGCTTTTTTATAGAATTAAATTATTTTCTACTTTTTAGTTTGGTTTTTAAAGCGTCTTTTTTAGTTTTTTAAACTATAATTTATTTCAATTTATGGTAAACGGCTCGCCCTTTATTACATATGACTCAAGTGTAATGGTGCAGTGTGTGTGTAGATGTATGACAGTTCTTTCCACCCCTTCGAAGAAATACAAGCGAGATGTGTTTTATACACACTGAAACCATTATTATGATTTTAGACTGCCTAGCGTAGACTTTTTTCGTAGGTTATAAAAAAAAAATGATTTTACAGATTTTTCATAGAAAAGTGGAATAGAACACGAAAATTTGCTGTACCTACTGGTCGTTGAAATTGTTGTTATACGTTGAGAATCATGTAATTGAATCCATGGTCACAGGTTGCGCGGCGATGTGTCTGCCACCTTGCAAAGTTGAGACAACGGTTTTGCACTTGAATTGAATATTTTGACACGTGTCACGCTTAACTGAGCGGACGAATCGAGCTGGTATACAATAATGATTAGAATCATAATAGGATTGACCTTGACGCCATATTCTAAAGTCTCAACAATACAATCTTTGTATACAATTTATAACTTCGTCAAGTATTCTCGTCGTCCATCCCGCAATGTTTGAAGACTAAGGATGTGTACAGACCTGGCGAATGCGCCGCTCGCGAGCTGCTTGCGAGCCGCTTGCGAACTGCGCGCGTGCATTTCATGTTGGTAGGCTACGAACATGAAATGCACGCGCGCAGTTCGCAAGCGGCTCGCAAACAGCTCGCGAGCGACGCATTCGCGGCGAATTCGCGGCGCATTCACCAGGTCTGGACATACCCTAAGGTTTTCAACTAGCCCGTCCTGGCCGTTATGTCATACGATGCCGGAACGTGAACACTGACAGTTGGGCTGGTCCACAAATTCAAGGTCAGCGCACTATGGAGCGGGCTATGCTCAAAATTTCTTTGATGTATAAAATCAGAACAAAATTATCCGGAAAAGAACCGAGAGTTACCGACATAGCTTAAAGAGTAAGCGAACTGAAGTGGCAGTGGGCTGATCAAGTTTGCCGAAGGACCGTTGGCCGATGAAGCTGACGAGTCCTGGAGTGGAGACCGGCAAGCGTAGTGTGGGACGCCCCCATCTAGATGGAACGACGTCCTTAAGGAAGTGGCTGGGACAGACGGATGGAGGACAGGGTGTTGTGGCGCAGCCTGGGAGAGTCCTATGACGAGTGGTGGACTGTGATGGGCTGCGTAGGTAGAGTTTGTAACATGAATGAAAGAAACAATAATCGACATTAGACCAGTGCTGAAACCTTTGAAAAAGGAAGCGAATATAACAAAAATGAAAGGAAAATAATTTACGGGCGATCTGAGGTCAGAAGTGGATGAGAGTTTTGTTTTGTGTTTCATCTCTTTCTCAGTTAGTTTTAATGTTAATCTGGCAGTTTGAGTATTTTATACGGCCTACCCAAATGTCCTTTCTTTGGTATTGTTCGTCAAATCGTTGAACTCCTCAAGTTCTGAGTTGAGCTGCATGATTACTGATAAATGCCTGCACTGAATGGACAGGTCCACTCAATCTGTATGGTTCTTTCCTCAAAAGACCATTTCAGACACTAGTCCACATGGTCTCCACATGATCTGTCCAAGATTATGTCTGGACTTTAAAAGAGACTGTAACCTCTGAGTTTGTTTCGGCCTTTCTTCTCAGAGTAGTCAGATAGAAACGCTGACCTCATCTAGTTTAAAAAAAAATATGATTGACGTGTACAAGTGTTTGTACTAACCTACTTACAGAAATAAAATCATTTATCATTTATCATTAGTGCGTTTTTAAGGGTAAAAAACGGTTTATGTCCATTTCCGGCAAAACTACGTCCTATGGAAAAAAGTACAACAGCAAAGTTGTAGGTACTAAAAAGATCTACAACTTTTGTATTTACACTTTTTCACATAACCTCAAAATGTATGTGAAAAAATCGAATAACCAAGTTTTTGGTTCTTCGTTTTTATCTTTTACATTTTTTTTTTGCATTTTTCACAAAATTTAGCGAAATCTTATCTTTTTATGTCCCAAACACACTGTAATTTTTTTGATTTAAAATATTTATTTTTTCACCTTATTTTGATTTGAATGTCGAAAAAGCACCCTATTTTTCAATCGAAAATTCTCACGTCAAAATATCTGCTTTTTTTAAAAAGTCGGTGGGCTTCTTGTTCGTTGAAATCTACTTTCTGATGGTGTAAAAAAAATATGCATTACTATGGTAATTTACTCAGAAAATGCAAAAAAACAGTCACACAGATCAGCCGGACGGCTAACCGCATTCCGGCTAACCGCATAGTGTGTACCTATGTGTACCCTTGTACTGGTTTTGTTACGATTGACGATAGGCCAAACGAACACGCGTAGCAACAGAGTCGAATGAGTTTTTAGACTGTTTTTCGACCAGAGTTGTGCCATGCGTTATGCTACGCTGCAATGGATGCGTTTGATAACCACCAATCATATTCATTGGTCCATTTAGCATAGTACTGATGGAAACAGGTTCAACTAAACTATATTACAAAAACATAGATTAGATTAGTAGTATGGAAACTGGTGTGCTATGGATTCGTTCTTTGAATGGGAGCTATGGATGTGCGAGTAGTGTAACGTGTAGTATTTTACAGAGCAAAGTACCTACAGTAGGCGCGCGTTTGTCACCGAAAGTAGCATCGCCACGCATCTTCCTCGCATAGCTAAGTACCACGCGGTGGCGCATCTTCATGGCACATCTTATTCGCTCCGCTACATAGCTTAGCATTATTGGAAACGGTCACAACGTTTCTTAGCTTATCTTTCACATCCTTGCCACATAGGTGCATAGCACATCCTAGTGGAAAACCAGCCTACTTAAGTACTCGATCACGTTAACGTTCGCTTACGTCTACTTGTATGAAATATTTTTTTTACAATTATTGTCACCAGATTGCACTTATTCAGTTTAAAAACAAACGAAAGATTACACTAACATGACTGAATATATATTATGTACACACAAGTTTTCCTAATGGCACAATTAATTTAAAGTCTCGAAAATTAGACAAAGAAACGTCAAAAACTCACATAACACACGTCAACAAATTAATAATAATAGGTACATTTCCGTAAAGTTCAAAGACTTTTCTTTACAAAGTATAATGGGTAACACCGTTGTCGCAGTAAGTTTAATTCGTACCACACCTGAAAAGTTCACACGGGTGATAAAGAACAGTCGTACTATTGGTGTGTGTGTGAGTTGAGGATGAAATGTGAGTGAGTTGAGAATAATATGTGAGTAAGTAGATGAGAGAAAGGGTAAGAGAATCTTATTCATTTGTTTTCAGGATGGTGTCGTGGCGTAGGTAAGAAAGAGCTACAATTTCTTCTTTGTTAGTGAGTTGATTGAACACTTGGTGGAACGTATGCTTATGTCGGGAGCAGCAAACACTGCGTTACCGTGCTTCGGGTGACAGATCTCGGCGATAAGCGTAAGTCCAGGGATGTGTGGCCGGCTTTAGGTTTCATCTTGATGGGTCTCTTGGACGCAAAGAATGTTGCAGTGAGTTTTGCATCGGAGAGAATCTCTGATTTATCTTGTGAGACCCCTTCGATGTTAATCGAGACTACACTCAAAGCCGGTTTTATAGGTGGACTTTGGATTGCCATCGTGGTGAAAGGATTAGCCAGTTAGCGTGGGAACTCGCTGACTGCCCAGGGTGCGCCAGACGTATAATGGCTCAGTTGATACGTCACTCGGGGAGGCTCCTTTCATGCATCCCACCCTGCTGTCTGCACGCTACAAGAGTTGATGGACGCTGCTGAAAATGCCAGGCTCGTAGCCATACACACGCCATGTTGCAGTCTTGGTATTAAGCTAGTTTACATCCGTCACCTCACACGTCAGGTCCAGTTGAATACCAGCGTCAGGCATTAGTTGTCTGGCATTTTTGCTGAACTGGGCCTTTTTAGCGCAGCCATGAGGCACACTTTAATGCTAGTTTCTAACATCGCACTTTACACTTTTTGTTGATTTTTATTTTTTATTTAATTTTTTTTTTTTGCTGTATATTGTGTGCCTTATTAGTCTTTGCTAAATAAATGTATTTTCTTTCTTCTTTTCGTCTTTCATATTCTGGGCTGACTGTATTTAGATTGCTATCGACACGATAAGAAGAAGAAGTGAGTTGATGTGAGTTTTAAAATTGCTCGGTTTTTTAATAAAAGCTAAATTTAATAGCTTATCAGCCAGGTAGCTGGGTGGTGGCTGAAGGTACGGTCAGCGATATAACTTGGTGAGGAAAATGACCAATTATAACCTGTTTATAACAACGTATTAAAGAATAGAGAATACTTGTGACGGTCGCGAAACATATTTTAATCGTTTAGTCCACGCTCGGCCCCTCGACCCATAAAAAAAATATTTGTTTATTTGTTTCCTCTCAAACCCTAAACATAGTTCACACTCAGCCCTCAGAGGGTGAGACTGAATTTTCATACAAAAGACAGTTGTACCTTGTTACACTTTCGATTCGACCCCTAGTTCGGTAAGTACGTAAAATTAATATTTTGGTACAGGCTACTTTGGGGGTCGACAGGAAACTAAAACTTGACTGGAAAATAAAATCCACTCTCGACCCCCAAGGGTCGAGAATAAACTATAGTAAGGGGTCCAGTGGACACATTATTTAATGGGATCGAGGGGCCAAAAGTGAACTAAACGATTTTAATCAACATACAATCTTAGACTGACATGCACGTTTCTCTTAGTTATCAATGGTAGGGGAGGTAGCGGGATGTTAAAGCGAGTTGCTTCCTATAAAATGATAAGCGCAACTCTGAAAACAGAACGGTGAATCTTCTAATGCCTTCTACTTTGTAAATGTCTGAAAGTATTATAGGAATTATAACAATTTGTGTATCTCGTCACGTGATATTGTTTTAGGTTCTTTTGTGTTCTCTTTCGCTACAATAAATACTTAATTTGATTGTTGCTTTTTATCTGATTTATTTACCTGCTTATTAGATTTTAAAGTGAAAATCAATCATCATCATCATCTGCCTAGCCTTTTCCCAACTACGTTGGGGTCGGCTTCCAGTCTAACCGGATGCAGCTGAATACCAGTATTTTACATGGGGCGACTGCCTATCTGACCTCCACAACCCAGTAACTGGGGTAATACTATCGTATTACCCTTGGTAAGACTGGTTGTCAGACTTTCGGGCTTCTGACGACCCGTAACGACTGTCAAAGATCCACAAATGACAGCCGGGACCAACGGCTTAACGTGCTTTCCGAGGCACCGAAAAAAAAAAAAAAAATAAATAAAAAAAAAAAAATCAATAAAAAATCAATATTGTCTAAAATATTTATTTATTTAAGGAAAACCAAACAGTAGCACAATAAGAGATAGACATGTTATCTTAAATATTACATTTTAAGCAATTATGCTACCCTCTATGTTCTCCACAGATTACAATTTAAAGTATTTAAAACTAGCTAGTAACACAGATACAATACCTATACAACAGTCATTGTCCTAGAACTCATATCTGGATTATTTATTTATAAAAGAAAAAGAAAGAGGACATTTGTGTGCGTACCTACATTATTCAATTAATCAATAATAAGCACTCTATGTATACTGTATGTCTGTGTGTTGTGTGTGTATGTGTATATGTGTGTGTATGTATGTATACTCTATTTATGAGCGAGGAGACTTTGCGACCCGTAACTACTGTCAAAGATCCACGAATGACAGCCAGGACCAACGGCTTAACGTGCTTTCCGAGGAATGGAGGGGTCTTGGTATTTGAAGATGATCCCCCATCCACGGACCAACCGCGGCAAACGTAGCTTTACCTAATTGATCGATCCGAGCGGCTGTTATTACTTAGGAACAAGTCCCTTGGAGTAGCATAGGCTACACCAAGTATTTATATCTAAATCTCTTTCTTTTTCAGTAAACTGAAATACGTGTGCCCTTATTAAGTCTTTAAAAACTTCACAGAAAGACACGAAATATCTTTTCAACTCTGTTCAGATTGTTGTCGTACCGTGGGAAGGCAAACATCTGTATCTTTTTACTTTATCTTTTCATCCCTTTTGCTTCATAATAGACGAACTTGAACAAAATGTTTGTGATAAATATTATTCCTTAACATATTTTGTCTAAGTACAAATTGTGCCTAAGATTGAAGGTAGATATTCTGTGAATCAATTATATGTTATAGAAGGACAAGGCAAATAATCGAATGTTAAATCAAAACAGTCAGCTGGTGAATCGCCCTTTTGATGCTCCGAACAACTAAGCTTAGTTGATTATGACGTATGCCAATTATTTTTTAAATCTTTATTTATTGTTCATATTTGAACATGTTACCCCCGTAAGAATAAACATGAAAATACATACATCACAATACTTAAATGAACTACTTGTACAAATCCTACAGTGGATTAACTTTAGGATCTATTCTTAATACCTATAAGAGTAAGCTTATAACGTAATTTGGCATCCACCGAAAGCGGAAAAGACAGAATGCTATTGCACCATCCAACATCGAATGGGGACACCGCGTTTTGAAGAACCGAATATCTATATGCTTTGTTACTGTGGATGAATTTCACCAATGAAAGTGGAAACATCACAAATGTATGGTTAAACAGTTGCTGATCATTACTTAACTTTAAACAACGTTTATAAATATGGGGGTAAATGTTTAAGATTAAACAGTAAATGAAAGTTTTTGGGGAAGTTCCTCATTTTTGCAGATTACTTGTACAAGTATTAAAACTGGCCAAGTGCGAGTCGGATCCGCATGCGAAGGGTTTCATACCGCCGTCTACTATTTAACACTACATAAATATATTATCACGCGTTTCTTGTATGGGGTCCCTTTAGTTTTTAGCTTTATTTATTTTTATTACTTGTTTTTATAGCGTATAGCGGCAACAGAAATACATAATCTGTGAAAATTATAACTGACTACGGATATGAGATACAACCTGCTGACAGACAGGGGGATGGACAGCGGAAACTTAGTAATAGGGTTCCGTTGGCATCCTTTAGGTACAGGAACAAAACGAATTGATAACCTCCTTCTTTTTGAAGTCGGTAAAAAATGCAGAACAAAAATTTTGTATCCCCACAAAACCGTCTCACTAGTTATACTCTTCATGTTGCTATATCATAATATTTAAGCCACTCAATATGTTGTTAACCTATGCTTGCTCCCCCCCAGTGGGGTTCCTGCATTGTCGTTGCGGGGGGGCTCAGTAACCGTGGTCATCTACACGGTGAAGCGAAGAGGAACCCCAAGGTGGGGCCGCTCGTCAGGGCTTGTGCCTCCAAGCCAACGACGTAGCGGCCAAAAAGTAGGTTGCGGTGAGTTGCATCGCAGCTGAGGCGGGCCGCGATGTCAAATGGGAGGCATCGCGGCTGAGACTTACAGGCTGCGGCGGAGGAGGAGTGCCGGTACTTCTGAGTAGCGCTCTTCCCTTCCGTGGCCTGGACGGGGCCGCCACCGTTTGATGGCGGACGCGGTGGGGCCGCAGGGCAAGAGGAGTGTCGGTATAGCGTTGGCCGCTCTCCTTATCCCCTGCGGCCGAAAAGTGGTAGGCGGCGCACAGTGGAACGAATGTATGGGAGCGGTTGGACGTAGACATGTCCGAAAAAAAAGAGTAAAATTATGCCAAACTAATGATGCCATCTTATTCGATTACTTAATGCCTTCATAACTTGTGGTGATGAATTTCTTCATAACTCCCATATTTCGGGAGTAATTTGAGAAAATGTGAAATTTTACTATGAAAATGAGTGTATCGAGCTCTCTCCCTCCTGATTCCGGGCTTGTTTCAAGTAGCGGTCTCTAATATCATAATGCTAATACTAAGAGCTATATTTAATACTAAGACACATAGTGCGCCAAATGTGCACTTTCTGGGATAAAGAGTGATGTTTATTTTATAACACAATTTTTTTATTTTTTGTTTATTTTGTTGATTAAAACCGTTTTTCTAAAGGTTTACCTTATTACAATAACATTTCTGAGCAGCCAATTAGAGAAGATATAAGCTAATTAGGATATATAATTAGGGACTTAAGGTTTACATATAAAACTGATGCACTAATGATTACTGATAAGAACATTGCTATTATTTAATTACTAAATGGCTCTTAATACACTAATTTAGCATGCATCATTTACTAATTATCACAATAACTAATTACCTTGCAATATTTAACAAAGGATACCTGGGATACCTGGATTTTATATAAATAGGTCACTATTAGTAACTTTAAAATCAGTGTTGATTTACACCTCGTTGTATCCAAGCTAATCTCGCAATGTATTTTCCAAATTTTAATACAAATCTTGATATTCACGTTGCTTTATGCGCACGCGCACATAAAGATTTACGCGACTTTAACTATTTGTTCAGTGTTTTAAAAGATAACAGTTGTGTTCAGTTATGTGAAAGTGCTGAAACAAGTTTAAAAGACTGGTGTCGTCGATTTTGCTACCGCATTTATGCAAAATGGACACAGTCTGGAAGAAGCACAGATAAGTTTCGGAAGAAACATGAGATTTGGCTACAGGCTGCAATTCAATGGCCGGAATTACAGAATGAAAATATGGAACCTTCTACAGAAAATATAAGTGACGTCATCGAGCCCATAATTTCTCCTGCTAAATCTGATGCTTCAACTTGTACACATCCTAGTCCTCGTAAATCTTTTGAGGACCTTAGTAACCGGCAAAAAAGAAGACGCACTGAAGATAGTCTTTCATGCAGCAGTAGCAGCGCTGAAATTATGTTTTCGGCCGAAAGGGCGCTTCAAAAGGCAGGACAAAGCGATACAGCTTATGTTATGAAATACTTGACGGAGAATCCAGAAGAGGCCTCAAAAATCAAAGCCTTCATTGAAGGTAAATCAATTCAGGTACGGGAAATATCCCCTTTGAAGGCATTGGCTCTTTATGTATCGATGAACTTATCGAAATGGCGCTATAACACTCTTCGGGATTTCAACACTCAAGAAGGAGCTCTTCAATACCCGAGTTACTACATGTTGGTTAAAGAAAAAATTAAGTGCTATCCGGCCAAAGAAGATCTCACAGTTACAGAGAGCTCTGCAAAAATCAAATTACAAGCCTTGATGGATTTAACCTCAAGAAGACTTATTAGGTCGTTAGAAACCCCTGTTGATCCCAATCAACAGCTCGTATTGACCAGCAAATGGGGTTTTGACGGATCATCTAGCCAAAGCATTTATCATCAAAGGACGAGTGAAGATGAGCAAATCGATCTTGCTAGTAATTTTATGATTAGTCTTGTACCACTGCGGCTCGTCTCAAAAGGTGTAACAATTTGGGAAAACGAGCGACCATCTTCCACTTCATTTTGCCGGCCAATATTGTTTAAGTTTATAAAGGAAACCAAAGAAAATGTGCAGAGAGAGATGGCTGAAATCGAAGCAGAGATTGAAGCCTTAACTCCATCCACCATCACTGATGGAATTAGTGTCAAACACCAACTGCTGTTGACAATGATTGATGGTAAAATTCATTCCATTATATCCAATACAGCAGCTTCAGTGTGTGACATATGCAAGGCTTGTCCTAAAGAAATGAATAATTTAGAGTTAATCAAAGATAAACACGCAAACGAGGACATGTATAAATATAGCTTAAGCACCCTTCACGCTTGGATTCGCTCAATGGAATGCTTATTACACATTTCCTACAAATTAGACATAAAATCATGGCAAGTAAGGGGTGATATAGCAAAAAGGCAAGTTGATGACAGGAAGAAAAGAGTTCAAGAGGCTGTAAGAAGAGAAACGGGCTTACTTCTCGATGTTGTGAAACAAGGCAGTGGATCCACCAACAATGGCAACTCGGCAAGGAGATTTTTTGAAAACTACACTAAATCTGCTGAACTGACCGGAATAGATGCTATGCTTTTAAGAAAAATCTGTGTGATCTTGCAGTGTATTTCATCAGGAGAGAAGATCAACGTAACTAAATTCCGAGAGTTCTGCTTTGATACTGCTAAGCTTTACGTGGAGTTATACCCATGGTATTATATGCCTTCTTCACTTCATAAAATTTTAATGCATGGGCCAGACATAGTTCAGAACATGTCAATTGTGCCCATTGGTTTTCTATCCGAAGAGGCATCTGAGGCTAGAAATAAAGATTTTAGAAAATATAGAGAGGGGCATTCTCGAAAGCATAGCAGTATCTCATGCAATGAAGATATTATGCACAATCTTTTACTGTCTTCTGATCCACTTGTTACAAGTATCCGTCCAAAAGGAAATAAGTTTGTAAAAAAATCTTCTTTTAAGGAATTTTATGAGCTTACGGATTCTGAGAAAAGTGATATCGAATTTGTTAACATAAATGATTTAGCGGACATCGATTCTGAATTTGAATTAATTGATGATGATGATGATGACGAAGATAATTAAATGATGTTATTGTTTTAAAATGTGTAACTTAGTAAATTAGAGCTTACATCTTAATTATTTATTGTACTTTTAATGAAACTAGGTAATTTATTATCAACTTACTTAAAAGTCATACTCTCATCAGTTCTTGTGAATATTTTTGTTAATATATATTTCTGTATATATATATAATATATTTATAGACCTCTTAATAAGTCTGTCTGCGGTTTAAAGTAAATACAAATGGGGAAAAAACGTTTTTTTTTTTAAATTTTCATTTCCTTTTATCCCAGAAAGTGCACATTTGGCGCACTATGTGTCTTAGTATTAAATATAGCTCTTAGTAATAGCATTACGATATTAGAGACCGCTACTTGAAACAAGCCCGGAATCAGGAGGGAGAGAGCTCGATACACTCATTTTCATAGTAAAATTTCACATTTTCTCAAATTACTCCCGAAATATGGGAGTTATGAAGAAATTCATCACCACAATTTATGAAGGCATTAAGTAATCGAATAAGATGGCATCATTAGTTTGTCATAATTTTACTCTTATTTTTCGGACATGTCTACGTCCAACCGCTCCCATACATTCGTTCCACTGTGCGGCGGGGCCACTGTGCTGACGTCGGGGACGACGGGGACGTCAGCAGCAGCTGGTGGGGCCCGCAAGGGCCGATGCCTGCCAGGGGTGCGGGTTGTTCGAAAGAGATACCGCGGCCCCTGGCACACGGGCAGCTGAGAGAACATGGGTGGGTTTTGGTCAGTAAAAGTCTGACACGCCCTCCTGCTCCACCCAGAGCGGGAGAAGTCATTTGATAATTTCCCAACCACAAAAAAAAAAAACCTATGCTTGCTTACTGTATTACCTGAGCAATTAATATTTTCTATTTCTATTACTATCGTGTCCCTTACCGGTCCTCAGGTTGCGTATATTTCAATTCAATTGAAAAAAAAATCGATGAAAGTTACTTACGAATGAAAGGTTTTTCAGCAACGATAGGCCGTTACCCGTTACATACCCGGGTAACTGTTAGAAATACAGCACTAGAAAAGCGCTTAAAAATACAATTTAAGCGTTAAAGCACAAAGGTGGCCGCAGATGCGATACAATGAATTTTATTCGCTACATTAGTCTTGTTGCAATATATCAGAGGTGCATCCAACTTGGTTGCTACTAGGGGTGAGAGTTGGTAAGCCGAAACTAGAAAATATTTTGACGGACGAATTTTTTAATAGATTTTATAACATCGCTGATACATAACGCGACGCAAGTTTCGACGTATGCTTCTTTCAGCCATCTATTACTTATTTTATTTGATGTTTTGGTGTTTTTTTAAACATAATATATTAAGCCATGGATTAGGATATTGTTTTAAATTCCTTAGGATTATGATTGAAAGCGTGGTAAGCACTTTTTTTTCAATCCTCAGTACCACGACTTACGAGCCACTAGGCCGCTAGATCAACGAAGCAAGCCGTCACCTATAATTAACTTAATAAAAAAAACACATGTTTGGGACTAACTTGTTGAAAATATTTTTTAAAGATACCGGATTTTCAAAAGAACAACAACCTTGTACACACGGCTACACATCAAGCTATACATTTTCACATTACGCTGATCACGCACCGTACGGAAATCCTATACAATGCGAGATCAGCTTATACTGCTAACTACAAGCTTATATAGCTTGATGTGTAGTCGTGTGTACAACTATTTACCTTACCTGAAATCGGAAATTGTATTGATGTGATGAAACAAGCAGCATAATTAATTTTTAGAGGCGGTAATTCGGCCTCGTCCTTAAATTTGTCTCAGCTACAACGGATGCCAATATCGAGGTACATCTCTAGTTACCGCTTTTTGTCCACAAACTCATCCAACCGGTACCATCGACTGGATAATGTGTTTAATATTTATAATAAAACAGTTTATATTTGAAGATTTTAACTGCTTTTGAGAGCAATGTTTTATTTGGTGCAAGCTGTGTCAGAATGCATCACCGAAAATTAGGGGAAGGCAGGGTAATTACGAACACCTAAGAGAGTTTTGAAATAAATCAAAAGATGTTATAACTAAGTAGGTTAACTTTAATAGTTTGTTCTGAAATGTAAATTTTCGTACTTTAGACTTATACAAACAATAATATTAATTTGTTATAACATAATTAAATGTTTTAACAAAAACAAAACCGTTGTTCGTGTTTACCCGACTTTGGTCGGGCAATCACGGATATCAAGTGGGGCGATTACGATCATTCGCAATTGACCCAGACTAGCCTAAAAATGAGATCACGTACGACAGATATTGGCCGGCAAAAATCAAAACAGTAGCCAAGCGAAGACGATTGCCGTCTGTACACTTTTCATTGGAAAATGTTAAGTCCAAAGGTGAGATCCTGCGGGATGTCCTGTGGGACGTATGTGGGGGCAGAGTCAATAAAATGATACCACTGTCATGACATAACATATAAGCATCCAGGCTGGCTGAACAGTAGGTACTAACTTGACAAGTGAAAGAATAGATTTTTATTCTATGATCGGGCAATGCTAAACATTTGTAATTGACCCACTTAATTCGTTCGCCCATGCCCTCTAAGTTAAAACAACATTTTTTTTATTTTAGGTTATGTTTGCCAGGCCACGGTACGGCGAGAGTGTATGAGTAGCCGTCACCTCCTTCTGCAAAGCAGTAATGCTCGCGAAGAGGGAGGTGGCGCACGTGAGGGAGGGCAGTATCACCCCTCACACCCTCATGGCCTTAGTAGCCGCAGGAGACGCCCAGGGCGTCAGGAATCCCAGGCTGATTCCGGGGCTACCGTAGGCGCAGGCTTGCGGATGGCGAGTAATGGGTAGCTTGCTGTCCGGTAAGGACCAAACCCGGGTCGACGGCGCGTTGTGTTCCACGCGCGCCTCATAGAGATGTCAGCACATACTGATGGGGCCCGCAAGGGTCGATGCCTGCCAGGGGTGCAGGTTGTTCGAAAGAGATACCGCGGCCTCTGGCACACAGGCAACTGAGGGAACACGGGTTTTAGTCAATAAAAGTCTGACACGCCCTCCTGCTCCATCCAGAGCGGGAGAAGTTATTTAATGATTTCCCACTAAAAAAAAAACTACAATTTTTTATGTGAATATTTGAATTAATTTTGTATTGAATGTTATGTGCACCCGTAAGGCTCCGCTGGTCGCATGGCACTAGTGATGGCATGATTTTCAAGATGGCGATGAGTAAAATCAAGTTAACTCTTTCAACATAGCTGCGTTCGCGATTACCCAGCGTTCGTGTTATCCTGTCCTTCCCCTACTGATTTTGCGTAAGTAGGTACGTTTACAGGTTAAAACTACAGAACGAGCCGACTTATTACTTCAATCCAAGTCCAAACCTTCGAGCCAGCTGTTATTGTACTGAGAACTTTATTACAAGCAAAGTAAAGTTTTGAATACAAAGAACATTATACTTTTCTCAATTATGAGTTCCAATGATTCCCTACAAGCATTATTTTTTTATTCCCACAATTATTATTTTAACACGCTTTTATTAGCTTCACCTGTATGTTTGTAAGCATAAGAAAGAAAGAAAGAAAAAGTATTTATTGGACTCGCACAGGAATATCACAAACTTACTAAGCACAATACAGCATGTTTGTTTGATTGTAACCGACTCCTTTGGACTTGATTTTGACCCACTCAAACGGTCAGATTTCATTTAAACTTTGTAGACTTAACGAGGACCGATGACAAATCAATAATTTCAAAATAATAAATGAAAACTGAAAAATCACGCTTTTGTAGTTAGCAGAACTAAAAAATAGCAATAAATCATAGTTTAAAAAACTAAAAAACACGCTTTAAAAACCAAACTAAAAAGTAGAAAATAATTTAATACTATTAAAAAGCGTGGGGTGCTTGATATTCATTGATAATAAAAAATACCTCAAATAACACCCCACGCTTTTTAATAGAATTAAATTATTTTCTACTTTTTAGTTTGGTTTTTAAAGCTTGCTTTTTGTTTTTTAAACTATTTTTTTTTCATCCTTCATTTACATATTTAAATCATGGAGAGACCTCAATAATTTTTTTCTCAATTCCACTACACTATTTTTAAGCAGTGCACAGAATACACTTTCACATTATTCATTGATATAGTGCAAATAGTCTCCGAGTTGAATTACCGTGTAACATTCGGTCGGACGTGCAGACGGGTGGACATTAGGAAATTATAAGAGCTACGTTTTTTTTTTCTATTTGACTACGAAACCCTAAAAATGGCCCAGTGGTTAAAACCACTGTATAAAAATCAATCGTGTTTCGTAATAAGACGGATTAGGTTTTAGTAGGTTAGCATAGTAAATGCCCAAATAAATTTATGTCTCTCTTTCTGGAATGTTATCATTCCGTACAAAACCTCAGTTTAAGAAAAGCATTTTGTATTTTTTCTTATATCGTCAACATTTTGTTTGACGTGATATTTATCATCGACGGTATTTAATACTACACAAACATTTAATTTTCATACAAAAGCACAGAATTTAATTATAAGTTTTAAGCGAAAAATAAAATAAAATGTACTTGCACCAATGAAAGCCATGTCTTTTAAAATAAATTCTCGTATTTCTGAAGTATACTTTGCTAAGTTTAAATTAAAATACTGGGAGAAGTTTTTGAAATGAAAGAAACTTGCCTTTTAAATATACTCTCCTTGCTAATTGTGGGAATTCTGATGGTTCTAATTAAGGGGAACCTAGTTGCGGGTTCTAACTCAATGATGGGCCTGGCTAAAAAGCACGCTGTCTCACCAGGCATCGGGTCAACAGAGGTAGTATCAGTGATGAGCAGTTAGAAGCTAGTCAATATGTACAACATTATTGAGTGAGATGCAGGATCATTTATAGTACAACGGGCGCGTTAAAAATTAAAAACAGACCTCCGGAAGATCGGGTTTTATGAAAAAAACCACTGCATAAATCAATGACCAATAAAGTTTATTGTACTTTTCGATATTTGAGCTTTGTCGGTACCCACTTGCTTTTTCAGATTTTATACTTCTTTTATTACTTAAACACACCCTAAGTTAGGTTAAATTAGCAAGAAAAACGAATCTCTGTTGGCTCCTACCTTTTTAATGGCTTTTTGTTTTAGTATTCTGTTTCCCTACAGACAATATTAATAATGAGACAAAACCATACCATGTTTAATTTTCGATATTCATTGTCGAACAGTCGAGTAATACACTCCCGAAGTTTGTATGTGAAATATGTGGACAAGATTCACCTTAACTCCTTAGACCGATGTTTGGTATAAACTAGTTTAGTATATAATCATCGTGTTACGAAGTATAAGTTAACGTTCTGCCAGTAAAAGTCTGATACGCCCTCCTGCTCCACCCAGAGCGGGAGAAGTCATTTGATGATTTCCCACCCTGAAAAAAAAAAAAAAAAATAACGTAAGCGACATGGCGGGATATTTTTCACCCACTACATCTTCAACACACTTCTTAGCGCCGAAAGTCGAAAATGAAACGTGTGTTTTTTCGACGCGCTGAGATGCACTTTGTTGGAATCTCAAATCTCCGTTCAACACAGACAGTTGAGAATCCAGTGCTTGATAAAATCCAGCCGCGATATTGTAATGACGTCATGTCACGAGAGATGACCTGTAATTTGTGTTTCAACACTTTATCTGAACTCGTGGGGTACCTGGTGCGACAGGCACCTGGCTGGACGGCCGTGTTGCCGATTGCCGCGCTTTCTTTACAAAGTAAAGAGTGACATCAGCAGAGCGGCCTGGTGGCCTCCAACAGACGAGGTGCTTGCGCTGCAGTATCCGAGCCGGACGTAAACATCTACAAGATAGGGTCAAAATTCGAACCCATATTTTGTTTCTTCGTGTATAAATTTGTTATCATACAAGCTTTCGGTGTGGAACTTGAGAGAAGGGCTTGTGGCTAAGTAACAATAGCTGCACGGGTCGATCGATCAGGTTAAGCTACGCTTGCCGCGGTTGGTCCGTGGATGGGTGACCATCTTTACATACCAAGACCCCTCCGTGCCTCGGAACGCACGTTAAGCCGTTGGTCCCGGCTATCATTTGTGGATCTTTGACAGTCGTTACACCCGTCAGAAGCCCAAAAGTCTGACAACCAGTCTTACCAAGGGGTATCGTATTACTCCAGTTACTGGGTTGTGGAGGTCAGATAGGCAGTCGCTCCATGTAAAATACTGGTATTCAGCTGCATCCGGTTAGACTGGAAGGCGACCGCAAATATAGTTGGGAAAAGGCTAGGCAGATGATGATGATGACCAGCTTTCGGTGTGGACTGCGGTGCAATGTGTCGCGCGTTCAAACCCGGCCGTCGTCAAGATCGTCTTTTTGTTTCCATCATGATTTTAAAAGATCATTAATTCTCATTAAGAAATAGTTATAACGGCGACCGCGATTGTGAAGGACGCATAGCAGCGCAAGGACTAGTCTGAGATAGACGTGTGTCGCAGTGTGTGCGAAAATTCTTGTTGTACCGCCATTTCAAAATTAGAAATTTGTAACCGGCAATTTATATACGAAGTAACAACATATGGGTTCAGGTCATCTCTCGTGACATGACGTCATTACAATATGTTTACGTTCGTATGAAGGTCGACATACACACTCTTTAAATGTGGTAGTCTGAAAAGTCTAGTCAGAATTTTCAATTGCTTTTTTTTTCTCTTCGTTAATGTACCAAAGAGATCTAAAACTATTACTCAGTTCGTGCTTTGACTTAGGCATGTTTCCGTTTCTAACTTTTACTTGTAAGTAGTTAGACATGGACAGTAGTGCAACACTGACAGATATACTAACACTTAGCTGACCTACTGATTTCGGCCTAATAAAGAGTATTTTATTATAAGACACCACTGGAAAACGGTAAAGGATATGAAGGCTTGGTCTAAATTTGAGATCATGGCTGAATACAGCGAGTACACGGTGTTCAAATCAACGATACTTGTGCAGGGAAAAGCGGTATACCTACACAAATGGTGAGATCTTGATGTAAAATCTACAGCCACGAAATTATATTATATTATCTTCAGTTCGAGTTGAACTGTTTAAGAAAATCTTAACTATTCAACATCTGGAATTAACCCACACCACCAAACACCTCAATTAGAATATTATGTTATAATCATACACAAAAAACCCAAGATACATATTCAGCGTCTTAAAAACGTCCGCATAAATAGAGCGCAATGAGCGCAGGTGTCAAATAGTCAGTCATCTTTTGCAGTCAGTGTATTTGGAGATTGCTTTGTAAAAACCACTTTAAGTCATGCGAGTATGGTTAAATTTCCAAAAAAAATGTGTTTTATCATAACTATAAATAACCACTTTTTTTTTGAGGTTTGGACATCATCAAATAACTTTTCCCGCTCTGGGTGGAGCAGGAGGGCGTGTCAGGCTTTTATTGACTAAAACCCACCCGTGTTCCCTCAGTTGCCTGTGTGCCTGGGGCCGCGTTATCTCTTTCAAATAACCCGCGCTTCTGGCAGATAACTATAGCCACTGACGTATATAATAATTGGGGACAGTTTTGAGTGTTACTTTTGATCGAGACTGTGCATCTTGGGTTTTTTGCATTTCAATGCATACACTGTACCCTGATTACGTAACACACTATTCATTAGAATCTGAAGAATTTTGAAGCTTATTGTTAATCCATTGTTTCATATGTTCGAAAAAAATGTCTGTTTAGCAACGTAAACAACGCCATGAATGTTGTGGAATTGTCAAAATGAAAGGGATTCACACTGATAGTTTATTACGCAACTATCCCTCTTATTCTTTACTATTGTCTATTAAACATTGTTTATTTATTAATTTAGTATTGCTGATTATGGAAAAAAAATGTGGTCACCTTACAAAGAACAGTGGCAGCAGAGCTGACGTTCATACATAAAATTCGTTGAGAAGAAATGGTAGCGTCTATAACAAAAAAAATTGTCCTGAGAGGGCAAAAAAAAAGATATTTCAATTTGAACCTTTTTTAGGTATGAGTCACAACACAGTCACGCAGAAGAGCTAGATCAGAATTCTTTAGGCACGCACAAGTCACACACAGCGAAGCGAATATCAGTCCTTATGCAATTCAAGTCAAATAGAAACAATAAAATAACAAAAAAAACACGGGCACAACCGACATGAAAAGCGCAGGAGCACCATTGACAGCTTTGCGTGACTGTGACATTTTTCATTATAGTTAACGTACCTATTAAATAATTGCAGGAAGTTCTTTTTAAACTTATTTTCGAACTTAACACTTGATTTTTTATTAATACTGGTAGTATAATTATTAGTAATTATAAGTGCCTTTAAAAAATATTTAGAACTCTTAGAAGATGTACTTTTATATGAATATAGTTAATAGCAACACTTGAATAGTGTATATTATTATACTTAGTCATTTTATATTCCCAAAAATGTAAGTTTTTTCTGCGGCTTTAATTCAAATACGGTTTAATTTAATTGAACTCATTTTGCATAAAAGACATTTCTAGACGCTAACATTTTTGCTTACTATTTTTCTGGCATTGTTCACTCATGCACACGTATAAATAAAGGTCTAGCGTAGTATGTACTTCGTTCATAATCGTTTGTTTTGACTGTGCAGCGGAATTGTGTTTAATAATATTTGGGATAAAACATAAACATTATTTAAATCGAGAAAAATTGAGTCAGTAAACGATTCTGAACAATCTACTTTCATAACATTCATGAATTCAGTGATACATTGTATCTATACAACTAATAATAATGCTGAAGAGTTTGTTTGTTTGTTTGCTTGAACGCGCTAATCTTAGGAACTACTTGTCCGATTTGAAAAATTCTTTCAGTTCACTTTCAGTGTTAGATAGCCCATTTATCGAGAAAGGCTACAAACTGTGTAATATTACGCTAAGACCCTTAGGAGCCGAGCAAAGAGAAAAATGTCACGAATACGAAGTACTCGCACGGGCAGGCGAGGCGAGCGACGGGGTGAGTCGGGGAGCAAGAAATTTGACGCGAACGAAGTCGCGGGCAGGAGCTAGTAATATGATAAATGCGAAACTGAGTTTGTTTGTTTATTTGTTTGTTAGGCTTTGACGCTAAAACGGCTGAATAGATTTGAATAAAATTGGACATGTAGACTATGACGAGAGTTAGGACATAATATACTTTTTATTTCGGTACCTAGTACCTACGTTCCCGTGGTATAATTTCCGACATCCACGCGTTCGAAGCCGGGAGCAAAAGGTCTTTATAAATAGTTACAAATGGGTTCAGTTACTGTAACGTACTAATCGAATATCCCTTAAACCTGCTTTAAAATAACACTCAATGTGTTATGTATGTGAGTACATAACAAACGTAAATAAAGTTCCCGTTCGGAAGCTGCACATTGTAACCGTTGCTCTTAATATTTCGTCATGTAAAATACGCGGCGAATTTGTTGCTGGTACAGATAAGCGCGCCTCTTCCTGTGTGTGCCATCGCTGCCGGCGGGAGTACAGAGCAGTCCGTGGAAACAGAAACTACAAAATATAATACAAATAAAGTGGCAGGACAGTGTCTCGCAAACTGTAACCTTGAATTCAGTACATGATTTTAGACCCCCTAGACAGACAGTAGAAATTTTTAGTCGGTTATCAAAAAAAAATCTGCTGTTTCATAGAAGACTGCGATTACTACGCGGTCAAAATGTCTGGAGCAGATGTTTTTTGTAATAACCTACAAAAACAAATCAACTGCCACCTTGTCATCATCATCATCATCATTTCAGCCCAGTGACGTCCACTGCTGGACATAGGCCTCCCCCAAGAGGGGGTTGTGCCATAATCGCCACGCTTGGCAGGCGGGTTGGCGATTGCAGTATGGTGGTCAAATGCATATAGAATGCTGCTGCTCATTCTCTAGTAAGCCCCTTAGTCACCTTCTACGACACCCACGGGAAGAAATAGGATGGTGCTATTCTTTTACGTGCCGAACAAATGTAACAGTTGCAAGTGTGAAGGTTCTGGAGATTGTTGATTATGTAGATTTTAGGGAAAATTTCCGGAACTGCTGAAAGACATGCATTTTCTGCGAGATTTGGAATAACTTTTTGTATTCGTTGGTTGCAGTTTGTAAAGGTAGTATACGAACGGAACGAAATAGTTGCTGGTACAGATACACCTCTTCCCGTGTGTGTCATCGCCGCCGGCAGGAACACAGTGACTTTCAACAAAAATATTACTTACTAGCTTTTGCCAGCGACTTCGCAAGCGTGGGGTTTGGGAATTATCCCACTGGAACGTACCTACTACCGGGATAAAAGTAACCCATGTGTTAAGTAATTCAGGTTATTAGTTTATAACTTGAAAAACAAAAACAAAACAAACAGATAGTTATCTGTGTGCTTAATTTAATCCAAATCATTCAGCCGTTTTTTTTTTTTTCTTAAATTAACTTTTGTAAGCCATTTCTTTAAATTTTATTTATTTCGTCTTTTACCAACTTCTATCATTTTAATTTTACAAAACTGCTGCACAAACTTCGCAACATCTGTCCTTGCCTACTCTGTGCACGTATACATTGTACAACTGTGTATCCAGCGTGATATATGTCGCATAAAACGCTCCGCGCTGATTATAACGCTATTCGCTTTAAGAACATGTTGTGACATGACAGTTTTGCTTTACTTTTGCAGGCTTAATCCTGAGTTTACCAACTTCTATCATTTTAATTTTACAAAACTGCTGCACAAACTTCGCAAAATCTGTCCTTGCCTGTTCTGTGCACGTATACATTGTACGACTGTGTATCCAGCGTGATATATGTCGCATAAAACGCTCCGCGCTGATTATAACGCTATTCGCTTTAAGAACATGTTGTGACATGACAGTTTTGCTTTACTTTTGCAGGCTTAATCCTGAGATAATACTTTGATCCATTCAGTCAACTTTGATCCACAGAATATGCGAAAGGAAGTCTCTTTATCGAACTTGGTATCTAAAAAACAACATAGGGAATATTTGAAAAGTTTCTTATTTCATGAGGAAACCAAACTCGCTTCATAATACAGTATTTTTTAAATAAAGTTTTGCCATAGGCTGGACTATAATTTTGTATGTATATATACCTATTCTATTTCGAAAAGTAGTCTTAATAAACAACAATTATTCAAAATGGAATTCAAGTAAATCCACAGAAGCACAAAATTTATACAGGCTATTTTAAAAACAGACCAGCCATTTTTCAAGAGCGGATAAACTTATGAATGCCAACGCAACTTTTAGTGTTGCCTGGTAAAAAAATCTAAATTCCAAAACTTTATACAAAGTTGCCGCATTTTTTCACAGAGCAACACCGCTTAGGGAGTAAGCGAGGCGTATGCTTGCTTATTAGAGCATTCATCCACACTCTAGCGTAGTCACATAGCCTTTCGGTGTCCCTTTTAAAACTCATTTGAATATAATTTTAAGTGAAGATTTTTTTGCAAAGTTTTGAATTTATTTTTTGCAGTTGTACAAGTTTTTTGTGAAAGGGTAGGACTGGTTGTTTTATCTTTTGAATATCGATGTCCGTACACAAGTGAGTTTTACTTCGTTCTATGACGTTATAATTTGCTTCTAAGGCCGGTAGTGCATCGTAATTTTTTTGGGTAGCCACTTTTCGTAAGAAATTAATCTCGATAAACCAATACATTTTTAGCTGATTTACACTATAGTTACAAGTAGTGTAAGAGTAGGTATAGCAGTTTTTAGTGACTTGAATGTAATAATTTATCAAAATAAACCAGATAAAATGAGCTTGCTAAACCAAATAACTGTATCAATGATTACGTAACATAAAACCAAAATCCACGGTCGTTTCACAACGAAACAATCATGGTCACAATTAGTGGGCCCAATCATTCGACCCGAAAACGTCAATCTTGTGAGAATTACACGCCAGCAGCAGACGGCTTGTTACTAGTTACGTTATAGGTCCCGGGGGATACTAACTATTTGTGTAGACCTATGTAGTTAAACTAAGGGTAAAGTCGACCGTCCACTGCTACATACGATGTGCACGGAGAGGTTTGCCACGTTAGTAGCGCGGTTCATTTGTTTGCCAACCACGGTTTCGTGGATAGCGTGACCGTGGGTCGAAGTGGATGATCCCGCTTACATTTTCATACAAAGCAAAGCTAAGCAGGTTTAAATCCAGTAGAGCAACGCATTAAAACCAGCTTGCCATTAGTATTGAGCGAGGATGATGCGGTTTGCGAAGCTAATCAAAACCTTTCACAGAACACTAAACAACTATTATTATGTTTGGCAGATACATCGTTTTGGCGACCAACTGGGCCAATAAGATGTCACTTAAAAGCAGCGACCATATAACCCATAGACGCCTAATAACAGGCGACCGATGTCTGTCAACACATCAGACTTATAGATCTGATACAGGTCACCACTCAAAAATTTCGATTCAGTTGCGACCACTTCTGTGAGCCGTAAACACTTCCGCGTTACTAAATAAAAATTGGTGAAAATAAATATTATAATGGCCCCTTGCACAATACGTTGGTGTGGTAATAATAGCCAAACTTCGAGTTTCCGTAAGGATGGCATAACATTTCATCGGTAAGTTAATAGTTACATAATCATAATTAGAATTATTTTCTGATATTATTTATCGGAGTTCATCATAAACTGGTCATACTTGTAGGTGAAAAAAGGTGCAAGGACTCTCGTGGATGTCTTTTATGTTTGCGTCCCTTTCTTCTGAATGCAATTTTTTAGCTATCTCTTTTCCTCTATTATTTGGTAAACATAACTAGTGATGCACCAAATCCTATGACACAAATAAAATTGTTCGATAAAGCAAAAACATACACCTACTATTTATACGAAGATCTTTTGAATCACTAATTACAATAGACATTAAATTAATTGTGAAACGATGATTGATTTTAGGTACCCATATAAGTAACCATCAATTCCACTCTGAAGTAACCAATCATGTAGTGGATTTGTCAATGAGTGTTATGCACAAATATATTTCTACACGGCTAGCTTTTCTTACAAAGTCTGCTCAGCACAAACACACTGTTCGGAGGATATATACAAAATTAATACATTTCAAAAATGATTAGTATAATGGTCAAAGTTAAATATTTATTTCAAATTGGCACTTTTAAACGTCAAAATGTACAAAAAAATAGATTAAGAAATAAGATTTGATTCTAGTCGCACCATTTAAAAGGTAGTTTCGTATGGAGAAGAATGGGCAAGAAACTCCACGTTACTCCTTTAAAACGTTATGTTATGATTGAAGTAAATAGGTACGTTGATATTTTGTTTTCATTTTTTATATTTTATGTTAATTACTTTAAGTATATTAATTACATTAAGTACATGTTAAAAAAAAATTAAGAAATAGGAAGTAAGAAAGCCAATTAAATATAGGTATTACTAAACATTTTATTATGTACAATTTTAACAAAAATATCGATACCTTCGTGTTTTATTCAAACCTGTCCCATCTCTAGTGAGACGTAATGACCTTGGTAGGACCAATCAGAACGCAGTATCCCGCTTCCTCATACCCCAGCTAGTTGACAGAATTGTTTTGGTGCGTTAGATCAAGCATTAGGCGTCTATGGGCTATATGGTCGCTGCTTAAAAGACTATGTTGAGCGCCAAAAATCACCTTTTTTAAGTAAAAATATATTATTAAAAGCGTTAAATGGATTCAACTATTTTGGATAAAATGAAACCATATCTAAGATTGTCTATCACATTTCTATCTTAGAGTTGTGGGAACTAGTCGAGTTACAATACAGTTGTAACAACAAGACCGCTGGGAAATGATCGCGTGTACCCACTATAGCTTGGTTTAGACTTCAGTAATAATATCTTGGGGAACAAAGCTTAGCGGTAACAAGATAGATACAACTACTGAAGTTGTAACACTTTACAAAACATTTAAGTGCCAATCATGATGTTTGGCAGAAAGATAGTTTGATACAAGGCCCACTGGGGAACCACAAAAAAAAAACAAAAACTATTGTAAGTATGTGACGATTTGATTCGATACATAGATAAACAAAACTATAAATTACAAGATTTTATATTAGAACACTACCGAACTGATTTGTGATATTAAACAGAGATATATTTTTGGCGCCCAGCTGGGCCTACTCAAATAAACATAGACCCAGTTGGGCGTCAAAAATATATCTGATTTGATAAATATGTATTTCATTTAAATAAAAGCACTGGTCATACCTGTGGCTGCTCCAAATCTCAAAACATAAGCTCCACGGGTGATGATACTTAGGTAGGTACGTCTATCGCACACTGGGCAAGCAAACTCGTTTTTGTGTTTTATTTAGCTTTCACTGTCTTGTTTTAGTCACCAGTGTAGATTTCCACTTACTAGAACACACATGAAAAGCTGCAATGGTTTCTAAGTGCAGCGGGCAGGAAAGAAACACGTATGATAAAGTAGTTTGAAAATACGAAGAAGTATCTATTACCACAACAAGAGATTCACTATTGGAACCGATACAGAAATCCGATAGATTTTCCCAAAACAGGCTAAAGTTTAACAGGCCATCTGCCCGTCACGTTGGCGTCACGTCTCCGAAACACAAACACTTTAAAAATACTATCGTTGTATCGCAAACTAGGAAATTGAATATCGAGTCCCGCAGTCACGTTCGAGATATTTAAGGCAACCATGAGTTTGAATTAAGTAGGACTTTTGATGATGTTTGAATTTGTAGGTAAAAGCAGTGTTGAGAAGCAATTTACCTGAGCCATTATGAGAGCAGTGGTGTTGACATCATTTACACAAATTAAAGCACTTAACTGAGTTTGAACTTACGACTCGTGAATCTCGGCCGTTACCATTCAACTTGGCCACACTGCTCTTTTACAAGTTTGATAGCAAGTAATTCAGCTTTATTGATTCGGCAAATATTGCTAAAAAAGGGAAACAGTAAATGCGTCAACATTTTTTTATTCCAATATCTGTTTATTTAATTTTCTTGAAACGGAATGGAATATTCATATAATTTTCTCCAATATTTTTTGGTCTCCTCCACACATTTCTGATTGAAAATGTTGATAAATTTTGTATTGGGTCCCGACGAAACAGACCTTCAAATATTTTGTGCTGTACTGGCCTTTCTGTTTAGGTGCCTATATTCTTTCTTGTAGTACCTGTACTTATCTTGATCTCAGATTCTCAACTAAATCTTGTGGTTTAATTACGTAGTATGTAATTAGAAAGCAAATTGTATACAAAATGATAGTGTCACATTAATTACCTTACTAGTGTCCTAAAGTTAAACATAGGAGATAATATTATATAGGTACAGATTAGAACCTTGATCTTAACACAATATCACGTCGATTTCCCTCGAAGGTTCGGCAGAGGTGTACTTAAATAGTACAAAGGTACATTTTTCCAGTTACGTTCAAGTCCCATGTAATAGGGGACGAGCCGATTACCATCTGCCGGTTTCAACTCTTGGCTACTACTGAGAAGTCACTGATGGAGTACTCTTTATTTTGCCCGAACTGAGAATCAAACCCGCAGGATGCGCAGGAATATCATTTGCGAGGAGGATACCAGAATCTGGGAGTTTCTTTGTGGAACATTGGCTTTGAAATTTCTAAAAAGGAAAATCCCAAATTAAAGCAGCTTCACACAAACCCTACAAATGCTGAAAATTGGTTGTTCTGCGCAACGAGTCGACATAACCGCTTGTGTGGTTTTAAAGTAAAGATATTGGGACTTACGCCACACTTTGAGATTCGATCATGTTGGTCGTGCCTCTGAATATAAAAGAACTTAATGAGCTTTTGGCAGTGCTACCTTTTAAGCAACGTCTTTTAAACTGTTTATCTTAAGAAAATTGCAACTTGCTTTGAAGTAAACGGGTTAAAAAAAAGGCATCGGTGACGCTTTACCTTCATTTTTAAAATCAAATGAATTGTCAAGTTGATTGGAATTTTACCGCAACACGGGTACAGACATTAATACAAAAATAATACTTAATAATATTTCTTCATCAATCTTATACCGTGTCTGCTTTTTCAGTTTCACTTTTATCTGGTTTGTATTAAACTGTAGGTGTTTTTAACGGGTAATCCTGAGTCTGAACTGTTATTTATTTTATGTAAAAAATGTTGAGCGTTATTTTTTCCGTGACGACAGTGACAGACGCCATAGAGAATCATTCTTCTTTCCTCATAATAATTAATAAGAATATCTCATCCTGTAATGGAAAACCCAGGGTGTTAAAAGACCTAAGAGGTGTTAAGAGCCCTCATGAACGCATTCTGTACGACAAACTAAGTAACATTGTACGCGCGACGACATATCAAGCTAAAAATTGCCAATAAAAGCTGATTTCTCATTGAACGAAAAGCCTATATAAAATGCGAGGTCAGCTTAACCTGGAAATGTATAGCTTGATATGTCGTAGTGTGTTCAAAAATAACTGCTGCGAAAGGAATTTTAATTTCGGTGTGCAATATGCTTACGGTAGCGCGGTACTGTACGCACACAAAACATTGTGTTAATGGACTAATACAACGGTACATGGGTCTACTCTGTAAGTCTGTCAACTAAAATAGGTGTCCGTCCGAAAGTAGTTGATCCTTCTAAACAAGTGTAGTTTAGAGAAGGGACAACTATCAAATAGTGTTTTTTTTTTTTTTTTTTTTTTGGGTGGGAAATCATCAAATAACTTCTCCCGCTCTGGGCGGAGCGGGAGGGCGTGTCAGACTTTTACTGACTAAAACCCACCCGTGTTCCCTCGGTTGCCTGTGTGCCAGGGGCCGCGGTATCTCTTTCGAACAACCCGCACCCCTGGCAGGCATCGGCCCTTGCGGGCCCCATCAGTTGCTGCTGACATCTCTTTGAGGCGCGCGTGGAACACAACGCGCCGTCGACCCGGGCTTGGTCCTTACCGGACAGCGAGCTACCCATTACTCGCCGTCCGCAAGCCCGTGCCTACGGTGGCCGGGAATCAGCCTGGGATTCCCGACGCCCAGGGCGTCTCCTGCGAAGGCCACGGCTGTGAGGGCGCATGTACTGCATCTCCCTCACGTGCGCCGCCTCCCTCTTTGCGAGCATAACTTCTTCGCTGAAGGATTCTTCGCTCAAATAGTGTTGTCATTTGTTCTTAGTCCTGGCCCCGAAGTAACCTTATCTTCGTAAGTAATACGGAGTAGTAAACGCGCGTAACGTCTTCGTCTCAAACTGCGAACTTCGTGCTTTGGGAGTAGACTTCTAGGAGTCATGCTATAGAACGTTAACTTACTTGTCTTATAAATTTGAAGCTTATTTTCGTAAATTAACTTCAAAAACTGTTGTACCCGTAGGGTACTGGTATAGTCCAGTACAAAAAAAAAAACTAGAGTGACCGGAAGAACAAGTAGTGTCTCTCAGCTTCGTGGTAAAGGGCGGACTTCTCGATCTTCTATCGTCTTCGTCGATCTTCCTCCTGCCCTTGCCCCATGTTACTAGGGTAGGCATAACACGGTTTTCTTCTTCCATTTACCCTGTGAAGCTGTCACGCTAATATTCACTCCCTTCGCTCAAACTCAAAAATCAAAATCAAAATATTTTATTTCACATAAACCTGCAAGGGCACTTATGAAACGTCAGAAGCTAGGTGCACGGTTCCAATTTGTCGCTTCCTATGGAGAAGAGCCGGCAAGAAACTCCATGGTTACTCTTTTAAAAATTATTGGGTTTTACAATGTTTTCAAATTACAGTAATAATAGGTATGGGAGGACAGTGCAGGCCTGTCAATAAGTACCAGGTACTTAGAGGAATGAAAATAAAGAATAGAAAATCGTCTATAAATTAACAGTCTGTAAGGCCTACAACGTTCTCCCATTCACAAGATGTAAAAGAATCTACATAAGTAAGATCAACCTTTTAAAACCAAGTGACATGATTTCCATGGGAATCCCTAATAAATTGTCGATATTATAAGTGATGTATAATATTAAATAATGACATCAAGATTAATGTCCATCAGTCTTTTATTCACATGCGTTTCTTTCATCTTCATCATATGCCCATACCAAGCCAAACGATTACCTTTCTGGGACAGACGAAAGCTATACATTTAAATATCGCCATTCATCGAAACCATTTTGAAGTTCACCTATTTTGCTTCCGCCTCTTACCTGTCCTGACAACAGTTCAGTATAAAACATTGCATGTTGAAAGTGTATTAAATTCTTCGCAAATTGGGTACTAAAAAGATTAGGTGATGCGCCCGTGTTCTTGAATATAAACCAGGTTAATGAAGGGGAGCGTCCTTAGCTGTATTTTGAACAACGTCCAGGATAAAAACATTCTGTGTGAGTGTTTGTGTCTGTGAGTGATTTTTAGTTGGGTATGTATTGGCATTAAGTCCAGAGGGGTAATTGCGTACTATACTCCTCATCTACCTAGCCTTTTCCCAACTACGTTGGGGTCGGCTTCCAGTCTGCCCGGATGCAGCTGAATACCAGTATTTTACATGGAGCGACTGCCTATTTGACCACCACAACCCAGTTACTGGGTAACACGATACCCCTTGATAAGACTGGCTGTCAGACTTTCGGGACCAACCGCGGCAAGCGTAGCATAACCTGATCGATCGACCCGAGCCGCTAATAGGCTGTATTAGGCTGTATGGTATGACATCACATATTAATTTCACATGTCATACGTCACCCGGTATTACATATAATTTTTTCTTTATTTCACAAAAAAAGTCAGCATTATTACAATTTTCAAAGACTAAGCGCATATTAGGCTTACAACTGGGTCACAATAATTTTAATAATCTGAATTCTAAACTAGGTGTATGTGCCTGTGTCTTAGGAGTCAGTGATTCTCCGTACAAACAAAGCCATATTATTATAAATCAGGAGGTTTTTAACGATAAGCAAATGGTGTAAAAGAAAGTACAAAATGAAAAACGTTTAACTTTGTGGTGAGGTGAATAAATGTAGGGTTTGAGTGTGTGTGTAGTGAGTGAGTGTATAATGTGTGTGTGTATGTAGTGAATAGGTGTAGGATGTGTGAGTGAGAAAGAATGGAGTGTAACCTGCAGTACACTTAAGTTTAGTTACATTGAGAATTATTTAGTTCAATTATCATTGTAATATTACTTAGCCACAAGCCTCTCAATTTTGTAATACACTTTCAGTTGGAATCGCTTTCCTTTTGACAGTTCGACAAGATTCATTGCTTTGTTTACGTTTTTGAGCAGACGAATTATACAAACATATGAAGCAATGTATTAACAATAAGCTTCAAAATGATTCAAATTTTGATTAATAGTGTGTTACGAAATTAGAGTGCAGGCAACGAGCATTACTCTACAGGCTGGCTTGGTGCGTGCTGGCATTTAGTCCAGGTCCGGGGCGCTGGTCCCAAGAAATTGATAAAGACCCTTATGTAGGTTATTTTAAGTTTCAAACTCGCAACTTTGCACTTATGAAAAGATCCGTAGCCTTCGGGTCATCACTATGACAATACTAACTATTACCTGTGTGCTTGTGTGTATTTAAACTGATAACCTCCCTTAAGGGGAACCGAGTCGCGGGCTCGAACTCACTGATGTGCCTGGCTAAAAAGCACGCTGTGTCACCAGGCATCATGTCCAACAGAGGTAGTATCAGTGATGAGCAGTTAGAAGCTAGTCTACGCGTACAATATTATTGAGTGAGATGCAGGATCATTCATAGGAAAACAGGCGCGTAAAAATTTAAAAACAGGCCTTCGGAAGATCGGATTTTATGAAAAAAAAAAACACTGCATAAATCAATGACCAATAAAGTTTATTGTACTTTTCGATATTTGAGCTTTGTCGGTACTGACTTGGTTTTGGAGATTTGACACTTCCTTTATTACTTAAACACGCCCAAAGTTAAGTTAAATTAGAAAGAAAGTCTAATCTTTGTTGGCTCCTAACTTTTTAATGGCTTTTTATTTTAGTATTTTATTTCCGTACAGACAATATTAATAATTAAACAAAACCATACCGTGTTCACTCCCGAAGTTTGTTTGGGAAAAATGTGGACTAGATTCACCTTAAGTACATATGGAATTCAGGGCAAGATTCACAGACAGTACTTTGAAATTACTTTACTAAGACAGGTCAATGTACTGTCTAACGATTTTTTTACTGTTACGTCCCTATCGAATTTTTTAACCTTATTCTTCTATAATTTTCATATATGTACGTATAAGAGAATGTAAATTTTTTGGAAGTTTGTTATAACCTCAGGAATCCGCTGGATGCGAGAAGCATAGAACCGATCGTAGTGGCGGGGAGGGGGAGGCCTATGTCCAACAGTGGACGTCTTTCGGCTGAAATTAAGATGATGATAAAAGAATCATTGAGAAGTGTTTCATTTGCATATAAACGTTATTTCTAAAGATTCTTGTTTTCATCTTTAGTAGTTCATGCGGTACGTTGCCAGTGGCGGAACCATTTAATATGACTAGATTAATGTACCACAGTCTACCTAGCAACTATGTATATTCATCAAGTAGAACAAGACAGCATTGTACTACTGACCCGTTTTCAGGTAATCTGTGCCATACAGTGAAGCCAACGGACGGATCTCCCTCGAGAAATTATATGCGACCTACTCGACGTGTGTAAATGTACTACATATAGTTGTACACGTAGGTATACTTACAATATACAGTGTGAGGTTTTGTGGAGGAGCTGTTTGAGTGAAGATGGAAATGGAGTAAACAATGGTTACTCTAAGGAGTCATGAGCTCGATTTTGCAGAAATTGCGAACGTTTTTTTGACTTAAGGCGAAGATTTCTGGAAAACGCTCAAAAAGGTGATTTTTTAAAGCTTTAACCGTAAATAATTTTGACATCAAAAACATGTGATATATTCAAGTTTTTTTTACATACAGTGATGGAACTCAAATAATAAAACATACTTTTATTATCTTTAAAAGCAGTTTATCCCTTCAAAAACAGTTATAAACATTATAAACATAATTAAAAGTATACCATAAAATTTGCATTCGATGATGGATTATTTATTATTAAATAGTTAATATCTAAATTGTATACGATTTTATTTGAATTTTTACGACATACGCTTGCTCATTTTACTACAACAGATTTGAACCCGTTACAGATTGCAATAAGAACAATTTTCGCTCGTAACAACAATATTTAAAGTTACCAGGGCCTTAAATAAATAGCAAAGTCAGGTTATAGATAAATGTTTCCGTTGCTGGGACAAAGGCCTCTTCTCTGTGAGAGGGAGTGGGCCGTAATCCACGCAGGCCCAGCGTGGGTTAGTAGATGTCACGTGACTTCGAATTTTTGGTTTTAGGTTGGTACATCACGTAAAGCGCTTGTCGGGGTTCGAATCCATTACTTTATAGAGGTATGAAGAACATGGTGTAAAGTTCACTCATACTCTATAGAAAAGGGAGGATCCTCCGACCAGACGGGTGTTGTGTCTGGTGGGCTACTGCCCGACGATAGATATCGGGATTTTGTATATATTTAGATTGCGCGGTAAACTCTGCTTGCGTGATGTAGCTGCGGTGTGACGTCAAGTCTTGAGTAGTTAGCATATGGCATTGTAGATGGCGCCACTTTACCTTTTGTGTTTTCCACATTTGTTGATTTAAAGTTTCGTATGTGGGGCATTGTAGATGGCCGCCACAACTTATTTAATTTAATTAAAATTAATTACTAAGACTTGGCTCGCTTGATTACCTTATTGCAAAAACTGTATGCCCTTTGGCATAACACTCCACACTCTATATTATCTTTCATAATTATCATCATTTCAGCCGAAAGACGTCCACTGCTGGACATAGGCCTCCCCCGAAAGGGGGGTTTTGACATAATCGCCACGCTTGGCAGGCGGATTGGCGATCGCAGTATGGTGGTCAAATGCATAGAGAACGCTGCTACCCATTCTCTAGTAAGTCCCTTAGTCACCTTCTACGATACCCACGGGAAGAAATGGGATAGTGCTATTCTTTTACGTCCGGCACCACACGAAACAATCTTATTATCTTTATATACCATTACTAATGTACCTATGTTAAACAAGTGAATAAATAACTTCTGATCTATATCTATAATACTTTGACCTAAAGCTGGCCAAGCGAAGTATGAAGTTTTAGTAGATTAATAGGCCAGTTAAAGGTAAACGCACACTTGTCGGAGCTGAAGGAAGCGAAGGAGCCGAAAGAATCCAATAAACCTCGCACACTTGTCCACGCTGACGTATCGCCGGAAGGTTTTCTTGGACTCGGCGCAGTCGTTTCTTTCGGTGAGGATTAGTGCGCGTTTACCTTGCTGGTTTTGTTAACACTAATATGCGGTTTTATGCAAAAATTGATTCCTTACTAAACTTTAGAAAAAAATTATAAGATACTGTTCGAAAACGAATTCAAGTCTCTTTCGACTATATTTCTCACAATGTCAGCTTTGGTAGCTCCTAAAAACTCATCCTATATATTTCTGTGAGTAGTAAGGAGTTAGTCTGATTCGTTTTTAGTTTTTACGAGGTCTATGGGGAGTACAGAAAGTTGTTCGTTGGATAGGCATGAAATTGAAGTAAAATATCAAGAAAATAGACATAGTCATTCAGTCAAAACACTTTTAATGCTTTTATGTCCATTTTCATAAAAATGGACATAAAAGCATTAAAAGTGTTTTGAGATATATTTTCCGATACATTAGTATTTGGAATATGTGGGTAGGATTTACTTCTAAGTATAAACAAAAGATCGAAAATTAGGGTGGAAACATGGATGTAATATTTTTTTCTGTATGCTGGTTTATAGAGGCATAAGGAACAGGGTGAAAGTTCACTTATCTCTCTATAGTGAGATGATGCTCTTTTTCCTATAGGAAACGGAGCATCCTCCGACCAGACGAGTGTTGTGTCTGGTGGGCAACTGCCGACGATTGTTAATTTTTTAATTGGCATCTTGCAGGTCAACCTAGGAGGTAGTGGCAAAAGCACCATATGACACGATTCCTACCGGCTTCCCTTCGGAGATTCGCATCGGCAACTCTATCGCTATTAAAAAATGGCACGTCAATAGTGGCTACTATTGACAAAAATAAAGTTACATTACGGGTATTTAATTCATCATAATATTCAAACAACAAAAACGGTTATGGACGAAAGCAAGCTTCTGTACAACGGGTTTTGACAGAGACAGATACGATACGAACGAAATGGAGGAATATTGCACGTTTTATTTGGTTTTTAGCTGTTCAATTTAACTAATTAATCAATGTTTAGACAGCGGTACGTTTCCTGACTTAATGAAACATAAAGTAGTAAAGTAGTACCAATTTTCAAATCGGGTAGTAAGAGTGATTCCTCTTTTATGAAAAAACATGTTAGACCAGACGTTGTCACATTTTAACTCAAATGGAATTTTATATAGTCGACAGTTTGGTCGACGACTGATGCGGGAGTAAAACTCATCAGTCACATTTTGAAATCCTGGGAGAAGTCCCAGGATGCAATTGGCATTTTCTGTGACCTCTAAAAAGCGTTTGATTGCGTTGACCACAATACACTCATCTGTAAATTACACCACTACGGAGTTCGTGGACGAGCTGCTGATCTTGTACTTTCCTATTAATCAAACAAGCAGCAAAAAGTGAATGTTAACGGGGCAACGTCCTCGGGGTCTCTAGTTAAGATGGGCGTGCCTCAAGGTTCAATTCTTGGCCCTTTTTTATTTCTAGTTTATATTGATGACCTTCCTTACCTGATGGCTAACTTCTCGGATATAATTTTATTCGCTGATGACACTTCTCTTATTTTTAGAATAGATAGAAAAGATACGGATGTCTTACATGTCAACGATAGTCTAGCTGTTCTCTCGAAATTGTTTGCGGCTAATAATCTTTTACTCAATGCGAAAAAAACTAAATGTCTTAAGTTCTCATTACCAAATGTTCCCCAAGTAGTAGTCTAAATTTCAAACTTGATGGCAAGAAACTAAATGCTATTTCCGAAACTGTTTTCTAGGAATTACTATAGATTCAAAATTGCAATGGGGTGCACATTAGAGCTCTCTCAAGTAGATTAAACTCAGCTGCTTATGCAGTAAGAAAAATAAGGCAGTAGACTGATTTAGCCACAGCTAGGTTAGTATACTTTGCTTATTTTCACAGTATTATGTCTTATGGCGTTCTGCTGTGGGGATCGGCAGCTGACGTGGATTCAGTTTTAATTCTACAAAATGTAGCCTCGCGAGTCTCTTAGAAACAAATTCAACCAAATTGATATACTAACTCTGCCTTCTCTTTATATCCTAGAAAACATCTTGTATGTTCGCAAAAACTCAGGTCTTTTCAAAAAAAGATGCGACTTCCACAATCTAAATACACGTAGTAAAGATGAAATTGTGATTCCAAAATTTAGATTAACTAAAACTAGCAAGTCATTTCTAATAAACAGTATCCACTTCTATAACAAGTTGCCAAAGTCGGTTACAGAACTTAGCGATGGAAAGTTTAAAACTCACATCAAACGTGTCCTTATCAAAAAAGCATACTATAAGTTATAAGACTACGTTGAAGACAGGGAAGTTTGGCATTAATTCTTTCTGCACATGTAGCTTCCCTGGTACCTCATTAACAGCATAACTGTGTAAGAGTCTATTAACTGCTCTCAAATTACAATGTTAATTTTTATTCTTTTTATTTTTACACTTTCTGACATATTCGCGTCATTATTGGACATTATACAACACTTCTAATATCGACTATTTATTAGTGGTTCTCATGAAAATCATGTCACTTGGTTTAAATAGGTTGATCTTACTAATGTAGATTCTTTTACATATTGTGAATGGGAGAACGTTGTCGGCCTTACAGACTAGATTTATAGACGATTTTCTATTCTTTATTTTCATTCCTCTAAGTGCCTGGTACTTATTGACAAGCCTGCATTGTCCTCCCATACCTATTATCACTGTAATTTGAAAATGAAATGTTTTCAACATTGTAAAACACAATTATTTTTAAAAGAGGAACCTTGGAGTTTCTTGCCGGCTCTTCTCCATAGGAAGTGACAAATTGGAACCGTGTACCTAGCTCCTGACGTTTCATAAGTGCCTTTGCAGGTTTATGTGAAATAAAATATTTTGATTGATTGATTGACTGTTTTTAATACCTTACATTCCTATACAGGGTGTAAGGGGAATGCTTCCGAAGCCAGAACGTAGGTTACATAAAACCTAAATGCAAACGGATACCAATAACTTTTCGCCTCAAATTCGTTATTTTGCATCAATTTAAAACGTTTGACGCTTCTGTAATGTTTCTACTTATTTTATTTTGTCGGCGCTTTACAAAGGATACCTAAACCTAAAGTTGACGCCTGGACTTGGGGTCGTTTTTAAATGTATTTAATCTCAAATAATGGTTCATTTACTGTCCTCACAGCACAGTGTACAAAAAATGTACTGCAGCACAGTGTACAATAGTGATCGTCGTAGTTTTTTACAGAATATTTTTTCTTTCTTTATAGGTGCCTATATTTTCGAATTTTCCATCATAGTTGTCGTTTTCAGGGTTTTTAGGGGTTCTATAGCCGATGGTGGGGCCAAAATGAAAATCCAAGATGGCGGCAAAATTTTCAACACCCATAATGGAAAATTCGAAAATTTGCTTGGCCGCGTTCCTAATACAGAAAGAAAATAATGTGCTTTAAAAACTACGACGATCACAATTGATGTCTAATTGGACTGTTTATTTCCGGTCTGCTTCACTCCTGCCAACCCTTTGATAGAATACAGGTGTGATGTTGTGAAGGAATCTCATTTCCGAAACTTTTTCGCGCAATTGTCCGTTCGCGGAAATGTCTTGGCGCGCACGTGTCCCTTCGCGCAAAAGTCCATGCGCGGAAATGTCTTTTCACGCATGTGGGTTCGCGCAATTGTCTTTCGCGCAAGTGTCCTTATACCCTTAGGGCGCCGTCGCTGGAAGGGGGCAGCAAGGGACGAGCTGGACCGGAATTATTATTATGGGTCGAATTTAAAGGTACCGGCTCAGTGGCGCGGGTTGCGTATCGTTATGTGGGATGTAGATTGATGTAGCTTGTGTCAATCCAATACCTACATTTTTTATTTTGGTATCATTGTTATCGCTACTAAAATATCTATTTGTCTAGCCCCACAGATTATACTCAATATTGCATTCCATAATGTGAATACAAGCCCACAAGTCACAAAATTCAAGCGGAAATAATAGGAATCGTTTTGTTGCGTCGCCTACGCGATGACGTCAGGCAGCAGCGTATTGTCGGCGGCCGGGCGGGCTGGGCGGCGGCTTGTTGGGCGCATCGCCTTTGGCCAGCCCGTGGGACACCAGCTCCTTCTTCACGACGTCCGTGGTTCTCTTTGTCACGGCCTTCTTCTGGCCTGTGTTACCCGACTGAAATCAACGACGATTCATTATGGCAACTTTGATATAAAATACGTCACAAACAAGTTCAAAGATGTCATATGCCTAATTACCAATGTTAGCCAATTAAAGTCCCAGGAAAAATCCTTCTAGAGTGATTAAGCATAAATAAACAAATAGGGTTCATATTATTCGTTCCGTCTATAAATCTGCCTATAACCAAAAAGTACAATACATAACAAATTAGATTTATAGCACAACCCCGCACCCAAAATGGTAAATAAACTCGGGGTCGCCCGTTCGATTCCCGTGCGGTGCGCGTGATCTGAATATTATTGACGCCTCACGATTATTGTGACGCTGTGACGTAATATGAGGCGTATGTGACGTGAAAATAAATTGGAGAAGATGATTTCTTTGTTATTGTTTTGGTTGACGGGTTACGAAAAATCGCAGAGGACCTAAAATCGAATTGTGGACCCAAAGTCAGTCTTTGATTTGAAGACGGTAAAAATGTAAAATGTGTTGGACCATTCCTTTAGTTAGAGGAATCACGGATTGTATTTCGACACGAGCTTGTGATTGACCCTCCGATACGATGTTTGAAATGTGAAGGCCTCTTTTTAATATAGCAGGTTTCTTAAGTCAGTGGCATAATGACTTACCGAAGCCTTTGCATAAACTCACGCTATTCATGGGGTTAAGCAAAGTTACAGAACGCCACCTGCTGCGATCCGTACATAGGGTAAAACCAGGATAGTTGCCCCAGGGGTATAGTTGCCCCGATTGTAATTACTTTAGTTACGCGGATGAATCGCATGCTATTTTATTAACCTATTGAAAGACTATCACTAAGTTGACCGTGTCGCATGTCTCTGTGCGATTTCATGGAAAGACAAAATGCGATCAAAGTTTTTGCGGGAGAGATGTCCTGTTTCTCGGTGGGACATCTATCCTATACGTAATTTATATCGATTAGGCAACTATCCCCTATGCGGGATAGATGTCCCAAAATATAGAGGTACGCGAAAATCGCTAATATTAAAGACAAGCTGTGTCCGCGACTTCGTCCGCGCGGAATAGTTTTTTGCTATTATTTATATATTAATAAAAACAAATAAAATTTCTAAAATAAAAGTAGCCTATTATTAGTATTTCTAAAATAATAGTAGTAGTCGATGTAATAAGGAGTACCTTATTACATCGACTACCTGCCAGTGAAAGTCCCGTCAAAAACGGTACAGCCATTTCAGAGATTAGCGGGAACAAACAGACGGACAGACAAACAAGAATTGTAAAAAAAATATTTTGGTATATGTACCGAATATACATTTATATTAAAATAACCGCTTTTTGCTACATGTATATAACATGTAGCAAAAAGCGGTTATTTTAATATTACAAACAGACACTCCAATTTTATTTATATGTATAGATGTATAGATGTATAGAAGATATGTATAGAAAATGTTAGTTACTTTTTATAAATTTGTTGTTAAAACACCAAAGTATCAGCCAATTTTACAAATAAAGTATTTATGTTGAGAGATATAGAGTGATTTGAAAAAGTGTCGTAACTATGGCTTTCACCCTAATCCTTTTACTTCGTTTACGTTCACTTTGCGTGCACGCCGGTTGTGTGTGCTATGCACCTGACTTTTCTGAAGACCATAATGCCATAAAAAATTACAGTGGTTATTCTTTAATGTCAGATTTTAGACGACCTAGACTTATTCTCTTAGTCCCATTGTTTAACCCAGTAGGAAAAAAGTGTTATTTGAAGTGAAAACTTTTTAGGCGTGTTGACCACTTTTTGGGTGAACAAAAATCATGGTACTCGCGTTATCGTCACCGAACGTTTTCCATGAGCTATATGTATACTGTGTAAATATATACAAGTTACTTAGTTTTCACTTCTATCGGCAGTCCCCAAAGACTGCCCCGCATGTTTTTGCCCCACACCAGTCTTCAAAGATGGAGTCTTCATGAGAACACTAATATTATAAATGAGAAAGTTTGTATGTTTTTTTTTTGGTGGGACATCATCAAATGACTTCTCCCGCTATGTGTGGAGCAGGAGGCCGTGTCAGACTTTTACTGACTAAAACCCACCCGTGTTCCCTCAGTGACCTGTGTGCCAGGGGCCGCGGTGTCTCTTTCCAACAACCCGCACCCCTGGCAGGAAAGTTTGTATGTTTGTATGTTTGTTACTCAATCAAGCAAAAACGATTGAAGGTATTTGGCACACAGATAGTTTATAACCTGGATACTTTTTATTTCGGTAGTGCGTTCCTGTGAAATAATTCCCGACCATCGCGCGGGCGAAGCCGCTAGCAAAGCTAGTGGTAGGTATATAAATGTTAAACAAAGAATATAACTAAACACAGAGCAAGTTTAATTCTCAGTGTTTGAGGCTAAATCGTTTAACTTCTGAATTATGAATCAAGTTCGGTAATGTGCTTGAACACGGCGGTACATGCGGGCTATTGTTTAAACTTTCGTGTATAATAGTATACAACAGGGATGGCAAACCTTTTAAGATAAGGGCGGTGTGTAAACTAGCCTAAATATTTTTGGTTTTAACGTGCTAGCTAAATATAAGAAAAAAAGGCACTCGAGCGTATAGAGATAACATAACATCACGTCTTGTTTCTCCGAAGGGTTTTTTTTTTGAGGGTGGTTATCATCAAAAATCTTCTCCCGCTCTGGGAGCGGGAAGGCGTGTCAGACTTTTACTGTCTAAAACCCACCCGTGTTCCTTCAGTTGCCTGTGTGCCAGGGGCCACGGTATCTCTTTCAAACAACCCACACCTCTGGCAGATATCGGCCTTAGCGGACCCCACTAGTTTGCGCTGATATCGCAGGGGCGCGTGGAACACAACGCGCCGGAGACCCGGGGTTGGTCCTTACCGGACGGCGAGTTAACTATTACACGCCGTCCACAAGCCCGCGCCAACAATGGTCGGAAATTGGTCTGGGATTCCCGACACCCAGGGCTTCTCCTGCGGCGACTAGGGCCGTTAGGGCGCATATACTGCCTCTCCCTCACGTGCGCCGCCTGCCTCTTTGCGAGCATTACTGCTTCGCAGAAGGAGGCGACGGCGTCCCATGTACTTTTGCTCCGTACCATGGCCTGAACCAGGGCCAGACGCGAGAGATCGCCGCCGCCGATTGTTCCTTGAAATGTTAGGCAGAGGTGTAGGTACAAATACATTTCACCAGTTAGGTTTAAGTCCCATGCAATAAGGGGCGAGCCAATTGTCATCAACCGTGGCACAAATCCAGACTGCTGAGTAATCCAGATAGTAAAACCAAGTAACACTTTGTTTGAGCCGGCGATCGATCCAGGACCTCATGCTTAGCAGTAGCGCTTGCGACCCCTAGACGAACAAGGCTATCCCAACGATCGAACGTAGAGAGATAAATAAAAATTGAATCTTGTTAGTTGGTAAACGCTTCACTTGAGAATGACTGGACGGATTTGGGACACAAAGACGCTTTTATTATTTTTGTTACTATTCTTAATCACCCGAATAAGATTATAAGAGAAATAAAAGTTTATAAAGTTGCCCAGAAAATTGGAAAATTGGGAAAAAAAACTGTAAGCGCTTTTTTCTGCAAGAATTGTTGGACAACGTTTATTTGATCAGGTAGTTGACAAATAACCTCTTATTTGTAGCAGATGGCGAAATAAAAAAAAAACTTTATTACCGACGAATAAAGAATTACCTATATGAATGCTTTAGAAAGTTTTGATAAAACAAAAAAAAATGTTATGCTCGAAACGTTCTGTAATGTGATAGGTTCCACATCCCTGCCTATATAATACACAACCTACATAAACTAGTTGTTTTTGATGTATGTTGGAGTGCTTTCTTTGTTGTAGCACCTAGGTAGCTTAGAGTTTGTCTTGAAAAGTTCTGCTACCAAACTTAATGGTTATAAAACAAACGTCTTTTTTTTTTCTATATTTTGGCTGCGGGGAATTCATGTGTGGTGTTATGTATGTATTGACTACCCTGTTGGTATCGTGGTCGCATACGCGTCTGCTGAGCGTGGGGGTCCTGGGTTCGATTCCCAGGTCGGGCAAAGTGTTATTGGGTTTTTCCATTAGCAATTTCTTAACAAAGAGAGGGTTCCGCTTGGAGTTTCCCTGCGTGATCGAATCAGGAATGAAGAGATCCGTAGGAGAACCAAGGTAACCGATATAGCCCGAAGAATTGCCAAACTCAAGTGGCAGTGGGCAGGGCACAGGAAGGGGAAGGTCTAAAGTTGGAAGGAGGCCTTCCAACTTAAGTGGCAATGGGCAGGGTACATTGTTCGCAGAACAGATGGCCGATGGGGCCGAAAATTTGGAAGGCCTCGCACAAGGTAGACATCGGTCTACCTTGTGCGAGGCCTTCCAAATTTTCGGCCCCATCGGCCATAAATCAAGCTCAAAGATCATCGGATCTTGTGAGGGCCGCAGGAGTCCGCTGGATGCGGGAAGCACAGAACCGATCGAAGCGGCGGAGCTTAGGGGAGGCCTATGTCCAGCAGTGGATGTCTTTCGGCTGAAATGACGATAAAGATGATGATGAACAGCCAGGAGTTTGGAAGTTGGTGGTGTGATAGCCCCAATGTCTCGGAAAGCACGTTAAGGCGTTGGTCTTGCGCCTGATCTCTCTCGGATTGCCGTACTATCGAATTATGAGAGTGACGGAAGAGCGAGTGCACCTGTGTCTGCGCGCACACTTGTGCACTATAAAATATCTCCGGCGCCGAAGACTAGTCTCCGTTTAGATTGGCTGCCAGACCGAAATATAGTCTAGAGGACTATATGTATGTACGTGTAGCATAAGAAAAATCAGCCTATAATGTTCCCACTGCTGGGATACAGGGAGTGGGCCGTAACCCACCACGCGGGCCCAGTGCGAGTTGGTAGATGTCACATGTCTTCGAATTTTTTGGTTCTAGGACATGCCTGCTTCCTCACGATGTTTTCCTTCACCGTTTTGAGAGCAGTGGTGATGAAATAATTTACACAAAGTAAAGCGGCTGCCGGGATTCGAACTTACGATCTACGACACGTAAGCCGCAGCCGTTGTGCCGTGTGATGTGTGTACCTAAACCCACACGTGTTCCCGCAGTTGCATTCTGACATTTTCTACTTTTGCGCTGTCAGAAATAATAAGAAGCTTAAATAGCCTTACTTACAGGTAACACGCCACCCGTTCGGGGTAAAATGCCACATAGCATCATGCGCCACTGTATCAACTGTCATATCACCCCAACACACCGAACTAGCTGTCACATGACGTCAAATAAAAAAGGCGTACTCGCAAACGAAATTAGCAACCGAATTGAGAAGGTCATGAAGTAAATCATACTAAATTAACACTATCCATCGATAAATATTAGCAAGGAATGTTCGATCGGCGTTCTAAATAACATTGATTTTATAAAAAGTACAGTACTTTCAAGTCTTACCTTAAAATTTAAATAAAATTTTATTAATATCACGGCCCCATTCAAACACGTTGACAGAAGGTCGAATGGAGCTAAAAATGCGCACTGACACTACAGAGTTGCTAGATCTTACCCGCACTGGCATATTACACCGACTCACCCTATGGTTCAAAATATAATGCACGTATAACCATAAACATTCAACCATGGATTTAAATCTTGCGCAAGTGTAGCATATTTAGGTTCGCGACTGCACCTAAAACGGGAATGAAAAACGGCCGCACAAAACGCCGTCCTCGAACAAACAGAATCATTATAACATTGATTAATACCTAGTCTGAGGCGTCGTTAAAATTAATGATATTCAAAAAGTCTGTCCGTTCCTCCCCAAGTTGGTAATTTATTGGGAAACAGTGGAAACTTAATAATATCCTGGAATAAGCTTTCCCTCTTGTTGGGATACAATTTGTAGCTTCTTATTACTGCGGAAAGTGGGTGTTAGGGATGTAGCTCAGCTAAAAATTTCGGCTTAGCTACATCTCTAATTTTTCAAAATTCCTGTCTTTTCTGTAAAAATGTGCATGTGAGGTGTGAATTTCAGTGCAGCTTAGTTTAGTTGCCATTTTCGCGGAACCTTTGGAGTTTCAGATCCTGAGCTTGTCCATGCATTCTCCCATTATGGTTTTTTTTTTTTGGGTGGGAAATCATCAAATGACTTCTCCCGCTCTGGGTGGAGCAGGAGGGCGTGTCAGAATTTTTCTGACTAAAACCCACCCGTGTTCCGTCAGTTGTCTGTGTGCCAGGGGGGACGGTATCTCTTTCGAACAACCCGCACCCTTGGCAGGCATCGGCCCTTGCGGACCCCACCATTTGATAATTACATCTCTTTGAGGCGCGCGTGGAACACAACGCGCTGTCGACCCGGGCTTGGTCCTTACCGGAAGGCAAGTTACCCATTACTCGCCGTCCGCAAGTCCGCGCCTACGCTGGCTGGGAATCAGCCTGAGATTTCCGACACCCAGGTGTCTCCTGCGGCAACTAAGGCCGTGAGGGTGCATATACTGCCTTTCTCTCACGTCTCCCTCTTCGCGAGCATTACTGCTTCACAGAAGGAGGTGATGGCTACCCATGCACTCGCGCTCCATACCATACCATGGCTTGAACCAGGGCCGGATGCGAGAGATCGCCACCGCCGATCGCCTCCACGAGGGCATGGCGGTGCTCCGCCCAATCCGGGCAGACCTCCACCGTATGCTTCACCGTATCCTCAGGGTGATCTTCGCAATGGAAACACCCGGGCGTTTCCGCCCGCCTTGTCCGGTGAGGACCTGTGTCAGGCGGAAGGTGAGGACGCCGTGCTGCCTCTCAAGCCACTCCCCAATGAGGGGACTTACCGGCGCAATCCTGGCGTGCCCAGCACTGGGTTGCGACAATCGCATTCTCCACATTGCCATGAGATCCCGCTGGAGCTTTGTCCGCTGTGCCGCGATATCCCGCGGCAGCGGAGTTTCGCCCCGGTGTTTGGCCTCCTCGCGCCACTCCCAAGTACGCGCGAGGACCTTTGCCTCCAGATCCCATGGCGGCAACCCGTTATAAGGATAAGTGCATTTTTAGGATATACTTTGGTGTTTCCAACTTTGATACCATAAGAAACCGCCTCCTCCTCACATAATTTTAGCTCTTTCTTCGGTTACCGTAAATACGAACGTTATTTTAGAAAGCTCGAACTTTGAACATCATCATACGAAAATGTTCTTTCAGGAAATCAAAGAAAAGAATAGAAGCACCTTAAGCCGAAATTCGGAGTTTTCGGTATTCGGATTGAATCTTCATCACGTCTCTAATCTTAAAAGTTTTCGAGATGAGGTTGAATTCGGATAATACAAATAAAGGTTTTGTTTCATATTGAAACCCATTTCTAATTTTAGTTCTTTGGAAGTTTGGTTTTGTTCTAGAATTTTCTGTAGACACTATTAGGTATATAATTATGACTACCTACTAGCAGCAATGAATACGAATGCCCATTTATGGGCATAAATGGGCATGAGCTAACTGGGCAGTTAGCTCTTCCATTTTTTTTCGTTTATATAATAACATATATATTTTTTCTTCTGTACCTAATGTAAATATTTTAGTGTTAAATTGTATATTGTTTTAAAGATTTCTAAATCTAAATACTGATAACAAACTAGTTAATATACCTTTGAGGAATATCCCTTTATTGCCGTGCTAACTTGTCACGAGCTTTCAACTAGTAACCATGCTTTATTTTCTTCTTTTCTTGTTGATGGAACTCTTCCTCTTAGTTTTTTTATACAGTTTGAGACTAGCAGGTTGCTATGTTGATTTCGGCATCAGTGGAATTCTTTAGGACATCCGAGATGCAGGTGAACGGGCACTTACGGCACTCCAGCAAGCGGGACATGGTCTTATCAGAATCACCTCAGTCGCACTGGGTGTTGGACGAGTCAGTCATGCTCCAGTTGGATATATTTTTTCTGCAGCGACCTACTTGAGTATCGATTAAAAGCTTTCTATATACGCCACTTCAGATCACGCCCGGGAGCTAAATGTTTTTGGGGTTAAACTAAGTCAAGAAGTGGTGGACGCTTCTTTCCCACGATTTACAACGACCCCGGGTATGCTTAAAAGTCGTAAGAGCTTCTTACGCTCTACGCAGGCCATCTAGGAAAAACTACCCAATGAGAGAACCATGCTTCAAGATTCCAGTATTTTAGATTGGTCTTTCCATCAGGATTTATTTTCGGGTCAAACTTATGAATTATTTTTTCACTTTTTTTTTTTGGAAATCGTATGCTTAATTATTGCTGCTTTTAATATTTCTTTGGTTCTTCTCGTTATTTTTAAGTGTTCAAGCGATTCCTCGAATTGTACAATTACAACAACTTAACCTCAAAACATTACATAGAAACAGACATATTTCATTTACGTAACTATAAACGGACTGGGTGAACAGTTGGCAAGTCCTAACTTAACCGCGAAACTCCAACACTTGACAATAACTTAATTCTAATAAGTTTGAGATGTTATGTCGGTGTACCCTTCGCACTATCTGAGTAATGAATGCGAAGCGATGGGAAGCTACGAGTATCTATATCTTATTACACCATGTTGTTAACATTTCACAAAACAATTGCACAAATGTTTGCCAACAGCGCTCCTCTGTCAACATCATTCGAGCGCCAAAAGATAATTTTAGCAGTATTGTGATTTATTTTCTCATAGCTATCATACTCACGGTGACATATCAAGCCACCTATATGTATAAGCTGACTTCTCATTGTACGAAAAGCCTATACGTGGACAAGTAAAATTATGCTGAGCTCTAGTATTATTTTCTGTATTTTGAATGCGACAACAAATACAAATCTCACATACACATTACCTATCCCGGAACAACTATCAGTTGGGCATATAAAAGTTTTGTTCCATGTAGAAATAGCAAAGAAGTGTAATGGTGTCTTAAGACTGATAATGTGTCTGGGCTAAAATCCGAAAATACTGTTTACGTGCATAACGTTTCTGAGGAGTCATGTTCCTACTTGTTCCTGCGCTGATAGTGACACTTACATTGGTCGACACGTGTTTGACATTTGCCGACATGTGTTGTACATTAGTGGCATTCGTGGATGCAAACCCAACAAGATGGACGCTTTGGATTTTACAGACACTTGCGCCACAGCCACTCGAAAAACGTATCTATACTACGACGTAGGTTTCAAACGTTGCCACTCGCACGCGACTCGTGATGACCAATGCAAGTGTGATCATGTGCGGCGGGCGTTAGAGTTATTGTGACACATTTGGCACAGCATCTCTAGAGTACTTATATATTTTCGCATTGTTATCGCATTCTAAGCTCCACCAGGACTTTAGCTAGTAACAAGATATGTATCTCTTAGGAGTTTCGTGTTGAGAATGTTGTACCTACAACTAATTTCTATTTAAAGTGTAGACGAAGCTAGATATTCTGTTAACACTTAGTTAGAAACTTGAAGAATCAACAAGGTAAGTTTAGTAATAAATGTTGAATTTTCTACGAAGCGAAATTATTAGTCTCGAGTCTAGATTTGTGGTCGGTCGATGGCAATAAACTTGTCCTCTATTACATCGGACTGTTTACTCCTGTCCTGTTAACCACATTAGCAGTAAAACCAGGGCAAAAGACGTAGCCCGAAAAATTTACAAACTTAAGAGGAAATAGGAAGTGGTTAGCTCCTAGAACAGTTTGTTGGCCTATAGGGACGAAGAGTTCTGGAGTTCCGACCGCGTACCGGAAAGAGCAGCATGGGTAATTGGGTAGGCCCCTTACAAGATGGCCCTTTAACATGGCAAAGGTCACGGAAATTCACTAGATTCAAGAATCATAGGATTCGTCGTTAATCGCAGGAGGTCTACTTCTAGAAATGGATGTCAGTGAAATGAACGATCGAAATAATTATGGTTTGTTACCTAGTTTTTAAGCCCAACCTAGTACTGCACAGGTCGATGGAAGGCTAAGCTACGCTTGTCGCAGTCTTCCAGATCGGTGGCGGTGGCGGCTTTCCAGATCTTTGATAGTCGTTACGGGTAGTCGGAAGCCAAAGTCTGACAACCAGTCTTCCTAGACCAAGGGGTATCATGTTACCCGGTAACTAGGTTATACAGGGTGTAACAAAAATCCTATTGCTATCCTTAGCACTAAAGACAAGAACAGCTGGTATAGACTCACTGTACATAGTTTCAGCTCAAAACAAAATACTCTAAGAATTGATACCAAATTTTCGGTTTCAAATATTTCTTAAATTCAAATCATAACAAACGTATTTCCTGCACTACGTAGGTCAATAAATTTCCACGTTACTTGCCAATATCACGATAAATCTATCGAAAAAAGTTCGGTTTCTGGTATCAATGTATTAAAAATTCTCATAACTTCCGAACATGTAGAGATAGGATTAACAAACCCTTCCAATATCGTTTGATATCATCCAAAGAAGCCGTGCCCTTGGTATGTACGAGTATATACCCTTTCCGTTACACGTTGTAGAGGTCAGATAGGCAGTCACTCTATGTGAAATTGTGGTATATAGTTGCATCCGGTTAGACTGGACGCCGACCCCAATATAATTGGGAAAAGGCTAGGCAGATAGATCTACCTAATTCTCAACCAAGACACTCTTCAGTATCCATCTTTATAACACCAATGTAGATTTTCCCCATAGAAAGCTGGTGTCATTACGTCTTCTTTACAAAAACACTCGATACTGTCTGAAAGGGTTGCAGCAACGGGTAGTGGGGGAAAGACGTCATTAGTGACACCAATACAGCTCTCCAATTAACCTGTCTGTCATCATTGGGAAAGATTTTAGGGTTCCCTAGTGAACTGTGAAAACTAACTTATAGTTTCTTAATGTCTTTCCCTTTTTTAGATAATTGGACGGTAGAAAAATTCAGTCTGCCTTTTTTAATCCTTTCAACTCTACGCATCTAACAACGGAATAAATGTATCTATGATAAATAATTTTATTTACTAAGTTGATTTGTACAAACACTTTAACACGTTTTTTTTTTTTTTTTTCTGGGTGGGATATCATCAAATAACTTCTCCCGCTCTGGGTGGAGCGGGTGGGCGTGTCAGACTTTTACTGACTAAAACCCACCCGTGTTCCCTCAGTTGCCTGTGTGCCAGGGGCGGCGGTATCTCTTTCGAACAACCCGCACCCCCGGCAGGCATCGGCCCTTGCGGGCCCCTCTGTTGCTGCTGACATCTCTTTGAGGCGCGCGTGGAACACAACGCGCCGTCGACCCGGACTTGGTCCTTACCGGACAGCGAGCTACCCATTACTCGCCGTCCGCAAGCCCGTGCCTACGGTGGCCGGGAATCAGCCTGGGATTCCCGACGCCCAGGGCGTCTCCTGCGAAGGCCACGGCTGTGATGATAATTCTTGGACTTGAAACCAGTGAAAATATCAAATAGGCAACTATTCGTACATATGAGTTTTCTTCCATCAATCAAAAAAATGTCTGAAAAATTGTGTTTACCTGTAGACTCAGATAATATGACTTTTGTCTGAATTTTGTGGTGTACTTACACTATTTCATCATCATTTCAGCCGAAAGCCGTCCACTGCTGGACATAGGCCTCCCCTAAAAGGGGGGGGGGGGTTTGCTATAATCGCCACGCTTGGCAGGCGTGTTGGCGATCGCAGTATGGTGGTAAAATGCATAGAGAACGCCGCTGCCCATTCTCTAGTAAGTCCCTTAGTTGCCTTCTACGACACCCACGGGAAGTCACTGGATGGTGCTATTCTTTTACGTCCGGCACCACACGGAACCTACACTATTTATGACTAAAGGCTTAATTTAAACGGAACCCTCCTTTATCTGAAGTCCTACACAGGTTTGACAGATTTTTCCATCAAAGTCTATTCAATGTGTTTGCTTAGTTTTTTGATGTTTTGAGATTGTGACTTGGAATTGATAATGATTGATTTTGAAATAATTGAAGTGACGACTAAGAAAATAATTAAAGAGATGAAGATTAATCTTGAAATAATTGGAGTGGTGATTAAGTAAGGCAAAGTTTTTATCAAATCAGGGAATTAATTTGTAATTTTCCTTTGGTTCCACCAACGGAAAATTACAAATTAATTCCATCCACACTTAATATTATAAACGTGAAAGTATTTTTGACTGCCTGATTGTCTGTCTGTCTATCTGCTAACTTGTAACGCTTTAACGACCGACCGGATTTGGATGTTTGGGGTACAGATGGACTATGACCAGCACCAATTGCGTTATAGAGGTATGAGGAACAGGGTGTACAGTTCACTCATACTCACTACACTATTGAAAAGGGAGGATCCTCCGACCAGACGGGCGTTGTGTCTGGTGGGCAACTGCCCGACGATTGATGTAGGGATGTTGTATATATGCAGGTTGCGCGGTAAACTCTGCTTGCGTGATGTAGCTGCGGTGTGACGTCAAGTCTTGAGTAGTTCGCACATGGCATTGTAGATGGCGCCACTTTTACTTTTTGTGTTTTTCCACATTTGTTGATTTGAAGTTTCGTATGTGGGGCATTGTAGATGGCCACCACAGCGTAATACACTGTAAATGACAATCTGAATTATTTTCAGGATATTACTAAACCATTGCTTTATATCTTCGAAAAATGTGCCTGCGCAACAACGGTAATAACACAATGAATGTTGTTAAACTATCAAAATGAAAGCCGTTCCTATTATTTATTATTTATTTATTTATTTATCAAAACAAGTTTATAAAATAAAATCTTAACTTAAGAACTATGCCCCACAAAACTGTTTTGCGCGGTTTGTCTGTGGGAACAGAACAAATAATACCTACTACACATTAGGTTTATTAGTGCGGACACTTAACTTTCACTTATACATAATGGAACAAACAATAATATCTTAAATGTATCTATTGAAATAATAAAAATACTACTCAATCACCCATCTGTCTCCCCCAACAATCTGCAAACCACTTTCCTAAGATCATCGTTTACAAATTCCTGAAAAAGAACTGCTTAAGTAATTTGGCAAATTTACCTTCTATTTCCTGACTTCTTATATCAGTAGACAATTGGTTGAGTAGATATGGTACTCTTTTATCAAGCGTTCGGTCGTCGAAATAATTCCTTATTCTAGGTACATCAAATTTACCTGCCGATACTATTCTAGTTGCGTGGTTATGGGTAACTAGCGAGTGACGCTCCCAGCTGCCATGACTGTTAACTAGAAGTAGGTATTTATGTTTTAAGCTGATAGGAAGAATTTTGCAAATTTTAAATAGCGTATAATAATCATCTTTACATTTGTTTTTCGTTTTCTTACTTACTAATAGTTTAAAAAATCTAATTTGTTGTACTTCTAATTTTTCTAAGTTACTTTTGAATGTGAGTATAGCAGTCGAGGGCGTAACTTCATATTGGTTCAACTAATTGTAGATAAAGGCACATAAGGGTATTACATGGTACTTTAAAGCTTAGATGGTAGAATTTACCGAGCAATAATCTAATTTAATATTTATTGTTAGTGTGTAACGTAATTACCTCGCTGGGTTAGGACAAAGGATGATTTTTTATCACGATAGTACATTTTCGTGGGATAGCAATTAACTGACTTCCAAAAGGAGGAGGTTTTCAATTCGTCGGAAGTCGGAACCTTTTTTTTATGTATGTTCCCACATTATTCGAAGATGGCTAGACCGATTTGGATTTTTTTTTTGTTTGAAAGGGTATACTTCCCAGGTGATCCCATGATCATCAAGTCAGAATCTGATGATGAGATCCTGGAGAAATAGAGACAACTCTTCAAATTTATAGGCACACTTGAAGCGATTTGGGTAGTTTTTGGAAGAGTACATTCTCGGAGTGGTCCCATTTCAATTTGGCGCAGATCTGATGAAGAACTTCGGAGATAGGCAACGGAACTCCTCAATAAATGGACTGGAATTGCTGAAATCTCATGTCTGTCTATTGTTTACTCCAGTTCATAGCATAACATCACGCCGGGACGCTGTGAAGGGGTAAGCACACGTGACCTACTAAGAAGTAAATAATAAAAAATGTTTTCACTTTGTAGTGTTTTTTTGGAAGTCGGTTGTTATTTTTTTGAAAAAAGTTTTAGTAATTGCCTATTTAATTGTCCGAATATTGTTACAGAGATGTTTGATAATTTTAAACCTTGACGCGGGCAAGGCCACGGACAAAACCTCATCATCATCATCATCATTTCAGCCGAAAGACGTTCACTGCTGGACATAGGCCTCCCCCAATCTCCGCCACTCCGACTGGTTCTGTGCTCCTCGTATCCAGCGGACTCCTGCGGCCCTCACAAGGTCATCGGTCCACCTTGAGGAAGCCTTCCAATATTACAGGGTAAAACCGGGTAAAACCTAGTAGGTAAAATATATTTAAAATGACGTTAACATAATGAGTATCAGACACTCCTTTTTCAAAACTTAGTGAACTGTTACACTTTAAGCTCTCAACCATATTGCAACCAAGCAGCCATATTGAAATCACTTTATTGAATACTGACCTCAAATAGTTTACCAGGAAACTACGTATGAAGCAGACCATTACAAAAGCGGGTTTAATTACGGCCGGCCCGCGATTGACGTGTTCACACTTTCAACTACACTGAATTTGCTTACACTAGCCGACGCCCCGACGGCTCACTTCAATAGAGTCATGGAACGGAAGGTAACATGAATTCATTCATGTATAACCTGGTTTTAGCGGGCCTATTGTAATTATGGTAACCATAATTTGCCCTAGAGAAAATGGTTAACTTACAAGTTTCGATGCTTTTGAATGCGTTATAGAGTTTTAACTAGACTCGCACGCAAAAGTTTGGAATCACCTACTTGTTACTTGTTCCAAGCGTCCGTATTTCCATCACAAATGTGATTTTTGACAGTCGTATGAAATGTCTATAACCGAAAATTTATGTTGTGTGTCAATTTTAATTAATTTCCCAGACTGTACAATTTTTCAGGAACCAACACAAAAGAACTTTGCACAGACACTCTCCATACAAAGTATAGGAACATAGTCACTTGCACAGGCCAGGGATCTTCGTGACCTATTTCCCGGCATTAATTGTCATCTACAGCCCGGATGTATCACGCTGTGGCCAGAAATAATTATGTGTGGAATTCAACCAGACACAATAATGTACACGTGTAGGGGTGAATGGATGCGGCAGTTTAGTGATGAAGTCGGGTAGCATGACCTTATATTAATTCAATTAAGCATTAGCAACTTGCCCCTGTTTTGCAAGGTTTCTACGACGTGACAAAACATCGAAATTTCTTTATTAAATGTGAGATCAATATTAACGAATTACACACATAAACCTTCCGGATGAAATGCTCTAAATGCTGGTGAGAACTGCAGCAAAATCCGTTGCGTTATTTAGAAGAACAACGCGGGCAAAAAGGCAGACACGAAAAGCGACTTTAATCCTACTATAATCATAAAAAGGTGAAAAGCTTATATTTTTGGGTGTCTGGGTATTTGTTACTCAATCATGCTGAAATGGCTGAACGGAATTAGATTAAATTTACAGATAGGTTATGAACACATAGGATACTTTTTATACCGGTAGTACGTTCCCGATAATTTTCGATATCCACGCGGGCGAAGCCGTAAAAGCTCGTAATTGATATAAGTCTGAAATCGCCAATCCATCGTGAGCAAGCCTAGTAATCATGGCTAGTGCCTTCACTATATGTGAAGAGACCTTTGCAGTGGAACAGTAATATACTGGTATTAATATTCTCAAAATTAGAACGTTTGCGATTGCAAGAGATTTTTTCTAAAAGCGAAACTTATATGGCATACTTTTGTCGGTCAGATAAAAGTATGGCACAATTCTCAAAAACTAATATTGGTTAGTCAAATTGTATTTTTTCATTAATTAGTTTTTACCTGCAAATAGTGTCAGAGCTGTTATTTACGAGCAGCTCTTGAATGGTGAGCCGGGTTCTTCTTAATAGAATGCTTCCGTACAACAACTATTAATTTATTCTCGTTACTGCTTAGGTACTTAGATAGGTAGATATTAGACGTGGTCTCACTTCGGTGATCGTTTGTACCGGTAAGTCGGGCGCGAGCCGCGCGCAGCAAGCGCTCTTCTCCCGCACGCCCCTCTTGTCCCCGCGGATCGGTCTTAGTCTTTCCGTAGGTATCTGGTCTAGTTACTTATTTTCTAGAATTTTTTTAATAATTATATCAGAATTAATTTAAACGTGTTTTCATTTGTCATATTCCTTTCTACGCAACATAAAATTGCTGGTTACAGGAATCGATGTCTTCATACGAAACTATACAAAACACTAGAAATACGGACAAGCTACGTGCTCCTTTTCACCGGCTTCATAAGGTTCATAATTCATTTGTTGGGCTTGGTATAACCTTTTATAACAAGCTTCCCTCTGCTTTGCTAGATTTGCCTCTTGATGCGTTTCAAGCTCAAATAAAATCCAACCTGTGTTTAAAGGCTTACTATTCCATCAAAGACTATTTAAATGACAAGAATAGTTGGTCGTTGTGATTAACTCAAGACAATGTATAAGTTCTTTTTCCAGAATTAGCGTACCTAGAGACGGGTTATATGGGTTCATATAATTATTTTAAATTATAATCATTTTTTTCATTAGTTATTGACATGATCTATTCATAACAATATTTTTTATGATGAGTTGTATGGCATTATGGTTAGCTAGCGACCTCGACAATTGATCATTCTATTCTTGCCTGAGCAACCGGCAGCAAGTTCGTCATGCTCCCGTATATGTCACTGCTTGCGGTAGCGTTGGGATCGGGTTACCTCTTTCCCTCAAATATGGCGAGGGGGGTAATGGCTGATCTTTGCATTATGCTCGTGAACGGGTGCTGCTTGTGGTGACTGGTTGTCTTGCTAACCATGATTTTGTTATTGTTGCTAATAATTACCTACCTGTTTATTTATTTTACGTCGATTACGTCGAAGCTAGCACCGCTTATCATTTGTAAAAATAATCCAGCATTGCATATGTAAGCAAGCTATCACGCCATTTATACCAGGAGGCTTTTATTTTGGTAGTATGCTTTGTTTACTTTTTTTTGTGCTTGAGTTAAGTTTTCATTTTATTTGTTGGTATATTGGCAGAGCTAGCTGTCATATGACAATTTTTTAAGTGTCAAATGTAAGTCTCAATCTAACTAAACAGACAGCTGTGCTGCTGGGGAGTTTGTTGCGCCACTTCTCCTTCACAGCTAAAGCACTAGGAAGTGGTGAAAGGCGGGCGTTTTGGGGGACTGTCTTATGTCACATAATTTTCGTCACATGTGCTGCTACGACAAATTAACCAAATTATTTGTTTTTAGGCTCAGACCTAGTTTGTGTCGTGAATACTCCCAAAACTCACTAGCTAACTCATGTCAAATTCCAATGTTGTAAGTAGAATGCCGCTTCCACACACACTGGCTCCATGTAACGAAAATGTCTGCATGTGACATCACAAATTGTCCCCTATTCAGTTTCGAGATTACAGGCGAGGACGCATGCCGAACTAATTTTCAGCAAAATTTTCATCCACACGATGCGTGTTGTGTGAGGTTATTTGATGGGAGTTGATTTTCAGGATAAGCTAAGTGGTTTCTCGTATCGGTACCTATTCAATATAAGGTATTCCGTGTCTTGATAGTCTGTAGTGGTAGGTAGAGAAGAATGCAATCCAGCTGTAGGTACAATAACAGCATACAAGGAACATAATTACTAACCTAAAGAGATTGGCATCCAGTTTTAGGAATCATCACTTGAAAGAGGCTTTTTCTTTTTTTGGGTGGGAAATCATCAAATAAGTTCTCCCGCTCTGGGTGGAGCAGGAGGGCGTGTCAGACTTTTACTGACTAAAACCCACCCGTGTTCCCTCAGTTGCCTCTGTGCCAGGGGCCGCGGTATCTCTTTCGAACAACCCGCACCCCTGGCAGACCCGCACCCCTGGCAGACTGGAAAGAGGCTAGCATAAGTACAATGAGCCTATAATGTTCCCATTGCTGAGACACAGGCCTCCTCTTTTCGAGAGGGAGTCTACGCGTGCCTAGTGTGGGTTGTTACTTGTTAGACGTCACATGTCTTCGATTTTTGAGTTCGGGACGTGCCAATTTCCACGCGATGTTTTCCTTCGCCGTTTTGAGAGCAGAGTGTCTCAACACTGAGAAAAATGTCATTTTGGCATAATCTTAAAATATCGTGACGTTGGTTTAAAATAGATGCGTTGTCTTATAATATGTTGATAATAAGTAAATATTACGCTAGAACTGAAATGTGTTAAGATGGAATCGAATTTTTTGGGTAAATAATGCAATATTATGATACTTGTCATCGTAAAAATTTGTAATTATGAAATAACATTGTCTTCTTCAAATAATAACACAATGTAATAGAAAATGGTCCACTGTCCCATAAATTAGTATGATAATTATAAATAAGATTCTAATTAAAAAACACAATGACAGTCACCGTAATATAAATAGATTTCATAGTTTAATATGAAGAAGTATCTCTAAAAATACGATGACCTCCCCCTAATGTACTATATTAAATTATAATACTTTAAACTTATATTTTTAAAGTAAGCATCATTTTTTAATATTACAGTCATATTATTTTATGTGAATCCTATGATAATACGATTAAATAATCTCATATTTTTAGAGTAAGCATCAAAGTTCAATAATATAGTCATATTATTTTATGTGTATCCTACTAAATTATTATTACAGAGACCCATTTATGAGTAGCATTTGAATGATGTCCTACAAATTTAAGGTGACGGCATTATATAATGAGGTCTCCCTCTCTCACTTCATTCCGCCGCCGCGCCATTTCGGTCGGCCATTTGTATTTCACCGCTACAGCCGGCAAGTCACGACTCACGACTCGTTTAATTAATAGCAATAACAATTCCATTAGTGCCAGTGAACGTTTTTGATCAGTGCAAAAATGGATATGGCTACGCGTGATCTTTTGAAGAAGTGGAATTTGGAACGCTACATCGATCGTTTTGAAAGTAAGTTGACAAACCTACCTAGTAAGTTGCTAGCATGAGCTCACACATTACATTCACACATTCTAATTTCTAGCAAGAATAGGGTCAGAGTGTCGTCTTAGAGGCACTATGAAAATATACTTAAAAAAATTTCGCGACCAATTTCAAGGTCACAGTTCTAACATAACCTTACCTATGGATCCCTTCGACATCGTTTTTACGACAAACGGTTGGTCGGAGACAAAAAACACCCAGACACTTTTAGCCTTTCTAGGTATTACATACTATAGAATCGAGAAAATAAACGATTTGCGAAAATAACACTTTTTTGGCCGCTGTACACTCCAACCAAGAATAGTCTTGTCGTATGGTACCTACCCACCTACCTAGATATACGTTCATATTTATATTATACACTAGATTCGATGTGCAACTGCAACCCAAAAAAAAACAAATAGGTAGAGTGCGTCTAAACTAAAATGACGCGCCCCACTACCGCATTTACCGTAGTGTACGTATACAAATTTAAGTAGTGGGGCGCGTCATTTCAGCTTAGACGAGCTCTACCAACCTACATTTTATAAAGTCGATGCGACGTAGTGCATTTCACAGCTGCAATCAGGGCGCTGTTAAATTTACCTTTTTTTTCAGCTGAAAGAATTGATATCGCAACAATGCAGATGCTTAGTAAACAAGACATACATAGTATGTTCCCTCAAATAGGGGACAGACTCCGGTTTGAAGCAGCTCTGGCCATGTTTAAAGCGACCAACCAAAAGATATGGTTTGTTTTCATGTTAAATTGTATTTCAAAAAAGTAAATTTTGTTTTAAACTTTTTGCTTACACATGCCCTGCGTCGCTTAAATGCACATTCTCCTACTTGCATGTAGGTAGGTAGGTACCTACTTATTAACTTTTATTATTTTAAAGTCTTCTTAAGATACCTAACAATTTAACCGGTGCAGTATTTATTTAAAAAGTGGAATAAAATCATAACTTTTCATCAGTCTTGTTAGTTTACCAACTAAGTACATTATTATTACCTTTTTAAATTTCTTGTTAAATTTCAGGATAACTCCTACAATTCATCACTCTTTGAAGAGGTCCTGAGGAATGACTTGTTAACTAGTCTACCTTGTAACTTAGAGCCTCTGCCACCGTGTGAAGGACTGCAAAGCTCAATCCTCAACCAAGACTGCGAAGCAGGACTTAACCAGGAAAATTTGGTAAGTTCTGCAAAATTGTAGAAAAGTACTCGTACTTACTGTTTTTTGGTTCAAGAGCAATATGTATTAATTTGTAATTACATCCATACTAATATTATAAATGCGAAAGTAAGTTTGTCTGTCTATCTGTCGGCTGGGGCAGGACCTTTTCACATTTTCATACCTAAGACACTGAACCGATGCAAAATTTGGTATAGACATTCTTTGAGACCAGGATCAGTCCTGATCTTGATCGATTAGTTTTTATCAGGGCCGGATCAAGGGACGAGGGCAGGACCGTTCACACCTGCAATGCTGAACCGATTACTAGTAAAAAAATATAACACTTCCCTTGAGTTATCTCCGGCTAGGGCTAGCTATAGCCTGTTAGTTAACGGTCGCACTCGGACACATTTAGTGATTATTTCAACGATTATTGAGGTTAATTGACCGTACATACTCATATTATCACACCTTTTTGTTACATGTACTATTATAACATTGTCTCAAAGTAAATATTATTTTAGGATGGTGACATACTGGTGATACCACTGGACTCGTCGTCGTCAGTGGGTGAAGCAGTTAGACAAGAGTCCACCGGGAGCAATTTAGTAAGTTATTGCCTATTATCCTGTACTTTTGATAAGGAATTTAAATTGACATTCAATATTGTTAACCCCCGGCGTAAACAGATAAGTTTAACGTCTGTACCTGTCCTGTCCTGTATGTGTGTACGGACGGCCGTTTAGGAGCTATACTATATGTCACAAAGATCAGTAATATATTTGGAGTTGGTGACAGCTATAACTAACAACTAAATGCATGATGCCTAGACTGGCACCGACTCCAACTGATCATTATACTGAATGGAAGGTAGGTATTGAACCTGTATTTTCAACATTTTAGTGACATTTTTTTTTAACTTTTACCTTGCATATTTAGTTTGTAATGCCATACTTATACTATTTGTGTTTCAGGTGAATACCATACTGAATTCATCAGTCGAGGGAAAACAAATAATAGCAATTGGGCAGAAAACGGGCACCTTACCCTCAAACGTGCGTGGGCGTTTATGCAAGCTGCTTATGGAGAAGCTCATTACGGCCGAAAACCCGGTACTTCTGACAGATTCGCAGCTGCTTGCTCTATCCTACGACATTGGCAGATTATTTAAAGAGGAGTCACCACCCCTATACTACGCGCCGTACCTGCCGGCTGATGCTTACCAGGCTAAGCGCAATATCTCTGGCTGGTTAGTCACCGCCAGAAGGGCTCGACGGCAGCATTTAGTTTCGTTGGGCCTTATTGAAAAGCCCAAGTCACGTTCTCGCTCCAAGTCCAGTCCTAGGCTAGACACCCCTCCACTCGCTGGAATCGACCTGACCGGACTTAAAGAAGGTAACTCCTTTTCAAGAAATTTTATGTTTTCAGATTGAATTAAATTATCAAGAACAAAATTATTGAGAAAAATATCTGAATTAGTATAAATTTTCGTTACAAATTACAAAATATCTGAATCTAAGAACCGTTATTGTCATTGTACTAATTATTAATCGTTTTAATTTTTGTGTGCAGGTGAAGTGGAGGACGTAGCGTCAGCATTAGAGCAGCTGTCAAGTCCTTCAGCTGGTCCGTGGCAGGAGGTCAGTGCCCTGTGGCGGGAGACGGTGCGAGCTCGCCTCCGGTACTTGTACTACGAGGAAGGGACATTACAGGAGTACTTCAATAAGTATCCTATCCTGAAGTCAAGTGATGGATGGCGACTCCTGACTCATGACTACGAAGCACTGTTCCCTGATAAATCCGGGGGCCTCGACGCCTTGGATGCTTCATCGGAAAACATACTAAAAGCTGCTCAGCAGAAGCTTAACACCACAAAGGACTCGTTTCTTCGTCGAAAAATAGCTGATACATTGGCAATTTGTGACGGTAAGGAAATGATTCTGTTATATAGTTCTAGGTGCTCGACCTCCCTGGGTCGGTGAACCCGTTATAAAATATATAGACAAAAAAGAATTTAAAAATTATCTAACATGGTGCAGTCGTTCAGAAGTAACGGGCGGGCGGACACACATTTCGGCAATTCATTTTTACTTATATAGATAGATTTTATTTTGTTCTGATACTTTTCCCTATTTGCTCAGTTAATGATGATGTGTTGTGTCAAATATACTATTATTATTTTCTTTCCAGATGAACAACCGGAGACAAAATTAATAGCAGCGATATTGCTACTCGGCTGTCTCTTTAATATTCCTCCTGCCCGTCGATCTAGAAAAGACTGGCAAGCTTCACGAGCGGAGATATTGGATGGATTTGTGACCATCGTGGATGATGACGCAGACGTGCAAGTGGTAATTGAGGAGCGTCGCCAAAAGCTTCAAAACCTAGGTATTAGCCTCCAACCATTTATAATTTGGGGCCGCCAGTCAGGTGTCTCCTTCACAGTATGTGACAATACGTTTTACAAGTTCACAACACTAACTGAGGCTGTTGATGTGACTTTTAAAATATTTCATGCTACTGCCGCCGAAGGAGGCGAAGGAATCAAATTTTAGAATTACTTAAATGAAGTCCAATGTAACTTCGCACACTTATCCGCACCGAATCGTACGACCTTATTCGTCCGATTCGGTAAGTGTGCGAGGTTCCATAGGATTTCATACAAGTAATTCTAAAATTCGATTCTTTCGCCTCCTTCGGCTCTGAAAAGTGTGCGTTCACCTTTAGTAATAGATTTTAAAGTAAAGTATTTGTATGAGGGATAGATTAGTCTCATCGGAGTGTTTATAGTAGCACTTTACTTGAAAATAGATATTTACTATAATAATATAACCAATTTATTGTATGCAGCTTTAAGGTGAAAGCGTCAGGGTAGCCCGCGAAATTCAAATTTTCTTACGTTTTTTGCAATTTGCAGGCCAGTGCTAGGTTTTGATTGAAATGTTAGACGCGGGTGTAAGACGTATGTAGTACAACTTATGTACTTACACCCGCGTGCAACATTTAATTAACATACAACCTAGCACTGGCCTGCAAATTGCAAAAAACGGCTACCCTGAAGCAATCACCTTAAGGGCAAAAATGTTTTAGTTATAGGTACATTAATGTAAAGTTTGTTATTTTTTGTAAATTAAATTTCTACTCGTCTCAACCTTTATTTTAATTTGTAAAAACTAGAATTATTGAACATAATGTATATAATGATTCTTTATAATGACCGACAAATAGATACTGTAATCATTAAGGCGAGGATGTTTCTAAACAAAACAGTCTTCTTTTATACTGAATATAAATGTTTAGAGTATATAATAATTATTCATTCATACTATGGAAATAAAAATACCATTCAATTTTCTGTTTAATTTATACATACATCCCTTTTCACCTTCTTACCATTCTTGCCAAGGTACTTTTTTCTATTTTTTTTACTTACTCTCCATTTTTTTAAGGTTCAAGTTTAGGGTTCTTCAGTTTTTTTTAATGTTGAGCTCACACCTAATAATATTTAAAAGGAAAGAACCAATATTGGATACTTAAAAATAAGGGGATCATATAAGTCCAGTGGCGCCCTCAATTATAGGAGGATTGTGATTTCTAATAATCCAAACAATTTCTGTGTAATCCACCAGTATTTAGTTGTAGTCCTACTGATGGAGAATGAGTAGAACTACAACTAATCACTGGTGTATTATAGAGATATTAATTGGTTTATTAAAAAACACAATCCTCCTATTGAGGGCGACCTCCGTAAGATAATAGGCTATAACCAGAGATATGAGGAAATAGTAGGAAAAGTAAGAGGACCTAACCTAAAATACGAGGAGGTTACCGAAAAATAGTAGGAAAAATAATAGGATATAACTGGATATATGAGGAAGGCACCGAAAAATAGTAGGAAAAATTGTATGACATAACTGAATATGTGAGGAAGTCACCGAAAAATAGTAGGAAAAATAATAGGATATAACTGGATATATGAGGAAGGCACCGAAAAATAGTAGGAAAAATTGTATGATATAACTGAATATGTGAGGAAGTCACCGAAAAATAGTAGGAAAAATAATAGGATATAACTGGATATATAAGGAAGGCACCGAAAAATAGTTGGAAAAATTGTATGACATAACTGAATATGTGAGGAAGTCACCGAAAAATTGTAGGAAAACTAATAGGATATAACTGGATATATGAGGAAGGCATCGAAAAATAGTAGGTAACTAAAACTAAATCCATGGTGACACATCATCTTAAATACTGTTATCATCAACATCAGTATTATCATCGTTCTTTTTGGTGAATCACTATGCTCCGTCCTTTGAGTGAATTCATCATACTTTAAGCTGAATTCACCTCTTTTATGATTGTCAGTTTTCTCAGTGAAAAGGCCACTTTGGCAGAATCATAATATGATCATATTTAAAATCGTAAAATGGTCACAAACTGACAAATATTATCTGCGTTGACAGCACGCAATTCATCTATTTGACAGTTTTGTACAGAAATTCGTAAAATGGTCACCAAATTATGAATTGCTTTATTAAAGTTAAATGTCAAGCAGCAGAAACAGGGGAATTCAGGAAATGCATCACTGTTAGAGGAATTGCTTAATGTGGCCTTTTTAGATCCGATGTGGCGATGAAAGTATTTACATTAAGTAAATTGCCTGTTTTGCGATTCGAATCCACGACCGCTGGGCCACCACTGCTAAGAGGCTTATAAATCTGTATTGAGAATAACGCTGAGGAGAAAATAAAGAAACAATGAAAAAAATTACGAAAATAGATTGGTCACTGCATGATAACCAGCACGCTAAATACGTTATACAGTTTCGATCACAATCTGAAGTATTTTGAAGGAATTTCCTGATTTAATTACTTTAGCGTAAGCCCGTGGCGCGTCTAATTAGCAGACAGAATAGAAATTCTCTATTGTTATCGGAACACACGATGTGCACTTCACATGCGAAAATTCGTTTGCTCGGCGCAATATACACCGTGACATTTTAGTCGTCTTACAACGGCAGCCCACTTCATGTATCCAATGACTACTAATCATTTATTAAAAAAAAGATATTTTTGAACATAATGCATAATTTTAAAAAAGAAAATATAATTGACTAAGACACATGACGTAGTTTGAAACACCCTGTTATGGAGATGGAATTAATGTTGGAATGTGATGGTAGGTAGGTAGATATCTTCTACCGTTTGATACGTAAACATTATTTAACAGGGAGGGTGTTTCATAATTCTAAAGCATTATTTATTTTTCTTTGTACCTATTATCATAATTAATTGTAACAATGTTTTAATCGTGCATAGAGGTATTTTATGAGGGATATATTGAGTAGACCACCTTTGTAAGACGACTAAAATGTCACGGTGTATATTCCTGAATTGTTAAAATGGATTGCATTGGCATTGCGAGTGTGTTATACAAATTATTGCCCTGAAGGCTTTTTCATCACATTCTTCATTACAAAAAATGTGGCTTTCGCTTACGTAGGTAATTCGGATTTTTTAAACGTTAATTAAATTTGTAAAACCATGTTTCCCAGAAATACTTGTAAAACATTTTAAAACACAATTTATTACCAATTGCCAATACATTCCTATATTTTCGTACCGAAAGTCCGAAACATGGTAACTTCTCGCCACGAACCGTTTTCAAGTAGCCGACTATAAAACTCAATACGTCAAACTGCATGTACCGGTATTAGATAAGGACTGGCCGCTATTTGCTGTGACTGTAACGCTTCGGCGGCCATTTTGAAGTTCAGTTTTGTATTTCGAATAAAATAAAATCGGTAAGGTTTAAAATTCTATAAACGTTAGATCCTAACGCTTTCGTATCTTTGACAATGGCGCCGATTCCCTTGTTAAGTAAAATAAGAGAATGAACATATACAGTTAATAGATAGCTTAAGAAAAGCACGGTGACCGTTAAGAACTACGTTAGAGACGTCAAAATATTTTATGCCATATGTAACGTATGGTACGAACTTCACCATGTTGTTAATCGAAATGTATAGACGTATTCATTAAATAACTTAACTAAAATTAACGGATCTAATTGATCTTCATATCTTTTGTATTAGAGGGAAAAACACAACAATAAAACTATTTTGTCCTCAACAAAATCGGCTGTACGTAAACCGTTATCAAATAATGCACCGTTCCCGTCAAAACGAAGTTACAGAAATAATTATAGAATATTCCTGTATGCTTTTCGTGATATAGTATTTTAATCGAATTAAATGAAGTAAGAGGGTTGTATTGCTGATTTAGATGAAATTACATTTATTTATAGCCGTATTTTATTCAACACACAACCCCGCAATGACCTGCAAAATTTGAAAAAAAACAAAAGAAAATTTGAATTTCCCCGGCTACCCCGAGGAGTTCTCACCTTAACCACACTAAATACCCATTAGTAATAGAACCTAAATAGACTAAATCATCATCAGCATCTTCGAAACCTCCTTAAGTCCCCTCCCCACTCCACTGACTTCTAATCCTACTCCTTCATTGTGCACGCGGTGCGGTAGTGGAATGCACTTCCGCCCGACATTAGGGACTATCATACTGTTGCAGTTTTTAAAAGAAGAGTGAAAGAACACTATCTGTCCATATCGTCATAGTTGTGTAAGTATATATTATTTTATTTACATTAATTTATTAATATTTTAGTATTATTTATTTTAGAAATATGTATGTTTGTAATTATGTATGTAAGTATATTCCCATATTAGTTGTTTAATTTGTTTAGTGTATTATTGTTTTTGATTACTAATGTAGTTTATTTTCTCTTTTACCCTTTCACACGCTGTCTACATCTCTTTATCTTCTCTCCTATCGCAGGTATGCTTGAAGAGATTTCTTTAGAAATAAGCATCACCTCTGTACCTATTTTTTTGTTCTAATCTTCTTGTCTGTTGATATATGTGTGTACATAAATGGTAAAAAAAAACTAAAATTAGTATCTACAACAAACAAAAAACAGACACTACTGTAACAACTATATTCTCACTAAACACATATTTTTGAAAACTCCGCCATCGCAGCGGCCATTTTCCCGCGGCAACCATTTTGTAGTCGGTTATAAAACACAATACGTCATACCGGCGCGTCGGACGCCAGATAAGAGAGGAACACTATTTTCCTGTGACGTTTCAGTGAATAACTTGAGCTAAACTGGCTAGTGGTTGTTTGTTTGACGATTATAGGTAGTTTGGTTGAAATATAGGTTTATCTTTACTGTGAACCAATATTTACTAAAAACGGAATTAAATGATAAATACATAGGACTTAAAATTAACTGGCGGAAGGGTGTACTATAAGTAGGTACACTGCATGCTTCATTCAGGAATACAGGCGTGATGTTGCGATATACAGAAAAGAAAAGAAAAAGTATTTATTGTGACTCGCACAGGAAGATCACATACTAAACTAAACACACAATCGTACAAAAATAATAAAAAACAAACTTCTTGGATAAAAAAAAAAAAAAATTGTATGTTTTTGAATTTGAATTTATGTTAAGAATATATAAACCAGTTTATATTTTCTTAACGTAAATTAGGCTCTGTCCTATCTTTTTATCTATTACAATGCATCTGTCTTTTTAAAAATTGCTAAAATGCAATTTTCGTAATTTTCACTTATTTTTATTATAATAATCTTGTTGTTCTAAAAAATCCTAGTATCTAATTAGTTTATTTCATCACTATAAATTACTTACCCGTCATACCTCGGGGCTGGACTATGTATCGCGTTCAGTTCTGCCGGTTGGACGGCTAAATAATAGAGTTTCGTATTTTCGTAGTACAAAATCACGTTTTTTTACCTTAAATTCATAATTTTGTACCGGACTTGCCTTCCATTTCACTGTCGTTAGTTAGGCCACGCGCGGGCGGTATTTTAACACCTCACACGCGTTTAGCTGGAGGGGCTTTTGGCTAAGTAACATTAGCCGCACGGATCGGTCGATCAGGTTAAGCTACGCTTGCCGCGGTTGGTCCGTAGATGGGTGACCATCTTAACATACCAAGACCTCTCCGTGCCTCGGAAATCACGTTAAGCCGTTGGTCCCGGCTGTCATTTGTAGATCCTTCGGCAGTCGTTACGGGTCGTCAGAAGCCCGAAAGTCTGACAACCAGTCTTTCCAAGGGGTATCGTATTACCCAGTAACTGGGTTGTGGAGGTCAGATAGGCAGTCGCTCCTTGTAAAATATTGGTATTCAGCTGCATCCGGTTAGACTGGAAGCCGACCCCAACATAGTTGGGAAAAGGCAAGGCAGATGATGACACGCGTCTAGCTGCAAAAAAGTGAAATTTTTACTAATCCAAAATCTACCTAGCCGATACATGAAAACACACAAGTTACTAGAATTTGAAATTTCGAACGCGGATTTCTAGCCAGTTTTCGACGCTATTAGTTTTAATGAGGCTCTGTCCTACCTTTTTATCAATTCATTCTTTTTACCAATTTGGGTACAGTAATTTTGTTCTGGATGCATCGTTTTCACACATAATTATACAATGAATGTATGTTAAATATTGTAGTTAAATCATTTTTAAAAGAGTAACGGTGGAGTTTCTTGCCCATTCTTCTCCATACGAAACTACATTTTGGAAGGGGCGACTAGAATCAATTCTATTTTAATGTAAATGTTGACGTTCAAAAGTGCCTTTTAAGTGCCTATTTGAAATAAATGCTTTGACTTTGACTTTGAATTACAATCCATCTGTCTTCATAAACTGCCCAGAGCGGGTTGTAGGTCGTGGGTTCAGACCCAGGATTGTGTAATTAATTCCATCGCCACTGCTTTCAAAACGGTGAGAGAAAACATCGTGAGGAAGCCGGTATATCCTAGAACATAAAATTCCAAGATATGTGAGGTCTACCAACCCGCACTGGGCCGGCGTCCCACCCACTCCCGCTCGAAGAGAGGAGGTTGGTATCCCAACAGTGGGAAAATTATAAGGCTGAATATGCAAACAATTGCATAACATAATATAACGCCTGTATTTCCCGAAGGGTTGCCAGTTATGTTTAAGTCCCGTGTAAATAATTAATCATTTATAATATTCATAGCAATCCCTGACAGCTAACGATAAGATTGACAGAAATGTACAAATATGGCAATGCAATTTCAAAGTCGACAGTATTTGAAATGAAATGAATCGAAATGTTTATTTATCAACGGCTACTTAAACGATAAGAATGGTTGGTCGCTTTGATTAATTAACTCAAGACACTACTTCATAGCATTGTTTATTTTATTTAACTGTCTAAACCATTTATTTTTTAATTTATCATTAATTGAATTTTCATTTATTGTTGAATGTTAATTAAATGCTATTATTGTATAGAATTAAGTTCTTCCAACATAACAAACAGCTGTGCTGCTGGGGAGTTTGTCGCGCCACTTCTTCTTCCCAGCTAAAGCACTAGGAAGTGGTGAAGGGCGGGCGTTTTGGGGGACTGTCTTGTGTAATTTTGACGTTCAAAAAGTGCTGACTTTCAGCCTAGTTTGAATAAATGACTTTTGATTTTGATTTTGATTATGTAAGTAGATCTTCTAAGACACTTTTACACGTCAATATTTTGTTGGTCAATATTTTTAAAACTAGATGGCGCCGCCATTTCCTAGCTGACTGTTCCCTGAGAAGAAAAGCCGAAACAAACTCAGAGGTCATAGTCTCTTTTAAATTCCAAACATTATATTATTTGAATTTTATGTGAGTTTAACAATGCAGGGCAATGTCTGGAAGGGCCTATTTCTTGGGAGTAAGGAAAATTGATCGCTACTCCTGATACATACGCTTGATTTTTACGAATTTTGGTTTCTTTGTTCTCTTTAATTTCACGCTAGTTGTTGTTATGTTTCATCATACTACTGGTGTTTTCGTAATTTTATTAGATTACAGTGTAAATAAATGCCGATGAATTGACAAATTGCCCATTTGTGTGCATTCTACTATTGAACCCAACCAGATGCTCTTAAACTAAACGAAACTTTAACCTTTCAAATAATAAAATATCCAAAACCCCGTTATCTTATAACATTCAAATATACTCCACAAATATAGTTCGTGGCGTATCAAAACGAATCGTTCACCAACTGGGACGGGAATCGTTCATTCGTTCGTTCGATCCGACAAGACAAGCAGACGTCTAATCTACATAATGCCGACGTTGGAGATGGTTTGTGGATATTGTGGTGAGCTGAGCGAGAAGGAACATGATTTAGTTGAGCTAAATAAACTGTACGATGATTGAGCTCATTGAAAGTTGGTTTGGAATCTTTTAGGCGCCAGTTCACGGCCTTAGGGGATGCGACTACCCAAGTGACAAACACCTCGCGCGCGCGTCACCAGGGGCCCAAGTCTGCTATTTTTATAAATTCGTCATTCCAACACGATCCCATTGTCATTTTGCTAAAAGTTCGTAATGTACTAAATTCATAATGGTCGATTATTGGTCGGTCAATGGTCTCGTAATAGAATTGTGTTATAATGGCATTGTCGTATTGCCATTATTTTAAAACCCGTTAGTAGAAATTATTTTCCAAAAACGACTACTAAATTTGAACATTTATTTATGCACGATTTCATTTATATATTTTTACATATTATTTACTAGTTTAGTAGTGAAATAAATAAAAGTAAATTTTAGCAGATTACCGTTTAAGTCAGTCATTCATTTGTCATTCTGTACGAGATTACCAATAAATATCATTTCTTTCAATGGAGTGTCACCATTGGAAAGTCATAATGACGCCATTATGTCAATAGATTACCAAACTTGTGAAAATAAACAATTATGAAATCAATGATAGACCATTCTGACACTATTGTAATAGCAGACTTGAGGCCCTGGTGTGTTTACTCTCTATGTCCATCAAGGAAGATACAGGTCTGTCCGAAAGTAGTTGATCCGACAAAACAAGAGTCAAATATCAAAAATTGTTTTTCCCACATTTAGTGTCGCAAGACACGGGGTTAGTCAGCAACATTTATATTGATGCTTGCTTGTTTTTACATCTTGTTTCAATTGTTATTGATGTTCGAAATGTTGTTACAGTAATCGTTACAAGTTAATAGAACCGCGATTGTTGGTTGATCGATGATGACCCTTATATGGGACCAAAACAGAAATCGCGAAAATAAAGTCAGCTGTCCCTTACATTTATGTTCGCATAACTTGTCAAAATGTAGGGAACAGCTGATTTTATTTTCGCGATTTCAGGTTTGGGCCCATAAAAAAAGTGTTCATAATGATGAATACAATGACCCTCTGTGAGGTTAACGGTGATTAAAATTACAGCCTGTATAGAGTGATTTGCAAAAGTGTGGCAACTATCCGGCTTTTACCCTACTTTTATAATTTTAATCATATTATTTGACTCATGAAACGAAAAGATTCCTAAAATTATACAGCTAAACACTTATTTTCCCAACTCCATCAGTATACACCACACAACCACCCTTTTCCCAATATTCCGTATTCACAATTCCGTCTTCACACCCCTAAAATCCCTTAATACTTTAACCCGCTTCCGCCCATCAATACGTCCTCATCCAAATCCACACAGACATCCCTAATCCTCATAATGGATGAAGATTCGAACATCTTCAGTTAAATTGTAAAAGATTTTTGTTCAATTATCAATTGATTTGATTTGTTGACAGCGCGGCTTTGGCTATACCAATTTATTTGCAATCATTCGTTGCTTCATCTTTGTGAGAAATTGATGTTTTATCCAATTGTGTATTGATTATTGGAGGGAAATTGTGGTGGGCATTTGTGTTTTGTTTAGATGAGAAATTGTGAGAAGCTGCCGGTTTGCAGCTATTAGTGGTCTCTTTTGCATAATCGATATCTAGGTTTTCGTGTATGTCTGTGTGATCGTTTAGTTCTTTTGAAAGTACAAAGGATTTTGATGCACTAGTTTTTGTGTCACATTTATTGCAAAGCTGAACTATTTCTAAAACACGAGTTGCCATGTAAACAGTGTAGCATCACTAGTCGCTATGCCAACGTCATTTTCAATAAGTTTTTATGTGAACGCAACAAATTACTTCTAACATTCACACATTAACACGATTGTATTTATTCTCCTTAAGTACACTTTCACCTTCTGTTCTTCAAACTTTATATGTGTACGTGTGAGGACTTGGGACAATATACCGTACTAATGAACATAATGGCTTTCATTGATCTCCCGTACGAACTCACTACAATACCCACGTACTCTATTGGAAGTGCTAATAAGTATACTACCAAACCCAATACAACAATAGAAAAATTACACAAAGGAGCAAAAGCTGTACAGAATTCCTTAATATTTCAAACCAGCGTGTAAATTTAATAAGAATTTAAAATCCGATGTCGAAGCAACCATTTTGGTATTCAGAATGTTGCGATCGCAGAAGTAGGACACGAATATCGATGAGCTTGAGTTTTTGTCGTAATATTTCAGCTGGTATATGAACTCCTTGATTTGAGCCTGTGTTCCGGAAGATCGCTTTTTGTTTACTTTAGTTTTGTTAAATTACTTTAGAAATTGAGTTGAAAACATTAACACCCCATACAAAATAAGGTTTTTGTTTCATTTAGATCAGGTTCAATCAGGTTGAATTAGGAATCCAATACGTATTGAAATGCAGTTCTTTTTACTAACAACTTAGTCCGGTGCTAAGTTTTAATTTTGTTGTGTTATGAACCCATATCGTTTACCCAAATTTAAATAGTAAATGTAAAAACTAGCTCAAATCAAATCAAATTTAAATATTTTACTTCACATAAACCTGCAAGGGCACTTATGAAACGTCAGAAGCTAGGTGCACGGTTCCAATTTGTCGCTTCCTATGGAGAAGAGCCGGCAAGAAACTCCACGGTTACTCTTTTAAAAGTAATTGGATTTTACAATGTTTTCAAATTACAGTGATATTAGGTATGGGAGGACAGTGCAGGCCTGTCAATAAGTACCAGGTACTTAGAGGAATGAAAATAAAGAATAGAAACTGTAGGCCTACAACGTTCTCTCATTCACAATATGTAAAAGAATCTACATAAGTAAAATCAACCTATTTAAACCAAGTGATATGATTTCCATGAGAATGACTAATAAATACTCGTTATTACAAGTGTTGTATAATGTCAAATAATGACGAAAATAGAGCTCAGGGCTTAAGGTTAAAACTAAACATTAGATCGCGTTTTGTCATAAGACGGTAAATATTTTGCAAATTATTTTTAATGCATTAAAAGTAGCGCTGTGTTTAACCTATGACGTTAATCGTTATGTAGTGTTGGCTCAGTGAAAAAAGCAGCGACTTACGAGTTGTAGGTCGTAGGTTCAAACCCAGGCAGGCAGCTTTTGTAAATTATTTCTTCACCATTGATGTCTAAACGGTGAAAGAAAACATCTTTAGGAAACCCGCATGTCTAGGAACCAAAATTCCAAGGTATGTGACATATACAAACGGCCAAGTGCGGGCACTGGGCCCGCGTGGTGGATTACGGCCCACTCCCTCGCACAGGGAATAGCCCTGTCTCCCAGCAGTGAGAACATTGTAGGCTAATTTTGTTGATCGTTGATATGGTTGGCAGTGGTGCACGCTTGCCTAGAAATAAACTATTCACTAGTGACTTGAAGACTTCTTGGTTATAATTATCGAAAAGTCCAGTCATTTACGAACGAAGGTGGAAATCTCTCATTCCCTTGAAACCGGAATGATATAAGGAAAAAATAGAATAGATGTGGATTTATTCAGAACCAAAAGTTATTATAGTAAGGCATACTTCAGTGGAGACCGCGATACCATTACTCCAGGTTAAAGCACATAATTGCATTTTGTTTTATTCTAGTTTGTAAGTAGATAAATATTGTCTGAATTTCTTTTGTTTTTGTTTACATTTAGAAAGAAGGATTTGTTTTGTTTTATTTGTTTGAGAAGATTCTATTTTGTTTTTGTATATTTTATTTATTTTAACTTTAGGTACATGGTTTTTAATTTGTGGAAGCTTGTAAATGGCACCGTATGCGCTAAATGTAAATTATTTAACTAGATATTTGACTGTTAGCTTTGTTATAAATAAATACATTAATAAATTGTGTTTAATATTCTCATTTATAGTACATACCTATTGTTTCATAGGCGATAGGCGGCCCTAATTCACTATGACCACTTAACGAATCCTTACTTCGAAACCACGTCAATTTCATAGATCACACACGACATCTGCTAATGAATATCGACAAATTGTCTTGGAGGATACAGAATATGAAATTTAGATTCCTTACCGTTACATTGGTTTCTACAAAACACGATGTTGAGGTAGTTTGAACGTAGTAACGATTCCGCGGGGAATATTATAACGATACAGAATTGGGGCCCTGAGCATATCACCTGGTTTGTAATCCCGAATCGGCCATTGTTATTTGGTTTTCCTTTGGGAATTTCTCAGTACTAGCCAGGAGTCGAAATTAGTTTAGACAGGCAGCCCACTTCATGTATCCCATGACTACTAATATTTTTATTAAAAAAAAATTTTTTTGGACATATGCATAATAACAAAAAAAATGTAATGCACTAAGACGCATGACGTAGTTTGAAAACCCGTTATAGAGATGGAATTAATGATGGAATGTAATGTTAGGTAGCTAAATATCTTCTACCGTTTGATACGTAAACATTATTAACAGGGAGGGTGTTTCATTCTAAAGCATTATAAAATTTTTCTTAGTACCTATTATCTTAATTAATGGTAACAATTTTTTTATCGTGCCTGTAGTTATTTTATATCGGATACATTGAGTGGACCACCTTTGTAAGACGACTAAAATGTCACGGTGTATATTTTATATAGGATACATTGAGTGGACCGCCTTTGTAAGACGACTAAAATGTCACGGTGTATATTTTATATCGGATACATTGAGTGGACCGCCTTTGTAAGACGACTAAAATGTCACGGTGTATATGTCACGGCCATCTGGTTAAATTAGCCAGCTAATTTGACGCCTAGATGGTTCATTAAATGCCGGCATCCAATTAAATTGCTGGAGGAAAACAAGCCAAGTCTTGAGCGCAACGTTTAACCAGATGGTTGAATGTCGCGTAGTCATTTAGTAAAATTGAAAGATGTTGATGAATTTGTGACTTTTTACTATTACTTACCACTAAGTAACTAGTAAAAGTGAAATGCTTGTTCACAAAAAAGTACCTAACTACTCAATAATAATTAAGTCAGTTAAGTTTAGACTCAAATATTTCGCGAAAACTTGCAGAAGACGTAGTATTATTTGGCACCTCCATGTTTTCATACTATTTTGACAATATCACACTTTAATTTCACTTAAAATTGCACACAAGAACGCAAAATAACATTTACGGTTTGCGCTATTGACGCCAAATTTTGTTTTGGTGACTACTAGCGCTGCAGTGGAAAAAAAACTGAACTAAGTTTGAAAAACTTGGCTGAGTTTTGGTTAATCAAAGGGCTGACTTTCAATACGGCAAGTTGTTAAACGTTGAATGATTCTAGTTCAATTAAATATCAGCTTAGGCATCCAATTGGCGTTTAATGAACGGCCTAGGCGTCCAATTAGGTGGCTAACTTAACCTGCTGAGTAATTGCATAACACATTTATGATGGCAATGCCTTTTATTTTGACATCTCATCAACGTCAATTGCGTTGGTTACGTTGGTGAGTAGACGAATTTTTCAAACTTATGAAGCATTGGATAATCAATGTCCTTCACAGTTTTTCAGATTGTGATCGAAAGTGTGTTACGTAATTAAGTAATGCCTACCTAGGAATACAGACCTCATTTACCTAATAAATTGAAGCCGAAATTCCACGAGTATGTCAAACAGTTTCAAAATAAGCCGTTTGTGACAGACTGACAAGTGATTGCAGAACGCTTCGAATTTCAATTATAGTGAACACTCAATCAAAATTCGCGTTAACTGATTTTCATTTTAATAATGTTGCTCTAGCTTAATTTATTTATACACTAGTGACCCGCCCCTGCTTTGAACGGGTGCAATTTGCTCAAACAATTTATTGGTTTGCAAACATGGGTAGTACGTAGATGTCCTCCATGTTCTAACGTCACATGGGCATGCAAATCATAAATTACTTTTCATGAATAAGTGTTGATTAATAATGAATAGCCATGACGCAAAACCGCCAAAAGTGGAGATATTTGGAAGAGATCTACACTCAGCATTGGGTGGCCAAGGGTTGAAGAAGAAGAAGTAGAATAATGAATAAGACTCCGCATATATTATCGCAATCTATTCGACCCACGTTGACTCGCTGCTAGTGAGTTAAATTTTTTCGATAACAACTCATGATAGACGTACTATCGAGGAAACTTAAATCTGAACAATTTGAAAACAAAATCCCGTGCACACAATGACCACATCTGTTAGGAAGCGTTACTATAGCAGCTGAGCGCTGCAAGCAATAATAGTACTTACGGTGTATAGATGTTAGTTTCCTCGATATAGTCATAGTTTTAATAATACTAGTGGTTGAAATTGGACCATAGTTCATTTAAATTTTAGCTTTCTGCACTCCTTCTATGTACAAACTTGAACTGTGCCTAATTTAAAACTTTTGAGACAAAGTTTTTGCTTCACGTATTATACAAGGTGAATTTTTGATCACTATTTAAATTTTTCAGAGTGATAGTACCCGTGAAATTGAACAACTTTCTCCAAGGAATATGGGCCGAAATGTGAAAAAAAAATATCGGACCTCCCATACAAAATCGATTTTGCATGTGAGGTCCGATTTTTTATTTTTGATGCCCACTGGTCGAAATTCGACCGACGGTTTTGACATATTGTTAAACATTCAGTAAGACTCATATTCATTCTCCTGCCCTTATTACAATTTATTTTGGGTCGGCGCAACATGTCTGGTTCTTCCACACTTATTTAGTAAGACTATAGACAATAAAAATGTTTATATATTTTATTATTATGTAGTTATTTAAGTATATGTTAATTTCCTGCATTATATGCAGAGGTCGGAGTAGGTAGATTGATTTAAGGTCGTTGACGTCAAACGTAGAGGATAATATGGATATGCCTCCAAAATACCGGAACTTCATATTTATTGTGATATTTGTTCCGGAATTTTGAAATTAGCACGAATTTGTGTTTAAAGTGAAAAACGTATTAATAATATCAATCTACGCTACCAGTGTTAGCTAATGGTGAAAGAAATCAGTATTTTATTTTATACAAAAATACCTTGGAATAGGTACACCGTATTTTGACCCTTACTGTAATAATAATATAATAATAATAACTTTATTGATCCAAATAACTACATAGACATAGGTTGTATTCTAGTAACATGCTAAGACTTAATCAACTAACAGAGGACACAAGGGGTGAGAAACAATTGTCTATATTACAAAAAATATAATCCTATCTCCTAAACTAGGGATTGCCTGTATCTTAGGAGACAGTGATTCGACCAAACTGAACTGCTTATTAACAATGAACCTTATGTTTCGAGTGTCGATGTTATTCTACCATAAGACAAAAAGTGAGTTATCTGAGTAGTAATTTAGATTAATCTGAGCATGGATGGAGAAAGAGTGGGTTTGTGAATGTGTGTGTTCATGTTCGTGAGTGTAATGTTAGTTGTGTAGTGGTGTGTGTACTGTGTGTTATGTGGAGTGTGTTATGTGGTGTTTGTATGTGTTGTGTTTTGTGTTTCTATTTAATAGTGATTTGTAATTTGTTAAATGATGTATGCTAGTAGAGATTCGGTGTTATTGTAGTCCTGTTGTATGAGCCAGTCTGTAATTTTAGATTTGATATTGAATTTATTTAAGTTTATTATGTCTAATTTCTTCTGTATAATTTTATATACGTGAATACTTAAGACGTAGTAATGGTGTTTTGCAAAACAGGTTTTGTGCTGTACACCAGGGGGGACATATGTTCGCTTCCTTGGGTCAGGTAGGGGTAGGCAGCCATGTACTCTGAGGACAGTTCGAAGAACAAACAGCTGTCGTACCGTGAGAACTTTGGTGTCAGAATAAAGTTGTACTGTGGGGTATCTAAACGGCTTCTTGGTCATCACCTTGAGTACAGCCCTTTGAGCTCTCTCTGCTTTCAGAATAAAAGTCTTCGCTGCTCCACCCCACACGGTTATGCAGTATCCGAGTATTGACTGACACAAAGTGAGGTAAACCATCTTGAGAATGTTAAAATCAGCCGATTCTCGCAGAGATTTAAAGATATGTATCAGACGGATAGTACGAGTAGTTACAGTTTCAAGCTGTTTGTCCCATCTTAATCCCTCATCTATATGGACCCCCAGATACTTTACGTTATTAGTTCTAACAATGGCAGCACAAGAGCACGATATCAGCCGTTTTTGGCATGAGTGAGCTGTGATCGAAAAAGTATTCGAGGGAAGGGTGTTGCGTCGGATCGCAAAGGGTATATAATAGGTTTTATCCAAGTTTAGCGTCAACAAGTTCAGATTAAGCCAGGTCATCACGGAAGTTAGCGCAGATTCAGCCCTAGTTTGCACTTCGTCCCACGTAGGGCCGTGAATTAAAATCGCCGTGTCATCGGCATATGCATAGATCTTACCCTCTGGTATTGCCATCTTGCAAAGGTCATTTATATAGATTTTAAAGAGCGTGGGGCCTAATATGCTTCCTTGGGGCACGCCGAATGATACCGATTCTTCATCACTGTAACTCGAGCCTATCCTAACCTGCTGGGTACGATTTGTCAAGTAACTAGTAAAGAGTTTCAAAGCTATGCCACGCACGCCCACACACTCTAACTTAGCTATTAGTTTGGGAACAGAAACTGTGTCGAAAGCCTTCGACAAATCCAAAAATATGCCAAGGGATTTAGTTTTGCTGTCCAGTGTCTTTGCTATAGTTTGAGTTAGATCTAATACAGCATCTTCAGTAGAGACACCAGACCTAAAGCCATACTGGTTGTCGGCAATAATTTTGCACCTGTCTAAAAAGCTTCTAAGATTATTGTTTAAAATCTTTTCCAGTATCTTCGAAAGCGAGGATAGAACAGATATTGGCCTATAATTATTGACACAATTCCTGCTCCCTCCCTTATAAATTGGGTATACAATGGCCTTCTTAAGAGAATCCGGAAAGACTCCCGTGTCTATGCAAAGATTGCATATGTGTGTTATCACTGGTGCGAGAGTGTGGCGACATGTCTTTAGAAGCGATGAAGGGATTCCATCCCAGCCCACGGCACAATCGCTTCGAAGCTCCAATATAATAGAATTGACGTCACTGTCGTCGACTTTTTGGAAAGCAAGTGAATTGATGGGCGGATTCAGCGTCATGTTTGTGCAACCGGGAGGTTTATCTCGAGTTAGAGGTGTTTTATTAGGGTCATTTAGTATTGCTTCCGCCATGTTTTTACCTATACTACTAAAGTAGGAACATACATTGTTTAGGGATGATTTAGGGTTATCAGTTATTTTTAATAGCTCATCTGGACTAGAGTGTATTTTACCGGTATTCGTAATTTCTTTAATTGTTTTCCATAGCATTCTTGGATTACCTTGTGACTTTTCAAGTTCGCTCCTCTCATATGCACTCTTCAATTTACGCAGTAGCGCATTACAAAAGTTACGATAGCGTGTATATGTAAGATGTAAGATTAAATTGTCAGGTGATTTTTTAGATTTTGTGTGTAACCTATCTCTATGCTTAATACATTTTAATAGGCCAGGAGTTATCCATGGTTTTATAATTCTCAGTTTTCTTGATACGTTGGTTTGTTCTGTATGTTTAGTTATAGTCGATGACAGTAGCGTAACTAGTTCATTCATAGCGAGATTCGCATCTTCAGTTTTGTAAATGTGTGTAAAATCTGTATGTTCTAATTCTGTTTTGATTGCTTCAGTATTAATGCGAGATTTAGTGGAAAATTTGATACCGGTAGAGTATGTATTTGATATTGCAAGTATAATTGGTTTGTGATCTGTGATATGAGATTCTACTACCAAGGTTGTGGCCGATGACTTAGTTTTTAGTAATACGTGATCAAGACAATTTTCAATTCTAGTGGGTAGAAGGTGGGTTGGTAGTAATCCATGGGATGCGTTTAAAATAAGGTAGTCTAACGCCCGATCATTCCTACTCCCGGATTTTATATCAATATTCAGGTCACCTACCATTGCAATATTTGGCGAGCTTGCTATCTTCTCATAAATACAACTGAGACTGGTCAAAAAACTATCGTGATGTTCTTTTGTGGTATTTGAAGGGGAACGATATATCGCAACTACTGAGAGCTTATTATCAACTTGACATATTAGACTATTCGCGTAGTTTAAGGTTGGCTCCCATACTGTTACATTTAGGCCAATTTTAGTATAAAGAATGACTCCATCATTTTGATTTGTTATGTTTTTAGTTGAATGCGACTGGTAGCCGTTTAATACTGGGATATTACTCACTCGACTCAGCCAGCACTCAGTCAAAACAATAATGTCAAAATTAACATTAATTAGACATAACAATGCTTGTAGACTATCAAAATTTTTATTTACGCTACGTATATTCATATGCAGTAGTTTTATGCTACTATTAGTTGTACTTATGTATTTTATACACTCCTGCGGGTCACATGAGAAAGAATTCCCGAGATTAAGGTTGTCAAGGTCATGGTTTATGCTGTCTATATTAGCCATTGGAGATATCAGTTAGCACCAAATACAGGAATACTGTAAGTTCCGGTGGTGCAGGCATATTGTACATAGAAATAACATCGCTTTTTCTAGAAAAAGAAGAGCAGTGGAGTGGAGAAGTAGGAGTGTGTACGTTATGTTCATTTATTATGTGTAAACAGGGTTTATTTAAAGTGTAAGGTGAGAGTGTTAGTGTGTCGTTTATCAATATGTGTATTTTAGATACTAATTTAACAAAGTTGGGAGAAAAGAACAGTAAAAATAAAAATAAAAACATCAGTGTGTCTAGATTACGAAGCATCAATTGAGAAATGGGTGCAATTAGTCACATATTCGTGCTATCGAGATCCAGAAGACACTTCTCTGAGGACACTAATAACTGTTTATCACCTGTCTGCTTGCGAAGGAAGATATTTGCGTTGCTTGTCCAACAAAATACATAGCCATTCTTCTTGGCAAATTCCCGTGCCAGGTAGAATAGCTTTTTGGAGCTAGGAGGTAGCTGTTCCGCAACATAAATCGCCTGACGTTTCCCTGGAATGCCAATCAATTCAGTATTTAATTTGTCCTCTTTCGACTTACTGCTGTTGTTGAAGGAACGGACAGCTGACAGCATATTTTGCTTTGCGCGCACAGTAGTAAATTCCGCGATAATTGGTCGTAAGGAGGTGTCCGTCCCATTTGAAGCCGATTTTCCAGGAAGTCGATATACGTCACGCAGTTCGGCCTCCAGTATGGGCACTCCTACCGTTTTGCTTATATTGCAGACAGTTTTTATCAGGTCCGTCGTATTCTCATTATTTGTTAGTGGAATGTTTCTTAATTCGATTCCTGACGCCCGCGACTTGTATTGGAGATCAATAATTTTCTTTTCAAGGCTTTCTATGTACCTTCGCTGCTCTTGGCGGTCTTTCTTAAGTTCTTCTACCTCCTTCCTCAGTTCTTCAAATCCCTGGTTCATGAAGGACATCGACCGCTCGATCTCAGCACTAGTTTTACAGATTTCAGCATTGGACTCTTGAATTTTTTTATTTTGGGCCTTGATTTCACTAATGTCCGTGACCAATTTCGACATAAAGGCAGTTTGTTCTTCTAGCATTTTTGAAATGCGAGTGTCTTGATCTTTTTTCCATCTAGCGAGTAAATCTTCTTGCACTTCATGCTGGCCTCCAGGCGATCGTTCCTGTCTCGGCTGGCGTCTACGAGTTGTAACGTTGTCACATATCTCAGACGCTGTGTTGATGTCAGGCTCAGACTGGGTCTGAGTCAGACTAATGTTGTGCAACTTAGGAGGGGTTCTCTGAACACCAGCCATCGTAAAGTAATACAAGATGGAGTAAGATGTAGGAAAAACTGATTAGGAATGCAACTTATCTCATTTGTCTTTGTTAGTATCAGCTGTTGCTATTCGATACTGTATTATTCAACACTATCCGGTGCATTCGCACCTGATCGGCCGGTCCCGTAGACGCAAGCGCTAGCGTAGCCGATACAGTTCTGTTGAATTAGAAATGACGCTTGACAGTTTGAGACAAAACTTAGACAGGGCCTTTTGTTTCTTTATCTCATGTTCATCTATGTTCACAACGCATTGACCGCACGCAACGACCAATCAGAAGCAAGTATCCTGTATGACTCATTGGGTGTTTGTTAGAACAATGCGCGCGCGCTGTGTTCCAGGTATCTCACTCGCTTACCTCGGTTCGTAGAGTGCGCTCCCAATTTGTGAAATAATAATAAACGATTTTGTTAGCCTATCTGTATGTTTTTTATTTTATTTTAGTCCATAATTCCAATTCCGGAACTTTTTCCGGTACTACCCACACATTATGGATAAAATGGCATGTCTATATTATAATATTTTGACGCAAGTATATTAAATCAATCTACCTACTCCGACCTCTGATTATATGTGTGAGTATATTTTAGTTTAAGACGTCACATATTCATATTTTCTCTTCTTGTTCTCACACACTATTGTTTACATTTCTCCTTTCGCAGGTCTGCTGGAAGAAATTTCTGAAGAAATAAGCAGTACCTTTGTACTCAATTGTTTAATTATGCCGTATCTATATGTATTACTGTGTGTACATAAATACTAAAATAAATAAATAAATAAATAGAAGACAACTAATAAATAAAACTACCTAAGCCTTATATTTGCTGGAGACTGGTGCCCGAAAAAGGGTATTATAACATATCTGTGTTATGGGTGTAAGCTATTTGTTTAAGATGAATTTAATACACACATAAAACTTTCGGAATAAATTCTCTAAGTGATTTTGAAAACCGCGTCAAAAACCTGTTGTGTAGTTTAGCTTTAGAATAACTAACGGGTTACACAGATGGACACGAAAAGCTAATTTTGATTTAAACTATTTCCATATAGCATAAGTACGTGAGTTATAGTTAAGTTATTATTTCGGTTAATTACTGTTGCGAAAGCTGGGTTTATTTGTGGTTTCGTTGTGATGGTGGTGAATTGAATTTTGATTGCAATTTATGGATTAACGGTGATGTTATTTGGTTCATAAAATAATTCTCAATGTGAATCGTTTTTAACAAATAATCTGTATAAGTACTCGTATGTTCATTTCGTCCGTTTTTTTGTATATCAATGAGGTAAGTACAACAAAATAATTATAATGAGACTGTGTCTGTACTCTCGCCTAGTTACCATACCTAGGTAAGTACTACTTTTGCAAATGTTAAGCATAATGCACAGAGTTACTGATATCAATATTTAACATTCAGTTCCAAATTAGTATTATTTCATTAGCTCACTGGTCTAGTGTTTGCAATCGCTACTGCTGAACGTGAAATCTCGAGTGTGATTTCCAGGTCAAGAATTGCTCAGTTGCAGCCCGGAGAGTCTGGAATCATGCCCGGTTACTGACAAAGGGCTAACCACCGTTAACGTGGGACTTAAAAATAACTGGCTATTATGTGGGTGTACGTAAAGTTGAAAGGCCTACCACAAAGTGGACCGATGACGTTGTGAGGGCCGCAGGAGTCCGCTAGATGCGGGAAGCATAGAACCGGTCGAAGTGGCGGAGCTTGGGGGAAGGCCTATGTCCAGCAGTGGACGTCTTTCGGCTGAAATGATGATGATGATGATAAGTGGGTGTAATATAGGTAAGTACACCACTGTCCGACTCTATGGGGAAACAAGGCGTGATGTTATGTTCCAAATTAGGTATATAGCATCCGTACGAAGCAATTTCGGGTTACTGGTTGTATATAAATAACTTTGGGATAATAGAGAACCTTGACATTATCACACTCATTACACTTTAATTATGATTCAATGTTCTTTTCACAATAAGTAGGAGGGGCTCGTAGCAAACTAATAACAGCCACACAGGACGATCTAAGCTACGTTTGCCACGGTCGGCTCGTTGATAGTTGACCATCCATTATACAGGGTGTAACAGAAACCATATTGCTATCCACTAAAGATAACAGCTGGTATAGAATCACTATACATAGTTTCAGCTCAAAATAAAATACTCTAAGAATTGATACCAAATTTTCGGTTTCATATGTTTCTTAAAATCAAATCATAACAAACGTGTCACCGCACTACGTAGGTTAATAACTTTCCACGTTACTTGCCAATATCACGATAAACCTCTTTCGAGTGATGTTTTTATTTCAATTTGAAAAGTTCGGTTCCTGGTATCGATGTATTTAAAATTCTCTTAGCTTCCGAACTTGTAGAGGTAGGATTAAAAAACCCTTTCATCTCTATCGTTTGATATCATCCAATGAAGCCGTGCACTTGGTATGTATATACCCTTTCCGTTACACGTTGTATATCAAACTAGCAGCGTTCCGCAGTTTCAACCACGTAGTCCCGTTCCCGTAAGAATACGGGGATAAAATATAGCCTGTTACTCAGTGATAATGTAGCTTTCTAACAGAAAAATAATTTTTGAAATCGGTTCAGTAGTTTTAAAGTTTATTCGTTACATACAAAAATACAAAAATACAAATCTTTCCTCGTTATAATATTAGTGTAGATGTAGATGTAGATATCGACACTCCTCCGTGCCTCGGAAAGCACGTTAACCCGTTGGTGTCGGCTGTTATTCGCAGATCTTTGACAGTCATTACGGGTAGTCAGAAACCCGAAAGACTGACAATTAGTCTTACCAAGGGGTGTCGTTGTACCGTTTTACTCAGTAACTGGGTTGTGGAAGTCACATAGACAGTCGCTCCATGTAAAATACTGGTATTTAACTGCATCCAAACACAGTTGGGAACAGGCGAATCTTCTACAATTCTGGTCTGTCTTTATAAGTAACACGTCCGTAATATTCCACACATTACATTAACAACACATCACGAAGCCATCTCTTTGTGTGATGGCACATCTGAAGCAATTTGCGTACATCCTTCAAGGTTATGCCACAGCTAACACAAACAGCAATAAAGTGAAAGCATTCCGTTATTACTTGTAAGTGAACACGTAACGTAGATAGGGTGACCATAATTTGTGAAATACGTGGTGTATACAGTATTTGTTACACCGGTCAGTTGGTTAGTTTTAACTTCCATGCTTCAGATTCTTATGGGCAACTGCAGGCTTAGCATGAGCACTGATTTGTCGACGGAAGAAGAGATATGACTATTAACTTAATGATGTACAATAAGAGAAGATAGCTATGTTCTTCTATTAATTATCACAGTTATGCGTTCCAAATGAATCATGATTTTGTAGATAATCGTATATACTTTGTGGCCGTCGAGTAGAAAGTTTGTTGGCAGTGTGATTTTGACAGTTTGGGAAGAAATATTCTTCTGAAATAGTCTACATATAAAAGGACCTAGACAAAGATTGTTAGAAACGAAAGACAAAATGACAGATTGTAGTAGGATATCTACGGTGCGATGTTAAAAATGGAGAAACGTAATGTGACTTTGTATAAAAAAAGCACTGTCTATTCTTCGTAGAAACAGAAAGCGTCATGCTAAGCCTGCATATGTGCAGCAGTTATTAGCTACTTTCTTGCTCACACAAACACACACACACACAAGCACTCTCACACTCACTTCACACAACTCTACATTATACAAACCGACATTACACATACAAAGTTTAAGTGATTTTTATTCCTTTTGTAAGTTTTTAATTATTATAAGATTCCCTAATGATGTTAAGGTGTGGAACAAATGTCTTCCATGTATTTTGTGTGGGAGGTTGATAGTCGCACCACAGTATTTTACTTTTGCAGATTTCTTCGGGTCTTTTGTAAAGTTTTTCTAAATTGGCCCTAATATTTTTAAATTATTATTTCATTTATTCCAATAAATACTTATTAAATATTAAAATGTATAAAAACATTTAAAAAAAATGGTAGCCCACCGGTATCGGAAACAGGATCCAAGCCCGGAGCCCTGATGGCTCCAGAGAGGGGAACCTCCTAACAACGCAAGCCGTGTCGAGAAGCTTTCTGAATCAAGCCTTTGTTTAGCTGCCCAACGAGAGCCTCCTTAGGTGTTGGTCGAGGCTCTTGGTTATCAAACCATGGGCTGTTGATGATGATGAATGATTTATTATTATTATGTATTACTTTGGCGTTTAGGTTAACACTTAGACCATCTTTTGTGATAATATTTTTCCTACATAACAGCACGATGGAATCTAATATTTGAATTGAATTTATTTACTCCATTCTACAGCCTAGCGTAGCCAAATTGGTTTTAAAATTTGTTTGTGCATCTTTTTTGCCTTCGACTTTTGCATAAACCTTACGAATTGTAGGCACAGCCAACCGCGCATCAGTGGTACAATATGTTATTGATAGCGCCTTTATATCGTTGCAGTAAGGGTTGATTTTGAAGTGCAACTGTTACCACTGACTGTTCTTACCGACTGCAGCACACACAATAGTACTGATAGTTTAGAATAATTCGGATTTTTCTCATTCTTATTCCCAGATATTCAATAACAAGGGCATCTAATGATAATACCTACTCATACACGGTCAGCCCATTTAAGGGCAGTCAGGCAGCCCGCATGCCAATAGTGTTACTCCAAAAACAATGAATGTTTTTACATTTCACTTACTAACATCAAATACGTGACTAAACCATCATCCAAAAGAAATTAAAATCCCAACCTTGAATGAAAAAAAACAGCTCTATACAGATTGGTGATTATCAAATGAAATAGCAAGTGTAGTTTATTATCACGATAATTAATAGTACAGCCATTATTACGAGTTGCAATGCTACTAATATTATGAATGCGAAAGTTTGTATGTATGTATGGATGGATGGATGGATGGATGTTTGTTACTCTTTCACGTAAAAACGACTGAATGGATTTGAATAAAATTTGGCACACAGATAGTTTATAACCTGGAACAACACATGGAATAATTTTTATCCCGGTACTACGTTCCCGTGGGACAGTTTTCGACCTCCATGCGGGCGAAACCGTTGGCAAAAGCTAGTCAGTCATACAAATGTTAAAATAATAAAATTACCAATTTTAGTAAAATTAGAAAACAAAACAATAGTTTTAAATTGGCATGCAGTTAACCACCCATGATAAAGCTACAAGATACGCGTGGGACCTTAGTTTCAACAATTTTGCGCAAACCTTAGGGTATGGCACCAAATAAGTAATCACAAAATTAGTTTAATGATAAATACTAAAACGAAAAATAATGTACCACTGCTAGAATGTTGTATTAACCTAGTCGCCCGGTGTACAGCCTTCAGAAAGTCACAAAATATCCTTGTACACAACTCAACATGGTGTCTCTACACCTTTGAAGGCAGTGCACTTCGCCACATGAAGCGAATGACCCAGAAACTGCACTCTCGATATAAAACCACGTATGTGTTGCGAATATATCTTACTTTTGAACTAATGTTGACTGGACCGCCAAGGAATGTTATCAATTTTCTAAGTGCTTGAGAATTTTATTTTTGAGAAGAATTTTTGATAGCGTCTCGGTAGTTTATTTTGATACTTTTGCTGTTTGAAGTGGTTTTTGGCCCATTCACACTAATATTATATAAATGCGAAAGTAACTCTGTCTGTATGTCTGTTACGCTTTTGCGCTTAAACCGCTAAACCGATCGTCATTAAATTTGGCAGACATATAGCCCGGGATACGGAAAAGGACATAGGTTACTTTTTTTTTACGCGATTTTGTAAAGATGTTGGGATGTTTGTAACTCAATCGCGCAAAAATGGCTGAACGGATGTGGATGAAATTTAGCACACAGATCATTTGTAACCTGGAATAACACATAAGATTCTTTTTATTTCGGTAGTACGTTCTCGCGGGATGATTTCCGACCTCGACGCGGGCGAAGCCGCTGGCAAAAGCTACTGAATCATCTAAAGTAAAGCATTTCAAATGTGACTTTTGTACTAAAAAGTGGTAAAGAGTGAGTGTTTTTAATCAGTTATCTACTTAGCGTTAACCTTTGCCTGCAGGTAAGCATAGTCAGTCTGTAATGTTCCCACTGCTGGGACACAGGGCTCCTCTCTGCGAGAGGGAGTGGGCCGTAATCCACCACGCGGGCCCATTACAGGTTGGTAGATGTCACATGTCTTCGAATTTTTGGTTCTAGGACATGCAGGTTTCCTCACGATATTTTCCTTCACCGTTTTTAGAGCAGTAGCGAAGAAAAAATTTACACAGATTAAAGCGCCTGTCTGGGATCGAATCTACGACCTACGACTCGGAAGTAGCGGCTGAACGACCAGTGGACCATCACTGCTCGCCTCTGCCCTGAATGTAAGGTAATTTGGTTAATTTAGAAAGAGTGATATTTAGTTATTTGATTTCAACATAACATCACGCCATCTTTCTCCGAAGTGTTAAGCAGAGGTGTATCTATAGTACACCCACATTTCGCCAGTTATATTTAAGTCCCATGTAATAGGAGGAGAGCCTATTGCCATCAACCGGACACAAATCCAGACTCCGGGCCGCTACTGAGAAATTCCAGGTAGAAAAACCCATTATTAGCACTTAGCACCGACCTGGGAATCAAACCCAGGGCCTCATGATTAACTGTGGTGCTTGTAACCACAAGACCAATGAGGCAGTCTAAAAGTGACTTGATAAATCAGTAGATAGACTTTTGATAGTGAGTTGGTTTTAAATGAATGACTATTAACTGTATACACCGTGACATTTTAGTCGTCTTACACCAGCCCACTTCATGTATCCAATGACTACTAATCATTTGTTAAAAAGAAAATGATATTTTTGGACACATGAATAAAAAAAAAAATCGTTCACTAAGACGCATGATGTAGTTTTGAACACCTTTTTGTGGAGATGGAATTAATGATGAAATGTAATGGTATTATGGCAGGTAGGTAGACATCTTCTACCGTTTGATACGTAAACACAAAACCGGCTGTTTCATAACTCAAAAGCATTATTTATATTTCTTTGTACCTATTATCTTAATTAATGGTAAAAAAAAATTAATCGCGCCTGTTGGTATTTTATGTCGGATACATTGAGTGGACCACCTTTGTAAGACGACTAAAATGTCACGGTGTATGTTCCTGAATTGTTAAAATGGATTGCATTGGCATTGCGAGTGTGTTATACAACTGCCCTAAATACTTTTTCATCACACTCTTCATTACATTACACACATTTCACATTCGGATACATTGAGTGGACCACCTTTGTAAGACGACTAAAATGTCACGGTGTATATGTATTTATATATCCTTCCCATGCATCATATACTTAACCTACCTAAGAATGACATTTTGTTACCAAGTGACCCACCCCACCGAAATTTTACGTCAGAGTTAATCTGTTTTATAAATGAAAAAATATTTCGACTCGAATTAAAAACCAATCAGTGTTCTAAATATTCATTATCAAAAGATTAAAAGTTATGTAAACAGATTACCAATAAACACATCATTTTTTTATTGATAACAATATTAGATTAGATAAAACCCATAGCAATGTTGTTTAGTATCATTTAAGTAGTTAGTAGTGATAGTCGCAAAATGGGTAAGAAGGTCAAAAAGAAAGAGTTGGAAAAGATAGTGGCGGAAAAGATAGATGGGAGAAAGAAGGAAGCAAAAGAAAGTAGCAATTTGAATGTGAGTACGATTTATTAATATTATTCAGCGTATACATCATCATCATCATTTCAGCCGAAAGACGTCCACTGCTGGACATAGGCCTCCCGCAATTTGGGGGGTTGTGCCATAATCGCCACGCTTAGCAGGCGGGTGAGCGATCGCAGTATGGTGGTAAAATGCATAGAGAACGCTGCTGCCCATTCTGCAGTAAGTCCCTTAGTCGCCTCCTACGACACCCACGGGAAGAGATGGGATGGTGCTATTCTTTACGTCCGGCACCACACGGAGCACAGCGTATGCATAATCTCAGCCTGTTATGTTTACACTTCTGGGATATAGGCCTCCTCTCAGTAAGAGGGTTAGGGCCGCAATCAACCACGCGGACCCAGTTCGGGTTGGTAAATGTAACCCATTCAGCGTATGATTTGATTGAAAATAATTACGTTGAAAACAAAATATCAGTTAAAATCTATTCGTCGATTTTCCAACTATTTTGGGGTCAGTTTCTAGTTAAACTGGATGTAGTGGAATACCAGTATTTTACATGGAGCGACTGCTTTTCTGACATCCACGACCTATTTACTGGGTACTAATACGATACCCCTTGGAAAGACTAGTTGTCAAACTTTCGGGTTTCTGACGTCCCGTAACTACTGTCAAAGACCCATGAATGACAGCCAGGATCCACCGTTGAACGTGCTCTCCGAGGCACTGAGGGGTCTGTAAAGATGGTCACCCACCCATCCATGGAACAACCGCAGCAAGCACAGTTAAAGCTCATCGATCGACCAATGCAGCTATATATGTTAATAATAAGCCAACAAACCCAAGAATTAAAAAGCACCGGAATTAAAATCAATTATAGCATACAAACTTTCAATAAAAACCAAGGAGAGAGGGATTCATGACATTGACATCATCATCATAATTTCAGCCGAAAGACGTCTGGACATAGGCCTCCCCCAAACTCCGCCAATTCGACCGGTTCTGTGCTTCCCGCAGCCAGCGGACTCCTGTGGCTCTCACAACGTCATCGGTCCACTTTGTGGGAGGCCTTCCAAATTTTCGGCCCAATCGGCCATTTGTTCTGCGGACGATGTTCCCTGCCCACTGCCACTTAAGTTTGGTGATTTTTCGGGCTATCGTTTTCTGTGGATGTCTTCATTCCTGATTCAAACTCGCAGAGAAATTTCAAGCAATGGTAACGGGTTGTTATTTGTTGGATCATATTTTGTGTGGGAAATATTCTTTCCTCAATCGCGATATGAAGTTCTTGGATGTGGACATCAATTAATGTGATAAAGTATCAGTAGCTTTCATTCATAAACTTAAGCGGTGGGTGCTAATTTTTTTTGTATAATGTTTACGATTAAAGACGATGTATCATCATTCATTCAGTTCAGTAATTTCTTGATTCAATTCTATTGTATACCACAGGTAACAAATTTGCATCGTGTAAATGAGGCTTTATCCACTAGCACTTGAACCATAAAAATATGGGGCTTGTGGCTAATTAATTTCAGCCGTTGCCCCATGGGTCGATCGAAAGTTATGTTACTCGTGCCGCGATCAGTTCGTGAATGGGTGACCATCAATGATATACACTTTCGTGTCTCGGAAAACACGTTAAGCCGTTGGTCCCGGCTGTCATTTGTACATCTTTGACATTCATTATGGGTCGTCGGAAACCCAAAAGCCTGACAACCAGTCTTGTCATGAGGTATCGTGTTACCCAGGGTTGTGGAAGTCAGAGAGGCAGTCGCTCTATGTAAAACACTGGCATTCAGCAGCATCTCTTGTTTTTTTTGTGAGAGAAATCATCAAATAATTTCTCCCGCTTTTGGTGGAACAGGAGGGCATGTCAGACTTATACTGACTAAATCCCACCCGTGTTCCCTCAGTTGCCTGTGTGCCAGGGGCCGCGGTATCTCTTTCGAACGACCCGCACCCTTGGCAGAAATCCGCCCTTGCGGACCCACCAATTGGTGCTGACATCTATCTCTTTGAGGCGCGCGTGGAACACAACGCGCGACAGCGAGCTACCCATTACTCGCCGTCCGCAAGCCCGCGCCTACGATGGCCGGGAATCAGCCTGGGAGCAGCATCTGGTTAGACTGGAAGCCAACCCCAACATAGTTGTAAAAAGGCTAGGCAGGAATTTTAGTTTCCTTATTTTTTTAGTTGACTTAAACAAAAAAAAAAACATCTCGATTTTTTTTTTCAGCTAGCATCACTCATTTCAATTCTAGCATTAACAGGCATATCCATAATTGCCTACAATGTATACCAAGACTTTATGACAGTGCCAGAAATGCCACAACTAGATTTGAATAAATGGTGGGGACCGAATACTACGGAACCTCAAGATACATCTATTAGACCGTATCGGATTGTGTTTACAGAATCGGTGAGTACCACGTCATTAATGATATTTCATTGGAAAACACGAGCGTCATTGACATCATTTTCCTGTCCATATACTCGTACCTATTTATTTGATGTCGATGCAATATGACTTTTTCTTCTACAGATCCATACAAGTGTCTACTGTCTGTTTGTTAACTTTTCATGCCTTACGGCTTACGGCTCACTAACAGAACGAATGGCTTTCATTTTGACATTTGAACAACATCCATTGCATTATTTACGTTGTGTAACAGACACATTTTTGATACATATGAAGCAATGGATTAGCAATAATCATCAAAATGATTCAAATTCTTATTAATAGTATGTTACCAATTAGGGTGCTTGGTGAGGACATAAAAAATACTTTTTATCCCGGTAGTATGTTTCCTTGGGATGCACGTCCACGTGGGCAAAGCTGCGGGCAAAAGCTAGTATATCTGTCGCAGTCATCTGGTTAATTTAGCCAGCTAATTGGACGCCTAGGCCGTTCATTAAACGCCGGTGGCATCCAATTAAATAGCTGAAGGTCAACTAGCTAAATAAGTGAACGCAACGTTGAACCAGATGGCTGAATGTCGTGTAGACATTTAGTTAAATTGGATATGATGTTTGGTCAGAGTGACGATGAGTTCATAAATTATGTACTACTAGTTTTTACTAATACCTACCACTAAGTAACTAGTAACAGTGAAATGTTTTTACATAAATAAAATAATAATTTCGTAAATAAAAAAACGAAAAATAGCATTCACGGTTTGCGCTATTGACGCAATATTTGTTTTGGTGACTACTAGCGCCGCAGTAGAAAAAACTGAACTAAATTTTATCACTTGGCTTCTTCAAAGGACTGACTTTCAATACGCCAAGTTGTTAAGCGTTGAATGATTCTAGTTCAATTAACTATCAGACTAGGCATCTTATTGGACCATCATCATCATCATCATCATATCAGCCGATAGACGTCCACTGCTGGACATAAGCCTCCACCAAAAGGGGGTATTTGCCATAATCGCCACGCTTGGCAGATGGATATGGTGGTCAAATGCATAAAGAACGCTGCTGCCCATTCTCTCTTAAGTCCCTTAGTCGCCTTCCACGACACCCACGTGAAGAAATGGGATGGCGGCGTTTAATGAACGGCTTAGGCATCCAATTAGCTGGCTAATTTTACTAGATGGCTGCGACACATCTATAAGCTGTCATCTCAGTGTTCAATTCATTCCGAAATATTGCAATGAAAACTCACTTTTGACATAAAGGTGGACAGACATGGACACAAAAACATTGTGTTCCGTTTTAAAGGTATATAGATGGAAAACAAATTATTACTGGCACATTACACCGCAAAATTTAAATCGAAATTAATATATGGTAGTCTGCATATTTTCGTAGTTCTCAGAATGACTTTCATCATGCTACTGCATCCATTTGCGCCTGGTTTTCTCCGAAGAGGCGTGCAGTGGTGTAAATTCCTTACACCGATATTTAATTACTTATTTTTAAGTCCCATGTAATAAGAATCGAGCATATTCTCATTTACCAGATAAAAAGCTAGTGTCCGGATTGCTACTGATTTTTTTTTACGGAAAAACTCAATATCATTTTACTATTATATTTAGCTATCTTCTATGACTAAAATTGGCCCATCCTGGTCAATTCTTGTTAACTATGATGTCACGACAACATCCAGCAATTTAGGGCAATGGCAACATGTAGCAACCCGTTGCCAGAGATACGGCCACACAATTTCATGCAATATGGAGCAACTTAAAAAACTAAGCAATACGCCGCCAGCCCATCACCGCCTCTGCCACCGGCCGGATCCTCTCGCAAAAACGAGCACCTTTGCAGTCGCACTTGTTAACATAATACTAACAAGGCAGTCGAAATAATCTCGCCAACAGCATTTAAATTCTTTCTTTTCTTTGTTAACACACGGCTGAAGTGACATCTTGACGAAAATTGTATTAAGTACTAGCTTTTGTTAGCGGCTTCGCCCGCGTGGAGGTCGAAAATTATCCCACGGGACTTTTTATCCCTGTTATACGTACAGGGATAAAAAGTACAAAATCCAAACATCTAAATATCCAAACATACAAACTTTTACATTTATAATATTAGCAGGATTTTAGTAAACATTTCTAGACCTCACCAGCGTTGAAATGATTCGTTCGTTATTGAAAAAAGAGATATCACAGTTTAGTATAAAACAGCAATTAAAAAAAAAATAACTGACGATAAATTTCAACGCGTGGTGGTCGTGAATCATGTATTACATCCATGTCACAAGTTATCAAATTATTTTACATTGTTATTGAATATTTCTGCAAGACTATAAATAATCCTATTGTCATCATTTTCTAGATGAATTCAGAAATCCGTTGGCTCTTCGAGATGTACAGACGGGCTCCCAAAAAGCAGAAAAGTTTCGAAGACACCGCCTGGACTTACGGAGTACATTCAGATGCCTTCTCCAAAATCTTCAACTATTGGATCTTCAAATACAGTTTTCAAGAAAGAGAGCGGTTCTTTAATCAGTTTGAACAATATAGGACTAATATTCAAGGATTGGATATTCATTACATTCATGTGAAACCGAAAGTTGATGTAAATGTGATGGTAAGTTGTAGTCGAATATATAGAAAACAGATGGTATATTCCGAAAAACCGTGCCATATAAACTCAGATGAAATGTTCTTGATCATCATCATCATCATCATCATATCAGCCAAAAGACGTCCACTGCTGGACATAAGCCTCCCCCAAAAGGAGGGGATTTACCATAATCGCGACTCTTGGCAGGCGGGTTGGCGATCGTAGTATGGTGGTCAAATGTATAGAGAACGCTGCTGCCCATTCTCTAGTATGTCCATTAGTCGCCTTCTACGACACCCACGGGAAGAAATGGGATGGTGCTATTCTTTTACGTCCGGCACCACACGGAACGATCCCGGATCTTTTTCTTCATTCCACCTGATGCTTGGGATTAAGACTATTGACGTTGTTCTAAATGAAGGACGAGTCGACCAAGACTGTTTTTATTGTTACCATGGCAACCTACCTACATTATACGACAGACGTCACTTCAAGCTCAGTACATCCAAGCTTTCATTGTATTTTTTAATCAGAATAGCTCGGCAGTTATTGTCAAACTTCTTTCTCTACCGGTGACCGTGTACAGGGAAGTGCAGCGTGGTTCAGCTCCATACCAGGACCTCAAGTCTGCTATTACAATAGTGTTACAATGGTCTATCATTGATTTCATAATTGTTGATTTTGACAAGTTTGATAATCTACTAATATAATGGCGTCATTATGACTTTCCAATGGTCAGCCATTGACACTCCATTGAAAGAATTGGCATTTATTGGGAATCTCGTACATAATGACAAATGAATGACTGACTGAGGCGGTAATCTGCAAAAATTTAACACTAATAAACTACTATAAAATAATAAATGAAATCGGGCATGAATAAATGTTCAAATTTAGTAGTAGTTTTTGGAAAATCATTTCTACTAACGGGTTTTATAATAATGGCAATACGACAATGCCATTATAACAAAATTCTGTTACGAGACCATTGACTGACCAATGATCGACGAAATTTAGCAGATTACAAACTTTTAGCAAAATGACAATGGGATCGTGTTGGAATGACGAATTTATAAAAATAGCAGACTTGGGCCCCAGGTGGACCGATGACCTAGTAAACGTTGCCGGAATCCGTTGGATGTAGGCAGCCCAGGATTTGTAGTAGCGATACTTGAGGCTTGCCTATTCAAAGCAGAGGAAGTCCTTCAGCGGTCCATCTACGCCTATGGGTTTCCATGTTGACACATTGAATTCCAACACCCTAATTTTTTTTAAGCGATCTAATATGCTCCATATCTAGGCGTTTATAAAAACGAAAATAAGCGTTAAATTATGATACGTTCATTGTCATAGAGAAATTGATCAAATTGAAGAATCAGTTTCCTCGAGAAATGGGTGATGCAAATTACGCCACCTTTTTATTTGACAAACCATGTTTACGATTACAATTCTTACGTAATAACGGACCACGTTGAAGATCATGGACCATGTCTATTCAAAATCAAAAGTCATTTATTCAAACTAGGCTGAGAGTCAGCATTTTTTGAACGTCACCATTACATAAGACAGTCTCCCAAAACGCCCGCCCTCCGCCACTTCCTAGTGCTTTAGCTGGGAAGAAGAAGTGGCGCAACAAACTCCCCAGCAGCACAGCTGTCTGTTAAGTTGGAAGAACTTGATTCTATACAATAATAGCATATAATTAACGTTCAACAATAAATGAAAATTTAATTAATAAAAATTAAAAAAAAATGGTTTATGCAGTCAAGTAAAATAAATAATGATATGAAGTCATTCATATGACCTGTACAAATTTGTGTGTGTTTTCAAAATGCAGAAGAATACACACAGTATTCTTCTCCATACAAAATTTCCTTTTGGAAGGGGCAACTCAACCACAATCAATTCTATTTTCATGTAAATGTTGTCGTTTAAACGTGCCTTTTAATTAGTTTTAATGGGCTACTTCACTCAAAGTCAAATAATTTTATTTCATAAACAATTTGAGAAAGTTTGAAATTTAAAAGCAATAATATTAAATAAAATCCTCACGTTTGCTATATATTTACCTTTAGAAGCTTCCAATTCAATTTCAAATCCAGGATTATGCTTTGATCCGGTTACTCGTTCAGAATTTTTAAAGATAGTTTCCAATTTCCACATTCCTTCGTTCAATGAGAGCTAGTAGATAGCTAACGATTTTAGTCGGTTCAATCCCACGCTCTATACGGGAGCCAGTTGGATTGGAACCAGGAAAAACTGATTACATGTGTCTCTTAGTTACTGAAAAATATTGTGGATTTTGAGATTGACAACATTGCCGATATACAGATCTACCTATATTTTTCTATAGACGTAAAAAACGGCTGTCGTAAAAAGGAAATATGACCTCGGGATTCAGCCGGCTTCTGAATTGAAGTTGAGAACTTGTAAAGCAATGCATTCCAAATGTACCTACTTACGTTTTCTGAAATTTGTCAGTGTCGAGTTGTATGTTAATATATTTCACGACCATAAAAAATATGGCTTTATAGAATTAAAATCATTAGAATCAGCAATACAATTCCTCAAGTTAGACTTTGGCATTGTCAAAATTGATTAAGTTTCTGCAAATAAATTCCAATTTCGCGGGCGTTACCTTAAGAAGCTAAACGATTGATAAGTTCGGAACTTCAAATTCTCAATTCCGGAACCGTGTGTTTTTCGCTACGCCCAAATTTGCTTAAATCATCAACATTTCTCAGTTATAAAACACGCTGGACTTGACTCCCACAAAGCATTGGTGTATAACGAATACTAGCAGATCTTTATATATCAAAACAAAAACAAACAAAACAAACAAAACAAACAACAAAACAAACAACAAAACATCGAATCTACTTGCTATAAAAATATGATGGTCGAGTATATTGCTTGGCTGTTGTTTGCCTTAATAATACCAAGTTCTAGAAATATGTATCTATGTTGCGTTCTGAAGCGTTTTTATCTGCATACACAGTTCAGTACATTCCCGGTAAACGTAGTTCAAAATATGGACTTTTTAAAACTCAAAGTATACTTTGAATTTCAAAAGATCTATTTTACTGTATTTTTCTCCTAATAGCATCAAACTTTATGACGGCTCAGAATATGAGGCGAGTCGCTGCGCAGTAACACATTTATGTATCAGCGGGGTTGAGGGGTGAGGTACTGCGCAGCAAGTAGCGCACTTCAGAGCAGTCATAAAGTTCGCATGAACTACAGGATAAGTTATTGTCCAGTGCGCAAACTGTAACCATGAATTCAGCATGTCATTCTAGAATTTCTTGATCAGTAATACAAAAAAAATGAGCTGTTCCATACATTTCTACCGCGTAGGTATTGCACTTTTCTATGAAACGGCTGATTTTATTTTTAGATCGACGTAAAACTGCTGTTCAAGGGGGTCTAGAATGATAATATGCTGAATTCATGGTTACAGTTTGCACACTGGATAAAAACTTATCCTGTATATGCTACAGGCAATTAAGTCGCACCGTGTAAATCGGGCTTTAGGGTGTTTAAGCGATACTTAATAATTTTATGATTGTAGTTTGATTGAACAGACAAGGAGGTTATCAATTTATTGCTGTTTTTATTCACAGGTTTTTCCTATAATACTTCTTCATGGCTGGCCAGGATCTATCAGAGAGTTTTATGAAGTTATTCCCTTATTGACTACAGAAACACCAGGATACAACTTTGTGTTCGAGGTTATTGTACCAAGTTTACCTGGATTTGGGTTTTCTGACGTAAGTATATTCTTCTTATCTATCTTCATCTAACTGTATTCACTTCAGCTGAAAAACGTCCACTGCTGGACATAGGCCTCCCCCAAAAGGAGGGTTTTGCCATAATCGACACGCTTGGCAGGTGGGTTGGCGATCGCAGTATGGTGGGTGGTCAAATGCATAGAGAACGCTGCTGCCCATTCTCTAAATAAGATTCTGATAAGTCCCTTAGTCGCCTTCTACGACACCCACGTTAATAAATGGAATGGTGCTATTCTTTTACGTCCGACAACACATGGAACTAACTGTATTAGTTTTGTAAAAAAACAATGGTATAGTTAACGCACTTAAATGGTAAAGCATCATTTTGAAAGCGTAACAGTTTTCGTTTTTGTAATTAAAATGTTGTCATTGACAGATTAATTTATGAGCGACTTCATTTGTTTTCTTGAAAAAAAAAAACGCAAAAATTTTATGACTTTTACAAGTTTTTATTGAATTTGCCTCGTTAGTAAGTTGGTATGTATGGGACAAATCTCGCAAGCTGAATTAAAACCACTAATCATCATACCCTAAGGAGTTAAAATTTTACACGTTGATTATGTTTCAAAGACAATAAATTTTCGGATGATGCTTGTCTTGATTCGACACCCAGGAATGGCTTCAAACGTAGAAACTCCTTAATGGTCAACAGTACAGACAAGATTTTTTATGTAAAGAAAAATAAACAAAGAAAAAACGTTTATTTGTGGTAAAAATGACGCAAAAAAAACAGGAACACACTAAAAAAATAAGAAAAGGTTTAGGGAAACATGCGTCACATCTACGCAAAACGGCTAACGCTCAGCATTATGCTGCGACCCTATGCAAGACAGAGCCCCAGAGCTGGTTTTCAGCGACAGCTGGCATTGACGTAATGACGTCGCCCGGTGCATCATATCACAACCTCTTTCCTTAAAGTTGTCATTTATAAATACTAAACTTTCGTTTTTACACGCTTTATATTAGCTTCACTTGTACGTTTGTATGTTTGTTTGTATGTAACCGACTCCTTTGGACGCTATTTTGACCCACTTTAAACGGTCAGATTTCATTTAAACTTTGTAGACTTATCGAGGACCTATGACACTTCAATAATTAAAAAAAAATTAAAAAAAAACACGCTTTTTTTTTAGTTAGCAAAACTAAAAAATAGAAAATAAATAATAGTAAAAAAAAACTAAAAAAAAAAACGCTTTAAAAACGAAACTAAAAAGTAGAAAATAATTTAATTCTATTAAAAAGCGTGGGGTGCTTGATATTAATTGATTATAAAAATACCTTAAAAAGCACCCCACGCTTTTTAATAGAATTAAATTATTTTCTACTTTTTAGTTTGGTTTTTAAAGCGTGTTTTTTTAGTTTTTTAAACTATTATTTATTTAGCTATTTACATAAGATACATGATTTGGTAGTCATACAACCATAAACTTGAATTAAGTTCAAAATAATATTAATTTTCAGTGTTTTGATTTTTATTTTGCTTTCTTGAACATTTAACCAATCTATTTCTACTATTACTTTTTATATTTAACCTTTCAAGATATCCAAGTTTATTATTGTTACTTTCTAAGATGAAACAATCCACCATTTTCGGGTCAACGATCTAACAAGAACCTTTATTTTCAGGCACCAGTTCGTCCAGGATTGTCTCCGCATCAAATAGCTATAATAATGAGGAACTTAATGCAAAAACTTGGGCACAAACGCTACTACGTCCAAGGTGGCAACCTTGGCCATATCATTGGCTCTCATATGGCCACTATATTTCCAAATGAAGTTGTTGGTTTCCATAGCAACTTCCCTGTTAACTTGTCCAAGTATTCACAATTAACTTGGCTTTTGGGGTCTGTTTGGCCAACGTTTGTAGCCAATGGTTATGAAGATCGCATGTATCCGTTAGTTGATAAGTTGAAGTTTTATTTGGAGGAATTCGGGTTTATGCATCTACAAGGGACTAAGCCGGATTCGATTGGTACGATTTTTTTAAATATTTCTTGTGAAAAGTATTTATTATATGTAGAAACATTTTTGTTGAATCATACAAAGCAACTTCTGGCCAGTTTCACCACCTTCCGATAAGTTCAAGTTAATCAGTCTGATAGATATTCTGGTGAATAATGCTTATCAAGTGACTGAAAACCAGGCTCTAACGGTTCTTCAAAACTATTCTTTGGCCCGTATTCAGACCTTCACTTAAAACTTAGCATTCATTAAACTAGTTCCGACTCATCAAATGGCTTCAAACTAGTTTTAAGTAATGCTGTAGTCTTGAGCGAGGTTTTGCAGGACTTAGTACACTACTTCTGTGATTTTCTGTCTGATGAATCCATCACCATCCCATGGTAAATATATTAAGTGTTTATTATAGTTATCAAAATTTGATAAGTCCGACCAAGAAAGCATAATATGGGTGCAATATTTCATGACTAATTTAATAAGTATTCAAAGCTGCTCCTCAGTTATATATACTAAAGTGGCCAGGACAAAGCGTACTAAAGTTTGAGGGTGGAAAATGAAAAGAATGAAACGGCAAAAAATGCCAAATGAAACAGACTTAAATTGTCCATTGTTCTCAATTTTCTAAGTGGGTGCTATAAATTCATCGGCAGTGGGGCTATATTGTGCTGGTATTAGATTCTGTTATTTATAGATAGTTTATTGTATTATAGTGCCATTTGGATTCTAGTTTCGATTCCGTTGTTTCAAGGAATTCGGAGAATTGTATTTTCTAAGAATACTTGCATTTTAAATCACTTTATCTCTTAACCAGTTTAAAAGATGACTCTTCTCTATTAACTTCAAATGTTTGACTATTGAATGGAATAGAAAGGTGTTTAAATTTCTTTTAGTAAACGAATAAACGCATCAAGAGATTTGTGTTTTAAAGTCCATTGACTTCTACTACCCTCACGATAATAATGAATTCGAGTGAAACAATCTGACATTTAAGGTGGATGGACTAAGGTCACGCGAAAATAAAATTTTCTTCTGTTTTTTTTTTTGCAATTTGTAGGTCAGTGACAGGTTGTATGTTAAATAACATATGATTCGCGACTGTAAAAAATATGGCTTTACAGAATTATAATCATTAAAATCATTAAGAAAACCCCTTTAAGTTAATTTAATCCCATTGCATTACTATTTCATGATCACTGACATGATATGACGCTGACCTGCAAATTGCAAAAAGCGCAAAAATTGCAAATTTCGCACTGTTTGCCATCCCCCCCAGTGGGGTTCCCGCATTGTCGTTGCGGGGGGGCTCAGTAACCGTGGTCATCTACACGGTGAAGTGAAGAGGAACCCCAAGGTGGGGCCGCTCGTCAGGGCTTGTGCCTCCAAGCCGACGACGTAGCGGCCAAAAAGTAGGTTGCGGTGAGGTGCATCGCAACTGAGGCGGGCCGCGATGTCGAATGGGAGGCATCGCGGCTGAGGGTTACAGGCTGCGGCGGAGGAGGAGTGCCGGTACTTCTGAGTAGCGCTCTTCCCTTCCGTGGCCTGGACGGGACCGCCACCGTTTGATGGCGGAAGCGGTGGGGCCGCAGGGGAAGAGCAGTGTCGGTATAGCGTTGGCCGTTCTCCCTATCCCCTGCGGCCGAAAAGTGGTAGGCGGCGGGGCCACTGTGCTGACCCGTCGCAGGGGGACGTCAGCAGCAGCTGGTGGGGCCCGCAAGGGCCGATGCCTGCTAGGGGTGCGGGTTGTTCGAAAGAGATACCGCGGCCCCTGGCATACGGGCAGCTGAGGGAACATGGGTGGATTTTAGTCAGTAAAAGTCTGACACGCCCTTCTGCTCCACCCAGAGCGGGAGAAGTCATTTGATGATTTCCCACCCACAAAAAAAACAACAAAAAAGCCATTAAGAGCGTTCATCCCTCGCGGGCTGGCAACGTCGCATTTATTGTGGTTTTTCGTGATTATTTCAATAAATGTAAACCAAAGTATTTATAATAATGCCGTTGAAATTTATAATAATGTTTGACATTTACTGTTAAATAAAAACATTCAAACGCAATAAGTACTACAAAAAGAAAATAATTGACACAGTACCTACCTAACAGTTTTGTTACAGTTATTTACTATAAAGAAAATTGCATACAAACTTATAAATTACCAAGTAAAAATTTGTCATGTCTTACAATTTCAGCAACCTTTTGCAATCTATTTTGTTCCTCATTTCCCATTACATTGATTTCAGGAATCGCTCTCGAAGATTCTCCAGTAGGACTAGCAAGCTACATTCTGGATAGATTCATGATCTTCACAGATCCTGCCAACAAACTGGACCCAGGAGGAGGACTGGACAAATACTACTCTTACGACAAACTCCTGGACAACATAATGCTGTACTGGATCAATGGAAGTATTACTAGTTCTCTGAGGATTTATAAGGAGTCTTTTGAGGATGGCGATGTGGAGAGTACTTTTGCTCTGTAAGTCCCTACAATCATGTCTTTTATACACCGTGACATTTTAGTCGTCTTACAACGGCAGCCCACTTCATGTATCCAATGACTACTAATCATTTATTTAAAAAAATACATATTTTTGAACATATGCATAATTAAAAAAATGAAAATATAATTCACTAAGACGCATGACGTAGTTTGAAACACCCTGTTATCGAGATGGAATTAATGATGGGATGTTATGGTAGGTAGATATCTTCTACCGTTTGATATGTAAACATTATTAACAGGGAGGGTGTTTCATAATTCTAAAGCATTATTTATTTTCCTTTGTATTTATTGTCTTAATTAATTGTAACAATGTTTTAATCGCGCCTAGACGTATTTCATGACGAATACATTGAGTGGACCACCTTTGTAAGACGACTAAAATGTCACGGTGTATATTTTTCATTTTTTTTTTACCTTAATCAAGTCGGTGCACATAATACTATTTGAAGCTACAGCACTAAGCCGGCTATTGCAAAGAAAACTATATTTAATTGATCAGATCAACTTATAAATATGTGCTGAGTTGTTAAACGTTTGCGTAAAGCAAGCGTTAAATATCAAAAAACAAAATCAAAAGTAATCAGTCCGATAGATAATCTGGTAAATAACGCTTATCAAGTGACTGAAAACCAGGCTCTAACGGTTCTTCAAAACTATTCTTTGGCCCGTATTCAGACCTTCACTTAAAACTTAAGCATTCATTAAACTAGTTCCGACTAATCAAATGGCTTCAAACTAGTTTTAAGTAATGCTGTAGTCTTGAGCGAGGTTTTGTAAGACTTAGTACAACAACTTCTGTGATTTACTGTCTGATGAATCCATCACCATCCCATGGTAAGTATATTAAGTGTTTATTATAGTTGTCAAAATTTGATAAGTCCGACCAAGAAAGCATAATATGGGTGCAATATTTCATGACTGATTTAATAAGTATTCAAAGCTGCTCCATAGTTTATTCCATTTATTCAGCTGAGAGTCAGAACTTTTTGAACGTCAAAATTACAAAAGACCCCAGAATCGCCTGCCCTTCACCACTTCCTAGTACTTTAACTGTGAAAAAAAGTGGCGCAACAGAAGAGTCTTAAAAAAAAACATCAATAATGTTTTAAATTCATTGCGAATTTTTTTTAAATGGCTATTTGGAATTAAGCAAAATGAATATGGGATAAATAAAATTCCTAAAATTGCTCTAATCCAGTTAAATGGGATATAAGACAGCTGTCTGTTTAATTTATTTACACAACATTAAATTAAATTTGTTGGTCGATGTCACATGTCATGTCTTTGAATTTTTAGTTCTAAGACATGCGGATTTTCTAACGATGTTACCCTCAACGATTTGAGAGCTGGGGTGATAAAATAATGTATCTACTTACAATAAAATACATCACTTCTAATATAAAACATCGTTCGTGCCGATACGACAGAACAAGAAGATTAATTTATTAGGCTGTATGAACGATGAACGTTGTTCTTGTTATCGGTGTAAATAACATTGTTATGATCAAATGGAAGTGTAGATTATACGCAGTGCCTGCCTCATACCCTGAATCTATACAGGACAGTGATGTGGGTTCCGACATGATGGCTGTTGCGTTATGTCGTGTCATATTGTTACACGAGATCAAACTGGTGTCTCTCATAATTCAAAAGTGAGTCCTCTATGTTGACGTTTAAAGACTACTTTGTATTACTAGCAATTAGTTCTGTTTCTAAAGGCTTCAACTTCACCAAAGTTGACGGGAATCTCAAAGGTTAGGATGCTGGACTGTCGTGTCAAGTTATTTATTTACTTACTAGCTTCTACCCGCGACTTCTGTTGCTTCTTTAATATGAAATTTATATACTATGGCACTCGGCAATGGTATGAGCCTACTAAATTCAGAGCCAAGCGAACACAGTGGCTACGGCAGTATCGGAAACCGTAAGAAAAGTTGCAACAAGTGGTGATGTAATTCTGCGGTTAAGTAACACACAAAATACGCGCTATGACGTTGATGTTGTAATTGCTGTCATTGTGACCATGTCATTATGTTTAACAAACAAACAAACACAAAATAGCATAATCATGAGCAGCCTACAAATTGTAGACTGCAATGTTCCCACTGCTGTTGCTTTCTATCAGTAAAAGAGTTTTCGTAATTGGATTAGTGCTTCCAGAGATGATCTGAAACAAACAACCAGTTCGACATCTTTATAATATTAGTTAAAGATATTGTAGGTAAGTTTGACCAACATCTGCAGTAGGTACATATAAAAACATATTATATAGTTCAAAGATATACTCGTAGTAAGAGATCACTCTTACCGTATACTCTTTCTGTATATACCTGTAATAGGAGTATCAACGACTACATAAGCGATAAGAATTGTTGGTCGCTGTGATTAACTCAAGACAACGTTTGTGTTCTTTCACCAGAATTAGCTTAACTACTGACAGGTCATATACTTCATATCATTGTTTATTTTATTTGACTGCATAAACCATATTTTTTAATTTATTTATTAATTAAATTTTCATTTATCGTTGAATGTTAATTATATTCTATTATTGTATAGAATCAAGTTCTTTCAACGTAACAGACAGTTGTGCTACTGGGGAGTTTGTTGCGCCCCTTCTTCTTCTCAGCTAAAGCACTAGAAAGTGGTGAAGGGCGGGCGTTTTGGGGACTGTCTTATGTAATTTTGACGTTCAAAAAGAGCTGACTGTCAGCCTAGTTTGAATAAATGACTTTGATTTTATTACAGTTATTCGAGTAGGTAGGTATATAGTTTTCACCGCATCTTACATATGCAATAACATATTATCCAAGAAAAATTATAACATAGTTTTTAGTTTTAGTTCTTTCAAACCTTGACCAAACCAATGCACTTTGGTTGGAGTCCACTAACGAGCATACTTAGTTCAGTGACTGACACAGAAACTGACCCGCAGTTTCAAACCCGCGCCCGGTTGACACGAGTTCACTGAGCCTCCACTGCTCCAGTTTTAGATAATGCCCAACGTTTAAGGCTAATAAAAAAAACCCTTTATATAGCATTATTTCATTTTTTTTAAATGTCACAACTTACCTATTAGTTATGTATTGCAATCTTTCGATAAATGCTATTCCAAGGGTTTAAAAGTTACACTGAAATAACAATTTTAGTTTAGCAAACAATCACTGTACAATTTTATTGTGATTGTCTTCTTATTTTATGAACAGCTGTAGTGATTACGTAAAAACTTCCTTTTTTAAGAACCTCGAAAGTAAAATATACGTGCCATTTTCTGTTCCAGAATACCAACATCAGTGCCAACGTGGGGTCTCCGCTTCAAGCACGATTTAGCTCACAGTCCCGACTTCATTCTCCGTTGGAAGTACCCTAACTTACTGGGCACCTCAAATTATGACGTCGGCGGACATTTTGCTGCTTTTGAGAGGCCAAAAGAATTTAGTAAAACTGTATTTAAAGCGGTGAAGGCGTTTTTGGCATTCCGGGAATAAAATAATGTTTGTAGAAATGTTTTTTTTTAAGGCCGTTTCTTTAGTTTGAGTAAAGTTTTTGAAGGCCGGGAAAAATGTTACGCTTAAGGATTTTATTTTAATGATGCTTTAACAACTTTTTAGTATAAAAAAAACTCAGTTTCTCTCTATTATTTTAATAATAAATTAACTGTATAATGAGACTGTGGCTCAGTGATTTGTGCATTGCGGTGTGGTGATTTGCTTGTTACACGAAGCAAGTTTTCGTTGGTACTTAAGTAGTAGCTAGGTAGTAGCTTTGTTCCAAATCTATATATCTGAGAATTTGTGTCAGCCATTACCTATGTTATAATATGGTGTGCAGGCGTTATAAACTTCAGAACAAAAACGTTTCAAACCAAATCACAATGCAAATATAATAAATGTATTTCATCGATATGAATACTGGCAAACCCACAGGACAGGAGTCGTGATAAATTCCTCGATTTTCAAAACACAAGGGAAAATGCAGGAATTGTCAGCTAAAATAGACAAATGAAAACAGCTGCAGTTTTGACAAGAAAGAAATGACAGCGAAGATTCAAATTACATTCCGCACTAAAAAACAAACCAGCCAGCCAATAAGACAATCGAAATTTAAAAATTCGCGCGCTCGCTACACCATGTTTTCTAAAAGGAGCACAGAGCAAAAAAGTTTTCTGAAAAAAGAATAACAGGCACAGGCGAAGTTGGACGCGCGGACGGCGGGACGCGAATAATTCGATTTAGCGACGCTGACTCGATTGAAAACGATTACAGCGAGCATCGAGTTGAAGTTGTTTATTATTTTATTTTGCGTTGTACCGAATTCGATGATTGAAGTGTAATGAGGTTATATTCCTAGACGTGGTTTTGTTTGTGTTTTGGTGTAAAGCTTTTGATTCTGTTGTAGACAGTTTAGCTTGTGTTTGGAAATTGGCGATTTATGAAACTTGATCTAATAATGAATAATGCCATACACATCGTGCACTATTACCAGATGAGAGATAGACAGAGGATGGTATGCGGTGTACCCAAATTTCCTGAGTCATGTTAAACTCCCATGTAGGTTCTGCGTCTATTGCCATTAGCCGGGCATAAATCTTGAGTCAAAACTACTGATATTTACTATTAGAAGAACCTATGATATTTCGTCCTACCCGGGGATGAACTCCGAAACTTCACGCTAAGCAGTACCTTACGATATCTAGATCAACGAGGAACCTGTTCATAATAGGCATAATTATCAAATTAAGTTTCAAATATCTACCTTCGTGGTAGATATTTTAAATATGTACAAAAGGGAATATCACTCACAATATATATTTCGACCACCACCGGATGACGTTGGAAGTACGGCCAATCACACCAATAGTAAAACCTGAACTACAAAAACTAACCTTACTGGTATGAATAATAGTCGCTGCCAGTGTCAAATTGTTACCATGTACAAGCGGTTGCCTGTACCTACTATTGAAAAACTAAAAACTGGTGAAACTCGTCTGTTAAAGTAGATTCCACGGCTCTGACTGCCTCGCTGCGGTTTCAGACGGATAATTTATTTTTTACGAAAGTTCTGGATTCCTTGGAATATTTTGAAGTTGGGACTTGTTTCTTGGTCTAACTTGCATTGTCCTGGAATAGTGTTGTAGTCGTTAGTATAAATGTATACCACTACTTGTTATATAATAACAGAAATTGGAAGTTTTAACAACATCAACATACACAAAGTATATTCAATAGATATTATAGAAACCCATTCAATAACGACTCAAGCAAATTGAATAAAATGTATATTGTGATACAGTCGAGTTCCTCTACCATAATTAAAAAAAAAATCCCGTGAATCGGCGTAATAAGGTAAAGACAAACTGAGCCCACGTCTGCAACGTATGCAACGCATTATGACATCTAGACTCTTGAATTTATATGAAAACAGTTGACTCAGAAACATACTTATCATACGCAACGCTGTCATACGCGTTCCACGCAACGTTATATCTGTCGATTCAGGTCGGCGTGGGAAGGTGGAGGGGATGTCATACGCCAACCCACGCGTAAGGCCACAATGTGTTTCTAGAACTTAAGTTCGCAGCGCGTCAGTCACGAATAGACGTTGGGAAGGGTTCGATTCGAAATTGGGAGACGAACAACTTATTGATTTGTTTAGGAGATATGAAGCTATTTAAATATTAAATGCATTGAGTATCGCTGTGGTATCGTGATGCTGCATTACGTAATGCAATAAATCGTCTTCAAATTCACTCTCGGAATCGGAAATCATTGTACACTAGAGCACCTGAAGAAACGACATCTGAGTCTGATGTCAATATGCGTTGTGTACGCGGGACAAGCGTGCATACCAAGTCTCTTACGTTGCATACGTGGGCTCAGTTTGTCTTTACTTTTAATCACGGCAAAATAACGGAAAAAAACTCACGTCGAAAGCAAATAAACCTTCCTACTGTGTAAAAACCAAGAAAAATAACCATCGTTCAGTGTATCAAGAAAATTACTTGCACGAATTTCGATCGATCGTTTATAATTTTATTTGAAGTTGGTGCGTCATTCTTCTTCATCATATCTATGATTCCAGTAGGTACTTGGTTTTAAATAAGCTTCAACCAGAATTCGGCCACTTCAACAGTTTTGTCATTGGCCTCGCTAAGATCTTGCACAGTGAAGGTGTGCACAGAGACCACGACAAGAGGTGGGCATGGTTTGCGCTGTGGTTACACAGTCGCACTGCGGCTCATCGGGGTACCACTGGACCAATTCGTGCCGGCAGTGGCCTACCTGGCTTCTTAGTCGATTAAGAGATTTCCAGGTGTGCCATAGCAGTTGGTGATCCGCTGGAAGCCTTTCTGCAGGCTCAACATAGATGGAGGTGTACATTTACATTGCAACGTTGTGTGCTAAAATAGAAGATACAATGTGTTTTTAACAATATTTAGTTGTGTGGCGGCCAACCAGGCCACATACAAAAACTACAAATCAACAAATGTGGAAAAACACAAAAAGTGAAGTGGCGCCATCTACAATGCCATATGCGAATTACTCAAGACTTGACGTCACACCGCAGCTACATCACGCAAGCAGAGTTTACCACGCAATCTACACATTTACAAGATCCCGACATCAATCGTCGGGCAGTAGCCCACCAGACACAACACCCGTCTGGTCGGAGGATCCTCCTTTACCAATAGAGTATGAGTGAACTTTACACCCTGTTCCTCATACCTCTACAGTTACAGCAACTCGCAACTTGAACCGATGCTATTTAAACCAAAACCTGTAACAAAAACAAGCCGCTACTGCACTCACCACCTAAACCTACAAACATCAATCTCGACTCATCACAAACAATGATTACACCGTGGACTATGCAGAAACACATTTACAATTCAAAAGTAGCCTCCTCCCCCGCGCCCCTATGCGGATGCAAAACAATACTTGCAGGGTTGGCACAAAGGGAATTAATGTGTGTGCGCTGTGAATAGTGCGGAGTTTTGAGGTTATAATGACCGTTACATCGTGATTTATATTGTTGATTTAAGAACTTTAGTGTCAAAAGTAGCCTATGTAAATTGAAATAAGTACATATAGTGTATTTTGGTGTTTAGTAGTTTATGTGGCGAAAAATGGAAGAGTGGATTTTGGCGGTTCCAAGGTGGCGTTTTCATGGAGACGATTGAAAAGAAACCCGTATAAGTACACCTTTACACATAAATAAAACTAATTTATTTTTCTCGGTTTACAATTTTATTGTAAAATGGTTTTGTAGTCTTTAGGGTAGGTTTGTGTCAAGCACTGCACGTCTTTTGGCCAAAATGTAGTGTTGGCACAAAGGAAATAAATGAGTGCTCACAGAGAACAGTGTGGAGTTTTGAAGTTATAATGGCCGTTACATCGTGATCAATATTGTTAATTTTAGAAGTGTGGCTGTTACGTACATAGTCAGGAGCAACGATTACGGAAATGAATCGAAGATTTTATTGTCATAGTGACTCAACTGAAGGGCATTTCCAAATTATTATGTTGAACTAAGGCGAAGAATATTTGGCAAGAATAAAGACTGGTACAGGTTAATCTTTTCATGTTTTCATTTGATTAACTTTTGTATGTGTGGGTTTTAGTCAGTAAAATTCTGATACGCCCTCTTGCTCCATCCAGAGTGGGAGAAGTTATTTGATGATTTCCCACCCCTAAAAAAAGAAAACCATATTTACTAAAACAATGCCGTAACTATAATAAAATATTTTTGCTAAATACAAAAAGTAACTTAGGCCTAGCACGGATTTGAACGCACATGTCTTTTGGAGGGGTAACCAATTAGTGAAGCTGTGTGTACACTTCTGCCTAACCCTTCGGGGAATACAGGTATGATGTTATTTTACGTTTTAGACTACAATATAATTGAGTTAAGTAAGTTAGTGTAAGTTGTTGTGTTAAAAGATAAATAATCTTTTACATCTTATACAGGGTGTAACAGAAACCCTATTGCTATCCTTAAGCACTAAAGATAACAGCTGGTATAGAAACACTGTACATAGTTTCCGCTCAAAATAAAATACTCTAAGAATTGATACAAAATTTTCAGTTTCATATGTTTCTTAAATTAAAATCATAACAAACGTGGAACGTGGAAAATTTTTGACCTACGTAGTGTGGTGACACACTACGTAGGTCAATAATTTTCCACGTTACTTGCCAATATCACGATAAATCTCTTCCGAGTGATGTGTTTGTTTCAATTTGTTCTGGTATGAATGTTTAAAAAAGATTCATAACTTCCAAACATGTAGAGATAGGATTAAAAAACCCTTCCAATATCGTTTGATATTATCCAAAGAAGCCGTGCCCTTGGTATGTATTTAGCCTTTCCGTTACACGTTGTATAGTAACTTATTTATCTTTTTTAATAACACCTAAGTAAATACTTCCCAAGTTAAACTCAAGACTTTTTTCAGATCATTACGACGCTACAACGACAGCCATCTTGTAGTACTTTTTGTCCTTTTATAATTTGAGCTTTCCATTAAAATTCTAAGTCGCGCCAGCCCTAAGCATGTCTCATTTGTTTAACAAATACTCCGGGACACGACTTGCTACAGTTCTTGTTGAAATAATAAGAAGTTTTTGTCGATTGATCGATGTAGGTTTCTTTTTTAGTCTTTGATTTTTTTTGGTGTTTTCTAAGATTCAATCCTAATCTAGGTTATGTCACGAAATAGTATTTTTCATTAAATCTCTAGCAGAATTGCTTTGATTTGATACTGCGCATCCATTTTTACAAGTATTCCTTTGAATGTGTAAAATATCAGCTCATCATCGTCGTCATCTGCCAAAGTGGATGTAACTAAATGCTAATATTGTACATCTTCCAGGGTTTGAAAGAGATACCGTAGTCCTTTACACATAGGCAACGGAAGGAATACGGGTGGTTTTTAGTCAATAAAGTGAGTAACTCGCTGTCCAGTAAGGACCAAGCCCGGGTCGACGGCGCGTTGTGTTCCACGCGCGCCTCTAAGAGATGTCAGCACCAACTGGTTGGGTCCGCAAGGGCCGATGCCTGCCAGGGGTGCGGGTTGTTCGAAAGAGATACCGTGGCCCCTGGCACACAGGCAACTGAGGGAACACGGGTGGGTTTTAGTTAGTAAAAGTCTGATACGCCCTCCTGCTCCACCCAGAGCGGGAGAAGTTATTTGATGATTTCCCATCCTTAAAAAAAAATGCTACATGGAGCGATTGTTTATCTGACTTCCACAACCCTGTCATATCAAAATCATCTATTATGAGTTTCTTGTATAAAAGTATGTGGTCTTAACACATAATGACGTTGAAGATCAGACTTGATACAAAAAAACCTATGTGCCTTCATTAACTTAGTTTCTATAATCACCTAATATATTTAGGAATTACCTAGATCAGTAACAGAAGCTAATTACACATGACATTGACCTGAGTCTGGTTTTATGGTTGATGGCAATAGGCGTGCCCCTTATTACCAGAGGTCGGAGTAAGTAGATTGATTTTATATACTTGCGTCAAGATATTATAATATGGACATGCCATTTTATCCATAATGTGCGGGAAGTACCAGAAAAAGTTCCGGAATTGGAATTATTGAATAAAATAAATTAAAAAACATACAGATAGGCTAACAAAATTGTTTATTATATCAATAATTGATTGAATTCAATGAACAACTATTTTCGCCATTAGCTAACACTGGTAGCGTAGATTGATATTATTAATACGTTTTTCACCTTAAACACAAATTCGTGCTAATTTCAAAATTCCGGAACAAATATCACAATAAATATGAAGTTCCGGTATTTTGGAGGCATATCCATATTATCCTCTACGTTTGACGTCAACGACCTTAAATCAATCTACCTACTCCGACCTCTGCTTATTACATAAGGCCTAAACATAACTGGCGAATCATAGGTTTACTGTTTACCTCTGCTTTACGCTTTGGGTGAATTAGGCGTGATATTAAGTTATGTTACTCTCCAAAAGTAAAAAACCTTTAAAGTACAGCAGCTCTAAAGTAAAAGATTGATGAATAAAAATGCTCAATTTAAAATTCAAATATCTTCTTCGACACTTTCTTGAAGAAAGATAAAAGAAAGTACACAGCAATCAATGGAATATAATTCAAGATACATAAAGCTCGCGGTTCTGTTACAGAAACGCTGGGAGCTACATAAATTCAAAACAAACCTAGTCTGTATAAAAATGGTACTGTAATCCGTCTGTCTGCACGGAGCTGTGTAGCGGTTATAATTTTACTTAGATTCTGGTGTAATGGATATGAAGTGAATTAAGGAAAACTTTTACTGTTTTAGAATATTCCTTTTCCGCAATGTAGATTTCTTGCAAAAATCCGCTCTCGAATATTTATGTAGAATATTATGTTATAATCATAACATATTCACTGAATTTTAATTATTATGTATTTAAAATCATTGTTTATTTATTAAATTAGTCATAGGTACTGACTGTGGGAGAGGATTGTAATCACATTACAAGTCTTCGCTCGCACGAAGTCGCACACTTAGAAGGGTCTAGCGTAATAGTATTTCGTCCATTTTGGTTTGTTTCGACCGTACAGCGGAAGTATGACTGCAATTGAGTTTTAATTATTTTTGGAATTAAAAATTACAAATCGATTCTGAACAAACTAATTTCATATAACACATTGTGTAAACCAGTAAAGTATAGTGTGGTCAGTATATACGTACCACTGAACAATTATTTTCAATAATTACATTTATAACGCACTTAAGAAGTATAATTGTGTATTTTCTTTTCTATTCAATAGCATATCCAGTCCCTTTCTACTCAACATAAAACTTTGCGAGCTGTCTCGCCTTATCCTGTTCTGTCGTGTTCCGTGGCAAGTCTTCCTTCTCCCGAGCCCTCGTTGAAAAATGAATAAGAATTAATTCGGGAAAATTAAAATTCTTTAACAGTCCCCCACTTTTTGGGGGATTGGGGGATTATGCCTCGCCTTAATAGGAGCGCGGATTCTATTTATATACAAGTTGGGTGATTGGGGGCTTTGTTTGTCACCCTCTGTTGTGGTGAGCTTTTTGGGTGTTTCAAGTGGGTTAAGAATTTGAGGATTAAAAATTAATGTTTAATTATGAGGTGAGAGAGAGGTGAATGGAATATTCTGTGGGTCACATAAATGATGTACATACTAATTATTTCCCAATATATATAGCCAGGCGCATTTTAGAATTGTCTTTGTGTTTGTTTTATGGAAGAATTCTTTTGTTTTTGAGGCTGATTTGTGACCGAAGGCTCGCCCGAAATCGCAATGCATAAAATGAGATATGGATGTTCTACTTAAACACTTCTTCACAGTATCATACAATCGTAATGTTACTTAATACTTTAGATTAGAACCAAATTTGGGAGTACGAAAATAACACTGAGATTTTCGCAAAAACCTCTTATGTATTTACACGTTCGTCAATATAATTAGCTAGTTAAGGTAAACGTCTAATTAGACGTTTACCTTAACTAGCTAATTATATTGATACACGTTCGTCAATATAATTAGCTAGTTAAGGTAAACGTCAAATTAAACTGTTTTAGTTTACTAGATTTTAATATAGGTGTAGTCAAAACAACACTTAAGTGTCGCTCGAGGCAGCCTCATGAATAATCCGTATAATTCGCATCGCTTAATGACGAGCCGTCGTAATTCACCGAGATATAGTCGACCGCTAGTTCCAGTACGGATGATGTGTTAGGTGCTTGTAATTTTCTGTTTTCACTTATCATAAAATCACGCCTTGTTCCCCCAAAAAGTTAGAAGTGTATCTATTACACTATGTACACATTTCGATGGTTGTGTTTTTAAGTCCCATGTAAAGGGGGCAAGTCTACTCCCATCAACCGGGCACAGAGTCCAGACTCCGGGCTGCCATTGAGAAATTCCAGGTAGTAAAATACAATGTCACTTTACCCCACCCGAGAAATGAGCTTAAGCTCAGCAGTACCGTTTGCGTGGACCAACAAGGCAGTTTTCCATTTTCTTCTTCTGTATACTCTGAGGTCAGTCAGGACGTCTCTTTGAGAAAAAAAAAATGGTTTTACGAGTAGCGCAATTGGAGACTAGTGTTAGCTGCACAGCATTGCCTGGTCTAGCTATCACAATTATTTTCTCTAATTTAAGTTTCTCAGAAAACTATATGAAGCTACTGCTGTTAATCTAGAAAATGAATAAAAATAATGTTGTTTATACTTTAATTGATATTGAAAAAATATTCTTTTGATATTGTGCGTTGTCGAACTACTTAGTTGGAACAAAGAAGATTTGAGAGGAAAGATCTCATTGGACAAATTCGGAGAAAAAATTGTTACTTAAAAAATCCGATGAGCTGCCACTATAACGCGTTAGCACTCTGCTCAAAACAATATGACTTTTAAAGGGTTTTCGTTTCTGTGCGTTCAAGCAAATTGTGAGTCTTCATAATTCACTTGAAAACGGGTTTTGGATTCATTGATAACACATAACACCATTAATTTTATTTATGTTCGCAGTGAAATATCTCCGTCAGTACAACGCAGCACACACTTAGAACCAACTCATCAGCAAAACGCCAAGAAAACTCCAAAAACTTTTCCTACAATTTAAATTCAAGCATCTAACTCCCCCACCTGAACGGGAACTCATCTCCAGCCATGACACCGTCGCATTACATATTCGATGTCGTTCAATATTAATGCCAATGCTTCAATATGTAAATTGATTGATAAACGGATATTACAAGTGTGCATACTGTAAGCAGAACTGACTTACCATGCCCGGATCAGTTTTAAATTATTCAGGGAAAAATGTTGTACGCATTTCTGTATTTATAGCGTGGAAATGCGACGGTAATGTTGCAACGCGTACATTGTTAAGTCTTACATAAACATTTTTGTTTATAAGAGCTTGAGGTCGATTGATCTAGTTAAACTACGCTTTCTGCGGTTGGTCCGTAGATGGGTGACTTTCTTTACATACCAAGACCCCTCCTTAATTCGAAAAGCATGTTAAGCTGTTGGTCCCAGTCTTTACGGGTCGTCAGAATCCAGAAGTCTGAGAACCAGTCTTACCAAAGGGTATCGTATTACCTAGTTACTGGGTTGCGGAGGTCAGATCGGGTTAGACTGGCAGGCTTTTTTTTTTTTTTATTACGGGGGGAAATCCTCATGGATGTCCTCCGCCCCGGGGAGGGCGGAGGGGTCTGTCAGACTCTTACTGACTAAAACCACCCCGGTGTTCCGTCTCTCACTTGCACCGGGGATCACGGGAACTAGTGTGACTTCCGCGATCCCCGGCTAGTGCAGGCCCGCCTCTGCGGGCCACCTCGCGATAGGGGGGGAGTGAGGTGTTAAACTCCCCCCTTACGTCATAGAGAGGCGCGCGTGGAACACTACGCGCCGCCATCTCGGGTCCTAAGAAGTAGGGGGCAACGAATTTCCCCAGATCCGTTGCCCCTGGACCCATTTAGGGGGGCTGGAAGAGGGCGTTATCCGCCCTCCGCCGACGCCCGGTGCGTCTGCTGCGGATCGGGTTAGCGGAAGCAATCTCCCGCTCCCTCTCCGCAGCCTCCTTCTGCGACATGACTATTTCGCAGAAGGATACCACCGCGTCCCAGGACTCCTCGCTGCCGACCATCGAGTCGACAACGGCTGGCAGCGACAGGTCACTGCCGACTCCTGAGATGAGGGCACGGCGCGGCTCCTCCCAAGCGGCACACTCTGCCAGCGTGTGCCACGCCGTGTCCTCCCGACAGTCGACGCAGTGGTGACACCGAGCGTCCGGCTCCCTGTTTATGCGACACAGGTACTTCCCGAAGCAACCATGCCCCGAGAGCACCTGTGTCACCCGAAACGACAGGGAGCCGTGCCTCCTCCCGAGCCAGCGCTCGAGTACTGGCCGGACCGCCCCAATGGTAGCGGGGCCGGCGGTAGGGCGTGAAAGCCTGTCCCGCCATTCCGCCACCAGGGCGACTAGACTGGCAGGCTGCCCCAACATAGTTGTGAAAAGGCTAAGCAGATGATGATTATGACGGAAAGCGATAAGGCCGCCAATTGTATATTTTGTAGCGTACCTTGTTTTTTGTTATGTATTTTTGTGGTATATAGTAAAGTATACACCGTGAAATTTTAATGGTTGTTTTCCCGCGGCAGAAGAACTTGCCATAAGGAGTACTTTCGAAGCATAGAGTAAAAGTAGTTTTTTTTTAGTTTTAGAATAATTTAAAAAATCTTCATCAACTCGAGAAAACACTACTCAATAATAATAACACTAGAGGTTACTTGTAGGTACTACTCGAATCGCACGCACCGCCGACAAAGGGATCAGCGATGTATAAATGTTCAAATCAAACTAAACTCTCACGCGTGATGATTTTTCACAATGGTTAATCTGCCATTTTTTGTTTCTAATATTTTATTTGTTTATAAAACGATTGTATTACCAAGACAAAACCACTTGGCTGCGGGAAAACAACCATTAAAATTTCACGGTGTATATAAGATGAATGGCAATGTATTTTTAGTTATGCGTTGAAAGTATGCATAGGTACATTTATAATGCGTACAGCTAAGATTACTCAGCTTTTTTAATGAGGGCAGGCGGCAGAACATGTTCACTTCATATTGTTGCAGAAAGATTAGTCGACTGACTAATCTTTCTGCAACAATATACATCTAAATTGACAGCCTGGCCAACTGCACCGGGAACGCTAAAACAAACTTATGAATTGTTAAATCATAAAGATATAGGGCAAGGCCATTATAGCTAGGTACGATAAACGTAGCCAGTGTGTCGCAATAGCTATTACCTGTCTTTAAGTTACAACGAATGGGGAAGTTCTAGACTAAAGTGCATCATCGCTAATCCAATTATTGCTTAAAATCTGGAAAGATACACATAACACACATAATCAGCCTATGTTCCCACTGCTGGGACACCTGCCTCCTCTCTGTATCAGGGAGGGAGCTGTAACCCACCACGCGGGCCCAGTGTGGGTTAGTAGATGTCACATGTCTTTGAATTGTTGGTTCTAGAACATTCCAGTTTCCTCACAATATTTTTCTTCAGTGTTTTGAAAGCAGCAGGCTTAGTGTGACGCTTTCTATTTCTAGGAAGAATAGACAGTGTGTTTTCTGTACAAAGTCACATTTCGTTTCTTCATTTTTGACATCGCACCTTAGATATCCTTCTACAATCTGTCATTTTGTCTTTCGTTTCTAACGATCTTTGTCTAGGTCCATTTATATGTAGACTATTTCAGAAGAATATTTCTTACGAAACTGTCAAAATTACACTGACAACAAACTTTCTACTCGACGGCCACAAAGTATTTACGATTTTCTACAAAATCACGATTCGTTTAGAACGCATAACTGTGATATCTCATACAAGAACACAGCTATCTTCGCGTAGTGTACATCATTAACTTAATTGTCATGTCTTTTCATTCGTCGACAAATTGGTGCTCGTGGTAAGCCTGCAGTGATGATAAAACTATTTACACAAAGTTAAGCGCCTTCCTAGGTTTTTTGACCTACAACTCGTAATTCGGGCCATTACCACTGAGCCACCACTGCGTTCACGAAAGATACGTAGTGATCGTTATGAGAGCAAAGAGTCATCATTGTCATCATCATATAAGCCGAAAGATGTCCACTGCTGGACATAAGCCTCCCCCAAAAGGGGGGATTTGCCATAATCGCCACTCGTGGCAGGCGGGTTGGCGATCGCAGTATGGTGGTAAAATGCATAGAAAACGCTGCTGCCCATTCTCTAGTAAGTCCCTAGTCGCCTTCTACGATACCCATGGGAAGATGGGATGGTGCTATTCTTTTACGACCGGCACCACACGGAAGAGTCACGACCAAGAGTGTGTAATTGGATTAGCCTATGTTTAGCAGTTGACAGCTAATAGTCGGTGTATGATACTCAGCGACCGACTGATCGTATTTTTGACATTTCAAAAGTGCCTGTAAATGATTTAATTGAAATAAATGCTTTGAGTTTGAGTTCATGATGAAACAGTACTCCAATGAAACCACAGACTCATGCTAGTTTGCAATAGCCAGACGTCTGAAAGTGCAATGTGACAAAAATATAGCATAATTTATTAATCAACAGTCTCTGTATTCATTCCTCTACGTCACAGATTCAATCGGAATCGCAGCGAAAATATTTCTACATGTGAATTTATTATTCGATTCGACTCGCAAAGATCACACTGTTGACATCGGAACAAATGAATAACAATATACAGTCGTAATGCCCTGTGAAATGTTGTCTGTTATATTTTCTGCCAACAAAGTCATAAAAAGGTAAATATTCCAACTTGTAAATACCAAGGATACCTCGTTGAATGATAATAGTTTAATATCTTTAAAGCAAAAATAATCTTTAACGCCTATTTCAACCGCCCAGCAAAATTACTTTTGTTTCGGTTTGAAGTTTGTCGAAGTTCGTAAAACCACAGGACTACGGGTTTAAATTCTCTTCTAGCTATTTCTTAGACTCTATGTATTCCAAAAGTTTTTTTTATATTCTTATTTTCCATCAAGCGAACCGTTGGCCTCTTTGTTTTTGGTGATAAGATATTCAAATCAAGAGTGTTGAATATAAATGTTGATGCATGGAGAGGGAGAGGAAGATCAAAGAATTATGGATGAATTATGTGAGGGATGGTACGAGAGAAAAGGGAGTAAATTATAGCACGACGGCTTATAGAGAAGAATGACAGAGAAACACAGTAGAAAGGAAGATTATGAACTAAATCATGCAAAAATGACACCGTAATTAGGCCTCTGCCCAACCCATATAAGCCAAAAAGCAGGACAATTAACAGTTAAACCTTAAACAAACCTCACAAGTCTAATGTTGACACCCAAGTGAGTTTCACTAATCAAGGACGGTTCACGCTCCTGAGGTGAACTAATTAGCATCGGGTTTAGACACGTATTGCATATATTTAGTTGAAACTAGTCGAAAGTTTTCAGTTTACATGGATCGATCGAGATTTCGTGACTAAAGTCAGTCACGGGAGCTGTAAGAAAGTAATTGGTGTCTTATTCCTGTGGGAATGTTTAAGTAAATTACAGTGATGTGACTCTGGAGGCAATAAAAGATTAAATTCTGGGCCGAGACTACCTCTAGTCTCGGCCCAGGATTTAATCAATTTTTGGGCCACTTTTTCCAACTATATTCGGTTCGGACCGGTTCCAGTTATAACCAGTTGCAGCTGGAATACCAGTATTTTGCCGGACCTAAACTTTGTCCTTAAAGCTAATTCTCGTAATAAGAAACGTTAAAAATCTTATCGCAGTCTTATTTCGGCGACAATAAAATGTCAAAAATCTATGGGAACTCGAGGTATTTTTCACAGACTGAGATTAGACTGTGATCGTCCTTAGTCCTTAAAATTACAAGAATCGCCCCTTGGGCGAGGCTAAGTCTGGCAGGCGGGTGCCTGTAAATGCTCAAAGCGTTTATACTTGGATTTTATGGCGGTCGCTGCTTCACGTCAGCTCCCCGCTGAGCTACGCACGTGTACTTGATTTCGCTTCCATAAAATGTTAGTGAGATCACTGTGACCCACGTCCACGCTAATTGGCTGGAAAACGAATGAACCGCGCAGTTCACCTCGTCGTGCACATCGGACGCTGACGTAGCAGTGGGCCGTCGATTCAATCAAATATGTCCAAATCAGTTAGCTCTGCAATTAAACATGCTAGCACGCTGCAGTAGTGGTCCAGCGGTAACGGCCCCGTATTACGAGTTTTAGGTCGAGGGTTCGAATCCACGCAGGCACCAGAGACACCTACCATAGATCCACGAATGCAATAATGTAGATATTTTGTAATCTTCCTATCAAGATGTCTGCGGGTTTGTTTTCCACTCAATATCATAAAAAGTAGAGGTGGTCGTTGAATCAATAGACTGTTTTTTTAAAGACTTTTCATTCGTCAACGAGATAACTGTTAACCATCAATGAAATCCAGTTGAAAACAAAAAGCTGCTGATGCTGTCAATTTACGTCAACGGCTCAAGCGATTAACGCTAAACGCTACCGATTGAACATTCAAAATCTGTTAATAATTTAACAGCTTTTTTAACCTGTTTTGAAAACGTTGACATAAATTAACGATTAACGCTACCGATTGAACATTCGAAACCTGTTAATAATTTAACAGCTTTTTTAACCTGTTGACTATTGATGATTAACAGTTAAATTACATTAAACAAAAAGCAGTCAATGACCCACCTCTAATAAAAAGCCGCGACTTAATTGACTTTGAGGTCGCGGGTTCGAGCCCTGATAGGCGCTGTACTTTGTGTTATATTATTTCATCACCGGTGTTCTCAAAACGGTGAAGGAAAACATCGTTAAGAAACCAGCATGTCTTGGAACCAAAATTTCGAAGACATGTGACATCTACCAACGCGCACTGGGCGCGCTTGGTAGATTATAGCCAACTCCCTTTCAAAGAGCGGAGGCCTGAGTCCCAGCATTTTATATAAACTTGGAAGAAAGATACATTTTTCTTCCCCAACCGTCCCTTGCCCGCAGAAGTGCCAGCCCGCGCCGAAGCTGAGCAAGTAGAGTTAAAATCCCCATGATCTAATAATAAAGAAATTATTTGATCCAGCCTGTCCCCACTTGCTGCCCTCCCTAACAGTGACTCCCTGAGCCGAGGCTCGTATCCCGCAGGGGGTGCCCTCAGTGCGCAGTCGCTATAGGTTTAAGTGTTAGTTTGTAAGCCCTGGCTGGAGGCTCTTAGTCTAAAAACTAAAAGTATCCACAGGAAAGCCCGGCTGAGTAGTTACGGCCTCTCAAGGTCAACTACGAGATGTCATTTCCAAAAAAAAAAGACATTTTTCTTAAATTCGTTTAATCTATTTTCATGCAAAATAGGCATAAAACGCTCCACGAAATATATACCTAAAACCTCAGGGTATTAAGGCATTATCTTGAAAACCTTCCCATCGTTAAATTCTATCTTCTATCAACATATACGCTGAAAACCCCAGTAGAATTGAGAATGGATGCAGACATCTGGATCGGAAACCTTTTATCTGGATTGAATAGCCGACTCTTTATTTGATAACTCTTTTTACTGTCCGCGTTCCAATCCTAGTTGATACCTATACTTAGATTGATTTGTTTGTGTTTTGATACAATATTGTTTCAGGATTTTTGAGAATGAATTCTTATAAGACGTTCAAAATGAAATTCATTCATAAGTTCATTTCGAAACAATACGAGAAGTAAATAAAGGTCGAGTCGACGGCACGTTGTGTTCCACGCGCGCCTCAAAGAGATGTCAGCGGCAACTGATGGGGCCCGCAAGGGCCGATGCCTGCCACGGGGTGCGGGTTGTTCGAAAGATATACCGCGGCCCCTGGCACACAGGCAACTGAAACACGAGTGGGTTTTAGTTAGTAAAAGTCTGACACACCCTCCCGCTCCACCCACAGCGGGAGAAGTTATTTGATGATTTCCCACGGACAAAAAAAATAATAATAATAAAGGTATCCATGTCAGTTTCAAGCGATGCATCAGTATCCTAGATAAACTCTAACCAGAGGATCGCGAGTCTAAGTGGTGTCTTTTTATTTTTATTTTGCAGTGTTGGAAATTAAGTTACACAACCAGTATCGCATAAATATCTACAAAAATATCTATCTACAAGCCACAGCGTCAAAAAGCTTTTTTTTGGATTTTCTTAACCACAGAACCATGGAACTCCATCCAAAAAGTTCGAAATACTGCAAAGGTGAATGGAATTAGGTTTACACGACGATTATAAATTAATTTCAAAAGAAAAACTTTTTTATTGTAAGGATCCAGCACAAAATCAGCTTTCTAGTTTTTAGCAATAGAGCCGAAAAATTAAAATCTCTAGTAAATCAACCCTTATATTTCCCCCTTTTAACCCTAGCCAAAATTACCAATTATAATAAACAGCCAAGTAGTTGATTACTTCTTAGAAAACGGTCAATTTCCAAGAACTAAAATCACTTGTTAATCAAACACCCAGGACAAAGCACAAAATCCTCTTCAACTACTTCAAAGCTTTCAAGCCAACTGATTGGCTTCACCGAATCTCAAGGAACGACCAGGGCACAGTGTTCCACACAAGTTCTGCTACTAACTATTCCACTTGGTGAACTGTAATGTCGATACTTGTGTTCGGGAGGGTACTGCTGCATTGAGTTAAGTTCTCAAGTTGATCCGGGATAGGATTTCGGAGTTTATCTGAACTTACTTGCATAAAACAATAGTTTATCAACAACATTGTTATGCCAATCTCTAGTCTGCTAATTATGGTAACAATCTGATATTGATATCATCCTTATGTCGTAGCTTTAGGAGTTGTTTTTGTTATTCTAGAGTTTGGTATTCCTTTCGTTTGGCTACACACACTGCCGTGACATGACCGTGTTAAGGGGAACCTAGTCGCGGGTTCAAAATCAAAATCAAAATCAAAATCAAAAAGTCATTTATTCAAACTAGGCTGAGAGTCAGCACTTTTTGAACGTCAAAATTACATAAGACAGTCCCCCCAAAACGCCCGCCCTTCACCACTTCCTAGTGCTTTAGCTGGGAAGAAGAAGTGGCGCAACAAACTCCCTAGCAGCACAGCTGTCTGTTAGTTAGAAGAACTTGATTCTATACAATAGTGGGTAATTAACATTACGAAACACAAAAACATTAGATTTGCCATATCTCAGCTAGCACAGGCTTATATACCAACAAAACATTGAAAACATAGTACAGGCAAATAAAATAAACCAACACATGAACTAATACAATTATATAACCTGTCAGTAGTCAAGCTGGTGAAAGAACATGAACATTGTCTTGAGTTAATCACAGCGACCAACAATTATTATCGTTTAAGTAGTCGTTGACAGAATAGTAAGCCTTTGAACAGAGGGTGGATTTAACTTTAACTTTAAACGCATTAAAATTCAAATCTAGCAAAGAAGAGGGGAGCTTGTTATAAAAAGTTATACCAAGACCAACAAAAGAGTTATGAACCTTATGAAGCCGGTGAACGGGAACACGCAGTTTGTCCTTATTTCTAGTATTAATATTATGAATATCACTGTTTTTAGTATACAAGTGTATATTTTGCCTGATATATAAGATGTTGGCCAAGATGAATTGCGATGCGACCGTGAGAATCCCAATATCCTTAAAAAAATCTCTCAGAGAAACTCTAGCACCTAGTTGGTAAATGGCTCGAACAGCTCGTTTTTGAAGAACAAAAATATTTTGAATGTCAGCTGCTTTGCCCCACAGCAGAATGCCGTAGGACATAACACTATGAAAATAACTAAAATAAACTAACCGAGCTGTATCAACGTCAGTGTATTGTCTTACTTTTCTGACGGCGTAGGCAGCCGAACTGAGCCTTCCCGCTAGGCTTGATATATGTAATCCCCACTGAAGTTTGGCATCTACTGTTAAGCCCAGAAAAACTACCGAGTCTACAGTTTCAAGCACCTCATTTTCTAAGACGATGTTAGGGTCCTAGATTCTTAACATTCGGTAAGGCGAACTTGATACATTTCGTTTTCTTGGCATTGAGAACTAGGTTATTTGTGGTAAACCAATCCGTAACCATTGAAAGTGCACTGTTTACGTCGTCAAAATCTTGCCTGTTCCTGTCTACTTTAAAGATAAGAGAGGTATCATCAGCAAACAGCACAACGTCACAGTCATGGTGCACGCAATCAAAGGCTTTGGAGAGATCACAGAAAACTCCAACAGCATTTTGCGAGTTTTCCCACGCGTTAAAAATGTGTTTCAGCAGAGCAACACCCGCATCTGTAGTCGAACGACCTTTTGTAAAGCCATATTGATCATCATGAAGTAGGCTATTTAAATTAAAATGTCTTAGCAACTGCTTGAGTATTAACTTTTCAAATATTTTACTAAATGCAGGTAAGATAGAAATAGGCCTGAAATTACCAACGTTATTGTTCAAACTCACTGGTGGGCCTGACTAAAAAGCACGCTGTCTCACCAGGCTTCGTGTCCGACAGAGATAGTATCAGTGATGAGCAGTTAGAAGCTAGTCTACACGCACAACATTATTGAGTGAGATGCAGGATCATTTATAGTACAACAGGCGCGTAAAAAATTAAGAACAGCTCTTCGGAAGATCGGGTTTTATGAAAAAACCACTGATTAAATCAATGACCAATAAAGCTTATTGTACTTTTCGATATTTGAGCTTTGTCGGTAGCGACTTGATTTTTCAGTTTTAACACATCTTTTATTACTTAAACACGTCCAAAGTTAGGTTAAATTAGCAACAAAAACGAATATTTGTTGGCTCCTAACTTTTGAATGGCTTTTTATTTTAGTATTCTGTTTCCGTACAGACAATATTAATAATGAGACAAAAGCATACCATGTTTAATTTTTGGTGTACATTATCGAACAATGGAGTAATACACTCCCGAAGTTTGTATGGGAAAAATGTGGACAAGATTTACCTTAAATCAACAACTGTTATGACATAGAGGATAGTAATATGAGGGGTAGACAGAGGACCGCACGTCAGTTGTAACACTTTGACCTGGAGCAGCGGGGTGGTAGCGTAACACATTATTAGTAGGGATGTCTTAAATTTTGAATGTTCAGCTACATTCACTGTATTATTTACGTGGTTTTTTTTGTGGTGGGAAATCATCAAATGACTTCTCCCACTCTGGGTGGAGCAGGAGGGCATGTCAAACTTTTACTGACTAAAACTTGCCCGTGTTCCCTCAGTTGCCTATGTTCCAGGGGCCGCGGTATATTATTTACGTGGTTGAAGCAATATATTGGCAATATCATTCAAAATTATTCAGATTATGTTTGATAGTGTTAAAGATGTATGAGGATCAGGGTGTAAAATTCACTCATCCTCTAGATGTAAAAGAGAGGATTCTGCAACCAGACGGGTGTAGTGTCTGGTGGCCAACTGCCCGACGGTTGACCTCGGGATGTTGTATATGTCACTGTAAAATTGTAAATACCGTCAAATTATAATCTATTTCGTTAAATTGTCGGCATATTGTGAACTGTAACATCATCATCATCATCATCATATCAGCCGAAAGACGTCCACTGCTGGACATAAGCTTCTCCCAAAACGGGGAATTTACCATAATCGCCACGCTTGGCAGGCGGGTTGGCGATCGCAGTATGGTGGTCAAATGCATAGAGGACGCTGCTGCTCATTCTCTAGTAGTCCCTTGGTCGCCTTCTACGACAACCACGGGAAGAAATGGGATGGTGCTATTCTTTTACGTCCGGCACCACACGGAACCGTAACATACTGCTTGCAATTTAACGCATTATTTTTCGGTAGATTATAATCTATCGAAGTGAAACCGTCAAATTGTGAACTCGTATCAAAACGGATAGTACCTTGCGGTATTACTAAATAGTTAAGTAACTTGGAAGTAGCGGTTGGTCGCAATTCTAACCTAACCTATTTGGTCGGTAAGCAGTATGGTGCAGTTCACAATTTATCGACAGTTTATAATCGATCGAGATAGATTATAAGCTAACGGTGTTCACCTTTTTTGTATGGCATCTCGCAGTTGACCTTGAGAGGCCGTAACTGCTTAAACGGGCTTTCCTGTGGTTGCATTTTAGTGAAACTAAAAGCCTCCAGCCAGGGCGTAAAAAACTACTTAGCTAAAGCAACTGCACGCTGAAGGCACCCCCTGTGGGCTCAAGGAGTCACTGGTGGGGGGAACACAGCAAGTGAGGACAGGCTCGAGCAAATCATTTTCATTATTAATAAATCTTGGGGAATTTAACTCTACTGGCTCAGCTGCGGTGCGGGCTGTCACTTCAACGAGCAAGGGACGGTCGGGGAACGGTGTTCACAATCTTATGGTGACATATATACCAGTAGCGCGGTAAACTCTGATTGCGCGATGCAGGATGGGTGACGTCAGGTCATCGATGCATAGGTCGCGTGTGGCATTATAGATGCCACCACAGTGTGCTACGCAATTAGGGTGCTGGCCTAGAGTTTCAAAAGAATGCGAGGCCAGTTTACACTGGTTTTGATACCACTGACATACAGTCTACTGTATGTGTGATGATCTGCTGCATGTGATTAGACCATTTAAGTAGCTTGCTCGCACGAAATTATGTTTCGAACGGCTTTCAAAATTACCTACAACTGTGCAAGAATTAGTGTTGGGTAGGACACGACATGAAAAAGAGTTTGTAAGAGTAGCCTCTTTTTTGCACTGAGCCAGTACAATGTCCTACTTCAAATGAGGTGAGGCCAATGAGGTTTGGAACTTGGGCGATGCGCACTGAAGCTCTGCGATATGTTTGTAGTTACCAGTACAAATGTGACATTTGATGTTACTGCAGTGCAATGACAGTGTGAACTCTGTTTGAAGACATATTATTAACCAGTATCGCAAAATAATATGAAACGATTAACATAGTAAATATTGTTTATAATTAGGTAAATAATTATGAACCAAATATAATTTAAAGAATAGAATAAAAAATGTAATTAATAAAATTACAAAATACTATGTAAAAGTAATATTTGCGCGACTTTGTTGCCACTGAGCCGGTTCCTTCTTTCCGTAAGAACCTGACCAGCTTTGATAAAACTACGCTCGGAAAGCATAGAAGTGGCAATAATACAAAGCCGTTTAAAAAATAAAGCATCAAATAAAAAGCTTTTGCACTGGACTTTAGGATATTCAAAATACTTCAAATCAAAACTGTCGCTTCAATGCGGGCCTCACGGTATTTAGTCATGTCAATCTCAACATATTTCCCTTTCGCTCGACACTCGAAACGCAGTCATGTAATGTACATTGTAGAATGACGTAATTTGTAGTATTCGTCTCGCTTCCTCTCTGACCTCATCCTCATCGGTGACCTCATCGGTGTCTGAAATGGTCTCAAAAGACCATTTCAGACACCTATCCTCATGGTCTTCACATGATCTGACCAAGATTATGTCTGGACTTTAAAAGAGACTGTGGTCTCTGAGTTTGTTTCGGCCTTTCTTCTCAGAGTAGTCAGATAGGAAACGCCGACCTCATCTTGTTTAAAAAAATATGATTGACGTGTAAAAGTGTTTGTACAAACCTACTTACAGAAATAAAATCATTTATCATTTATCATTTATCATTATCATTATCCTATAGTTTTACAGAGATGGAGAGTTAGTAATGCGATTTTGCGACTTGCGCCACTTAAAATTTGAAGTAGTACAATATGAAATGCCGAGGCGCTCTTACATTTGACGTCGTGTACGGGACAAATGTACCGCCTCTTGTATGTCCTACTCAACACTAGCAAGAATCATATTTACATAATCAGCCTTTAACGTTCTTACTGCTAGGACACAGGTATCTTCTCTGTAAGAGGGAATGGACCATAATCCATCACGTGGGCCCAATGCGTGTTGGTGTAAGTCACGTCTTCGAATTTTTGGTTCCAGGACCTGCCGGTTTCCTCACGATGTTTTCTTTACCGTTTTGAGAGCAGTGGTGATGAAATTATTTACTCAAAATAAAGCGCCTGTCTGGGCTTGAACCCACGACCTTCAACTCGTAAGTCGGGGCCGTTACCACTGGGCCACCACTGTCACAATAATTGGAACTAACGACTGTTGTGTTGACAAATGTTTACCAATAATACTCCCTTGTCGATGTTATACACACACACAAAGATCTTTATAGCACTTAACTCTTGATATGATCAAATCACGGAGCGTTTCCGTTCTTAGACAGACCACAGGATAAGTTTTTATCCAGTGAGCAAACTGTAACCATTAATTCAGCATATCGTTCTACACAGCCAGCGCAGAAATTTTACGTCGGTTTTACAAAAAAAAAAAATATATATCAGCTGTTCCTTACATTTTGATCGCGTAGGTATTGCACTTTTAAACATAAATATAAATAAAACTCAACTAACATATAAAAGTATGAAACTAGAACATATTCTCACCTGAAAGCCGTGGCCATATTTTATTTTTCCCTAAAGCTTATGACCACTTACTACTTATTGTAAGAATGTATTGTTAAGAAGTATACGACTACGGCATTTAGATGAGAATATTTACTTGTTTCATAATTTTTATTTTAATACTGAACTTACTTTTTATTCCAATCATATTGAGGTTAGCCCACAATATTTATAAGCCCTTAAATTTGATACCCAACACGGCATGATATCACTATGTACTCGGGTAAATAAAATAGGTTGCCAGCATTTAACTATTAAAAAAAAACTTCACACACATTTTAAAACAAAAATCTTCTTTAAAAACAAAAGAACCCCCAACACGCAACACGTGCACAAAGCTTATTAAATAATAACAACAACAAAAAAAGGCAGAAAATGCTCAAAGAATAATAACGAACGGTTAAAAGGGTGCATAAAGAGATAGGTATAAAAGTTCTCCTTGTATATTTGTAGCGTACAACACTTGAATCTCTAATAAACCGTCTAATTAACGAGGTGCATTCATACTGCCGGAATAGAGTGGCTGTGGTGCAGGAAAAAGTTGGGATAAGTCTTTAAAATTTAATCCCAACTGCCCTTAGTCAAAATGTCAAACGAAATCAACCAAACACACTTATAACTAGAATTCTCGGTGAATTAAAATGCAAACTTAATTATAACGTACCTCAATATAACGACTGCCTCGATTTAACAAATTCTTTGTAATCCCCTTGAATTGTCCATAAGAGTCCTTAAATATACCTTTACATTGCGAATTTTTTTTGCGAACAACTTCTTTATAACGAATTTTCAACTATCAACAAAAAATGTGTAAATACCTCTAATTAACGAATTTTGTCACCCCAAAACCTTTGTATAACGTTCCCACCAATATGACCCTTAATCCCATAGTATGTGATTCAGTAGCGACAGGTTTCGACACGTTTTCTTCTTAAAGCAATCAGTGTTGTTTGATGGAAAGTAATCTAAATAGTGCTGCTTGTCACTATTAATAAAGATTCTAGTTGCAATGGCTCAGAAACGTAAAAGGTGTTCCTTATCAGTCGCAGAAAAGCGAAACATCATTAATTATGTTGACGAAAATCCTAGGACGAAAATCTTACCTCTTTATAACCAATTTTAGACTTTTTACTTGTGCCCTTCCGATTTGATACATCGAGGTTGCACTGTACTCAACAATTTTATAGCCATTTATTAAACACAAAAATGTTTGTGTTTTGGCTACATAATATACACTACAACAACATGCAAACTTACAAAAACTGGCCTTTCCTAAATATTACTAAACTATTGTGATAAAAAAAAATTATGATCGAAATCTTGTTAACTCTTATATTAACAACAGCTTTTGCTAACGGTAAAAAAAAACATTCTGTTTTTAAGTCAGGTTATAATCTATCTGTGTGCCATATTTCATCTAAATCCGATCTGAAATTTTGGCGTGAATGAGTAACAAATATCTAAACATTCGAACATCCAAATATTCAAACAACCAAACATAATATCTTTCACATTTATAATATACTAGCTTCCGCCAGCGGCTTCGCCCGCGTGGAGGTCAGCGTATTATACATATAAACCTTCCTCTTGAATCACTCTATCTATTAAAAAAACCCGCATCAAAATCCGTTGCGTAGTTTTAAAGATTTAAGCATACATAGGGATATAGGGACAGAGAAAGCGAATTTGTTTTATACTATGTAGTGAAGTAGGATTAAAACATCAGTGGATGTTTTACAAATAACAATATTAACGTCTAAAATGTATTCTACTCAATTAAAAACAGTTTGTTCTTCTTTAACGCAACTTGTTTTATTTTTCAACCAAACTGAAAACAAACTTGCAACGAGTTTTGCATAGACATGCATAACTACTAACTTTTATTACTCTTAGGCAAACTTTTGTTCTAAAGTTCTTGCAAAGTTATTAGTATGCAAAAGAGATGAAATTCTATGTCTTCTTTACTACTCACTGTCTGGTAAGGACCAAGCCCGGGTCGACGGCGCGTTGTGTTCTACGCGCGCCTCAAAGAGATGTCAGCAACAACTGATGGGGCCCGCAGGAGTCGATGCCTGCCAGGGGTGCGGGTTGTTCGAAAGAGATACCGTGGCCCCCGGCACACAGGCGACTGAAGGAACACGATTGGGTTTTAGTCAGTAAAAGTCTGACACGCCCTCCTGTTCCACCCAGAGCGTTACTAGCGAAGAGTTATTTGATAATTTCCCAACCTCAAAAAAAATAGGCAGTATATCTTCTAGGTATACAAGTAGGTATATTTTCCCAAGCACCTATCTCAGCAGTCAGTGTACAGAGACCCCAGGTGACAGTCACCCTCTTCATACCATACCATTCTTTACCATCGTAGTTTTGTTTCCTTACGACATTATCCATATCTTTCTACATGCCTATACTATGACAACCGATTTCCACACAAAAAAGAAAATAAGAATTGTCCGAATTGATTCAGCATTTGTTGTCACCCTAAGATCCAACCCGAGTGTGCAATTAGCGTGTACTTGTTGACAGATTATGAACGTGCTCCGTCTCTTTTACCCACACGTCCGGCCGTACGTTAGAGAGAGACATACGTATTGTTAAAGGATGCGTCATTGCATGTCTATACATTTCACAACTCTTGTGGTATGAAATTAAGAGGAGTTTTCTTTTAATTATGTTTTCAAAAATAAACTGTGTATTTTGAGTAGTGGAAATAACTTTTGTTATAACATAATGTTTCTAAGATTCACTACTGAATGCCTTTAAGTGACCGCTACAATCAGACATTGCAATAGTTTAAATACGTGTCTTTGCAGCATAAATCTTCGTTGGAGAAACTTCTTAAATGACTATGGTAAAAGGTAGCCTGCAAGATAATTCAAAATAACGTTAAAATGATCGCCACACCACCACTGCATCAAACAATACTATTTGTGTACCGTCTATAACCACTTTCGTCTGTCAACTCTTCCCCACTTTCATCCTATCTTCTTTAATCTTCTCTCACATCGTCAGAATCCCAATCAGGTGCATCGATACACAAATTATCAATTAATACAGTTGTTTCCAAGTTCACTTTCGTTCGTATAGCTAGTTGAAAGTCACTTCTATTCAATAGTTCTCCCGGGGGAGGATTTTGTTCAAGACCCTTCAGTTATGAAGATTGAAGTTCGATGTTTTAATTTTGATGCGGTATTTTAGTTTTCTGTAGAAGACATGAAGATACCTATAAAAGTGTCTGTAAGGTAAAAGCTACTTCCCTGAGGACACGGTGGAGCATACGGTGGGTGTCTGCCCGGCTTGGGTGGAGCACCGCCGTGTCCTCGTGGAGGTGATCGGCGGCGGCGATCTCTCGCGTCCGACCCTGGTCCAGGCCATGGTACGGAGCGGGAGTGCATGGCTAGCAGCCGCCTCCTTCAGCGAAGCAGTTATGCTCGCAAAGAGGGAGGCGGCGCACGTGAGGGAGATGCAGTACATGCGCCCTCACAGCCGTGGCCTTCGCAGGAGACACCCTGGGCGTCGGGAATCCCAGGCTGATTCCCGGCCACCGTAGGTACGGGCTTGCGGACGGCGAGTAATGGGTAGCTCGCTGTCCAGTAAGGACCAAGCCCGGGTCGACGGCGCGTTGTGTTCCACGCGCGCCTCAAAGAGATGTCAGCAGCAACTGATGGAGGCCGCAAGGGCCGATGTCTACCAGGGGTGCGGGTTGTTCGAAAGAGATACCGCGGCCCCTGGCACACAGGCAACTGAGGGATCACGGATGGGTTTTAGCCAGTAAAAGTCTGACACGCCCTCCCGCTCCACCCAGAGCGGGAGAAATTATTTGATGATTTCCCACCCAAAAAAGCTACTTCTTATACAGAAGAAAAATTTACATTCATAAATATGCTTCGAAATTATTTCTAAAATTGCCACACGTAGTGGTGTGCAAGTTTAAGAAATGATTTAGGTTATTGTGAGTAACCTAACATAAAAAATCATTATAACATAAAACAAGCCCCACTAGCAGTTTAATCCCAGGTTTAAATTCTACATTTTGAAAACGACAATGTATGCTCTAGCCCTGACAACAACTGCACAGCTCATGATGATAATTATATACAGCCACTTATAGAGATAAGTTACTTTTATTCGATTTTTAATTTTATCTCGATTAATTTAATTTAATTCGAAACACCCATCGATTTCTTACTAAACTTTAAGTATATCCGACGAGCATGGTTACTTTTCTCTTTTTGGTAACCGTACCGTAATGTTAAATAGGTTGATTTTACTTATGTAGATTCTTTTACATATTGTGAATGAGAGAACGTTGTAGGCCTACAGTTTCTATTCTTTATTTTTATTCCTTTAAGTACCTGGTACTTATTGACAGGCCTGCACTGTTCTCCCATACCTAATATCACTGTAATTTGAAAACATTATAAAAGCCAATTATTTTTAAAAGAGTGACCGTGGAGTTTCTTGCCGGCTCTTCTCCATAGGAAGCGACAAATTGGAACCGTGCACCTAGCTTCTCACGTTTCATAAGTGCCCTTGCAGGTTTATGTGAAATAAAATATTTTGATTTTGATTTTTGAACCGCGGAAAATCATCAAATTATCTAGGCCTTGACGCCTAGATAATGTGACATTCTGTCGGCGATAACGTTGCCAATAAATCCAATTCATTTGCAAAATGTATCTACATATATTACATTACATTCATATTACACATTTATTAAACATACCGGTAGGGCTAGTAGACAGTAATTATAAAAATATAATAAGATAAAATCATTCGTAAATTAAAAACTACCAGCTGCGCCGACGTCGACCTCTCTCTTTCCTTCAATTCGCTTACTCTTTGCACGTTATTCGTTTTAATTTCATTGATATAATGTAATGATCTGTGACCCCGGAAAATGACCTCTGCGCTACAGTTCTGTATGCACAAGTTGGTTTAAATAATAACGTTTAATTAAATTACGATATGTTCATAACAAATAATAATAAAACGCGAGATCGTATAACTACCGACTAAAGCGGCATGCTGAATGCTGAAGCATATAATAATTCTATTGAAAGTGTTTTAAAAATACAGAAAGTTTTGAAAGCGATTCCCACTTATCTAGAGCCTCCGGATCAGATTACCATAAAACAGAACAAAAAACGAAGTGGACACTGATCAAACTCAAACTCAAAGCATTTGTTTAAGATAAACCAAATTACAGGCGCTTTTGAATTTCCAACGGGTCGGGCAATCAGAAAGATAAAGCTAGTTACCCATTCCTAAGCGTAGTAGGTACCTATGGAGAAGAACGGGCAAGAAAGTCCACGGACACTGATGATGATGAAATAAGCTTGTGAGTTCCAAAATTTGTTAATATGACTTCAAAACCATACTGCCACATCCACCCTTACCACATTAGAATCTACAAAGTCTTACAAACTCAAATCTCGTACTAGCAACAAATCGAATAAGCGGCAGACGCCTCACCCGAATACAGAGAGACGCTCCAATGCGAATTCAATTCCGATTTAAAGCGAACTATCCAGTATCTAGCTTTTACTGCTTGGGTTTGTGGTTAATAAGGAGCAGGTTTAGTTTAATGCATATGAGTTTCAATCGATCGGGTGGGTTGAGTATTGTTTCTACGGTTCTCAGTTTTATTTTCTTTGATTAAGGCGGAGATTTCTTGAAAACGATCAAAAAGGTGGTTTTTAAAACCAGTGTATCTCTTTAACCGTAAATAATTTTGAAAGCAAAAAAATATCTGATACTTTCAAGTTTATTTTGCATACAGTGATGGAACTCATAATAAAAAAAACATACTTTAATGCATCAAAAAAATCATAAAAGTCACCTCTTAATTATCTTTAAAATCGGTTTATCCCTTCAATAACAATTATAATTATAATTAAAAATAAACCATAAAATTTCAAATGCCAAACTGCATCCAGTGATGGATTATTTATTATTAAATAGTTAATATATAATCTTATACGATTTTATTTGCACTTTTACGACGTACGTTTGCTCATTTATTATTCGAATTTATTACAACAGATTTTAACCCGTATCGGATTGCAATAAGAACTATTATCGCTCATAACGACATTATTTAAAGTTACCAGGGCCTTAAATTAATGTTTATAATTCCGGCGCCCCCACGGTCGGCCCAGAAAGCGGTGGCGAGATGACCTGGACGCTTACCGCGACGGCTGGTTTGAGGTGGGTGGGTAAAGAGTTCCTGTAAGGACTCGGGGGAACCTTGTGCCCGGCACTGAACAATTATAGGCGAAACGATAAAAAATCTTTTCATTCATGCACGTTAAAACACGTTACATTTGATTTGTTTTATAGTATAAATGGCAGAAAAAACTGCATACAAGTTCTTTACTTCTTTTTGAAATTAGAAGAAGAAGAATAAAATAAAAATATGTTACCAATCGAAGGAAGCAGTCGGAGAATTGTCTAAGCGTATACCTACCTATCAAAATTACTTTTAGTGAATAATTCTTTAACATGGTCTAAAAAAACTGAAAATTTCTCTAATATTGTTAATACTTCTAAATTATATATTGACTTGTACCTATAGAATGCCCTCCAAACTGATTTAAGTGATTACTTAAGCCTACGGTAAACCTAGCTTTTTTTTGTTTCTGCACTTAGCAAAAGCTACTGGTTTTAAATACAACAAAGATAAACAAGGAACCAGTGAATCGTACAAAAGTTACCAAAGCAGGTTAACGTGTTCGATTTAGTTCCGTAACTATTTAAAGTTGCGGGGAGAAGTTTAAGCGGCGTTTCACTTTGTTGTCAGTAAATTATCCAGTCACTAGTGTATTCAATGATGAAGTGTTATGTGGAGAGAATTGTTTTGTAACATTAGCAGAGAGTGATTGGTGTCATTATGAACAATTTATTGGATGATAACATCTTTTGTATAGCAATTCACGTTGATACCCTCTGTCTAGAGAGATTTGGGAGAGGTGGTCGGATTCTCAAGAAAAAATAATAGATAAAATACGTAAAATGGGTTTTTCTCCTGTACCTTTAGGATTTTATTCAGTATGTTTCTGTAGACATAGGTTTCACTCCTGTAGACTCTGCAAGCTCGTAAGATCAGCACTTCATATCTCTGTTGGCGCTAACTCTAGAAATTCAGTATCACATTCTGACTTTTAGTTCATTTGTGGCAAAGCACGCATGACGGAGATTCAACTCATGGCTTTCCACATAATTCATATAACAAACTCTTTTATGGCGTTATGATGTGTTCCCATAAGCACGCCAACTTCTGTCCCTTGAGTGTCGTGCATGCTTCTAATGGTCTTAAGTCTAATGGACATCGGACATTTTATGTAACTACTTGAGTTTTCAACATGTAAATACGGTGAAACAAAGACTGTCTACTCGGATCTATTGTCGTTCAAAAGTGCTGACTCTCAGCCTAGTTTGAATAAATGACTTTTGATTTTGATTTTATTCTCATTTATTCATCATTATTGTCATCATTAGCAGCCTTATTGTACTCACTGCTCAGTATAAGCCTCTTCCCTTTCATCCCACTCTTCCAACAAAAATTTTAACTATATAATTACATCTTTCTCATTTTCGAGTGTTTTTATTCAAGCCAAGCCACTATCACCATACTTGCAACAGGAATTACTGATTGCAGTAGTTACCTACTTTTTGTTTTGAGCGTAAGCAATCGTTGCTCCACATATACATTTATTATAATACAATAATCTACGATTTATCCAAGATGATGGGAGGCATCCTTTTAATATTCTTTGGGAAGCAAACGTATCATTTTCTCAATCTTTTGACAAAACTGTTTCGTAGAACAGGACATAGTAATTTATAAGGCCCGAGTTTATAAATGCTTCCTTGGTACCAGCCTTTTGGAAAAAGTAGTAGATACTATCTCTCCTACACAAAAATATTAATCGCGTAGAAATATCTCAAAGGAAAAAACTGTGGACTACAAACAAAACATTTCTTTCATCTCCCAAACTTTAGCTTTCAATGGCAGCATTTGTATGGTGACGGCGTCATCTACCATCCTTTTTTCTCCAGCCTATCTTGTATATTTTGTCTCACCTCACGTTTCGTTTGTTCCACGTGACTTTTGCCTTAAATCTACTGATTCACGACTAGTTTTTCCAAAGGTACTTTGGAAGGGTCGTGTTGATTTTTGCATTTTTCTTTTCGTGAAGTAAATTGTTAACAGTTAGTAAAATATTCGTGCGAAAAGTTTTCTGGATTTTCCCAGGGAAAGATTTTTTCTATTTAATTGTTTACGTAGGTTTGCAACGGCCCACTCGATGGAAAGTGGATAAATGCCATTTGATTTTAGACGTAATTCAAGGTGTTATCAGTGCGTTTTCGAAATTAATCATTTGACTTATTAATCGATTATTTCGAATTTACTCGCGCGAAACCAGCGAATCAACCCTTAAAAAAAAACACTTTTTGCAATAAAATTTCATACATTAGTTCGATTTCCTCCAAGGTTTCTACTCTCCTCACTACCTATCTATTAAGGAAAATACAGTTTTTTTCTTAACTATACAACGTGTAATGGAAAGGGTATATATACATAGGTACCAAGGGCACGGCTTCGTTGGATGATATCAAACGATATTGGAAGGGTTTTTTAATCCTATCTCCACATGTTCGGAAGTTATGAATTTTTTTAATACATTGGTACCAGAAACCGAACTTTTCAAATTGAAATAAAAACATCACTTGGAAGAGATTTATCGTAATATTGGCAAGTAACGTGGAAAGTTATTGACCTACGTAGTGCGGGGACACGCTTGTTATGATTTGAATTTAAGAAACCTTGGAAACCGAATTCTTAGAGTATTTTAGCTGAAACTATGTATAGTGATTCTATACCAGCTGTTATTTTTAGTGCTTAAGGATAGCAATGGGGTTTCTGTTACACCCTGTATAAGGATGAAATTCAAAATGTGCGAATTGTCTAATACGTATTTCTAGAGTTGACGAATCGCCCACAAATACCTAAGTTAGCTTCGTGAAAATCGCCAACAGTTTTTTTATTGTTTGGTTAGGCCGTGTCAGGCTAGTAAATTCGTGCAATTCGACTAATAGGACAAATAATTTGTAAGATTTTTTACTTCTGCAAATGTTACTTGAGTGCCGAATTACTATCCCGGAAGAAGCATATTTAGAAGTATTAAATCCAAACCTACTTCCGTTATCCTAGATACTTAAATATTAATTTAAAAAAGCCTAATTAAGACACGGCATAAATGTCAACATCACTTACAGAACTTGCGGTAGCGAAAGTTGGTGCAACATAAGTTTGGGAGGAGCCCAACTTTATAAGAGTCAATTTAAGGAAAGCTTAAGTTAAGCCAATGAACAAAGTCTGCTAGAAATCTAGACAAAGTAGGCACTATCTATTAATTATCCAAAAAATAAATTCTTAAAGCCCGCAGCTAGGACTAACCTGCTCAAGTTTGCCCCCTTGTCACGAGCTGCACGCATGATTAATATTATAGCGGTATCGGAAGATATATTCGAGCAAAACCTGCCGAAATTCATTAAGATGGCAAACAAACCTTAATTGAGGGAGGTTTGATTTGATATGATTTTTTTTTTTAAACGTAGCCCAAACTAGGATTTTTTCCTGTATTGTGGGTGCGTTTACAAACATTTAAACTCACATACACAAACAGCCAGACCCGGAACAATCACTTATAGGTCAAACAAATATTTGTTCCGTGTGGGAATCGAACCCGCGACACGCAGCGCAGCAGTCAATCGCTTATCCACTGCGCCAACCGTGCCGTCAGAATACCTATTTGTAATTTTTTTTCAATGTTGTATTTTATTTTATTGTTTGTAAATTTCAATAATCTTAAACATTATGACTTATAACATCATCTTGAAGAAATCTGTAAAGGTGTTGTAAATGTAATTTAAATAAATAAATGGAAAATAATTTAAAAAATAAGTTATGTAAAATTATCAGTAGCAGCCCGGAATTTTGCTTTGTACCTGGTTTTTAGCGATAGGCTTAGTAACCCCTATTACATAGGAACTATAACTGGCAAAATGGGGGTGAGGTACTTTGCCTAACCTTATGGGGAAAGTAGGCGTGATGTTATATATCATAGTTATAGGTAAAATATATGGCGGTGCTTAAACAAGCTCCCAATAAAAAAAAATCGTAAGATCTTGATTTCAAAATTTAATCACTCCAAATCGTTTCCGACTACTATCTGTTCTGTCTACTCCGTCAAAACGAGTGATCCAATATAAGGTAACCGCAGCAACAACAAAAGCCATTGTCTCATCTTTGATACCTCTTAATGCATTGATAGTTCATACGAGTGTAGATAATGCAGTACTTTTGTTTTGTTTTCGAAACCAGTTGCATCCGGTTTAAATGGAAGCCGACCCAATAAGGATGGGAAAAGTCTAGGCAGTTGATGATAGGAATGGTTATTGTCCATCACCTGTGTAAAGAACCGGTTGACACAGGTAATGGACTAATCTTTCTATCGAAAGCTATTCGAATTAGCATAATCAGTTTGTAAACGTTCCCACCGCTAGGACACTAACCTCTTCTCTAAGAGAAGAAACGGGTCCAGTGTGGGCTGCTAGATGTCTTCAAAATTTAGGTTCAAGGACATGCTGGTTATCTCACGATGTTTTTCTTCACCGTTTTGTGAGCAGTGCTGCTGTGCAACAAACAAATATTAAAATCAAGTAGCACTCGAATTGTCTGTCGAAAATACCGGGTATGATACCATTTCGGCTTTGGATGTGCCAAAAGTTGATGCGGCAAAAGGCTTTATATACAGGCCAATAACTAAGTATTTTGTCTCAATTGCCATTGCCACAAAGAAGTTACTTTACCCTGCTAGATATTGGGCACGCCGCGATTGCGGCGGTAAGTCCCCTCTTTGAGGAGTGGCTTGAGAGGCGGCATGGCGTCCTCACCTTCCGCCTGACACAGGTCCTCACCGGACATGGCTGTTTCGGGAGGTTCCTGTTTCGGATAGGGCGGGAGGAAACGCCCGGGTGTTTCCATTGCGAAGATCGCCCAGAGGACACGGTGGAGCATACGGTGGAGGTCTGCCCAGCTTGGGCGGAGCAACGCCGTGTCCTCGTGGAGGTGATCGGCGGCGGCGATCTCTCGCGTCCGACCCTGGTCCAGGCCATGGTACGTAGCGAGAGGGCATGGCTGGCAGTCGCCTCCTTCAGCGAAGCAGTTATGCTCGCAAAGAGGGAGGCGGCGCACGTGAGGGAGATGCAGTACATGCGCCCTCACAGCCGTGGCCTTCGCAGGAGACGCCCTGGGCGTCGGGAATCCCAGGCTGATTCCCGGCCACCGTAGGCACGGGCTTGCGGACGGCGAGTAATGGGTACCTCGCTGTCCGGTAAGGAACAAGCCCGGGTCGACGGCGCGTTGTGTTCCACGCGCGCCTCAAAGAGATGTCAGCAGCAACAGATGGGGCCCGCAAGGGCCGATGCCTGCCAGGGGTGCGGGTTGTTCGAAAGAGATACCGTCGCCCCTGGCACACAGGCAACTGAAGGAACACGGGTGGGTTTTAGTCAGTAAAAGTCTGACACGCCCTCCCGCTCCACCCAGAGCGGGAGAAGTTATTTGATGATTTCCCACCCAAAAAAAAAAAAGTATTAAAGGTAAGTACACTTTCATAAACAAAAGACGAACTTAACACAAAATTTAATTATGAAAATCTTACAACGCGCAACATAATTATAAATGAGAAACAAAAATGAAAAACAATTCACTCTCATTTCGCGAACGAACAATAAAGCTTGCCGCTAAGGGGGTTGAATGAATGAGTGAACGAACGAACGAACGCAGTAAGAGCTATATTGTGTAAGGGATGAAACTTGGGCCCCGCAAACAAATAACTATTGTTTTTCAACCCCCTTGTACGGCTAATAGCAGAGTGCTAAGGAAAATAGTTTGAAAATGACCGCGTTTAAAAAATGGTTTTATGTTCTAGGATTAAAAAGAAATGCACCGTTTGAGGGTTATTCTTTTGTTTTTGTGGTTCAAAGTCACTGATGAATGTTGTAAGTTTCTAGTTGTTTATTAATGAAAACTAGCCTTTTTTTATAATTGTATACATTGAGGAATATAATTATAGTGCAATCTGTATATAAATCGATTGATAAATGAATAGATTTTAAACCTATCAATCTGCCTAGCCTTGTTCCTATGCTGGGCTCGGCTTTCAGTTTTTTACATGGAGCGACTGACTATCTGACCTCCACAACCTACTTACTGGGTAATTCTCTTTTGCTAAGACTGGTTTGTCAGACTTTCGAGTTTTTGACTACGCGTAACGACTGTCAAAGATCCACGAATGACAGCCGGGATCCACGACTTAACGTGGTTTCCGAGGCATGGAAGGGTCTTGGTATTGAAAGCTAGTCACCGATTCTTGGGCCAACCGCAGCAATTGTAGCTTACCCTGACCGATCCATCTGTGCGGCTGTTACTACTTCGCCACAAACCATTCCGTTTAAAGCACCGATAAAAATAACAAATAAAACTGCATGATAAATTAAAACGAAGCTGTAGCTGAAATAAAATCGTAAAGCGACAATTAAACAGGATTAAACGACACTTGTGACTATATTAAATGTGCCTTTGATAACTGTTCAACCGTATTTAGATGATTATCGTACCAAAAAGAACGAAGCACTTTTTCAAATAGTCGATGTAATAAAGGTTGAAGTTTCTTGCTCATTCTTCTCATATGACTACCATTTTGAAGGCGCGGCTAGAAATAATTCTGTTTTAATGTAAGTGTTGACGTTAAAAAGTGCTTTTTGTTGTGCCTATTAAAAATAAATGCAGTAACAAAAACAACCAACAGAATCACTTCTATAATCTTTTATAACCTAACCAAGATAAACCAGAACATCTACAAACGCCTGAACATTAGAAAACATTCTATTCCGACTCAAACGACACGATATTCCTCTTAAACGCAGTGACTGAGTTAGACTACGTGAAGCCACACCATCTTGTCTTCAAAACCGTAAAAAAAACACCCTACCACTTTCGAAACAGAGTTTCAATTCCCATACAGAATTGTTATGCCATCATAACTGAGGAAACCACACTATCTTGTCTCCAAACTCGTCGAAACTTCAACCCTACATCTTCAAAAACAGAGACGAAATTCCCTTTGAGTGTTATCATACCATCGTATTGAAGGAACCACAGTATCTTGTCTACCGATCCATACAGAATTCAACTGTAAAACAGCTAAAATAGGGTAGAATTTACCTCACAATGTCTTCATACCATCACAAACGTTTACACTCGGCCTGTGAATGCGTCCAGTCCGTCCTACTTAGTGCAAATCGCACGCAATTTAGGTAAAAAGGATCTACGCTTTTGTCTTTGGGCTCTTCCTTTAAATTGTTGGTTTATGGCGCCTCGGTAGGAATGTACTATAATTAGTATTTATCGTTTAGGAGGTTTAGATGTGTTTTGTACAGGAACACGAATCGCTATTACATTACATAAGGAGTTTGTAAAAATTATACTTATAAAACAGAACTTATATAAAAGAAAATAAAGAAACAACTTTTAAATAATACGAAATGATTTTCTGAGTACCTTAAGCTCTAAGTCTCGCACACAGATTTCAAAAATGCTCTAGCGATTTAGTACTCATTTTTGAAGTCCTAAATCATGTTATGATTTAATAAGAAAAGCCATTAGAAATTCAAAACTTTTGGAATGGCTCCTCAGGACATTATTTCCTCATTTTTGCTGTCCCCGATTTACTCTCTGCGACTAGAAACATAAGAGATGAAGCTTTGATAACTCTGTAAAAATGAAAATAGACAAAATACCAACTCGCTCATAAAACAAACTCGTAAACAAAACTAGTCGCTGAACATTTTCCAGTTATATCAATGGACATCGAACAACTTTAGACAGTTTAAAACGTGCAGATAAGTCGGGCGACAAGCTCCGCAACTAGGCTTTATCTTTCTATTCTGTGGGACCTACTGTAATACTTAGTTCGGGATAGCCCATTGAATACTGAGTCATTATTCGTTCGGTCTGAATGTCCATGTCATTAATGATCGTTTGGGGTGGCAATAAAACTAGCATCTATGCACGACTATAATGTAGCATAATTCTACGGCCATCATTCTCCTGCCCTTGCCAATTTATTAGGGGTTAGCACAATAAGTCTTCTTAATGATTTTTTAATCTAGATGAGGTCGGCGTTTCCTATCTGACTCCTCTGCCGAAGAAAGTCCAAAACAAACTCAGAGGTCACAGTCTCTTTTAAACTCCAGACATAATCTTGGTCAGATCATGTGAAGACCATATAGATTGGTATCTAAACTGGTCTTTTGAGGAAAGAACCACAGAGATTGAGTGGACCCGTTCAGGCAGTGCACGCATTTGTCACTAATCGTGCAGCTGAACTCAGAACTTTAGGAGCTCAACGATTCGATGAACTCCCGTGTTCCCTCAGTTGTCTATGTGCCAGGGGCCGCGGTATCTCTTTCGAACAACCCGCACCCCTGACAGGCATCGGCCCTTGTGGGCCTCATCAGTTGGTGCTGACATCTCGTTGAGGCGCGCGTGGAACACAACGCACCGTCGACCCGGGCTTGGTCCTTACCGGACAGCGAGCTACCCATTACTCACAGTCCGCAAGCCCGTGCCTATGGTGGCCGGGAATCAGCCTGGGATTCCCGACGCTCAGGGCGTCTCCTGCGACGACTAAGGCCATGAGGGCGCATGTACTGCCTAGTATGGTCATGGTTAGGGCTATTTTCGCGATACATCGTAAAGTATCCTGGCGATTCCTGCTTTCCAATCACATTCCCCTATAAATTCACCATTTCAGTTTATAATGTCTATTACGTCATAGCGACTGATTTTAAACCGGAGATTCCTACCGCAGAAAGAAAAAAACAAGGATTTAACCACCGAGTTTTACCTCGCGGGTTCGGGGGAATTTCTGTCTCTCTCTCTCCCTCTCTCTCTGTTCTCAGCGTTATTATCTTATGGTAGTGGGGTTGCTATCCTTGAGTTCTTTCTCAATGTTTGTAAATATGTGAGCACCTACATCTATCAAAATCTTATTTTTACATATTGCAGTATTGTAATTTTATTCTAGGTGCACCGTCTTCACGTATAATTAATTTCATAAAAGTAATTTATGGAGTTTCTTCCCCATACGAAACTACCTTTTGGAACATATCGGCACTTTTAAGTGCTTCATTGTAAAAATGCTTTGAGGAGTCAAATTCTATGAAGTCTTTCATGACCACGTCCGTCGCCTTTAGTATTTTGGCTTTCTGCCTGGATTTAAACTATGTTATTGTTCCGTTTTATTATATTAGTGGTAACATTTACTACATTTACAAATTATTACACAGCCCAGTTATTACCAAAACATTAAATTCTGTTTCATTCAAACACATAATATTTGAACAGACCAATTGAAATTGTTGCACCAGAACCTACAAAATGGCGAACCATTAATTTTCAATTTGCACTTCACTGGAACACAGATGTATAATAATCGGAAGTGACACATTCCGAAATTTTGCAGTTCTCATTTGTTGGGAGCCCAAGTTGTATTGGACTTTTCGCGTAAATTGGATAAAGATTGCTATGCCCATGGCTTGGCCGTGATTTGAATTACTTATAGTTAACATTTTCTGAAAGAAAATTAACTTTACTGGAAAGTTTTCTTCATTGGAACTCATATTATTGGATCTCATATTAATCATGATTATGATTCATTGTTATTTTGGTCAACTTACCACCGACTAGGACTTGCGATTGGCCAGCCAATTTTCTGATCGAGAATTTATCAAGTTTTCAGAAATCAGGATTTTTGTTTGTTTTTCTCTTGTGATTTAAAATAATAAAAGAAATAAAACCATCGAATATTTCAACTGACACCACAATAAACGAGCGAAATACTGTTTCCATTCTAAAATATAAGTTAGCACCAAGGCGCCGTAACCAAGCAATTTATATTTTGTACGTCAAACTAATTGTTATGCTCCCCATGATTCAGTTTTCTCTCTAACTTGCCGCAACCAAGGTAAACTTAGAGCTAAACCACAAGCTACTAGGTGTACCAGTGATAAACGACTTGTATGAGCTGAATTTTTAGTTACTGTGTTTAAGGCAAGGGAATTTGAACCTTAAGGTGTTAGTGTAAGGTTTGACGATGATGGAGAAGAGTTAACAGAAAATGGAAGAGGTGAAGACTTTTGAGTATCAGTGGTTGTTTGCTTTTGAAGAAGGGCGAACTGAAATGCGAAAGCGGGCTATTATATAATTTGAATGTATTTTTTAATGAAAAACAGGTTTTTCAATTAAATATGTAAAATCAAAAATGCAGTCGAAACATTTTTAGACAATACTCTAGACCTCATACGTTCGCAGGATCTTAATTGTTATTGCTCAAAACGTAATGCGTAACAGTTTAATTTTACCTTTTATAAATTATAATGATTTTTAAAGTAACAAAAATAAACTACAACTAAAATTGTGTGAATTTCCCTTTTGTTTAAATTACAAAGTTGTTCTTGGGAGGAAAATCAACGGCACTTACCTATAAGAAACCAAGGAAGTAAAACATTCCAAAACTTATCATCATCATCATCATCATCAGCCTACAGCAGGGCACAGGCCTCTCCAATTATACGTCATTCAGCTCTATTATCGGCAACTCTCACCCAACTGCTACTAGCCACCCTGCGAAGACCGTCGCTTCACCTAACCTGGCGTTACGTGCCTTACGTTTACCTAGTCGCGGTCTCCACTCGAGAAAAAATAAAAATCCCTATTCACCCCATAGGGAATCTCATTTGTTTAAAAAAAGTCACTTCCAGTAATCCCCATTTCTCTTCACAATCGAAATAACTGTAATCGTCATAATTTGCGCCGCGAATCGGAATTTCGGGTAAATAGGCGAGTGCACAACATCCAGTAATTCGACTGTAAATCGCGACAATTTATCGCGACGAGAATTAGCTCGGTATTGAAATTGGTGATTTATTCCATCATCGTGTTCTGTGGTGTGCTCTGTCCTAATTGTGGTTTTTAGATCGTCATCTACATAATTATGTGATTGTGGGGGTACTCGATTTTGAAGTGTACTTTCTAACCAGTGGGCTTACGAGTAGATTTATTTAATTACGGAAACTAACCATAGTATCTGGTCTTAAACCCAAAAAAATCGAAGTCTTGCGTCATCTAACAACTTCCACTGAGCCCACGAAGTGGATTACTGTTGAATCAGAGAAAAAGCCTCAGTTCCAGGAGTGAGTTCTTGTTAGCGATGATTCAAACTATGAATTATTTTTAACTCACTTCAAAAAGAAGGAGGTTATCAATTCGACTTGTTTATATATTTTTTTAATGTATGTTCGGGTATAACTCCGTCATTTAAAAACGAATTTGCGAAATTCTTTTTTGGTTCGAAAGGAGTTTATTTTGAAATGATCCCATAAAAAAATCATATAGATCTGATGATGCGTTTCTGAGTCAGGCAATGGAACTCTTCAAAAAATGACAGCAAACAAACCGTGATTGCTGCTATCGCATAAATACGCATTGTTTTGATCCCAAGGATGATTGAAAAAGTTTATAAAAAAACACTACAAAGTGAAAAATAACATTAATTTCGGAAGGCGGTTATAAAAAAATAAAATAAAATACTTATCCAAAGTCACCGACTTTCGAAATTAAAGTTATTTTTCACTTTATAGTGTTTTTCGGAAGTCAGCATTAAATATTTTTATTATTTTTGCTATCAATCTCTGTATACGTGTATATTGCCTGTAATAAAACAAAGTTAATTAATTAATTTTATTCATAGATTAAATCATTCATCATCAAAATGCAGTGGAAAGGTGTCCACGTTTGTTTAAACATAGGTACATAAGTTTAGTAACAACACAAAATAATTATCAGAATTAATTCAACAGCAACGCCTGTGTCAACGTTATTGTAATTATCTATTTATTTTTGACATAATGAACATCCAATACACAAAAAAGTGTTGCTAAATAATTCGTTCTACCTTGATTAAATTCCACTATTTTTAGTAATCCAGGATTTTCCAATAGTTCCCTGATTTGTATTAATAATGTGTCAATTATTTTCGCATTCAACAACAGCAAAACTGTTCAAGGTAACTCTATGCAATGTTGTAAATGTTTTTGGTTAGCCAGTCCCAGTGTTCGAATTATGCATATCATTCCTTGTAAACGCAAAAAGTTATTATAAGTAACACAATAGTATTGTTATCTATCTTTGTAAACAAATCAATCGGTAACAACAATGACATGTGTCAACTCATCCCTTTTGCCTTTGATGGTGATGCGTAATGCCAGTGTGTTTCCCGTATTCAAAAGTTTATAATCATTCATTTATTGCCCAGTTTCTAACACCCATTTATTTCTTAAGATACAGTATTTTTATCTCACGAAGCGACGCGCGCTTTGCGTGTGGTAACCTAGTGCACAAACACGCTGTGAATGTGTGCGCGAAGACGAGTAGCAGCAGCACATAACACACACACACTTTCAACTTAGCCATTCATTCTGATCCAGTCCGTTCCTTGTTTCTTCCAGCGCCGCCCTAAACCGAGGACACTCCGTTCCCCAAAGAGGGTGCCCTTAGCGTGTAGTCGCTTAAATTTAAGCCTGCAAGCCCTGGCAGGAAATTTTATTTTAATGACGGCATGGTTGGTGCAGTGGTTAAGCGATTGCCTGTTGCGCTGCGTGTCGCGGGTTCCATTCCCGCACAGAACAAATATTGGTATAGTTGTTTCGGGTCTGGCTGTTTGTGTATTTGAGTTTAAATGTTTGTAAACGCACCCACAATACAGGAGAATTTCCTATTGTGAGGAACCTTTTAAAAAAAAAGATGAGCCAGCTACAGGCAAGTCCAGTTAAACAGCCGACAACCCCTTAAGTTGACCTGGCAGCTGTCATTCGCAAAAAAAAGCCTGACAGATAACTAGTGTCAGGTTGTAAACTGAACAAAATATGATTCGCGACCGTAACAACTTTTCACAGAATTATATACATTAAAATCATCAAAAACATCATATTACAATATTTATTGTTATTTCACGGAATAGTAATTAAATAGGGTAAATGAATTTTGCGGGTACCCTGGGGCAGACTAGTGAACACGGTGGGCAGGGGTATGCTTGTGCCTGTTCGGGCGATGAACTCTGAAATTCTACCATTCGCAGGTTATGGCATGGACTGAAAAGACTGCTGCAGATTGGAAACGATGTAATAGCCTCTCCTTCCTTTTTCGCGGCTGTTTTCTTAGTTTATCTTTAAGTTACAGAAGAAGCTGAAGAAAGCAAAGCGCTCCGTTACCCAACAATAGTCTAAAATACGACCGAACGAAGGTCAGATGCGGTTGAATACCTGTCAATATTTTACATGGGGTTTAGTAAAACAATTTTCAACCGTAAAAATAGATTACTAAAATATCACGTCAAAAACATCCATAAGTAGTGCTTTTACATACGTAACGTTAACCACAAGTCTGCCATTACATTAATATTACTTCAAAATACCGTCTAGTTCGAAAAACGCCTGAACGCATCCGGCTGCAAAATTAGGTCGAAATGGGGACAAACTAAAACGTTTTAATAATAACACTACATACTAATATTATGTATTTTTTAAATGTTTTATTATTTAAATTACGTACATCAAAACTAAAGGAGTGTACAAATAAATACAAAAAAAAAGGACAATTAGGCGTCGAAGTATTCGTCCGTATCGCTGTCATCAGGAAACGTGCCCAGAAGACTGGCAGCATTGCCACCTTGAATGGCAATGCTCAAAGTCAAAGTCAAAGTCAAAGCATTTATTTCAAATAGGCACTTAAAAGGCACTTTTGAACGTCAACATTTACATTAAAATAGAATTGATTCTAGTCGCCCCTTCCAAAATGTAGTTTCGTATGGAGAAGAATGGGCAAGAAACTCCACCGTTACTCTTTTAAAAATGATTTAACTACAATATTTAACATACATTCATTGTATAATTATGTGTGAAAACGATGCATCCAGAACAAAATTACTGTACCCAAATTGGTAAAAAGAATGAAATTGAAGCAATTACAAATAAATTAATTTTATGATAGATACATGGTGCCCACACATTTACAAACATTGTAAAAGTAAATATACAATTTCCTAGAATATTAATAAGTATGTAATCTGTCAGTGTGTGAGTTAAAGTAATCACTGAGTGTAATCAATGTCATAGATATAATTAATTACATAGTTCAATTAGCAACCAGTTTGATTTTGTCTAGACTCTAGATTGTCCTATGGAGCAGGACCAGCATGTTTCCAAGCATTCTTATCTTGGATATAATCCTCTAATTTGTAATATGCTTTTTTACAAAGTGTACTTTTCATATGAGTTTTAAATTTCCTTTCATTTAATTGCAATATATCACAAGGTATTTTGTTATAACATTTAACACAGTACCCCATAAAAGATGTATGTACTTTAGCTAATCTGGAAAATGGTTGATCTAATTTGTCTTTGTTTCTAGTATTAAAATTATGTCTATCACTTATTTTATTAAAAAGATGTAGATTTTTTCTTACATACATGATATTTTCATAAATAAATTGGCAAGGTACCGTCATAATATTAATCCTTTTAAATAGGTCCCTGAGAGATTCGCGGCGACGTAGATTATAAATGGCTCTGACAGCTCTCTTTTGCAAAATAAAGATGGATTCAATGTCAGCAGCCCGACCCCACAGTAAAATGCCATACGACATAATGCTGTGGAAGTAGCTAAAATAGACCAAACGCGCGGTTTCTACATCTGTTAACTGTCTGATCTTCCTAACAGCATAAGCGGCGGAGCTTAGCCGCCCCGCAAGAGTTGTTATATGAGGTCCCCATTGTAATTTCTCGTCTAGCGTGATTCCTAGGAACACCGTTTGATTAACAAATTCCAGTTTTTCTCCATTTAATATGATGTCACATTCGCTACTTCTAACATTTGGTAATTGAAATCTAATGCACTTGGTTTTTGTGCCATTTAGTACCAAATTATTTACCGTAAACCAATCTTGGACCTGAAGAATACAGTTATTCACGTCGTCAAGATTTTGTGAATGCTAATTCTTTGGTCAAAGAATGACCCAGCCCTCTGGTCACGTGAAGTGTCAACCAGCCGGCAAGAAGAGGGGACGTGCACCCGGGCCCCATGACCCAAGCGTTTCGACCCCAAAATGTTTTATTAATTTTTATGTTCTAATTAATAATACTAACTTACAGTGGGATTCGGGTCGTAGCGTCGTCGAACACAGGCACTTTGTTCGACGACACTACTTTCCGCCTCGCTGCTTCTCTACGACTGGGAGCTCCTTGTTGTTCTCCTCATCGCTGTCACTGCGGCGAAGTTGTCAACAGTCTAGGACACCACGGCCTGTCTTGCAGCCGAAGCGCGGCACGCAAACATTAACGACATCATCCGACGAGCTCTTGTTACCGTCGGCGTTCCAGCTGTATTAGAACCCAATGGCTTGGCACGCGACGATGGCAAGAGACCGGACGGAATGTCTTTATTTCCATGGAAGTCGGGTAGACCTCTAGTGTGGGATGCAACGTGTGTCGATACTCTTGCGCCATCCCATATTCCTGTCTCGGTGTGCTGTGCTGGCGCAGCCGCTGCGGCTGCGGAAAACCTCAAGCGGCGAAAGTATAACAACCTAATTGGTAATTATATTTTCGAGCCGTTTGGGGTTGAAACCCTAGGGCTGTGGGGTCCGAGTGCTCATGGTCGCTTCAAGGAAATCTCGAAAAGGCTGGTTGACACTTCCCGTGACCCAAGGGCTGGTTTGTACCTTGGCCAGCGGCTAAGCATTGCCATACAACGTGGTAATGCTGCCAGTCCCTCGGGAAAATTACCAGTCGACAGCGATGCGGATGATTTTTTTAACGCCATTTTTTAAGTTGTGAATAGGTTTAGTTAAGTTAGTACTAAAATTATTGTAATACCTAAGTACCTAATGTTATTGAAAGTTAACTACATCACAATTTTATTCGATAGCTTGCATCGTGGGGCCTGGTCTACTGCTAGGCAAAGGCCCTTCCGTTCTACACACATGCTACATTTGAAATAATGTCTGATAACTAATCTTGTTACCAGTAACTGAGTTGTGGAGATCAAATAGGCAGTAGCTCCATGTTAAATACTGGTTATAAGCCAGAAGCTGACCCTGAAACGAATAATATCCTGCTGACCGAATTTCGGCCAGGGCGGCTAATCTCGGTGATTAACTAGGAGGAGTATAGCAGGAGATAGTATAGTGCACAAGTGTACGCGTAAAAGCTTTGGGATATTAAATGAACCACGAGAGATAATTTGCTTTATCTTGGTTTTTTACAAATTATTTTATACTCTTCCACCAGAAAAAGTACTTATATCTGAAAAAAATAGACCGTCGATATTTTTTTATTATACAGGTTTTATTTACTGCAAAATCAATATTCATCACTACATAGTATAAAACAAAGTCGCTTTCTCCGTCCCTATATCCCTATGTATGCTTAAATCTTTAAAACTACGCAACGGATTTTGATGCGGGTTTTTTTAACAGATAGAGTGATTCAAGAGGAAGGTTTATATGTATAATACACCGACCTCCACGCAGGCGAAGCCGCTGGCAAAAGCTAGTAATTTATAAATCATCAAAATCAATATTTATAGTCCAGAAGAGTGAGGAAGAGCTTGCGAGAACAATAATTTATAGAAATGAAGTGGAATCGTTTAGCAATGAGTGTTCACGCTATGGGTCTTGTACTCATAAATGCACTTATAATATTGGTCTTAATAATAATAAAATAGATAACTGTAACAATATTGATATATTTACAGACACCAATTTCGCAGAAAACTTAAAACCATTAGCGACGCATCTTAATTTTATAACCTACTTTTTACTATTTCATTTTTTAGTTTTTTGCCACTTATTGCCTGCCAGATAAAAAATTTGGAATGTTCTCTTTGCACTCGGTATCGTGTTCTACCGTTTTGAATTTTTAAATTCTATTTGACTTTTTATTTTTATTTTAATGTTTAATTTTGGTTCTAGTAATAATTTTTATTATGATTTTTATTTTTTATTTTTTATTCTTATTTCATTTTGTTTTTTGATGTTTAATTTTCATTCTAGTAATAACTTTTTTTTTAAATTCTTATTTCGATTGTGATTATGTTTTTTACTAAATGTATTGTCCTTTGTTTCTAATTAATTTATCTATCCTCATTACCAGTATTAATCTTGTAAAAACATATATAATATCGCGCTATTTTTTAAGCAAGCGCTGTGTAAGCCTGTAAGTGACAAATTCACCATAACTCAATGCAAATGTTATTTTTATTAGGTATGTTAATGTTTCTAGTGAATAAGTCGTTGGTGTACCTTTTAAATAAATATTGACATGAAATTATAGTACTTAGTAAGTAATTTCTCATTGCTTTTCGTTTTTAATGAATTAATGAACGCTTGCTTTCTTGAATATAGGTACTACTTATTACTAGCACAACACTGATACACAAAATAATCTATTCTTGCAGATTATTCCTGACGAACAGCTATCACTGAAATAATATAACAGTAGATTGTAAACATACGAGATTTCTCATTAACAGTCACGTAACCATAATAAATATCTGTGTGCGTGATTATGTAACAAAGATAACGTAAACTGGGGTTACTTTGATTCGCGGAATGACTTTGATCAAAACTTCCATTTCATATAAAATCGCTAAATGCGTAAAACGAAACGCAACAATATGGTAGTTTTTTTTCTAGGTTATCAACACTGAAGAACTGTCAAATCATTTCCTGAGGACACGCTGAGAATTCCCTTACAATTTTATTTTATTTTTTAAATCCTGTTGGCAGATTTTGATTGTTTAAATTGTATTGGCATTATAATTGGGGTTACTTTGTAATTACACAATAAAATAGGGGGATATCAAAGTAAAGGCTTCTCCAAATAGCCGCGACGCGACACTTTTTTTTTTTTTTTTTTTTTTTTTTTTCTGGGTGGGAAATCATCAAATAACTTCTCCCGCTCTGGGTGGAGCGGGAGGGCGTGTCAGACTTTTACTGACTAAAACCCACCCGTGTTCCCTCAGTTGCCTGTGTGCCAGGGGCGGCGGTATCTCTTTCGAACAACCCGCACCCCCAGCAGGCATCGGCCCTTGCGGGCCCCTCTGTTGCTGCTGACATCTCTTTGAGGCGCGCGTGGAACACAACGCGCCGTCGACCCGGGCTTGGTCCTTACCGGACAGCGAGGTACCCATTACTCGCCGTCCGCAAGCCCGTGCCTACGGTGGCCGGGAATCAGCCTGGGATTCCCGACGCCCAGGGCGTCTCCTGCGAAGGCCACGGCTGTGAGGGCGCATGTACTGCATCTCCCTCACGTGCGCCGCCTCCCTCTTTGCGAGCATAACTGCTTCGCTGAAGGAGGCGACTGCCAGCCATGCCCTCTCGCTCCGTACCATGGCCTGGACCAGGGTCGGACGCGAGAGATCGCCGCCGCCGATCACCTCCACGAGGACACGGCGTTGCTCCGCCCAAGCTGGGCAGACCTCCACCGTATGCTCCACCGTGTCCTCTGGGCGATCTTCGCAATGGAAACACCCGGGCGTTTCCTCCCGCCCTATCCGAAACAGGAACCTCCCGAAACAGCCATGTCCGGTGAGGACCTGTGTCAGGCGGAAGGTGAGGACGCCATGCCGCCTCTCAAACCACTCCTCAAAGAGGGGACTTACCGCCGCAATCGCGGCGTGCCCAACGCGACACTTGTAGAACAATTTCCATTAAGTTTTCATAGAAATTGTTCTACGAGTGTCGCGACGCGACCATCGCGTCGCGCTAGTCTGCACGAGCCTTAACCCTACATCTTACGTATAACTGTGATCAGTCAGTTTTTGTTTTTTTTTTCTCAAAATAAAGCAATATTTTGTCACAAATTATTACAGGAATCGAGAGTTATAAAAAACCGATTATTGGACATTTTTTTTATTTAACCACATATTTAAGAGATATGAATGAAATCAAATGAAAAACGGGATTACTTTAATCAATATTGAACCTTCAAAGTTCAGTATTGATTAAAGTAACCCCGGTTTACCGTATAAACGTTCACATTTATAATAATTTGTAGGAAGTGGGATAGTAGGGTAACTAAAAATGATAGAAGAGGCTAAAACTTTATGTTACTCTGTGTACATGTAGTTAACTGTCATTAAATAATAGTATAACAAAATTTAGAAAAAGGAAGCACAAAATAATCAATTGTTGGGAATCGTACCTACATAGGTTTGCAACGCAGTCGTCGAACCCCTGAGATATTTACTTAGTTAAAAGTTGACTAAAATAGCCGTACTTAAAATATTATGTCATGATTGACTGCTTAGTTCCTTAAAGGTAAAGCGGGATACAAATAATTTAATTCAATAGGTTAAAATCTGTAAGTGTCTGCTATATTCGTTCCCTATTTAGCCCAATGAAGTAATGGAATTAATGGACTGTTGTCATACACTGGCATATTGTGTACTCTTTCATCTCAGTTTCATTTCCTACAAAATGAGTGTTTGCGATAACTGACTTTTAACTTTTACAGTAAGTACTCAAACCATAGTGGTCGGACAAACCGAAAAACAGATGAAAAAAAATGTATTTTCGGCTTAAGAATCGTTCCCAAACCTGGCAAAAAAATATTGAAAAAAACAATTACAAATGTACATTTTTGACTTCACTACAATTTTATTATCGTTACGCAATTATGCGTACCTAATACATTATCAGTAGGAATCGCTTTCATTTTGACAGTTCCTTATCATTAATTGCGTTGTTTACGTTGTTGCGCAGACGAATTATACAAACATACTAGCTGACCCGGCAAACGTTGTTTTGCCAAAAATTGAGGATTGTATGTATTTTTGTATGTTGTATCATAAAAAAATAGAAATTAAAAATTTTGTCTAAAAAATAAAAAATAAAATTTAGGGGTGGACTATCCCTAACATTTAGGGGGATGAAAAATAGATGTTGGCCGATTCTCATAGATACCGGATAAGCACAAAAAATTTCATCAAAATCGGTCAAGCCGTTTCGGAGGAGTATGGCAACGAAAACTGTGACACGAGAATGTTATATATTAGATGAAGCAATGTATCACTATATAGTATAAAACTAAGTCGCTTCCCGCTGTCTGTCTGTCCCTATGTATGCTTAGATCTTTAAAACTACACAACAGATTTTGATGCGGATTTTTTTAATAGATAGTGTGATTCAAGAGAAAGGTTTATATGTATATAACATGCATAATATAGTAGAGAAACACTGATAATTTTAGAGGTTTCTAATATGATGTCCTAAATAAACACATTTTTTTGCGCTTACATTGCTAACGCTGGCTGAAGCCTACGAGATAGATCAAAATAATGTACTACGGTATTGTACACCTTAAAAAACGTCTATAAAAAAGTACGCAATGGTATATGTCTATCTCTTAGCTATAACCCACAATAACCATTTTTTATCCTTTACTTTTTACGAGAAATAATGGCTTATTTACGAAGCGATTTTAAGCAATACAGCATTAATCCTTATCCAATTAAGTACCTTAACTACATTTTGCGTTTACTATAGATCATTATGGCCCTTTACAGCATGTCATTTAAATGAATATTTTCGAAGATATTACCGATTTAACATGAAGGGACATAGCGGTTGCGGCGGTACCGGCCGGGGGGCCGCCGGTGGCGCGTGCAAATAAAAAGCGCGTCGACACCTGTGCGGAGCCGGGGCGGGTCGCTAGTTAAAAATAAGCTTCAAAATGATTCAGATTCTGATTAATATTGTGTCACGCAATTCGGGTGCTGGTTATTCGATTATCATCCAATACCGTTATTTCCCTTTATGTGGTGTCCCAGATCCTACTATCCTACCCAAAATCCATCCTAAAGTTTGTGAAGATGTTTGGATGTTTGTCACTCTTTCACGCAAAAACTACTGAATGGATTCGGATGAAAATTAGCACACAGATAGATTATAACCTAGATTAACATATAGAATACTTTTTATCCCGGTACTACGTTCCCGCGGGATAATTTCCGACTTCCACGCGGGCGAAGTCGCGGGCGGAACCTAGTAATATTATAAACGTGAAAGTTTGTATGTTTGTTACTTAACTACGTAGAAACGGTTGAACGGATTTGGATAAAATTTGGCATACATATAGTTTATGAACTGGATTAACATATAGAATACTTTTCATTCCGGTCATACGTTCCCGTGGGAAAAACTATTTTGACCTCAACGCGGGCGAAGCCGCTGACAAAAGCTTGTACAAAATAAACCGTTAGCATGTCATAGGTATAGATCTTTATATAATGAACAGTTTTAAACGAAAAACGAAGAAAACCAAATTAAAAATAATATAAAACGTTTTGTGTGATTCATATCTCGTTCAATGCCATGACTTTTATGCGCTTGTGTTATGTTAGTACTTTTAATTTAATTTTTGCATTATTATGTGGGTTCAGTAGGTGTATACGAGTTTAAAATGATCAATAATTTATATTTTATTCCTGTACATTTTTCCGTGTGGTGCCGGACGTAAAATAATAGCAGCATCCCATTTCTTCCCGTGGGTGTCGTAGAAGGCGACTATGGGATTTACCTACTCGAGAATGGGCAGCAGCGTTCTCTATGTATTTGACCACCATACTGCGATCGCCAACCCGCCTGCCAAGCGTGGCGATTATGGCAAATCCCCCCCTTCTTTTGGGGGAGGCTATGTCCAGCAGTGGACGTTTTTCGGCTGATATGATGATGATGGTGATAATGACATTGGATGTAACCATGATAAATAGCCCCCTAAAATCCTACCTTACGTCCAAGCTGAACACCTGGCTACGTGGGGGGCGGACACGCGTACTGTACAACTGTACAAAAACTTATGCGGCTAACAAGGAAAGGTAACCCCTTTATGGAGTTTTGCGAAAAACCTCAACAAAAAGACAGTGTCCGTATTCAATCGCAGATACTGTTTAAAAATAAAACACAAACATATACTTAATCTACAACAAAACAAAACCCAAAAAGTGAAACAAAAAACGAGGCAAAAAAAAAAACCAGGATAAATGAGCTCATCGAGATTCAACTACTCTGTGAAGAATCACCGAGACATATGCATTGTCTCTTTTAAAGTTCAGACATTATTTCGGTAAGATCATAAGAGGACCATGCAAACTTGAATTTGGTTCTTGAATTACATGTGCACGTAGCAGGAAATCGGAGAGAAGATGCGTTTTATAATATGCAAGGCAGGAGGTTTCTAACAGAGGTAGAAAGAACCCCAAAAAAACTTAACTCACTTGATAAAAAGCATTGACATTCAAGTGTAGTATTCATTATTTAGTTTGTTAAAGCAAGGAGCACTTAGTACCTAAAAGCCTTTGAGTATCTTAATAAACAGAATAATACAGACTTTCAAGTGTGTACAAAAAATATAAAACAATTTGTCTATAAAAGTATAAATTGTGAGAAAACTACAAATATGCGTAACTAAATCAGGTTTTTTTTGGGTGAACTTTAGAATCGATTGTGTGATTTTTATAATTAACATAGATGCAAAATTAGCATCTATCTTAAGAATACTCAGACAGAACATTTATGTTTTCTTTGTTTTACTGAACGTATTTAAACACGTTACGATACACTTTGAGAAGAATACCTACGTCATAAATATTCGTATTTATTTTATTCCTTGTAGTGTGACTGTTTTTTTTTTTGTAGCAATAATGTAAAAATATGGTACGCAGTATGAAATAAATAAAATAAACAGTTACTCGTCACAATTCCACGACACTGCGTTGAAAAATTCAAAACTATTATTTCGAGTTGCAACCATGAACTTTTCACCTTTTGTCAAACAGGTAAGTGTTGAAAAGTTTTTACTAACAACTATTATTATTTCCAGTGGGGTAATTACGTAACACAATAACAGTAGGAATTGCTTTTTTACATTTCAATATGAATAATAATTATTAGTTTGGTTATTTACACACAGTCATTGCACCGCGTTCTCGTCGATCTATTGATCGATGAGAGTGCGGTGCAATGACTGTGTCGTTGTCCCTCATGACGAAAATCTCGTAGAAACTGACAAAGTAAATATAAATCCGGTATTTTAACTTAGCACAAGATATTGTCAAAGTGTGACAGATGGACTCGTGCAATCATTGTACCAATAAAGCGTCCACCAAAACCTTATAGGAGGCACTCATTGCACGAAAGGGTTAAAGACTCAAGGAGCATTATTCCTAAAAATGGTAGGCATAGTGAGGACGTTCCTCGTGCAAGAACCCTAACCACCAGCAGATTAGACTCTGTTCCTGGTGCCGATGGGTCATATTTTAAAAAATTTTAAACGTTCTTTTTTCCGTTCCGTGTGGTGCTGGACTTAAAAGAATAGCACCATCCCAGTTCTTCCCGTGGGTGTCGTAGAAAGCGACTAAAGGACTTAGTAGAGAATGGGCAGCAGCGTTCTCTATGCGTTTTATCACCATACTGCGGTCGCCAACCCGCCTGCTAAGCGTGGTGATTATAGCAAAACCCCCTTTTGGGAGACGCCTATGTCCAGCAGTGGACATTTTTCGGCTGAAATGTTGATGATGATATGTTTTTTTTAATGGATATTTTTTTGTAAAAATATTAAAAAAAAAATGGTTAATATATTAATTCGATAAGAAATTCTCAATAGCAGTTAAGAGTCTGAATTTGTGGCCAATTGACGGCAATCGGCTCACCCCATCACGTCTGCCAGGGGTGCGGGTTGTTCGAAAGAGATACCGCCACCCCTGGCACACAGGCAACTGAGGGAAACGCGGGTGGGTTTTAGTCAGAAAAAGTCTGACACGCCCTCCTGCTCCACCCTGAGCGGGAGAAGTTATTTGATGAATTCCCAGCCAAAACAAAAACCCCATCACATACAACTAAAATATGACTGGCAAAATGCGAAAAGCAGGCGTGATGTTAAATGATACAGAAATTTAAAATAAAAATCTGTTCTTTCCAATCTAATTTCTTATTTCATACATTGTTAATGTGATTGTAACGCTGATTTCAGTCCTAAGGAGGACAATTTAGACCAATCAATCATTCCCAATATTATTTTAGAAAAACATAAACAGATTTGTGACTGTAAAATTATACTTCACATAGTTGTCGTTCAAAAGGTACATTCAAAAGGCATATTCAAATTGGATAAGTACATTGAAATACCAAATCAAACAGAATACAAACAAATTCAGTGATATTAGACAAGATTCCCCAGGGATGAATAATCCGTAGTATTTAATGTAGACTGTGCATATTGTATGCCTTTGACCGATTATTATTATTATCGGCTATTCATGAATACGTCTCAAAGTAAACTCTAGATTAGCATTGGAGAATGATTATACAACGTTATTTTGAACTCATTTGCATTTGAAAGCTGAGAAGTAAATCGAATGAACGATTTAGCCTGAGGTAAACGAGAAGTAGTGGTGGCCTAGTGGTAACAGCCGTGACTTACGAGTTCTAGGTTGTAGGTTTAAATCCAAACGTGCTTTATTTGGTGTAAATTATTTTATCACTAAGTACTGCTTTCAAAACGGTGATGGAAAATGTTTTGAGGAAACTGGTATATCCTAGAACCGAAAATTTGAAGAAACGTAATATCTACCAACCAGCAGGCCTAGATAAAACACATTTCTGTTAGCGTTCACGCCGCAAGCTACGCCAAAATATATGGGAATGACAATACTTGCGGACAGGACACGACGTAATCTTTCCGCAGGCAATGTCATTCCCATACATTTTGGCCTAGCGTTTGGCGTGAACGCTAACAGAAATGTGTTTTGTCTCAAGGCCCTGCACTGGGTGCGCGTGGTGGATAACGGTCCTCTCTTTCTCATCGAAAGGAGGCCTGTGTCCCAGCAGTGTGAACATTAGAGGTTGATTGTCATAATATTTTAAGAGTCAGCTGCGTTGTCTTACCACTTTTGACAAAATATCGTAGTAAATTGACACTTCACAAAGGTTGATAACAAACACTATGGACAAATTTACACATTCCCATTTTATCACGTGCAAGTCAAATAAAGGTCGATGATACGTTAGAAATAAATATACTGAATATTTGAAATAATAATAAAAACTTAATTATGGAGGTAGGAAATAATTATTGCGAAAAAATGAATTCGGCTGTGTTGTCAACGTGCCACGGTTGTTATTTAGTGTTAATGAATAAAAAAATCAAATAGAATTGGTCCAAAAATGCACCCTTGAGGAAACCTTTAAACCAACAATTTCTATCTACACCCTTAATGAGATAGCTTGAAGATGCACAGCAAATATTCTCCTTAATTGATGATCATTGTTCTTAATATCAACAGATGTCTACACAATACCGAAGTAATTATAGCAGAACACTTGATTACAAGATAATTATTTACCAGCAAATGTACATACTGTGCAAATATTATTGTTAGGTACAGTCAACCGTACATCTGTGGTAGCAATTCGATATTCACAGCGCTATAATGCTGTTGCAGGAAGGGTGATTTTCGTGAGTGAGTGTTACTACTGATGTAAAGTTGACTGTACCTACTACTAATATTCGATGAATACTACTTAACACAAGTGTTTGAGATGATGATGTAAATGCTTAATGGCAATACATAAATGCAAACTTACAGAGGTCTAAACAATATGGGTAGATAGATATATATATATTGTATAGTTCACATATTGTATAGTACACTGGAAGGAAGTAGTTACAATAAGGAATTCCCATGAATAAGAATAGAATAATCGGTCTTATCGCTAAAGGCAATTAATTTCTTCCACCATTTAAGCTGATAATATTGACATAGAAAATTCAAAATATGTAGAATGTCAGTAGGTAGGAAAACAATGAAAAAAAAGAAAGGAAGATCATAGAGGTATAATTATTGCCATAGCAAAAACATATTCTTCGTCTAACGTTCCCGCTATTAGACCACATGTCTCCTGTCTATGAGAGGGATTGACCCGTAATTCACCACACTGGCACTGGCCCAGTGTGGATTGGTGGATGTCACCATGTCTTCGAATTTTTGGCTCTAGAACTTGCCGTTTTACTTACAGTTCAAAGTTCGAACCCATTACCTCTCAACCTGCTATTGCAAAAATCAAAATCAATTTTTATTTTCTGCAGATGTTCGTGGCAACGGCACCGCAATTAGCTGCGGTCTCGATGGGTGGTTCCTTAGGGTACCCATGTGTTTTAATACAGCAGTTCCAATCGAATGACACCACTATACACACAGATTTGGATACCCTGACTTGGATCGGTAAACAATAAAGCATATTAATCAGTTGGAGGACACTGAACAAGATACAATAGAAGTTTTATTGATGGCACCTCTGGAGCGTTTAGTGTCCCGTCAAAGTATTAACCGTCTTTTGTTTTAGATATCAGATTTTTTCCGCGGTATTTCTAAAATATTACAGGCTGAACTTGACACTTTATCCTGATGTTTTCTTAAAAATATTACAATTGATCATCATGATCCTAGCCGAACCTAGTTGGCTTTCAGTCTAACCGAATATGGATTGTGGCTTAATACAAAAATAGAGCGACTATCTATCAATCATCACAGTTATTGTGTTGTGGAGGCTAATTTTTAACCTAATATACGTTTTCGTTTTGTTTTAGCATCAATGCATGGTGTTGCCGGAGTAGGAGCAACGTTAATGCCAACTATAATGCAATTAAAAGGAAGAAAGTACACCTTCATTGGCAGTTCCCTTCTTCTCCTCATCGGATGGATCCTAGCATTTGCAGCAAAGGATGTATTGACCGTTCTTTTATCAGCTATATTCCACGGTTTTTCCAGTAATTGCTTAACAATAATTAACCTCGTCACGGTCAGTGAAATGTTAGATCCAAAGTATCGATCAACATCAATGGTACTGCTTATTATAAATCAAACTTTAGGGCAAGTAATAGTCACTACTTTAGGAATTGTTTCAAATTGGCAAACTGTTGCAATGGTCATGTGTGGTCCTGTACTCATAGCCCTATTGATGGTTATTATATGGCCTGAATCACCGTCCTGGTTGGCTTATAAAGGAAAGTTCGAAGCCAGTGAAAAAGCTTTTCTGTGGCTAAGAGGAACAGATGATGAAGCAACAACAGAGCTGAAGGCGTTGATAGCAGCCCAGAAAGAGTCAAGAAGAAGCATTTCTAAGAAGACGAACGTTCAAGAAACGTGGCAGAAGATGAAAAGGAGAGATTTTTATTTGCCAAGCTTATACATGTTGTTGATACTAGTGAATTTCTATATCAGTGGAGCTTTGCCTTTGTTTATTTATAGCAAAGATATTTTAGAGACAGCCATTGGGGATCCTAAAATCGCTGTTATAGGTTATGTAGTCACCGTTTGTACTTTACTAACGGGGTCTATAATTTCTTTAGTTCTTATAAGATATTTTAAAACTAAAACTGTGTTGTCAACTTCTTTAGGGTGTATTGTTTCTTTGTTGGGTTGTTCTTTAGTTTCCTACTTGCAAACTCTTGGATTTGTTGCAAAGGATTCAATAATGTTTCTTTATTTCTTCTTAGGATACATGGTGTTTTCTAATTCTGGTTTTAACCCTATTACATACGCATTAGCTATTGATTTAATGCCTGTAAAGAATAGAGGGCTTGGTGGCGCATTGTTCAATATTTTAACCTGTTTATTCTACGTTGTAACAGTTAAGTCGTTGCCATACATAATCTTATGTATTAACATTTCATGGACGTTCTTTTTATTGGGTATTTCTTGCTTGATTTGTACAATACTTATTTGGATTTATGTACCAGAAACGAAAAACAAGACTTTGCAGGAAATTGAGGATTATTATAATTATGGTAGTTTTATAAGGATTAGAGATTTCGAAGATGCTGAAGTTAATATGCCTATTGTTAAGAGTGTAGAATGAATGAGTACAAAATGACTTCCAAATCAATGTCTTTACTCAATCTAAAATTGAAACAATGAATGTCAATAAATACGACAATGTTAACATAAATTACGTTGATGATATTCCTGTTTTCCGTTTCATATCAGAAAGGTGACTTCAGATAATATAAACCTGTACCACAAGTTGGCTGTTTTATTGTGTAATTTAAGTGATTACCAACTTACTGAGTGTCATTTTGTTAGTGGTGTCTTCATGAGTAGTGCTGGCCCAGTGATATGAACAGTGGCGAAGACATATAGCAGTGGTGAAGACCGCGTCTTACGAGTTGTTGGTCGTAGGTTTGAACTCAGACAGGCGGTTTGCTTTGTGTTAATTATTTCACCCCCACTGCAACAAATCGGTGAAGAAAACATTGTAAGGAAACCGGCATGTCTACTAACGAGGCCCGCGTGGTGTATTACGCCCCTTCAGCTCTCAAAGAGAGGAGGTCTGCGTCCGTTTGTATTGAAAAATGTTTTTGATTCAAAACTAGATGTAGACCTGAATCCTGCGGTTCCAAGGACCAGTTTTCAGCAATCGATATGAAATACATGTTATGTATGTAAATCCTCAATCGGACATGAAAAATAAGATCGAAAAAATAAGTAGTAAATGTTGGACGAATAAAGTTACGATAATATGAACAAATTCAAAGCACAAAGGAAAAAATAATTTTTGTGGTCCCCAATATTATTTGGAGCTTTGATATTTCCACGTAGAACTTTAAAAGCGTTATCTAGGCTCCGTTCATCTTTGATCGCAGCTTAGGATTATATCGAAGGAGAAGGCATTAATTAATATTGTCAGCACAATAAAGATACTAGAGAACTTAATAGGGAATGGGAATGCAGCGTTCTCTACGCAATTTACCACCATACTGCGATCGCCAACCCGCCTGGCAAGCGTGGCGATTATGGCAAACCCCCTCCTTTTGGGGGAGACCTATGTCCAACGGTGGACCTCGTTCAGCTGAAATGATGATAATGATGATGATGCCCCATAAAGTAATTGTACATAATGTTAATTAATTTGGATTCCTCTTCATTTGACTTGTTTGACAAGTAAATCTTCTTCTGTTCGTTTGTAAGCGCATTGCTTGAGAACGGCTGGACGGATTTGTTTTTTTTTTGTCAGAATTACTTAGATATAAAATTTCGAAAAAAAATCTTGTATTTTTTTTAAATTCGGAAATAACTGAACGTCCTTTTATAAGGGCGACTGCTAGTTGTAAATAGAAAAGATGCGTTTACATAAATAGGCATGCATAATTTTATGAAAATTTAGTTGAAGGTTCATAAAATTATCAATTAACGTTTGCCATACTTTCATTTTATTTTATTAAATAGGAACAACAAACAGCTACATTATGGAATATTACAAAAAGAAAACATAAGTTACTTAAATAATGTCGTGGCCCACAGCGCTGTGCACGGATTACCCTTAATATATAAAACTTAAAAATTCACTAGGAGATGAACTGTCCATGCATGACAGTTACACTAAACATTATAAAAACAATAAAGAAAAAAGTGTTAAAAAAATCTAATTTATATAAAAAACAATCAAAGAACTAGTCCAAGAGTTCCTGTGGTTTACAAAAGGCTGAGAAACCTTTTGATAGAGCATGTAAATATATCGATGCGTTCAAATGCTTCATTATAGGTTGCTGCTATTCGCCGAATCAGTGAACGTACACCAGTGTTAGATCGGCAGTTACTTACTGCAAAGAATCCAGAAATGTTCATAATTCAATTAAATAGTCAAATTACGATTTTATGCAAAAATTCATCAATTTCCTCTATTTCATCAGCTGCTTGTAGTTACTTGCCACCCTTCAAAGCTATGCAACCAGTTCCAGATCATCTTCCAGCAACATCCTAACAAACTCAAATGGTTATCTTAAAGATTTTATCACTACAAATTAAATAGCATTAAGAGGAACCTAGTCGCGAGCTCGAACTCACTGATAGGCTTGGCTCAAAAGCACACTGTCGCACCAAGAATCTTGTCCGACAGAGGTAGTATGAGTGATAAGCAGTTAGAAGCTAATTTACAAGCACAACATTATTGAGTGAGATGCAGGATCATTTATAATACAACAGGCGCGTAAAAAATTAAGAACAGTCCTTCGGAAGAACGAGTTTTATGAAAAAACTACAGCATAAATCAATGACCAATAAAGTTTATTGAACTTTTCGATATTTGACCTTTGTCGGTACCGAATTGGTTTTGCAGATTTTACACTTCTTTTATTACTTAAACATGCCCAAAGTTAGGTTAAATTAGCAAGAAAAACGAATCTTTGTTGGCTCCTAACTTTGTAATGGCTTTTTATTTTAGTATTCTGTTTCCGTACAGACAATATTAATAATGAGACAAAACCATACCATGTTTAATTATTGATGTACATTGTCGAACAGTGGAGTAATACACTACCGAATTTTGTATGGGAAAAATGTGGACTAGATTCACCTTAAGTATAATCCATTGTCGCTATTAGATGCCACATCTCCCTAATTTCCACATCTTAGTTTAAGAAGGCTCCGACTGCCGATTGGCGAGATAATCTGAAAGCGTTTGCTTAATACCTTCTGATAACGTTTGAGAAATCGGAATTATTCTAAGATTTGCTTCGAAATCTGCTCTAGCATTGTCGTTATTTATGTCTGTGGTTTGAATAGGTCTTTACATAATGATTGTGTAGTATTTATTTTGCAGCTCAAAATCTTAGTTTAAATAAGTCTTATTTAGTTTTAGGATTTTATCACTAGCTAATTAGAATTTCTGTATTAAATGATGCTACTGAGAGTCACTTCTTAGGGTTTCGTAGTCAGCTAGGTACCCTTATAGTTTTGCCATGTCCGTCCGCGTCCGACCGTCTTTCCGCAGCTTAGCTCAGAGACTCTTAATATTATAAAGCTGTTATTTCGCATAGATATTCACATTACTCATGCCGACAAAGTGGCAATCAAAAATATTTAAAAAAGGGTACAGTCCTCTACACGTACAGTGGGGATGAATGCATGGAGATTTTATTTGTAATATTTGAACCAATTAAACGACGGAGGTTTCTACTACGCAGAACAGAAAATAAACAACGTAGGAACTCTTCAAACTAAGTTATTTCAAAACTTAAGGTTACATAGGAAAGCCAGGACATGCCATTCTATTATGAAAAGTAAGAATACGGTCAACTGTGGCAGCTTTCATTATCTATGACCAACTTTACCTATAAGTACTTTACAATATCACTAAATTACTAAAAAGTCTGTTGCCGGTACTTGATATCAAAGCAATTCGAAAGATTTGAAACCGATTTGTAGAAATCAAGAGATTTTTAAGTAGGTGGACTTTTATGGGTTAAGTTGCCCAAGGAAAGTAAAGATGCCAATAGTTGACAGTATGTATAATGTAATAAAGGCTCTAATTTCTTCTACTTTTTTAGCAAATACTACTCTATAAATTGTGAATAAGAACAAAAGAATCTTAATTAAACAAAAGAAGACTAGCGCAAAACTGCATATATTAAATTTTACCACAACCGTACATAAAGAGGAATCATTACGGCTTGTAATCCCGCCACATTTCTCCATTGGCTGCAAATGTGGTTTTCGATATTAAAATAAGATTAATTCTCAATTAATTCTTGAAGTAATATGCCAACAGCTCTGTATAATTTAACAGTTTATGTGACATGAAGCAAAAGCCGTCGCCTGTAAACTGAGAGTCCACGTTCGTAACTGACGCAGCAGGATTTTATCGCGCATTGGATTTTCAACTCTTGGTCTTGAGCCGAACATTGAGAATCCTTCAGATTGCATCCCAGATCGTTGGAAAATCACACTGTTCGAGTTTCAACTCTCGGCGCTCAAGCTGTCCGTTGAAGATTCAGTGCGCGACAGAATCCCGTGCGATATTTTTACGTCCGGGCGGGCGATGTTCGCAAACAGTGTCAGTATCAACAACTAGCGCAATATTTTCTTTTCATGTAATGGCACGAACTATAATTATGTCATAACATATTATCACGCTTGTATTCTTCGACGGGTTAGGCAAAGTCAAAGTCAAAGCATTTATTTCAAATATGCACTTTTGAACGTCAACATTTACATTAAAATAAAATTGATCCTAGCCGCCCTTCCCAAAATATAGTTTCTTATGGAGAAGAATGGGCAAGAAACTCCACCGTTACTATTTTAAAATGTTTTACAATAATTTTACATAGTTACATTAATTATATAATTTTATGCGAAAACGATGCGCCTAGAATAAAATTACCGTAAAACAATAGGTAAAAGAATTAAAATGAAGCAATGACAGATACATTAATTATTTTCTGAGGCAGAGGTGTTTGCAGTTATGTTTAAGTCCCTAGTAATAGGGGGCAAGCCTATTACCAACCCGATTCAAGTCCAATTACCAGATTTAAGGACAAGGACCCCAGGACCTCATGCTCAGCAGTAAAGCTTGCGACCACTTGGCCAACGAGGCAGTTATTTTATTGTAAAGTATTTTATCAAAAGGCAAATATTATGTATAATGAAGTCGAAATATTAAATGTACTCTGGGCTGCCAAATCTTCTACTTATTTGCTACAAATGATTCTCTTAATCATTTGCAGCACTTTTATATCAGATCTAAACCTTTCGATCTCAATATATTTTATGATGAATATTGAAGACGGTTCTATCAAAAAGAAACAATCTGTTGAGAAACACGAATTTTCCGAAACAAAATCTGTTCTGTGCTTCGCGCAACCAGCCGAATCCTGCGGCCGTCACAAGGTCATCGGTCCACCTTGTGGGAGGCCTTCCAACTTTACGTCATCCGGTACGCGGTTGCCATTCCAGAACCTTTCGATCTCATCGGTCATCTGTTCTGCGAGCATCCATTTGTTTGGCAATTCTTCGGGCTATGTTGGCTACCTTGGTACTCCTGCAGATCTCTTCATAAAATTCTACCAAAGAATACTATATATTACACATCAAAAAAGTCTAAGCAATATGCAACATTTACGGAAACTGCATGTTTTATTATTTGATACTTTATTTTTTTCTTAACAAAGTAGATTGGTAAACAATCTTTTTGTTCTCGGAAACAATAATACTGGCTGATTTTAAAATATAAACTTTTCGATTGTGTTTTGTTTTCAATAAAATAAAAGCTAATTATTTTTCCTGATTTCATGTGTTTCCGTTGCTTGATACATTTGGTATATATCTCACTTTTATCATTGTGAGATACACAGTTTTAAAAAAATTGTGATGAGTATTTTTTTTATATCATGGAGCGACGCTATATGACTGCTGATGAAATGCAGAGAGCTGTAGGAATGCTACAAGCGGGAAGAAACCAGTCCCAGGTATCTCTGCATTTCGGTGTCGATTGGAGCGTGATTTGTCGTCTTTGGCAGCGTTACGTTAATACAGAGGATCCTGCTGAGCAGCACCCAGGCCGTCGAATGAGTACAACTGACCGACAGGACTGGAACATACAACTGACTGCAAGACGTCAGCCGATGTTAACCGCCCAGGAGATAGGTTTGAAGCTACAATCTTCAAACGGTGTTGTACTGAGCCACTAAACCGTGAGAAATAGGCTGCATGAATACGGCCTACGAGCACAACGTCCAATTAGGTGCCCACTTATACGCCATGGGAATCGCGGACGTTAAAACGAATGGTGTAGAGAACACTTGGGACCCAGAATCAATGGGATAAAATTTTATTTTGCGATGAGTCCCGGTTTGGATTTAGGCCTGATACGAGAAGGGTAAGAGTGTATCGTCGTCCGAGAAATGCTGAACGGCTGAGATGCGTCCAGAAAGTGCACCCTTACAGTGGCTCTACAGTAATGGTATGGGCGGGTATTATGAAGAACAGACCAACTGAGCTCGTTTTTGTAGATGGCAATACTATGGCAAGGTTATGTTGAAGATGACCTTGGGCCTTATGTTCACCCATTTGCACAAAGTATTGGCTCAGATTTCACGCTGATACATGACAATGCGCGTTCGCACCCAGCTCGGAGGACCAGGGAGTACTTGGCAATGGAAAACATCTGGGTATTGCCGTGGCCTGCACAATCGCCAGACCTCAATCCCATCGAGCACGCATAGGATATGCTCCAGAGGCGTGTTCTAGAGAATCTGGACGGAGTGTCGACAGCCCAACAACTGAAAGACTTGTTAAAATTCCATTGGGAGCGATTGCCGCAGGATCAGATAAACAATCTTATAAATTCAATGAAAAATCGTTGCCGACAAGTTTTAAACAACAGAGGCGGTCACACTTTGTATAGAATTACAAAATAATTAAAAAAATGTCGTTATTTAATTTTCTAAAATATGAAAAGTTTAATTTCGTTTTAACTTTAATTTATGCCACGTATGTTACGGTATACATATTATTAATTATTGTGATTAAATGAACAATTGAATGAAGGGTTTTGGTGCTTTAGTCACAAATGATGTAAAAAATGCTTAGTTATTATTTATAAAAGAAATATAAATATATTATCACAATACAACAGTAAAAATCGTTCAAAAGTTCGAACTCAAAACACTCATCAAAACTTGACAAAATTTAGATGGGTGGTCCCAGTAACCTAGCTTTCAAAATAAAGAAGATTTTTTTAAATCCGTTTATAAACACTGGAGTTTGGAAGCAACATAAAAAAAAATCGGGGTGGTTTTTAACCGACTTCCAAAAAGGATGCGGTTATATGTTCGACTGTCTGTATTTTTTTTTAATGTATGTTCACCGATTTCTCACCCATTTGTGGACCGATACTCAAAATATATTTTTTATTTGAAAGAGTATACTCCTGAGGTGGTCCCATTGGCACCAAGTCAGGATCTGATGATGGAATCCTAGGGAAATCGAGGGCAACCCGCAAATGGTATAGGTATTAACAATGTTAGCAATTTAATTGCATAAAATTGCTTTAAATGCGTATTTCAATTGAAAACTGGGTTGTGACAAAAATTATTATGATCCTTATTTTCAAGGTACAGCAATCTTATCATAATTAAATTTAATAATTAGACATTATGAACAAGTATATAAAGTAAAAAAGGGAAGAGCTCACTGGGCATCAAAGAATTCGTCCGCATGGTCAGTGGGAAAAGTGCCCAAAAGGCTGGCAGCGTTGCCACGTTAGATGGCAATTCTTTGACCTAAGAATAGGCCAGCCCTTTAGTCACGTGAAGAGTCGACCGATGAGCACTCGGACCCCGCGGCCCTAGTGTTTCCACCCCAAACGGCTCAAACATTTAGCTCCCAATAAGGTTGTTATATTTGGCTTTTGAGCCGTTTGAGGCTTTCTGCACATGTAGCAGCCACACCAGCATAGCCCGCCGTGCTCAGAAGATGGGATGGCGCGAGGGTATCGACACAGGTAGCATCCCACACCAAAGGCCTGCCCAACTTCTAAGGCATTATGGTCATTCCGTCTGGCCTCGCACGCTCGGCACCCCTAGTATTAACAATGTTTTTCATAACATTGTTATCATGGTCACTGAGCTAATGAAGGAGGAGGACAGCCTTCTTTTTTACGTATGTTCGGGTATAACTCCGTCATATATAGACGGATTTGCATTCTTTTTTATTCAAAAGGGGTTTATTTCGAAATGGTCCCATTTAAATTTCATGTAGATCTGATGATGCATTTCGGAGACTGACAACGGAACTCTTCAAAAAAAACCGCGATTGCTGCTATCGCATAAATAAGCATTGTTTTGACCCCAAGGATGAAATTTCCAGGTACTATAACTAAAAAGTGAAAAAGAAAAAACTATTTCCAAAAAAAAAACAACCGACTTCCAGAAAAAACACTACAAAGTAAAAATAACTTTAATTTCGGAAGTCGGTGAATTTGGATATGTATTTTAATTTTTTGTTACCGCCTTTTTTGGAAAAAGTTTTCAATAACCCTGTACGAGTATATTGCAAAGTTGATATTGTCTCATACCGAATCGGACGTCAAAGGACTTACAGTCGTAGCATTTCCGGGAATCCGCGACCCAATCCCGAGTAGACACTTATTTTTTATCTCGCCAACGAAACAAACTTTGATTTGTAATTCATGAATTTATTAACAAGATCATGGCAAAGTTAAATTGAGTTTTCTCGTAGCTTATTACTAGATGTCCGGTACGGAATCTTTTGCATTTGTGCCGCTTCCATAAGTCTGGGTCCGCCTGTTTTTTTTTAGCTGCGGAATGAAAAAAAGAGATGTACTTATGCAAGGATTTTCGCAGTAACTAATTAAGAGTTTAACTTGGGTATTCTTAATTAAAATATGTTCTACTGTCAAAGAGATTGTTGTATTACCTACTGATAATATGGATATTGCAGTGGCAGATGTGGATATGAAGTCTTTGTTAGTTTTGGCATAGGAGAAATGTTCAAAGTCGTTGATTAAATGGTCGTAAGTGTGGTTGCTAAACATGGGATCCGGGCTTGATCCTCAGGTTCGGCAAGGCTTTATAGAGGTATGAGGAACAGGGTGTAAAGTTCACTCATACTCTATTGGTAAAGGAAGGATTCTCCGACCAGACGGGTGTTGTGTCTGGTGGGCTACTGCCCGACGATTGATGTCGGGATGTTGTATATATGCAGATCGCGCGGTAAACTCTGCTTGCGCGATGTTGTTGCGGTGTTAGTTGATGTAGTTGCGGTGTGACGTCAAGTCTTGAGTAGGTCGCATATGGCATTGTAGATGGCGCCATTTCACTTTTTGTGTTTTTCCACATTTGTTAATTTGAAGTTTCGTATGTGGGGCATTGTAGTTATCCGCCACAGCTTCTCCGCCAAGATTTTTTTAGAAGCCGTCAGGGAGTCTACTCTCTAGCTCCGTCAACGAAGATACGTCGTTGATCTGCCAAAAAAAGTGACAATTTTTTTTCCGACAAGCCAAAACACATCGGGATTAGAGTCAATTCATTCAGTCGTTCATTTAAAGTCGGGCCCCGAACTTGTTTTATTTTCGTAATTGGTTCGAAGTAGGAAACGTCCGTAACTTTGGCCGAAGCTACGGGTTTCATGCTTAGGGAGACACCTCCTGGACCTTGGAACTATGCCTGGTTAGTGATAAAAACGTCGCCCTCTTTCCTTACTGTCTGGTGAAAATTGGATGACCACAACCCACCCATTCAGAGAATAAAGTCGTGCCAATATTCTTAAAATAATTCCAAACTTTTCACTGCGTTTTTCTGAATTCATGTGCTCATAACATTTCCATTATAACTCTTGGAAGATTTACCCACAATTTACGCCTTCAATATATTGCAATATCCCGTTTATAAATTGCAGACATGTATTTAATAACGTGTATCGTGTAAATTAACCAGTCGTAAGCAAATCAAACTAAAATCTGTCATCTCGATCTGCTAAAATTGGAAATGTAATAATGTTACGTCTACACTCAGAAGTTAGGGAGATTGCAGATTGGTATGAAAAGGTATTTTTGAAGTGTTGAGCATACGGAAGGAAGTAGAAATTCGAACATCGACGAATTAAACAGCGTGTCTCAGAGGTGCGGTCATGGTCGTACCAAAATGTATCGTATTACTGAGTACCTGCGTTGTTGACGTCGGATAGGCAGTTGCTCCATATTATATACTGGTATTAAAAATTAAATTGATCAGGAAAGTGTGGTCATATTTAAGGGTGTGATATAGACCATCAAACTGAACAACATTCTCCATGGGTACAACATCGTAATTGCAAAATCAAAATCAGCTGTCCCATACATTTGGGTTGGCAGGTATTGAAGTATTGTATGGGATAGCTGAAAATTGTCTTCTCTTTTATTATGTCTTTTTCATTGACAGCGATGGCAGAAGCGTGCCTATTAGTAAATATTTATGATGCCAGTCAACAGAAAGTCAGAAGCTTTTAAATTTTAATGATACCGTACCTACTGGTCTTCTTTTAGAAGAAAAGAACAAGGGTGACTGGCAGTCTTAGCACTGGTTAGACTAAGATCAGACTCAAATAAGTGGAGAAAATGTTAGAAGGACGACAAAATTAATGTTGTTGTTGTGTTCTTGAGTGTTTTTTTTTTACATTTGGGGAAACAAGGTGTGATGTTATGTCATCTGTCTAGAATGTCGTACACGTACAATAAGTAAATCACTAAAATGTTAATTTCACTGACACCCTTAAACGTGTAAACCTCCTTACTTCACCCGCATGGTGTGTACCAGACTCTAATAATTCGAGAGGGAGTTAAATCTCATCTCGACGCAAATCAAATATTAAGCTAAGACGGATCTCATCGTAAAGACATGCAAACAGACATATAGACAGAGATGGCTGAAATATTACGAAGTGTAGTTTGTAAATAAGTGTCGCATGTTGATGGTTTAGTGAGGAATTTGGTGGTTTAAAAAAAAAAACTTTTTTGCTTCAAAATTAGATTGTTATAAACTGGTTGAGTTCGGTGTTTCCTTTTAGGATACAGATGTGATAGGTATTAATATCTTATCATGATAATGCATCATAAAACAGTTTTGGTCAACTTTTACTTCAAATTACAACACTAATAGTGGTCATTGATCTCCCAAAAAATAATCGGTAAATCCATTACATCGATGGAGTTAGCTAGCCAATTTAAAATTACCCTGTACGCCGAACTTTACACTGAATACGTACTCGTAGAATTTATGAACTGCTGAGTTATGTTTACAAAGAAAAGAATGAAAAATTAAGTGTAGAAATGTAATCAACCAATGCGGTATCCGAGAAAATAGTGTGTTTATTCAATACACAAGTTTTGGAAGCCTAATCATTAAAAGTAAGTCCAGGGCCGTATCCCACAAAACTATACAATTTCAATTTACTCGTTACAATTGACAAATTTGTGAATCTTACTAGTGTCTGTACCACAAAACTGTAAGCCACATAAAGGTTCCTGCAGACCGGCGCGATGCGACTCTACCAAAACAATTTTTATGAATCTTCATGGATTTGCAGGAGCCTTAAATGTAACGGAAAACCCTTAACAATATGTAAATTGTAATAACTTGTAGATTGTGAATTGTATCATATAATATGTAACAAAACCCTGTTGTTCCCTCTACCCACGTTTTCAGAATCGGTATACATACGTAATAAAGCAAGTCATTTATAAAAACTGTTCAACAAAAATATTTAAAATAAATATTTTATTATGAATATTTGTAAAATTTAACTGATTTTGATTAGATCAAAGAAAGCTGCCGAGTTCGTAGTCTATTGTGCGAAATAAGGAGACTTGTAAAATCAGATGTTGTAAAATTTTTTTTCGAATATGTCGATTTTAATTGTTATTTGATACTGAACTCTCGACCAGCCAATGCTTATTTTTTAAATTATAACTTCGTAAATGTTGTGCTTGTAGGTAAGTGTATACGTCCTTAAAAGGAACAACAGGGTTTTTGTTACATATTGTATTAGTAATTTTTGTGGTACGCAATTTTTTCGACAATTTTGTAGGATGTAGGATTGTACCTACTTCATTGTACTTGATAGACTTGTAAAACCTTGTGGTATAGGGCCCTGGTCGGTTTGGTAAATGTGTGTAACGATATAAAATATACATCTTTAGATACAGGCAACTGAACCAAAAGCTTTAATAATAAGTAATAGATTAAAAAATATATCTCTTTTTGAGCTATTTTTATGGTCAATTAATATCAAGCACCCCACGCTGTTTTTCTATTATTTTCTGCTTTTTTAGTTGCGTTTTTTTTAGATTTTTTATCCATTATTTATTTTCTATTCTTTAGTTCTGCTAACTACAAAAGCGTGATTTTCAGTATTTTTTTTTTATTATTAAATTGTCATCGGTCCTCGATAAGTCTACAAAGTTTAAATGAAATCTGACCATTTGAAGTGGATCAAAATCAAGTCCAAAGGAGTCGGTTACAAATAAACATATAAACATACAGGTGAAGCTAATAAAAAGCGTGTAAAAAGATAGATGAATCTTGCATGACAATAATTACACAACAATATCATCCTACAATCCTTAAAAGTTTCTCGACCAGCATAAATCTGCCAACTACTTGTATAATATTTGCTACCTTCCACCTAAATTATCCATCATGTTTCTACTTTTACGACAAAATTGCCGACACGTGTACTATTGCCAACTCTGTCTGCACGTGTATCGATCAGATTGATCACAAAAAATCCGAATGTCAAAGTTTACACGCAAAAGAAACTCGCTATAAATCTTAAGCTAGCACCAGAGACATGTCAGCGAAACGTTGCGCCCTCAACTTTGATTTGTAATTCATGAAATCATTATGAACTTCCCGCCAAACTTAAATCGACTTCCCTTGTAGTTTCCCGCAAACTTCTACTTTACGGCTCGACAACTATTTGCACACGCGAATTTGAGTTCTACGTCGGCGCCAGTAGAGTCTATCTCATTTATAATTGACGCTTAATTAAGCGCAACGTTAATTTTGTTTGTAATCTGACATCTACCAAGTTTGGGTCCAATGACAATTTGTTAAACGTCTTATAAGTTATTTTTTTGTCTGTTTTTAAGTGAGAAGATTTATTGGCCACAACGTGGAAAGAGAATTCTTTTTTCTTTTGAGAGGTACTTAAAAGTCTATCAAGGTTTCTTTTTTCGCAAAAGTTTTATACAAAAGTGTTTTATTATCTTTACTAGCTTCTGCTCGCGACTTCGTTCGCGTCAAATTTCTTGCAGCTCCGACCCACCACGTCACTTCAAATCGCTTGTCCGTGCGAGTGATTCGTATTCGTGACTTTTTTCTTTTTGCTCGGCTGCTAAGCATTTTAGCTTGATGTCATATAGTCTATAGCCTTCCACGATAAATGAGCTATCCAACACTAAAATAATATTTCAATTCGAACCAGTAATTCCTGAGATTAGCGCGTTCAAACAAACAACCAAACAAACTATTCAGCTTTATAATCTTATAAAGAAAGAAAAATAGATTTATTTGTCACAGAAACACGTGCACAGATAGGGTACGTGTGTAGAATTTCAGTGATATTGTTACAATATAAATACTATCTCGCTCTAACACATTTTGGAATGTGTCCCGACGGGAGCTGTATTCAGAAAATGCTCTGTCATCGCTTCTTCATCAATCTTCTTTGTGTGATATGGATATACCTATCAACATTGTTCTGCGGGATCCGAGGTCATGAAACCAACACTGTGGCACTTATGTACATAATTAATTAATTACGTCAAGCTGTTCCTAGAAGAAATTATTGTCACAATAGATACACTAGATAACACATTTATTTGGCGCATCAAAATTTCTACAGTAAAGTCATACAATAAAAGAAAATATAGTTTAGTTTAAATGCTGCAATAAGAAAACAAACTGGAGAAGTTAAAGATAACATATAAATATTATTCGATGAGGAACAGCTTAAAGCATAATACATGAGGAACGTATTAGAATAGAAGATAAACTAGCAACCCGTCAATATTATACCGATATGTTTTTGTAGCACCATCCACGTTATCTCGACGTATAGCCCGGAGCTCGGAGCGCGTCAGTTCATACATATGCATCTTGTGGTAATGCGGCAAGGAGATCCGCTTCGTAAGGCAAAAGTCTTCAGTGTTGCAATGATCCAGATAATATTCTACAGACCCATCATCGTTTAGAGGTTTTGGGTTCGAACACAATTTAATTCCTTCTTTTGTTTTGGATTTGGAACAAAATAAGAAATAATACTACGTCCCTAACCCACGTTAGGAACCTTTGTTCCTATATTATTTCTTATTTTGTTTTTATTTCTATTAAGTTCAGCATTTGAAGTTCTGGAATTGTCATTTGAAAATCACAGTACCTCTAAAAATTGTTTGCCATGTGAATCGCGGCGGGATTTCTTGCGAACTGAATCTTCAACCCTCTGCTAAGCGCCGAAAGTTGGATTTTCATTCAATTTTGTGTTTCCTCGATGCGTTGTGATGCACTCTATTGAATTCTCAATGTTCGGCTTAACACCGAGAGTTAAAAATCCATTGCGCGATAAAATTCCACCGTGATATTTTTACGTCCGTTCGAATGCGGTCTTGGAGTTGGGCAGGTACAGACAACAGCATATCAAGCTACCCCAATCTGTCAAATTGATTTTAAACTTTATTCTATAAGCATAAGGCTAATGTTCAATTGGGATTTTTTTTACAGTTTGGGGTAGCTTGATGTGCTGGCTTCTATACATGGACTGTATGAGAGACAATAATTACGCCTGGAATGAGAACGACTACTGCTATGTTACTACTTTCTTATTAACTTTACCATTAAACCGTATTGAAAAGAAAGTTAATTTTAAGTAAATAAATTAATATATTGGCACTGTTAAGGATTCAAAATATTGTGAGCGTTGGATAGGTCAATTAAATATGTCCTCAGTTATGCTCGCAAAGAGGGAGGCGGCGCACGTGAGGGAGATGCAGTACATGCGCCCTCACAGCCGTGGCCTTCGCAGGAGACGCCTTAGGCGTCGGGAGTCCCAGGCTGATTCCCGGCCACCGTAGGCGCGGGCTTGCGGACGGCGAGTAATGGGTAGCTCGCTGTCCGGTAAGGACCAAGCCCGGGTCGACGGCGCGTTGTGTTCCACGCGCGCCTCAAAGAGATTTCAGCAGCAACTGATAGGGCCCGCAAGGGCCGATGCCTGCCAGGGTGCGGGTTGTTCGAAAGAGATACCGCCGCCGCTGGCACACAGGCAACTGAGGGAACACGGGTGGGTTTTAGTCAGTAAAAGTCTGACACGCCCTCCCGCTCCACCCAGAGCGGGAGAAGTTATTTGATGATTTCCCACCCAAAAAAAAAAAAATGTGAACGGTTCAATAATATACAGGATAAGTTTTTATCCAGTAGGCAAACTGCAACCATGGATTCAGCATATCATTCTAGACCCCCAAGTGCAGAAATTTTTCATCGGTAATACAAAAAAAATCAGCTGTTCCATGCATTTTGACCGCGTAGGTATTGCACTTTTCTATGAAATAGCTGTTTTTTTTTGTAAAACCGACGTAAAATTTCTGTACTAGTTTGCGCACTGGATAAAAAGTTATCCTGTTTGCTGTGCATTAGGCAATAATATTATAAATTATGCAAAAAAGCAGTCACATATTAATTAATCTAAATCTGGACCGCAATTTAATGATGCTTATAGTTGTCACAATATTATGAACTTTATTGACGTTAATATATTTTTGAAGCCTGAAAGGGCCAATATGTGAATGAACTAGACTGTACTTGTCTTTTAAATGATTTACTCTATTGTGTCTAATTGAATGAATATAATTATCTACTGAAGGAATATTTGATAAAGTGCCAACGAAAAGTACCATCAGTATCTATTACAATTTCGTCACATAACAACATCTACCTACATACAACTTCTAACTCCTGCTTCAAGTTTGCCCGCATGAAACTTGCATTTCTAACTACACTGATAGAATTATCACTGCTTTGATAACTAAGTCACTTGTGCTGTTCGCGTTTAGTTATATTCTCAATAAAAGGTGTTACTGACAAATTGTTAAAACTAGGAACTGGTGGATGATCACAGCTACCTATTTGGTTATGAAAATCTGTCTTAATAGAACGTAGTTAAGGTTTTGAAAGATAAAAGAACACTGCAATCGGAGGACTACTGAAAAATCATGCTGTAAAAAGTATGAAACAAGAAAATATTCTCATCTGAAAGCCTAGATCGTATGCCACTTTGCCCTAAAGCTTATGATCGTTTATTATTGTTAGAATGTATTCATTAGGTAGCATTCAACCACGGCTTTTCTTCAAATTATCATAAGTGGTGTGGAAGTTACGAGGTAAAAGATGGACATACATACATACTTACATACATACCACAGCACGGTACGGACAGCACGGTTGGCGCAGTGGTTAAGCGATTGACTGCTGTGCTGCGTGTAGCGGGTTCGATTCCCGCACGGAACAAATATTTGTATGACCTACAAGTAGTTGTTCCGGGTCTGGCTGTTTGTGTATGTGAATTTAAATGTTTGTAAACGCACCCACAATACAGGAGTAATTCCTAGTGTGGGGCAACGTGTTTTTTTTTTTAAGTACCGGTCAAAATCATGACTCTCCAGTTTACTTCGACGTAGTTATGTTAAAACTAATGTATCATGTGAATTATCGGGTGAATTCCAACCATATCATCATCATAATAATTTTCAGCCGAAAGACGTCCACTGCTGGAAATAGGCCACCCCTAAGCATAGCTAGTTTGACCGGAACTGTGCTTCCCGCATCCAGTGGATTCCTGCGGCCACCAAGTTCTCGCTCTAACCCGTGGGAGGCCTTCCAATGCTACATCTTCCGGAACGCGGTTGCCGCTCTAGAACCTTACAGTCCCATCGGCTATCTGTTCTGCGAGCAATGTGCCAGGTGCAACTATTACAACCTATTTGACTTGCCGTGCAAATGATTAAGTTTCGGGCATCTTTGTGTGCAGGATGAAAAACAATAGCTTTTCTGGGGCAAGATTTAGCCATTTGAAAATTCGGGCTGATCCTAATCTATACTAATATTATAAAGCTGAAGAGTTTGTTTGGTTAAACGCGCTAATTTCAGGAACTACTGGTTTGAATTAAAATATTATTTTAGTGTTGGATAGCCTATTTATCGAGGAAGACTATAGGCTATATAACATCACGATAAAACCTTTAGAAGCCGAGCAAAGAGTAACACGAATACAAAGTACTCGCACGGGTAGGCGATTCGAAGCGACAGGGTGGGTTGGAAGAGTAAAAAATTTGACGCGAACGAAGTCGCGAGCAGAAGCTAGTCTTATATATTGAATAAAAAACGTGCTCTGGTTTTTTTTTTTTTTTTTTTTTTTTCTGGGTGGGAAATCATCAAATAACTTCTCCCGCTCTGGGTGGAGCGGGAGGGCGTGTCAGACTTTTACTGACTAAAACCCACCCGTGTTCCCTCAGTTGCCTGTGTGCCAGGGGCGGCGGTATCTCTTTCGAACAACCCGCACCCCCGGCAGGCATCGGCCCTTGCGGGCCCCTCTGTTGCTGCTGACATCTCTTTGAGGCGCGCGTGGAACACAACGCGCCGTCGACCCGGGCTTGGTCCTTACCGGACAGCGAGCTACCCATTACTCGCCGTCCGCAAGCCCGTGCCTACGGTGGCCGGGAATCAGCCTGGGATTCCCGACGCCCAGGGCGTCTCCTGCGAAGGCCACGGCTGTGAGGGCGCATGTACTGCATCTCCCTCACGTGCGCCGCCTCCCTCTTTGCGAGCATAACTGCTTCGCTGAAGGAGGCGACTGCCAGCCATGCCCTCTCGCTCCGTACCATGGCCTGGACCAGGGTCGGACGCGAGAGATCGCCGCCGCCGATCACCTCCACGAGGACACGGCGTTGCTCCGCCCAAGCTGGGCAGACCTCCACCGTATGCTCCACCGTGTCCTCTGGGCGATCTTCGCAATGGAAACACCCGGGCGTTTCCTCCCGCCCTATCCGAAACAGGAACCTCCCGAAACAGCCATGTCCGGTGAGGACCTGTGTCAGGCGGAAGGTGAGGACGCCATGCCGCCTCTCAAGCCACTCCTCAAAGAGGGGACTTACCGCCGCAATCGCGGCGTGCCCAAACGTGCTCTGGTTTGATTTTGTTTATATTCCTGTCTGCTCCAATCTTCTTTTCCAACTTTATTAATTCAGATGATAACAAAACTTACTGAATTACGAGTATCGAAAGGTCTAGTTATACAATTCTGGGAACTGTGGTTCTCCGTAATTTGAAGGAAACATTATAGATGAACAAGATACCAGGTATCAAATCAGTTATAGCTGGTATCTTGTTCATCTATAATGTTTTGAGTGCTTCCGAAGAAACTAGATTGGGATGTATATAAAATCGTAATAGGTAGGTACCTAAACTCAGCTTATATTTTTCCCACTGCCGGGAAAGATCTCCTTTCTGCGGGAGTGAGTGGTCCGAAATCCACAATGCTAGCCCAGTGGGGGTTAGTGGATGACACGTGTCTTGAAATTTTCAGTTCAAGGACATGCTGGTTTCCGTCTGATGCTTTAATGGATTTATATAAAAACAGATACTAAACCGGGGGCATGGTAGTGATCCGCCAAGACGAGCCAAGCAAAGCGCACGGGGGCTACCTACCTTTTCTCGAAGCGCTTCGTCGATTTTTAACCCTCATAACTTGGGTTTGGATTATACCAGATAAACATCATTTTCGGGATATGATGTCAATAGTGGACTTATAGTTTCAATTGTATAGCTCAACTTTAGAATTTATTGATATCTAAAAACCTCAGATTTCGTTACTGACTCACCCACTGATGGTCATCGAAATTCTTAGGGTAATGTCTAAAGTACTAGAAAGCTGAAATTTTATATGTAAGCTAGTATTAGTACACAAACAACAAAAATATTCCAAAGCTTGCAAAATTTTCGAAAAAAAGGCAAGGATTGGCTTTTTGGCTACCGTCACATGGACGTATGGTGTAAAATGTAATCACTGTGTATTACTTTTCTATTATACAGTACTTAGTTCTTGTAGTAACGAAAGGCCAAGCAGCCCTATATTTTGACTAAGGTGTAGAGTTAGTGAAGCTCACTTCACAAACTCTACACCCCCTATTCTACATGCCTTAACTCTACAAGCCCTAAGGCTTATATAGTTAGGGCGTGTAGAGTTGGCTCTACATGAGATCTCATGACTTTCTGACAGTGCGAGTCGTCTCAGCAGTCTCGTCTCGGCAAAATTTTACATGAAAATGTGGTTGTTGGGTAGAGTATCCCAGAATCTGCTATTGACAACTCAATTTTTGCGAAACGAATCATTTCCTATTTCGAGAACTGTTGAAAACAATTTGTTTTTTCCTCAATCTCAATTTGCATATTCTGATTTAAACATTGACTTTATATAATTATAGGTAATATACTGAATCCTGTGAATACGAATTCAAAGACCTCAGTTTTCAGGTGGACACACTTTTGAATTCAGAAATTTGTATTAAAATGTGCAATAATGAAAGCGTGAATCGGGAACAAATTGTGTCCAAAATTCGTAACTCAATGAGCGATCGCGCGCGCGAAAATGCGGTCACGTGGTGTAAGGGTCGTCACACTATGGAGGGAGCGGAGCGGGACAAAATATTCTGGAATACCTAATTAAAATTTTCCAAGTATTTCAAGTATCTTTTAGTGGGTACAATTGTCGTGGTTGTGTTAGTTTAGTTCTAGATTTAATAAGTTCGAAGTATTGTGTACGTTTGGTTTTTAGAATGTGTCATTTTGGATTTACCGCTGTAATGTTTCATTGCACTGTTTGGTTAGTTTCGTAGACTTCTAGACATTAATAAGTAGTTTGGAGAGAAATACTTGCACAATGCCTTCTTCAACTGTGTCGGTGCAAGCTAGGTATAAGAATCGCTATTGGCTGACAGATTTGCCGGACAGCAAAGTTAGTAAGGAGGCTAAAACGGACCTATCTGACTTCTATTCAAAAACTAACAAAAAACAGCCTAATTTAAACGTAACTTCTATGATATTATATTTCTCAGTCATCATATCAGCCGAAAGACGTCCACTGCTGAAATAAGCCTCCCCCAAAAGGAGGGATTTGCCATAATTGCCACGCTTGGCAGATGGGTTGGCGATCGCAGTATGGTGATCAAATGCATAGAGAACGCTGCTGCCCATTCTCTAGTAAGTCCCTTAGTCGCCTTCTACGACACCCACGGGAAGAAATGGGAAGGGACTATTCTTTTACGTCCGGAACTGCACGGAATCGCATAGTCGTATTTCGCAGTAGTCAGGTTAATTACGCAAAAAATACCATCAGAATAAATTGAAATAATTATATCAACCAAAATACAACCATTCAAATCACATAAAATGTGGAACTCTTTTCAAAAGTCATCTTCTGTTTAATATGTGACTTTTTATCAGAGAGCCTAAATACTTAACAGCGTAATGAATATGTCTTTATTCAACGCTTTGATCTTGATAAGTGCCAAAAATATAGCTCCAATTTCGCTAAACCACCCTCATCCCTCAACACAGAGGACCTACCCTAACTTTTCAAACTCCGAACATCATTTGCAGAGCCCAACCGCACAGCCAGTAGCTCTCAAACGACGGAAGGGGGAGGTCGCGTCCTTCCCTTATCTTGGCGGGAAAATTGTGACACTTCTTTTTCGAACGCCCGTAAAAAGTATTTTATTTCCGGAGTGATTTTTTTTTCCGTATCGAACGTTTTGTGTTTCGGCCTCATTGTTGGTGATGGCAGGCGGAATAGTAAAGCCTTTTTGGTAAGTATTGAAGGGTTAATTTAAGTTTTTGAGTAGCAATCTAAGTTTCTTGACGGCTTCCTGAGTTCTTAGTGTTTGTTGTCAACTTTCGTTTGTGGGGTATTAATTACTTGATAACAATTTGTATTGAATTTTAAGAAGGGTGATATTGAGGTGGTTTTATCCTTTGATAATTAAACTTTGGAATCTATTTTTGGGTACTGGTAACTTTTAAGGCCAGTTTGATCCAGGTTAGTGTTAAGATTGGCATTTTACATAGATACTTACTTTAGAATCGAATAAAGTTATTGATTTTCACTTGCTTTAAAAATTTAGAACTTAAGTTAAGTGGTGTAAGGAATAGTTAAATTACTTAGACTCCAGTCTTCCAAAAGTTGCTAACTTATCGAACGTAAGTTCTATAGTACTATAAACAACTTACCTACTCATGTTCAAAGTTAACGTAAACATATTATATGTTGAAGCTGCTATTGTCCTGCATAAACAAAGGATGTGGGATGGATGTTATGAATACTTGGGGAACCTAGTCGCGGGCTCGAACTCACTGGTGGGCCTGACTAAAGAGCATGCTGTCTCACCAGGCTTCGTGTTTGACAGAGGTAGTATCAAGTGATGAGCAGTTAGAAGCTAGTCTAGACGCACATTACTGAGTGAGATGCAGGATCATTTATATTACAACAGGCGCGTAAAAAATTAAGAACGGTCCTTCGGAAGATCGGGTTTTATGAAAAAACCACTGCATAAATCAATGATCAATAAAGTTTATTGAAATTTTCGGTATTTGCGCTTTGTCGGTACCGAATAGATTTTTCAGATTTTACACTTCATTTATTACTTAAACACGCCCAAAGTTAGGTTAAATTAGCAAGAAAAACGAATCTTTGTTCTCTTCTAACTTTTTAATGGTTTTTTATTTTAGTATTCTGTTTCCGTACAGACGATATCAATAAAGAGGCAAAACCATACCATGTTTAATTTTTGATGTACATTGTCGAACAGTGGAGTAATACCCTCCCGAAGTTTGTATGAGAAAAATGTGGACTAGATTCACCTTAAGCATATCAACTTGACTTTTCCAGTATATCCGATTGGTGGGCAAGCATAAATCTTATGCTTTAAGCATCTCTAATCGATAAATATTATCCTGCCTTTTTGACGCTATATGTAGATTTCTTCCATACTGCTTTATTAGTCGTTATCTCGGTAGCCTCTTTTAATTAATCTTTCGCGTGTCCATCCATCGTTTCTTTGGTTTTCCCGTTTTCATATAGAATAGGGGGAAACTAAAGCCAGTAAAAATGTCAAGTGAGTGTTTTGAAAGTCATCAACAATGGATTCCAGACCACTTTTCAATGACTAGCGTCATTTTCCGACTTCCTCATAAACAGGATAAGTTTTTATCCATTGCGCAAACTGTTACCATTAATTAAGCATATCATTCTAGACCCCTTAGCGCAGATATTTTACGTCAGTTTTACGAAAAAAAAATCAGCTGTTTCATAGAAAAGTGCAATACCTACGCGGTCAGAATATATGGAACAGCTGATTTTTTTTTGTATTACAGACGAAAAATTTCTACGCTGGGGTCTACAATGATATGTTGAATTCATATATACCTTCGTTTACGCTATACCTTCATTTTCGGTCAGCAATCTTTCTTATTGCTTTTTTGGGTTTTTTCTCGGCTCCTAAGGGTCAATGCGTGGTGTTGAGAAGCCTTCCTCAAAAATTGTGCAATCAAATACAAAATAATTACCTTTTAAAATCCTACTGGTAGTTCCAGATATAATCTTGTTCAAACAAAAAAACATGTTTCAGGTTTATTATTAGTATAAATACTTACCTTTAAACGAGCAAACATCTGAAACGGCGGATCTGGATCTTGGAAACGGCTTCAACGATTTTCATGAAATTAAGTGTGCAGGGGGCGATAAATGGATCTAGATCTATGTTTAATTTTTAAAAAAGGCCAAAAAAAAGGACCATCCAAATACAAGACATTTAATCACAAAAAGCTTGTGTCTTATTTATATTTAATACCCACATGCACACGTGAGGGTCTAAGATCTGCGTCAGCAAATGGTGTTAGCGTTGCTGACTACTAGGTCAAACAATTTTTTTTTCAATAAATATTTACCATCGACACGATAAGAAGAAGAAAATGCTATACCTAGTTCTTACGGCCATAGCCTTCGCAGGAGACGCCCTGGGCGTCGGGCTGATTCCTAGCCACAGTAGGCGCGGGCTTGCGGACGGCGAGTAATGGGTAGCTCGCTGTCCGGTAAGGACCAAGCCCGGGGTGACGGCGCGTTGTATTCCACGCGCGCCTCAAAGAGATGTTGGCAACAACTGATGGGGCCCGCAAGGGCCGATGCCTGCGAGGGGTGCGGTTTGTTCGAAAGAGAAACCGCGGCCCCTGGCACACAAGCAACTGAGGGAACACGGGTGGGTTTTAGTCAGCAAAAGTCTGACACGCCCTCCTGCTCCACCCAGAGCGGGAGAAGTCATTTGATGAATTCCCAACCAAAAAAAAACACCTGCAGTATGTGACTAGCATAAGACCGACGTGAAAGGCATGCTAAATAGCAGACCTAAGAACAGCTGTGGGATGGTAGATTTACGATGAATGTGAAGATCAATCAACTCAGCCTATCGCAGTTCAGTGCTGGACATAGGCCTCTACCAGGCTGCGCCACAATACTTTATCCTACGCCTTCTGCATCCAGTCTGTCCCAGCCACCTTTTAAGGTCAACGGTCCATCTAGCTAGAACGCATCCCATATGGGACGCCGTCTCGCCGTCGCCGCGTAGTATATACTACACTTGACTATACGCGGTCTCCATTCCAGGACTCATCTGCTCCACCGGCCACCGGTCCTTCGACAAACATGGCCAGCTCACTGCCACTTCAGCTCACTTACTCTGCAAGCTACATAGCTTGCAGAGTAAGTGAGCGGTGACTCCAGTTTTTTTTCCGGATAATTTCATTCCTGAATTTATCCTTCAAATAAAGTCCGAGCATGACCCGCACTATAGCGCGCTGAGCGACCTTACATTTTTGGACCAGCCCAACTGTCAGTGCCTACATTTCGGCACCGTATGTCATGATGTAACGTGAAGATGGTCCTTGGCAAACCATTAAGAACTCAATATTGTAACTTAAAACCGCGGAAAGATACTGGCAGATCTATTAAATACAAAGAAACCTCGTGAAAGTTATGCAACACTAGACCGACCATCTACTTATAATACAACGAATCTAACTGATCACTTAAAAAAGCAATTTTTTAAGCGACCTACAGTTAAGACAGGCCCTGTTAAACAGGCCTTTATAAAAAATTACAGTGAAATTATCTTATGTAGGGTTGTATCATCACGAATTTCCCAGTAGTAGCCAGGTGTCTGGATTTTTGCCCCGTTGCTGCGAATAGGCTGGCCTCCTATTACATGTTACATAAAAAAAAACTTTGTCAAAAAAAAAAACAACCGACTTCCGAAAAAACACCTCAAAGTGAAAAATTACTTTGATTTCCGAAGGCGGTGACTTTGGATACGTATTTTAATTTTTTGTCACCGCCTTCCGAAATTAAAGTTATTTTTCACTTTTTAGTTATAGTATCTACCCCACACCAATTCGAAATTTCATCATCTTTGGGGTCAAAACAATGCATATTTTTATGCGATAGCAGCATTCGTGTTGATTTGCTGTCATTTTTTGAAGAGTTCCGCTGTCTCTCCGAAACGCATAGATCTATAAGGTGTATCTATTCATACACGAAATATCTGAAAGGGTCATTGTACTCATCATTATGAACAACTTTTACTATGGGCCCAAACCTGAAATCGCGAAAAAAATATCAGCTGTTCCCTACATTTATGTTCGCATATCTCGTCAAAATGTAGGGAACAGCTGATATTTTTTCGCGATTTCAGGTTTGGTCCGGTAGTAAAAGTTGTTCATAATGACGAGTACAATGACCCCTTCAGATATTTCGTGTATAAATAGATACACCTTAAATATTAAATTAAAAATTAATGGGACCATTTTTGAATAAACCCCTTTCGAACAAAAAAGCTAAAAATTGATATATGACAGAGTTATGCCCGAACATACATAAAAAAAATCAAAAAAATATAAATATGTACCTTTTAACTCGTTTAAAAAATATAGGTGAACAGATCTTCTGTCTAACCTTTTGAGGATAACAAACGTGATTTTGTAAAAAAAATAAGAGCTATATTATAAAAGCTCATGAATACCAGGGACTTGAAAAAACACACTGCAAATAAATTAAAAATAATTCCGAGAACGCTCGATGCAAAAATACATAATTGTTACTTATTAAATAAATTCGTAGAAATCTGAATGGAATTGCATAGTAATAATTATTTTGCAATACTGTTACAGCATTCATGAAAAGTTATGAAATCATGATATAAAATACATGTACTTAATAATTAGTTTTTTTGAGTATTTTTATTCAGTTTGGGAAGGAATTTGGATGAAATAATAATTATTTGTGTTTTGCTATTGCATTTTTTATTTACTCGTAAAATGATTGTTACTGCAATATATTTATGTATCTTATATAGCAACTCTGGGCCGCAATACCACCGGTGTTCTGAGTCGAAGGGTTCCTATATTATTAGGTTAGGTTATTATATTATAATAAATTATGCCTATATTATGCACCGATGACAATCCCATTTTTATGTCCACGCAATCACTGTCCAATGTTGCCTGGAAGATATCACAAAAAAGATAACCTGATCATTGTACGGTTTTGGTTTTAAATATTTTACTAGAAAATACATAACAAAAATTTTTTGTTATGTATTTTCTGGTGTACAATAAAGCATAAAATAATTAAATTTACTGTCGTAATCAAAAATATCATTTGATTTGGGAGTGCCACACACAAGACATGTTCGGGTCGGCACGTTCAAATCGGCAGTATTTGTTAAACAACAAAGCCAAACTGAACCAATTACAACACTTAGTCGGCTTTCATTCGGCTCGGTCCGATCGGCACATCACGTTCGGTATACCATCGCTAAATCATATTCATTCTAGCCTAGTGGCTTTTCTTGAACATAATTATATTATCGCGTCGGCATTGCCGTCCGGCCGTACCGACTCATGCAAAGCCGAACAGTGCGCAAACTGAAGCCATGAATTCAGCATATTATGATTCTAGAGGCCCCAGCGTAGAAATTTTTAGACGGTTATACAAAAAAAAAAAATCAGCTGTTCCATACATTTTGACCGCGTAGGTAATGCACTTTTCTACTAAAAAATTCTACGCTGAGGGGTCTTGAATGATATGCTGAATTCATGGTGACAGTTTGTGCACTGGATAAAAACTTACCCTGTATGTAGCAACGCATATGAAGTAAATCTTGTGATATCCAACTTAATCGTCATTATCTGGACCTACTTATGAGAAAAAGGCAAAATACCAAGAAAATTGTCTAGGATAACTAGATACTATTAGAATAACTACTTGTCTAGGAGATCGCAGAAAGCGATAAGGCCGCCCATTGTACATAATATGTATTTACAAGTGTTTGATTTACTTTTTGTTGTGTAGTTTTATGGTGTTTATTAAAGCTATTTAAATAGCTTTAAATAAATAAATAATACAATTATCATACCTACTTCATTTTTACATTTATTTATTTTATAGATACTATAAACTGAAATAATTAATAGATAGTTACCAGTTTCTTCGTCACCTTCGCATTTCCAAATAATTTCTCCTGCCATTTTATATATTTGACTTTAAAGGTTACCTCATTTTATATGCAGGGTAATTACGTAGAACACTTACAATGGCAATGCAATGTCTTTCATTTTGAGCGTTAACCACATTCATTGCTTTATTAAAGTTGTTGAGCAGACAAATTTTCAAACATAAATGTTGTGTGGAAATCGGTTGTCATGGTATGGGCATGTGATGCGGCGGAGTGAGGAAAATGTTGTAAGGAAAGTTTTGAGTATGAATGTGGATGGCTATAAGAGTAGGGGAAGACCAAAGAAACTATGGATGACTGTGTGAATGATGATATGGTTAGAAAGAGGGGGACTACCGGATGACGGCTAATAGAGAAGTATGGAAAAAAGAAATTGAGAAAACAGCAGGAGAATAATGAATCGAAACAATGGACTAGCTCAAAGAGGGAGGCGGCGCACGTGAGGGAGAGGCAGTACATGTGCCCTCATGGCCGTAGTCTTCGCAGGAAACGCCCTGAGCGTCGGCGTCGGGAATCCCAGGCTGATTCCCGGTCACCGTAGGCGCGGGCTTGCGGACTGAGAGTAATGGGTAGCTCGCTGTCCGGTAAGGACCAAGCCCGGGTCGACGACGCGTTGTGTTCCACGCGCGCCTCAAAGAGATGTCAGCAGCAACAGCAACTGATGGGGCCCGCAAGGGCCGATGCCTACCAGGGGTGCGGGTTGTTCGAAAGAGATACCGCGGCCTCTGGCACACAAGCAACTGAGGGACCACGGGTGGGTTTTAGTCAGTAAAAGTCTGACACGCCCTCCCGCTCCACCCAGAGCGGGAGAAGTTATTTGATGATTTTGCACCAAAAAAAAAACAATGGATTAGCTATTTCCTTCAAAATCCTTGGGATTGTGCTTGAAACTGTGTTAAGCAATTAGGGTCCTGGCCAGACTGATATAAGCAGCAGAGTATAAGAAAGAGGTAGGTCAAAATCAAAATCAAAAGTCATTTATTCAAATTAGGCTGAGAATCAGCACTTTTCGAACGTCAAAGTACATGAGACAGTCCCCCAAAACGCCCATCCTTCACCACTTCCTAGTGCTTTAACTGGGAAGAAGAAGTGGCGGAACAAACTCCCCAGCAACACAGCTGTCTGTTAAGTCGGATAGACTTGATTGTATACATACGAGTACATAGGCAAAGTAATAAACATTATGAGACACTTAATTTGTAATTATATTGGTAATTTAATATTACTTCCTTGTTACCCTTTCAATTTCAAATTAAGCAACGCAATGTTTTAAAATACTTGGCTGAAGTAAACCATTTTCACGAACATGCCAATAGTTCCAAGAAAAATAACGTTTATTTATAAATTGCGTTTACACGTTTTTAAACGAAATTAATTTTCATGTAAAAATTTTAACAAGCACCTAAAGGTTGATTTTATTTTTCTAGTAGGTAAATATTTTCTTATTTTCAAGTAAATATTTCCTTATTTTAGTTTACAGGTGTCTATATAACTACATTTGATCATAATAGGTAGGGTTGGATGGAGAAGACAATAAAAACAACGTTATTGTAACTAAGTTTGTGTATATTTAAAGTAATTATTAAATCTACTAGTGGTATGGTTCCGTATGGTGCCGGATGTAAAAGAATAGCACTATCCCATTTCTTCCCGTGGGTATCGTAGAAGGTGACTAAGAGACTTATTAGAGAATGGGCAGCAGCGTTCTTTATGCATTTGACCACCATACTGCGATCGCCAACCCGCTTGCCAAGCGTGGCCATTATGGCAAATCCCCCCTTTTGCGGGAGGCTATGTCCTACTGTGGACGTCTTTTGGCTGATATGATTAAATCTACTAAGCTTTTACACAACTATGTTGGGCTCGATTACCAATCAAACTAGATACAGCTGAATACCAGTATTTTACATGAAATAGCTGCCTATCTGACCTCCACAACCTAGTAACTTTGATACCCCTTGGTAAGACTATCAGGCTTCTGACAACCCGTAACTACTGTTCAAGATTCATTAAATGAGAGCCGAGACCAACGCCTTAACGTGCTTTCCGAGACACGGACACGAAATGTATAGATAATCACCCATCTACGGATCAACCATTGCAAGCGTAGCGTATAATTTAACTAATATCAGACTTAATAAAAGGCACATCAACAGCCTCATCTCTATCAACATCTTTAAAATAACCATAATTATAATACTCTTCAATTTCATGCAACGTCCGGTTCCTTGTGTCTGGCACATACTTCCAAATGAATAAAATCGACAACGTTGCATATACCGCGTACAGTAAAAATACACCCCAAATGTTTATATACACGCTCAGATAAGGGTACGCTTTCAACGACGAAGAATGAAGCACACACGTATAAATAACATATAAACAGCCGCCTACGCCTCTGTGTTTCACTGGCATTATCTCGCTTGATATAGAAAAGCCTATACAACTCGAGCCCAAACTCAAGAACGCCATGAAACCTACTAAACAATACACTCCTAAGTCCTTTGGCCCGGTCCCTACATTTTGTAAATACGTCATAATGGTTGTCGCTGTCATAAAAACAGCTGATCCGGACATACTTAATAACATAACCTTTTTGCTGCTACAATACCGGACCAAGACTGTTGCTATGTTGTAGCCGGTGAATAATAAGACGTCCATGGCTAGCTTTGCATGTTCGTTGAATTTGCCAGATATTTTGAAGATCATATCCGTGGAGTAAATTATAACGGGCATGCCTCCACCCCAATACAGCACATTGATTAGGACGAAAGTATGCAGCGCTGGCAAATAAAAGTCTCTGCTAGTTATCGTGTTTCTTAAATCTTGCAAGGTTGTTGCTGATTTTATCTTCAAATTCTCTTTCTGTGAATTGACAATCGCTTTCAATTCTTTCCTTGATTCTTCATCAGTCCCTCTCAGTCTAACAAAATTCTGTTCACATTCGCTAAATCTCCCTTTACAAGCTAACCATGAAGGTGATTCAGGCCAAGCAAAGACTAAAGGTAGTGCTATGAAAACTGGACAGCACATGATTAATCCAACCGTCTTCCAATGCAGATATCGACCTATAATTCCTACCGAGGAAATGCCTAAAGCTTGGATTGTTCCATACATCAGTAAGCACGTGTTCCGATATTTTGGTCGTACCATTTCAGAGACGCTTAGGAAACTGACAGTTATGAGACTATTAGTACCGAGACCATGGAAGCACTCCCCGATAATTAACGTCGTAATGTTCTGTGCTAAGTACGTTAACATCCAACCGGTGATTAGGAAGATACAGCTTAGAATGAAGGCAAATTTCCTGCCCCTGCACTGCATGATGAAAGGCAGAAGGATGCTTGGTATACCAGCTATGCCGTGAACGGAACCTGGGAAAGACATACATTTATACATTTTTGTTAATCGTCAGTTACTTAGTTGTGGAGGCCAGATAGGCAGTCGTTCTAAGTAAAATACTGGTATTCCTGCATTCGGTTGGACCGAAAGCTGCCCACGAAATAGTTGAGAAAAAGCTATGTAAATGATGAGTTTTGTTAAGTTGTTAACCTATTTTCAGAGGCGGTAATTTATTAAGCAGATTTAAACGCCCCTTGAGAAATATAACCATAAAGATCATGGTTATTTCTCAAGGGGCGTTTAATTTAAGTATTAATCGTTTCTTTAAAAACCATTCCGAGAGTGCCAACACAAGTGAAAACTTGAACAATTACGTGAAAAGACATCAACGCGCGTGTCATCCGTGTACTCGCTGGAAAGCGTTCGGTGTCGATGACGCGAGTTCCATGATTTTTGTTCACCCAAAAAGTGCTCAACGCGCCTAAAGAAGTTTTCACTTCAAAAATCCAATTATTTGGACACCTAGAATTTTCAAAAACAGTCTTCTCAAAGTTAAATAATATTATGGTTTCTCCTTTACAAATTTAAGCACCCCGATTACATACACAAACTACAAAACGTCACCTGCTACGATTCTGTATCCAGATAATTTATCTACATAATACTTTTTATATTAGTTGCAGCTGTTGTGAATTAGTTCAGTCTTTTTATTACAAGCTTTTATTTAACTTTAAATGTATGTATGTAACAATGTTTGTTCGGCTGGAATCTTGCAACTCAATTCTGAAGCAGATATCTTTGTCCGATTGAGCTAAGATTTTGCAAGCATATGTATATTGCGTGACATTGCAATATTATGATAACATGGAACTGATCTAATGCTGGATCTGGAAGGTGGCTATAGGAACTCCGCAATAAAACGACACAACCCCATCGAGTTTGGGCTCGTTTGATTTGTATTGACGAGTACTTTTATAATAATTAAACTGCAATGCACCCATCAATCATGAACTGCCTATCTTTTTCACAACTATTTTGAGGTTGGCGTCCAGTCTATCCGAATGCAGTTGAATACCAATATTTTACATGGAGTGACGGCTTATCTGACCTCCACAACCCAGTTATTGGGTAACATGATACTCGTTGGTATGAAAGACTGGTAACTTACCGATCCATGATCCTTTATGCAAGTCTATTTGTATGATGGTATCATTTGACTTCAGCTGTTCAAGCAACACGCTAGGGTATGCTATCACTCCACCAGCTGATAGTGCTGCTAAGTGTGTTGAACCAGCCACCAGAAACTGGGAACAGTGATAAAAAATGAGGGGAGTGTCTATTTTAATTCTAAGCTTCTGTTTTTTTCTATTTTTAACCTCCAACGCAAAAACGACGGGGTGTTATAAGTGTGCGTGTCTGTCTGTGGCATCGTAGCTCCCGAACGGATGAACCGATTTTGATTTAGTTTTTTGTTTGAAAGGTGAATTAGTCGGGAGTATTCTTAGATATGTTTCATCAAAATCGGTTCTGCCGTTTGAAGATTATCAGCTCTTTTCCGGTTGATGAAGGGATTTGAGCATCTGCCACGGGTCTGATCAAGTCGAAATTTGGTATTCTATAACTTTAAAAAAACTAGAAGAACAAAGTAACCTTGAACTGATGCTGGAGCATCACCTGGAATTTCCAGGATACCCAAGTTACTCACCAACAAACAGCAGAAGTATCATGTGTGGGCTCATTAAAAAGGTCTCAATGAATAGGTTATAGATAAATGGTGATCAGGACGAGGAATGAGGATAAATTAATAACTAACTTTGCTGTGGGAAACATACGCAACGCTGCGCAGATTTAAGCGAGACATTGGTGCCGATTCTGTTGTACACCGAACTAAACTAACTAAACTATCACTAAAATTCCTTACTTTTGGCTATGAGAATCTTAAAGCTATTCTGCAAAAAAAGATCTCTAAATTTAAAAATAATTTTGACACAACTAAAATCGAATTTGACAAACGCGACTCCACGTTTGCCCTACCCCGTGATCTTTTTTAGAGCCGGAATCGCGCAGGGGGGGGCAGCCTCAACGTGTTTTAAATGGATTTTTTTACTTTTTGTATCGAAAATATGAAAAATTATTACCTACATGTTGAGTTTTAGAGGTGTATGGGGCTTTATAAAGGGGGTCGAAATTTTCATTATTTTTACGATAGGACACACCAATTTCGAGATATAAGCAAAAGAAAAGAAAAAAAAGATACAGTACTGTATTTACGCCCGAAGTCGAGGTATCAGTGTGAATTTTAGTTCTTGACAACTAATTTTATTCCACACCTTTTTAATCGCGATTAAAAATAGTCAGATTTAGTTATACAATCGAAATTTTGTATTGAATAGAATAATGAATTTGACAACAACAGAATAGCAAAATTACCATTTTCACTAAATTAAAAACTCAGTACAATCTTAGTGCTGTCAAACTAAAATATAGTTAAGTTGTGTCACTTTAGTCAATTTCAGAATGGGAAATCGTCGTTTGACAGGAATAAACTAAATTTTAGTGATTTTTAGTTTAGTTTAGAGAATTTTGTGACAAGAGAATCGGCACCATTAAGTTTAAAAACCAGGAAATAAAAGGTAAATTAAAAATTTAAAAAATCCCCGACCCTAAAAAGAAACAAAAACTCTAAAAAGTAAAAAAAAATATTTATTGGCCTTTTAAGTTGTAGGTATAGTTTGATCAAGGCATTGTTGTCAAGTCGGGGGACGGTCAATGAAAACGCCAAACAAAGGAGGCCTAGCATTTTCTTTAGCCGTCCCCCGACTTGATAATGAAGACCTTGATCAAAATATTACCTACAACTTAACTATTTTACTATTTTCATTTATTTCTATGAATTGGTTTTACAAACACTTTAACAAGTTAAAAAAATATGTTTGAAAATTAGATGAAGTCGGTGGTTTCCTATCCGACTACTCTTTTAAAGTCCAGATAATATCTTGGGCAGATCATATAAGGGGCTACGTAGATTTTGCGTGGTAGGTACGTCATCATTCTTTAAGATTGTCTAAATGTTCGCTCAGAATAGCATCCTGTTTTTATTAAGGAAACGCCTCGATAGATTTACGGTTGCCATGACCTAGATAATTGAAACTCCTGCATAAGCTTGATCAAGGCTCTAATACTGGTCAGAAATATGATTTAAATTACTTTGTGAATTGAACAGAAAAACTACTTGACTTTACAGTAACATCAACATTATTATCATCAAATATAATTTTGTTGGCTATTGTAATAATTTGATCAAAATAGCAAAAACAAAACATAGGTCGACTTTAGATACGAAAATAGTTGAATCCAAAAAGGCTCACAGTCTTGAGAGGTAGAAAATAACGCTCGGCTTAAAAAATACAATTACAAAGAGCGGTGATACAATAAAAAGAAATGGGATCGGTAAAGTAAAAAGTAATCTTGATTGCAATAGAATTGTTGTTAATCTAAGTGGAAGGATTCCTGATTCAAGATTAAATCTAAAACGAAACAGTTGTCCTATTTAGAGAATAATACCTAGATAGGAAAGAACTTTTTTCTAATTCCAAATTTAAAATACCTAACAGAACAGTAAAATATGTTTGTCTAATTTTAAAATTAGAATAAAAGAACGCAGTTTGAGTAAAGTGTATTAAATTTTTTTTAAAGAAAATCTAGACAGGGAAATAGACCACAAATAATGAAGTGTTATTGTTAGACATAAAGGATGGTAACGCATGGTTGTTCAGGGGTGTGGGTTGTTCGTAAGAGATACCGTGGCCCCTTGCACAAGGGCAGCTGAGGGAGCATGGGTGAGTTTTAGTCAGTAAAAGTTTGACACGCCCTCCTGCTCCACCCAGAGCGGGAGAATTCATGTGATGATTTCCCATCCACAACAAGAAAAAACGCATGGTTGTTAAAGAATAATTCCTAAATAAACATGAAACAAGAGATAATATGTCTCTTGATTCATGTTTATTTAGTAATTATTCCTTTCGCCATTTTGAATTACGATTGACTTCATCTAACTCAGAAAACATTATGATAAACGACAAATCCAGCCTATTAGGTACACCTTTTTGAAAATGATTCAATATCAAGTTTAAGCTGTACAAGGTTCAAAAATACCTCTTATATTATACTACTAGGCTTGTCGGATTCCCAACAGTTTCTTATAACTTGTCAATTTAAGTTAAAATAACTGATTAACACTTACTTGTATCGCTAGCGGTGACAGAATCATAATGACTGGCTATTTTTTGAACAACGCACAAAGATATTCTTTGCATTATCCTTCAAGTTGACTAGCTCACAATCCTCTGCTTCTATGCTGTGTACTTCGTCATTGCGGCGAATACCTGTAGGTAAATAATTATCTTATTATTGTTTTCATAATAGAGAGGGGTTCGGGTCTTCCCGGAATTGCCCTAATTTTGAATCAAAAGGCGTCCGGGTGTACCCTTTGTTGTTTGGAACAAGGACGTTGCTCGATCTATTGATGATTAATTAAATCTTCGAACTTGATATTGTTATGTTCTTCGGTTTGTCTTTAAGTTGCACAAATTAATTAAGTTTGGTCTTTTAGTCTCGAAAAGAGTCGGGGCTTCTTTTGTTTTTCAATTAATATTATTTTGATGTGTCATTGGAAATGGGTTTGAAAATAAGTTCAGTTAACAAAATAGTATTAAGAGCACTCATTCCACGCGGGCTGGCAACGACGCATTCATAGTAGTTTTTCGTGATTATTTCATTAGATACAAATAAAAGTATTAATATTTATAATTATTTTTAAGAGTGACTCTTTAATAAAACATTTAATCGTGCTTAGTAATGCAAATAGAAAATAATTGACGGTATGTCGATTTTTATAAGTAAATTACCAAAATAACTGTAAAAAAATTGCATGCAAACTTGAAAATACCAACGATCTAGTGCTTGGACGAAAAAATGATTACTTTTGTTTGTATTTAATTAAATAATCACGAAAAACCGCCATAAATGCGCCGTTGCCAGCCCGCGTGGGGAGAACGCTCTAAGTACTTCTTTGCTTATTTAATGATAAATGATTTTATTTCTAATGGTAAGTAGGTTTTATACAAACAATTTTGCGTGTCAATTATATTCTAAAAACTAGATGAGGTCGGCGTTTGCTATTAGACTTCTGTGAGAAGAAAGGCCGAAACAACTTTCGAAGTCACAGTCTCTTTTAAAATCTTTATCTGATTGGTGTCTGAATTGGTATTTTGAGGAACGAAACACACAGATTATGTGGACCTGTCCAACCAGAGCACGCATTTGTCAATTATCTTGCAGCTTAAGAACTCTGAACTCAGAACTTAAGGAGCTCAAGGCTTCGACAAACAATACCGAAGAAAGGACATTTGGGTACGCCGCATAAATTTCTGTGTGAATATTTTGAAATATCGCTTTTTGTATCGAAACAATTTTTAGCAACCATTCCTTTGATCTAGAGTAAGCTTATTTTATGCCTAAGTCAAGGTAAAGTAAACTTCAAAAGATTCCGTGTAAGTTATATTAAAATAATTTTTATTCCCGGGATAATTATTGATTTAATAGCACCTCTACTAACTATTACAACAATTGGTATTAATTTTATGAATAATATCAAATTAATATTGATACAGTTGGTGGTTGCACATACCTTATATTATAATTTTTAATTTTGTCTTGGGTATATAACTCTTACGAAGCACACAATCTAACACAGTTTTTTTTAAAGATCACTACTATTAGAATTTGACCTAGGGACTAACGTCGAGCATTATGAACTACTAACAAATGATAGTGTCAGAGAATACACCGCTTTATATAAACTTATAAATAACAGGAAACATAAGTAAGGCTACAATTAAAATATATTGTTTTATTGCTGTACGGACTTGCTCTTGACCTCGATTACGCTAGAAGGAAAGCTTTGATGAGGTCTATGATGTAAATGCCCGTTCACTCTTACTGTGACGGTAGATGGGTTAAATTTGGAATGGAACAGACACTGGCAGAGAGTTTCACACTTTTTTTACTTTGTAGTCGCTTTTTAAGTATGGCACAAAATTTAGGACGCATATTTATACTCAGCAGCGGGTAGAATAAGGCTGCCAATGATGGTGATAATGAGTCTCTTTTCATGAAGACCGTTGTCTTTTTAATACGCTTTTATTAGCTTCACCTGTATGTTTGTAAGCATGTTTGTTTGATTGTAACGGACTCCTTCGGACTTGATTTTGACCCACTTCAAACGGTCAGACTTCATATAAACTTTGTAGACTTGTCGAGGACAATTCAATAATTGAAAAAAGAAAAAAACTGAAAAATAAAAATAATAGTTTAAAAAACTAAAAAACACGCTTTAGAAACCAAACTAAAAAATTAGAAAATAATTTAATTCTATTAAAAAGCGTGGGGTGCTTTTTGAGGTATTTTTATAATCAATTAATATCAAGCACCCCACGCTTTTTAAAAGAATTAAATTATTTTCTAATTTAATTATTTTCTACTTTTTTAGTTTGGTTTTTAAAGCGTCCTTTTTAGTTTTTTAAACTATTATTTATTTACAATTTTTTAGTCCTGCTTGCTTGAAAAGCGTGATTTTTAAGTTTTTTTTTGTTTTTTTTTTCTGTTTTTTTTTTTAATTTTTGAATTGTCATTGGTCCTCGATAAGTCTACAAAGTTTCAATGAAATCTGACTGTTTGAAGTGGGTCAAAATAGCGTCCAAAGGAATCGGTTACATACAAACATACAAACATACAAGGGAAGCTAATATAAAGCGTGCAAAAAGAAATAATAGTTTAAAATCTAAAAAACACGCTTTAAAAACCAAACTGAAACCAAACAAATACATCTTTATCTTTTATCTTTAAACTAAAAAGTAGAAAATAATTTAATTCTATTAAAAAGTGTGGGGTGCTTTTTGAGGTATTTTTATAATCAATTATTATCAAGCCCCCACGCTTTTTATTAGAATTAAATTATTTTCTACTTTTTTAGTTTGGTTTTTAAAGCGTGTGTTTTAGTTTTTTGAACTATTCTTTTTTTATTAAATAGTGACATGACGTCATCCTACAATACCATTTTTCGTCATAATTTTTATACGACACTAATGATCATACTGTGTGGTGCTGGACTAAAATAATAGCACCACCCCATTTCTTCCCGTGGGTGCAGTAGAAGGCGACTAATGGAACTACTAGAGAATGGGCAGTAGCGTTCTCTATATTTTTTTAAGACATACTGCGACCGCCAACCCGCCTGCCAAGCGTGGCAAGCCGCGCCCCCTTGGGGGACGACTATGTCCAGCAGATGACGTCTTTCGGCTGAAATGATGAATGATCATACTAAAGTAGTTGTTAGGTGGTAGGTAAACGAGCCTGGGAAAATAAAAGTAAAGTTAGATAATTATGTTTGATAATTTGTGTATTAACAATTGTATTCAATATCACTGGATTTAGATGTCAGAATAAATTATAACAAAGAATTATAATGTGAGAACAAATTCTATGTAGTTTATACATTTCAATAGAAACGAATCTTTTACAATACATAAATCATTTTTTTTAAGTATTCTTTGAAGTTTTCTGGTAGAACTCATAAAACGTATTCTTTTACAACTTCGTTTTTTTCCCTTTATGATCATAAATAAGTATGCTATAAGTCGACGCCGATGTTGTCATTGGTTGAAAGAAAAAAACTTATGACAAAAAAACGACTTCCTTGAAAAAGACACTACAAATAAACTGATTTAAAAAAAGACAACAAAAAGGACTACGAAGTCAAAATTTTAAACACATTAAAATTTTTTATTTTGTAGTCTTTTATGTAAATTGGTTGTTTTTTTTTCGTAAAAAGTCTTTATTCAGTTCTTAGGTACCTGTACTAATCAGTACTATTTCTTTTTTTATATCTCAACTAATACTTAAAGAGAAAATATTTGATATTTTGGATGTTTGTTTGTTACGCGTTCACGCTAAAACGGCTGAACGGATAAGGATGAAATTTGGCACATGGGTGGGCCATGACCATGGTTATTCAACATGGATCGCACAAGAAGTCACGGGCAGCAGCAATTTATTAAATAATCGTAATTGTTGACCTCGTCGTTCATTGTAATGTTAAGGACTACTACGCCCTGCGATTTCACCCGCATAAGTCACGATCCGTTGGCAATATCAGGATAAAAAGTCCGTTTTCTTATCCAGGTCCTGGTCTACCCATGTGTCAAATTTTATCTTAATCCGTTTAGCCGTTCTAGCGTGAAAGCGTAATAAACAAACAAACTTACAAAATGTAAATCTTTTCTACAAGTCCAAAAACACAGTTGCATTTCGATAGAATCTAAGAAGGACGAAAATAGTAGATTACAATTTAGAATTAATCTAGAACATAGCGTTATCACGCTATGAAAATTAACTATCTAATTAGCTTACAATTAAACCTAGAAGGTTAAATCATAGGCTAATTAGATCATTCTTTTGTTCTGGATGAAATTGTAAAAATTACTAAAACAATTTATTTCCTAGTGTAAATGTGAAAGATTAATTTAATTTACAGGTATGGTTCGTACCCACTGCACTACGCCTAGCTATAAATTTGTGAACAGATTATTTGATACCTATTTAGAGAAACCCTACAGCGAGTTTTCGTTATTCGGTTTTTGCCAGCGACTTCAGAAATAAAAGTTTTTTTTTAATGGTTTTATTTGTTCTCTTTTTAGCTGTTATATCTACTCATTGGATCATTCGGTTCCCTATGAAATGGTTGAGCTGGATGGTGCTGATCCACGCGTCAAGTTCGTGAACGGGCGCTGTCGGTTGAGACTGGTCATCTCCTAACTTCCAGGGCTTATTTTTATCTTGTATTTAGAATCGTTTATAATTTTTTTTTTACATTGTTCTCACATATAGAAGCAACAAGAATAATGTTCCCAAGATTTTGTAATATTCAACTTGATTTTAAAAGAGTGTCCGTGGAGTTTCTTGCCCGTTCTTCTCCATAGAGATCTACGTTTTGGAATGGGCAACTAGCTTCAACTTTCCGACTGATCGACTTTTTGACAGTTCAAAAGTGAAATAAATGCTTTGAGTTTTGAGTTTGACTCCATACAATTTCTTATACCACTGTAACGTAAACACCATGGGATATTTTATAAAATTGTCAACGTACTTCGTCAATCTACTTAGTGAGATTAAAGACTTACTTAGAACTTATTAAAGCTAACTAACTCAAAAACGGAGCAGTGATAGCTCAGTGGTAGCGGCCGTGACTTAGGAGTTGTAGGTCGGAGGTTTGAACCCAGAGAGGTGTTTTATTTTGTGGATATTATTTAATCACCACTGTTCTCAAAACGGTGATGGAAAACATCTTGAGGAAACCTGGGTGTACCCCTGCCAGGGGTGCGGGTTGTTCGAAAGAGATACTGCGGCCCCTGGCACACAGGCAACTAAAGGAACACGGGTGGCTTTTAGTCAGTAAGTCTGACACGCCCTCCTGCTCCACCCAGAGCGTGAGAAGTCATTTGATGATTTCCCACCCAAAAACAAAAATCTGGAATCAAAGATTTGAAGACATGTGACATCAAACGACCTGTGCAGTGCGCACTGGGCCCGCGTGGTGGATTACGGCCCCCTCTCTCTCACAGAGAGGAGGTCTGTGTCCCAGCAGTGGGAACGTTATAGGCTGATTATGAACTCAAAACCAACCAAAGCAAAACTAAATACAATTCTGGGACTGGATTTTGAAAATTCCTTCTGCTGAAATAAATTCCAAATTGTTTCACAAAATCTACAAATATCGTTGAAAATACGTACCAACTAACATAGAACCTCCTCATTACTTAAAATAGGTTAAAAACGTTGACAGGTTAGTAAGTCGAAAAATTATAATAGTTTACTATTCAAATTTATTATTATTATATTAAAATAATTTAAGAATAAATTATAATTTTGATGATTTTTGACACTTCATTTAATTAATTAATTAAATTATTTTTTAAAAAACGTTGCGCCACACTAGAAATTTCTTCCTGTATCGTGGGTGTGTTTACAAACATAGAAACTCACAAACACAAACACCCAGACTCGGAACAATTACTTGCAGATCATACAAATATTTGTTCCGTGCGGGGATCGAACCCGCGACACGCTGCGCAGCAGTCGATCGCTCAGCCATTGCGCCAACCGTGTCGTCAAACTCAACTTGTCATCTCTGTCAGTGTATTTTGTTTTTACTTCTTTTAAAACTGTATTTTGTAGCACATAAATGTTTGTCTATTCCTAAGTTGACATTAGTATCTAAGCCAAATAAAATGGGAGAGGACACTGACTCCTGACATACAGGTATACCTAGTTTAGGAGTGAGAGGCTTCAACAAGTTTCTGTAACCTATTATGTCAGTAAAGATTCATTTGAATTCGAGTGCAATAATTTGAGTACCCCAAGCAAGCGCTTTATTTTGTATAAATAATTTAATTACCACTGTTCTCAAAACGGTGAAGGAAAACGTCGTGACGAAAATAGCATGTCTAAGAAACAAAAAAATTGAATTCATGTGATATCTACCAACCCGCGGTAGTCCCACGCGGTAGATTACAGCCCACTCCCTCATGACGAGAGGGGGCTTATGTCTCAGCAGTAGGCCCAGCGTTTAGCACACAGATTGACCAAGGATATATTTTTTTTTAAACTTTGCCTCACACTAGGATTTTTTCCTGTATTGCGGGTGCGTTTACAAAAATTTAAACTCACATACACAAACAACCAGATCCGGTACAACTATTTGTAGGTCATATAAATATTTGTTTGCGGGAATCGAATCCGCGACACGCAGCGCAGCAGTCAATCGCTTAACCACTGCGCCAACTCTGCTGTCCAAAATAAATATTAGATATTTATTACCCCGGTTGTAGTTCGTTCCCGTGGGATAATTTTGAAGAAATGAAATGAAATGAAATGTTTATGAAATGAAATAAAATGTTTATGAAATGAAATGAAATGTTTATTTATGTAAGTAGATCTTAAAAGACACTTTTACACGTCAAAGAAAAAGCCGAAACAAACTCAGAGGTCATGGTCTCTTTTAAAGTCCAAACATTATATTATTTAAATTTTATGTGAGTCTAACAATGCGGGGTAATGTCTGGAAAGGCCTTTTGAAGAAAGAGCCATTGCAGCTTTGAGCTGACCTGTCTCAACAGACGGCATGTATGTAGCAGTCACCGTGTAGCTCAACCCTATTTTAGGGAAGTTGTCCACGTTTACTACAGTATGGTTACGCGGCCGAAGCCGTGAGCAAAAGTTAGTCCAATTAAAAGTCAACGAGTAGTAAGTTATTCACCGCCACACCACATTACATTTAATTACAACCATTCCCGTAATAATTTTAAATAGATTCATCTGCCTGTGGCTGCATATTTATGCTTCTTGGTGATCGGAGAACGTAATCATTTATTCAATCAGACGGGTCAACTGTAAAACAAATGAATATTAATTAATAATAATGGTTGACCGACGGTTTAACAACAGATGGGTAAATGGGGAAAGTAATTTATTTTTAATTGACAGGCAGTTTTTTGTTGCGGGCTTGTGCCTAAATAATACCAGCCGCACGGGTCAATCAAAGGTTAATCTAAGTTTGCCGAGGTAGGTTCATGGATGGGTTACTATTCTTTACATATCAAGACCTCTCCCTGCCTTGGAAAACACGTTAAACCGTTGGTCCTGGCTGTCATTTGTAGGTCTTTTTAGTTTGTGGATAGTCAGAAACCCGAAACTCTGATAACCAGTCTTACCCCTTCTTTGATTACGTCATTGCGTTATGAAATTGGTGATTGCAGCCATGATATGTTACATGATACCCATATTTCTGACCTAGCAGACTTCGCATTGCTAGGAAAACCAAACCTTTTTACACGCTTTATATATATATATTTTTTTTTTTGCTTTGTTTTTTGTTTCGCTTTTTGGGTTTTGTTTTGTTGTAGATTAAGTATATGTTTGTGTTTTATTTTTAAACAGTATCTGCGATTGGATACGGACACTGTCTTTTTGTTGAGGCTTTTCGCAAAACTCCATAAAGGGGTTACCTTTCCTTGTTAGCCGCATAAGTTTTTGTACAGTTGTACAGTACGCGTGTCCGCCCCCACGTAGCCAGGTGTTCAGCTTGGACGTAAGGTAGGATTTTAGGGGGCCACGCTTTATATTAGCTTCACTCGTATGTTTGTATGTTTGTTTGTAACCGACTCCTTTGGACGCTATTTTGACCCACTTTAAACGGTCAGATTTCATTTAAACTTTGTAGACTTATGGAGGACCTATGGCAATTCAATCATTTAAAAAAAAAAAAAACAAACACGCTTTTGTAGTTAGCAAAACTAAAAAGTAGAAATAAATAATAGTTTAAAAAAACTAAAAAAAACACGCTTTAAAAACCAAACTAAAAAGTAGAAAATAATTTAATTCTATTAAAACGCGTGGGGTGCTTTTTGATGTATTTTTATAATCAATTAATATCAATCACCCCACGCTTTTTAATAGAATTAAATTATTTCCTACTTTTTACTTTGGTTTTTAAAGCGTGTTTTTTTAAACTTTTTTTTTATCCTTTATTAAAAATAACCCAGTTCTTAATAATTAATTACAATCTAGTCTATAAGACTAATATGCAATTTTAATCTAACTTAATTTTATACATGATGATTATTTTAAAACTTATGATAGTGTCCTCTGTACTTTACGCAAGTCCGTTCCACTTTTTTAGAGTCTGATATTATGGAATTATAAACACTTTCTTCATGTGTTATTATGTGTGTCATTGTGACTATTATTTCTACACTTTTTACACTACACTAACTTAGGACAACCGGGGGCTTGAACCAAACCCCACGTTCATCAGTATTGGTTGTGACCACTAGAACAACAGCGCAAGTTTAAAAAACTGAATTAAAATGTCTATGAGAAATTTCGCCAACATTTTTAAGGGCGGAAACGCCGGAGGCAGACTCTTGAAAGACGTTTACTTACAGAAATTTTGTTAAAATATCCTTGGAAACGTGCAGGTGCTTAATACCAGAGAATATTACAGAAAGTCGTCTCCGAACAATGAGCGAAAATTCACGCACACATGGACATGCTTTATAGGGGCTCGTGGCTAAGTTATAACAGCAGCACCAGACGGTCGAAGGCTGGGCAATGCTTACCAAGATCGGTTTGTGTATGGTTTCCATCCACTACGTATCGCTTCTGTGTGTACAGGCAAATACATCGCCAAATGAAAACTACGCAACATACTGACGTCACGCCAAATCCTGCATCGCGCAAGCAGAGTTTACCGCGCAACTAGCATTATATACGATGCCCCGACATCAAGAGATGGGCAGTTACCAACCAGACACAACACCCGCCTGGTCGGAGAACCCTCCTTAATCTATATTTTTATATCTCATTGGAAAGCACGTTAAGCCGTTAGTTTCACTTTCATTAACCGATTTCAAAAAGGAGGAGGTTCTCATTCGTCGGAACCTTTTTTTTATTTTTTGTTTGATAGAGTATACTTCCCAGGTGGTCCCATGATCATCAAGTCAGGATCGAATGATGGGATCCTGGAGAAATAGAGAGAACTCTTCAAATTTTATAGGCACACTTGAAGCGATTTGGATAGTTTTTGGAAGAGTACTTTCTCGGAGTGGTCCCATTTCAATTTGGTGAAGATCTGATGAAGAACTTCGGAGATAGGCAACGGAACTCCTCAATAAATGATAGCAAATGGACTGGAATTGCTGAAATCTCATGTTTGTCTAATGTTTACACCAGTTTATAACATAACATCACGCCGGGACGCTATGAAGGCGTGAGCACATGTGAACCACTAAAAAGTGAAAAATAAACCTTTTTTCAAAAAAAAAAACAACCGACTTCCAGAGAAAACACTAAAAAGTGAAAAATAACTTTAATTTCGGAAGGCGGTGACAAAAAATTCAAAAACATATCCAAAGTCACCGCCTTCCGAAATTAAAGTTATTTTTCACTTTTTAGTGTTTTTTTTTGGAAGTCGGTTGTTTTTTTTGAAAAAAGTTTTTTTGTAGATCTTGACAGACATTACGGGTAGTCAGAAGCCCGAAAGTCAGACACCGAGTCTTACTAAGGGGTATCATGTGGAGTATAGTGACTGGGTCGTGACGCCTACGTCGATCTGTCTGTGTGTCTATTCGTTTGTCTCTCTGTATGTCATGGGCTGGTTTAGTTGGAAGGGTTCATAGCCACAGTTCTTGCAATTTTTCATAACAATCTGTATATTTACAGAATTGACAGTTCTTTACTGACTGATGTAGGGAGCCCGCCGTGCATTGGTAATTGGTTTTGTGTTACTCCGTGTTAGTACTTAATCACAATCGGCACGCGTGAATGACAAGATGAATAAACGTTGTCAAAGCAAAAGGAGCATGTACTTCCGCGTTCCATCACTTTTTCCTACCCCCTAGGGAATAAGGCTTGTGTTTATGTATTTATTTTTGATCCGGATATCCTCATGAAACTTGGATATATAGGATATTTTTATCGCGGATAATCTTTCACGCACAAACAACAACAATACTGTTGGTTCTATAAATACGTAATCGTGTTTATACTACCAGGGCCCTAATTCACTATGACTACTTAACGATTCTTTACTTCGAAACCACATCAATTTCTTAGATCATACACGAAATCTGCTAATAAATATCGACAAATTGTCTTGGAACATAACAGAATATGACATTTTGATTCCTTACCGTTACATTGGTTTCTACAAAACGCGATATTGACGTAGTTTGAACGTAGTAAGATTCCGCGGGGTATCATTATAACGATACAGAATTGGGGCCCGGATAAGTTCCTGTTAACTGATTTAGTAGATACATTCATAAAAAGTATGTTCCATTATTTTATTTATCTGCTATACACCGTGAAATTTTAATGGTTGTTTTCCCGCAGCGAAATGGTTTTGTCTTGTTAATACAATCGTTTTATAAACAAATAACATAGTAGAAAAAAAAATGGCAGATTAACTATTGTGAAAAATCACCACGTGCGAGAGTTTATCTTGCTTTGAACATTTATGCATCGCTGTTCCCTTTGTCGGCGGTGCGTGCGATTCAAATACCTACAAGTTACCTCTAGTGTTACTATTGGGTAGTGTTTTATCGAGTTGATGAATATTTTTTAAATTATTTTAAAACAAAAACATCTTTATTTTTTACTTTTACTCTATGCTTCGAAAGTACCATTAAAATTTCTGAGTGTATATACCCACTTTGTGTCACTCCGGAAATTGTTAATCAGGCCCATAATGGACATTACGAGAATGGACACGCAACCCGAAGCAAAGGCTATAGAGGCTTAATATTGCTTATCGATACTTCATGGTAACCCATTTACTAAATTGGTAAGACTCGCTTTTAGCACACAATTAAGGGAAACTTTGGGCACGCCACGATTGCGGCGGTAAGTCCCCTCACCGGACACGGTTGTTTCGGGAGGTTCCTTTTTCTGATAAGGCGGGAAGAAACACCCGGGTGTTATCACTTTGAAGATCGCCCTGAGGACACGTTGGAGCATACGGTGGAGGTCCACCCGGCTTGGGTGGAGTACCGCCGTGTGCTCGTGGAGGCGATCGGCGGCGGCGATCTCTCGCGTCCGGCCCTGGTCCAGGCCATGGTACGGAGCGAGAGTGCATGGGTAGCCGTCGCTTCCTTCATCGAAGCAGCTCGTAAAGAGGTAGGCGGCGCACGTGAGGGAGATGCAGTACATGCGCCGACACGGCCGTAACCTTCGCAGGAGACGCCCTGGGCGTCGGGAATCCCTGGCTGATTCCCGGCCATCGTAGGCGCGGGCATGTGGATGGCGAGTAATGGGTAGCTCGCTGTCCGGTAAGGACCAAGCCCGACTCGACGGCGCGTTGTGTTCCACGCGCGCCTCAAACAGATGTCAGTAACAACTGATTGAGCCCGAAAGGGTCGATGCCTGCCAGGGGTACGGGTTGTTCGAAAGAGATACCGCGGCCCCTGGCACAGGCAGCTGAGGGAACACGGGTGGGTTTTAGTCAGTAAAAGTCTGACACGCCCTCCTGCTCCACCCAGAGCGGGTGGTTAATTTTGATAAGTCAAACTTTCACTGATTTGAATTTGATAAGTCAAACTTTCACTGATCCTTTGACTTTAGTTAGCTACGTAAAGTAAGAGTTTCGTTAATGTGAACCTTATACTTGTGCAAATAATGTTTATATTCGTTTACGACGTTAAAAGTGAAGTCCAAAGTACAGTCTGTGAATGTTGCCCTGAGAACTCGCAAAATAATAAGGAAATATCCGTGTAGGCTTATAAAAGTAATGGAAACAATCACTTCTAAGAAAAGGCTCTACCAGAATAAACTAAATAGAATTTTATTAACTGCGTTAAAACGTTGTTTTCCGGGTTGAAAGGTACAGTTGCTGAAGGTAAAATTGCAGGAACGTGTGACGTTTTAACTTTATATACAAAGTTTAAAAAACCTCGGTTAACCCCTTTATCGAAGGGCAAAGGCTTCTTGATGCATGTTTCCTCACAATCAATGTTTTCCGTCAGTTTCTGGAGCAGTGGTCATCACCACTACTGTGGTTTGCTACATCGCAAACCATTACAAATCTACCAAAAACTATGAGACGGTTATTTAAGAGTAGGTACGAACATCTAAGTAGCGTTTTCCTAACTTAAAATAAACTAACTCGACTGACTAACTTGCTGGTCTAGTGGTCGTAACCACTGCTGAGCATGTGCACCTGGGTTTTATTCCCAGGTCGTGCAAAGTGTTATTGGTTTTTTCTATCTGGAATTTCTCATTTAGTGCAGTCACGACCCCTGGACCCCCAATAATTAATATGTCCACTGGACCCTGGACTATTGTTCATTCTTGGTCCTTCGGGGTCGACAGTGGATTTTATTTTCCAGCCAAGTTTTAATTTCCTCTCGACCCCCAAAGTAGTCTGTACCTTACTGTACCAAAATTTTATTTTAGGTACTTACCGAACTAGGGGGTAGAAAGTGGACGAGGTATGCATGTCCTTTGTATGAAAATCCAATCTCACCCCCTGGGGGTCAAGTGTGAACTATGTTTAGGGGTTGAAGAGGAAATAAATAAACAAGTTTTTTTTAGGGGTCGAGGGGCTAATGTGCCGGAGTCTGGATTTGTGCTCGGTTGATGGCAATAGGCACTCTCCCTTTTAAATGGGACCTAAACATAACGTGGGTGTACTATAGGTACACCTCTGCCAAACCCTTCGGGAAACCAAGGCGTGATATTATGTCTCCTAGTTTAAAACGAACTAAAGACGTTATAAAGCTTTTTCCAGTGGCTTCGCCTGTGTGGACGTTAGAAATTTTCCCACTGGAACGTACTACCGTGATAAAAGTATTATCCTATGTGTTAGTCCAGGTTATAAACTATCTGTGTGCCAAATTTTATCCAAATCCGTTCAGCTGTTTCTGAGTGATTGAGTAACGAACATTCAAACATCCAAACTTTCATATTTATAATGTTAGTAGGATTCTTATAGTTTAACAAGGTCATATCTAGTATTATAATACTTAAATTTTATAACGGTATGACATTATTTCTTTTTCCTTTACAAATCTTGAAAACTGTACCTACGTACTACTTGTTTAATTAATATGTGTACTCTTTTTGTTTTATGTTGTGTTAAATAAAGTGTTGAATAATTAAATCAGAAATTCTTAATGTTGCTGATAGGAGTTTACTGCTGTCTTGATAAACAATTAGGGAAACAAATATGCGTTAAAATAATTTAATTTAATTCGTTGATAAAAATTCATGTCCACAACTTAAGTAATTGGTTGTTGTTATATTTTATTTTATATGAACCGATTAAAGTGTTTTATAGCCGATTTCCCATGGCTGTTGCAGTTTGTTACCAGTTTACGCTGATTTTGCACTGCACGGAAATCCTATGCAATGCGAGATCAGCTTATACTGAAAATGTATAGCTAGATTTGTAGCCGTGCTTACTTGCCTAATGAAAGCCAGTAGTGACTCTGTAAGCCATGATACTACCAAGATAAAAAGTATTCTTTGGGGCAATCTAGGTTATAAACTATCTGCGTGTCCATCTAAATCCAGTCAGCCATTTTTACGTCATTGATTTGTTTTAGGGATACTGGATGACTGATCAAAACCTTGTTAGTTGATCGACAAGAGAAAAGATTTAAATGTTAGCCGTCCGGCAGATTTAAGGCGGAGATTTCTGGAAAACGCTCAAAAAGGTGGTTTTTTAAAGCTGTGTATCTCTTTAACCGTAAATAATTTTCAAAGCAAAAAAATATATGATATAGTCAAGTTTTTTTGCATACAGTGATGGAACTCAAAACATAATTAAACATACGTTAATGCATCAAAAAAATCATCAAAGTCACCTCTTAATTATCTTTAAATTCTGTGTATCCCTTCAATAACAGTTATAAACATAATTAAAAATATACCATAAAATTACAAATGCCAAACTGCATCCAGTGATAGATTATTTATTAAATAGTTAATATCTAAATTTTTACATACGATTGCTCATTTGTTATTCGAATTTATTACAATAGATTTTAATCCGTAACAGATTGCAATAAGAACTATTGTCATTATGAGCGATACCTGAAGTTACCAGGGCCTTAACTAGCTAAGATGCAAGGTCCACTTGCACCACAATAATCATCAAATGCGTTATGGACTAAGAAACGTAAAAATTTCATTTTATTTCTGTCAATCAGTTGCAAAATATAGTTATGATTTTTTTTTTTTTTTTTTTTTGGGTGGGAAATCATCAAATAACTTCTCCCGCTCTGGGTGGAGCGGGAGGGCGTGTCAGACTTTTACTGACTAAAACCCACCCGTGTTCCCTCAGTTGCCTGTGTGCCAGGGGCGGCGGTATCTCTTTCGAACAACCCGCACCCCCGGCAGGCATCGGCCCTTGCGGGCCCCTCTGTTGCTGCTGACATCTCTTTGAGGCGCGCGTGGAACACAACGCGCCGTCGACCCGGGCTTGGTCCTTACCGGACAGCGAGCTACCCATTACTCGCCGTCCGCAAGCCCGTGCCTACGGTGGCCGGGAATCAGCCTGGGATTCCCGACGCCCAGGGCGTCTCCTGCGAAGGCCACGGCTGTGAGGGCGCATGTACTGCATCTCCCTCACGTGCGCCGCCTCCCTCTTTGCGAGCATAACTGCTTCGCTGAAGGAGGCGACTGCCAGCCATACCCTCTCGCTCCGTACCATGGCCTGGACCAGGGTCGGACGCGAGAGATCGCCGCCGCCGATCACCTCCACGAGGACACGGCGTTGCTCCGCCCAAGCTGGGCAGATCTCCACCGTATGCTCCACCGTGTCCTCTGGGCGATCTTCGCAATGGAAACACCCGGGCGTTTCCTCCCGCCCTATCCGAAACAGGAACCTCCCGAAACAGCCATGTCCGGTGAGGACCTGTGTCAGGCGGAAGGTGAGGACGCCATGCCGCCTCTCAAGCCACTCCTCAAAGAGGGGACTTACCGCCGCAATCGCGGCGTGCCCAAAATATAGTTATGATGACTCGCAATCCTATTAATATTATAAACGCGAAAGTTTGTAAGTATGGTTGGATGGATGGATAGATGGATGTTTGTTACTCTTTCACGTAAAAACGGCTGAACGGATTTGAATGAAATTTGGCACACAGGTAGTTTGTAACCTAAAATAACATATAGAATACTTTTATCCCGGTACTACGTTCCCGTGGGATAGTTTTCGAGCATTTTCGCGGGCGAAGCCGCTGGCAAAAGCTAGTAATTAATGTAACAACCCATATTTAACATCTACCAGCAAAATTTATCAAGACACAAAAATAATGAACATAAAACAACTTTATATTTACAACACATGCATTTTCATCAGAAATATTCTCAACAAAAGCGTTCACTCAAACATAACACTCACTCAGTATAAACAAGTTACTCAACGCAGTACACGGCGAGCAAGCTTGTTAGTTTTACCAAAAACAAGAACAAAAAAATGCTAACTTTTGAAGGAGCACAGCTTTATAACAAATTACCGTCCTGTATAAGAAATGTACACTCTTACAATGCATTCAAAATTCAACTAAGCCAGCACATAATTGCGGATCGATCACTTCTGGAGAAATGAATGCATTGGATGGGTAACTATTAAATTGTAATACTGATGACGAACATATTGTAATCTATATTTTTAGTATTGTTCTTAAGTAAGTGACTTATGTCTTTATTGGGAATAAAGTTTCTTTAAACCGAACAACCCTGGATTCATATGAAGCATATAATAAGGGGAACAAAAATATACACTAACACACGCTAGACACCACATATTTACCACACAAACTTTATACGTACATTTATACCATCGATAATGCATCAACAGCCTAAAGCGTTCACACTGCTTGGAAACAGGCCTCCGCTCTGTGAGAGGGAGTGGGCCGTAACCCACCACGCGGGCCCAGTGCGGATTGGTGGATGTCACATGTCTTCAAATTTTTCGTTCTAGGCTATGCGGGTTTCCTCACAATGTTTTTCTTTAACGTTTTAAGAGCAGTGGTGATTATATAATTTACACAAAATAAAGCGCCTGTACGACTTACAAACTTGTAAGTCCATTCCGTTACCACTCGGCCACCACTGCTCTTAAACCATACCACTATGCCATACAATACCTGAGATCGCCTCTAGAGAGGTGATTTCTCTGTCTCCACTCTAGAATTTGTAAAATTAATTTTGAAAAACTTTGAGTAGGACAAGTAAAGGGAAAATTCCGAAAAATAAAAATAAAATGAAAATTAAGGTAAATTTTGGTACTTAACAAGTTTTTGCGAAAATCTAAATTTGCACGTATCTTTTTATTGTGTTGACTCAGGACCTTGATTTTTATACACCTGACCCGGACTATAAACTTCAGTATCTGCTATAAATTTCAACTTGCTAGGTCCACTCGTTCCGGAGAAAATCGGTGGTGACACACGGATAAACAGACAGACGGACAAGAGAGTGATTTTATAAGGGTTCGTTTTTTAACTTTTGATGTACGGAACCCTAAAAAGTATCGAAACACAAGTGACCGTTGATTTATCCCCCCCAGTGGGGTTCCCGCATTGTCGTTGCGGGGGAGCTCAGTAACCGTGGTCACCCTCCCACGGTGAAGCGAAGAGGAACCCCAAGGTGGGGCCGCTCGTCAGGGCTTGTGCCTCCAAGCCGACGACGTAGTGGCCAAAAAGTAGGTTGCGGTGAGGTGCATCGCAACTGAGGCGGGCCGCGATGTCGAATGGGAGACATCGCGGCTGAGGGTTACAGGCTGCGGCGGAGGAGGAGTGCCGGTACTTCTGAGTAGCGCTCTTCCATTCCGTAGCCTGGACGGGGCCGCCACCGTTTGATGGCGGACGCGGTGGGGCCGCAGGGGAAGAGGAGTGTCGGTATAGCGTTGGCCGCTCTCCCTATCCCCTGCGGCCGAAAAGTGGTTGGCGGCGGGGCCACTGTACTGACCCGTCGCAGAAGGACGTCAGCAGCAGCTGGTGGGGCCCGCAAGGGCCGATGCCTGCTAGGGGTGCGGGTTGTTCGAAAGAGATACCGCGGCCCCTGGCATACGGGCAGCTGAAGGAACATGGGTGGGTTTTAGTCAGTAAAAGTCTGACACGCCCTCCTGCTCCAACCAGAGCGGGAGAAGTCATTTGATGATTTCCCACCTACAAGAAAAAAAAAAAACCGTTGATTTATAAATACTTAGTATATTTTATGTACTTAAAGCCGATTTAAAAAAAGGATTGTTTATTATTGTACCTAATATAAATAGTGAATTATTGCTATTCGTGTCCAAAAGGAGTTTGGTTAAAGACGTTAAAGTACGTAATTTGGGTGTGTTTATAGGCAAATGTGATAAATGAAAGTCAATCTACTTGGTACTCACAATTCTATTGAGCAACACACACAACACAGTAAACAGTCATCGGAAGGAGAACAGTTAAAACAATAAACAATTAATATCCGAAGGAAAAACGTCACAAAATCATGCGCAACCGCGCGGCGCGTGAGCAACTTTTGAATGAAGGTCGCAGCAAGGTGATCGTACGTGTGCTACCTTTCACGCTCATCCCTGCGCTCGCCGGGTACGTCACAATGATGTGCCTCGGCTGCGTGCGCAAGACCTCTGAATTTGAATGTTTTTATAATTAAATGAAAACAAATATTATGATTGTTGTGGTTGTATGCTTATAGCATAAAGAAATAAAAGGTATGGTATGTATCCCATACCACCCTTCTCCAAGGACCGTCAAAAGAGATAAAAATTCGGGAATTTGACACGACGCGACGTGCGGAGCGAGTAGTATACCCCTTTTGTCTGGAGATGGAGTTTCTTCTTCGGTGTCAGCTTTGTCTGCCAATATGTAAGGTGGCTTTAAGTGCTCTATTGAGAGTGTGACATCTTTATCTTTTAATCAAATTTAGAAAGTTTTTCACTTTTTAACCGACTTTAAAAAAGGAGGAGGTTCTCAATTCGACTGTACGTTTTTTTTTATGTTTGTTACCTCATAACTTTCGACTGGGTGAACCGATTCATATAGATCTGATCATGCGTTTCGGAGACAGACAACGGAACTCTTAAAAAAATAACAGTAGGTAAATAAACCGCGATTGCTGCTATCGCATAAATATGCATTGTTTTGACCCCAAGGATGATGAAATTTCGAATTAGTGGGGTAGGTACTTAGAAGAGAAAAGTAAAAACTTTTTTGGTGACTTTGGATATGTATTTAAATTTTTTGTCACCGCCTTCCGAAATTAAAGTTATTTTTCACTTTATAGTGTTTTTTCGGAAGTCGGTTGTTTTTTTTGGAAAAAGTTTTGAGCAGAACATTGTGTGGACCTGTGTAGCCTGGTTGCAGCGAACTACGTAACGCGTCTTCTTTTTGGATGGACCAGATGTGCGGCACTTCCGGCCAAAATGGTGGCTACTTCAATGACGCGTGGTAATGTCGTGCTCAATGGAAACACGGCTTGCATTGCGCGTTCTATGCGTAATGCATTTCGCCGGCTGTGACGACGCGGTGTGTTCGGTCTCACTATCACTCATTTTATTGTGTTCTACTCGGGATTACCAGTATAGTTCGTAATCGTCTAATTTAGGAGTTTGTATGGGCAGATGTGATAAATGAAAGTTGATATGCTTAGTACTCACAGTTCTATTAAGCAACACCCTCACACAACACAGTACACAGTCATCAGAAGGATAACAGTTATAACAATAAACAATTAATATAAGAAAGAAAAACGTCACAAAATCATGCGCAGCCGAGCAGCGCGTGAACAACTTTCAACTGAAGGTCGCAGCAAGGTGAATAGATAGTATGTGTGCCACCTTTGGCGCAAATTACACAGAAACGGCGTAAAGTGAAGGCACGGCGCAGGCGCAGTGTACGCAGTACATTTTGTATAAAAACGATTAATGTTTTAATACACACACAATACACAATACACGCCTGTTACTCCCATCGCAGCACTCGCCGGCTACGTCACAATGATGTAGTTCGGCATGCGCGAGTCCAGTTTGTATGTTCTATGTTATGGGTTTGGTTTCCGCACTTAGTCCTTCAAGTGGACCATTGTGCGTGAGCCATGGCGGCCTTCGGTTGTTATTCCAGCCAGCCCACCTCCCTCCAGAAGTTAGCTATAAACTCCTAGTCTGTTGAGAATATCCGTGTGACATTTGGGTGCGCCGAGAGTTTCTGTTCTAATCTGGGCTACGGCTGTGCATTCGAAAAGCACATGCGCAACGGTTTCCTCGGCCTCCAAGCAGGCCCTGCACAAGGGGTTGTCCGTTATGCCGATTGTGTAGAAGCGTTTGTTTAGCGGGCAGTGTCCTTTGATGGTTCCAGTCACCAGACGCAGGTCTTTCCTGTCCAGACGTAACAGACGTCTGGTCAGCTTGCCATCCAAGGATTGCATTGCTTCCCTAGACTGTTTGGATGTTTGGTACTCAATCTTGTAAAAACGGCTGAAGGATTTGAACGAAATTTGACACACAGATTGTTTGTAGCCTGGATTAACATATAAGATAATTTTTATCCTGGCAGTACGTTCCCGTGGGTTAATCTTGGACCTTCAAAGCTAGTTATTTATAAATTATTATTAGTCAATTGTGTTTCAATAACTTTTTTTAAAGTTACGGGTGCTTTTAACATTGTAAAAATGAATATTTTTCATAAATTTTACAATACGCTAATAGTTCAAGTGATTTTTTTTTTAATTCGGGTAATAGCAGTCAAACTATTTATTGCTAATCTATCAGCTAACGTAATTTACGTAAGACTGTAAAGTAAGGTAACAAAAAACATCGATTAACTACTTATTTTTTTTTTTTTCAGAAATTCTATTGGTATGTAGGTAATACCATGGTATGGTAGGTTGGTTTTTTTTTTGGGTGGGAAATCATCAAATTATTTCTCCCGCTCTGGGTGGAGCGGGGGCGTGTCAGACTTTTACTGACTAAAACCCACCCGTGTGGTCAGTTGCCTGTGTGCCAGGGGCCGCGGTATCTCTTTCGAACAACCCGCACCATGGTAGGTTGGTAATACCATGACCCATTTTAAGGTTATTAATTACCCGGCACTGTATAATGCTTTTCGATTTTAAATATTTTTATTGTTTTAAGTATATCATTGAAATCGTCTCTTCAAAGCCTTTATTTTGATACCAGAACATGTCAAAGTTTTTTTTTTGTATCAAGACCGGCTGTTGACGTCCAATACGCTATTTCTATATTTATAAAAACAAAACCTAGTCTTTAACCATCGCGCGACCCCGACATTATGTCATTAAAATCATTAACTCGCAGTAGGTGCAAAAGGTAGAGGATACATACTCCTCGAGGATAAAGGTTTCTTCGTCTTAGGCGAGCTTGAATCTCCTTCGCTGGGCTCGTGAGCCCTAGAATCCTTCATTACGTTTAGGCTTCAAAATAGCTCCCACGACATTAAGACAATACTTTATCCCCTCAGTGCATAATCTACTATTAGGGCCAAACGCATCTAGGGACTTGTGCTACAACCGGGACTTAAATCTACAATAGATTACATAACCTGATTTTTTATGGAAACTGAGTCTGATCAAACCTCGCCAGTTGTTTGTTTTGATAAGGCAAAACGTGCCCGTAAACAAGATTCCATCAAGCTTCGTGTAAGGGATTTACATGGCGAATAAACCGTAATTTTTTTACGACAAGAAAAACGTGTGTGTACAAAGGGCCTACTCATCATATCACAGCGGGCCCTATCAGAGTACCGACGCTGCAACACTTATTGACGTGACAACGTCTTATAAATTGGTTTGCCGGGTGACACTTCAAGAAACTGCGTTACGCTCCGCTCACGTTATGCGCTCACAATGAGAGCGAGTGAGAGGCACGCGTCCCTTCCACTCGGGCATGGTTAGCCCGCCTAAGAGCGAGAGAGACAGACATAAAAAGTGCAAGTTATTGTATGTATATTTGTATATAAATACGTATGTATGTGTAAAGGTAAAAATAAAATTTTGTTAATATGAAATTCAGTGCGAGATTCTTTGTATAAATTAATGTTTTAAATATAATTCTTTGTATAAATAAATGTTTTAAATTGTTACTATTATTTCATCCTTCTTCCTACTATACGAATGAATATTCACATTAAAATTATTTTACCACTCAAAGTCGTTGTCACGTAAAACTTTCGCCCGTATACCGACTTTACAGGCAACCAATTTTTTTTAAAAGTCGCAGTGTCGTACAGGACTTTCTGTTTAAGTTTTTTGGTTTTAATTAAGTAGTAAATTTGATTTAATATGTATATTGTGTTTAGTTTAGTTTGTAATATTCTTTTGGGAGTCACATTAAATACTTTTTCTTTCTTTTTTAATTGACTTCAAAAAAGGAGGAGGCTCTCAATCCAATTGTATTTTGTAAAATGTTTGTTACCTCAGAACTTTCGACAGGGCGAACCGATTTTAATGATTCTTTTTAATTTGTAAGCTGGAGCTTTCCGTGTGGTCTCATTTAAATTTCATATGGATCTGATGATGCGTTTCGGAGACAGACAACGGAACTCTTCAAAAAATGACAGCAAATCAACAGCGATTACTGCAATCGCTTAAATATGCATTGTTTTGACCCCAAGGATGATGAAATTTCGATTTGGTGTGGGGTAGGTACTACAACTAAAAAGTGATAAATAAAAACTTAAAAAAAAAACAAATGACTTCCGGAAAAACAGTACAAAGTGAAAACTAACTTTAATTTCGGAAGGCGGTGACAAAATTTTTAAATACATAGCCAAAGTCAAGTCCGTTGTTTTTTGAAACGAAGTTCCTTATCGCGCGTTGCGAAAGGGGGCTAAACGGAAAAAATTAAGACCAAAAGTTGTAACGATACTTTTTGCTACATTGTTATAAGGCGTGTGGCGTGCGCGTGTTTCTCTGCAGACAGAGACAAAGACAGAGTGTATAATATACATATATATATATTTATAAATATATTTATATGTATATGGGTGTGTGTGTGTATGTATTTGTACAATTTTTAAAATTTTATTACAATTCCTTCACTAATTAATCGAAAGGAACTTCGTTCCATCCGGGTGTCCCTTGACACCTCTCAAGTTTTTTTTTTACTCGAGTAGTAGCAGAGCCAGCTAATTCCATTTTATTATACGTTACTAATTAATAGTAGAAAAGCCGTATAAAACCACAGCGTAATCACTACAAATCCTCATGGAATTCTTCCTTGAATATGACAACGCTGATAAAGTTTCTCTCGCGAGATTATACCGGCTTCACTTGTTTTGACAGACGGGATGTACGAGTCTAAGATGTAGTGCAAATAATATTGGACTTGATTTTGATCTGAGTGATTTATTTAATCTGATAGGAGTCGTGTTGGTTGTTTGGGACTTGTTTATTAAGGGGTAAGTCAATTTAAACCGCGAAATTCAAAATGTCTTGTGTATTTTGCAAATTGTTTTATTTATGTTATTAATTTATGTATTGTGATAAAATAACTACCAAATTAGAACATAAATATTATAAAGCATCTAAAACTCGAAATTATATTAACCGCAAATAAAACTATTTCGTGGAAATTGAGGATTTGTTTTTACATAAGCCTGGGAAGTACGTACCACTGCTTTCATCATATCAGCCGAAAGACGTCCATTGCTGGACATAAGCCTGCCCCAAAAAGGGGGGATTTGCCATAATCGCCACGCTTGGCAGGCGGGTTGGCGATCGCAGTATTGTGGTCAAATGCATAGAGAACGCTGCTGCCCATTCTCTAGTAAGTCGCTAGTCTAGTAAGTACCACTGCTTTGACAACTAATAACTCTGATAACAATTGTAACTTTGGAAGGCCGCACCGCAATTCGTAACCCAAAGGATTTTGAAGGTAATTTCTGATCCATTACTTCACATAAGTCTGAAAAATCATCGATTAGAAAATGTAAATAACGCAACGAATATTGTTTAATCGTCAAAATGAATGATATTAGGTCAACACGATTTTTTCTTTCAGATCAGTCAAATAAGTAGGGATGGAATCTTACTAATATCCTAGTAATATAAATGTGAGACTGTATGTTTAGATGTTTGTACATGTTTGTTACTCAATGACGCAAAAATGGCCGAACGGATTTAGATTACAGATAGCTTACAACCGGCATCAATGGTGCCGATTCTGTTGTACACCGAACTAAACTAACTAAACTATCACTAAAATTCCTTACTTTTGGCTATGAGAATCTTAAAGCTATTCTGCAAACAAAGATCTCTAAATTTAAAAATAATTTTGACACAACTAAAATCGAATTTGACAAACGCGACTCCACGTTTGCCCTAACCCGTGATCTTTTTTAGAGCCGGAATCGCGCAGCCTCAACGTGTTTTAAATGGTTTTTTTTACTTTTTGTATCGAAAATATGAAAAATTATTACCTACATGTTGAGTTTTAGAGGTGTATGGGGTTCTATAAAGGGGGTCGAAATTTTCATTATTTTTACGATAGGACACACTAATTTCGAGATATATGCAAAAGAAAAGAAAAAAAAGATACAGTACTGTATTTGCGCCCGAAGTCGAGGTGTCAGTGTGAATTTTAGTTCTTGACAACTAATTTTATTCCACACCTTTTTAATCACGATTAAAAATAATCAGATTTAGTTAGACAATCGAAAATTTATATTGATTAGAATAATGAATTTGACAACTTCACAACAGTTTTTAATTTAGTGAAAATGGTAATTTTGCTATTCTGTATAGCAAAATTACCATTTTCACTAAATTAAAAACTCAGTACAATCTTAGTGCTGTCAAACTAAAATATAGATAAGTTGTGTCACTTTAGTCAATTTCAGAATGGGAAATCGTCGTTTGACAGGAATAAACTAAATTTTAGTGATTTTTAGTTTAGTTTAGAGAATTTTGTGACAAGAGAATCGGCACCAATATCTACTTAAATACTTTTTATCTCGTGCGTACGTTCCAGTGAGACAAATTCCCACCGACACGCGGGCGAAGCCGCAGGAAAAAGCTAGTAAATAATCATTGAAATAGATCTGTCAACACAATTAAGTACTGTAAAATAAATATACTCCAGACAACCTCGCAAAAGGCTGGCAGATAAAAAGTACAAATAAAAAGATCAATAGTACGTAAGGCCCCTTACTCTTAAAACACAAAAGGTTACAAAACTTTTCACTGGATTTGTTGACCGACTTCTTTTTGCCCCAAAACGGAAGTCAATTTCCCCTATGAATATGTAAAAAGAGGGGCCTATGGACTTGGGCCCTTTAGGATGTAATTATAGAATTCGGACCCTGGACTTCGACCCTTCCGGCGGGGTCTATAAAAGTGCTGAATAAAATACGAAGGGGCAAATAGAAATTTTTAGATTTTTTCTTTCGGTTACATTTTTAGGGTTGAGTAAGGAATTTGTAGGGTTGCACGGTGGTAAAGCCTTGTTTTTCGTGGTTTGGGTGTTTACACTAATATTTTAAATACTAAAGTAAGTTTGTTTACTTATTACACTTTCACGCTGAAACGGCTGACGGGATTTGGATGAAATTTGGCACACAAATAGACCATGACCTGACTAAGGACATAGGTTCCTTTTTATTCTGTATCGTAGACGATTTTACACGTAGATGTAGTTGACTTCGACATTGCTTTATTACTTTTCTCGGTAACGTCATTTTCTAAGGTTGAAATAATGGAATTTGTATGTATTATAAAGGTTGAAACTATTTACTTTACTGTCACAGACAAATATACCTTGTCGTTTTATGATGTGCAAGTGACATTCAACTTTAAGGTGATGTAGTAATAAAATTACTATTCGCCTATATGTCGACGCTTGAAAGGCAAGAATTACCAAGCGACGTGTTGGGCGATATTGAGTTTCATACTGAGAAAATAAATAATCATTAAATGCCGGTTTATTAAGCCTTTAAACTGCATTTAAAATTCGTTGGAATTAAGTAGATATGACAAATAGGTGATTTTTAATGTATTTTTTTCTAAAAATAACTTTAAAATGCTCTACTGTAAACTTACCAAAATGTCGCTTGGTAAATATTGCCTTTCAAACGTCGATATGAACCTTCTCTGAATAAGTCAAACGTACTTACTTTTTTAAGGAGCTGGCTCGTTTCTTTGAATGTTAGCCATTTCTGCTTTGTCTCGAAAGATCTTTTGACAATTTAAAATCTAATGGCTACTAATGGATGTAGACCATGACCTCTACTTGAAATCTACATTCGAATTCGTTTGATATACTAAATGTAACAAACTTTAGTGTTTTACTCGTTAACACTATCATGTTAAAGATTTTGAATTCCTATTTAAAAACAAAATCATTGTGGTGCTAGGAATTGAAACTGTTTACATCTTGTTTTCACCTACGTATTCACGGTGAGATTTTTACTGAATTGATTGGCAGTTCTTCATAATTATCATTATTTAAATCGTTAGATTCGGCACACCACGTCAAAAGATAGTCGCATTTTGGAGGGTCTACTTCCTAGTCATGAAGACCGCAGTTTCGGCCGAAGTTACGGGCATTAGAATGACGACACGATTCGACATCTGCCCCTACTCGCGATGTGTTTTGCCCGGCCGAAAAATTTAATTTGACCCTTGTTTTGACGGATCAGTTGAACTAATTTCGGACGGCCCCGGATCTTCGTTGACGGTTTTATGCTCGGTTCCTATAAACAAAAATGGATCGTTTTGCTTACCAATGGTAGCATTTTTTATTTCCGAACAGGGCAAATAAATAGTTTCGTAAGCTAATTTTACCTGTGATAGCTGCTTCTATATAAGGACGGTCTACTCTGCAAAGCTATTAGGCCTTTGCTTCAGTTTAGGTAAAGATACAAGAGTCTTAAAGTGAATCTAGTCCATATTTTTCCCACACAAACTTCGGGAGAGTATTACTCCACTGTTCGACAATGTACATCAAAAATTAAACATGGTATGGTTTTTTCTCATCTTTAATATTGTCTGTATGGAAACAGAATACTAAAATAAAAAGCCATTAAAAAGTTAGGAGCCAACGAAGAATCGTGTTTCTTGCTAATTTAACCTAACTTTGGGCGTGTTTAAGTAATAAAAGAAGTAGAAAATCTGAAAAACCAATTCGGTACCGACAAATCTCAAATACCGAAAATTTCATTAAACTTAATTGATCATTGATTTATGCAGTTGTTTTTTCATAAAAACCGATCTTCCGAAGGATTGTTCTTAATTTTTTACGCGCCTGTTGTACTTTATATGATCCTGCATCTCACTCAGTAATGTTGTGCATGTAGACTAGCTTCTAGCTGCTCATCACTTGATGCTAACTCTGTCGGACATGATGCCTGGTGAGACAGCGTGCTTTTTAGCCAGGTCCAACAGTGAGTTCGAGCCCGCGACTAGGTTCCCCTTAATTTTAAGTTACACACAACTATCCCCCTGCTTCCTTTTGACACCTCAGACAATTACGGAGTGAATTGACTTGGTCGTCATGGAAACGCTCTTATTATTGCGTGGGCTAACTTTTCTCAGTCTTGAACTCTGTTTTAGCCGAAACGACTACAAGTAATATACCTATTTCAAAACCCACGGGCAAACTTATACAACTCCCTATCTTTACCGACAATTATAATACCAAATCAGTAGCTATTATTCCAACCTTGAAATAACCTTTACCTGGAATAATTCCCGAAAGAGCGATATAATTTTATGGCAAATGCCAGACAGTAAACAGATATCTTTATCAAATTGAAGCTCACTTTACATCGAACGAATTAACTTGTAATAGTAAACTTTTATCTAGTTAATAATAAAGAAGGGAGACCAGGTACTGTGTTTATATTAATTTAATGATCAAGTTTGTCTAGGACTTATTTTATGTAAGTAAAAAGGTAATGAGTAAAATCAGAATCGGTGGCTCTAGTACGACCGCGCGGAAAACGAACATTCGAAATATTATAAAATCGAAAATAGGTACTTGCTTCGTACATTATACATGGTGGCAGGGCGCAAACTGTGACCATAAATTCAGCAAATGATTTTAGACCCGTAGAAATGTAACGTCTGTTTTAATGGAAAAATTGGCTGTTTCATAGAAAACCACAAACCCAACGTGGTCAAAATGCTGACCACTGGCGATTTTTTTTAATAACCGATGAAAAATTTCAATCATTTACCTACGGAGGGTTCAGAATCATTTACCTACTGAGCTTTAAGACTTTATTCAAACCTACTATTTGATGTGCTTGTCAACCAAAATGCCGAAGGAAAGTTAGTTTAAAAAATCGTTCTAGTTTTCGTTGCGCGTCCCGGCTACTACAGTAGTACCCCCTATGAATGTAGGTATTTATAAAAGCTACAGAAATTACGTTAGGTATGTTCAAATATGATTATATCAGTAAACTTCTTCGTGGCGTCAGCCTCATTAACACAAAATATTATTAAAGCTGCAGTGACTATTTCAAAGAGTGAACATTACCTAGTACATTTACATAGCACCCATCTTGAAGCGGCATACAGCAGGACGCTGTATGTGCCGTATATAGGAGGCCAAACAAGGCTAAAGCCTAATGCTTTGTTGGCAATCACGTCAATCTGATGGAATTGTGGTTACCGTCACTTGCACATACACTTGCAATACCAAGAGGGGTGCTGTTTTTATATCATCCATCGAGACCACGTTTAAAGATATCAGGTGTTTTTTTTATGCATACTGTTTCTGGAGAAGACCAGGCGTAGCGCTCGAAATTAAAATGTTCTTACGTTTTTTTTGTAATTTGCTTGTCAGTGGCATGTTGTATGTTGTACCTGTTATTGCCGCGAATTATGTTTTAATCAGCATATAACTTATCTGTTCTTCTAAACCTATACAGAATAAAATTTTAACCAGTGCACAAACTGTAACCTGGATTTCACCACAATTATCATTCTAGACACCCTAGCATAGATTTTTTTACGGTTATACAAAAAAAAAATCAGCTGTTCCATACATTTTGACCGCGTAGGTGTTGCAATTTTCTATGAAACAGCTGATTTTTTTTTTTTGATAACTTACGAAAAATTTCTACTCTAGAGGGTCTAGAATGATATGCTGAATTCATGGTTACAGTTTGCTTACTGGTTAAAATTGTATCCTGTATAATACCTTTATACAATATTTTCATTGTAACAACCCTGAATATCGTAATAAAAACAGGGGCTTCGATGGCCCATTTATAACGGTTACAGTAACTAAACCATAATGTGCTCCCCAAAATATTCGCATCAATGAAATTTAAACAGAATTAAGGCAAGCACAGTACATACTATAAATCATGTGCCATATTTAGTACGCAGCCAATAATTTCCCTAGGGTTTGGCTTCCAATACCAGCTAGTGTGATCCTTTGTGTTACTGGCTTTATCTGTATATGAACGTAAGTTCGCCAATGAGAAAGCAGGGATCTAGATTATCGTTACTATACGGGCTTCGATTTTTCCGGAACGTTTTAAGATTAATAAAAGGACATTATGTAAGCCAGACGACCTAGACCTAGACGCGCATTGCATACGTTGGATCGAGGTGGCCCTAGAAAAGGATGCCTGGAAGGAGACTTTTGCTCAGCAGTGAGTGGGACAGTATAGGCATGTAAAAAAATGTAACTAATTGACCAAACTAATTTGAAGATATATCACATGACATTCATCACCCACACTGGTCCCGCGTGGTGAATTATAGCTCGCTTCTTTTTTTATAAAAAAGAAAGCTTGTGTTCCAGCAGCGGAAACGTTATAGACTGATTTTGGATATATGGGCTTCAATTTTGGCATGGCGTTCCGTGACAAAAATATTAATCAAAATAAAAAATCAAGTCATTTATTCAAATTAGGCTGAGAATCAACACTTTTCGAACGTCAAAATATATAAGGCAGTCCCCCAAAACCCCCACCCTGCACCACTTCTTAGTACTTTAGATGGGAAGAAGAAGTGGCGCAACGAACTCCCCAGCAGCATAGCTATCTGTTTAGTCGGATAGACTTGATTCTATACATACACAGGCAAAGTAATAAACATTACGAGACACAGTACCCCGAGACACAGTCCAGGCCATGGTACGGAGCGAGAGGGCATGGCTGGCAGTCGCCTCCTTCAGCGAAGCAGTTATGCTCGCAAAGAGGGAGGCGGCGCACGTGAGGGAGATGCAGTACATGCGCCCTCACAGCCGTGGCCTTCGCAGGAGACACCCTGGGCGTCGGGGATTCCCGGCCACCGTATGCACGGGCTTGCGTACGGCGAGTAATGGGTAGCTCGCTGTCCGGTAAGGACCAAGCCCGGGTCGACGGCGCGTTGTGTTCCACGCGCGCCTCAAAGAGATGTCAGCAGCAACTGATGGGGCCCGCAAGGGCCGATGCCTGCCGGGGGTGCGGGTTGTTCGAAAGAGATACCGCCGCCCCTGGCACACAGGCAACTGAGGGAACACGGGTGGGTTTTAGTCAGTAAAAGTCTGACACGCCCTCCCGCTCCACCCAGAGCGGGAGAAGTTATTTGATGATTACCCAGAAAAAAAAAAAAAAAAACACATAAAGCATAAAAAAACTCGTCATAAAAATATTTTTGTGAGTAGATCATGTCAATAACTAATGACATAATAGATAATAATTAAAAAAAAACTTAGACAGGCAATAAAAAAATAAAAGATATATATGAACCCATATAACCTGTCACTAGATACGCCAATTCTGGAGAAAGAACATAAACATTGTCTTGAGTTAATCACAGCGACCAACTATTCTTGTCATTTAAATAGTCGTTGATGGAATAGGAAGCCTTTAAACACAGATTGGATTTAATTTGAGCTTTAAACGCATTAAAAGGCAAATCTAGCAAAGAAGAGGGAAATTTGTTTTAAAAAGTTGTACCAAGATCCTAATATTACCTAGAATATCCATATGTACTGCTGTTTGAATGTCTGTTATGTATGTGTAACTGTGAACCATTAAACTTAACATAGTGGAGTCGCATTGAAAGAGCCTGTACGAGAATCAATACTTTTAAGTACAGATATGTTTGTAGTCTTGAGGATCAACTTTATTCATGTAGTTTTTAACATTGAAATAGTAGATAGTCGCAATCTCTTCAAAGCGACAAGTATTTATAGATTTTAATACATAAAAATATATCTGTGACTAATAAAACAGGAGATATCTCGATGTCGACGTTTCAGAATATTATATAACGAGTAATATTTGTGACAGTTAATTATTTTGTTAAATTGTCAGCTGTCGAGATTTCTAAGTACGTCCAACTTTTTAGCGTTCCGTATTTAACATTGTTATGCACGTACCTACGTTTGTGTAACAATGAACCCTTGTCATTTCGTCATGTCAGTCTGTCTGTCACAGGAATGTTGTGTGGACGAAGTGACGGATGGGACGCCTAGCTTGTGTTTTGCTTATTTTTATCAGGGTTAGGCGGTGTGTAGACCTGACTCAAAACTTTCTTTACACATTCTATGGATCTATGAAACTGACTACAATCTATATTATTTTCGCAATCCAAAAGCTATTTTCACTTTGGTGTAGGTACGCATATTTTTACATCGTACTTTTTGCTACCTATAAAATTCATCTATGTAATTACATTGAAATAAAGTCACGTTAAATTCCTTTTTTCGTCCCATAACATCATTATAATGACGAAGCATCAATCCTCAAGTAAAAGACATAGCAAAAACATTTCTAAGAGAAACACGTTACTATGATTTTTTTGTCAGGCACCGGACGTCTCGTTACTGTGACAAGATACAAATAATAAGGACTGTGACAGACTATTATTTTGCAGAACGTCAGTTGTCATCATTTTTGACGTGGGTGAAGTCGGTTGTTATAAGAATAAGTCCGTAGCGAAGCTTCTTGTTCTTGTTTTATGAATAGAGAACGAATATTGCGTTTTCGGAGTGAATTTGTTAGCGTCCCCAGAGTAGAGTATACACTAGTTCTTGGAATTATTCTTGTATCAATCTTTCAGTGGAGTTTGTTGTATTCATTTAGCTGTAATGTTGTAAGTAACTTTTCTCTTGAGGAATTTATTTATATTTCATTTAATATTAGGGTGAATGATGACAGTTTTAATTCAATTTTGGACCATATAACTAATTTAATACTTGAGTACCTAGCTTCTAACATATTTATGGTTATTTTGATACGTGCAGTCTTTATAGTTATCTTATGCTTACATAATATTAGTTACCGAATACCGGTTGTAACTACCTCCGTGAACAAATCAGTCAGTAGGTTACACAATAGTTAGGTGCAAATTATTGGCACGTGTGGCTCGGGTTAGTTATTGATCTGCCAATCAATAAATGCTCGATAGCGCCTAGCGACACAAATGACTAATCAGACAGACAAAAAGTCAGGAAAATACATACATTGTTCAGAAAAATTACTATCAAATTAAATGGTCCACACATTCAAACGACACTTGTCTGTCTTTGCAGTTGTTAAAATGAGTAGGTAAATTGTTTTCCCTGAATTTACTATCAGTATGACCAGCCATTTGTGCCACTACGCGCTATCGAGCTTTACACTTCGCTTCTTCACTTCGCAAAACGAGATTTTATAGTGAAAGCCTTCGTGGGAACATTGTTTTAACGAATTATTTAAATAAAATCCAAAAACAGTATTTACCTATTATCCCTCCCAGAATGCTCGATGATCTCAATAAAATTAATCCCCCTGCAATTAGGATAGCATTAAATAATGCTTTAAAGCAGTAAATCGAATTTTCGACTCACATAATTAGATACACTGTCCGTACAGCGTAAATTAACTTCGTTACAGTCCATTTGAATAGGTTCTATGATGGCGTCTTGTAGGATATTATGTTCTAATAAGGGCAGAACCTATGTTTTATAAAGGAAGGTGCGCTATTTTAGGGTTTTGGATGTTGTGAATATCTTGTTGGTCTAGTGGTTGCAAGTATGACTTCTGAGCGAGGGTATCATGGGTTCTATCCCAGAATAGACAATCAGTTATTGGACTAATCCATTTAGATGTTTCCAGTCGCAGGTTAAAAACCAAATATCACTTCATCATAACAGCCGAAAGACGTCCACTTATGGACACAAGCCTCCCCCAAGAGGGGGGATTTGCCATAATCGCCATGCTTGGCAGGCGGGTTAGCGATCGCAGTATGGTGGTCAAATGCATAGACAACGCTGCTGCCCATTCTCTAGTAAGTCCCTTAGTCGCCTTCTACGACACCCACCGGGAAGAAATGGGAGAATTTCAATATCACTTATTGAAATGTAATGGCAATACGCTTGGTACTATTATATGGGACTTGAAACAAAACTGGATGAGGGTTCATTGTGACTTTGGCCTTATACAATTTGAATTATTTTGAAGGATATTGCAAAAAAAATATGTCTGCTCCACAACTTAAGTAACGCCATAAATGTTATTAAGCTGTCAAAGTCAAAGCCATTGCTATTACAAGTATGTTACGCAATTAACCCACAGGTGTCATGTCAGTATATTTATTCCGTTTTCACAAAATCTCTCAACACCTTCAAGAGATAGAATCACCAATTTATCCTTTACCATACCATAAACAAACATATCTCGACATTAAAAACCTACCATCTAATGGCATAAAAACGTGCGCCACCACCAACCTATAACTACAGTATGTCTTAAAAAAGTGGCATAAATTTATTCATGAGTCGCTGATCGCGTTTCAGATAGGTCCCTTGTGGTTTTATTACCGTGTTTACTGCGGTTACGCGGCGACAACGCTGCTGTGGGCACTAAAATGGTGGCCCGAAGTGTAATTGTAGATTTTGTGTAGTACTTGGACGTTTGTGGACGTTTTCTGGTTGATTTAAGTGTTGGTGTGAGTGTGTGAGTTGAAGAGTCTTTATGGTTGGTGTCACTAGCACCATGGCAACCAATTTGTCGTTTAATTGTGGTGATTCTGGCGATCCTTATTTACAATTTTGCTTGATTGAATGTCCATAACTTGAACGCTTATATTGTTTATTACTTAGTTCCAGTTTTGTCTTCCGTATGATTCTATTTAACTAAAACCTTTAATGGTTTATTATAATACTGTTTTACCTCTAAGCGTTCGGTAGGTATATATGCTATTTTTTAATATGCCAATAAATGTTAGTCAGATGCAGAGGCTACAATTTTGTAGGATCCTATTTCTCCAAATTGCTATACAGAAAGATCTGCAAGACATTTACTAACAATATTTGGCTTAATAATAAATTCTATCTTATACCAATTCAGCTTTCTAAAACTAAACAAAAAAAAAACTTCATAAATTGTTGACAAAACATACAACAGAGGGCTCCAAAGACAGTCTATTCAAGTACATTTGGATACGAACGTTACCTAAAATCTGAATATAAAATGACTGTAATTCTAAAAACGATTTCAAAGTAAATCCAAACGATGTGAAAATAAACGAAGCATATCCCAACAGCCTGTTTAACACAATGTTAATGTCATATACGCCACAAAATCGTACCACAATATAAATTGCTCGATTTTATGTTTTTTCAAGCAATAAAATCGATAAAAGGTTTCCCATCAATGTACCAATGTTATGGCACGAAATATCATTTGTATACGAATTGCCTTTTCAAAAGTTTGCAAATATGTGCCGTAATGTATGTTAAATAATGTATGAAGTTGACAACGAAACGCGAAAGCCTATACTAACTAATGTTGTGTAAATATGTTATGAACGGTGCGTGATTGTGTGAACACATCGCGGATTTAAATTTAGTTGTATTTGCCTTTCAGAAAATTATTAAAGACTAAAAATGCAATTTTATTTAAATACATCAGTCGTATGCACGATGACTGCTTTGCAAAATAGGCAATGATTGCCTGACTTTTAGCTGCCAAAGCCGGACTAAAAGAGATTACCCGGACGCGTACCGCGAGTCGTGGTTCAGAGAGGCGCGTTTAAAGAATTTTTGGGAGGACTTGTACGAAAGTCTTTGCAAGTAGTGCAGCATCATCATTTCAGCTGAAAGACGTCCACTGCTGCACATAAGCCTCCCCCAAGCGACTGCCCTTGTAAGGAGACGACCACCGAATTGATAATTAAGCTATGAAATAGACGCAGATATTTTAAGATCGAGAATGAAAGTCTCAATACAACTAGAGGATTTAGTGGTAATTGAGCTTGGAAAAAAACAATCATATTCATAGGCTGGTACTGCCAAGTGAACTGAATAAAAGCTGGTAAAATACCTTTGACTCAAAAAGAAACACATTGACAAAGGCATCACTAACAAGAACAGTTCTTAAATTATTCAAAAGACTACAACTTTCAAAGAAATCATACAATACGAGTACATACACCACCAGTCGGTATGCATTTAAGCAGAAATTGCAGAGTTACTTTCAAAACAAATAGCGTAAAGACATCTCAACACCTCACTCCCTTTAATCTTTTTATATATACAACGTGTAACGGAAAGGGTATATACATACCTAGGGCACGGCTTCTTTGGATGATATCAAACAATATTGGAAGGGTTTTTTTAATTATATCTCTACATGTTCGGAAGTTATGAGAATTTTTAATACATTGATACCAGAAAACAAATCATCAAATTGAATTAAAGACATCACTTGGAAGAGATTTATTGTGATATTAGCAAGTAACGTGAAACATTATTGACCCACGTAGTGCAGTGACACGTTTGTTGTGATTTGAATTTAAGAAACATATGAAACCGAAAATTTGGTATCAATTCTTAGAGTAGGTATTTTATTTTGAGCTGAAATTATGTATAGTGGTTCTATACCAGCTGTTATATTTAGTGTTTAAGGATAGGGTTTCTGTTACACTCTGTATATTATAGTAAATATGTATATATGTGTATTATAAGTTTATAATTATTAAATATTACTATTTTTTTTTTTAATGATTGTATTTTTAATTGTATTTTTTAATTTTTGTTCCTTTGATGGTAGGTACCATCTAATCTCCTCAATACTCTTGGTTGACTAGAAGAGAATGTCTAAGGCACTACGTCCGTCTTTGAAACTTTTTTGTGTGGGAAAAGTTTAAATAAATAAATAAACATACATTCAATTCTTATAAAAAAACAAATGCGAGAATTCCACGAAAACACCCAAATATTTTTCATCATAAAGCAGTTTTGAAAAAATATCAACGAAACTGCCTTAAACCATTCGGGTTCAACAAAACATGCCGTTCGTTTTAAAAAATCACTTCGTCCAAAACATTTTGATTGAAAACTCCACAAAGTTCGGAGTTCCAATTCAAATTGATTCCTGAACAAAAAAGTCGTTGTTATTTTGTGTTGAGACGCAACAAAGCCGTGCAAACTCATTGGAGTTGAATTGTTGGTAGAAGCTATAGTACTGTTATCAAAACGATATTGATGGAATGATTACGTTTTTGCTTCGATAAAAGAGACAATATGGATTTTAAAATGAAGAGTCTTTTTATAGATGCTTGTACATTTTTTTGGTTTTATTATTATGATGAGCACATAATTTTTTCTTTGGGTTCTTTTGTCTCGATTATTTGAATTATCTGCCATATTTTTCATTACTGTGATGAAGATTATGATACCGTCTGTTGTATTGTCTATGCCTATATGTCTATGAATGCACACAATCTGTAGAAACGTCAAGCTTGTTATCCCTCAGTGTTAGTCAATAAATGGAGTTTTAGCTGAATGCGTCTTTAATTTCTAAAAATGAATCTCCTGGAATCACCCATAAAATCCAGTAAAAACACCGTCTAGCCAATTTTGGCCTCAGCAACTGCATTTATATTGTCTAGTTTCTAGTCATATGGGTTATTGAAAACTTACATTACACAGTAAAACTACACTTTTGATAACTCTAGCTAATGCATGAACATTAGAAATATAGCTAGCTTAACACATTTTACCTAGAGCGCCGTTGACAATGCCGTAGCTTATTGCTGCAATTGGTTGTCCTTGGTGGTAACAGCATTTTGCAACTATTTCTAAACTTTTTTTTTGTTAAAATGAAAGTCATAGTTGTAATTAGTTATTGTCATTCTTTTGATATGCTCTCCTGCTCTTCTCTTCTATCAATGATTAAAATCGTTAGATTGGCCTAACTGCTTCAAAAGATGGTCATGTTTCTGTTTTGTTGACAATGACATTTGAGGACTTAGTATTGTTTCGTTCATTTATTCTGAAAATCGTAACTGTAATTTTTGGGGTATCGTATCTATAGTGCTCGCTCTATGAGCTAACTCTTCTCAGTTCGTATAGACACTTTTCACAGGACCTGTGTACGGTGAGGGCAAATCTAATGATTTTTATTTTGTTTTCTGTGCTTACTTTAGTTTCATCTCCATCATCCTCTTTCTTTTTCCCATTTTCATCTCCAACATCTATAGACACAAGATAAATTTGTTCAATTTTGTCATCACCACACAGAGTTGTCTCCACAAATAATTTCACCCATCATCGCCAACATCGTAAACAAAATGCTTTTAAAAATGTAAGTTAATTGTTAGCAACCGAGCAGCTCTTTGATCAGTGAACGGAACGGATATTCGATGCTATATTTAGCTTCCCTTTTGAACAGGGATATTTAATTAATAATTTTTAATGTCGCCTTTTAGAGAAAATTCTAAGTATTGGAGTTAAAAGGATACGTCTACGTTGGTGTATTTTTTACTTAACCAAAGCTTGAAGGAAGATCTACTTTATATTTTAGAACTAACTGATACCCGCGGTTTTGCCCGCGTGGATGTTGGAAACTATCCCACAGGAACGTGCTACAGGGAAAAAACGACATATTACTAGTCCCTAAGGACGTCACCCTCTTGATTAGGGACATCAAATCACGACCCATCGATATCAATTTAGAAACTAAGCAAATGATTACATATAGTCATGGGTAAAGTTGCATTAGCAAAATTACAGTTAGCCACAGGTTTGACCACATAGCTAGTGGTGATGCTTTGAAGTAATATTTAAATGAGACAATGACACGAGAAATATAACATAAAATTTCAAATGCCAAACTGCATCCAGTGATCGATTATTTATTATTAAATAGTTAATATGTAGTTTTATATGATTTTATTTGCATTTTTACGACATACGCTAGCTCATTTGTTATTCGAATTTATTACAACAGATTTTAACCCGTATCGGATTGCAATAAGAACTATTACAAGACAATATTTAAAGTTACCAGGGCCTTAATAGTGTGCTCACTCATATTGCCATTACAAAGCACATAACCAAGCTCCTACTGAGAAAGATGAAATGGAGAAACCAAGAGCACTATGAAGAATTAAAACCAGATCATGCTCAACAATCGCGCTTGAGAACACTGTACCAACTATACAATTTATGTGTGAAAATTATTAGGTAAAAAATTATGCCTCTATTTATATTCTATCAAACTATTAAATTGAAGTTGATGTTATAAGTGTTAAACAATAAAATATCCTTAATACTATGCAAAATGTTACTCACTCCAGCCCGGAAAACAGTTTAGCCATGTAAGTAATTTGAAACAACACGAAATCCTGAAAAAGCCACGTTGCAGTGCGGAGGATTGTGCAAAATAAACTATGCTTTTCAATTCTTGGAACAACGCTACTGCAGAAGCTGTTTTAACATATATATACTACTTATATATCTATGTGTTACAGGCTAAGTGTGCTTCACTGTTTTAGCTGGTTTTGGGGAAAATAAATCGTGGATTTTATTTAGTTTCACAACCATTTTTTTTTTTTTTTTTTTTTTTTTTTTTTTTTTTTTTTTTTCGTTGCGAAGATCGCCCAGAGGACACGGTGGGGCATACGGTGGAGGTCTGCCCAGCTTGGGCGGAGCAACGCCGTGTCCTCGTGGAGGTGATCGGCGGCGGCGATCTCTCGCGTCCGACCCTGGTCCAGGCCATGGTACGGAGCGAGAGGGCATGGCTGGCAGTCGCCTCCTTCAGCGAAGCAGTTATGCTCGCAAAGAGGGAGGCGGCGCACGTGAGGGAGATGCAGTACATGCGCCCTCACAGCCGTGGCCTTCGCAGGAGACGCCCTGGGCGTCGGGAATCCCAGGCTGATTCCCGGCCACCGTAGGCACGGGCTTGCGGACGGCGAGTAATGGGTACCTCGCTGTCCGGTAAGGACCAAGCCCGGGTCGACGGCGCGTTGTGTTCCACGCGCGCCTCAAAGAGATGTCAGCAGCAACAGAGGGCCCGCAAGGGCCGATGCCTGCTGGGGGTGCGGGTTGTTCGAAAGAGATACCGCCGCCCCTGGCACACAGGCAACTGAGGGAACACGGGTGGGTTTTAGTCAGTAAAAGTCTGACACGCCCTCCCGCTCCACCCAGAGCGGGAGAAGTTATTTGATGATTTCCCACCCAGAAAAAAAAAAAAAAAAAAAAAAAAAACCATTTTTCGTTTAAACTAGCAGTCGAATTTTGTGATGGATATTTGACCATTATAGCAATAGCTAGTGTTAAAATACGTTTAGTGGTAAACGTATTTAGGACTTGTACGTGCACTGACAAGAAAGGTCCTCTCAATCTGTGTGGTTCTTTCCTCAAAAGACCATATCAGACACCAATCTACATGGTCCTCAAATGATCACACCACGATTATTTTCGTATTTTTTTGTATATATAGACATTGACATTATGAATTTTGTTTAAACAATGACATGAATATTTACTTTGTAAAGCAAATTATTGTGAATGTGATGACTGTGTGGGTGATTTTTTTCTTCATCAGTCATGGTCTGGCAGGTTTTTGTTTTTTACTGGGTGGGAAATCATCAAATGACTTCTCCCGCTCTGGGTGGAGCAGGAGAGCATGTCAGACTTTTACTGACTAAAACCCACACGTGTTGCTTCAGTTGACTATGTGCCAGGGGCCGCGGTATCTCTTTCAAAGAACCCGCACCTCTGGAACAACCCGCACCCCTGGAACAACCCGCTCCCCTAGAACAACCCGCACCCCTAGAACAATCCGCACTCCTGGAGGGGCTGCCCTAAGAGGACATAATCATAGTGACCTTATTGGTCATGTTCGCAACAGGCGTCCATGTCTGACCAGATGTATGAACGTATAAGGATCGTAATTAGGACTCAAGGGTAAATGATAACAGCCGCACGAATCGATCGAAGGTAAAGCTACGCTAGACGCGTGTGGTTTATGGACTTTCTGTTTACTATGGCTTAATAGACCTATGAGTTACTTCATATGATTGTTTTTTTTATTTGAATATAAACCATTTTTTTTATTAATTATATTTTCATTTATTGTTGAATGTTAATTACTTACCTATTAGATATTATATAGAATTAATTTCTTCCAATTTAATAGACACCTGTGCTGCTGGGGAGTTTGTTGCGCCGCTTCTTCTTCTCAGCTAAAGCACTAGGAAGTGGTGAAGGGCGGGCGTTTTTGGGGGACTGTCTTATGTAATTTTGACGTTCAAAAAGTGCTGACTCTCAGCTTAGTTTGAATAAACGATTTTGATTTTGATTTTGACCCAGGACCCTTCCTTGACTCGGAAAGCACGTTATACCGTTAGTCCCGGCTATCGTTCGTCGAGTATATCTTAGACAGTCATTACGGCTAGTTAGAAGCCCAAAAGTCTGACAACCAGTTTACCAAGGGGTGTCATATTACTCAGTTCAGATATGCAGTCGCTCCATGTAAAATACTCGTATTCAGTTGCACGTTTGTACTGGAAGCTGACCCCAATTTATTTGGGAAAAGGCTAGGCAGCTTTTTAGCCTTTGAAAACGTTTACAAAAAAAAAAATACAACCGACTTCCGAAAAAACACTATAAAGTGAAAAATAACTTTAATTCCTTTGGATATTTATTTTATTTTTTTGTCACCGCCTTCCGAAATTAAAGTTATTTTTCACTTTATATTGTGTTTTTCGGAAGTCGGTTGTCTTAGTTTATTTTTCACTTTTCAGTTACAGTACCTACCCCACAGCAATTCGAAATTTCATCATCCTTGGGGTCATAACAATGCATATTTATGTGATAGCAGCAATCGCGGTTGATTTGCTGTAATTTTTTTGAGGAGTTACGTTGCCTGTCTCCGAAACGCATCATCAGATCTATATGAAATTTAAATAGGACCATTTCGACCTTTCAAACAAAAAACAAATTTTGCAAAACCGTCTATGTATGCACAAACATACATAAAAAAATATAAATAAACATGTCGAATTGATAACCTTCTTTTGGAAGTCGTTTAAAAATGGTACAGGATCATTTTTCTACAACATTTTTCTTTTATTTCAGATCCCTAAAGATGTACCTCTCATGGATTTACTTCGCTGCTGCAGTTTTAATTAACTCCTGTGAGTATTAAGCTTTGATCATTATCGTTTATATTAACCTCGTATTGAATTGTTTACTCATGTGTCCCTTACTTCTGTTTCATTAGTTTTCAGGTCGTTTAATGTTTGCCAAAGGGTCTTTTGGTACGAAACCTTTCTGACTGATATTTTAATTGAATACCCTAAGTACGAGTTACAGAAGTTCGATGAATTTATGATGTAAAATACACTTAGTTGCGGTAAATATGACGCAAAAAAGAACAAGTAGGATGAAAATATACACCGTGAAATTTTAATGGTTGTTTTCCCGCAGCGAAATAGTTTTGTCTTGGTAATACAATAGTTTTATAAACAAATAAAATATTAGAAACAAAAAATGGCAGATTAACCATTGTGAAAAATGACCACGTGCGAGAGTTTATTTTGTTTTAATCATTTATGCATCGCTGTTCCCTTTGTCAGCGGTGCGTGCGAATCGAGTAGTATCTACCAGTTACCTCTAGTGTTACTATTGAGTATTGTTTTATCGAGTTGATGAATATTTTTTTTATAATTTTAAAACAAAAAGATCTTATTTTTTTTACTTTTACTCTATGCTTCGAAAGTACTCCTTACCTCCTTCGAAAACAACCATTTCAATTTCACGGTGTATGCATTACATGTACGCAAATCGGCTATTGCTCAACATAATGCTGTGACTCTATGTGAGGCAAAGCCCCAGCTGGTTTTGAGCGACACCCGGTGATGACGTGATGACGTGGACCGGTGCAATCAGATTTAGAACAAATAATAATATAAAAAATACAACATTTTATGCTAAATGTTTATTTACATATAAAATACAAAATGGCAATATCACGTTTCATCGGCAACGATGCACAGTGCGCTGCTGGCTAAAAGTAAACTGTGCGTGCAGCTTTCAAAAAAATATTTGTTTGAAGTTTTGACACACTGGTTACTTTGTAAATATTTTATCACAGTAATAACGCAGTTACTCCATTTTATTCTGTTGGGCGTTCATTATAAACATGACATACAATATGTAACAAAAACCCTGTTGTTCCTTTTACCCACGTTTTCAGAATCGGTATACATACGTAATAAAGCAAGTCATTTATAAAAACTGTTCAAAAAAATTAGTTGAAATTAATATTTAATTATGAATATTTGTAATATTTAACTGATTTTGATTAGATCAAAGAAAGCCGCTGAGCTCGTAGTCTATTGTGCGAAATAAGGATACTTGTAAAATCAGATATTGTTAAAAAAAAAATATTGTGTCGATTTTAATAGTTATTTGATATTAGACTCTCGACTGGCCAATGCTTATTTTTTTTAAATTATAACTTCATCAATGTTGTGCTTGTAGGTAAGTGTATACGTCCCTAAAAGGAACAACAGGGTTTTTGTTACATATTGTATACAACTCTGTCACCCAACAACAAAATAAGCCCGTCACTGTCAATAAAATAGCAACGTGGCTATATGATAAACTCATTTACACACATTCACCAGTTCACCGTCACACAGTGGAACGAATGTATGGGAGCGGTTGGACGTAGACATGTCCGAAAAAAAAGAGTAAAATTATGCCAAACTAATGATGCCATCTTATTCGATTACTTAATGCCTTCATAACTTGTGGTGATGAATTTCTTCATAACTCCCATATTTCGGGAGTAATTTGAGAAAATGTGAAATTTTACTATGAAAATGAGTGTATCGAGCTCTCTCCCTCCTGATTCCGGGCTTGTTTCAAGTAGCGGTCTCTAATATCATAATGCTAATACTAAGAGCTATATTTAATACTAAGACACATAGTGCGCCAAATGTGCACTTTCTGGGATAAAGAGTGATGTTTATTTTATAACACAATTTTTTTATTTTTTGTTTATTTTGTTGATTAAAACCGTTTTTCTAAAGGTTTACCTTATTACAATAACATTTCTGAGCAGCCAATTAGAGAAGATATAAGCTAATTAGGATATATAATTAGGGACTTAAGGTTTACATATAAAACTGATGCACTAATGATTACTGATAAGAACATTGCTATTATTTAATTACTAAATGGCTCTTAATACACTAATTTAGCATGCATCATTTACTAATTATCACAATAACTAATTACCTTGCAATATTTAACAAAGGATACCTGGGATACCTGGATTTTATATAAATAGGTCACTATTAGTAACTTTAAAATCAGTGTTGATTTACACCTCGTTGTATCCAAGCTAATCTCGCAATGTATTTTCCAAATTTTAATACAAATCTTGATATTCACGTTGCTTTATGCGCACGCGCACATAAAGATTTACGCGACTTTAACTATTTGTTCAGTGTTTTAAAAGATAACAGTTGTGTTCAGTTATGTGAAAGTGCTGAAACAAGTTTAAAAGACTGGTGTCGTCGATTTTGCTACCGCATTTATGCAAAATGGACACAGTCTGGAAGAAGCACAGATAAGTTTCGGAAGAAACATGAGATTTGGCTACAGGCTGCAATTCAATGGCCGGAATTACAGAATGAAAATATGGAACCTTCTACAGAAAATATAAGTGACGTCATCGAGCCCATAATTTCTCCTGCTAAATCTGATGCTTCAACTTGTACACATCCTAGTCCTCGTAAATCTTTTGAGGACCTTAGTAACCGGCAAAAAAGAAGACGCACTGAAGATAGTCTTTCATGCAGCAGTAGCAGCGCTGAAATTATGTTTTCGGCCGAAAGGGCGCTTCAAAAGGCAGGACAAAGCGATACAGCTTATGTTATGAAATACTTGACGGAGAATCCAGAAGAGGCCTCAAAAATCAAAGCCTTCATTGAAGGTAAATCAATTCAGGTACGGGAAATATCCCCTTTGAAGGCATTGGCTCTTTATGTATCGATGAACTTATCGAAATGGCGCTATAACACTCTTCGGGATTTCAACACTCAAGAAGGAGCTCTTCAATACCCGAGTTACTACATGTTGGTTAAAGAAAAAATTAAGTGCTATCCGGCCAAAGAAGATCTCACAGTTACAGAGAGCTCTGCAAAAATCAAATTACAAGCCTTGATGGATTTAACCTCAAGAAGACTTATTAGGTCGTTAGAAACCCCTGTTGATCCCAATCAACAGCTCGTATTGACCAGCAAATGGGGTTTTGACGGATCATCTAGCCAAAGCATTTATCATCAAAGGACGAGTGAAGATGAGCAAATCGATCTTGCTAGTAATTTTATGATTAGTCTTGTACCACTGCGGCTCGTCTCAAAAGGTGTAACAATTTGGGAAAACGAGCGACCATCTTCCACTTCATTTTGCCGGCCAATATTGTTTAAGTTTATAAAGGAAACCAAAGAAAATGTGCAGAGAGAGATGGCTGAAATCGAAGCAGAGATTGAAGCCTTAACTCCATCCACCATCACTGATGGAATTAGTGTCAAACACCAACTGCTGTTGACAATGATTGATGGTAAAATTCATTCCATTATATCCAATACAGCAGCTTCAGTGTGTGACATATGCAAGGCTTGTCCTAAAGAAATGAATAATTTAGAGTTAATCAAAGATAAACACGCAAACGAGGACATGTATAAATATAGCTTAAGCACCCTTCACGCTTGGATTCGCTCAATGGAATGCTTATTACACATTTCCTACAAATTAGACATAAAATCATGGCAAGTAAGGGGTGATATAGCAAAAAGGCAAGTTGATGACAGGAAGAAAAGAGTTCAAGAGGCTGTAAGAAGAGAAACGGGCTTACTTCTCGATGTTGTGAAACAAGGCAGTGGATCCACCAACAATGGCAACTCGGCAAGGAGATTTTTTGAAAACTACACTAAATCTGCTGAACTGACCGGAATAGATGCTATGCTTTTAAGAAAAATCTGTGTGATCTTGCAGTGTATTTCATCAGGAGAGAAGATCAACGTAACTAAATTCCGAGAGTTCTGCTTTGATACTGCTAAGCTTTACGTGGAGTTATACCCATGGTATTATATGCCTTCTTCACTTCATAAAATTTTAATGCATGGGCCAGACATAGTTCAGAACATGTCAATTGTGCCCATTGGTTTTCTATCCGAAGAGGCATCTGAGGCTAGAAATAAAGATTTTAGAAAATATAGAGAGGGGCATTCTCGAAAGCATAGCAGTATCTCATGCAATGAAGATATTATGCACAATCTTTTACTGTCTTCTGATCCACTTGTTACAAGTATCCGTCCAAAAGGAAATAAGTTTGTAAAAAAATCTTCTTTTAAGGAATTTTATGAGCTTACGGATTCTGAGAAAAGTGATATCGAATTTGTTAACATAAATGATTTAGCGGACATCGATTCTGAATTTGAATTAATTGATGATGATGATGATGACGAAGATAATTAAATGATGTTATTGTTTTAAAATGTGTAACTTAGTAAATTAGAGCTTACATCTTAATTATTTATTGTACTTTTAATGAAACTAGGTAATTTATTATCAACTTACTTAAAAGTCATACTCTCATCAGTTCTTGTGAATATTTTTGTTAATATATATTTCTGTATATATATATAATATATTTATAGACCTCTTAATAAGTCTGTCTGCGGTTTAAAGTAAATACAAATGGGGAAAAAACGTTTTTTTTTTTAAATTTTCATTTCCTTTTATCCCAGAAAGTGCACATTTGGCGCACTATGTGTCTTAGTATTAAATATAGCTCTTAGTAATAGCATTACGATATTAGAGACCGCTACTTGAAACAAGCCCGGAATCAGGAGGGAGAGAGCTCGATACACTCATTTTCATAGTAAAATTTCACATTTTCTCAAATTACTCCCGAAATATGGGAGTTATGAAGAAATTCATCACCACAATTTATGAAGGCATTAAGTAATCGAATAAGATGGCATCATTAGTTTGTCATAATTTTACTCTTATTTTTCGGACATGTCTACGTCCAACCGCTCCCATACATTCGTTCCACTGTGCGTCACTTTGAAACAATTGTCGCTACACCCGACATACGTCACTAAACTGCACACAAACAGAATTTCCGAACACCAAAACAAAGCGGGCACTTGTTTTATTTTTTCTACACACAACTCCGCGAAATAATCACGGACTCACGGATACGCTCAGTTACTTCCATTCATTCGTTCACTCATTCACTCGGTCTTTCATTCACTCTTTGAGTTCAGTTCGCATAAAAAATGTTGTAATGAGAACGAAATTTTTGTAACATAGCGCGGGGGTTAAGAATTTGTGCTATGTTTGGGATTTGGGTGACCCTAAAAGGGTAGGGCTGTTACGTACATATTTTATAGGGTTTTGGTATTTTGATGCACAAGTACCTGTGATTTATAATGTGATAAGTATTGTTCGATGAACCAAATTGTATGCCATTTTACACAAAAACCGATATGTGTTTGAAAATTCTGGGTTTTTGCAGTAGATTAAAGACAAAATATTCCCACAGATATTTTATTTGATGTAGATTCTACTACTAAAGGTTCCGGACGTGCCTCTGATTTCTTTGAAGACTTCATGGAAATTAACCTACTGAGTCGCGACGCGCTGTTGCGTGGCGCAGCTTTATTGTAAGTGGAGTTATAGTATAAATACAAGATTATAACTATAAATTGGATAGATTAGTATCTTTAAGGTTATTGTTTGGTTCATATTGTTTTTTTATAAACTTTAAAATGCTGATCAGTTCATCAGGTACTCTTAGTACGTAGTCAACATAATTCATACTATAAAATTACTAATTACTAAAACTAATAACTTCATTGACATTATGCAGACTTCCCATTAAATTACGAAAGGGTTTTTCTTGTTACTAAGTAGCCAGCCCTAATTCCAGCAGCAAATTCAGAAAGAAATTGAAACTAGTAAGAAAATTCCGGTCCTTATACTGATCGTCTGGAATGGACATCCAATTAAGAGAAAACGCTTTTATTTTGGTGAAATATCGTATGGACTAGTTATTTGATATTTTAATTTGGTCCTTTGATATAGAAACTAGGAACAATTTTCTTTTGGGAGTTATGTTTATGGAAAAGATAAGAAGAATGTTGATGGAAATTCTTGTTTAAATACGTGTGCGTGGTTTAGACGGTGGATGTTTTCGAATTTTTTTTTTTTTTTTTGTTAAAACGTTGCCCCACACTAGGAATTACTCCTGTATTGTGGGTGCGTTCACAAACATTTAAAACTCACATACACAAACAGCCAAACCCGGAACAGCTACTTGTAGGTCATACCAATATTTGTTCCGTGCGGGAATCGAACCGACAATCGCTTAACCGCTGCGCCAACCGTGCCGTCAAATAGTCGTAATTTAGTCCTTGGACTAAATAATGCTACTTATGAATTACGAAATGCTCTAGAGAAGCCTACTAAACGTTCGAACCCACGAGCTATAACCTGTAAGTCGGGGCCTATAACACGGGGCGTCCACTGCTCTAATTCATTGTCAAAGCGATGCCATAGTGTCACAGGCACTAAAGGCATAGACAAGTCATAGATGTTATGTGGGGTGCAGACACGCGGATTACTATAATTACTATTTACGTACAGTCAGCGTCAATAATATCGAGACGAACAGACTGTTCAAAATGATCTAAACAACTATGAAAATTAAACATTAACTCAATGACACGAGGAATGTGTCAGAATGGTGACATTAAACGACAGCTGTCATTCTGACGAGAACTTTATTCGATTGAGATAAAGTTTAATTTTCTTCGTCGTTGAGATCATTTTGAACATTCTGTTCGTCCCGATATTTTTGACGCTGACTGTACATTATTTTTTAGTTATTTTACACATATTATCTATTTCTTTTTCTTTACCTGTCCGCGACATTCACAGTCACACATTCACAGTAAATTAAATTTAAAAATAAAAATATCAGCCTATTATTGTCCCGCTGCAGGGGTAGATCAGTTATTAATTACAGAAAGAAAGAAAAGTAAAAATGTAAATAAATATTAGACTCGCACATGAATATCACAAACATAACCAAGTACATAATATGCTTAATAAAATATAAATTAAAATTAAAAAAAATTAAAAACAAATTCCCGTACGAGGCCAAAAGGCCCCGTATCGCAGCATGATGCTGCGACATTTAAAAAAGTGTCACAACGCTGGCGCTGGTGGTGGCTTTAGATGAGTATAACAAGTGAAAATTAAGATACATGATTCTCCTGCCCCTATCCCAATTTATTTGAGGTCGGCGCAACGTACTACTATACACCGTGACATTTTAGTCGTCTTACAAAGGTGGTCCACTCAGTGTATCCGACATAAAATACCTCTAGGCGCGATAAAAAAATTGTTACCGTTAATTAAGATAATAGGTACTAAGAAAAATTAATAATGCTTTAGAATTATGAAACACCCTCCCTGTTAATAATGTTTACATATCAAACGGTAGAAGATGTCTACCTACCTACCATTAAATTCCATATCCATAACAGGGTGTTTCAAGCTACGTCATGCGTCTTAATGAATGGTATTTTCATTTTTAATTAATCAAATGTTCTAAAATATTTTTATTTTTTATAAATGATAAGTAGTCATTGGAAACATGAAGTGGGCTGCCGTTGTAAGACGGCTAAAAAGTCACGGTCTATTAGTCGTCATCTCGGTAATCAGGTCAACCAACCATATCATTTATCCCTGGTCCAGGCCATGGTACGGAGCGAGAGTGCATGGTTAGCCATCACCTCCATCAGCTAAGCAGTAATGCCCGCAAAGAGGGAGGCGGCACACGTGAGGGAGAGGCAGTACATGCGCCCTCACGGCCGTAGCCCTCGCAGGAGATGCCCTGGGCGTCGGGAATCCCAGGTTGATTCCCGGCCACCGTAGGCGTGGGCTTGCGGACACGGCGAGTAATGGGTAGCTCGCTGTCCGGTAAGAACCAAGCCCGGGTCGACGGCGCGTTGTGTTCCACGCGCGCCTCAAAGAGATGTCAGCACCAACTGGTGGGGCCCGCAAGGGCCGATGCCTGCCAGGGGTGCGGGTTGTTCGAAAGAAATACCGCGGCCCCTGGCACCCAGGCAACTGAGGGAACACAGGTGGGTTTTAGTCAGTAAAAGTCTGACACGCCCTTCTGCTCCACCCAGAGCGGGAGAAGTTATTTGATGAACTCCCACCCAAAAAAAAAAACCATATCATTTATTCACACAGTCCAGAAATCGTGTCTTTTATCTTCCCCTACTCTTATGGCCATCGACATTCATACTCAAAACATTCCTCACGACATTTTCCTATCGACATAAAATCAAAACAACCAGATAATGTAATTCTAACAATAAACACTTCGATACAAATAGCTCAACCGTATCCTTTAACGCAACAAATTGATTTAGTTATGAAGTGATGCGTACAAGATAATTGAGTCCCGACTCGAAGGGGAACAAATAATTCAAAATGTGGCTGTGCAAACAGCGGATACAGTAACCTCTTAAAATCATTACCTGGAGCAGAATTGAATATGTAATATTAGTTATTAGATTGAAATACCTTTCTGAAGATCATTCAACATCAGATAAAGATAAAAATATAATTTATTCCTAAAAACATGAGTAGACAATGTATATATGTAGACATGGGCGTACTGAATTAAATATAACACAAACTATCTTTCTAACGAACTGAAAATACATTAAAAATAGTCCCTACTCTTTTTAATGTATTTTCAGTTCGTTAGAAAGATATCCCTAATCGTCCCTAATAGTCCCTACTAAACAGAATTAGACAACAAACTAAAAAGAATAACTACCAACCAATCGAATTAACTCTCATAACCAGAGGTCGGATTAGGTAGATTGATTTTATATACTTGCGTATTATAATGCATATTATAATATGGACATGCTATTTTATCCATAATGTGCGGGAAGTACCGGAAAAAGTTCCGGAATTGGAATTATGGAATAAAATAGAATAAAAAACATACAGATAGGCTAACAAAATCGTTTATTATATGAATGATTGATTGAATTCAAGTTTTGTCTCATACTGTCAAGCGTCATTTCTAATTCCTGTTGAATTAGAAATGACGCTTGACAGTATCTAAAGGACAAAATACAGTGTAACTATTCCAAGGTATTTTTGTATAAAATAAAATACTGATTTCTTTCACCATTAGCTAACACTGGTAGCGTAGATTGATATTATTAATATGTTTTTCACCTTAAACACAAATTCGTGCTAATTTCAAAATTCCGGAACAAATATCACAATAAATATGAAGTTCCGGTATTTTGGAGGCATATCCATATTATCCTTTACGTTTGACGTCAACGACCTTAAATCAATCTACCTACTCCGACCTCTGCTCATAACAGACTACCTTTACCAGATATAGAAGCAATAGTTCATGTCTTATCAGGAGCTGGGTACTGGCACTCTATAGCAAACAAATCCGTGATAAGTTTTGATACCTTTCTACCTTTTCTCTTTCATAACGCTTCACGTTTTCTTCCCAAGGGGGGTAGGCCGAAATTATAGAACGCCCTCTGCTACGATCCTAACATTACTTCGTTTGCCTCGTTTTATACATCTAGTCATACAAGCACACTGGTTGCGAATACTGCTCACCTGATCTTTCTGAGAACGTCACCAATAAGGTAAATTTATTATCATGTTCTCGTAGAGACACACATCTGCCTTGTAAATAACTTTTGTTTGCCGCCTTTCATTTGTCCTCTCAACATGACCATCTAAGACGTCCACTGCTGGACATAAGCCGCTCGTGCTAAGCCTGCAGTGGTGATAAAACTATTTACACAAAGTTAAGCACCTTCCTGGGTTTTTTGACCTACAACTCGTAATTCGGGCCATTACCACTGAGCCACCACTGCGTTCACGAAAGATACGTAGTAATCGTTATGAGAGCAAAGAGTCATCATCGTCATCATCATATCAGCCGAAAGATGTCCACTGCTGGACATAAGCCTCCCCCAACGGGGGGGGATTTGCCATAATCGCCACGCTTGGTAGGCGGGTTGACGATCGCAGTATGGTGGTCAAATGCATAGAGAACGCTGCTGCCTATTCTCTAGTAAGTCCCTTAGTCACCTTCTACGACACCCACGGGAAGAAATGGGATGGTGCTATTCTTAACGTCCGGCACCACACGGAACGGATATTCAATACCTTCAATATTTTTGTGGGTTGCAGTAGAATAAATTCAGTACTCTATGTAATTTTCTTTAATATAAATATTGAGAATTTAGGAGGGGCTTGTGGCTAAGTAAAATAAGCAGAACGGTTCGATCGATCAGGCTAAGCTGCGCTTGCCGCGGTTGGTCCGTAGATGCGTGACCATCTTTACATAACAAGTACCCTCCGTGCCTCGGAAAGCACGTTAAGCGTTTGTCCCAGCTGTCATTTGTGGGTCTTTGATAGTCGTTACGGGTCGTCAGAAGCCCGAAGGTCTGACAACCAGTCTTACCAAGGGGTATCTTATACACAGTAACTGGGTTGGTCATAAAGGCAGTCGCTCCATATAAAATACTGGTAGTCAGCTGCAACCGGTTAGACTGGAAGCCAACCCCAACATATTTGGGCAAAGGGTAGGGGAGATGATGATAAATATTGAGAATTTATATTCTGAGAATTTCGATCGCCACCTCCTCTATGTCCACAACCTGAATTGAAATGTCAATTCTCGATCCAATTACTTTGGAATTTAAAATAAGAATTGAACTCTTACATTGATTGCAAGACTCATTAATTCCATTCGTTTCTTCCATTCAGTCATTCATTCCATCGAAGTTAATTTAGTTCAGTTAATATTGTCTGTGCAGTCGTTTTTAATTAATACCGTTTTTTTTTTGTTTTATATTGTTTCTTTTTTTTTCATAAAGTCTGTATTGGAAAAATTCTTGCTTCAATTGTCTTGGAATCGAAAGTGAAATTACTTTACTCGGTAACAAAAACTTGCCGATTGTTACAGAAGGAAATGAGTTCCGATTTGGAGAAGAATTTCATTTCGAATTTCTCTTAGAAATAAGGTATTGGTTCTTAGAATCAATATTAACTAATAGAGGTATCGTGGTACGAGAACGTTGAGGTTTGGGGCAGATTCGGTACACACACTCCGGAATCAAACCACATTATGTATACATAGTTATATGTACGTTTGTATACATCGAGTACTCAAGTTCTGTAACCGCACATATAAGGACAAACATAGGGCATTTAATTACGAGAGGAGTAATAAATATTGATAGTATCGTTCGGAAATATGTTTTGATCGTTAATCAAATGATTATTCATATAACCACTAGCTTTTGCCAGCCGCTTCGTCGTTCGGAGTTCAGAAATGGGATAAAACTATGTTAAGTGTTAATCTAGGTATAAAATATCTTTGTGCCAAAATTCATTCGAATCTGTTCAGTCATTTTTGCCTGATATATATCCAAATATACAAACATTCACAGTTATAATATTAATTGGATAGGATAGTAGTATGTTACATACACAATATGTATAAGCGGATAAGAAGAAAATAATAGAAAAATAGAAACCAATGCTTATTTCTTAAGAAATCTCTTCCAGCATACTTGCGATAGGAAAAAAGATGCAAACGACCAGAAACAATTCAATTATTAAAATAGAACAAATTATATGTAATCAACTACAAAAAAATACAATTCAGATTAACATAAGCAGTGGCAGCTAAGAGATGACCAGTTCCTACTGACATATATTTTGGCACCATTTAGCTCAGCCATTTTAAAGGGAACTTAATAATCCAACACTCATGCTACCGCCAGCGAGACATTTGAATGAGCATGACATACTCTCTCATTCAAATAGCCTCTTAATTCCAAAAGATAAAGATTGCCAAATCATGTCATTTTCTTGCCATCATAAAATTAACGAGAATATTTGAAATACTGGTCCTCCTTTAACAAATGAACACAGGGTACAGTCCTTGTCCTGGCTAAAGGCAAAACACAGGAACTATTATAACCCATACAACTCACAATAACTTACGTTGTTAAGGTACTAGAACGAAAGGCCGTGTCTCGCCCGAAGCGTGTTCCCGATATGAAACATGGTGCTCTCCATAATGTACATTATATTCTGATCTTTGGCCCGTAGCTTATCCCACTTGGAGGTCGGAGATTATACCACGAGAACGTACTAACAGGATAAAAAGTATTCGATGTCCTAACCCAGGGTTATGGTCAATCTGTGTGCTAAATTTAATCGAAATCGTTTCTGCCGTTTATGCGTAATAAATAATAGTTAAAAAAAAACTAAAAAACACACTTTAAAATCCAAACTAAAAAAGCAGAAAATAATTTCAAAAAAGCATGGGGTGCTTTTTTGAAATTATTTTCTGCTTTTTTAGTTTGGTTTTTATGGCGAGATTTTTTAAAACTATTATTTATTTTCTTTTTTTTAGTTCTGCTAACTACAAAAGCGTGATTTTCCAGATTTTTTTTTGTAATTATTGAATTGTCATCGGTCTCCGATAAGCCTACAAAGTTATAATAAAATCTGACCATTTGAAGTGGGTCAAAATTAAGTCCAAAGGAGTCGGTTACAAACAAACATACAAACATACAGGTGAATCTAATAAAGAGCGTGTAAATAGGTAACAGAGAGAATGATGTATGAATTTACACGCTGGTTGTGATGTCAATGTAAGTAAAGGAATATATGGTCGAAAGTCGTTTTAAATTGATCCAAAGTCGGCTTTAATAGAGAACGTCCAATACTTTTCATTCTGGTACTACGTTTCCTTGGGGTAATTTCCGACCTCCATGTGTGCAGTGATGGCCCAGTGGTAATGGCTGCGGCTGACGAGTTGTAGATTGTAGGTTCTAACCCAGACAGGCGATTTACTTTGTGTAAATTATTTCATCACCACTGCTCTCAAAACGGTGAAGGAAAACATCGTGAGGAAGCAGGCATGTCCTAGAACCAACAATTCGAAGACATGTGACATCTACCAACCCGCACTGGACCCGCGTGGTGGATTACGGCCCACTCCCTCTCACCGAGAGGAGGCTTGCGTCCTAGCAGTGGGAACTTTATAGGCTGATAATGCTCTGTGGGCGAAGTCGTGGACAAAAGCTAATTCAGAATAATATGTAGGTACATTATGGCATCATGTTCCGGTATCGTGTTCCAGGTATGATAAACGGCTCCATAGGCTAGTTTTCGCGTCGGGTAATAGTTTAAGTCGCGGGTAATAGTTAGTGTGATATAAAACAGTGACAAAAATCGACACTACATTTTTTAACGTGAAAGTTAAAACGTATAAAAATAACGAAATAAAGAAAACAATATTATTGTGAAAGATCTAACGCTATGTTATTCCAAGAGCTCCTATTAATGTCAAAAATATCCCCCTACTCCCCCAATTTAATAAAACACACAGTACATTACAATAGTACGTTATTATAATATCGTGTTATTGTTTTGCCTTGGAAATGTAAGGTCTGATGTCATATTGAAATTCAGAGGCGAGTTATTTGGAAATTATGCACGAGTATGTCTGGTTCAAGCAAAGAAAGTAAAAAAGATAAAGCTGTAACGACCAGTATTTACATTTTTCTTCGGGACTAGGATCAGATTTGGGATTTCTATATTCAAAATGTTTTGTTTGAAACAAAAGACTGTGGTTAGATTTTAGTCGGATTTAAAAAGTTCTTATAGGGAACGTGCATGACGAAGGGTCTGCCATCTAGTGGCGCAAATCTGAAGTTTTCTCGGAATCATTACTTGAAATTGACATTTCACATAATTTATACATTTCGTATAATAATCTCAATAAAGAAGTGAAAAAACAATATTACTAAGTAAAAATGTATTGTTGTGTTTCTTGATGCTCAAACACATCAAAGAAAAATAAAAATAAATCAAATGGTGTCAATTTGTATTACTTTCCTGTGGATAATATTCACTTTCCTTGTTTTCGTGCTAAACGACAAAAGTGGATAAATGCAGTAAAAAAACATGTATAAGTATGAGTTTCAAAACATATAGAAATTACTTGTAAAAATAGCTAATTTTTGTATGTAGTACTACTATTCAATACAAACAAATCTGTAAGTAAACATAACCTCAATAATTTTAGTTAGTTTTCAATATAGCACTATCTGGAGAATTTATAAAGTAAATTAAAGCATAGATGTGCTTACATTTTTAAGTTAGGCCTGCCTTACAATTGTAATTTGCTTTTCTAATATTTCTATTGCAATCAATCTGGAAAGAAGGCGACATGAACATAAATAATAATATAGACAAAATATTTAGGTGAAAAATGAGTTCAGTAAATACTTAATAGTTATTTTGACATCATAAACGTTAGAATCGTCGTTTGAGCTACAATTTTAGCCAGTTATTACTGCATTTTCATGAACCCTAACTACTTCTTCTACATCTAAGACATGCCTGGACTCTAAAGAGTTTTTGGCCTTTGGACATATTCTGACCACGCTGACCATCATTATAAAACGGCCGGAACCCATATTTTATCATTTTAATCAATAAAAACGAACATTATAATGTAAACGTTAACTTAATCATTGACGGCAACACGATGACAGATCTGAAAAGTTTATTTTTGACCACACCGTTGCTCTCGTGTCGATTTTGCTGCCATCTATAGTTCGTGCACGTTCCCTATAACATAACCTAATCATCTGGCATGTTTTCCCCGAGGGCGCTAGTACACCCTTAATTCGCCAGTTATGTTCCGATCCCATGTAAAAGGGGGCTAGTAATTTGCCATCAAGTGGGCCTAGTCCAGAGAAATTCAATATTGGAAAGCCCATCAAAACTTTGGTAATCAAGCCCAGGATCTCATGATCAGCAGTAGCCCTTGCAACCATTATCAATCAATCAAAAGTCATTTAGTCAAACTAGGCTGATATCAGCAATATTTGAGCATCGAAATTACATAAGACAGTCCCCGAACACGTCCGCCTTTCACCAGTTCCTAGTGCTTCAGCTGGGAAGAAGAAGTGGCGCAACAAACTCCCCAGCAGCACAGCTGCTGTCTGTTAAGTTGGAAGAACTTGATTCTATACAGTGGTAGGTACGTAATTAACGTTACGAAACACAAAAAATAAAATTAGAATATTTGCCATACGTCAGCTAGCACACGCCAAAAAACCAAAAAAAAGACGATAAAAATTTTACTCAAGCAGAACTAAATAATGAAGACTAACGAGCTAGTTCTACCACATAAAGTTTTATAATCCAAATAAATATTTTTTTGCTTGTTTTAATGTTTGTAATAGGTACTTTGGAGCTACTGAACTGATCGCTAAAATTCTTTCGCTGATCGAATTTTCGAGATTCGCTGGCTATTGCCAGGTGCCATAGGATGTGTTATAATTAGAGACCGGATATTCGGATGCATATTGACCTAAAGTTCAGAGGTTGGCTAAAATGGAATGCTTTTGTACCGATTTTTTTTAAATTTAATAAAAGAAAAAAAATGTTTTTACTAACACACACCACCCCTACTCTTACAGCCTTACACCCTAGATAAATAGGTATAGGTACTCAATTTCCATCGGGGTTCAATTTTTAATAAATATGCGTCTGAATAGTTATGCAATCCTAATCATTTAGAAGTCGCTTCCATACTATACAACTGACTAGTTATGCATTCCCGGTGTTGCTGGCATCCCAGGATTTTAGTACAAAAAAATATTTTAAGAAGCCGCTTCCATATTTTCATAACTAAAAATTAACTTTAGGTAAATATGCATCCGATTATCCGATCTCTAGTTCATCATCATCATCTGCCTAGCCTTTTCCCAACTATGTTGGGGTCAGCTTCCAGTCTAACCGGATGCAGCTGAATACCAGTATTTTACATGGAGCGACTGCCTATCTGACCTCCACAACCCAGTTACTGGGTAATACGATACTCCTTGGAAAGACTGGTTGTCAGACTTTCGGGCTTCTGACGACCCGTAACGACTGTCAAAGATCTACAAATGACAGCCAGGACCAACGGCTTAACGTACTTTCCGAGGCACGGAGAGGTCTTGGTATGTTAAGATGGTCACCCATCCACGGACCAACCGCGGCAAGCTTAGCTTAACCTGATCAATCGATCCGTACGGCTAATATTACTTAGCCACAAGCCCCTCTATTATACGATCTCTAGTTATAATGTTAAAACAAGAATCTTCAAGCGGATGAAGCCGTAGGTAGAAGCAAGCAATAAACCTGTTATTATACGATTTTTTATTGCAATAGGCTCCACCCTTTTAATATGGGACTTTTAATTACGTTTACGTAATTCGCGAAATATGGGTATACTATGGCTACGCCTATTATATAGTATTGTAAAAGTAAGGCTTTTACAATACTGGGCAAGAGGCGTAGCGTCTTTTAGTCATCATTTTGAGATTTACGTACATTTTCAAGACATGAGACTAATTGTAATAGTTCCACGATTCACGAGTTGTTTGAATCTGTTGGGTCCTATTAGTTCTTTGAGCTGAACTAGATAAAAACAATTCTAAATAAGACTTTATTATTCTACATGATTATTACATTATGGTCTGAATAATATAATAAATACATGAATAATTGATTTTGTCATATTTGTGCTTAATTTGTTTTTTCTCTTTCTTTCACTTAGATAACTATAACACTTGGATGACTCATTCCCGTGTTTTTTTAAAGACTCAGCATACAAGTCTTTCAGACAAGACACTAGTCGTGCTGTAAAATACATAAAATCAAAAGTACTTGTGAAGTGAATATTTCTATCAGAATCTGTTCTTCAAACACAACTAAGTCTTCAAAGAGAACTTCAAGTCTTATTATTGTCAAGCAATCATCACCGACAAAACCGACGCGGCAGGCAGTGACGCGAATCTCACGTTGCATTGGAATGTATGACGAATTCAGTGCCTAGTCTAACGTAATTTAACACATGTTTATCGCTCGACCGTACGGACGAATGGCACTTAACACACGAGACGCATTACAGAGTGGACCAAATCTCTCCTTTTCAACATCTGTGATTGGACTACACGATTGACCGAAACCTATCAGCGGCGCGATGCGCACCGCTTCTCTGCGCGGCGCACCGCTAGAAGCACAGCCGCGCGGTGCGGTTAGACTCGAGTTTCATACAATAAATAATATCTACCCAATCCTGCGGGAAACCAAGACGTGATATAATGTTATTCTTGAGCTATCTCATTATGACATAAAGCAAATGTTTCTGATAGTTTACTATAACTTTTTGCTTTGTTTAATTTTTTAAACGTAATAAAGATTGGTCTTTGAGAGCTCTGCAGGCTTAGCATGAGCACCGATTTGTTGACGGCAGAATAGACATGGCTATTGACTAAATGATGTACAATAGGAGAATATACCTATGTTCTTCTATTAATTATCACAGTTATGCGTTTTTTTTTTGGGTGAGAAATCATCAAATGACTTCTCCCACTCTGGGTGGAGCAGGTAGGCGTGTCAGACTTTTACTGCCTAAAACCCACCCGTGTTCCCGCAGTTGCCTGTGTGCCAGGGGCCGCGGCATCTCTTTCGAACAACCCGCACCCCTGGCAGGCACCGGCCCTTGCGGGCCCCATCAGTTGCTGCTGACATCTCTTTGAGGCGCGCGTAGAACACAACGTGCCGTTGACCCGGGCTTAGTCCTTACCGGACAGCGAGCTACCCATTACTCGCCGTCCGCAAGCCCGTGCCTACGGTGGCCGGGAATCAGCCTGAGATTCCCGACGCCCAGGGCGTCTCCTGCGAAGGCCACGGCTGTGAGGGCGCATGTACTGCATCTCCCTCACGTACGCCACCTCCCTCTTTGCGAGCATAACTGCTTCGCTGAAGGAGGCAACTGCTAGCCATGCACTCTCGCTCCGTACCAGGGCCTGGACCAGGGTCGGACGCGGGAGATCGCCGCCGCCGATGCTCGGCGACACGGCGGTGCTCCGCCCAAGCCGGGCAGACCTCCACCGTATGCTCCACCGTGTCCTCAGGGCGATCTTCGCAATGGAAACACGTGTTTCCTCCCACCCTATCCGAAAGAGGAACCTCCCGAAACAGCCATGTCCGGTGAGGACCTGCGTCAGGCGGAAGGTGAGGACGCCATGCCGCCTCTCTAGCCACTCCTCAAAGAGGGGACTTACCGCCGCAATCGTGGCGTGCCCAAGGATATCTACGGTACGATGTCAAAAATGGAGAAACGAAATGTGACTTTTTATAGAAAAAGACAGACAGAGAAAGGTGAAAAGAGAGTAGGGAGGCCTTCACCCAGCACTTGGGAATTTGTGTATGTATTATTTATATTATTATTGTTAATATTTAGTGATATTTATTTTAGTAGTACGTATGTATGTTTGTAATTATGTATGTAATTAAATTCCCATATTATTTTTTTAATTTATTAAGTGATGTACTGTTTTTTATTATAAATGTAGTTAATTTTCTTTTTTACCCTAACACACGCTGTCTACATCTCTTTATCTTCACTCCTATCGCAGGTATGCTGGAAGAGCTTTCTTTAAAAATAAGCATCACCACACACATACCTACAAATAAACAGACAAGAAGATTAGAACAGAAAAATAGGTTCTGTACTTATTTTTCTGTTCCAATCTTCTTGTCTGTTAATATATGTGCGTCCATTAATGGATACATAAATAAAAATTTAAAAAATAATTCAAGTTTTTTAATAAAGTGTGAAATGATAATTTTGAATCTGTCAAGTGAACTCACGTAAAATGAACAGAGTAAAATGATGTTACTTCCTAATTAAATTATACTTACTCGTGCTTAAAGTTTTCATCATAATAACAAAACAAAACTTTTTGGCCCTTTGTGGTGGGATACTAGTTTTAATAGAAGTTACTGTGGTCTAAATTAATTATAAAACGCTCCGGGGAAGAGAATAGAAATCTGCGTATGATAGTGACGTGTTGCATGCGCACGCCACCATTGCGGCGGGGAGTCTCCTCTTTGAGGAGTGGCTTAAGAGGCGGCATGGCGTCCTCACCTTCCACCTGACACAGGTCCTCACTGTACACGGCTGTTTCGTGAGGTACCTGTTTCGCATAAGGCGGGAGGAAACGCCCGGGTGTTTCCATTGCGAAGATCGCCCTGTGGACACGGTGGAGCATACGGTGGAGATCTGCCCGGCTTGGGTGGAGCACCACCGTGTCCTCGTGGAGGCGATCAGTGGCTGCGATCCCTCGCGTCCGGCCCCGGTCCAGGCCATGGTACGGAGCGAGAGTGCATGGTTAGTCGTCACCTCCTTCAGCGAAACAGTGATGCTCGCAAAAAGATTCGCGGATTCCCGGCCTCCGTAGGCGCGGGCTTGCTGACGGCGAGTAATGGGTAGCTCGCTGTCTGGTAAGGACCAAACCCGGGTCGACGGCGCGTTGTGTTCCACGCGCAACTCAAAGAGATGTCAGCACCATCTGGTGGGGCCTGCAAGGGCCGATGCCTACCAGGGGTGCGGATTCTCCGAAAGAGACATCGTGGCCCCTGGCACACAAGCGACTGAGGGAACACGGATGGGTTTTAGTCAGTAAAAGTGTGACACGCCGTCCCGCTCCACCCAGTGCGGGAGAAGACATTTGATGATTTCCCACCCAAAAAAAAAAACGTGTTGCATGCCAGTAAACAAATTGATGTTTTTGCCTTTAAAAAATAAAAATATCAGTTTGTGGTTATTTATCTAGTTTATTTCAATATTTTATTTTAATGTGGTATTTTAGTTAAAAAACGCTTCAACATGTTGTAGACAATCATCATATTATAAATGTGTAATGTTTTGATGTATGGAGGTCTGGATGCTTGTTACTCAATTACGCCAAAACGGCCAACCGGAATTGGATTAACGCATAGGATCATAGGATACTTTTTATCCCGGTAGTACCCACGTTCCAATGCAATTCGTTTTTAATTCTTTATCCATAACTTGAACCGACGCTTTCAAAATCCACCCACAACTTTTAGCATCCTATCAAAGCAAACGCAATCCTAGCACTCATCAAACTTAAATTTGACAAATTCAATATAAAACCGCGTCAAAGAGTAACAAGTTACGAACTAAGTTAGTGCGACAAACGCCAGCTGATCAATATGTATGTTCGTGTCGTGGTTCAGACTGTAAATCGACTTCGATAACTTTGTTGTGTAAGAGGATACTTGAAGCAAGGGAAGTTTTAACTTGTTGTAATTATTTGATTTGTCTGGGATAGCTAAATAATTATTGTCACTAGTAGTTGGCGTTCATTGGCAAAGTTTTAGGCAAACAAAATTTCATAAATTGTCGTGCCATTGACAGTGAAGCAGCCAAGAAAAAGATCAATGACCTATCTCTCCTAAAATATTTATTTATTTTTATTTATTTATTTATTTCAGACATAACATTCGTCCATAGCTACAAAACTCATATAAATAAATTATCTAATATTCATACTTAAAATATTCAACAACTCGGAAAACTATAAAAAGAATTGTCAAAAAACTTATAAAATGCCGGAATCGTGTTAAAATTAAAATAAAATGTAAAATATAAAATTGTCAAATTGTAAAGTGATATAAAAATGTCAAAATATTTAAAAACCAAATAAAGATTATATGTATAAAATTGCAAACAAAAGAAATAGATGATTATTTTTTTTTTTTTTTTTTTTACCTGCCCCAAGCCTGATACACGGGTGCATGTAAGGCTTGCCAGTGCCGCAAGAAAGGCCCGTCCAACCTGGTGGCTACAACGGTAAGAAGACTGTTACCGCTGCCCCGCACTCTACTCGCTATCGAGGTCCCCCTTTTGCGCATGCTGGCATAAAAACAGTCAATGCGGACGCTCGCGAACATTTCCGATGCGCTGCAGAAGCGAGGCAGCCGCAGCAGCGCCCTCAGCGCGTTATTATATTGAACGCGGAGAGCGCTGTAGGATTTCTGCAAATATGACACCCACAGACTACTCGTATAAAAAGATGTGCAGTAGGCTCGAAACAAGGTGATCTTTACATTCTTGGAGCAACGAGCGAACCTGCGGGCAATCATATTCGCCCTCACCGACAGCGCCCTCCTCTCTCGCTCAATGTCAGCATCGTCCTTCAGGTCGGACGTCAAAATATGGCCCAGATACTTAAAAGTATGTACCCGCTCCAAGGGTACCCCACAAAGCCTTACTGGTGGAACCTCAGTCGGACACTTAGAACCTGCATTAAAAACTATAAGCTCGCTCTTTTTTACATTATATTTTAGGCCATGTGTATGAGCATACGTTTCACAAATGCTTTTAAGCTCTCTGAGTCCCCCTATTGACGCGCTCAGCAGCACCATATCATCAGCATAGCTGATGTTGTTAAAGCAAACATCATCAACATGGCATCCAACATGGCGGCTACTGAGCTCGGCAACAAGTCCATCGATGTACAGATTGAAGAGCGTTGGTGAGCTCAATCCTCCCTGCCTTACCCCGCACTCCAACCTGTACGAGTCCGAAAGAGCTCCCGACCATTTAACATTATTGACCTGGTTCCCATACCAGTGCTGGAAGATTTTAACAACCTCAGGCGCAACTTGCCTATCGAGCAACTTTTTCCACAGCACTTTGTACGAAACCAGGTCAAATGCTCTGGACAGATCGAGGAAGCAGGCGTAAACAGGCGTGCTCCGATCCGTATAATATCTGACAGCATGCTTTAAACTCAGTATAGCACTATCCGTGGAAAGTTTGGGCTTGAACCCAAACTGGTTATCATGAAAAGTTATTATATTGTTTAACTGAGCATTAAGCATGCTGTCAAATACCTTCGCGATGACTGTCGCTAATGAGATCGGTCTGTAATTAGTTTTGTCTGATATATCACCAGTTTTATTCTTAACAATTGGTACTACGACCGTCCTCATCAGTTCATCCGGCAAGTACGAATGACGAAAGCAGAACGTGAACAGCATGGCCAAAACACGTGGCAGATGGGGACCTGCATTCTGTAGGTGCTCGATGCTGAGTCCGTCGTGTCCTGGAGACTTACCCCTGGTCATACATCCTATGGTCTTAGCTATGTCCGCAGCTGAGAACTTAACACTTGGTTCCAGGACAGTACACTGCGACTCAGCATCAACCCCCTCAGAGAGTGGAATACTGCTTGGCTCGACACAAAACTGGGATTTGAAAACATTGGCAATATCCCTTTCAGTAGACACGCCATCGACACTCACTGGCAAACCAGGTCTGAGGTTGTGCTTTTTTGTAGACTTCCAGAAGCCCCGAAAGTCTTTTCTAGTATGCAACTCGGCTAAGATGTCCATTTGAATTTGGTCTTGGTGATTCTGGCACCACCTTAATTTGGATTTAAAGATCCTACGAGAGTCACACATTTCCTCATAAGTCACGCCCGACGTAGGTTTGCCACAATTAAGCCACACATTAAACTTAAGCCTAGCGTACGAGTGCGCCCCGCTGACGTGCTTATTCCAACCCACCACGCGCTTCGGCCTCCTACTAATGACTCTTGTCTCCGTGCTGACAATGGCAGCCTCCCTTAGAGCGGATACTACATCCCGATATAGGCAATCAATTATTAGATTGTGGTCCGGCTCACTACACATGCTATCACAACAATCAGACAATAGGCTAGGGAAGTCAATATTTCGCAATCGTTGATGACATGCTTGCCGGTAGGTGCAGACAGCATCTGAGCTTTTTTCTCCCCACACAACTAAGTTGTCGTAGGACATACTCTGCTTTACTTTCGGCCTAATTATATTGATATCACATTCGATCAACAGTGGGTAGTGATCCGACCACATAACATCATACTTAACGCTAACATTACGAACAGTTTTTAGAGCCGTTTCTGTACAGAGACAATGATCAAGCCATCGCCTAGCTCCATTACAGTCACTGACATACGTGTACGTGTTCGACGTCAATCCTAGCCTATTTACATCAACGCACGAAAAGTGATTATCACTACAGTAGTTTACCAAGTCCGTAAAAAATAACCCATGCGGATGCGCGTTAAAGTCACCAAGGCAATAAACCGCCTCCACATCACTACTGTCTACGATCGCACTCACCAGTCCTAAACAATGTGAGAATTCCGGCAGGTTACTGACTGCATCCGTGGGCATGTAAACACTCATCACAATGAAAGGTCTTTCACTCGTATCAATACGAATCGCGCACACTCTCGCGTTATCACTCGGAACGACCGACACATCACTGAACGCACTTTTTCGCCATAGCAGAGCCACCCCTCCATAGGGTCGCCCACGCAGCATGCCAGCAGACGTGTCCACGGCTGACGTCCCCGTGCTGCTGAAGTCACCATGGATGGTGCTCAGGAACGGCAGCTCCTCCGGCAGCAGCCAGCACTCCTGAAGTGCTATTAAGTCGCACGTTGCGCACAGTTCACGAACGCCCTCAATAGAACGCTTGACACTCTTACAATTAAAGCTGGCAAATCGTAACAATCTATTATCACTCATTGTTGTTGTTTACAGAGCCGACTTTAAGCGAGTACTCATCCTTACGTCTTTGACTATAGTGCACAAAATGTGAGTCTCTTTAAAGTTTGGAGATTACTGAGGAATTAAAGCCATAATAGGATTTTCCTAATTTGTCTTTCGTCAACTTATCGACAGTTCTTGAGATCTATAGATAGAGAATGCCAATTTTCACGAACACTAGGTAATACAATGTATGACCAAAAATTATTGCGTTTAAAATCAATAGGCACTAGTTTTTGCCAGCGGCTTCGCCCGCGTGGCTGTCGAAAATTATCCTATGGGAAAGTACCCAGGTAACACATAAGCAAGATAACAGTACACATTTAGGACATTTTACAATTCAAAGATGAATATAGTTTATATAAGAGCTTTGGGAACAGCCAAATACTGAATTAGGTTTAGTTCGGACCCTTAAAATTCTTTACGCTTAGTAAATTCTGTATTTCTGTCCTTCCCTTCTTTACGCTTAATCACCGATCGAATAATTAACGATCACCGTAACATTATTATACCGACGTTATTTAGCATTACGCATTCCAGGTGGCCTAAAGCTGAAAAACAGCCCCGTCGGTAGCATTTATCTGAATAACCATAATCTGTATAGCTATTATTAAAGCAGTACTAAGCTAGTAGCGTTTGAAACAGCTAATTGCTGAACAAAGTATCCTTCAGAATAATATTGTTAAACTCAAACTCAAAGCATTTATTTCAATTGAACCATTTACAGGCACTTTAGAATTGTCAAAAAGTCGATCAGTTGGAAAGTTGAAGCTAGTTGCCCATTCCAAAACGTAGATCTCTATGGAGAAGAACGGGCAAGAAACTCCACGGACACTCTTTTAAAATCAAGTTGAAATATTACAAAATCTTGGGAACATTATTCTTGTTGCTTCTGTATGAGAGAACAATGTAACAAATAATTATAAACAATTCTAAATACAAGATAAAAATAAGCCCTGGAAGTTAGGAGATGACCAGTCTCAACCGACAGCGCACGTTCACGAACTTGACGCGTGGATCAGCAACATCCAGCTCGACCGTTTTGTAGGGAACCGAATGATCCAACATACTCGCCACCATCAGTGAGACCTTTATGTGAGCATGACATACTCTCAACTGCCATGCTTTTTCAAGTCAACGTACATCATAACAACACAGTAAACGCATGCATGGTACTCACATTTACAAAATTTAAACAAAATGCTTCTAAATTATACAAAACTATAGTTTGCAATCTATTTGAAATATTAATAAAATTTGATTTCCTAAAAGAAAGAAAAAACATTTAATATATATTGACGTAAATAGTAACTAACACTTGGTTCAGCAAAAATAAAACATTCGTAATGTCACAAAAATTATAATATTAAAAATTATAATATTATGTTCGTAATGTCAGAAAAAATAAAAAAGGGAAGCTTCTCTTTCAAATATTAAAATATTAACTAGTATGCCCAGGTGGCTGTGCAGCAGGACCAGCATTAAGCCAAGCATTTTTATCGACGATATAATCATCTAACTTATAATATGCTTGTCTCATAGTGTGCGTTTAATACATAATTCTATTATACAGCATGATACTGAATAATTGTTTTTATTTTATCTTTAAACTGGATAAGATTCTATGTTTTACTAATTATTCAATTGCTGAATAAATAATATTATTTATGTTTTATTAAGCTTTTTTCAGTGTAATAGAGAGTTTCAAACTAACTTATTCGAATTCAAGACCACATTTGTATTGTTGTAGCACCCATACCTTAATACCAGCTTAATTAAAATATTACTGTATGTATTTATTGTTTGGATTATGGATCGAAAAAACGTAAGAGAACCGGTTATATCAAAAGAAAATTGTTAAAAGAATATTTAAATATCAGCAGTAGTAATTGTTCAAGAGTTTCTGGTCATCAAAGGATTTGTGGAAATAGTTTGAACAAAACTGAACCAGGTCCCAGCCAGCATGCGTGGTTGCCGTGCTATGAAGAGGGTTCCGTTCTCCAAAAAGTCAAACAGCATTGCAATTCACGCAAGAAGTGAGTGCATCTGGTTAACAATGTACCGAACACTTGAAAAATTTGATATTTCGAGAAAAAATGAGAAAATAGGCTGTCGAAAAAAACATCACACAAGTAGCAGTAAAGGATTTGGCTTAGGATTTTCGTTTATAGATTTTCATCTATATCGCTAAAGCATTAGGTTCAAGGTTGTTTTGGAATATTTGACAGTTTCGGGTGGCTTGCTGTACTGGCGTCCGTATATAAAACAAATAACAAAACGTGTGAGAATAAACTAGGGCCCAGTGCACACCACACACACGAAATCTGCAATTTTTTAAACATAAATCAGATTTCTTTTTTCACGAAAAATCTTCAAACAAAGGCTCTATTAAAATATAAGCAATTTTGTAAAAACTAGGTGGGATAATTCCATATTATAAGAGGTTTTTGTTCGTTCGATTAGAGAACCCTAAAAATCTGAGTAATGTAGAAATTTGATCAACTATTTAATTGTTATTCAGAAGTTAGTGTAATGAGACTACTCTTTTCAAGTTATAGCTTAGTAACAATAATGTGTTCACTTTTATTCAGCATTATAAAGCAAAACAATCGATTGCCACTAAAAGGAATTTACAAGATCACCAAAATGCTTAATCTTACAACTACAACATTTTCAACTCGATTGATATTATTTTGTTGGATTAAAATTGCTAATATTAGCTATTTCGTCAGAAGTACATTTGTCAGACCTAGTATGTACATTTGATAATACTATTTACTATCTGTTATCTTGATTATTCACGCGGCGCGTCATAAGTAATGAAAGAAAAAAAAACATACTATTCACGACAAAATTAATTACGCACTAACAATTAACATATAGCAGATCCCTAACTTTTTAATTAAAATTTACTTACTACCAATTTCACAAGTTCACCATGTCAAATCAACATTTAAAATTCGACATCGACATTAAAATATATAATCCAATTCAATTCTATCTACTGTTTGAATATTGTTTGCAAAAATTGTGAACAATAATTTGAATGCTTAATAAATTCTGAATACAATAACAAATTCGACTAAGCTGAATAACTCAGTCGTCAGAGCTTAATAAAAACAATGTGAGCTGCTATTCAAAAGTTATTAAGCTAATTGAAACTGCTCATTGTTATTAAGCTCCTACTCAGATGTTGCTCAGATGTTATTCAGCGTTAAGCATAAAAAATTGGGGCCCTTTTTGCTTGAATTACAGCTGAATAGACGGTACTCAGACGTTATTCAGCTTAGTATTCAGCTTACGCTCTTGATATTGCTCTTACTCAATCTTTATTCAGCATGTCTGTGTTACTTGGGTACCTACCTACTACCGGCATAAAAAGTATCTTGTCTTAATCCATGCTAAATTTCATCCAAATTTGTTCTGCCGTTTTTACGTGATTGAGTAACAAACATCCAAACATTCATATTAAAATATTAGTAGGACAGTAAGGTGTCATTTAGTGTAAGTAAAAATCAAAGTGGATATCTTTAAATTTCCAGACCTCCAGAGTTCTTCTAAGAAAGAAGAAAGAAAGAAAAAGTATTTATTGTGACTCGCACAGGAAGATCACATACTAAAATAAACACACAATGGTACAAAAATGATAAAAAACAAATTACTTGGAATTAAAAAATAACTAAAAAATAATAAAACAGAAGGTCCTGCACGAGGCCAAAAGGCCCCTACCTCAGCATGATGCTACGAAATTAAAATAAAAATGTCGCAGCGCTGGTATTCTGATAGGGCCCGAGCGATGTGATGTCACGGGCAGTTACAGTATATATAAATAATCAGTATTAAAGATAGATAAAATGTGGTATGTTAGAAAATAAAACAAAACACCGTCAGCGCCAAACGTAACCTCATTATTTGTCAATGCCATAAGTGTCTGAGGCACTCTGTGGCACAGAGTACATTTTTTGCTCTGTGGCATCCGTCGGCCCGTGACACTGACAAGCAAAGGGTCGCAGGCGCCGACATTCAGCGAATATGAATACAAAAAAAACAATTCGGAGCAGTGCAGTAGTGTAGTGAATTTACAATAAAAGTGGACTGTGGTAGTGAATTAAACGGCATTGATTATGTAAATAGAAATAAACTAGTGATGCGAGTGCTATTAAATTATGAATTTTACAAAAAACAAGTTACAGACAAGGTAAACAAAAGGCCAGCAATAAAAACGTTCGACTCCAGGTGGTACCAATAAAAGCGTGGAGTGAACAAGAACATTCAAGAATATATTAAATCTTTTAAGTACCAACATATACTTAAAGAACACAAGGTTCTCAAAAACTTAGACGAAATCCCTATCTTCAGATGGTTAAATCATGTATAAATTTTAACAATTCCTAAAATATATACGTCCTCTCGACTCCCAAAGACAAAGCTTCGTATTTGACACATTCAATATACGTCCACATCAAAGAGTAACAAGTTACAGAACTTTCTCGAACAGACTAATGAAGTGTTCCAGTAACTAGGTAATTACCGCGGTTGGCCAAGATGGCGCAGAATATGTTAGTACAGGGACCTGACAGCGTTCGCACCGCAAACGGATTGGAACAGTTCCTTGAGGGAAGGATTTTGATGTTTTGTCCAAGATTTGGATAAGACGCTTAATATTATAGAGAAAGTTGAAATTGGTCCCTTTTACTCCAACAAGTGATAATAAAGGTCACTGTGGGTAATATTTTTTCAGGCAAACGAGAATTGAAAATGTTTTTTTTCTCAATTATCGACTCATTATTTTAAACTTTAGTACATTATAAGTTTCGGTATTTTATGAATGGTAATAAAAAAAACAAAAATATGATCGACAATTAAGCTGTAGATATTAAATTATTAATTTAACAAAACTGTTACATTTTTGTTAGGTACAACATATTTTATGAGACGTTGAAATAAGAAGCCATCAAGGACGTGACGTAACGTCTACGATTGATGAACCTCTATTCAAAGCCAAAATAATAATTGACTACCCAAATAAATGAACCACAGAAAAGCAAATTCACCACCGAATACTAATACGGGTATCATGATGATTGCTTAACCCTCCACACGTCGATGTTACGTGTATAGAACTGCAATTTGTCGGAACCACGCGGCAAGCGACGGTTGGGTAACAAAGGGCCTAACGAATCTGGCGACATCTACGACTTGTTTCACAAATTGTACGTGGTTAAGGATTTATCTGTGATTTTGATCGCGAGTTTTATTTTTCTTTTTGGCTTGTTATGAATGGTCATTAATTGAAGTGTTGCCAACGGTAAATGGTTATCTTTATATAAACCTAATAATGAAGTGATGAGTTGATCTTTGATAAGAATGTTTTCAAAAGGACAGCAGTTACTTAACTTTCATTTTGACAAAAAAGGTCGATCGCAGCTGCAATTTTTGTCATAAATTCAAAATCAGAATGTACATCAGATTGCTTCTCAAAATTAAATATCTGTCGGAACAAATAAAATCAATCAGCGTGAAAAATTATTGACGAAACAATTATTTACAGAAAAACAACTCGAAAAATCACATGTCATTTAAACGAATACAATATTATTATCACAAATGAGAAAAAATATTAAACACATTAATTTCACATAATTTCTTAGGCCGTCTTGTTTAACCACAGATCACGAAATATATTGTGTTCTAATCGGTTTTTAAATCGTTTTATTTCTATCAAACATTTGAAGTTGACGGAGAAAAAAGTGTTTTTTTGTTTAGCGCTATATATATTTAGTTTATGTGTGGAGGGGCTCGTTGCTTGTGGCTAACAGCCACACGTGTCGATCCATAAGTTAAGCTACACTTGCCAGGGTTGGTCCGTGGATAGGTGACTATCTTTATATACCAAGCGCCTTCCGTACTTCAGAACGCACGTTACGCCGCTGATCCCAGCTGTCATTTGTGGATCTTTGGCAGTCGTTACGGGTCGTAGGAAGCCTGAAAGTCTGACAACCAGCCTTACCAAGGGGTATCGTATTACTACTTGGAGTGACTGCCTATCTGACCTCCGCAACCCAGTTAGTTGTAGCGGTCAGATAGGCAGTCTCTCCATGTAAAATACTTGTATTCAGCTACATCCGATTAGACTGGAAGCTTACCCCAACATAGTTAGGATAAGGCTGGGCAGATTGATTGATAAAACGATGCATTTCACTATGTAGGCTTTTTTGTATTTTTTATTACTAAATGGGCCAGCTCTTAACCTCGATCACGCCTGATAGAAAGCGATTGATGAGGTCATTGATGGATTAAGCGTGCCCAGAAAATGCCTGTTCACTCCTGTTTTGAAAGTAGACGAACGTACGTACGACGAAAGTAGAAGTTAAACGTGGAAGAGAATACAGACGCAGGCAGAGAGTTCCACACTTCGGCTCTGCGCATAACAAATATGGAGGAGTAGCGCTGAGTACGACTGGTCGGGATATCAACCAAGTGCGGATGGTACCCTGCAGTGCGTCTGGCAGTCCGGTAGTAAAAGGGCGATGGTGGGATCAGGTTGTGAAGCTCCTGCGCACACTCTCTGAAGTACAGTCTATAGAAGACCGACAGGCAAGCAACATTACGCCGATGAGCCAGGTATTTATTTTGCAGCATTGAAGAAAGTAAGTTTCAAATACCCTTAATAATTCAGGCGGGTAGCGCCGAGAGGCGTACCTCGTGTTCATTTCGAATTAAGTCCATGACAGTTTGAAGTCTGCCTCCCGTAAAAGCTTAGCATCAATCATCATTAGTCGATTACCAAGTATTTAATATAAACTCTTTTGCTGTTCATTATATTTAATCCTGACGTAACATGTCAGAATCAGAATCAGAATCAGAATCAGAATATTTATTTGTTAAACACAGGTATTTACTTAATGGTGTTAGGTTTACATATTTGAGCGCTATGTTTTGCCGCGAAGGCATACAAATTTTAATTAAAATGTTATTAAAGAATCTAAAATACTTAAAAAAACGAAATAAAACAAACGATAAAAACAAAAACAAAATATTAAAAATTATCATTTATAAAATCTTGAACAGAATAATAACATTTAAATCAGTCAGGATTTAAATATAAAAATATATAAATTTTAAACGTCTTCAAACAATACTTTGAAGACAATTACTGAATATAATCGAAATGTGAAAGTTTGTGAAGATATTTGGATGTTTGTTACTCAATCACGCAAATACGGCTGAACAGATTTGGATGAAATTTGGCACGCAGATAGTTTATAACCTGTATTAACACATAGGATACTTTTTATCTCGGTAGTACGTTCCCGTAGGATAAATTTCGTCTTCCACGTGTGCGAAGCCTCTGGCAAAAGCTAGTACTGATTATAATATAATACTGAATTTTACTTAAGTACAGAATTAAACGTTCATTCACCGTGTAATATATTTTAAATCACATCACGCCTTCTTTTCCCTAAACGATTGGGCAGACCTTATAGTACACACACATTTCGCCAGTAGTGTTTAAGTCTCATGTAATAGGGGGCAAGCATATTGCCATCAACCGGTTACAATTTCAGACTCTCAGCCTGCTACTGAGAAATACCAGATAGAAAAACCCAATAATTTGCTTGACCTGAGAATCGAACCCAGGACCTCATGCTCAACAGTAGTGCTTGCGACCAATGAAACAGTTGTTTTTTAAATATATTGCAATAAAACGCAACATAATACAAAAAAGGCTAAGATAGGTATTTTTCAGCTGGATTTTCTTTCACTATTTTGCAAAGGACGCCTTTGCAAAATCTCTCAAATTCCAAGTACCCTTTTACTGACACAAGATCCATTGCTTTGTGACCCAGACCCCAAAACAGAACTTTTGCAACTCGGTGCAGGACTGAAAACTTGGGCTGCACTTGTACTATCGAAATCATCATCACGAGAGCTCAAACAATTCAAACTCAAAACTCAAACTCAAAGCATTTATTTCAATTAAACCATTTACAGGCACTTTTGAATTGTCAAAAAGTCGATCAGTTGGAAAGTTGAAGCTAGTTGCCCATTCCAAAACGTAAATTTCTATGGAGAAGAACGGGCAAGAAACTCCACGGACACTCTTTAAAAATCAAGTTGCATATTACAAAATCTTGGGAACATTATTATTTACAATAACAATATTATCATGGTCTTCTATTATTCGCTACATTATACATTATACCAGCCTATAACTGCCTCATTGCAGGGCAAAGTCCTCAACGGATGGATCACCACGCTTTTTGTTTCACGCGATTTCAGACTTATATTAACTACACATATGTGAGAGGGGCTTGTGGCTACACTTATACACAATAGGCGTAACGGACAGCCCCTTGTGCAGGGCTTGCATGGAGGCTGAGAAAACCGTTGCGCATGTGCTCTTTGAATGCACAGGCGTTGCCCAGATCAGAACAGAAACCTTCGGGGCACCCAAATATTACACAGGTATTCTCCTAACAGACCAGGAGTTTTAGACAACTTCTGGAGGGAGGTGGGCAGGCTGGAATAAAACAACCGACGCGACGGCCGCCATGGCTCACGCAAAATGGTCCATTTGATGGACTAAGTGCGGAAACCAAACCCTTAACATAGAACATAGAGGGGCTTGTGGCTAAGTTACAACAGCCGCACGTTTCGGTCGATTACGTTGAGCTATACTTGCCGCGGTTGGACCCAAGACCCCTCCGTGCCTCAGGAAGCACGTTAAGCCGTTGGTTCCGGCTGTCATTCGTGGATCTTTGACAGGCGTGACGGGGCGTCAGAAGCCCGAAATACTGACAACCAGTCTTACCATGACGTATCGTTTACCCAATAACTGGGTTGTAAAGGTCAGATAGATAGTCGTTCCATGTAAAATACTGGGATTCTACTGCATCGGGTTAGACCGGAAGCTGACCCCGATATAGTTGGTAAAGGCTAGACAGATAATGATTAAGTAAACAAAAGTCCAAGATCAGGATCTTTTTATACCGTACCGATGTCAGTAATTTCCAAGAGAAACTTATAAGGTAAATAATAGATTAGAAAACTGACATCAGTGTACTTGCTCTGATGAACCCAATAACCCTATCCACTGGGCTATCACGGCATTCGCTAATGAAGCAGATGTTGAGAAGTAGGTTGATAGTAAATTAAAATGAATAACTTACCCATCCAGCGACACGTACAGAAAAAAGAGGCCAAAAATATAGTTACATGATTCTTTTTTTTTAATTATTTTTTTTTGGGTGGGAAATCATCAAATGACTTCCGCCCGCCCTGGGTGAAGCAGGAGGGCGTGTCAGACTTTTACTGACTAGAACCCGCATCCCTGGCAGGAGCTGTCTACCCTTTTTTTTCTTTTTTGGCTTCACACGGTTTGTGCATTTAGCCAGTGTCAAGTAATTTTTCTTTTAGGTTACAAAACAGTCATAGTCGTCTTTAGTCAGTCAAGTCGAAGTTATTGTAAAGCGGTAGTAACTTTACAACAACCTAATAGGAGTTTTAGGGGGGAACACGAAACGTCCACGTTAGTCACTTATTTTCACCTTCATTACACTTGTGCACTCACACGTAACTAAATTGAATAATTCACTATCAAAATTATACAATTTAATTCGCTATTTCACTAAATTCCATGAAAATGAAAAGTCGTGCAACGCAATATGTTCCAACGCGATCCCGCCAAAAACTCCTTCAACGAAATTTTTGACCAAAATTACTTTTTTTTTTTTGTTTTGGGTTTTGGCTTCGCACGGTTTGTGCATTTAGCCAGTGTCAAGTAATTTTTGTTTTCCATCAAGTAAATGGCCCGATATCGGGCACGAAGTTACAAAACAGTCATAGTCGTCTTTAGTCAGTCAAGTCACAGTTATTGTAAAGCGGTAGTAACTTTACAACAACCTATTAGGAGTTTTTGAGGGGAACACAAAAAGTCCACGTTAGTCACTTATTTTCACCTTCACTGCATTGTGCACTCACACGTAATTAAATTGCATAATTCACTACCAAAATTATACAATTTTATTCGCTATTTCACTAAATTTCATGAAAATAAAAAGTCGTGCGACATGTTCCAACGCGATCCCGCCAAAAAACTCCTGTCTACCCTTACCACCTATCCAACAAGAATATTGCAACAGATAAATAAAACTGAACTAATAATACAAAACAAATACTTTTAAACAAAACATTGTAACGATGCCTTTACAGAAACATAATTTATAAGTTAATTAATCTCACAGTATATTCTTAAATCTCACAGTAAGTATATTCTTAACACAATAATTTACTGGAACTTACAAAGTCAATCATTTATTATTTAAACTTAGGTACAAAAAAATAAATAATATGGCAAGAACATAAATTGGTCAGTGTGACCCTAAAGAAACTTCTTTAGAATTAAGTCATAAGTCGTAAGTAATTTATTTTATAACAATATAGGTCCACCTACATTGTGTTGAATAAAACATTATACAAATGCAATTAAAATAAAATTCATTAAATACATTTATAAAAGTCAATAAAACAATAACGGCCAATTAAGAATACAAAATGATAAAATAAATATCAAAGTAATAAAATCAATTATAAGTTACACTGTCGTATGTCATCTAGGAATTCATTGATACTGTAATAGCCTTATCCCAATAAATAGGACCGCAATTTGTTTTTAAATAAGTTAACACTGTCTAAGATTTTGAATTCTATAGGTAACTTTTTGTATAAAAATACAGACTGATACCTCGGGCTATGTTTGGCAACTTTTAACTTCGGTTAAATAGTGTTGGGCCACCAAATATGCTACGATATCTATAATACGATAACAGTAACTAAATAATCTCCTTGTTAAGGGCAAGAGAACTCTGCATCCCTTTTTCGTGACTAATTATTTTGTCAGCTTCAACAAATACGTTAGGGAAACTACTGAACTATAGGTAATGGGATTATAATTACAATGTGGTACCCTTAGTAAATATGCCACACTCTAGTATCTAAATAATAAATACTACTTCCTGGATTTCTGTTCGTTTCCCTGAAGCCTGAAACACATGGAACAATGAGGGCTAACGATGTCGAAACTGTATTCGTGTTGTACATGCTGGCAATTACAGCTTTATTGAGAACTTTAGCTAGATATTCTAGATGTAGAATTCTATATTTAGAATCCAGAACCGAAAGACCATTTTTCATCATTCAGGTTTTATACCTCAAAAAAGGAGGTTGTTTTGCATTGGGCTAGTTTTTTCTTTGTATGAACGGGTTTTTTGTACACAGACATTTTCGTGATTACTGGAGCTATTTGTTTTTAATTATGTAGAGGAAGCACGTGTTTTAGGCAGTTTTACTATTTAAGTTGGATGTTCAGTGTAAGCAAAACTCACATTGGTGTAGGTGCATATTACAGAAATAATGTAAATAATTAATAGTGGTAGTTGTACGATCAAAGGGTGAATGGTTAAATAAATAATAATCGTTCCAAAATAATGCCTTGAGAGACTCAATTCATAGCGTAGTTCAAAGTGCCTTTAATAATTAATAACATATTCAAAGCAAAACCGCACAATCCCTTCAATCGAACGGTAACCAAGTTTGTAGTAGCAGTCAATAATGCAATTTCCGAAGCTATGAGTTACAGCCATTTTTCCTGAAATCAGCTGTTACGTAACAAGAGTACAAAGAGTACAGTAACGATGCTGGACTTCTGTTTCTATGTAGCTTTGGTACGTTTAGATGATTACTGTTCCATCCAAGAGTTTATTGAAGTAGTATTTCGAATTTTATCTTGAAGGACCAAATATATTCGCTCTGCTTAGGTACAACATTTTTATTCGGTTTTATGTTGTTATATAAATGTGAATGATGCTAGTAAAATGTGGCTTAAATAAATGTTCTAGAAAATTAAGAGCAAAAATATACGTTACTCGCTAGTAGGCCTTACAAAAGTTAAAAAGGCTGTTATAAATCCATCTATTATAAAAGCAATTAATAAAAGATGAAGAAAGAGATTCTGATTACTTACACCAAATCAAAAGCTTTTTCTTTCATTATAAAATACCTAATTATTGTAAAATTCCACGAATCGTTTCAATAACATTAAAATCTTCGTTCCAAAATGCTAGCAATCTATTCGGTCTTATCAAAAAAAGCTTCATAATAAAACCAGGTGAGCCAACATGAGAAAATTATATCCGACATCGTGTTGTATTTCCAGTAGCTCCGGTAACTCAATATCGTGGTGCACAATATAAGACTAATGAACGCAGAAGTAACTAGCCGTATTCAGAACTGTGTTATGTATGGAATATAGAACGTGATGTGATTTAGTTTAGTTCTAGGTTAGCTTCAGTTTCGTGTCGTAAATTGAGTGTGAAAGCTTTGGTTTTTGGTTGTATCAGACATTCAGTTTAGTCTGCTTTTTCACTCATTGGCTTATTATCTTAAATAAAACATTTTCGTTTCTAGATAAAGGTTTATTGAATAGAGCGGTAACTAGCTGTATTCAGAACTGTGTTATGTGTGGGTTATGGAGTGTGATGTATTTTAACTTTGTGCCATGAATTGAGTGTAGGTAAAAATCTGTTGAATTACTTTTATGAATGTGTTGGAGATTGTGTTGGGAAAAAAGATTCTTGAGCTGTTGAATATTCATTTTTCTTATCTGTAAATAATGATTATTTGGTTATCTGATTTGATATCGTGATTTGTTAGTGTACAGTTGTCTAATGAACAGAGCAGTACCTAGCCGTATTCAGAACTCTAATAATGGGGAATCGCCAGGGTTTTTTTTTTAGTGTGGGAAATCATCAGATAACTACTCCCGCTCTGGGTGGAGCAGGAGGGCGTGTCAGACTTTTACTGACTAAAACCCACCCGTGTTCCCTCAGTTGCCTGTGTGCCAGGGGTGACGGTATCTCTTTCGAACAACTTGCACCCCTGGTAGGCATCGGCCCTTGCGAACCCCACCAGTTGGTGCTGACATCTCTTTGAGGTGCGCGTGGAATACAACGCGCCATCGACGCGGGCTTGGTCCTTACCGGACAGCGAGCTACCCATTAATCGCCATCCGTAAGCCCGCGCCTACTTTGGCCGGGAATCAGAATGAGATTCCCGAAGCCCAGGGCATCTCCTACGGCGACTAGGGCCACGAGGGCGCATATACTGCCTCTCCTTCACGTGCGCCGCCTCCCTCTTCGAGAGTATTACTGCTTCGCAGAAGGAGATGACAACTACCCATACACTCTCGCTCCGTACCATGGCCTGAACCAGGGCCGGAAGCAAGAAACTGCCGCCGCTGATCGCCTGCACATGGACACGACGGTGCTCTGCCTAAGCCGGGCAGACCACCACCGTATGCTCCACCGTGTCCTCAGGGCAAGCTACGCAGTGGATGAACTTAGAAGGTTGTGTTCATGATTTTAGTGATTGTAATAAGGTAGGATTTTATTTGTTTTAACATGGTATACATCATAGATTGCGTGCAAGATATACGGAAAAAATAATTACATGTTCAGCCGCATATCGTGCCGTACAAATTGGTAGGAAGAGATGGTGCATATACCGTAACGTTTTAGTTTAGTGACGTAACTAGAGTTTGATAGACTGTTGTATTACGTCTTTAAATGTATCAGACATTGGGATAAACTTTGCGCTATCGAATACTCATCTATAAATGTTCTTCCTGAATCACGTTTCAAAAGTGTGTTATGTGTAGAATATGGAACGAGATGTCTTTTATTTTCGTTTTACATAAACTTTGTAAATTGACTATGAAAGCTTGTTGTTAGCTTATAAAACTGTGATTTTTGCTTTGCGTTATCAAATATAGATTTCTTTTTTCTTGATTAACGAATTTTTTAATTTCCAGATTTAAAATAGCAGCGAGCAGTTATGTTCCATGGGTTTAATGAACGGAGCCGTAACCAGAACTATATTATGTGTGGAATATTGTGTGTTTCAGTTCAGTTGTAGATCAGCGCGAGCAGTTATCTGACTTAGATTGTATCTGCAGTTTAAAAGAGACTATGATCCCTGAGTTTGTTTCGCCATTTCTCCTTAGGGGTAGACAGATAGGAAATGTCAACTCCATCTAACTTATTTTTTTCAATATGGCGTGTAAAATTCATTCCATTTGATTTCGTCAGTTTTGGTTTTTGTTTATCGTAAATTGAGTGTGTACGCTTGTGTCGTTAAAAACTCTTTTTCTATCAGAGGCCCTAGTGTGAGTTTCATTTAACCATTTACATCAAACGCGCTCACTGCGTTTGATGTAAATGGTCATATGAAACTCACACTAGGCCCTCTGTTTACTCAGGAAAAAGTTCAACGTAGTTAGAAACTTAATTACCTAATTATTCCAACAAGATAAATTACAAACCTAACTAGAACAGACAAATTACTTCAAATCTTAAAGAAACAAAACAATTCCAACAAAGTACTTATAATATTATTCTTTAATTCCCACAGCCACAAATTTTAGTTCTTAAGCAAACCAAATTTAATGTATAAAACCCTTTTAAATCCTCTTTGAATTCCAGCCTGTATACAAAATAACTAAGTAGGCGGTATACATCTTCATTTGTTTTATAAATATAAACTTTTTTGAACGTAAACATCTGGGAGTTAAGGAATGCGGGCCGCAGTTGCGTAACATTATCATAACACGACAAGGCTGAATAAGATGTGGCCTTTGCATATTTTGTGGCTCAGAGGTTTAAGTTTTTGTTTTTATTTCATTTTGGAATGTTTTGAAATTGTTTTCTTTTTTTTTTCTTCCATGATATTATATTTCACGTTGTTTGGATGTCTACGTAAAAAGTTATGGAAAGCAGATGTTTAGTTTTGATTAAATGCAAATTCGATGTACTGTAATGTGTCAGATTTACAGTATATGCTATGATCGAAATTGTTTACGTTCCTTTATAGAAATATAATACTTTTATGTTTGTAAATACGAAAGCCACCACGTGCAATTATAATAAGTAAAACACACAGAAGGAAATCTACAGAAATGTACATTCTTTTTCTATATAAGAATATCAACAATTCCGATCATAGCATGACCTGACTATACATTATAGCTAAATTTCGCACATAATTTATGTACACAGCTTCTCTTAATCATTCGCTATCACAATATATTACCGGTCGGGCCACAATAATGACGATCCCACCAAAACGATTCAATTACAGTGGGTTTGTAACATCACTATATTGTAGTTCTACAATATTGCCGATACTAATAAATTATGTTGTTCGATGAAATTTTCGGCTTATTTAGTTTTGTGTGTTAGGTTTTAGATTTGCATATATTTACAATTGTTTGGGATATGATTAAAGTACATTTGGATAAGGTCGAGAGATAATGATGACCATTGTGGAACTACCTCTATTTATGAAGCATTTAGAAGATAATTTAGAAGCATTTTGTTTAAATTTTGTAAATGTGAGTACCATGCATCCGTCTATTGTGTTGTTATGATGTACGTTGACTTGAAAAAGCATGGCAGTTGAAAGTATGTCATGCTCACATAAATGTATCACTGATGGTGGCGCGTGTGTTGGATCATTCGGTTCCCTACTAAATGGTTGTGCTGGATGGTGCTGATCCACGCGTCAAGTTCGTGAACGGGCGCTGTCGGTTTTGACTTGTCATCTCCTAACTTCCAGGGCTTATTTTTGTCTTGTATTTAGAATTGTTTATATATATTTTTTACATTGAGCTCACATACAGAAGCAACAAGAATAATGTTCCCAAGATTTTGTAATATTCAACTTGATTTTAAAAGAGTGTCCGTGGAGTTTCTTGCCCGTTCTTCTCCATAGAGATTTACGTTTTGGAATGGGCAACTAGCTTCAACTTTCCAACTGATCGACTTTTTGACAATTCAAAAGTGCCTGTAAATGGTTTAATTGAAATAAATGCTTGGAGTTTGAGTTTTATGATTAAAAGAGCCATCTTTACGCTACGTCATGTGTCTTAACTTGGAAATTAATTTTGATTTTGGTCCTAGTATCCAGATAATTTAACAAACTACGTATAAATACAATTCGAACTAACTACTTAAATAAGGCATCTCTTTTCTCAAACATTTATCAATTTTCTAACTTTCTGGTATGTGTAGGCAGATTGTATTGGAATTGCCATGAAATATATTTTAGGCACCTTTTAAATCAGCGGTATACCAAAAGTCGTGATAAGTATTCAGTACTTACACGATTTACACCACCATCTATAATCCTATAAACGAACTTAGCTTCGTTTGTCTTCGTTCCCTGTGTGGCTTACGCTTAAGTTACGGAAACATTTGTGTTTATTTCTTGAAATAATTTCAAACCGAAATCGGACACAGACCAAATTACGTCCAGTACCTACCTTACCTTACCTAATCGACTTTTCGTAATACGAACAACAATATAAGAACTTCGTTCAAAACAAAATCTTCCCTAACGACTACAATAAAAATCCATGTTATATCAAGTTCAAAAACTAAACAACAGCTTAAAGTATGATAATGAAAAGCAGTTTACAAAGTACTTGAGGCGCCCGCGACGTCTGGGTGTCGGGTGTTGCCAGATCTCATAAATATTTATCAGGCGACAACACTTGCATATCAAATTGCACGGAAAATGCTTAGCAGTTTGGCGGAAATTTTTAAGTTTTTTCGTGGTTTAAAATATAGAATGTGGTTGGCTTGTTTAATTTTGGGTATTTTTGAGAATTTTGGAGAATACGCGTAACATTTGGGTTTTGCTCAAAAAGCACGACTAGCGCTCATTATCCATTAGTAGCTGGATTTTCCTTTCGGTATTATGCTTTCGGTAATCGGTAAGGTATGAACTTTAGTATTCTAATAGTTCTTGCAGACTCAAGATGATGATGTCAGAAGAAGTTGTGATGTTTATTTATATTGAAAATTCTGACACCGCAGTTTATACGTTCATCATTTTCGTCATCATCCCCATTGTTTCCCGTGGGTGTCGTAAAAGGCAACAAATGGACTTACTAGAGAATGGGCAGCAGCGTTCTCTATGCATTTTACCAACCTACTGCGATCGCCAACCCGCCTGCCAAGCGTGACGATTATGGCAAACCCTCCCAAATTGGGGGAGGTATATATGCAACAGTGGACATCTTTCGGCTGTAATGATGACGATGATGAATAATCTAATAATCTCTGGAAGTAGCAGTCGGATATAATTGTTTTTTTTTTCATTTGGTAGCCCAATTCTTAAGCAAGGTTATAGGCATATTTAACATCACGATTTACATTTACGACCTTAAGGAGCCTAATAAAACTAAAAATAAAGTAAGAGAAAACACTAAGAGAAAACGAAGTACTATCTACCATGGCGGGTGATGCAATAATATAGGATAAATTCTCTATTAAAAAAAGACATTTAACGCAAACGACGTCACAGGCAGAAACTAGTAACGTACAAATTACGTGTAATTTCAAAATAAACGATTTTACCAATACTTTGGTTTAATAAAGAGCCCCTGGAGATTCTGGGCCGTTCTTTTTCATATGGACATACCTTATACTTGGGATGGGTTCTAGTTTCATCTTTCTGACTGACCAACTCCTTTATAATTCAACAGAGCCTATATTTGTGTTTTTTTTTTGTTGAGTTTGGGAAATCATCAAATAACTTCTCCCGTTCTGGATGGAGCAGAAGGGCGTGTCAGAGTTCTACTGACTAAACCCCTCCCGTGTTCCCTCAGTTGCCTGTGTGCCAGGGGCGACGGTATATCTTTCGAACAACCCGCACCGCCTGTGTTTGTTTCAATTCAAATAAATGCTTCTAATTTGAGTCTGTACAACTTGATAATCTCTCAGAAATTATTAACAAGCCATGTTTAACAGTCATGATTGATCTGTGTCCAAATCCATACAAATTGTAATAGCTATCTTGCACATCTACCAAACCAGTAGTCAGGATGTTTGTTCACGCAGTACCAAGGGTGTGCATCTACGTTTGTAGCTGAGAATTCTAGTTAAATGTATCATTGACGCCTCTTCTCTCTAGGGGTTGTACTCAGTGTGGTTGGTACTTACACAACACGTTGGTACTAGAAGCTATACTTGCATAGTACGATTGCTTGGGTCAGGCGGTGTTTAATAACATAACTGGAGGAATATGAATGCACTACTCTCCTGTTTACTCCTTCGTGTAATCAATAAAACAATCGATCATCTCAGCCTATCGCAGTCCGTTGCTGGACAAAGGCCTCTCCCAATCTGCGCCACAATACCCTGTCCTCCATCTTCCGCACCAGTCTGTCTAGCTGGGGGGAGTCCCACGCTACACTCGCCAATTCGCGGTCTTCACTCCAGGAATCGTCTGCTCCACCGTCCATCGTTCCTTCGATAGACATGGCCAGCCCACTGCCACTTCAGTTTGCTTAATCTGCATCGTATAATACATTCGTGTTATTTTATGCTGTCATTATTTTACACTAGCTTTTGCTAGAGGCTTCGCCCGCGTGGTGGTCGAAAATTATCCCACGGGAAAGTACTACCGGGAGAGAAACTATTCAAAATGTTAATCCAGATTATAAACTATACGTGTGCCAAATTTCATCCAAATACGTTTAGCTGTTTCTGCGTGTTTGAGTAACAAACATCCAAACATCAACATATCTAACTATACAAATTTTCACATATTTAATATTAGTGGGATACTAGGTAGGAAGTCAACTATACCGTAAAACCTTTCCTATAATTTCACCTGTCTTTTCTCTAACTACATTTATGTTACGCTCGGCTTTAAGTCTTGTGGCGGCATCTATAACGCGGAACGCCACATGCGAACTACGCATCAAAAAGACTTTAAACACAAAAAGTGATGTGGCGCCATCTACACTGCCACATGCGAACTACGTAAGAGTTGACATCACAGTATTCCTACATCGCGCAATTAGACTTTACCGCGCGACTCGTATATACAATATGTAACAAAAACCCTACAAGCACAACATTGGTATAGTTATAATTTAAAAAATAAGCATTGGCTAGTCGAGAGTTCATCATCAAATAACTATCAAAATCGACACATTAAAAAAAAATTACAGTATCTGATTTTACAAGTATCCTTATTTCGCACAATACATTACGAGCTCGGCGGCTTTCTTTGATCTAATCAAAATCAGTTAAACATTACAAATATTCATAACTAATCATTTATTTTAATTATTTTTGTTGAACAATTTCTATAAATTACTTGCTTTATTACGTATGTATACCGATTCTGAAAACGTGGGTAGAAGGAACAACAGGGTTTTTGTTACTTAATGTATACAACATCCCGATATCAACCGTCGGGCAAAGTCCGGTTGAGTAGTCACGGCCTCTCAAGGTCAACTATCAGATGCCATTAAAAAAAATCAACCGTCGGTTAGTTGCCCACCAGACACAACACCCGTCTGGTCAGAGGATCCTCCCTTTTCTATAGACTATGAGTGAACTTTACACCATACCTCTATTCATACATCACATTCATACCTCTATACTCTTACTGGATACAGCAGTATTTTACGGAGCAGACTGCCTATCTGACCTCCACAACCCAGTTGGTAATGCGATACCCTTGGCACGATTGGTTGTCAGACTTTCGGGCTTCCATTAAATCTATCCATAGGGACTCGAAAATAATGTTATTTTCTATCAGTGAAAGATTCATCTTCATCATTTCGGCACCTGATACCTTGATGCTTTTAGCCTTGTAGACAAAGATTATTATATTTTGCACTTAATTGGATTAAAATTTTCAGAGATTGCCTCTTACAAATAATCTAACGTCGTTATTATGTCAGCTTCGACAAAATGTGCCATTAGCCACAAGAATGAACCAAAACAGATACGATGGACAAACTTCATAAAACTTTTTCCCCTCGCATTTTTTTATTCATATTCTTCAGTACTTACCTAACCATCTCGAATCTTCCTCAAAACCCACAATTTCTAATTTCACCCCCTTCCTTCCTTGTACAATCACTCACTCTTATCTCCCCAACCATTTATTCCGTACAACAGTCGATAAAGCCTTCCCTTCTTTCTTTCACTTAGAACTCGAAACATTGTTTTGGCGGTATCAAAAAAACATGAACACGATACATGGGAAAGTGACCATGAATTGTTAGCTACAAAGCGATTTGCCGGGAGCTATTTACGTCATTACACGATAGGAGAGGGCTCATACATTTTGCAATGCCTACCAAGACGGGTGGCCATTCGTGCGCTGTTTGTAGGACATTCTACGAAGTGTTTTCTGTTTAGTGTAGTGTAAATAGTTAGTGCCGGTCGGAAGTGGTTCTTGATGTGTTCAATGGTTATCGGTTTTTGCTAATGTTTATTGAATATAGACTCTTTGTACGTATAATAAGGTACTTGTGATAGAAGAATTCTTATGGTTTCTACGAAGACTTTTTTACTGTAGGATTGTTATTATTAGTAATATTATAAATTTAAATGAAGTCTGTATGTTCAGACGTTTGGATGTTTGTTACTCGATCTCGCGAAAACGGTCGAACGAATTTGGATGAATTTTGGTACAGAGTTTATAACCTTGATTAACACATTGGATCCCTTTTCTCGGTAGTACGTTCCGGTGGGATAATTTCTGACCTCCACTCGGGCGAAGCCGCTGGCAGAAGATGGGTCTTAATATTATTTATTTACATTCCATAATGTAAACTTAGGTGGTAGGTTTTACATAGACAAGATCATTGTGGACTCTGTCGGGCACAGCAAAGTAGGAGAAAGAAAGAGAGCTTTCCTTATTTAACAAAGCAAACTGTTTAACATTAATAATGATCTCACTAGATTGCATACGGCGATGTGGATCAGAATAATGCCTTATTCATTCTCGTTGTGTTGGTACCAATACTTCAGGAATTGAAGACAAAGGATAAGAATTTGCGCTATCTTCTCATTTTATAAAAAACTAGCTTTTGCCAGCGGCTTCGCCCGCGTGGAGGTCGGTGTATTATACATATAAACCTTCCTTTTGAAATACTCTATCTATTAAAAAAACCCGCATCAAAATCCGTTGCGTAGTTTTAAAGATTTAAGCATACATAGGGATATAGGGACAGAGAAAGCGACTTTGGTTTATACTATGTAGTGATAGTGAAGATCAGCCAACACCGTGCTTATGTTAAATTCTGGGCAAAGTTCTGACGAATTTAATACATGCACGATGCTATCCCTTCAACTTCATCTTGAGATATGTTTTTGTGGAAAAGTGTTGATGCACTTTTATTTTTTTTGGTTGGGAAATCATCAAATAACTTTTCCCGCTCTGGGTGGAGCGGGAGGGCGGGTCAGACTTTTACTAACTAAAACCCACCCGTGTTCCCTCAATTGCCTGTGTACCAGGGGCCGCGGTATCTCTTTCGAACAACCCGCACCATTTGTTGATGCATTAGGAATATTAACAGTCGTCTCTTTACTCGTTGCCAGTGTTAACAAAGTATTTCCACTACGTAATAGTAACCAGCCTTAGGTTGTACAATTTTGTTGGTTTCAAGAGCCACATGAGACTAGTTCAGTATGTACTCTGACCCTGTTAATATTGATAATAGTCTGAATCTATTATTTTAGACGGCCATTGCAGTGGCTTGCTCTCGATACTGGGTAGTGTATTGGCGTTTAATGTTCAGCGTGTTTACGGAGAAAGAGGCCATCATTATATCGAGAGATGCGTTGGGTATTCCACGCCTTAACAGCGACTGCCGCATAATATCCCTGCCATCAGGTTGACATCCGCGTGGAGAGGATGCTCCTCCCTGAAAAGGGGAAAATAATAAATTTTTGTCAGGCTTAAAGTACAATACTTTCGAAATTAGTAATTTTAACCAGACTGGGTACCATGGTTGGGTTGGCCAATATGGCACCACTACAATTCCGTCCATCGTACCTATGTAGATACGGTTACAAAATAGTTTGTAGAAGGAGACTGGGGATTCAAGATATTATGTTTATTCTTCAAGGCATGCTTTTTGTAAAAAACACATTTTAATCATATTAATATTAGTCTTGCTGTGCCCGCGGCGTCGCCCCAGTGGATGTCGAAATATATTCCAGTGAATGGTGCTATCGGGACAAAAATAATTCTATATTACTTCTTATAACACCAGCTATCTACCAGTGCAGCTGTTTCGGAGATTAGCCGGAACAAACAGACCGACACATACAATGATTTAAAAAAATTGTTTATAGGATAGATTGAGTTTTAATGAAGGGGTTCTTCTAGGGAAGTAGATGTTATAGTAACTTATAAATTTTTTTCCTCAATTTTAATCCCTATTTCAATACATGCAAGCTGTAAAAATAGTTTAGCAATTACCTGCAGTTTTTTTAGGCACATCATAGTTATTATTGGGTGACATTTCGAGGTTTCGGTATTGAAAATTGGGTCTATTCATGTAATGTAACTGTTAACTTTTGGCTTTGTTTTGCCATAATCAGCTACAGCCCAAGTAGCAAAAAGTTGCTCTTTAAATGTCATTAAAGTCAAATAAAAATATTTTATAAAGGCCATATTAATGATAATAAGATTGCATTTGGGCACAAATTTTAAAGAATATAACCTTGTAGAAATTTTATACGATATAATACGCTAAATCCCCTTAAACTCGCCATGTAAAGGCATATTGTATGGCTGATTAACTATAAATAGGCAAGACATTTGCTTTTATGTAACAAATTACCCTTATAACCGCTAAAAAATTTCGGCTATAAAGGCAATTTCTTGTGTTGTAGCAAACGCAATGCGCATATGAGAAATTCATGATTTATTCACAAGTCATTTGCCTTAATACATCTAATATATAAAATTCTCGTGTCACAGTTTTCGTTGCCATACTCCTCCGAAACGGCTTGACCGATTTTGATGAAATTTTTTGTGCTTATCCGGTATCTATGAGAATCGGCCAACATCTATTTTTCATCCCCCTAAATGTTAGGGGTAGTCCACCCCTAAATAATTTATAAGGCAAAACAACGTTTGCTGGGTCAGCTAGTGATTTATAAAATGTATTAATTGCCTGCACTAATAGACATTGACTTCGTCGCTCTTTTTTCGTATATGGTACTGGAAGTTTATGTGGAAAAGTGGATTTTTGAGAATTGTGGGTTAGTTTTATGGCATTTTTTTAATGCGCCTCATTAATTCTATCTATTTTTAATTTTAAAAACTGTTTTACTTTTGTGAGTTCCTGTTAATTGCTACTAGGTATAAGAAGGATTAACAAATCAAATGTTCTTGTAAATCTTTTAAAAGTCCTCTACTCTTATTGTAGCAGGCTAGTGCAAATATACTCAACCATATTGAAAGATTTTAGGGTTCAGTCTCCATTCTTTTTTATAATAAAATTTTGTGAATACCTACTAGTTTGCACTCTTTTTTATTCAACAGATCCTAGACAGAACCAAATATGGATGTGGATAGTTTCTTGGCAAATTACGATTTCTACGAATTGTTTACTGAAGTGATATGGCCTTGGCAAACCACACATTTTATAATAAGAGGAGAATGCTTTCAGGCTAATTCAAATCTTCCATCCCATTTCATTATCACCAAAGAGAAAATAAAATATATAATCTATTTAAACATTTTTTGGTGTCAGCATTGTAAATTTGCAATTTACGACCACTATTTGAGTGATGAATGCGAAATTTGCTGCACCTAATCCTTATTTAATTCTTAAAACTTCCACTCTGAAAAGCTCCCGCCTCTGTATGATTACTCCATTAGTATTATTTGATATTTAAGTATACTATTTAGTAGGTAATAACATATTACTCACATTGTTTTACGTTATAAGATCTACTTTATCGCTGATCTAAGATCAGATGATAAAGTGTTTTTGTGTAAAAAATTATAAGAAGCATTCTTAGCTATAATTTTCTGTGAATATTGCCATTCTTTATGATTATCATTTGTAGAGAAGATTCAAATTTACGCAGTTATGTCTACGATTATATCGTTATACCGGTGACTTTACAAGTTTGTACTCATATTGTCGATTGTAGTTTATATTATTATCTATCCGGGTACATTTCATGAAATTGGCCAAAATTGATGGTTGGAACTTTTGTAAACTGGTAATCCGTCAATATTTATATTAAGTGATAACTTATTAGACATGTCAGAATGACGTGGTAAAAATCGGATTAATTGTTCCGTTATCCGTCCGTCCGTTGTGCCAATAATGTGCAATGCCCGTTTTAATTATTTTAATTTTAACTGTGTTACTTTTAAGAAGTGTGCGCGCATCTGTTAATGAATGCGGTATTAATTTATTCACAATTTTTAAAAGTTTATTTAAAGCACAATTCGTTATATTATACTCCACAGCCTAAGTAACTATATGATTTTTCAATCCGTCCTTTTCTATGTCTCTCGTTATCTCACTGTCACGCTCATCAGATGATTCATTATCACTTTGAGTAAGGTAACCTTTAAAGAAATCTTCATCGAGAGTGTCGTTGTCAAAATTTTGTGAAAATAATTCTACGGAACCCATAACATTTTGTTTCATACTTAGAAGTGCTGTCAACAGTTTATTTATTTACAGAAGCGATGTAACTTGCTCATAAGCATTGCAAGGGAATTGGTTTTATAATAGCCCTATTAATTTTACAAATAGTATGAGGCCAATGCGACTACAAGGCTAAATTATTATATGTCTGAAAAGTCGTATTATATGCTTCTATATGACCAATGCTTTATATTGCACATTTACATTAGTTATATAAACGTATGTGAGATAATGTGATAATACCGATATACCACATTAGCAAAAAACACTTATAGCATGCTTTTATAAAGAGAGTTGTAAAACGAATGCTGTTATAAATCAAAATCAAAATCAAAAGTCATTTATTCAAATTAGGCTGAGAATCAGCACTTTTCGATCGTCAAAATACATAAGACAGTCCCCCAAAACGCCCACCCTTCACCACTTCCTAGTGCTTTCGCTGGGAAGAAAAAGTGGCGGAACAAACTCCTCAGCAGCACAGCTGTCTGTTTAGTCGGAAAGACTTGATTCTATACATACATAGGCAAAGTAATAAACATTACGAGACACAGAACATTAATTAAATAATTAGTCAAAATGTCAGCTAGCCATACCAATATACCGACAAATAAAATGAAAACTGTCGAGGCCAAATAAAGCATAAAACAACTCATCATAAAAAAAATTGTTATGTGATCATGTCAATAACTAATTACATAATAAATAATAATAATAAATGCTTAGATAGGCAATAAAAAATAATGTAATACTTATATGAACCCATATAACCTGTGACTAGATACGCCAATTCTGGAGAAAGAACATAAACATTGTCTTGAGTTAATCACAGCGACCAACTATTCTTGTCATTTAAATAGTCGTTGATGGAATAGTAAGCCTTTAAACAAAGGATGGATTTTACTTGAGCTTTAAATGCATTAAAAGGCAAATCTAGCAAAAAAGAGGGAAGCTTGTTATAAAAAGTTATACCAAGCCCAACAAATGAGTTATAAACCTTATGAAGCCGGTGAAAGGGAGCACGTAGTTTGTCCTTATTTCTTGTGTTAACGGTGTGAATGTCACTGTTTTTAGTGTACAAGTGTATATTTTGCCTAATATTTAAGATGTTAGCGAATAAGAATATAAAACATCTACAAGAGTTATTACCTTATACATCGTTCGTTATATGGCACTTTTGCTATTTGGGAGTAGTGATCGCCTAGTGATACGGCCTCGTATTACATGCTGTAGGTTGTGGGTTCAATACCGCCGACTCTGTGTAATTTACTTCATTACCGCTGCCCTCAAAATACCGACACGTTTTAGAAACATCAAAATCAAAGACAAGTGAGATTCACCAATGCAAATTGGTTTCGCGTGGTGAATGAAAATTTTAGAATCGGCTTCAAAATGAGAACATTTCTCAAACTATCTACCATAGAAATGGTCACAGTACACTACCCATTGGCCGTCACTCACCCTTTATCAGGCGAAGCTCGCAGACCCGAACATTCATTCCCTTTTTGTTCCAAGACTTTAGGATTTCCGCGAAACTCTGGGAATCGACGGAAAAGATATAAAAGTTTCTGTTATATATCTCTTTTCTAGTCGTTAAGGGGATGTGTTTGCTTTTCCTATTCACTCTATGTGCGCATTCAGACAAAAGGGTGTTTAAGCGTGTTAAGCGTGTATAATACGCTCAATGCCAAAATACTGATAATAATAAAACTAGCTTATTATTGCTATCAAATAGAGTAGGCATGAGCATTGATCACAATATACTAAGTGCACGTTTTGTCACTCGCCTTGCTAAATATAATAGCCAGACAGCAAGATAGCTAGCCTAGCAGGTTCTGGAGTGGCGATCGCGTATCGGAAGACGTAGAGTTGGAAGGCCTCCCGAAAGGTGGACCGCAGGATGCGGGAAGCATAGAACCGGTTGAAGTGGCGGAGCTTGGGGGAGGTATATCTCCAGTAGTGGACGACTTTCGGCTGAAATGATGACGATGAAGATAGCTAGCGGGGCACCTCATCGTGTGCATTTAAAGTGCTTGACAATAAAATATTATATAACAAGTACGTAAGAGTTCCGTGTAGTGCCGGACGTAAAAGAATCCCATTTCTTCCCGTGAGTGTCGTAGAAGGCGACTAAGGGACTTACTAGAGAATGGGCAACAGCGTTCTCTATGCATTTTACCACCATACTGCGATCGCCAACCCGCCTGCCAAGCGTGGCGATTATGGCAAAATCCCCCTTTTGGGGGGGCCTATGTCTAGCAGTGGACGTCTTTCGGCTGAGGTGATGTCAGTGCGTAAGGAAACGAAAAGCCTTCTCTGTATGAGAGAATAAGCATTGCAGTGGGACTATAACAGTCTAGTATTATTACGGAAAGCTAAAGCTTTATCTAAATGTTAGACTATTCACAAGAATCCACAAATAATACTGTCCAAAAAGTTTTGGTATATAAAGACAGTTTCAATATGTCTTTAAAAAAAGTTGATGAATGATGTTTAGCTCATATTACTCGAGTCTTTTACATGAAAAGGAACCGTATATAAGTTCTTTGTGCTGTTTTCATATTTTGACATATTTTATGAGCTTATAATTATAAGCACATAATTGAATGATTTAATCGTAGATTTTGTAACAAGAGATGTGCTTTTTACTTATTAAAGTACTTAACGAAATTGAGAGAGACTGCAGCACTACGGAACAAACATCTCAGATATCCTACAAATTGTTTATCCCAGTTTGCAGCAACAATTTTTTATCGATACAAACGCGAACAATCTTCTCTGTGAAACTTTTCGTTCGGAAAACACACGTTATTTGTTTGTTTAAAACAGTGTAGGTATGCCAAAACCTTAAGGGTAATTGCAGATTAGGCGCATTTTCAGCGTCCATAAACCCGCTGTGTATGCTCGTTTGTAATGCGCTTACATTCGAAAAGTACGCGCAAGCACGCAATTTTTCAAGCACGTTTTGTGTTCGTACGAAATATTGAAGTCTTCCAGTGCGAGTAAGCTAACTTAATTCTTGTACTGCAAGGGCTAACGGATAACTTGTTCTTCATTTAGAACCCCTAAAAACTTGCCATAACTACTTACCAAAATGTCACAAAAATAAACCACCTTTATAATTGCGTAACACAAGCAAATGGCACTGCCTTTCATTTTAGAAATTCATTGCGTCATCTTCAAAGTTATACAGCATTTTCTTTAGAAAATTTCGGATTGTGATTGAAAGTGTGGTACGCAATAAGGTTACAGATTGGGTTTAAGGTGGGCCTTTTGAGGAACTTCTTATGTAATTTTGACTTTCGAAAAGTGCTGATTCTCAGCCTAATTTGAATAAATTCCTTTTGATTTTAGATTAAACTCACACTCATTACCCAATTTCTTAACCAGCCCCTAATCTACAATTGCTGTGTCAATGATTGGCCATCCTGACAAAACTGTGATTGCTGACTTGGGCCTTAGGTTAGAACGTGTAATAGTGAATGGACTTGTTGGTAAAGAAAATAGCCAAGTCAATCAAGTAGGCAGGAGCACGTTGTTCACATGTCGCGGACCCGACCCGTGAGGAAAGTGAACGAGAACCAGAGATCAAAATGTCTACAGAGAGCGCACACTAGTGCGTAAATAGTGCGTGTGTATGTAAAATTTAGTGTTGTGATTCCAGCAAACGCGCACTAGTAACCCAATTCCTACACGAGCTCATACTTTTAACATCAACTATTAAAACTACCCATAACAGAAAAGAGCTTACAAGAAAAATGCAGCTCTCACCGATCGAGCCTCTAAAATATGCACGGGCAATAAGCGAGGGATCCAATATGAATGGAATGAATACTGGACTAGTGCACCATACAGTGTTCTATAAATATTTTATAGAAATTCAACAAGTGGGTCAAAAGGTGGGCGGTTATTGGTGCTGGGTCGATTGGTTTTTGTTTTTCAATTATTTCTGGTAAAAGGATTAGAAACTGGGAGATAGGAGAGAAAACTGCCAACAGTTTTCTCTCCGACTGGGTCCATAAAGAAGAATCTTTGGGAATGATCGGTAGGTAATTCCTGTATCTATGGTCAGTTCCAAAAAAATCTGATGTAAGTGTAAACAAATTTTGTTCGATTAATTTTTTACGCAATTACAACGGGTACTTATACGTAACAATTCATCTGCACTTATCTAAAATATTTCCACTTTATAGTTTACCACTTAAAAGAAAAAATGTTTGCATTACATTATTAAATTGTAACTGAAAAATCATCAACAAAATATGAGGTTATAAAGTTAAACTGAATTGTCAAATGAAAACAACATTTTCGTTCATTTAAAATTAGAATTTTGGGGTTAAGTATTTAAAAATCAAAGCACTCAATTTGTAAGTGGCGCTTCAAATTGGCATCCACAGATACGTTTTCTGATCTAGTTGTTTATATTTTCACACGACTATAGATACAGCAAATACCGGTCATTTCCATAGATTGTTGTATATGGACCCTGCATCCTAATTGCGTAACGCAGTGCCAATCAGAATCAGAGTCACTTTGAAGGATATTGTTTTAGTTGCTGAGCAGACAAATTTTTCGCAAATAACTCAGCCATTTGCGAAAAATTTGTCTACTCTGCAACTTAAATAATGCAATGAATGTTGTTGAACTGTCAAAATAAAAGCCATTTCTACTGTTCGTGTGTTAAAAAATTATCACACTGGTAAATAAAAATAATTTTACCGTCAGAAGACCTCCTTGTCTATCAAGCATGATGTTTATCAGAATAATATAGACAATTCTTCTTTGAAAACTCAATGTTAGTAGCTCGCGTGCCCGATATGAAATCAATTTTATTTTTCATACACGTAATTCATTGCAAAAAATAAAAATGTAGACAAGACCCTCTAGAGAAAACTATCAAACACGATCTCTCTGATCACTCCAACGCACAATCATAAGGGAATAAAACCAACCATACTACCTAGTCTACCTCACATATCTACGTACTAAAATTTCCATATCAGCCAGAAAATTAAAATTTAAGCCAATCCTGTTAATAAAAGCTCGGATAGTTCTCTTGAGACACCAAATTATCTAACTTACACGGAGTAAAATCATAAATGTATGTACATTTTAAAATTCTACCGTAGTCGTAACACCCGCGATAAGGAAAGAGTGGGTTATTTTTTTTCTAGTACTTGTAAACGTTTTCAGCTACTGAATTAAATTACAACTGTTGAATTAATTGTAGTTTTATTTTACGATTTAAATTACGGTGGGGTTTTCGGAAATTATTGTTTTGATTTTCGGCAAAAACACTCGATGTGTTTTTTGGTAATGATTTACTGCTTTCCGGCAATGGTTTAATGTTTTTCGGTAATTATTGAGTATTTTTCGGTATTGATTGAGTGTTTGTCGGCTATGACTAAGTGTTTTTCGGAAATCATTTATTTTCGGCAGTAATTTACCTGAATTTCCGCAATCATTTACTGTTTTTTGGTAATGCTTAAGCGGTGTTCGGAAATGATCGTGTGTTTCGGGCAATAATCGTGTTTTTCGCCGAAAATCCTGTTTCCTGCAGCAATGATCGTGGTTTCTGGCTAAGATCGTACGAATACTGGCAATGATTTTAAGTTTAGTATTTATCTATTTATTGCCCTGTTGTTTCACCTTTTGTGACCTTTTCTGACCTTTGACTTGATTTGTCTGAATAACGACAAAGCTAGTTACAATCACAAATAATGAAATATTCTTTAAATAGAAACACGAAATGCTTTACCTAAAACAAAGAACCATTATCCTCTAGCTCTCTTGTTGAAGAACTAATGAATTCTGAAAATATATCTCTAAATGACCGCCTCTTTTGTGTACCCATAAATTCTGTACAAAATAGTGCCACAAAATAGATAGGTACAGAAAGTCGGCTCCGTACAAAGATACAAACCCACGCACACATAGACACGCGACTCTGGTGTGTACCCTAATTGTGTAACACACTACATCAGCCATTGCCTCATTTGTTCGAAAAATTTGTCTGATCAACGACGTAAATAACGCAATGAATGTTGTTGAACTGTCAAAATGATTTCGAAATTTTCGAAATTCCTACTGTTAGTGTGTTACTCAACTACTCCGCAGTTCCAAAAGTTTCAGAAAATGAGTACAGTAGTCGTCAATTTGTAAAAAATATAATTTTATAAATCAATTTTTCTAAAAAATACTTCAGTATTGTAAAAAGTGGTGGGATATAAGCAATGAAACCGAAATTCAGAGGAATGTGTTACTAATTCCCTCAGTTCCTATATCAATGGTCAGCGTCCCTAACTCGTCAGTTTATGTAATTCGCTAGTTTAGAGGATTAGTCAGTTTCGCTGATTGATCAGAACTACTGATAGTTGCGAGTGTTACGACCACTCAATAGTTTCCAGTATCAGCCAGCTTCCATGATTCGTCCATTTTATTCAATTCGTCAATCAAAGTTATATCGCTAGAAAAATGGACATAGGTCTGCTAATTCAATTATGTATGATATGCGTTGTTTCGTCAAAAGGTTAGGCGGAGGTGAACTTTGAGTAGGCACACTCATATTTCACCAGTTGTTTAGTGAAGAATTTAACAAGCGTAGGGTTTATTTACACTTTCATCAGATAATTTTTAAATAGACTATACGCAACCGCACTCACAACGGGTAATTGTTTCAAATCACCGTCCGTACTCGCGTATGTGTGTGTGTATCTGTTTTCATTCGTTGTATGGTGCCGACCTTCTGTATCTAATATTTTGTGATAGTTGTTTTGTAGATGTTCTTTTGTTTTGTATTGGCACGCACACGATGCTTGTTTTTGTTGCATTTGATTTGTTAAGTGAGTTCGAATGTATTGAATAGAGAATGCTAATTTAATTTTTTGTTTACTTGACTTTGATTTTTCTTATGGTTCTTGGCAGACATACAAGTTTTTGCATCGACAATCGGCAATATTGGGACTTATTATATGCTGCATCGTGGTTTGGTTGCAAAATAATTTCGATGCTGCATTGTATATAAAGGAAGTACAAAACTCCACGTAATCTGTATCTTATTGCATTTTATCAATTGCTGTATCGAGATTTTGAAAAGCTAGTAAAATATAGACATTTTGCGTCTGATATGGCTCTTTTGATTTTGAGCAATTGATTTCCAACTTATGTCTTCAAAAAGAGTTTTGTCAGGTTTTACGATACTGTTTGCTTTCGAAGAGCCTCCAAAATGATGATACTTAATTACGTCCGTGCTCGGAGTAGTTAGCCTCGCTATGAGTCTTGAATTACTGGCTAAAGCCCAAGGGATAAAAAAGGGAAATCAAAAAGTGTGTCTGTTTTGTGGTAAATGAGCAGTCTTTGTACTTGAAACGCCATGTAACGTTAAGAAAACATTAGTACAGTTGAAAAGTTCTACTTTTCACATCTAGACAAAATAGAAGGAGAGAAGAATTGTGGCAGAATTTTTCTAGATTACTATTTTAAAACTAACTCTACTGGTACAAAACTTGTTTTCAAATCCTTCAGAAACAGATATAAATAAACGTTACAATCATTCAACTTTCAAACCTGTCTCCGTTTCAAACTTTCCTGATGAATTCCAAACATTGCCTCAAGCTCAACTCATTTGCCAGACTGACAGGTTGAAATTATAGCCAGACTCCGTCATAAATAAAAAAAATAAACCGATATTATGGAATATAATAGCAATTCACGAAAAACAATTGCCGGCGGGCCTCGCATTGTTGAATAATTAACGCTCGGTTCCTGCTGAGCGTCGTAGTAATTAAAATTTTGGAAACTGCCTGGCATAGAATAGGTAGGTACAGAAGGATACCTCCATACAACGAGTGAAAGCACGATACGTAACAAAGCTCAACCACCAGCGAACAGAGCTCCAGCGGGATTTCATGGCGTCATGGAAAGTGCGATTGTCGCAACCCAATGCTCGGCACGCTACAATTACGGCGGTAAGTCCCCTCTTTGAGGAAGGGCTGGAGAGGCTCCACGGCGGCCGCCGCAGGCGACGCCCTGGGCGTTGGGAGTCTTAGCGGACTCCATGCCGCCATAGGCGAGGGCTTGCGGACGGCGAGCAATAGGTAGCTCGCCGCCCGGTAAGGACCAGGTCCGGGTCGACGGTGAGTTTTGTTCCACGCGCGTGTCAAAGAGATGTCAGCAACAATGGAAGGGGTCTGCTAGGGCCGATGCCTGTTGTACGGAACCGTACATTACTTTACAAACTTACGCGTATTCTGCACCCAGAGCATTTGTACCCATTATTACAAATAATATGAAAAAAAAAAAAAAAAATCGGTGTTTAACGAACATCCACAGAGGTCGATTTTATTTCATCATCCCAATAGAATCACCCCGTTATCATATCACCAAGTCTAAGGTGCCCCTACCCCTGCCAGGGTCGCGGTTTTGTTCGAAAGAGTTACCGTGGCCGTGGCGCAGGCAACTGAAGGAAAACGGGTGGGTTTTAGTCAGTTAAAGTCTGACACGCCCTCCCGCGTCGCCAAGAGCGGGAGAAATTATTTCCATAAAAAAAAGGCTCAACTGCCAGGATAGCCTAGGAAATTCCATCTCAATTTTAAGGTCAGTATCAGGTTGTATTGTGATCATAATATTATGACACATATTATTAATCATATTATAAATTAAAAAAAAATATTAAAAAAATAAAATTGGTAAAATACAGTACAAATCTTAGAAATAACATAGGTAGTACAAAGTATGATGCCTGTACTAGGATAAACCTGTATCACAGGCGGCATGAGTTCTTACTATTTATATTAAGACAACTGATTTCTTAACAATATTTAACTGAAGTTTTATGAATAGTGACATAGTCAGTTAATTTATTATGTTAGAATTTACTTAACACACTAATAATTAAGGTCTAAAACATGTAGATACTGAATATACACTAACCTATAAATTGTAGAAAACGTAAGAGAATTTTGCGGTCCACCTTAGCGTACCCCTCTTAAGGGGAACCTAGTCGCGGGCTCGAACTCACTGATGGGCCTGGCTAAAAAGCACGCTGTTTCACCAGGTATCGTATCCGACAGAGGTAACATCAGTGATGAGCAGTTAGACGCTAGTCTTCACGCACAACATTATTGTGTGAGATGCAGGATCATTTATAGTATAACAGGCGCGTAATAAATTAAGAACAGTCCTGCGGAAGATCGGGTTTTATGAAAAAACCACTGCATAAATCAATGACCAAAAAAGTTTACTGAACTTTTCGATATTTGAGCTTTGTCAGTACTGACTTGGTTTTTCAAATTTTACACTTCTTTTATTACTTAAACACGCCCAAATTTAGGTTAAATTTGCAAGTAAAACGAATCTTTGTTGGCTCCTAACTTTTTAACGGCCTTTTATTTTAGTATTCTGTTTCCGTACAGACAATATTAATAATGAGACAAAACCATACCATGTTTAATTTTTGATGTACATTGTGCAACAGTGGAGTAATACCCTCCCGAAGTTTGTATGGGAAAAATGTGGACTAGGTTCACCTTAATCGAATCAATCAGTTATATGTGCGTTTGCACCCACTGTACGTAAAGCGTGTCTATGTGTGCGTGCGTTTTCACTCATATGCAGCTGACCTTCTGTATCTATCTTCTTCGTGCTGGCTCCATGGTGCATAATTAAGTATTGTTGCTATGTGAAAGTCTGTTGATCGTTGCGCCAAAAATTGGTTACTATGTTAATTTTTTGGGACGTAATTTTGTGCAAGCCATTTATTTATTGGTTGTTGATAAATCAAGTTTATGCACTCGTTATAGCTAATAATTCTTTGTTAGTAACAGGGATTTACAAGATTTTTGGCAAAGTTGTCGTCATAATTGTATTCAACTAGGTATAGTATATACCTAGTTGAATACTGTAGAGAGTTTGTGGCGCTACTTCTTCTTCACAAATTACCCATTAGTATGTTTCGAAGAGGGGTCAATTTGGAGGCTGACTTTTGCAACTTTTGGCCTTGAAATTCTCAAATTATTAGATTTTTTTTGGTTTGATTTAATTAAATGACTTTCTTTCAGAAATGCTCCTAAATAGGAACAGTTGATTGCATGTCAGTGGTATTACTTTAACCTTGAGATATTCTATATTATATTATAGTGTATTATGGAGGCCAGCAATAAAATACAAGCGTGAGCTGCCTTTAATGTTCCCACTGCTGGGATACAGGCCTCCTCCTTGTGAGAGAGAGTGAGCTATAGAATTGGTAGATGTCATTTCGCACACCTAGATCTAAACAGAGTTAACTCAAAAAAGCAATATTTTCAGAAAAGGTCAAAAACTGTTTACCGTGTTCCTGTGCACTGAAGACAGATATTTGCTTTGCAAGTTCTACAAGAAAAATATTTTTAAATCTGTTTTATTGTTCGATAGGTAGTGAGTTAAGGAATTCAATGGTAAGCATAAGTCAAAACTCCCAATTTTTGACTTAGCTCCCTTTAGATCTAGGTGTGCGATATGCGCAAATTTTTGTTTCTAGGACAAGCCGGTTTCCTCACTTTGTTTTCTTTCACCGTTTTGAAAGCTGTCGTGATGAAATAATGTACACAAAGTAAAGCACCTGTCAGGGTTCGAACCTACGACCTACGACTCGTAAGTCGCGGCTAATTCCACTGCGCCACCATTGCACTGCTCTGCGACAGATTACAAGGCCAGCTTATATTCGTTTTGTTACCACTGACGTGTGGACTACCGAACTATTACTGTTCCTATATTTAAGTAGCAGTAAAGCACTATTATCTGGAGGTCACAGGTACCGTAATAAATAATAGTAATAGTAATAGAAATAATAATAATAAGTAATAGTTTATGGTGTTATTTGTCCACTTTTAGTTTAATATAACTTGCCGCATTTGTATGTGAGTGCATAATACAACTTAAATGTAACAGCTTCTGATGGGATGGAGACCTGGTATCCTGATTTACAGGCCTGATGCCTAGCTTAGGTTCCAGTTTCCCACAATATAACAATGAATGTGTATAGTTTTAATTATGTATTTGTACTTATATATTGTGGCGAGAAATAAATCATTGTCTTATCTACCTACCGTTAAAAGGAATGCCCGTAAGAGTTTCCAAAGTACGCGTTTGAAAACTTGGGTTGCACATAGGACGCGGTAGGCCATGGTACAGTCAGCGTCAAAAATATCGGGACGATATTTTTGACGTTGACGATCTCAACAACTAAGAAAATTAAACTTTATCTCAATTGGATAAAGTTCTTGTCAGAATCACATTTGTCCTGTATGGTCTTCATTCTGAAACATTCCTTGTGTCATTGAGTTAATATTTAATTTTCATAGTTGTTTAGATCATTTTGAACCAGACTGTTCAAAATGATCTAAACAAATATGAAAATTAAATAAATATGTTATTCGTCCCGATATTATTGACTCTGACTGTACCTATATACTTTCCATTAGACAGATCGTTATGAGAAGTTGCCAGATTTTTTACATAAAAATTACTAAACACCAGCTTTGGCAAAACCAAAAGAAATTTCGCATAAAGTACAGTGTGATTTAGGAACACTTTTACACAACAAAAAAACAGCCATTAAAGCACTCACACACAAACATTAACAACGCAGCGTTTTCCATACAAAAATACGTTTCCTTTCTATTCGTTGTGGGTATCATTACGCTATCTGTTACATCGGAAGCGGGCATACGGCTTCCCGTCATTACAACATGTCGTTTGTGCGAACCCTTCTCTATATAATGTAGGAGGGTTCCACACTGGATGAGTGCGGCACGGTTTTGACACTTGTTTGATTTTCAAATGTGGAACTTATTGCATATTTTAATATAGTTTTCGTCATAATTATTTATATGAACTGTTGATTTTGGAAGAAAATTTATTTTATTTATTTATATAAGTTACTCCAACGACTTATTCACTAATAACATATAATATAAAAGAACTTATATATCTATTAGTATGGTGAATTTGTCACTTAAAGAAGTACACAGCTTAAACATATCAAAAAGTGCATACAAATTATGAGACTTATTTCAAAGTGCGTTCAAATAATTTAAAAAATAGATTACAATCATAAAAAAATTAAGACCTACTTTACTATAGAAAGACAATATTAAAGAAAATACATCAGATTTACTTAATTAAATAATTAATAATAAACTTAATGCATTTTTTTGGTGGTATTAATTCGTTGATTTAGCCGAATTTTGCTTTTTCACCGCTTTCAACAAGATTATAGTGACAATATGATTGCTGAATGCAGTATTAGTAAATTATGATGCATGGGATATCATAGGGTGGCAATTGTGTAGTGGCTATAATTTTTGTGAAACTTACGCAAATTTTACAGAATTGTCAAACCAGACATACAATTTTCGTTTCTAGAATACAAGCTCCTTTACGTGTTCGTGAATAAATAAGTTGGCAACACACAGGCCGAGATCGATATACATCTGAACACGAACTTTGGCTTAGCGTTATATCCGTCACCGTCACAAAACTGTCAAACTTCAAAGTGCAAGATAGAAACGGGGAACATTCAAATTAGAAATCAGACGCTTCACTTTTTGTTATTTTTTTTCTTTCATTCAGAACACGAAAAGAATGATGTTAGATTTTAGCATTCAGCATCTTTCACTCGCCTACCAAATTATCAAAAAATTCAATGAAAGAAGCAGATAACTTTCATTCCTGTGTAATTTTGCCAGATGTCGTGTGAACGTGGAATGAAACATTCACTCAAGTGAACTATTCAAGCATCTAATATCAGCTAAGTCAAAGCACGGGCTAAGTTACCTTAGCTTGCAGTTACCTTAGATAACAGCTTAAAAGATGTACTGTTACAATAAATGAACGCTTGTCTTAGTTGTGCAAACGCTGGCCGAGAAAGAACTTTGGCAGCCGTTCCGTATCGCCCGTCAAATCTAAACGCTCTCTTACCCAACAAAATACGGGTCCTGTCTTTGGCCCACGTCATAATTGCGCGTTATTTCGTTCTATAGGGAGGGTAGGTATAGTTAGTGCCGACGTCAAATGAAACGGTTTGGGCGCTTATTACAATGTAATGTTACGAATAATTGCGAGCGGAGAATGAGAATTTTGGCCAGATTTTAATGGGAACGAGGTGGTATTGTTTAAGTTTATAAATTACTATGACAATGGAAGTCATTTCAGCTTCAATTTTTGGTGCTTAGTAATTTTGTTTCATGACACGCATTTCTTCTTCACATAATCTTTGAAACTGCTCTGGCATTTACATCGCCACATGCGAAGCTTCTCACTGACATTACACAAAATCCTGCAACTCGCAAGCAGACTTTATCGCGCAACTAGCACACAGGATAAAATTTTAACCAGTACGTAAACTGTAGCTATGAATTCAGCATATCATTCTAGGCCCCCTAGCGTGGAAATTTTTCGTCGGTTCTATAAAAAAGTTACAGTTACACAGTTTCCGTACTGATAAAAGTTTTATCCTGTAATTAAAACATCCCAGCATCAATCGTCGGGCAGTAGCCTACCAGATACCAAATCCGCCTGGTCGGAGACTCCTCCTTTTTGGTCTGTTTGGAGGCTCCTCTTTTTTCTATAGAACACAAGTGAAATTTACATCCTCTTCCTCATACTTCTATGAAACAACTTAACTGAAATCTCTTATCAACGATTCGTTAGTTTCAAAATGCTTTAACCAATCAACCAACTTAGCCTATCGCAGTCCACTGCTGTACTCTCCATGCTGCGCCACAATACCTTGCCCTTCGTTTTCCACATCCAGTCTGTCCCAGCCAAACATCGGTGTATCTAGCTGGGGGGCGCTCCATATTGCGCTTGCCAAGCTATACTTATCCAAAATAATTGTAATGAGTAAAGTGTAATGCGCAAAATCTCTACAACATTTTCCTACATTTTGTATGAAGCATCGCACACTGCTATCGGGCAGCACCGCAATTTTTTGTATTGAAATGCGTTGGGATTTTTGTAAATTAAGAGGACAATTCTCATTTATATGTTTTTCTCCAAAATATGTATTTTGAGGTCACGAGCATGCTTCTTTTTAGCTATACAGACATCGACATACAATTCTGTACAAATTATTCCACTTTATATATATATATATATAACCAAAACCAGGCAATTCCCATTTCGATCTACGACATCCAATATAGCAGATAGATGGCTATTAATTTGCTATCTCACGCTAGCACTCAATCTCTAAGTCATATAAATTATGGTCACGTTTGATGTCACGTGTCTAATTGTCTAATCTTGTTGTTTCCAGAGCAATGTAACAGGTATTTTATTCGATGTGTTGTATGGAGTGTGAATATATAACTATCTATACAGTTGTATAGATAATTGCCTGTCAGTCAACTTGTAAATGGTTCTAACTCAAAGCATTATTTTTAATTAAGGGGAATGTAGTCGCAGGCTCGAATTCACTGGTGGGCTTGGCTAAAAAGCACGCTGTATCACCAGGCATCGTGTCCGACAGAGGTAGTATCAGTGATGAGCAGTTAGACGATAGGTTACACGCACAACGTTATTGAATGAGATGCAGGATCATTTATAGTAACGCAGGCGGGTAAAAAATTAAGAAAAGTCCTTCGGAAGATCGGGTTCTATGAAAAAACCACTACATTAATCAATGACCAGTAACGTAGATTGAATTTTTCGATACTTGATCTTTGTCGGTACCTACTTGGATTTTGATGTTTGACACTCCTTTTATTACTTAAACACGCCCAAAGTTAGGTTAAATTAGCAAGAAAAACGAATCTTTGTTGGCTCCTAACTTTTTAATGGATTTTTATTTTAGTATTCTGTTTCCGTACAGACAATATTAATAATGAGATGAAACCATAACATGTTTAATTTTTGATGTACATTGTCAAACAGTGGAATAATATACTCCCGAAGTTTGTAACGGAAGAATGTGGATTGGAGCACCTTAATCGGCATTTTTGAATTGTCAAGAAATTGGTCAGTCAGGAATTAGTCATGGAACTCGCGTCATTGTCACCGAACGCTTGGTGGTTGGGTGAATAAGCACACAGATGAGTCGCGCGTTCATGTCTTTTGGAAAAGTCCCTTTCTTTAATTAGGAAATTCTATTTATTTTATCCCTTTCTTTCCCTTTGTATTTTTTCGTAAAAATCTGTGCTGTTACCTTTAATGGCTGAAGTCGGTTGCTCCTTTATAATTTTTTACCGAGAGCAATCAGGACCCAAGGACCCAATTTGAAATCCTGTATTGACCATCAAAAAAATACACACGTAATTGTTCAAGTTTTCACTTCTGTCGGTACTCCCGGATTGCCACTGATTTCTCATATTTTTTTTTAATTGCCAAAATATTTCTTAGTAAGATTGGTAGCAAGGCAGACTGTCCAGGATAAAACGGAAGTACGAAGCTGCTTCTGAGGAGAATCTTTACGTGATGAAAATAATCTGAACTCGATGTTTTCCTTCAGTGTGAATTAGAGATGTCCAGAACTTGGTAACTCCAAATGAAATAATGAAGTTATCCCGTTGTTTCACAATTCTCTTGATCAATAATATTTTTTGCTAGAAATCTGCACTGTACTTTTAATCTTTTTTCCTTGTACCCGTTATGCAAATAAACGATCATTATTTCAGACTCAAAAGACTTTCTTTTTTGCCTAGACTTGAAGATAAAACACGAAAATGCAGCAAAAATGAATCAACTTTGCAAAGCTGTAATGATGGCTACGATTTCGGTAGTATAAAACGAACAAACTTACTCTAGCAACTATATCAAACCTAAACTTAAAGCGATAGAGTTGAAATTGGTATACCACAGCTTTGAAATAAATTAGTGTTGTAATAAAGAACGGTTGTAAATTGAACTTTATTTCATCAAAGATAAGGTCGCAAGTTAAGTGTCGGGGTGTGTATAGATGGCGTTACTAAGGCCATATTTCGAAGAATAACAAAACGATGGCAACATTAACGGTGGACCTTTATTGTAAGGAGGTTTCGTTGGAAGCAGCTTGTTAACTCTGTCACTATTAGGCTGAATAGGGATACCTTTGCCAACCCCAAATGATGGTTTGATGTAGGTTTGAAAAGGCTTCGGTTAGTGATGTTTACACAAAACATTTTTTTTTGTAAATTTTTGTAATGATACCGAAATAAATTTGGTGACGAAAAATACCTCAAAGAGTTATGAATAAAATAGATGAAAATAAGCTTATACAGGGCGTTTTTTGTAGGTCAAGAAAATAATTCAGGGTGACAATACAAATCATTTTAGTTTGGAAGACTTAGATATCGATATTCTCAAAAAGTTATAAAAGCGACCAATTGTGCGTCACACTCGCACATTAAGAGGAGGCCTGTGTCCCAGCAGTGGGAACGGTATAGGCTGATTATACTACTTGTAAACGAAGGGTTCCTCACCACCGTACAATTATTTTATTTTCATTGTTTGTTATTATAGCGGCCAAAGTAGTGCAAATGAAAAAAAATCCCTAAAATACTGCCATTGCTTGTGACATCCAGAAATATAATATAACACCAATGCGGAGATAGAATATACAGGGTGTAACAGAAACCCTGTTGCTATCCTTAAGCATTAAAGATAACAGCTGGTATAGAATCACTATACATAGTTTCAGCTCAAAGTAAAATATTCTAACAATTGATACCAAGTTTTCGGTTTCATATGTTTCTTAAATTCAAATCATATCAAACGTGTCACCGAACTATGTAGGTTATAACTGTCCACGTTACTTGCCAATATCACGATAAATCTCTTCCGAGTGATGTGTTTATTTTAATTTGAAAAGTTCGGTTTCTGGTATCAATGTACCTATTAAAAATTCTCATAACTTCCGAACATGTAGAGATAGGATTAAAAAATCCTTCCAATATCGTTTGATATCATCCAAAGAAGCCGTGCCCTTGGTATGCTTATACCCTTTCCGGTACACGTTGTATATATAGATATTTAGATGGTTATAATTTGACTGCTAGATTGTGATGCTCAAGCAATTTTTATACCGATTTTATAGTACTCGGTTTCTTTGCACAGTGTGATATAAAACATACCGAGTAAATCTACGATAGAGGCGACGCTCACACATATAAATCTTGTTGGGAACACAACTTAAGTAAATTTTAACAGAACCATTTACACTACTTAAGTGCTACAATGTGTAATCATGTTTATAGGTTCTGTTGTTATCTGTGCAATGTATATACATACATAATCTTACGCCTTCTTCTCATGGGTAGGCAGAAACTACAGAGCGCCACCTGCTGCGATCCTTAAATACTCTTTTTGCCTCGTTTTATGTTCACACATCTGGTCATACACGCCAATTACAATATTCATTTTCAACTACATTGCACAGATCAGTCTGTGCAATTTAGTTGAAAATGAATATTGTAGAAAATAACTAGTTTCCTGCTTAAAAATACGTATAATTTATTTATGTTATTGTTCTTTCTTTAGACTGGGCCGGACATGTGTGCTGCATGTCTGATAACAAATCGGATAAGAGAACCACCGTTTGTGTCCCACAAAACGTACGACACCATCGCTGCAGGCCGAAACAAAGATGGCGGGACGAGCTTGACTCCTACCGAAAACACTGGCAAGCACTAGTAAAAGATAGAATCGTTTGGAAAAGGGAGAGGGAGGCCTTTGCCCTGCAGTTCGCTTTGCCCTGCCCTGGAGATACAGCCCATTGACTAACATACGGATGGACAACGGAGGCTTTGCAATATCTAAGCAAGACTAAACTAGACTAAACAAAAGAAGAAACAACTGACAGTTAGCTCTCAGTTGTCACCCACAGACAAAAAGCACACAAAACAATCAAACATCACGATGTATATCGGTCGACAGTTGCCGCTAATTACAAGCACCCTGTATATGACAGGAAACGCGTGTGACTGAAATTCAATTACCAAACAGTAATTACCATCATAACGCCTTGTTTCAGCTATGTATAGAATCGTAATTGATTTTAAACGGGTGTACCGAAAATGAAGCCTGAAAGTTACTAAGTATAAGCCGTGGTTTCACTCGCATCTTATAGAATGTTCTACATGTACGGTCGAAGAAGAAGCTATTTGGTATGCAGGCAAAACTATATTCATCTTTCCACTGCACACACAATACACAATGTTCCCACTGCTAGGACAAGCCCCCTCTCAATGGACCATAAACCATCACGCGCGTCCATCAGTGTAGTTTGGTAGATGTTACATGTCTTTGAATTTTTTGTTTCTAAGACATATTGGTCTCTTCTCGATATTTTCCTTCACCGTTTTAAGGGCACTGGTGATTAAATTAAATACACAGCGGTTGCTGGGTTCGAACCTATTCGTAAGTCGGGTCATCATAATCATCATCATCATCTATATAGCTATAGAGGTACAAGGAACAGGGTGTAAAGTTCACTCATACTCTATTGGTAAAGGAGGATCCTCCGACCAGACGGGTGTTGTGTCTGGTGGGCTACTGCCCGACGATTGATGTCGGGATTTTGGATATATGTAGATTGCGCGGTAAACTCTGCTCGCGTGATGTAGCTGCGGTGTGACGTTAAGTCTTGAGTAGTTCGCATGTGTCATTGTAGATGGCGCCACTTGACTTTTTGTGTTTTTTGTACATTTGTTGATTATGCAGTTCCGTATGTGGGGCATTGTAGATGGCCGCCACATAGCCTTTTCCCAACTATGTTGAGGTCGGCTTCCAGTCTAACCGGATGCAGCTGAGTACCAGTATTTTACATGGAGCGACTGACTATTTGACCTCCACAACCTACCAGTAACTGGGTAACACGAAACCCCTTGGTAAGACTGGTTGTTAGACTTCCGGGCTTCTGATGACCCGTAACGACGACAAAAATCCACAAATTACAGCCGGGTCCAACAGCTTAACGTTCTGTTCGAGACACGGAGGGATCTTGGAATGTAAAGATGGTCACCCAAGTTCTTTGCACTGCATTGCAAATATCTAATATCTTTAAACGAGCAATTCTTATAAATATAATCTGAATCTCGGAAACGGCTTCAACGATTTTCATGAAATTTTGTATGCAGGGGGTTTCGGAGGCGATAAATCGATCTAGCTAGGTTTCATTTTCAGAAAACTTTAAACAAAAAAAAACATCGTCATCTAGATATTATATTTCAACGTAACACTTCACTTCTATAATCCCCGCATGATTAGGCAGTGGTGTATTTACACCACACCCGCATTCCCCCAGTTGTATTAAGTCCCATTTAATAGGGAGCGACCTTATTGATATCAACCGGGAACAAAACCAGTCTAAGGGCGGCTATTGAGAAATTCCTGATGACAGAACCCAATAACATTTTGCTTTATGAGAATTTCACTTTTGATCTTTGTTTCATTCAACTCGATGTCATGTTAATATATTTAATACATCACATTTTGAAAGAAATAAAGGAAAAGTATTTATTGTGACTCGCACAGGAAGATCACAAACTAAAATAAAACACACAATGGTACAAAAATGGTAAAAAAAACAAATTTCTTGGAATTAAAAAATAACTAAAAAATAATAAAACAGAAAGTCCTGCACGAGGCCAAAAGGCTCCTACCTCAGCATGATGCTACGACATTTAAAAAATGTCGCAGCGCTGGTCGCGCCATTTTGGACGTCGCCATTTGCATCGTACAGTATGACAAGCTTCTAAGTATAGTTAAGGTATTCGTTAGTCGACTGAACCTGAAGAAACCCAGTATATCCAGAGGGCCTTGATAAAATAACGCTCTAGCAGCGACAGCGATACAGGAAAAGTCAAAAATGTATGGGACTGACATAACTACCAAATTTTTCAATCCTTTAAGCTGTTGTAGGAATACAATGCACTCTGAAGCGTCCTCAGAAAATTGTCTAGGTAGTTGTGTGCCAAATATCACCTAAATATATTCAGCCGTGAATACGAAATGGAGTAACAAACATAATAACTTTCACACTTTGTATGTTTAGAAGGATTGTGTCGATTAAATTAGCGTTATGTGAACGATAATTAGGTTTTAATAGAATGTTGTTAACGAAGTGTGTTAGCTGAGTCAAAAATAAGTGTTTTGTGTACGTAAGTACACAAAACACGTCGTACGTCATTAAGGCGGTCAAATCTATTAAGGGCACACTGTAAAGTAAGTAAGTAAGTGTAGTAGTGTGTAGTGTGGTGTGTGTGTGTGTGTGTGTGTGTGTGTGTGTGTGTGTAGTGTGTGTAGTCTGTGTAGTAAGTGTGTGTGTAAGTGTGAGTGTGAGTGCAGTGTGTGTGTGTGTGTGTGTGTGTGTGTGTGTGTGTGTGTGTGTGTGTGTGACATTACGCCTGTCGGTCAAATTAATTTGACCGACAGGCGTAATGTCAGGAATATTTTATCCTAGTGATAAAATTGAATTTAGACAATTTTCTTTATAACATGCGTTAAATTGTATTATATTTCTCGACCAAGAGATATCCGACATTGGTGAAATTTGTACAGTCACATTTTAACTCTAACAAAACTAAAATTCAACTAGTGAAATATGGAAAAAACAAGTATTTTAATAATATCCGAAACTAGCAACATGAAAAATCAGATTACTCACATAGTAAGAAATTCATTTTTCTTGCAAACAAAGAACGTAAGGTAAATACAATGAATGAAAAGGGTATTCTATTCGTTTGTTTATTTGGGCGTTCTGCGAAAACAAGTTTTGATACACGGAAAACGAATCATGGTATTGTCCATTATACTGATGCAGGTTGCAGGGTTATAAACAAAGTTAGACTCTATTCCGTTTGCATACAGATGTTAGTTTAATAATTTCACAATCAACATCATGTTGTAGTTCTTGTTTTTGCTTTTTTTCTGTTTGGTCATTTGCTTGACCTTTTCTCAACTACGTAAGCCGGCCCCGGCTTACAGCCAAAGAAGATGCAGTTGAATACCAGTGTCATAACATGAATCTGCTATAAAAATAATCTGTCGTAACCAGAATCTGTCGTACTGTGCTAACCCGTCGCAGAGGGACCAAGGGTGCCAGACACGGGGTCGTCAGAAGCCCTTATACTATTTGGTTCCTGGAGTGGTCAGGGCGTCCCCATGTGTCCTGGTGTGCCAGTGTTAGGAGTTATTCTCCTCCGAGGAGGGGCCGGTGACGGACAGCCGCGGCGGGTTCGCGGATGGCTTGCGCGTTTCCGTGTTCCCGCCTCAAGCGGCACTGGAGGGCACCGTGGAGTTTTAGTGAGTTACTTTCCCACATAACTGCGCTATCTCCCCGTGGTAGTGCAGTAGGCATTTAGTGCAGTAGGCGTGGTGTTATTTTGTGAAAGTCTTCTAGAATTTTCCGGGTTAATTTTTTTAGGGAATTCTATGGATTTTTTTTTTGTTTCTTGACGAGGTAATTGGTAAATAAAAAAGATAGTGCATAATATTATTTGGTAAAGTATCGAAGAAAAAGGGCCTATGTGCCTTTTAGCTGATTTAAAAATATGATTTAAGGAGTATACCTTTTTTTTCCATTAGTCTGTATACAGATTGTCCGAAGTCCTTGCCACTCTGTATGGAGATTTCGGTTTAACGATTTACTTCCCGAACACAGATAACAACAAAACTTTATATCATTTTGATTTAGAAACCATTATAAATTGTTTGCAACAATATAACCAAAACAAAGCATCTGCAGGCTAATCAAGTTGTTTCGCTCGTAACACTATTTTAAATTAATAACAACACACATAATTCCAAGAATATTTCGGCATCCTCTTAAAAACAAGTTACATAATATGCAACAAAAGCTTTATCTTAGAACACAGTTTGCTGTTGAATACTTTTTCACCAAAAAAAAAAGGATTAAACAACGCATAGAAATCCACATTTCCTGTGTTGAACATTTTTTGCACAAACATTTTTCAGCAGCTGAAATTGTAAGCCTCCTGTAATTTGTGATACTGTGCTGTTTGTATTTATATTTGTATTATTAGTTTTGTTATGAAACATCATGTTGTGATATGTGAGCAAGATGTATATACTACTGCAACATTTTGATATGAATATGTTCAAAGAAAGATTACACATAAAATCAGCTAGAGTTATGATCAGCTTACAATAGCGTGGAGAAACTGTTTTACCTAGGTATATTATGTTTGATTAAAAAGAACAAAACTTTTAAGTGTTTATTAACAGAGAATATAAATACATGTGGTTTAAACTATGGGATAGTTATTAGATACATACGGAATGGCTCGTTGTAAATAACATCAATGATAAAAGTAACTCTCAAACTCAAATTGCAGACTAGAAACCCGAAACAGCAAGTTCTTGGTACAAACACATAAATACAAGGGTTCTTAAATGTCGCAATAAATCGAAAAGTGTAAACCAAAGTTTATCGCGTAGCATCCGCGCTACGGCGTAGCTACTCCTACGCCGCTACGAGATCCGTAGCAAAATATTTTGATGAACAATTTCGCTAAGTTTTTTGTTTTTCCAATATAATTTAGGTGTACAAAGAAAACGTCTTCGAGCAGTTTTCCTCAATAATATTTCAGATTGTTTCTTATGAAATAAGTTTATTGTTGTGATTGATTGGATTTTTTATTTCTTTCAATGTTAATGGCGAAGTTTTATTGAAGTAAGTATTTTGTATTTGTTATGGTTGATTTAATAAAATCATTAGTGTATTCAATTTTCTTAATGATTCATTGGATATGTTGTTGTTTTTTCGGATAAGGATACTTATTTATCCATGCGTTTTTTATGAAGATAATTTCGGCGTAAAGCGAAGTTAAACACGATCCTTAGTAATTAAATATCAGTTACCAAAAGGAGACCATCGCTTCCGTAATTAAATAAATGTTAATGTAAGAGTCATGTTTTTCATTTTTTTTTTGGGTGGGAAAACATCAAATAACTTCTCCCGTTCTGGGCGTGGGGCGTGTTTTTGCTGACTAAAACCCACCCGTGTTCCCTCAGTTGCCTGTGTGCCAGGGGCTGCAGTATCTCTTTCGAACAACCCACACCCCTGGCAGGCATCGGCCCTTGCAGGCCCCACCAGTTGGCGCTGGCTGACATCTCTTTGAGGCGCGCGTGGAACACAACGCGCCGTCGAACCGGGTTTGGTCCTTACTGGACAGCGAGCTACCCATTACTCGCCGTCCGCAAGCCCGTGCCTACGGTGGCCAGGAATCAGCCTGGGATACCCGACGCCCAGGGCATCCTCTGCGAAGGCTACGGCCGTGAGGGCGCATGTACTGCCTCTCCCTCACCTGCGCTGCCTCCCTCTTTGCGAGCATGACTGCTTCGCTGAAGGAGGTGACGGCTACCCATGCACTCTCGCTCCGTACCATGGCCTGGACCAGGGCCGGACGCGAGAGACCGCCGCCGATCGCCTCCACGAGGGCACGGCGGTGCTCCGCCCAAGCCGGGCAGACCTCCACCGAATGCTCCACCGTGTCCTCAGGGCGATCTTCGCAATGGAAACACCCGGGCGTTTCCTCCCTCCTTATACGAAACATGTAAGAGTTATGTTTGGTTGTGTAATTTTAAATTAATTAACTTTACAATTAACATTGCAAATGCATTCGCTTCATTAACATGCACAATTATTATTAATCACTTAATGCTTATGCAAACTGTACTCACTTTTGATGCTATTTTAGTTCAGTTTATTATTGCCTTTTGCATTATGGTCATCACTGGATCAAGTATCTCTCAGAAGAAAGGTTTTCATGAAAATTCTCGCCACCAGTTGGCGCCACTCTGACAAAAGGTCTTCCATTTCAACAATTAAAATAAAATATATAATGACGTTCGTCTATATACTAGCTTTTGCCCCGGCTTTGCCCGCGTGGATGTCGGAAAAGATCCCACGGGAACGTACTACCAGGATTAAAAGTACCCTATGTGTTAATCCAGGTAAACAATGTCTTCTCACACTGCTTATTATAGTATCCAAGGTTCGGCGCGCGGATTGATATATGATTGCTGAAGGATATTAAATCTAGCAATAGTAACGGAATACATAACGGAACGGAAAGTTACCTACTTGCATGCCAAATTTGAAGGAAACTTTAAAGTGAAAATATTACATTCTCTTTACTGTCTATCCTGTGAGAATTAGAAAAAAATAGTTATGTAAATAATTACAGGTACGGAAATAAGGAAAATTTAAATATTATTACTCATTGGATTCTTAAGTAAAGTTATTGTTCTCAGAATTACTAAGGTGTCTTTGGCGATGGCGAAAGTTGGGCTGAGAGATGATGAGTAAGCGTTTTTAACCGCCTAAGGGATGATTTTACAAAAAGGCCAAAATGCTTTTAATACCAATTTTTTGGAGTTTTAGCTTACGGGTTTCTTATAAAAAAAAATCATCCCCCATTTTACCCTCTTCTGGGATAATTTATCAAAAACACTGATACATGTAATTTTATTAGTTACCAACCAAAAGGCTAAATATCAATTTTCATGGTTTGAACTACAAAACTAACGGGTTTCCCATTTATACTTTCATCCCCTATTTTACGCCCTCAGGAGCTGATTTCACAAAAACACTGAAACACGTGATTTTTTATTTTTAAACCGAATGCTAAACACAAATTTTCATGGTTTAAACTACAAGGATGACGAGTTTCCATACAAACTTTAATCCTTCTGTTAGGGGTTGAATTTCGAAAAATCTTTCCTTATCCCTTGTTTACATTAAAAAAGAAACCTCTGTGCAAAATTTCAGCTTTATAGGTCCAAGAGTTTGGGCTGGGCGTTGATGAGTCAGTCAGTCAGTCAGTCAGTCAGGACTTTTCTTTTTATTTATATATATAGACAAATAGATATAGATCATTAATCTATATAAATACTATTAAGAAGCCGTGTACGAAATTATGTCAATTTCGCTTATTTACTTGATTTTAAAGACGTATTTTAACAGTTAAAATCTGTAAGTTTTAATGCACAGCATGAAAGGTCGTTTCAATCATTATATTATTTTAAATGAGTTCCTTTTTATTTTTTTCGCGAATTATAATGCGAGATTTAGGTTGTTTTGAAAGATTACTTCCTGCCAATTCAGTTTTATTTTACACGAGCCCATCGCTCATGTTCGTCTGAACATTGTATCACCATCGATTACCACCAAATCTAAAGTGAATGTATCTTTGACACACATCTTCCATCTCATTTGTCCAAATCCACTAAAACAATACTTCCTTATCATAATTAAACAACCACAACTAAGCTACGTTATCACGGCAATCCATTAACTTAATACAACGAATAAATGATCCAATCCCCTACCCCCTTTTCCCTCCTTCCCCCTTTAAGGAGATAGCAATAGGGTAATAGTCTCTTTTTATTGCCAAAACCACTTTGCAAAGGAATTCGAGGCATTAAGGAGCATAACGGTTTTCTTCTATTAAGTGTAATGAGTTCCTTTTTCTTACAAAATGCTGTAAATTAAAGTTAAGTTAAGATGCTATTCTTTTAAAGTGTGTTGTGTTTTGATTTTGGCAAGAGAGAGTACCTAACTATTTATCGCAAATAAAATGTAAAAAAGAAAAACATTTTCCAATACAAAAAACAACCGACTTCCGAAAAAAACACTACAAAGCGAAAAATTACTTTAACTTCTGAAGTCGGTGATTTTGGATATGTATTTGAATTTTTTGTCACCGCCTCCGAAATTAAAGTTATTTTTCACTTTGTAGTATTTATTCGAAGTTTCATCATCCTTGGGGCAAAACAATGCATATTTATGCGATAGCAGCAATCGCGGTTTATTTACTGTTACTTTTTGAAGAGTGCCGTTGTTCTGTCTCAGAAAAGCATCATCAGATCTATATGAAATTTAAATGGGGCCACACGGCAAGCAATCGGTTCACCCAGTCGAAAGTTATGAGGTAACAAACATTAAAAAAAATAACAGTCGAATTGAGAACCTCTTCCTTTTTTTAAACTCGGTTAAAAAATACACTCGATTGTTATCTTGAAAAGATGGTCTAGCTACCAAAGATATTAAATACAGTTCGTTATTTGTTACGCTATTTATGATATTAGTCAACGAAATTAATTACCAATTGGAAATATCGGTTTTAAAGATACGTTGTACTGTTTTTAAACATTACCAATTTGCCACATTTACATCAGATTAATTTACACGACTTAAACATTTTTTTAAATAATATTCTATTACTATTTTGGTGTTACTGGGTCTAAATTTAACATTACAGTTACGTTTCGTTTGAACGTCAAACAGAAAATGACGTATTAAAATATTTTTGTGTTCCAAAAGATCCGTGTTACACGGTCAAACCGTCGAGGAATTAAAACAAGAGAGACGGACAAACATACAAACTAAGTTTAACAGATTTTGTTCGTAAGGATTCAGCGCACATAAAGCGTTTAATTGCTTTAATCCGTATACTGATACAAAGTTCGGGTCCTAGATTCTATTTCCAGGTCAGGCTAAAGTTTAATTGAAACGTTTCAGGATCGGAATTGTGCTCGATAAATGGGCACGCCTCTGGTACAAGACCTAAATACCGGCGAACGACATGTTCGTTCACGTACATTTTGTAGATAATTCTGTAGTGTTATGTTGAAAACTCAATCGTAAAACTCATTTATCACAAAGGTGCCACTCGCTTACTCACTTATCCGTGGGGTGTAATAAAAGAGCCTTTTCGAGTGAAAATACTAAAGAAATCAGGCGTACTCAGACATCATCATCTGCCTACCCTTTTTCCAATTATGTCGCTGTGGGCCTCTGGTCTACTTCAAATGGAGCGACTGCCTATCTGACTTCCACAACCCAATACCTGGGTAGCACGATAACCTTTAGTAAGGTCATCAGACGTAACCGTGGCGAAATAATGGAACTATTCAGTACTTTTATGTTCACTTGAATATTAAGATTAAGTCGCAGAGGTAAAGTTAACGGAAATTAATCGCGATACTTTTTCGTCATTAAGACCTAGTTGTTTTTTGTGATAATGTCGGTAACCTTTACTAACGCATTTGGTAATTCATCGTCTCTGCGATAGTGAAACTCGTCCTTGTGCCATTGCAACATTTTTTCAGGTTCGATTTAGTTGAAAATAAATTGTTACGTTATGAAATAGTTTCATTGGTTCATACCCGTCACACAGGTATTTTAAGCCTTAAATTTTGGGCAGCAGCCTCTCACAAATATAAAGATTCGTTTTTAAATTAAATACGGAGAAAATTAATTAAATTGTTATTAATAAACCAGGGGCTGATGCCATGGAGTTTTAAAGGGATAGTGCTATGCGTCTTATATAGCTCCATCTTTTTCTTGCACTGTAACAAATGTTCATGATAGCTTAAACACGTCATTATACAGCCTCAGCTACTTGGTGGTTAAGAAACGGATCTATTAACCTTCAGATCACGACAAGTTTGTAAATATGGTACCTACATTATCATAAACAGTTTATACTATTCCCAATGTTAGGACACAAGCGTCAAGTGGGCTGTAACTTACAACGCGGGCTCAGTGCGGTTTGGTAGGTGTCACTTGTCTTCGATTTTTTTTTGTTCTAGGACATCGTGGCTTCTTCACAATGTTTTTCTTCACCGTTTTGTGAGCAGTGGTAATAAAATTCTTTACACAAAGTAAAACGACTGTCCGAGCTCGAACCCAAGACCTACAACTCGTAAGTCAGGGCCGATACACCTAGACCACCACTGCTCTCTATAAGATACCTTCTTACTTCAAAATCTTAGATAATGTATCTTTTCCGAGCAACTACTACATACGAGTTCCTTCACATTTGTATTTCACACACATAGATAAAAAGCAATTAGCAGCGCCTAACGTAAATTTAATTATCGCAAAAGGCTTCACTCGAGAGCTTCAACAAAGACTAGATACAGAATAGAGAATTATTATAAACGTATTATGTTTAAATTTCCATTTCGACTGCATACCCGCCGCTCTGGGAGCTTTTGTCTGGGGCCGTCTGTTACACTGTGGAGTGTATGATTGTTATTTACTGGTCGTCAGTCATCAAATCCATCAGATTCCTTTGGAGTTCACTTGGTCATCGGTCCACCTTTTGGGAGCCCTTAAAACCACTCCAGAACCTTTCGGTTCCATAAACCATCTGTTCTGTGAGCAATGTGCCCTGCTCACTGCCACTTCAGTTTTGCATTTCTAGTTTACAGCGGTTACGACATCTTTTAGTTTGTCAGTTTGGAATCCACTGGATGTGGGAAGCACAGAACCGGTCAAAGTACCGGTGCTTGAAAGAGGTCTGTGTCCAGATGTCCAGGAAGGTGGATGTTTTGGATGATGATGGAAGAGAAAGAAGGGATTGAAGATGATAATCAGTCATGAAATTGAATACATGTGTTGTTACAGTTATGTAAAAGGAGAAACAATTTAAAACACTTAGTAGATGTTCTATTGATCACGCTTGTATTTGTCATTTGGGTCGAGTTTTACTCATTCCTTCATGTAATACATTAGAGATCATGCGTTTCGTTAGTCCATAAACTAACTAAATTCAATACATTACGGTTATTGACCGAATCATTTGAAAGTCTAACTAACCGTTTGATTAATCCAGGGTTCAAACTTATCGTTATCGTTCACATCTCAAAGTTAGAGCCACCTTCACTTGAGGATTAATCTTTTCCGTTTTCGGGACCCCGTTATCATCTGCTGTACAAATACAGTAAATATCATCACAGTGAATGTCGGCAGTTGTGATGGCCTATTCAATAAATAATTGTCTTCGTCGTGTCCATGATTCCAATTGTTGGTTTTAAACAAGCTTCGACCAGAATTCAGCCACTTCGACAGCGTTACCGTTAACCTGCAGCGGGAGCTGTATAAACCCTCTGATAACTTTATCGAACCATCTGAGAGAATTCTGCCTGGGCACGCGTTACCGTGGCCGACTTGGAAAGCTCTAAATAGACTTCGAATCCAAGTTGGCCGGAGCAAAGACAATCTCCACAGATAGGGGGTTCACGGACGGCTCAGATTTCAAGTGCGTATGAGGCATCTCCCCACAGACAATGGTTCACCTTCCATCCTGCGCCACATGTTACTTGCTTGACGATCTTGTGACTGCATCAGCGAGCGGAGTTCGCGCAGCTGAATTTTGGGCCAAAGATGTTTGAATTTTTTTGCCATCGATACGCTAAGAAGAAGGAGCGTTATTGTTGGCCTCGCAAAGGTCTGCAATAGTGCAGATGTTATTGCGAAGAGAGCGCGACAAGAGGTGGGGCATAGTTTGCCATATTGCTGTTAATATAGTCAGATGATGATGTTTGTGTTAATATAGTCAGCTGGAGGTGGTGTTTAAGAAGCCAAGTGTAAAATAATTTCATATCTATCAGATTTAATACTTAATCACTTTTGAAACTATTAGAATACCCTGCTACATTACGGTGTAACAGACACCCCACCTCGCACGTGAGCTCAGTATATCGTGAGATCTGACCGACGCGTCGTCGTAATGGGAAACATGGACAAGGCTTATCTTCACGCCCTGCCTCTTAGATGTGCGGGTAGTCAGAAGTATAGGGGCTTGGGGACGAGCGATTGTTAGGAAAGATTAGAATTTGTGAAGGTTGAAGTTTTGGCTTTTGTGTTGGTTGTAAAACGTACAACTTTGCTTCAACAGTCTGTAAGCGAATAGTGGTAATTTTGGTTTCGAGTTTGTTGTTAGTAGAACTTAAGTTTTATTAAACAAATAGTCTTCTGTTTACATAAAATGAATGCTATACTAACTTCCGTATTCGAATCGTGCTGCCAGAGCTTACCTTTTACACATAAAAAATCAATTTTATCTGTTTATAATATTAGTTTAGATTCAGATAAAAGATATTTATAAGAAGCAAATTGCCTGTCCAATGATGCCTTGATCATCATGGCAATTGTCTAACTATCGTGTCTACTATACGAAGTACCTACTGTAAAGGTTGTTCGGTTACCGCAGAAAACCTCACGCACATACTGGCAGCCAATGATTGAGCTTTGTCTATATTCGAACAATCAGGAAGTTCTAAAATAAGACGTCAAATCTTACGCTTGTATGCGTTTAATTTTATAGCTAGAATCGACCCATGTACCAAGAACCCTTCGCAGTTCTTATACTACCTAGAGTTGCTCAAAAGATGTGAAACCCGCGGTACATTACGAAATAGTCTTCCATTCATCGTTTGTCAAAATACGACGAGGAGCTTAGTAGTTAATAGAATGAATAGAAAACAAGCAGTTCATTTGTCAAATTAAATTTCATCCGAAAAAACCATCAGTTTCTTACTAAACTTCAACTATATCCGGCGACCCTGGTTTCTACGCACATACATAGTGTGTTAAAATGACAACCCTCCTTTTACTATGCCGTAGTCAGGTAATTAGGACAACCTACGACGTAGTTTTACTCTGCTACGTTGGCTACGCGGTCGTAGCAACCCACTGGACCGCTACGACACGACGGCGCAGCTACGCGCGTAGCTGCAATTAATCAACACATCGGAATAGCGTCAGAGTGAGATGAACGTGTTTATTGGCTTCAATAATTCATTGGGATAAAATATATGTGAGCTGCGGTTTTATGTCCATGTTCTAGATTAAGATGAGAACTGTATTATCAATCTGGTTAATGTCATGGTGGCATGAGCAAGACCCACATTTCAGACAACACATTGAGTGCTTATCGGCAATTTTAAAGTACCGAACACGGTAGATTACAGAACAACAAACCTACTAATTTGTACAAACACTTTTACACGTCAACCATATTTTAAAACGTACATGAGATTGGCGTATCTGACGAAAGCCGAACCAAACTCAGAAGTCACGGTCTTTTATACAGTCCAGACATAATGTTGGTCAGATTATGTGAAGACTATGTCGATTAGTGTCTGAAATGGTCTTTTGAGGAAAGAACTACACAGATTGAGTGGACATGACCAGTCACTGCACGTATTTATTAGTCTCATGCAGCTCAACTCAGAACTTAAAGGGCTCAACGATTCGACGAACAAAGAAAGGATATTTGGGTAGGCCGCAAAGATTAATCAAACATTCAGATCATGATTACACCAAAATCAGAAAAAAATAAGAATCCTACAAAATATGGGAATTGTGCTTCTTTTTTTTTGGGTGGGAAATAATCAAATGACTTCTACCACTCTGGGTGGAGCAGGAGGGCGTGTCAGACTTTTACTGACTAAAACCCACCCATGTTCCCTCAGTTGCCTGTGTGCCAGGGGCCGCAGTACCTCTTTCGACCAACCCGCACCCCTGGCAGGCATCGGCCCTTGCGGGCCCCATCAGTTGTTGCTGACATCCCTTTGAGGCGCGCGTGGAACACAATGCGCCGTCGATCCGGGCTTGGTCCTTACCGGACAGCGAGCTACCCATTACTTCGCCGTCGGCAAGCCCACGCCTACAGTGATCCGTGCGTACGGTGAGCCCGTGCCTACGGTGGGAATTGTGCCTCAGATTCCATCACAAAAAAAGAACGCAAATTTTCCCACTATTTAAAGGTACACTATGCATGACAAATATGTTGACGGATATTAAATATCCGTCAATATGATCTGCAACAGTGTTTAGTAAAGCTGGATGGTTTAACACTGCGGTGGCCTCCGCATAGTGTCCGCAATTTACCGTCGAATTACGTCAGTGGAACATTTTTTATGAAAATAAGTTGGTGTGTTCTCCTAAGCATTATTTTTTGACACCGTGAAGTGGAACCCCGCTGCCACGATTTTGCAGCCACCGTTCTTCTCGGAACTATAGCTAAACATTCACCCGGGACGTCCGTTTACTGGAATCTGGTAAACCATTTTCTATTAGGTACCACTCTCCCCCTACCCCCAAACAGATAAAGCATCCTACCTACTCTTTCCACACTAGTGACCACTAACAATAGTGTAATCCAAATGCCACATTTGCTGACCGCACTCGCTCTTTGTCAAACGTGTAATTTTGTTGCTAACCGTACTTGGTTCTGTGTTATGAAAGGGCGTAGCGTTCGGTTCAATTGTTTTTTGTTTATTCATTGAGGTGTACAGAAATATAATAAATTACAGTACTGGTTATATTTGCTTTGTTTTCCAGTTCGTTTTCGTAGATTTTAACATTCTACATAATGTCATACTTGAAATGGATAAAGCTTGACAAAACATCCTAGTTCCTAAGATTATTTTTTACAATACTTTAAACCGAAATTATGTCTGCATCCTACTAAACACAAATCTATTAACGCGGTAACATACTGGGCCCATTAATCTTACAAGCAGCATTGACTTGAAAAGAAGAAAATGAACTCAAATCAGAATAAACCAGAGCCATTCAAGATGTCTAACTGCTGGACTTATAGGCTTCTCCTAAACTCCTCCAGTTCAACCGGTTCTGTGCTATCCGGATTCCTGTGGCCTACACAAGGTTTTTGGTATACTTCGTGGAAGGCCTTCCAACTCTACGTCTTCCGAGGAAGACACTAAGTAATAATATATATAAATAAAAATAAAAAGCTGAGAAACATAAACAAATCAAGTATCTTGACTTGGCTCGCGAGGTTGTCGACATGTGGGATGTGGACTCAGCGATCATTGTGCCGATAGTCGTTACAGCCAATGGTTTGATAGCCAAGAGCTTCGACCAACACCTGAGGAGGCTCTCCTTGGGCAGCCGGGTCAAGGGCTTGATCCAGAAAGCGGTACACCTGGACACGGCTCGCATTGTTAGGAGGTTCCTCTCTCTGGAGCCCTGAGTGCCGGTAGCTTGGACCCTGTTCCCGATACCGGTGGGCTACTATTTTTTATATTTTTAAATGTTTTTATATATTTTAAATTTTAATATTTAAAAATGTTATTTATATGTGTATTTAATGTAATAAAGGAAATAATCAAATAGGTAACTTCTTTCGTGCAAAAACAGAACGCGTGACCCGATGCCAATTTTAATTTTATTTAATTATCTTTTAAAATAACCATAAAAATGATATTCGTGAATATTTACACACAATTCGTATCTCTAAGGTGGAAGTGGCAGGGTAGCCTGCGAAATTCATTTTTTTAATCGTTTTTTTCAATTTGCAAGTCAGTATGTTGAACACATTAATGATTCGCGGCCGTAACACGCATTGTATTTACTAAACTAAAATGAATATCATCCAGACAACCCACTGAGATCATTGTTAATCCCATTTGATGGTTTTTTCATAAAATAGTCATGCAGTTGTCAAATTGCATAGAACAGATGAAAATTTGAATTTTTCGTACTACCTTAGCGCACGATATTCCTCCATTCTCAACAATCCAGCAGTTCCCAGAAAGCCAAGTAATAAATGTAACAAATTCAAGTAAGCTGATATCACTGAACCCTTTGTTAGTGCGGAACCCGACACGTTACGCTCTAATGGGGTACTCTTTTACATCGCTTTCTGTTACCGTGATAAGAAATATGTGTTTGGGTGTGGAGAAAGGAGTAGCTTCAAACATGGATGAGCTAGAACGGTATGAATAAAAAAACGTTTCAATAATTTTCTGAATCATACATTTTATGATGGTGGTAATTTTTTGGTGGGAAATCATCAAATAACTTCTCCCGCTCTGGGTGGAGGAGGAGGGCGTGTCAGACTTTTACTGACTAAAACCTACCGGTGTTCCTTCAGTTCCCAGTGTGCCAGGGGCCACTGTATCTCTTTCGAACAACCTGCACCCCTGGCAAGCATCGGCCCTTACGGACCCCACCAGTTGAAGCTGACATCGCTTTGAGGTGCGCGTGGAACACAACGCGTCGTCGACCCGGGCTTGGTCCTTACCGGACAGCGAGCTACCCATTACTCGTCCTCCGCAAGCCCGTGCCTACGGTGGCCGGGAATCAGCCTGGGATATCCGGCGCCCAGGGCGTCTTCTGCGGTGCTCCGCCTAAGCCAGGCAGACCTCCACCGTATGCTCCAGCGTGTCCTCAGGGCAATATACGCAGCGGGAATGAGCAGTGGTGGCCCCAAAATACGAGTTGTAGGTCGTGGGTTTAATCCCAAGCAGGTGCTTTACTTCGTGTAAATAATTTCATCTACATTGCTCCCAAAACGGTGAAAGAAATAGGCATGACCTGGAACCAAAACATTCGAAGACATGCGACATCTACCAACTCGAACTGACCTCGCGTGGTAGGATACAGCTCATTTCTTTTTCCGAGAGACGAGGCCTTCTCCCAGTAGTGGGAATATTATAGGCTGATTACAATGATTATCATAAATAATCTGCCATTCCATACATTTGGGTCGAGAAGGTATTGAAGTTTTTTTAAAGGATAGTTGATATATCGACGGTCCCTACTTATATAAAGACATGTAAATTTTTTTTTTTTTTATTGCACAATTGGGTTTAGATTTTTCTTAAGCACACACCTGTATATTTATATTTTTTTAAAATTACTTATTTAACGTCATTTACAAATCGTATATGAGAACAAGTATTATATTTACAACGAATAAGTGTCGTAGATGCAAACCTCGGTTTTTGACATATCTCTATGTACGTAGGGACCGTCGATATACGTTTTTTGATTCCGATGTTGGTCCCATAGAAAAAGTTATTCAGAAATTTCCAAAAGCTTCCGTAAATTAAACTCACAGACTATATTGTGCCATATACCTCTATGAAGGCATATGGTGTTATCTCCAGCTGTGGACGTTTTTCGGCCAAGATGACGATCATGATGAAATCACTGAACATATGAATATTATTTTTGATTACTGACATGTACCTAGTAGATGTAAATGTTAGCTTAAATCCCTCGTGAATGAATACAAGACCAACTATGTAACTTCGGATGCAAGTATGGAAATAGATGAAATTGCGACTGTAGGTAACGTAGATACAAGTTTACATTGTTATTTATTGTTTGCGAATTTAATTTGTGTACGAGAGGTTGTGTTGGAATCCTTAATTGCATTTTCCTTGTTTAATTTTGGGTGCTTTTTAAAACTTAAGTATATTGTTTATGTGCAACTTGGTTTAGTACCTACATTTTTTTATTGACGGTCCATAACTCCATAAATAACGTCACGCCTGTATTCACGAAGTGTTGGGCAGAGTACACCTACATTTAAGATAAATAAATAAATAAAATCTTTATTGTTCAAGAGAGCAGTACAAATTAAAATAGCACTAGCCTCCACAATAGGATTCCCTGTGTCGTGGAGACTAGTCTCCTTCGTCTTAAAAACATAGTAGGTAGGCACATACTGTAACGTCGATGTTAAGATTTGTGAGGTGACAAAAATCGAATGATATCTCAAACAATAAATTAACCTTGAGTTATGAGATGAACAAAGGTGTATTAGTGTATTATGTACGTGTGGGTGTGTGTGTGTGATGAATGAGTGAGTTAAGGTGGTTTTGGACCAAACGAAGACAATCAGACCATGAGCATTCCTTTCCTGTCATCCCTAACATTTATATAGGCTTGGATTTCACCGTCCCATGTAAGAGGGGCGAGCCAATTGCCATTTACCGGGCTCAAATCTAAACTCCAAGCTGCTCCTGAAAAAATCCTGATGGAAAAACCCTAAAACGCTTTGCTTGCCACTACTTTATACAAACTGAAAACTCATATAAGCAGCCTATAATTTTCGCACTGCTAGGCTACAGCCCTCCTTTCGGTGATTTGGCTATTGGGCCATAATCCACCACGTGAGCCTACTGCGGGTTGGTGAATCTGCCGTCCTTTAACTAAAAAGGCGTTAAGCCCTAAAAGTTGTTTCCGAGAAAATGGCAAAAAAACGCGCGAATCGTTATTTCTTAAAAAATGTGATACTTACGTTACTGATTGTATGACACATCAATTGATACTAGATATTAATCATTTTATCCGGCAGTTAGTTATTTTAAAGTAAATTTAGCTAAGACGTGTGGGTGAGACGCTCTCAAGTGATGGAATCATCTAACATTGAGTTACTTAACGGCCTACAAACTAATGATATCTAGGGAACTATTTGCATTGTAAAAATGTTAGACAGAAAGATAATGAATTTTGAACTCTCTTATATTCTATTAAAAAGTAAAAATTTACCAAGTGAGGGGTAACGCCTTTCTAGTTAAAGGACGGCAGGAATGTCACATGTCTCCGAATTATTTGTTCTAGGACGTGCTGGTTTCCCCACAATGTTTTCCTTCACCGTTTTAAGAGCAGTGCTGATAAAATAATAAACACAAAATAAAGCGCATGTCTGCGTCAAACCTACGACCGACAACTTATAAATAGTGGCCCTTACCACTGGGCCTCCAATACTTTTTTAGACCTTTACTTTGTCGAAATAAGAAGTTTATTTCGACAAAATACCAAAACTTTCTGAGGTTTAAGCTCGGGCTTATGTTTGATCTCGTTTTGTTAAAAAAAGGTTAGGGTCTAATAAAGGTTTGAAGAGTTTTAGAACTTTACCAAAGTATTAAAAAATCTGCTCAATTTATATTCCAAAAACAATAGTTACATTTTTATCCCATAAAAGATTTTGCTGAATTTATTTCATTCTTTCAGTAACTTTATTTAGTACCAAACTTCACTTGTCCGAAGGAACGCCAGAAAACTTTAATTAAAATTTTCATATTTCATTTTAACTAGCATTTGCCGTGACTTTTGTGGTTACTCATGTGCTTTTGTACAGTAAGTACAGTAACCATCAAAAAGATGTGTAAAGATGAGTTATACTTACTGTCTCACTTCCTATGACGCATCTTTACACAAGGCCAAAGCCAAGACCTCTTCTGATACAGAGAAAGTACGACCATTGGCGATTTCAGATTTATATGTAATACTAGATTTTGCTCGCGGTGTAACCCGCTTAGAGGTCGGAATTTATACCAAGGGAACGTATATTCGGGATAAAACGTATTCTATGTGTTAATCAAGTTATAAACTATCTGTGTGCGTAATTTTATCAAAATCCGTTCTGCCGTTATTACGTGATTGAGTAACAAACTTCCAATCATACAAATTTACATTTATAATATTATAATAGGATATAGTAGGAAGCAGGATAAGTTCAGGTTTCCTCACGATGTTTAATATTCACTGATCAAAATTCAAATTCAAATCAAAAGTCATTTATTCAAACTAGGCAGCACTGTTTGAACGTCAAAATTATAATTAGACAGTCCTCAAAAACGCCCGCCCTGCACCACTTCCTAGTGCTTTAGCTGGGAAGAAGAAGTGGTGCAACAAACAGCAACAATAGCAACACAGCTAAGATGTCAATAATGTCCAAGATAAACTAAAAATATGACAAGAATTAATGTGATTGTTAAATCACATTAATTCTTGTCATATTTTATTTGTTATTTTTAGTATATCATTGACATGTGAAGTGTTCAATACTACTGTATCAATTCTTAGCTACAATTAAGTACAATATGTGTTATATGTTTTATATTCATAAATTGATGCAATATTGTGGAACGAAGATTGTAGACAATTAAATGAATTCTCGTCAAAGTAGATCTTTTTGAGGCTGACTGTACCTACTTTTCGATTCTCTTAATGAAATAGTTTGACAATTTGGTAGCAGTATCTTTAGTGAAACTAGTTTTCTTTTATTTTACTTAACAGAGCGAATGTTTGATCAATTTTCTTTATGGACTTTCGAAAGTTCGAGGACTTTCTGTTTGCGATGTTTGAAACCGACTTATGAAGGAAATAATGAGAAAGTTGAATATAATACGATCGAGATATTTTTTTGACACTGAACTTCCTAATAATTAACTGATAGGAAGCTTCATTTGGCTGGTGGTACCGCTGACTCGCGTAGTGTGTTTAAATAATCATGGAATATTTTTTCTCAGTTTTAATCATGGTCTGGCCGTTTGAGTAGTTTATGCTGCCTTCACAAATGCCTTATTTTGGTATTGTTTGTCTTATTAAGTTCTATTTTCTTATTAGCTTCTTAAGTTTTAAATAAATAAATAAAATTCATTTATTTCAGATAACTTAATCCATATAGGTAATAGGTAATAGGTAATACGGGCTGTTGTCCGCAACTCCACGTCAAAGCGCGTATTTTGCGTACGGGTGGGAGAATCGCTCATTCGATCCACCCCAGCTCCTCGAGAAAGGCCAGCAACGCCTTGGTATTGCTGCCAATCTCACGTAGGGTACCTGGGTTACCGAAGTATTTTGCCCTGTAATCGGCGACCATCGGGCAGTTTAGCAGTACAGGCGCTGCTGTCTCGTCGTGCTCCAAGCAGGCCCTGCACAGCGGACTGTCTGTTATTCCTATGACAAAGAGATGTTTGTTGAATGACCCATGGCCGGTTATAGCTGCTGTCACTGTACGCAGCTGTGGTTTAGTTAGACGGAGAACCTGTTTTGTGAGGCGGGCATCGATCGTGGGAAGTGCTTCCTTAGCCTGCCTGCACTCACGTAGGTCCAGCCATAACTTGTGATGTTGGTCCCTGGTTCGTTTTCTTACCAGAGTGCGTAGATACCCGAAGGGGAGAGGCGCGATGGGTTCTGGTCCCACTGGTGCCATACTCGACCCTCTCCTGGCAAGTTCATCGGCTGCATCGTTACCCAGCGAGCCGCTGTGTCCTTTGATCCATTGAATGGTAATTTTATTGAGGCTACCTACCTGGTTTAGGCGCTGGTGGCACTCGTATATTAGCCCAGAGTCAACTGTGTGACTGTTCAGCGATTGTAGAACAGCCATGCTGTCCGAGAGTATGCGGATTGAGTGGTCCCTAACTTCCCTGGCCATGATAGCAGACGCGGCGAGGGAGATGCCCATGCATTCGGCCTGGAACACTGTTTTATGGACCCCCAATGGCGTGGCTATGTGTATGTTGAGGTCCTCCGAGAAGACTCCAGCTCCTGTGCCACTACCTGTTTTTGATCCATCCGTGAAAATCCGCAGCTCTGCGGGGCGCAAGCCTTCGCATTGTCGATCCTCATGCAGTTGGATTTTGTATTTTTTGTCAAAGATAAACTGTTTGGGTACCCGGTCATTTACTGCCTTCGTAATGGGGAACTCATTGTTGAGTCCCTTAAGCAGCGCGGTGTGTTGAGTGTCTCTCTTACTCCAGAGATGTGTTGCCTTAAGACGCGCCGCCGCCATCGTTGCTTCCTGCTGTATGAACAGGTGGAGCGGCGGGAGTCCCAGCATGGCTTCGATAGCTGCAGTCGGAGTGGTCCTCATGCATCCTGTGGTGGCCATGCAGGCTAGTCTTTGCATGCGCTGTAGTTTGTTGGAGGCTGTCGCTAGCTTGGTGCGGGGCCACCAGACCACGGCCCCGTAGGTGATCATGGGGCGGATCACTGCGGTGTACAGCCATAGTATTATTTTGGGGGATAGGCCCCATTTCTTACCTATCATTTTCCTACACTGCCAGAAGGTGATGCAGGCCCTGTTTAGTTTGGTATCCAGATGACTGCTCCAGTTCAGCTTACTGTCCAAAGTAACCCCGAGATACTTGACTTCGTTGGCCAATTGAAGTTCCGCGTTGAACAGTTTCGGTAGGCTGAAAGGGCCTAATGCTCGTTTGTCAGTCGACTTACCTGAGCTATAAGCGTGTTGGTTACCGTGTAGCGGTATAGTTTTGAGGGCGCCGTCTCTCAGCTCCCTATCACATAGCCTTTCCAGTGTTTTCAGCAGAAAAGAGGTCAGGCTGATTGGTCGGTGGGATTTGGCGCTAGTATAGTCACCCTTACCTGGTTTTGGGATGAATATAACTTTCACTTCCCTCCAGCCTTTGGGAACGTACCTAAAGGCCAGGCACGCTCTCATTATGGGCACTAGTCTAGTTGCGACAGATGCTCCCCCCCATTGTATTAAGGCGGGAAACACTCCGTCGGGACCAGCTGCCTTGAAAGGATGGAAGCTGCGGATGGCCCATTGGAGTTTCTCCAGCGTGATCACTCTGCATGTGTAGCTCCAGTCATTTTCAGATGGCGTTTGGGTTACATCCTGCCAGTCGATTACCTGCGCGAAGACACATCCAGGTAAGTGAGTTTCAATTAGTATGCGTCTTGTTTCTTCAGGTGACGATGTGAATGTGTTATCAGGTTTGCGGAGGGTAGCGGGCCCCGCCGTTTTCTGTTGCGCCAGTACCTTTCTTACCCTGTTGGCTTGCTGACAGGATTCGATGCCCCCACAGAATTTGCGCCAACCCGCGGTACTCCTGAATCTGATGCATTTTTTGTAGCAAGATTTGGCTGCATAATAGCTATCCCAGTCCTCGTCCGCACAAGTGTTCATGGCTCTATTTAGAGCTTTCCTTACCTTCCCGCGCTTGCGCTCCAAGTCAGCACCCCACCAAGGCTGTTTGCCTGGTGTGCTACGCGGGATGGTCTCTGGGCAGGCAGTGTGGTAGCTGTCTAACATTAGTTTAGTGATCTGACTTACTTGTGCCTCAATCTGTGTCGTGTCCGCAAATGACGTCGGACCGCTTGGTGTAGTTAGCTTTGCTACTAGGCTACGCGTATAGGTGCCGCGATCCGTATGACGCGGATTGCGACGTGGTGTTGCAGGTCGAGCGCAGACTTGGATGTCGAAGCGAATCCACCTATGATCAGAGCAGGAGGCCTCCTTGGAGACCTGCCAGCTTGTGATGATTTCCGCCGCGCCCTCCGTTGCCAGGGTAAGATCAATGATCGTGCGGCTACGCCTAGTTACGAAGGTAGGTTCAGCGCCGGTGTTTAGTATGGATAAGTTAGTCGAGAATAAATATTCAACTAAGGCCTTACCCCTTTCGTTTTGGGTGTCCATGCCCCATAGATGGTGATGAGCATTGGCGTCGGCCCCGACGACAATCTCAAACCCGCGACTCTCGCAGTAGCCCACGAGACGGGCGAGGTCATGGGGGGCGGCGCCTCCGCCTCAGGCATGTAGGCCGAGGCGAAGACGATTGCCATCTCTACGGCGTCGGCACGTGGTATATACAGCTTTGCTGCAGAGACATCTCTGCAACAGAAATCAGTTAAGGGCTGTGTTTTAAGGTTACCTGTAACATAGATACACGATCTGGGTTGATCGTGATCAGTGGTAACCAGGAGCTTACCTCCAAGATTGGACAGTCCTTGTATACGGCCAGCCCTAATCCACGGCTCCTGGATCAGAGCAATGGCCGTGTGTTGTACCTCCAGCCACTTGCGGAGTTGAGCCGTCGCAGTCTGACTGTGGTGGAGGTTGGCTTGGAGGACTTTACAGTCGGACAAAAGGTACGACATCGCTGGTCGTCCCCTCGTCCTCTTCCCCCAGTCTGAGCCCGGCAAGCAGGTCGCCCTCGTCGAAGCCTTCCTCTCCTTGGCACGAAGCCGGGGACAATACCATGTCATCCAGCTCCCCATCCAAGGAAGAGGCGGCACCTACGATGGCGGCAGCAGGGGTGGCCGACTCTGCTACAGCAGGTTCGGCCACGGGTGCTCCCGGGTTGTTTGGTGGGGGAGTGGGCTCCCCCGCTGGTATCACTGGCCGCTGCATCGTGTCCACGGAGATGGTTTCCGTTGTGGGGTCCCATCCGTTAGGAGCTTCGGTGTACTTGCCGTTCTGCCCTTGGAACCTTAAGTACACCGTTCCTACTCCTATCGAGAGGCGGCGTCCGGCTCTCATAATGGACGGGATTTGGTCCACCGGGACACCCACCACGACGAACCATGCCGCGGCCTGTTTGTTAACGTGGAGTAGTACCCACCTCTTGACGTCAATCCAGGGGTTCTGATAACTCAGAGCGCGCCCAATATCGGTCGGCTCTTCGAAGACCTCCTGTTCGTCTGGGATGACGATACCACACCGCGTTCGTGTGTCGATCTCCGACTGGCTCTTGACTACTAGCGGGATGCTAGTGAGAAGAGACAGTGCGGGGACTGTTTCCCTTAGCCATGCTAAGGTGTGGTCGTTGCCGCACCACAGTTTCAGGACACCCCCGGAAAACACCGGCTTGGCTTTAAAAGTCGGTCCTGGGGTGTCTGGTTTGGGGGACCGGGCCTCAATGATTATCTGCTTTTGGATAGCAGTGAGTACCCGGTCCGATACGTCCTTGCTCAGGATCCCTGTGCGGTCGCAGGTAATTGCGACGTCCAGGGTAGTACTGGCAGCTTGGGCGTAGCTTAGCTTGGAGGCCCGCTTGGACTGATCAAACCGCGGCCGCTTATGATCCCCCCGAGGTGTTAAACTCTCGTTGAGCGCACGCTTGGCCGCGGCCTGGTCCTTCCCCTCGGGTCGCTGTGTTGCTCTGGACCCTGCAGTCTGTCCCTCATGAGCACTGGGGGGCCCTGGCGCAGATCGGCTTGTGCCGGCCACCGCCTTTGACCGCTCCCCAGTGGAGAAATTTAGCTGGCCGCCAGTCGGTTTGACCGAACTGGCGGCAGGGTCCTGTTTATCAGGCTTCCCCTTGCCCTTGCCTAGCCTCTTGCGAGCCTGACGGCGCTCCTTCCTTGTCGCACGTCTGTTCTGTGCTGAGGCGGCTGGTGGGCCTGAGGTGCCTGTGCAAGGGCAACGAACTCGTTCGTTGCCTTTACCCTTACCCCTGCTTCGTTTGCCCACAACCTGCCAGACGCGTGCAAAAGCGTCCTCAGCATGGCTGGCCGAGTCCGTTTGACCGGTTGTGGCCGCTTGTTGCGAGGAGGTTGGAGTTGCCACAGGAGTGGGAGGGTGTTTCACGGTGCCAGTTTTACCCGGCACCGGGGTTCGTGCGGCAAAGGTCGGACCGGCAGTGGTGTTACCCGTCGCCGTCGTAGCCGCCTGTGTTTGAGAGGGGTCGGTACTGGTCCCGATCAGCGCCGACGTCCTCTGTTTTAATTGGGACTTGGTGGTTTTGGTCTTGACTGTGGTTCTCGCCATAGCCGGACCGGCGCCCGCACTGGTACCCGCGGCGTTAGTCGCAAGGTGGCCAGGGGCGAGAGAGGTGCAAGCACCCCCCTTGGGAGTCTCATTGGCTTTCGCCTCCACTCCGGTTTCTGGGGTTTTTTTAACTGGCTCTAAAGCATCCATGTTAAGTTAATTTTAAAATTCGTCTCTCTGGCTCCCACCCTCCATGGAGCCCGCACCTGGGAACGTCTCACTATAAAAAAGATCGATCGTTAGGACTACCAGAGAGATATAGGTGCGCAAGGCTGGTTTACAGTGCGACATCGGGTGCTCGATCAGGTTGGCCCCCAAAGAGCTGAGCAACCTTCACTTACACCGTCAGCATGACCTTTACCTACCGCTTCGGTCGCCCGAGGGCAACTTCAGCGGACCTCACGCACCTCGCCTGTGACCCTCTGACGGGACACTGTGACCATTTCCCTACCCCTGGCTATTGGGTAGGGCCACCGTTTCGCTTGAAATCCAGACCAAAGGGGGCGTGTTGCCTCACGGGCACATTACAACCAGAGCCGCTCGGCTCAACCCCCCAGGACTCCTTCATCCCCGCTCACGGCGCTCGACTGCGCAGGTTCTAGCGCAGGTGACTACTTGCTCCTACTCACCATCAGCTGATTTTAGTGATAGGCGAGCCCGCCACCACCCAGTCACGCCGGGGTCGCGGTTAGGAGCGGGAGTTGGATCGGGAGGGGGGGGGGGTAGTGGAAGGAGTGAGGATATAGGGAGTAGTGGGTAGGGATTGTGAGAATGGGGTCCTGGGAAATAGAAGGGGGTTGTGATGTCGCCTGGTGGTTTTTGTTACGTCTATTTCTTAAGGAATTAGACCAAGAAACGGGGTGGCAACCTCGTGAAGGTACATCCACCAAACTTGCCTTGAGGATCTACACGACTGCAGCGCTCTCCCTCAAGACCCCGCCACTCTGCTGCCTCTGAGGGAGGCGGCAGGGTAGGTCTGCATCTATACTACCAAGCAAAGCAAAGCAAAGCAAAGCAAGCCTGTCGTTGTGCAACCGTCAAAGCATAAATCCAGCCCCTCCCCAACTTAATCCATACAGTTGAAACAATTTTAAAATACACATTGAATAAAAAAATAAAATAACATCAAAATTGAATCAATTCACAAATTATAAATTACAATTACAATTAAAACCAAACTTAAAATTAAAATCAAATTTAAAATACAAAATCAAAATTTTGAGTTGAATTGCTGAGAAATACGCGCACTGTCTATATAGGTCCTCTCAATGCATGTGGTTCTTTTCTCAAAAGACCATACTCAATACTCAATACTTTATTGCATTCTACAATGTATATGCTTAGGTGGTAAACATTAGCTTTTTTTTTTTTTTTGGGTGGGAAATCATCAAATAACTTCTCCCGCTCTGGGCGCTCAGGAGCCGCGGTATCTCTTTCGAACAACCCGCACCCCTGGCAGGCATCGGCCCTTGCGGGCCCCATCAGTTGCTGATGACATCTCTTTGAGGCGCGCGTGGAACACAATGCGCCGTCGACACGGGCTTGGTCCTTACCGGACAGCGAGCTACCCATAACTTTACTCTAACATTAGCTTTATGATACAATCGTGGCCATGTCGGGCACAGCAAAAGAAATTTGGAAGGTAGAGATGGGGACCTTTAGTTTATCTTATATTCTAACTCATTCTAGATATAATAAAACATACAAATTTTAAGATGTTTTTGGTTATTCTTAATTAGTTTTAGGGATATATCATTTCAATATTCGTGTACACTGTAATAACATTTATTTATTAGCAGACTTCAGACACCAGTCAACATGATCATCACATCACAGTCATGGTCTGACCAAGATTATGTCTGGACTCTAAAAGACGCTGTGACCTCTGAGTTTATTTTGGCCTTTTTTTGAATATTCAGATAGGAAATGCAATCTTATCCAGTTTTAACAATTGTTCGACGTGTAAAAGTGTTCGCGCAAACCTACTTATAAAAATAAAATCATCTTGCAACCCAAAGCCTCAATTTGTACCCAGTTAAGGGAATAAGTTGATCACCTCCTATTACAAATCGAAAAAGTGAAGTGAAGTGTATTTCTGAATAGTACACCACCAATTTTATTTCTTTATTAAAACTTTATACATAAGTAAAAAAATACTCTACAAAGGCGAACTTAATGGCTGAGATATTTCCTACCTGTCAACCTTGATGCACAGACAAAACATGGCAGGAGCAACATACGGGACAGATAGATCGGAAATAAGTAGAAAATATAAGAATAAATACATAATATACACCAGCGGCGAGGTGTCAATTTTTCTAAGAGAGAAAAGCGAAATCGGCTTTAACTTACTGACTTATCATTAAATAATACTTACTGTCATTCTAAAATTAATACAGAAATATAAAGGATTAAATATAATAAAATTGAACAGCTGAAAAGCAAATAAAATGTGCAATATTCCTCCATCTCATTCTCGCTCACGCATTTTTTCTATATCTGTCTCTGTCATAACCCGTTGTACAGCGGCTTGCTCTCGTCAATATCAAGCAGTGCCACGTGACCTAAAGTGACATCATTATGGGATCGCAGTTGTATGAATTTTCAGTCCTTGATTATGATGTTTTGGCGACGAGTTCATTTAGAACATTTTTTTCTGTTGTGATACAAAGCTAAAAATAACCGTTTTTGTCGTTTCAATGTTATGGTGAATTAAATATCCATAGTGTAACTATATTTTTTGACAATATTAGCCACTATTTACGTGCCGTTTTTTTTAATAGCGATAGAGTTGCCGATGCGAATCCCCGAAGGGAAGCTGGTAGGAATCGTGTTATATGGTGCTTTCGCCACTGATATACATATATATAAGGAAAATAAATGTCAGGAGAAATGACGACCGGTAGAGGACAAAAAAGAATCCTGCAAATCATCGCTGGGACTTTACAGTTCAGTTTTGTTACATAGATGTGTAGGTTTACAGTAAAAAGGCGTAATGTTAAGGTATATCCATGATTCCCGAAAAAGCCCTATTCTTCATCAACACACCTACACATAAACACCACACCCTAATCCACGTGTAACATTGTGTACGAAATATTACATTCTCCTCTTTATATAAAGCTATGATAAAAGGAAAGGTTCTGGAAGAAAATACGTTCATTCTACCGACTTTATGACTTATTACGTTATCGTGAATTTTTAATTTCCTTATTAGAGAATATTGTGTTGCGTGGAAAGGGTCGGTTCTTTGTGTTTATTTTGAAAGATGTTGTTGTTGATCGAAGACAACATGTCCCGGAATTAACGCACATCACTAAACGCCACAATTAGAACAAAGTCGCTTTCTCTGTCCCTATATCCCTATGTATGCTTAAATTTTTAAAACTACGCAACGGATTTTGATGCGGGGTTTTTTAATAGATAGAATGATTCAAGAGGAAGGTTTATATGTATGATACACTGACCTCCAAGTGGGCGAAGCCGCTGGCAAAAGCTAGTTATGTTATAATTATAACGCTTTCACTGTTTTTTTATGAATAAATACTTGTATTTTTATAAAATTACTTATACTGATTGAAGGGGCGTGTGGCTAAGTCACAACAGCTGCACGGGTCGATCGTTCAGGTTAAGCTGCGCTTGCCGCGGTTGGTCGTGGATGGGTGACCATCTTTACATATCAAGATCCCTCCGTGCCTCGAAAAGCACGTTAAGCCGTTGGTCCCGACTGTCATTCGTGGATATTTGACTGTCATTACGGGGCGTCAGAAGCCCGAAAGTCTGACCACCAGTCTTACCAACGGGGAACCGTATTACCTAAAACATGGGTTGTGGAGGTCAGATAGGCAGTTGCTCGATATAAAATACTGGTATTCAGCTGCATCCGATTTGACTGGAAGCTGACCCCATCATAGTTGGGTAAAAGGCTAGGCAGATGATTAGTTTTATTGAATGTGGGAGAAAATTGTGTGCACATTACAAATCTACGCACGCCTACAGTCGCATTTAAAAGAGAAATGGACACCAGAATGAATCGAATCTCTCAAATGCACAGTATTTAAAAATTAATAAAAAACTTTTTCAAAAAAAGAAACCACCGACTTCCGAAAAACCACTACAAAGTGAAAAATATCTTTAATTTCGGAAGTCGGTGACTTTGGATATGTATTTTAATGTTTTGTCACCGCCTTCCGAAATTAAAGTTATTTTTCACTTTGTAGTGGTTTTTCGGAAGTCAGTTGTTATTTTTTTTCGAAAAAGTTTTTATTTTTCACTTTTTAGTTATACTACCTCCACCATCCCACTAATTCGAAATTTCATCATCCTTGGGGTCAAAACAATGCATATTTATGCGATAGCTGCAGTCGCGGGTGATTTACTGTTAGTTTTTGACGAGTTCCGTTGTCTGTCTCCAAAACGCATCATTAGATCTATATGAAATTTAAATGGGACCACACGGGAAGCACCAGCTTCCAAATAAAAAAGAATCATCAAAATCGGCTCACCCAGTAGAAAGTTCTGAGGTAACAACAAACATTAAAAAAACATGCAGTCGAATTGAGAACCTCCTCCTTTTTTTGGAAGTCGGTTAAAAATAGGGATCGAACCTATTTTCACTGATACCTTATTACCTATAGGGATTAATTGTAAGAAATCAATAAAATATTTAATATCATTTCAACTTTCATATATTGACAAAATCACGAGATTATACTTTTTAACAACTTTATATTGAACAGAGTCAAAGCCACCATTATAATTCAGCCTAAAGAGGCCCACTGCGAGACACAGACCTCCGCAAAGTATCAAGTATCAAGTCCAGTTCCCACATCCAGCAAAGAAAAAAGCGTAAGCTGACCGATCAGCGACAATAAATGTCAAACGTCAAAAATAACAATAATTTAACACCATTCATTTACTTTACACATACATAAATTAGTTTAAAAACGACTGTAAACGTTCCTTTCAGCACTAAAGGTTGTTTAAATATTTAAGGAATCCCTTATAATTCTTCGTAATTAATTTAAATAGCCAGGAAGACCATCATTATTATCTACCTGTGTAGGTGCTAACAAAAGAACTCGATCAATCAACGGATAAACCTGCCAAATATGTTGATTAAGGCAATATCGCTTCAGAATTGTTTGTTGACGTCTACCGTGCCTTATTAAGCCCACCCCAACAGCCATATTATGATTAATTTGCTAATATTTTACAGGTAATTAACAACACCCTAATGCAAATATGACACAATGAGCTTTAGTATTGAGCATAGAGCTTTTCAAAAACGGTGAAACAAAAATCGTAAGGAAACCGGCACTAAAAAATCGAAGACATGTGACATCAATCAACACGTACAAGGCCTGCGCGATGAATTACGGCCCACTCCATCTCACAGAAAGGAAGCCTGACTCTCAGCGGTGGGAACGTTATAGGCTTATTATGACTTTCAAAAAAGACTATCACATAGGGATGAGTGACAGAGACGACGCACTACATAGCCAAACATTTTTAAAACTAGTAACAGTGACATTTTAGGGGCCTGTTAGCTAAGTAATATCAGCCGCACGGGTCAATCAATTAGAGTAAGCTACGTTTGTCGCGGTTGGTCCCTGGATGGGTGACCATCTTTACACACCAAGAGCCCTCCGTGCTTCGGAAAGCACGTTAAGCCGTTCGTTCCGGCTGTCATTCGTAGATCTTTGTCAGTCGTTATAGGTCGTCAGAAGCCCGAAAATTGACAACCAGTCTGACGAAGGGGTATCGTTTTACCCAGTAACTGGATCGTGGAGGTATTTAGCTGCGTCCGGTAAGACTGGAAGCCAACCCCAACACAGTTGGGTAAAGCCTAGGCAGCTTGTAATGATTCAGTGCCATTTTAAAGACCGTGTATCTGTACTTTAAGGCATTATTGGTATATCCCATGCGTGATGCTGAATGATTAGAATTTTTACACTATGAATGTGTGAAGTTACTTGTATGGGGCTGTTCCAGTCGCATGACTTCTTGGGGCTTATTTCTTCTTTTGACAGCACGGTTGGCGCAGTGGTTAAGCGATTGACTGCTGTGCTGCGTGTAGCGGGTTCGATTCCCGCACGGAACAAATATTTGTATGACCTACAAGTAGTTGTTCCGGGTCTGGCTGGTTGTGTATGTGAATTTAAATGTTTGTAAACGCACCCACAATGCAGGAGTAATTCCTAGTGTGGAGCAACGTTTTTAAAAAAATATATATATATATATTTAATAAGACTGACAGGTGACGGGCGAAAATCTGACAATCGGACAATACTCGTATTACATACATTTGCTACTTTAATTGACGGGCACATATCGTGAACTGTGACAATAATTTCAGTTATATTAAATAAACTCCTAACTTCTCCTATACTGGTCATTAAACCGATCGACGCGCGCAGTCGCATCTCGCGTCCCGGGCGGAGTTTGCCTCGGTTTGAACAGTCTTGAATGCTGTTAACTGCTTCGTTGGTCTATTTGCAAGCGGGACTGCTGAGCGTTCCCTGGGATTGATTCCAAAGTCTGACAAAGTGTTATGTAGTAACAAACCAGTACCCATGATCGGTTGCGGTTTTCGTCTCGCCCACTATTACGTGAGACTTAAAACTATATTGGCTAAATGTGTGTGTGAAAGACGCTTCTGCCACCCCCTTCGGGCAAATAATAATTATGTTCAGGCGTGATGTTAGGTCTGAGTTTCTTACTTTTTTACCAAAATAATACATTTTTATAGAACGCTACGAGCAGGTACGGCTATTAATATGAGACGAAACAAAAATCTAATTACGTTGGAAAAATGAAATATCCAAGTAAAAACGAAATTTCGTCGCCTTATACTATAAGGAGAGCCGAGATAATTGAAATGTAGGAAGAAAACAAACGCCAGTTACTCCTGCCTACTTAACTAGATGTGTGAAGATGTGGATGAGGTATAATGAATGCCCGGATTTTCTTTGATTCAAAAGTGCGATCCGTATCGAAAGTAACTGGAAAAGAACAAAGAAGGGCGCTGTCGGTTGAGACTGGTCATCTCCTAACTTCCAGGGCTCATTTTTATCTTGTATTTAGAATTGTTTATAATTTTTTTTTTACATTGTTCTCACATACAGAAGCAACAAGAATAATGTTCCCAAGATTTTGTAATATTTCAACTTGATTTTAAAAGAGTGTCCGTGCAGTTTCTTTCCCGTTCTTCTCCATAGAGATCTACGTTTTGGAATGGGCAACTAGCTTCAACTTTCCAACTGATCGAGTTTTTGACAATTCAAAAGTGCCTGTAAATGGTTTAATTGAAATAAATGCTTTGAGTTTGAGCAAGTCAGGAGTCACCATCAAACCTTGCAACGATAACAACCGGAATTGGCAAGGGGCTGGTCATTTTCGACCCTCTGGCCAGAAGGCGTGACGACATGACAAAGACAAGTATAGACATTCCTAAAGAGGAAATTCTCTGATCTGTGTCTGATTTGCGACACAAGTTACTTTAAGAGCTTCAAACCCGAACTTCAATCTATATGATTTCGGACCATTAATTACATATCAAGCCTGCATGCCTTGGAAAGCCGCTAAGCCTGTGAACTCGTCTGGCATTCGTAGGTTGTGAGAAGCCTAAAAGTCTGACAACCAGTCTTACCAAGGGGTATCGTGTTACCTCATCGAGGTCAGGTAGGCAGTCACTACATGTAAATACTAGTTTTCAGCTGCATCCGATTAAACTGGAAGCCGATCTCAATATAGATGGGAGATCCTAGGCAGATTGATTGATGGATTGATTTACGCGGAAAATACTACAACTGACTGGCTTCCTCTTATGGGTAAACTCTATGACATAGGGCTTATCAGAGGGTTCCGTTGGCACCCTTTGGGCATGAAACTCTAAAATAACACTAGAAAAAGTAGATTCCAGATTAGTGTGTAAAAACCTATCTCCGGTTGCGTCCGGCGTTGACTTCAAAGTATTTCTATGAAATTCTCTATCTTTTGATTAGGAATTATTCAAGAAATACAATACCATATCCAAAACAACATCCCAGGACCCCCACCGGCTAAGATTGCGGCCAAATCCAGGCCGGCTATATTGCTCACAATCTGGTTTTATCCAGTTAATTCCGGTTAATACCAGTTCATGCCGGTTCACTGGTAGGTCATAATTACACGGACGAGCTAAGCTATGCAATGTCAGTTTGTTCTATCCTGTTTGCTTAATCCTGGCCTTAATTTGGTTTTAGTTCTAATCGAGACTTTCTTGTTGAAGTTTTGTTAGTACATTTCTTTAATTAAAGTGGAGTTAATTACTCGTGTTGATTTATATTTTAATTGATAAGTGGTTTAGTTTTATAATTTCATGAATGTTAATGTTTTCTTACTTTTTGCATTGGTACTGTGTCTGTCGCTTTAAGTTGAAAAAGCATTTAAAATCTACAAAACGGTAGCTTGAATTTTGACTTGCTACCATACCAAAATTGGTTCCTTTTTGAGGGCCATTTTACCCCTACAGAAAGATGATGTCACGTGAAATGAGAAAATGGTTTACAAATATTTATGAGTTGATTATTACCGTTTATGGGTCAAAATATTCTCTTTTCACAACAGTATTTAAACTTCCAATTTCTCTATTGGAAAAATCAATACCAAGCTATTGTCACGAGCCAAACATCTTCAATTTGCAAAGAAAATCATGAAATATTCATGTCTTCCTCTCATTTTCGCTTCTTCGTGTATAAAAATACTTATTTTTTTAGCATTTTCGATAAACAAATGCAAATTCCTTCGACAACACTAAACTTGTAATACCGGAAATTAATATTTTTTTTATTAAAATGGAGATTTATTTATAAAGGTCACGGTTTTTGTTTATGACCAGATTAAGCCACCGTTTTGAGGACTTTCTAATCTGATTCGCAACTTAGCTTTGTTCTCAACTAGATTTTGTCAAAAGTTATCCCACGGGAACAACTATGTACCGGAATAAAAATGATCCTATGTGTTATTCCAGGTTATAAACTATCTGTTTGTCAAATTTCATCCAAATCCGCTTAGCCGTTTTAGCGTGATTTAGTAACAAACATCCAAACATCTAAATATCCAAACATCTAAATGTACAAACTTTCACATTTATTATATTATTATAGTAGGACTAGCTGACCCAGCAAACGTTGTTTTGCCTTATAAATTATTTAGGGGTGGACTACCCCTAACATTTAGGGGGATGAAAAATAGATGTTGGCCGATTCTCATAGATACCGGATAAGCACAAAAAATTTCATCAAAATCGGTCAAGCCGTTTCGGAGGAGTATGGCAACGAAAACTGTGACACGAAATTTTTATATATTAGATAGTAGGATGGTTTCGGGAATACGCTGGATTTGGAAAGCGTAAGATTAGTTGTGCCGTGCCTTAGGCGAGGCCTAGCTCCATCCTGGCCTAGGCTGTGGACGTATTTTTAACTGACTTCAAAAAGGAGGAGGTTCTCAATTCGTCGGAACCTTTGTTTTTTTTATGTATGTTCCCCGATTACTCGAAGATGGCTGGACCGATAAAGATATTTTTTTTTTTGAAAAGGTATATATGCTTCCCAAGTGGTTCCATGATCATCAAGTCAGGATCTGATGATGGGATCATGGAGAAATAAAGAGAACTCTTCAAATGTCATAGGCACACTTTGCGATTTGCGTAGTTTTTGGAAGAGTACTTTCTCATAACATACGCGGTGAAGGGGTAAGCACATGTGAACCACTAAAAAGTGAAAAAAAAAAACTAAAAAAAAACAACCGACTTCCTAAAAAAACACTACAATTTTTTTGGAAGTCGGTTGTTTTTTTTTTAATTCGTTTTTGGCTAAAACGGTGACAATAATCATCATAATTATTTAAGCTTTCCCAAGTAGGTTTGTGTTGGATCTCAGTGTTACGAGGTTTCGACTGAATTTAATATTTTACCAGAGGTCAGAACCTCTTCAATATATCACCCATACTGTCAATTTAATAGTAATACTCAAATGTAGGTTATATATAACATATCGTTCCATTTTTAAATTGTCCGGGTAATATCGAGAGTGGCTTGTAATGTGACAGGTGAAACGACGCCATATTGACTTGCTTCACGTGAGCCGTTATTTTGCAATGACGTGTACACTGGGTGGTGTATTTTTGGACGTGTACGGGGCGTTTGTAAATTGAAACTGACGTTTCGGATCGGCTCAGGTGTTGCATAATCAAATGGATTATCCGCCATTTTAGGTTGGCAGATTTTTTGGTAATATTGGTAGGATATTTTACTAATCATTGAATCTCTGAATGACAATTATATTATTAAAATAAAATTGTTAGCATTTTAGAGACAACCAGCCCGGAATTAGAAAACAGCAGTTCATTAAGTAAGCCTATGCTCAATAGTAATTATTTCCCAGTTGATTTATAAAAAAAATTAGACACAGTCTTAGTATTGCTTTTGATGTAACATCTGAACGTGAGGTCATGGTCAATCCTTCACCATAGAAAATGTTATACCTATACAACGTGTAACGGAAAGGGTATATACATACCAAAGGCAAGGCTTCTGTGGATGATATCAAACGATATTGGAAGGGTTTTTTTAATCCTAGCTCTGTATGATTGATACCAGAACATGTTGAAACAAACACATCACTCGGAATAGATTTATCGTGATATTGGCAAGTAACGTGGAAAGTTATAGACCTACGTAGTGCGGTGACACGTATGTTATTATTTGAAATAATGAAACATATGAAATCGAAAATTTGGTATCGATTCTTACAGTATTTTATTTTGAGCCGAAACTATGCCGAAACTACTGTGATTCTATACCAGCTGGTATCTTTAGTGCTTAAGGATAGCAATAGGGTTTCTGTTACACTCTGTAGAAGTAAAAAACTGCGTAATTACAGTTTCGAGTCTTTGATACACCCATTTTCGCTTCTTTACAAACAATATTACTAACTTCTGCCAATTAAATCTGAATCAGATACAAAACACCTGTTCCAAACGTAATTTTAATTAGATATGTAGCACTCAGTACTTTGTTACTGAATACCTAAGCTCTATTTAATGTATGTGATCACAAGTAGATTACATAGCGCGCCTGTGTTTGAGAAGGGTTTGGCAGAGGTGGAGGTGTCCTGAGTCCTGTGTCACCTACATTTCTCGTAATAAGGGTGGATCCCATTGTTATTTAGTGAACCCAGTTGTGAACTCTCGACCTGCAATCAAAATGTTCTAAAAAAAAATAAGATTTCGTTTAAATTGAGGGGTTTATAGTGAGACCTTTGAAGCGGTTGTTTTTAACGTTATTAATTAGTTTTTGGAAACCTTGATTAAGGAGTTTTTCATTAATAAGCACTTATTTATTTGTACATATTTCTTGCTCAGAATTTTATTGTATTTTTAATTTAATACGTATTGTATCATCTTTATCATTTTACCCTTAAACCAATGTATTTAGGTTCAATCAAGCCTGTACCGTCAACTATGGCATCTTTATCTTTCGTGAGCAACTTTACCAATGAGGATCCGGCAGGATCTCATGGCGACGTGGAAAATGCGATTGTCGCAACCCAGTGCTGGGCACGCCACGATTGCGGCGGTAAGTCCCCTCTTTGAGGAGTGGCTTGAGAGGCAGCATGGTGTCCTCACCTTCCGCCTGACACAGGTCCTCACCGGACATGGCTGTTTCGGGAGGTTCCTGTTTTGGATAGGGCGGGAGGAAACGCCCTGGTGTTTCCATTGCGAAGATCGCCCAGAGGACACGGTGGAGCATACGGTGGAGGTCTGCCCAGCTTGGGCGGAGCACCGCCGTGTCCTCGTGGAGGTGATCGGCGGCGGCGATCTCTCGCGTCCGACCCTGGGGGCCTACTCCCTAAGCGAAATCCGTAGTATCGGCCGTCGTTACGAGCGCTTCGCTCTCTGCCTAACTTACGGTATGTCCGTAAGTGAGACGGAGAACGAAGCGCCCGTAACGATGGCCGATACTACGGATTTCGCTTAGGGAGTAGGCCCCCAGGTCCAGGCCATGGTACGGAGCGAGAGTGCATGGCTAGCAGTCGCCTCCTTCAGCGAAGCAGTAATGCTCGCAAAGAGGGAGGCGGCGCACGTGAGGGGGATGCAGTACATGCGCCCTCACAGCCGTGGCCTTCGCAGGAGAACCTATGAGAACTGTATAAATATATCTCTCAATTACTAAGAATTTGTTACATATAGTAGATTAATCTACTTCGGTATACTTTTGATATTAAAATGGCGGCAACAGATTTTTAGTTATCGAGAGAAATTAAAGTACAGTTCTCATTGGTAAAGTTGCTAATAGAAAGTAAAGATGCAACAGTTGACCGTATTTGTCTTATTCATTAGTTTGCCCCAGGTTCCAAATTCTTTTTGTGTAAGCAAATGTCAGGAACAGCAAAAAAATAAAACAATTTTGGACTGCCGTTTCTAGCCGTATCATCTGTATCTAAAACTCATTAATTTTATGTACAGTTACAATATGAATGTTATAAGTCATCATCATTATCATCATATCAGCCGAAAGACGTCCACTACTGGACATAAGCCTCCCCCAAAAGTGGGGGATTTGCCATAATCGCCACGCTTGCATAATCGCCACGCGCCACGCAGGCGGGTTGGCGATCGCAGAATGGTGGTAAAATGCATAGAGAACGCAGCTGCCTATTCTCTAGTACTCCCTTAGTCGCCTTCTACGACACCCACGGGAAGAAATTTTTCTTTTACGTCTGGCACCACACGGAACCGTACGGTTACAATATAAATATTATAAGAAGTAAAAGATTATATTACCTTATCACTAATACTGTACTATCACAAACTTCACCACCAGACTACCTTTATCATGAACAAGAAATCAAAACGTCTTATACCCAAACATAACATTCTTGCCCTGTGTAGTACAATTAGCGGTCGGTGTACAAGTTACGGGCAAGATACACAGGCCATAAGGCTAATGGAGCAGAAACGCCCATTACGTGGTACAACATTTGGGAAACATGAATGACGTACACTGAGCGAAATACGCGTTGCTGTCAACGTTTGGGACTAGTTTATAAGCGTTGGTTAACGTTAAGTATTTGTAAGGGTCTGTTTTAGCGATGATTTTTAACGTTTAAACCATAAGCATACGCAACCTCGTAGTTTTTATATTAACATCATCGTCTGTCTAGCATTTTTAACCGACTTCCAAAAGGAGGAGGTTCTCAATTCGTCGGAACCTTTTTTTTTTTATGTATGTTCCCCGATTACTCAAAGATGGCTGGACCGTTTTAATATTTTTTTTTTGTTTGAAAGGGTATACTTCCCAGGTGGTCCCATGATCATCAAGTCAGGATCTGATGATGGGATCCTGGAGAAATAGAGAGAACTCTTCAAATTTTATAGGCACACTTGAAGCAATTTGTGTAGTTTTTGGAAGAGTACTTTCTCGGAGTGGTTCCATTTCCATTTGGTGAAGATCTGATGAAGAACTTCGGAGATAGGCAACGGTACTCCTCAATAAATGATGGCAAATGGACAGGGATTGCTGAAATCTCATGTCTGTCAATTGTTTACACCAGTTAATAATATAACATCACGCCGGTACGTTGTGAAGGGGTAAGCACATGTGAACCACTAAAAAGTGAAAAATAAAAAACTTTTTTCAAAAAAATAAACAAGCGACTTCCAAAAAACACTAAAAAGTGAAAAATAACTTTAATTTCGGAAGGCGGTGACAAAAAATTAAAATACATATCCAAAGTCACCGACTTCCGAAAATAAAGTTATTTTTCACTTTTTAGTGTTTTTTTGGAAGTCGGTTGTTTATTTTTTTGAAAAAAGTTTTCCCCGCTATGTTGAGTTTGGTTGTCAGTCTAATCGGATACAGTTAAATATCAGTATTGTACATGGAGTGACTGCCTATCTGACCAAATATCACTTAGGTACCTTTTGATAACAATGGTAGTAAAAATTTCGGGTTTCTGATTACCCGTAACGACTGTCAAAGATCGACGATCAGCTGGGGTTGACGGCTTGCTTTCTGAGACATGGTGGGGACTCAGTACGAAATGAATGGCCAACCATATATGGACCAACCGTGGCGTGCGGGTTTTACTTGCCCAGGACCACTCAAAATATGACAGTTTGTTTGAATGATTTATTTGAATATCTCAATTGAATTATCCCCAATACTAAGATCATTTCAAAGATGTAAGAGAGCAGTCAATTTGGGAAGGATTTTAGTCACAAGAAGATTCTGAGGACATATTTATTTATGAGCATGAAGTTAAGTTGATAAAAGAAATAAAGTGCACAAAGCTGATCCTAGAAGATTTTAAAGTGTTACACAACTCAGCCTTAACTTTTTTCGATGTTTCTAGATTGCCTTTGTTTTAAGCTATCGACTTTAATTCTAGTCACGTAATGGCTTCTTAAAAACATTAAAGTTGTCCTGGCCACCACTTAAAATTGTTTCTAAAACTTCTTTCTAACAATAGATTAGTGGACTTAGAGTTTATAATAAAGAAAAGCAGACTTTTTACTTGGAATAAAAAAGGAAAGCTTAAAAAGTTCTAAAAATATTTTCATTTTGCTAGAGGCCAGTGGTTAATTACAACAGTATTATTTTTCTTAATTAGATTTTAGGTTCTTCCTTTTTACCATGGCATTTACTTTGATAACGTGCTTGTTTCAGCCAGCTAGGCTTGATTTTTCAAATCTAGTTTGCCCTATGACGTATTAAACGAAAAGGTCGGGGAATCCATGAACTGACACAGACAAAAGCTCAAGATGGAGTCCAGGGCACCATGTTCCACTACCTTTTAGAAATAGCTGTGGCAGCAGAGTGGCGGCCACATAGGCTTTTAGGATCTCTCTTAACATTCGGCTACCAAAATTCTTGGCAGGTGAAAATAACTCCCGGTCCCTCAGCTTAAAGGTACCTAGTTGAAGGAACACTATTTTAATCAGTCATCGTCCAGCATACGTACCTCTTGTGGCCCTTGCTGAAAGAAATTTGAGGAGGCTAGGCACAGGGACATGAGTGCCCAGGAGAGAGCACAAGTAAAAAGTTGCCGACGCCCAGAATTTGTCAAAATTAGTCTGTAAATAACAACGACGTTCTACCTCTTTGTCTACTCTTCACAAAATCTCCATGAGAATTTCACGCACGTAGCAAAAGTAGTAGCCTTACTTTCTTCAATATTTTAGCCAAAAACAACGAAAACCGCGTCACAAATTCAATGGGTCCACAACAGATTATAGGCTTAACTCTGTAGGTAATCAGTGGACAAAGTTTTGCTCAATATTTGGGACGGAAGCGACAGACAATCAGCTTGTTAAGGATTCTATTTGCGAGTCACTTTATGGTCTGGTGTAGGTACTTGATTGGTCTCTATAGAAGTTATATTTTCTGTGAAATCTGTTTTCTTTGCGACAATTATAAGTATTAACAATGTTTTGTTGACTTTCATTTTTAAATGTATTTTAAAAGGAATCTCTCTACTCTTCAGCAGGATTGTTGGTTTTCGTAGCTTAATATAGGTGATAAGATTACTTTTGCGTCCGTCTGTCTATCACAGAAGTTTTAGTCGAAAACTAGAAGTTTTTTGTTTTTTCGTCACAAACATTTCATGTTCTAAATTTAATGTTTTTGCGTAATTATGTAATCGAAAGTGATCTTTGTCATTACAGTGTCATAAGTAACTGCGTAATTAAGACTATCAAGATCTATTCATTAGCTTAACGTGCCATCTCAAGTTATCTAGGAAGCGCTTCCATAAATAATGAAAAGCTAAAGTAGCCCATTACTAATTTCCATTACATTACCAATCCACTCCAATTACCATTATCATTGCATGCATATTTAAATACAACCTCGGACAGTGTACAGTTAGTAGAAAAAGTTGATGTACACTATTCTAACAAAAGGAACGAAATGAGCTTTTTGTATTAAGTTATTGGAGAGTAGAGAACGTTTTAATAAACAGCGTTTTGTTCATTTTGGTTAAGAGGGAAGAATTTGAAATTTTATAACATTTTTTTGCAATTACAAGGTCAATGTCAGACTACAAACATGATTAACACGTGCGTCTATATAGAATTAGTTTTTTTTTGGCTGTGAACTCATAAAATAACTTCTCCCGCTCTTTGTGTCAGACTTTTACTGACTAAAATCCACCCGTGTTCCTACAGTTGCCTGTGTGCCAGGGGCCACGGTATCTCTTTCGAACAACACGCACCCCTGGCAGTTTCGATCAACCCGCACCCCCGGCAGAACAACCCGCACCCCTGGCAGAACAACCCGTACCCCTGGTAATTATAGAATTAGTATGACTTTATCGTAAAAAGTAATTCAATAAGACTGTACGAACACATTATCAGATTTAGAGGGTTCTATTGATGGTTTTTAATGACTACAATTCTGCAAAGTCATATTTATAACGGTAGCGAATATAATTGAAAAATACTTAAGAACTTTTGAATTTCGCGGGCTTAGTTGTAAAAAGCATTTGGGAACTTTCCCAACTTAAAGACTAACCCTCTTACTGATAAATACATAATAAAGTTATTCCAAGTATAGACCTATGAAAATGTATGGTTATTCCTTTGTTATTCCTGGTATAACTGTATTCCGTGTAAGAGGGTGAAACAATAAAAAATCCAAAATGAGCAACAATTTTTGTAGCCAACTGTACGTCAGTCCTACAACAACATTTGCTTCTAACGATGTTCCTTACATTAGTAATATTATTGTTGCTGCAGTACCTCTGTTTTATATAGTTAATTAACTATTTGTTTATGTATGTTATGTTTGTTTTGGTACGCGGGGGCAGGGGTGGGCAACCTTTGTTGGAATGGGAGTTATACAGCTGAACTTTGGATCTAGGTTTGTTTTATACTGAGTTAGAAATGCCTAAGTTAACAATAATAATGAGAGCATACATTAAATTACCTACGTAGTTATTTCGCTTTAAAAATATATTACATGCTAATGAGACATCTTTAGTGCCAAGGTGATTTTTTTCAAAATCAAAATCAAAAGTCATTTATACAAATTAGGCTGAGAATCAACACTTTTCGAATGTCACACACATGTTCACATTACATAAGACAGTCCCCCAAAACGCCCGCCTTTCACCACTTCCTAGTGCTTTAGCTGGGAGGAAGAAGTAGCGCAACAAACTTCCCAGCAGCACAGCTGTCTGTTTAGTTGCTCGATTGAAATCAAATAAAGAAAGAAAGATAGACAACTGTTTATTTGGACTCAGTTCATACAACACAAAATACAAATAACAAAGTAAAAAAAGTAAAGTAAATAAAATATTCTTGTCACTGATGAAAATTTCACAACGAACTTTGAATTCAATTTTTTTTTGTTTATAATGCATATTGATAACGTTAGCTCTTTTCCGGATGATATTCATCAATATGACCCATCGCGTCTTACCATTGATGACTGATTGGCACTGAAACGTCATAATAGGCCTTATTAAAAGACTAAAAGTTACCCATCCTTGGATCCACCCACTCCAGTCGCTTGGAGTTGATCGTGATCAAATTAGAAATGAAGAGATCTGCGGGAAAACTAAGGTACCCGACATAGCCTGAAGAATTTCCAAACTTAAGTGCCAGTAGGCAGGGCACATTGTTCGCTGAACAGATGGCCGACACATGACCGATAATGTTCCAGAAAGGAAACACACAGTCAAAAATTCATCGGTCCTCCTTGTAGGAAAGAATTTGTGAAGGCTGCAGGAATCCACTGGATTCGGGAAGCACAGAACCGGTCGTAGTGGTGATTCTTGGGGAAGGCCTATGTCCAGCAGTAGACGTCTTTTGGCTGAAATAATGATGATGATGATGAACTCATCAATGGGTAATTCATTCTATGTGACAGGTACTTCTTCACATTTTTAAGACACGTGCCACAGGTGGGCCATCCCTGCACTAGTACCTTTGCTTTGGCAACAGGAGATTGTCTGCTCTAAATTGGATTATATTTTTCCTGTTAGTGGCCATTTTCTTTTATATTAAAGCTGACCTACAAAGGTCCTAATTTAATTAACCGTTAAACACAATGTACTACTTGTTAGATTCAGTCCTAATGTTAAGTTATGGGCTTGACGTTCTGGATTAAAATTGGATGAATTGTAAAAATGGTGTATCGATGATCTGGAAATTAAAAGGCTCGCTTCTCAAGCACGAGCTTGATTTTTATTTACATTTCTATGGTTGGAAACCTGAAAATTAGTTTCAACATATCTTTACAAATGTTTTCCCACCGTTCGACCTTCCACCGCCACTGCGAGGCCTAAAAACAATACAGTCATTTAAATTTCAACTTAAGAAGTTATGGTTGCATAAACAGCTCTCTGAACAATAAGTTTAATTTTTCTCATAAAAAGTTTATTTGCTTACCTCATGGGTCATGGCCTGCAGTACTTGGTTTTGGATCTTCAGCTGCGCTGCGGCATGGCATTGGATCCCTTGTCTGCCAGGACTGCTGGCAGCGTTTCCCCTGTCCACATTCATTCAATGTTGACAACCTATTCATTGAAATACATTTTTATCATATGTTACTTGTCCGTGTTTATTGCTAAATATTTATATATTTAAACTTATTTATATTATGGTCCGTTTACAATCTAATTTTAAATTGAATTCCAGTAATCGTATTATTTATTTTGTATTTCTATTTTATGACTCTTGACTTCCGTTCCATTTGTTCTATACCTTCCTGTTTTTGCTGTTGGAAGTCGCGACGCCCCCGTTAGGTGGCGTGGCGAGAGGCAGCAGGGCTTCGCCGCTGGCCGCAGTTTGCCATACGGCGGCCCACTAACTCGGACCTCTTAAATACACATGAATGGCAACTTCCTGTTTTTGGAGCTCCAACGCCTTATAAATAGTGTTTGGCATGTCGGGTCGCCCTGCTGATTCCAAGGTTTTGTTTCGTCTTTTATTGGGCCCATCTCATCTTTCACATTCTCATAAACACTGACCTACGGCACTGACACAACTGTTACTTAATAATAACACAATAGATCATTGGCCATTTTGTAATTTCTTACATCATTTTTATGACGCACACGCACATTTTCTCCATGGATGACGCTTCGAAATGTTGCCACTACATAAAGAGTAAAATGTTTATTGAGGATGATATTCTCGTAGTACTTTTGTCTATTACCTATTTATTTTTTCTTTATATTCTTGCATAATTTCTATCACATTCACATTAATTATATTAATTTTCTACAAGATCGATGATAATTGCTTGATGCACCGGGCGATGTCATTACGTCAAAGCCTGCTACCGCTGAAAACCAGCGCTGGGGCTCTGTCTTGCATAGGGTTGCAGCAAAATGCTGAGCAATAGCCGTTTTGTGTGGATGTGACGCATGTTTCCCTCATCCTTTTTTTATTTATTTTTTGTGTGTTCCTGGTGTTTGCGCCATGTTTACCGCAAATAAACGTTTTTTCTTTCTTTTCATTTTGTTTATTTTTTCTTTGACGTTCTGTGAAGAAAATCGTCGTAAACGGAAACTGTAACAACATCCAACATGTATTTCGTGAAGGATTAGGCAGACATTTATTTATACATATGTAGATTTTAAAGTATAAACTCCATATTTATTCCACAGTACGCACGAGGAATTTTTGGCAAAATCAGCGCATGAATTAATTTCACGCGACCGTTATTATTTTAAGCATTATTTCCCGAACATTGATGGTGGGTTTGACGTTTACTTAGTTTTTTAATTTGTCACACTTAAATTGTAATGTGTAACTGTTTTATGTTAAAAAAAAAGAAGTGGTGTAATTTGTAGAGCGAAAACTGAAAAGAAAAACGGAAATCGCCAAAGCGTGGTGATCATATCAATATATTGTGCCGTCTCTGTATAAGAAGAGCTTAATGCCCTCCAACAGATTACTAATAGGCAGTTTATAATAATATTAAAGTAAGCAGGTATTTTTCGACGCCATTTTATAGTTTGTGAATAGTTATAATTAAATTAACATATAATTTTGTTATTTTTATTCATTAATTATATACAATTAACTCATCAAAAAAGGCTAGCCAGTATTTTGTCTAAAGAATCATGGTAATGCTGCCAGCCTTTTGGGCAGTTTTCCTGTTGACAGAGAAGCGAACGGATTTCTTGATGGCCCTTGATTCTTTTTCCTTGTTTTTTGATATACATGTACATATTATTAATGTTATTTTAAGCCCGTTCGTTTAATTTTATGTAAATATTATAGTCATAAAATTAGTACTGTGTGCGTACAAACCATTTTAATTCTGAATAAATACCAATAAAATAGGTACCTAAAAATATGTGTTGCCTTTCGCGGCAAGTCAACTAAACCTACTGTGGTTTTGTTTGTTTAAAGGACTTTACCCTACTTCCAGATGTTACCCTACAATGTTGTACACATACAAATCTCTTAAATTATGTATGGACTTTAAAAAGATCCTTGACCTTCCACTTTGGGTTTGTTTTGAGAGTTATATTAATAACATGGAGGTAACATGGTGCATGTAGATCTATCCAGTGACCTGTCAATCCCGGCTAATGAGATAACAATTAATTTGCTATTGCGTCCCGCGTTGGCATGCATGCGTCCAGCACGTTTTTTTTTCCGGGTGGGAAATCATCAAATGACTTCTCCCGCTCTGAGTGGAGCAGGAGGGCGTGTCAGACTTTTAGTGCTAAAACCCACCCGTGTTCCCTCAGTTGCCTGTGTGCCAGGGGCTGCGGTATCTCTTTCGAACAACCCGCACCCCTGGCAGGCATCGGCCCTTGCGGGTCCCACCAGTTGGTGCTTTTTTTTTTTTTTTTTTTTTTTTTTTTTTTTCTGGGTGGGAAATCATCAAATAACTTCTCCCGCTCTGGGTGGAGCGGGAGGGCGTGTCAGACTTTTACTGACTAAAACCCACCCGTGTTCCCTCAGTTGCCTGTGTGCCAGGGGCGGCGGTATCTCTTTCGAACAACCCGCACCCCTGGCAGGCATCGGCCCTTGCGGGCCCCATCTGTTGCTGCTGACATCTCTTTGAGGCGCGCGTGGAACACAACGCGCCGTCGACCCGGGCTTGGTCCTTACCGGACAGCGAGCTACCCATTACTCGCCGTCCGCAAGCCCGTGCCTACGGTGGCCGGGAATCAGCCTGGGATTCCCGACGCCCAGGGCGTCTCCTGCGAAGGCCACGGCTGTGAGGGCGCATGTATTGCATCTCCCTCACGTGCGCCGCCTCCCTCTTTGCGAGCATAACTGCTTCGCTGAAGGAGGCGACTGCCAGCCATGCCCTCTCGCTCCGTACCATGGCCTGGACCAGGGTCGGACGCGAGAGATCGCCACCGCCGATCACCTCCACGAGGACACGGCGTTGCTCCGCCCAAGCTGGGCAGACCTCCACCGTATGCTCCACCGTGTCCTCTGGGCGATCTTCGCAATGGAAACACCCGGGCGTTTCCTCCCACCCTATCCGAAACAGGAACCTCCCGAAACAGCCATGTCCGGTGAGGACCTGTGTCAGGCGGAAGGTGAGGACGCCATGCCGCCTCTCAAACCACTCCTCAAAGAGGGGACTTACCGCCGCAATCGTGGCGTGCCCAGCACTGGGTTGCGACAATCGCACTTTCCACGTCGCCATGAGATCCTGCCGGAGCTCTGTCCGCCGTGCCGCGATTTCCCGCGGCAGCGGAGTTACGCCCCGGCGTTTGGCCTCCTCGCGCCACTCCCAAGTGAGCGCGAGGACGTTTGCCTCCAGATCCCATGGCGGTAATCCGGCAAGGAGGCCCGCGGCCTCACCGGAGATCGTGCGGTATCCCCGGATCATCCGGATGGCCATGACCCTATGGGCCGCCTTCAACCGGCGTGCTGGTTGGCGCCTCAATGTAGGCGCCCACACCGGCGCCCCGTATAGGGCCATGGCCCGCACGACCCCCGCGTAGAGCCTCCGGCAGGAGGCGTTTGGCCCCCCTAGATTGGGCAGGAGCCGCTTCAAGGCAGCCCCGGCCCACTCCAGTCTGGGAGCCAAACGTCGGAAATGTTCCCCGAAGTTCCACCGGCTGTCGAGGACGAGTCCTAGGTACTTCATCGTCGACTCGACGCCGATGTGAACCCCTCCCACCGTTATCTGGGAACCCGTCAGTGGCGCATTCCGAAGACCATGAAACCACATGGCCTCGGATTTGTGCAAGGCCACCTCGAGTCCCAGTTGCCGGATCCTATCGACGATTGTCGCAACTCCGTGTGTCGCTAAGTCAGCCGCCGCCTGATACGACCTCCCTTGCGCCAGGACCAGCGTGTCGTCAGCGTAGCAAACTACGCTGACGCCACTAGGGAGGTCGGCGCGCAGCACCCAGTCGTATCCGATGTCCCACAGATGCGGCCCCAGGACCGATCCCTGTGGGACACCGCACGACATCTCTCGCCGGTTCCACTCTCCTAGGTGACCGGGGTAGATGACGGCCCTGTCCGTCAAATAGGCCTCGACCACACGACAGAGGTAGGTCGGCATCCGGTGATACCGGAGTGCCTCCCTTATGCAACTCCAGGGCAGGGTGTTGAAGGCATTGGCGATGTCCAGAGACACCGCCAAGACGACCCCACCCCGGGCCACAGCATCCCCCGTCGTGAGGGCTCGCACGCGCATGATGGCGTCCACCGTGGAGCGCCCCCTGCGGAAACCGAACTGGCTCTCCGCCAAATCCGGCCCCACCCGCACCAGCCGCCCGACGAGGCGGTCTGCAATTACTCTTTCAAAGAGCTTGCCCACCTCGTCGAGCAGCACGATGGGCCGGTAAGCGGACGGAGAGTCCGCAGGGCGCCCCTGCTTCTTGATGAGGACCAGTTTCCCCGTCTTCCAGTGACGTGGGAACTGGCCCTCCTCCAAGCATGCGCTTAGGAGCCTTCTTAGTCGAGGCCCGAGAGCCTCCAAGGCCAGGACCCAGGCTTTTCCAGGCAAGCCGTCGGGTCCTGGGGCGGTATTCTTGGCATTCAGCCTACGTACCGCCACTCTCAATTCTACCTCGGTCACCTCTGGAGCATCGTCGTCGTCGGTGTGGTCCGCGTCGGGCACCGCAAGAGGCGGAGCCATGGGCGGGGGAGCATGCTCCCCTCGCAAGGGAAACAGAGCGCTCACCACGTCCTGCACGAGCTGAGGCCGGAGACTCTGGGTCAGCGGGGGAGCCCACGGGCGGATTTTCTCCCGCACCGTTTTGTAGGGGCGTCCCCACGGGTCTCTGTTCAGAGTCTCCAGCGACTCCTCGCGGGCCAGTGACCTGGCCCGCAGGATCTCCGCTCGGAGGGCGGTCTTCGCCACTCTGTACCCCTCGTATAGCTCCGCCTGAATGGCTTCCGTATCCGGAGGGCGGATACGGAGCCTGCGGTGCCTGGTGTACCGATGCCGCGCAGCAACGCACGCCTCGCGCAGAGTTGTGAGCTCCGGCGACCACCAGTACACCTGGCGTGAAGCACGTCCTGGCTGAACCCGGGGCATTGCCACGTCGCATACCTCGGACATGGCCTCCCGGAACCACTCCGCCTCGTCGTTGATGTCGGCAGGCCTGTCCGGTGGTGACACCCAGGCCTGCACGATCGAGGCTTCCAGGAGGAGCTCCCGGTCCAGCCGCTTCAGCGCCCACCGCGGACCACACGGGGCCTGTTGGACCGGCGCGCTCGAGGCCTGGGCGGAGACGTCAAACCGGATATACCGGTGGTCGGAATACGTCTCCACCCCCTCCATGACGTGCCAGTCAACGACACGCGGCGACAGAGCGGGGCTGGCGAACGAAATGTCCACCACTGACTCACCCCGCATCCGCACACACGTGGCGACAGAACCCCGGTTTAGGACGACCAGGCCCACCTCTAGAGCCCAGTCCTCCACCATCCTACCCCGCACATCCGTCAACCGGGAACCCCAAGCCAAGTTCTTGGCATTGAAGTCCCCGAGGACGAGTACGGGGAGGGAACGAAACCCGACGACGACGTCTCTCAACTCTGCAAGGGAGTTGTGGAACTCGGCGAGAGTTCGGCTCGGGGAGAAGTACACCCCTACCACTGCAATCTCCCCGAACCGTGCTGCTACGCAACCCCTTCCCCTCTGGACACCCTCGAGAGCCGGGGTACCGGCGGCGGCCGACGAAATTAGGGTCACTGAGCCGCTCAGGTCCTCCACCCAGTAATCCCTGGGCGGGACAAAGTACGGCTCAGCGACCACGGCGATGTTAATCGACCACTGCGCCATGCTCTGGAGCAACAGATCCTGAGCGGTGGCGCAGTGGTTGATGTTCGCCTGGAGGAGGCGAAATGGGGCCGTTATTGGCATTCCATTTCAGCCTCCTCTGGAGCCCCCCACCAGTTGGTGCTGACATCTCTTTGAGGCGCGCGTGGAACACAACGCGCCGTCTACCCGGGTTTGGTCCTTACCGGACAGCGAGCTACCCATTACTCACCGTCCGCAAGCCCGCACCTACGGTGGCCGGGAATCAGCTTGGGATTCCCGACGTCGATGCCCAGGGCATCTCCTGCGAAGGCCACGGCCATGAGGGTGCATGTACTGCCTCTCCCTCACGTGCGCCGCCTCCCTCTTTGCGAGCATCGCGGCTTCGCTGAAGGAAGTGACTGCTAGCCATGCACTCTCGCTCCGTACCATGGCCTGGACCAGGGCCAGACGCGAGAGATCGCCGCCGCCGATCGCCTCCACGAGGACACGGCGGTGCTCCGCCCAAGCCGGGCAGACCTCCACCGTATGCTCCACTGTGTCCCTAAGCCGGGCAGACCTCCACCGTATGCTGCCCTTCCGCACGTTACAAGTTAATTGTACTCAATCTTAATAAATTACAATCGTGTGAAAGATATTTTTTATTAATTGTTATCATGATTTGAGCCCATGCGTGTATTGTTGGAAATGAATAACAGCTTATTAAAAAAAAAAATATGCTTCGCATGCACAGCCTCTTATGTCCTTAACATCAGGTACCAACGCATCATTAGCCTGAACAAAAACCAATTATATAATTTTTTTTGAAAAAAAAGGGCTGTACGCAGACAAAGTCGTGTAACTGTTACCATTGTGTTTCATGTACTTCACTCACATAATTACTCAGTTCAGTAATCAGCTGGAAAAAGCCTTCATCCTACTAACTAGCTGCCGAAGTATAAAACTGTAGGTAGGTAATGCGAATAAGTGATGTGTGGTTCCGTGGATATCAGTTTTTGTTCAATTTTTTCATTGACAATAATTAATCACAAATGATTGAATTTTTATCTGTTGAGGTTGTTTGTGTGTTTAAAAGACCTTAAGACCACGTTCGGACATCGGATTTTTTAACGCGCACAGCAGGCTTAGCACGAGAGCCGTAGTCAAGCGTTTTGTCGTCGGAAGAGTAGACAAAAATGACGTTTCCAGATAGACAGTTGATAGTTTTCCACCAAGTAATGTAGACAAGCGATTTCTATTCGACAGTAGAGTAGAAATATAAAGCGTCATGCTAAGCCTACTGGTGTTTTAACTATCGGTGTTGAACCGCATTAAGAATTCAACAGAGTGCATTCCAGCGCGTTCAAAAAATACACCGTTCGATTTTCAGCTTTCGGCGTTAAGCAGTGCGTAGAAGATCCAATGCCCGAAATAATCCTACCGCGAAATTTACGTTAGTTTACGTCACATATTTGTATTCATCACTTTATATATACCATTAAAATCCAATCACAGTCTCGATAGATTTGTTGCGAGATAATTATACACCGTGACATTTTAGTCGTCTTATAGCGGCAGCCCACTTCATGTATACAATGACTACTAATAATTTATAAAAAAATGTTATTTTTGAACATAATATGCATAATTAAAAAAATTCAAATGTCATTCACTAAGACGCATGACGTAGTTTGAAACACCCTGTTATGGAGTTGGAATTAATTATAGAATGTAATGGTAGGTGGGTAGATATTTTCTACCGTTTGATACGTAAACATTATTAACAGGGAGGGTGTTTCATAATTCTAAAGCATTATTTATTTTTCTTTGTACTTAATATCTTAAATAATGGTAACAATGTTTTAATCGCGCCTAGAGGTATGTTATGACGGATACATTGAGTGGACCACCTTTGTAAGACGACTAAAATATGACGGTGTATAAAGGCTAATAATAACATACTTGAGTAACAATACAACATTTCGCCTGCCAATCAGTCAAGCTTTGTTACGGTATGAAGAAAATTTTATGAGCGCTGGACAAATTACAGACACATGAAATATTTTATAGTGTCTTTTAAGGTAATTAATAATATTAAAGTACATAAATCTTACAGATATTCATGAATGGTACCCAACTTTTGACAGATCGAGCGACAGCCCGGGTTTTACAAAAAAAAAAAAAACATAAACAGGGAAATAAAAACAAATTCAATAGGTACCTTTCCCGATTTAAATATAGAATGCCTCTAAAAGGTTTTTAATGTATACCCTTTTAACAACAATTCTTTATAAATAGTGTCTCGATAACTTTAAGTCCTTTGTAGTTTATTTGATGGCAATGGCGACGGCAAACATTAAGCCTTTAGTGGTTATCTATCGAATAATTTTGATGTTGATTCTTCGGAATACTCTCAAAAGGATTATAGAGGATAATGGTAGACTTTTTATTACAGATGTGAGCCTCTTGCAGTAACTTAAAGGTTATGTAATACGAGGTGTTCTTTTTTTCATGGAAGAGGACTTTTGGCCGCGGACAAGTTTCACAGGACAGCACAAAGTAAAGCTAGTGCAAAGTGACCTGCTACATATATGTGGTTTTTTATAAATATGTATGTTAGTCTATGTGTTCCGTGTGTTGCTGGACGTAAAAGAATAGCACCATCCCATTTCTTCCCATGGGTGTCGTAGAAGGCGACTAAGGGACTTACTAGAGAATGAGCAGCAGCGTTTTCTATGCATTTGACCACAATACTGCGATCGCCAACACGCCTGCCAAGCGTGGCGATTATGACAAAATCACCCTTTTGGGGGGGGGGGGGTTATGTCCAGCAGTGGACGTCTTTTGGCTGATATGATGATGATGATGATAGTCTATAAGGTATTTATGTTATGGGTCTTTGTTGCCTGAATTAAATTATTTATTATTATTTTAATCACTTAGTTCATGTTTATGATGGTTTAGCAAATATATTTTTGAGATCAGTTGAGTTGAGTTTGAATTAGCATCTTCGGTAAAGGTCATCATCATCTGCCTAGCCTTTTCCCTACTATGTTGGGGTCAGCTTCCAGTCTAACCGAATGCAGCTGAATACCAGTATTTTACATGGAACGACTGCTTATATATATATAATTATCCATCTTTGGTATAGGTATGACTTAGAAATTCAATGTAATTTTTTTTGCCCACATACCTTTTTTTAATGCTCAAAAAAATATTCTAGCTCACTTTATGTTGGACATTTTAAACCAGTAACAGAAGTCAACGCGACAGTTTAATCCAAAACGTAACGGGCAAACTAACTTTCAAATTACATATAGGGTTACACGACGAAGGTTCAACTTGCCACGGAACCCTCTTCACGCTGCCACCGCAAAAAGGAACATTACCGGTACAAGGATGTTACATGGAGCGTGCTAATAAGTACGCGTCATTACTCTGATGGCGAAGAGAATATACTTCGTGTAACGTTCGATTTTAATGATTGAGGATTATTGGGAAAGGACTGGTTCCAGAGATCAATATAAATGGACCATTTTACCATAACACAATCATGATTTTTGGCTACCTTCTGCTCCATTTTATAAAAATCTTACTGTGAAAACTTTGGTAAAGTGGGCTTAAGGTGGGCTGTCATTCCTCCTGATCGATGCGAGAGATTGACACAATTGACAGCTCACTACCTATCAACCTGTCAACCTCCCACTTGCCGACGAACGGTCTAAAGAAAGGATAAAGCTGTGGCAAGATAGCGTTTCCCTACCCAATTCAACTACCTAAGTTTGTGGTGAGTTTTTTTGCAGAATAGACCGACTTTATCTAGTTGTCTTTGGAAAAGATTATAGGTATCTATTATAAGTATGATACATAGGTTACTTCTTCTTAGAACGTCGATGGCAATATATATACAGTCATTCCAGAATTTGGCAAGTTCAGTCAGTCAACTCCAGTAGCGTGCAGACAACAAGACACGATATTTAAATACCATATTTGTAGGACAGCAATACATTTAAACTCCAGGGGAGAGTCTTTTGTTAATTTTTACCGCAGGTTTTCTTTGCTTCGGTCTACCTGAGTCCGGAGTCTATTTTAAGATTTCCAGCTAAGCCAAGGCAATTCATGTCCAGGTGGGAGATTTTCAGCAGGTGGAATGAATGGGTTGGGTACGGAAGCACCATCTTGCCACAGTTTTAAGCCTTTCCTCAGACTGTTCGCCAGTGAGTGGGAGCTTAATAGGTTTACTTGGAAAGTATACATAGTTATTGGTGAGGTATAAAAGCTAGGCTTACCAGAATTAAATTAGTTTGGTAGGGTATTAGATATACAGCGTGTAACGGAAGGGGGGTATCAACCCTGAAGGAGGTGAATGTGCTCATGAAACTCAACAACTTTCCCCAAAGAACATAGGTCGAAATATGAAAAAAAAAATTGGCCCTCCCTTACAAAACTGACTACCAGCTGATTGATTTACTATGGGAGGGCCAAATTTTTTTTTCATATTTCGACCTATGTTCTTTGGGGAAAGTTGTTGAGTTTCATGAGCACATTCACCTCCTTCAGGGTTGATACCCCCCTTCCGTTACACGCTGTATAGGTAATACAGACTTATAAAAGAACCAGATTTTAAGTGTAGTATACAAATACATAAATTATGACTTATTGTTTTAAATTGCAGAAAGTACTCTTTTCCAGTCTAACGTTCAGAAAACGGGCTTCTACAATTTTATCACTTACCATCCAAAAGGTTTTATGCTCACGGACCCCTAAAAAAACTGCGAACTATCTACCACAAAAACTTCGTAGATACGCTACATCGAGCGTGCTAATAAGCACGGATCATTAGCTTAATGGCAAGACATGTTCGGTTTGAGGCTTTTTTCATTCGTTCATTCAGCCGTTCATTCGTGTTGAGTGGAAACTTGCATGACGCGTTAAAGGCTCGAAATTGATAGGGTTCGTGAAAATATTGCTGCAACGATGAATGTAAAATAGAGCAGCCTAAATAGGTAGGCACTTTAAAAAAAATTAACCACCAATAAGACAACCTACTGGAGGCAACGTTTTGCACCACATCCAATTTTAAGCTTTTAACAAATCGAATAGCTCATATTTTTGAGCTGGAAAAAACCTTTCGTTATGAATCTCGTTTCGTAATCCTTGTTGACAGCATACATTGCTTGCTGTGTAACAAGGATTTTTATAACGATAATATTGTGCGTAACGATGTCTGCAATTAAAGTTAGGGTTTATTTTTAATAAACATTAAAATTGTTTGAATTTTGAATTTCATATCTTCTGTTGGTCTTCTTGGACTCGCACAAATGGGTCTACAGGGCAATTAACGCCAAAAAAAAAACACTTTTCTTATACATGGTCTTGTATCTCTCTCTTTAATTTTTAAATTTATTTTATTTTTTGGTGTTATAGCGGAAATTGAAATACTTACTCTGTGAAAATTCCAACACTCTACTTAATACAATTCATGAGTTACAGCCCGCTGATAAATAGACGGACGGACAGCGGAGGCTTAGTAGTAGGGTCCCATTGACACCCTTTGGCTACGGAACCCTATAAATTATCACAATGACGGGCTGTACAAGTTACTGTCGGTTTCGTTAAAGCATCTTCTTATAACACCCGTTAAGACCACTGACAAAACAATCCGCACAAAATACAATTAAGATGTACCGTTCAATCGATACTTCCATAATCGACTTTATTCATTCGATATTTTTAACAATTTCAATCATTACTTTCGAAGCAAATCGTGACTATACCCGTCCTGAATTTATATCAGCAAAAAGTTAAATGTGTTAATAGGACCATTTGTAAGCAAAACGACATTTCAGACATTTATTTCTTTCAATCTGATTATGTGAACATTCCAACTAAAGTCTGGACCTTTTTTATTCATTGACGAAAGTGTAGTTCGAACGAAATCGATCGTGTACCTTTGTATTGAGGATTAAAGGGCTCTGAAATGATAAAAGTATTCAAATGTTGTTTGAGTCTGAATTAGAAGTGCTACTGCCAGTTAAGCTTCGGTTTCTTAAAAGAGGTGGCCGCAACATAGCGGCTGCGGTGACGGCTGTCTTGAAAATGATGTCAGTGGGGTTTGACTTCCATAGCCACAATCAGCCTGTAATGTTCCTACTGTTGGGATTTGGGTCTCCTCTCGGTGAGAAGGAGTGGGCCGTAATCAACCACGTGGGCCCAGAGCGGGTTGGTAGATGTCACAGGGTTTGATCGATGTTAAAAGACGCTCTCTAAAAAAACACACAAACTTACTTTTATATTGTAATGTCAGCAGTATATTAAGGTAACAAATTGTGCACAAATCAATAAATAAATATATAACGTTTCAGTAGCGTTAATTGCAGACGCTATGTGGTATTAGAAACTCGTAGCTTAGGCATAATGAACCTTTCTAAGTTACACTTTGGACAAAAACCAGTTAAACAGATGCGAATCACGAATAGATAGGGCAGTATTGCAATCGTAGTCTAATATTTCGAGTTTTAAGTTTTTGGCAGTTTGGGCTTAAGTTTAAGGCGTGGTGGTGGCATCGTTTTCATTTTATTTTTTATCTTCTGCAGCAACGCCATATTTTTTATGTTAAGGTTTACATCTCACAACCTATCTTGATATGTCATGTACTTACACAACAGAGCAAATAAAAAACTGAATAAAACACAATTCACAAAATGAATTGTTTTTTTTTCGTATAACGTATTAAAATAAGCATATTAATAGAATACGCCAACGACAGCCAAGCAACACGAAACTGTATTTTATTTCTGATATTTAATCCTACCAATCACAACGCACATAACCCAAAATAACAAAATGGTTACATAACACAAAATACATCAAAATAACGCTCCAATAAAAACGGCGCAAACGATTTTAAACTCTAAAAATATAGCGAAAATAACAGCTTAACATTACAAATTTATGTCGTTTCTAGGACAATAAATTGCAATTTGCGGCCTCACAGCCATTTAATGAGGCCTCATTCAGGGTAGAGATGAAATTTCACACTGAAAATTTCAATTTTGTGCTATCCAGTTAACAGTTAACAAGTTGTATTCAGAACCGTATGAAAAGAGTGCCTTTGCCCTATTTTCGGAGCACTGACTTCAATCATCATTAGTGTTTTGGTTTGGTTGTTTGTTAGGTCGTTAATTATTTTAATTATTACTTTGTTTATGAAAGATCATTAAGGGATGACAATTACTTACCGATTACATGATTGGTGATTCAAAATGACCAAAAAATGAAAGGGTATTTTTTCATGTTTTTATTACTAGAAAACGTGAAGCACCTAACTGGAAATCCGATTCGATATATGTGCGTGTTAGTAGTTTGAGTTTCAGCTTATAATATGGTGGTTCCACATTAAACGTTGGTTTTTAGAGACACTGAAACATTTTGAAATTTTCTATGAAACTTTTTTTTTATAGCCCACGAAAATTTTCTACGCTTGGGGGTTTCTAGAATCATGTGCTCAATTCAAGGTTAGAGTTTGCGGGTCGATGCCCTTGTCATCCTGCATAAGTTAGTTCAAAGAGAACCAGGTCCACTGCTATTCACAACATTAATAAACAAATACCAAAATAACACTTACTAACCAACCAACCAACTTAATTCGCCTTTTCATAAACAGTATTAAAACTTCTAGAAGTAAGAAAATTCCTGCATTTTTCTTCATTCTCTACTGCCTAGAGCTTTGTAATTATAATTTATCACTATTAAGTAAATTAGCTATTCAAAACATTTTGCAGAGACTCATAACTTGCATCCATTTTTCTTTTTGTTCTGATTTTAATCTGTAAATGATATTTTTTATACTGCCTTCTCTTTTTACTGACATAAATGTGAAGTTATTATTTTAAAGCGTTTATAATCTTATGAAGAAATGTGAATTATGTATGTTGTACGAATAGCTTTTCGACAATGACAATCAGTCTACGCTTTTGATACCCTCTAAAAAAAGTCTACTACAAATGAAACGCAAAACTATAGCGAAATTACGAGATTGACGCAAATGTATCGGATGATTTTCTTTATAATATAATTATACAACTAGCTGCTGACCACGGCTTCGCCCGTGTGGATTTCGGAAATTATCTCACGGGAAAGTGCTACTGGGACAAAAAGTAGCCTGTATATTACTCCTTATAACATCAGTTATCTGCCAGTGAAAGTTCTGTCAAAATCAGTCCAGCCGTTTTGGAGGTTAGCCGAAACAGACAGACAGACAAACATAAAAAAGTGAAATGTACCGTATATACCTTTCATATGCATTTAGTAAAAAACTGTTATTTTGGCATTACGAACAGACACTACAATTTTATTTATTTGTATAGATGAATCTTTTTATCTAGTCTGTTAAAAAAATCCGGGAATAGACTTTTTTTGACAGAAACACTAAAAACTCATTTTCTTCATAATAACGTAACCCCAGACTTCACTCAAAATCTCAGCGACCACCAGACCAATAACTTATAATCTCAAGTGTAACGTAATTAAAGTTTATTATGCGTAAAACTAATTAAACCTTTACGACTGGGCGTAAAACAAACGGCGCCCTTATATTCAAATTGTTTTGAATTCTAATTCAGATCGTTAATTACGACACATAAAGCTACCTTGCTGTTTTATTTGTCTTCTTAAAAGGACACTACGAATCATGATCACAAACTAGCTAAATACAGAAGGTTGGCTCCACACTACGAGTGAAAACGAACGCACACGTACTGTCCTTTCATGGTTGATTTACCTCTGACAGCAGCAACTATTAACAATATAAACATTAGTAACCTTATTGGAATGAAAATAAAGATCACTGTGATTTGACAGATTTTCCAATGCCAGCAATCATTGCTAAGAATTAATATCACTGTGCTTTTGACACAGAATCAGTCAGAAGTAAAATAACGCTTTCAAATGTTTCAATCACGTAGCGCTAGTGCAAACCCACTCGTGATTAACATTTGTGTGAGTGCGCCAGTTTTCGCTCGTTGTATGGAGCCGGCCTTCTGTACCTATCTATTCTGTGTCTTGGATCTATTTTTAAGAGCTTGACAAAATAAAATATGTACTCTGTGCTATAAATTGATTTTGTTATTAATTAAAATCTATTAATTTAATGTAAAGTACTCCGCGCCAGCTGAAATGGTAGATCCGTAGGGAATTTAAATCTCGCTATTTCAGTTTGTATTTATCGTAAATTTGACCATAATCTATACTAATAATTATCTATAAACTACACTAATATTTTGTTAGTTTAATTAGTTTATTTCTTTGTTTATTTGAACGTGCTAATTTCTGGAAGTACGAGGCGAATTTGAAAAAATATTTTTGCATTTGACAGCCTAATTTTTGAGTAAGGCTTTAGGTAATTTCACATTACGCAGTGATTCTTAAGAGTCGAGTAAAAAGAAAAAGTGAGAACGAACGCTAAGCGAAAACGAGGTGATACCGCGCGCAGTTCATGCGATGTGACGGGGTGGGTCGGGGTCACAAGAAATTTCACGTGGACGTAATATTTATGATAAAATAGCTTGACTATTTAAGGGGTTGGTGGAAATTCTGTACCTAGTTGCTTCCAACTCCATCAATTCCCGGTACTTAGGTCCGTTTGCACTACAATTCACTTGTGTGCGGCATCTACAACGCCACATGCGATCTACGCATCACACAAATCCTACATCGCGCAATCAGAGTTTGCCGCGCGACTGGTATATATACAACATCCCGACGTCAACCGTCGGGCAGTTGCCCACCAGACACAACTCCCGTCTGGTCGGAGGATCCTCCCTTTTCTATAGAGGTTGAGTGAACTTTACATCCTGATCTTCATACGTCTATGCAATAATTCCCTGTGTCTGACTTGCCGCGGTCGGTCGGGATCGTTGATCTAACATACCCCCTTCCGTGCTTTGGAAAGCAAGTTGAGCTGTTGGCCCTCGCTCGTGAAAAGCCCGTAACTCTGACAAACAGTCTTACCAAGGGGTATATTGTTACCCAGTTACTGGGTTGTGCAGGTCAGATGGACAGTCACTCCTCGTAAAAAAAATGTCGTAAATAACTGCATACCAGTATTTACCATGGAGCGACGGACTTAGTTAATGGGTAACGCCCCTTGGTAAGACTGGTGATCAGAGCCAACCTGAAAAATAGTTGGATAAAGGCTAGGCAGATGAGATGACAGAAACAGAATGATGTTTTAACCGCTCAACACCCGCTAATGAGACACAATTGATTTTCTATTTTATCGAGCCGTGGCACGGCCTATCCGGGACTTTAGAGGTCAAATTAGTTTAACACTAAAAATATTTACTAATTTGTATTGCGAATCGTGCGTAATCTAATTTATTTTGTTTTGTTTCAGGTACCGCTATTACAATTATAGTGCATAAAAAGGACGATCACACCCACATACTTCGGCAGTACCAACGGTAAGTATTTATTATTGATTTACTTTTATGCAATGTCACAACAGTCGCTCCATGTACAATACTGGTATTCGGTTGAATCCGGTTAATCTGAAAGTTGACCCCAATGTAATTATACTATAGTCGAAAAAGGTTAGGCAGATGACGAGATTTGAAATGCTCAGTATCAGAAATCAGACTCATGTATATGAAACTCCTCTTTGATGAACAGTGAAAAGTGACTATGCAACCTACCACCCCTCCACAAATATAAGAGTCTAAAAGATAGGCAGCAGCCTTCACCGACAAATTTAAGGTCCGAACTAGAAGTACTAGAAGCTGAACACCAGGATTTTACTTGAAGTGCCTGCTCGGACCTCCACAACCCAGTAACTGGGTAACGCGATATCTTTTGGCAAAACTGGTTGTCAGACTTCTGGACTACGAACCATCCGTAACTACTGTCAAAGTTCTACCATTGACAGCCGGGACCAACTTGGGACTTGACTTGCTTTTTCAACCAAAAATTTAGTACCTACTTACTTCGTCAAGGACAAAAAATACTTGATTTTTGGTTCATAAAGCAACTTCTCAATTTTACTCAAAAACCTAGTTCCCCAAAACTGAGCTGTACCTATTAAAACTGTAGCTTCATAAGTACAAAAACTTTTCCACTGGAGACAGTTTGGATATTCACTTTGCAGTATATCGGTTGAGCGGTACAGTTAAATAAAAAAGTGCTTATCAGCTATGTTGGAGATGGTACCCGTTTTATTGGCTTTAAAGTTTTATGTTCGCGACTGTACCTCTGTAAAGTTAGGGACGCTACGAGTGTAGAAAATTTCTGCTGGATTTTATTTGAGGTTTACGGGAAATTATACGGGAAGGTAAGTGGGATTATGGAACGATATAACAGTAGGAACAGCACGCGGAAGTGGCTACGTTAATTTTATTTAAAATTAGCTTTTGCCAGTGGGTTCAATCACGTGTATGTCGAAAATTATCCCACAGGAAGGTACTGCCGGGAAAAAATCCGGTACACTTTGTGTTAACCAGGTTATAAGCCATCTGTGTGTGTGCTTTCATCCATCCCGTTTAGCCGTTTCTTTTGTGATTGAGTAACAAACATCCAGACATACAAGCTTTCACATATAAAAGATTAGTAGGAAGCGAGGCTAGAAGTCTCGCAACAATAGACAGTTAATTGTACTTCATTTGTCGAAGTTTTAAACTAAAATTTGATTAACATTTTTAGTTTTGATAAGGGACTTAAAAAAATCCTCAATTCATTATTTATTTATTTATTAGCCATCTCAACAATGAGTACACTGTTACTTTACAGTTTAAACATCACAATTTTAAGTATAAGCGCCTCATTACCAGAGGTCGGAATTATTTATGTACTTACACTGATTTCATACAACGAAAGAATAAAGTGGATATGGCCCTCATTTTGAAGAGCAGAAAAATCCCGTGATCTATTAAATAAAAAGTTATTTACTTTTACACAATTTAAACCACTGCACGCGCGACGTTGCCAAATTTACATCAACGACATCGGATGTCCGAAGTTGCAAAATTCCAATGCGCACTTGTGCAATTTGTATTGTGAATTTAATACTCACAAAAATTGTATGTTAATTATCTTTGTTCTAATTGTCTTATCTATCTCTGAGGTTTTAATTATTATTTATTTGTAATATTGTTGGTCACACGGGATTGTCTAGTAGAAATCCCGGGAAGATCCATATTAATATCAACATTTCGATGCAAGTGTATAAATATCTCTACCTAATTCCGACCTCTGCTCATTTGTTATTTATGCGCAGCTATAATAACACACAATTAATTAATTAAATCAAGTAATACATAGATCGAGTAAATATAAATTATACTATTAAAAGTTAATTTTATAACAAAATATTAAGATTAAATAAAAAAGTAAAAAAGTCAAATAACATGCATTAAATTAAATTAGATTGGCTTATATTATTATTGATAATTAATTTTAACAATTTATTTATATGATTAGGTTAATATTTGAATAAGACTAGAGACATCCTTTAAAAGTAGTAGTGACAGCTTGAGTAATTAAGGGAAGATCCTGTCACTAAGTATCACGATGTAAAGCTCTGATTAATCGGAGGCAAACCCCGCGGGGTGCGGGACGATATTTGTTCGCGCCGATTATGTCCCAAAACTTAAATGAAGGTGTTCAAACTGGCGTAATCATAACGTTCCCACTATTGGGCGTCTTCGCTATGAGAGTCGGTTGACGTTTGCCACATGAAGGCTTCGATTTTTTTTAGGTTCACGCCGGTTTCCTCACGTAACTTAAGTGCTTCACCGTTTTGAGAGCAATGGTGAGGAAATAATTAACACAAAGTGTGGTGGCTGCTTGGGGTTTGATCTCACGACCTACAACTACAGTTCAGTTCAACAGATGCGGCCGTTACTACTGGGCCAGCACAGCTTGCGAATAAACGAGTGACGTAATTATTAAAACAATCAGCGTGCACAGTTCAGTCGCGCATGATTCGCCTCGTCCGCATCGTCACGCAATCCCGCCATTTTTAGCCGACTTTAAAAAAGGAGGAGGCAATTCGACGGTATTCTTTTTTTTGTTTGTTACCTCAGAACTTTCGACTGGGTGAAGCGAATTTGATGATTCTTTTTTATTTGAAAGCTGATGCTTACTGTGTGGTCCCGTTAAAATTTCATATAGATCTGATGATGCTTTTCGGAGACAGGCAACGGAACTCTTCAAAAAATGTCAGCAAACAACCCGCGATTGCTACTATCGCATAAATATGCATTGTTTTGACGCCAAGGATGATGACATATCGAATTGTGTGGGGTAGGCACTATAACTAAAAAGTGAAAAATACAAAACTTTTTTCAAAAAACAAAACAACCGACTTTCAAAAAAAAACTAAAAAAATACTTTAATTTCAGAAAGGGTTAAAAAAATTAAACGAAATACATATCCAAAGTCTATTAGAAATTAAAGTTATTTTTCACGTTTTAGTGTTTTTTTGGAAGTCGGTTGTTTTTTTTTTAATTTTTTTAAAAGCTTTAATACCTACCATGTAACTTTAATGAAATAAAACATCGCCTCAAACTGAACAAATTTCACAAGCTCCTGACTTTGCTGACCGTATAACATCTATCTTTTAAGAATTCCACATTACTATTTCTTCGTGGAACGACTCCCTAAAGAGTAAAATTCTGTAAAGTTTTCTGCCTCAAGGCTTGAGTTGGAATGGACAGTTGTCCCTGACATATTTTCTATTCCCCTACGTGTGTAAGCACTTCAATCATTCGAGTCGATAGATGTCCATAATATCCAAAATGGCTTCGCTTACAAAAATCACATGTCGACTTGCTCTCTAGCTAATAACTTTAGGAAATATAACTGTTCTCGGAATAGCTCATGACGTGTTAAAAAATCATATTTGTTTGTTTATTTATTCTTCAGAAATGCTTACAGTCTCATTATCGTCTTATTATCTTTGTAAATAATGTACAATTAGCGCTTACAGTTGCCATTTACAAGCTTCTAAAAGATAAAATTTAACTTTATCATAAAAAAATTAAACTGAAACTTAAACGGTTTTAAGACAAAGCTTACTTACAAAATAGAAAAAAAAACAAAGACTAAAACAAAATGCACTAATATGTGCGTTCAAAATCAAAAGTCATTTATTCAAATTTGGCTTCTCTTCTGCACTTTTTGAACGTCAAAATTACATAAGACAGTCTCCAAAACGCCCGCCCTTCACTACTTAATTACTCACTCCTTAATTACACTCCATAATTAGGAGTTATGCTATTACGGTCTTTACCAAAGTTTACCTTATTTATTTGTCTCAATGTGCTTGGTCTGATTCAGAATAAATCTAAGTGAGAGGGAACATAATTGAAGCTAGCTGCGCTACGAAGTAGGCATTTGGTATTGGCTTGAAACATACGTGATTGGTTTGGAGTAGTGTTGGGATTTTATCCGGATAAATACTCAAAATGGATAAATAATCATAAATATCTGTTTTAATTTGAGTATTTATCTATAACAGCGGATAAATACTGTCTAAAGTTTTCGTAAAGTAAATTTTGTCATTTTACAAATAAAAGGATGGAAATTAATGAAAATCTGAAAATATAGATTAGTACTGTACTTTATTAATAATTTTAACAATTACAAAACCCGATATTGGTGCCGATTCTCTTGTACACCGAACTAATCTTCAGCACGGTCAGCACGGTTGGCGCAGCGGTTAAGCGATTGACTGCTGTGCTGCGTGTAGCGGGTTCGATTCCCGCACGGAACAAATATTTGTATGACCTACAAGTAGTTGTTCCGGGTCTGGCTGTTTGTGTATGTGAATTTAAATGTTTGTAAACGCACCCACAATACAGGAGTCATTCCTAGTGTGGGGCAACGTTTTTTTTAAAAAAAAAAAAAAAAAAAATATCTATCACTAAAATTCCTTACTTTTGGCTATGAGAATCTTAAAGCTATTCTGCAAAAAAAAATATCAGGCAGGATGACGTGTTTTATATGGAATTTTTCACTTTTTCTATGGAAAATATGAAAAATTATTACCTACATGTTGAATTTTAGAAGTTTATACGGATCTAATAAGAGGGGTTGAAAAGTGTCAGTATTTTTGACATAGGACATACCATTTTCGAGATATAAGCAAAAGAAAAAAAAAAGATACAGTAGGTACTGTTTTGCACCTGAAGTCGAGGTGTTGGTGTGAATTAGTTCATGAGAAGTAGTTGTATTTCACACCTTTTTAATCGCGATTATAGTCACATTCAGTTAAACTCAAAATTTTAGGTGAAAATAGTCAAATTCAGAATAACAAAATTGCCATTTTCACTAAAATAGTTTCAGTCCTGATTTTATCCTTCAAAGAAACTCCGAGCATAGCCCGCATCATAGCGTGCTGAGAGACCTTGAATTTGTGGACCACCCCAACTGTCAGTGTCCACTTTTGTTCGGCATTGTATGTTATTAAAGGCACGACTCACTGGATGAAGACTAGTCTTCAGACATTGGAGGATAGGCAACAAGAAGACTTGACAAAATTTCCCAAGCGCTGCCCAACCAAACTGAATCCTTCTGTCAGCTTCTTTCTCAAAATTCTGTCTACCAAGACGTATGACTTGCCCTAAGTAGACATACTCCATCACAACTTCGAGGAGCGACCCTTTGATGTGGATTGGACTTGGCAAGACATGCTAGTTGTACATGAATTTCAACTTTGTCCCATCTTGGCTTTCTCGTAGTCCATAAATGCCATACACAGCGACTGGTTGTACTCCTTGATTTTCTGTTTGATTTGCCTTGCAGTATGGATTTGGTCCAGGGTATTGAAGCCTTTTCGAAAATCGGCTTGTTCTGGTGGCTGGAACTCGTCAAGTCTTCAGGCGACACAATTTGTGACGACTTTCGAGAACAGCGGTATACGTGGCTCAGAAGTGAGATGGGTCTATAACTCCTGAGCAAGTTTTTCACTTTTTTTGAAGAAGAGAACCACCGCACTTCTGCTCCACGCGTCGGGCGTTGTACTTACTGTCTTGGATGACGGAGTTAATGTGACTCGCTAGCTCACTCAGGACTGGAACCTAACAAGCTTCGCTTGAAACCTTTTCATTTCAGTGCTTTTGCTAGCAAATTAATTGTGCGTCCTGCGCAGTTTTAATGCTCAACATCTGTTACTTAATGCAAAGCCTTTAGCATGTTTCTAGCGTTGTCACCAACAACAACAATTTTTCTTGGCTGTATTTTTTATGACTTAAAATTACTTCACGAAGATATTCACGTGTGTGTGGCAATTCTGTACACTCTGAACAAAGAAAGGTTCTAAAAAAATTATATCCAAAGAGCATGTTTTATTAAAGACAGTAGGGCTTCTGACACAATTACAGCCCTGGGAATTGACATCAGAACTAAATAATTTAATACTAAAGCATTTTGGAAAGCCCAAATAACAATACAGCTCAAATACATTTTAAAATAATTATTCAATGAGCAAATAATATATTTATCTATCATTTTGAGTAAATATCGGATAAAAATGAGTAAAAACGAGTATTTATCCTACGGGTATTTATCCACTGCCCATCACTAGTTTGGAGTGATAATAAGCCAGTCAAAATGGTGGTAGTATAGTTGGCTGCCCATGGTGCAGGTGCAAGGTGAAGAGCAGTTAAAACTAGATCTAATCTAACCTAACTGGCCTGTATTTCCCACTGCGGCGCAAAGGCCTCCCTCTTCCTTTTCCACACCATTCTTTCTTTTGCTGGTGCTGGCCAGTTCTTTCGGCAGGAGTCAAGCACATCGCGCCAGCCTCGTCGGTCTTTAAATGAAAAAAAATTAAATCCGTTCGCTGCGTTGTAGCATAATACTACGCATAAATTGCGGGAGCTGGTTCCCGCAGTTTATGCTAAAATTTATAATCCTAGAATACCATTTATAATATTTATACTTTATTTTTCTAACTACATGCTAGTGCAAGAATACCTATTCAATACGTAGTAAGTGCACTTCAACCAAATTAGCCAATTCCTGGGAGATACGGATACCAAAAGCTCGATACTGATTTGGTTATGAGCGATTGAAATCCTGATACCATTGCAAGTAACAGATTATTCCAGTCACGGAGGAAGTAGGATTGACAAAAATAAACTATCAAATCGGCCGTTTCTAAAGGTTGGGTTACACGGTTACAAAGGCGCTTACACGAGCAACTAAAATTGCTCCATCTTAGGAAATTCTCGATAACTATGACGTCACGACTACTTACATCCTGCAATTTAGGGCAAAGGCAATATGTGGCCACCTGTTGCCAGAAATATGGCCACACAATATGGAGCAACTTAAAAAACTAGGCAATGCGCCCCCCCCCGCCACCTCCCCCGCCACCTCCACCACCGGCCGGTTGCTCTCGCAAAAACGAGCCTTAGTTATACGTACAAACGAGATAGAAAGAAAATTCACTAAAAATTTCCAAACCTATTACATATTCGGCAAATCATGAAATATATGAAGCAATCAGAAGCAATATTGCTAAAACACATCGGCAATTTATTGTTGTTGCTCCAGATTGCTCCACTTAATTGATCCAGATTGCTCCATTTGTGTTGCCGAGCAATAATTGTTCAAAAAATTGCCCGTGTAAGAGCACCTTTACAATGAAAATCAGTCTATTCTAACCGCTTAATTTCTGCCAGCGATAGATATATCGTATAAAGACGAGAAAATTTTAAATGTATGTACCTAGATCTCAAGAAAGTTCAAATTACAAATAAAATTCTATTGATGATTATGTTAAATCGAGTAACAATTAATCCAATTCACTCACTACATCCACAACACAATTATTTAACGCGGGATCTGACAAAGTAACAACACTAAAGCGTTGAAATGGTAAATTGGGAGTGAGGTATTAAATTCCACTAACTTTCCCACCGTCTGTTTATGGCGGATACGAACGAGAATATAATGCTATGTAGTAAATAGGATACAGATATACGAGGGTTTTCGTGTCGATGGTTGTGTTATCTGGCCAGTACGTTACATCATGTGCTTTCAAAGTTCACTTCCAACCTCATTCGATTGTTTGAGCAGAATTCGAATGCAAGCAAATTAATTTGTTTTTAAAATCATCTTGGATTTAAATCGCGATACCTAATGTTCGAATTTCGAAGCAATGTCAAGTGATTGAACTCCATTATTTTTAATAAGTTAACCAAAAATGTTCACGCTGAAAACAGTGACTTATCACATTCTTAAAATTAAGTTACAGCGCTACTATTACTTATAGGTAAACACCACAAACGAAAAATTTAAAAAATAAGCGTACTTAGTAAAAAATGCATATTCAATTAAATGAAGTTGATATTTGTAACAGTATGTTGTCACACAGTGATTGTGCTCATCAGAACAGTTACAAGTAGGTAACAAAATTGATTAAATATTTTCTTTACTACTTTAAGATTAAATCTCATTTGCACGTTATAAAAAATTAAGTTCTAATTTTGCTTTGAGACCAATGTTATATTATATACACATTATATGGTTACAGATAGTTACAACTTTCTGAAAGTTTTTGTGAAAAGTTTTATTTATCTTTTTTATTATCTTTATTATCTACAACTTGGTGACCAATCAATTGTACAATAATTTGGTACAGAGATATGAGACTAATTTATCTCCTGGCTCCCAAACTAGGTTTATTGCCTGTGACTTGGGAGTCAGTGATTCCAAAACTTATGCTAGCATAAACTAAGTACGATACACCAATAGTCTTCTTATACACCGTGAAATTTAAATGGTTGTTTTCCCGCGGCAGAACAACTTGCCATAAGGAGTACTTTCGAAGACAGAGTAAAAGTAAAAAAAAAAAAAAAATGTTTTAAAATAATCAAAAAAATATTCATCAACTCGATAAAACACTACTCAATAGTAACAGTTACCTCTAGTAACTGGTGGATACTACTCGAATCGCACGCACCGCTGACAATGGGAATAGTGATGCATAAATGTTCAAAGCAAAATAAACTCTCGCACGTGATGATTTTTCACAATGGTTAAATCTGCCATTTTTTGTTTCTAATATTTTATTTGTTTATGAAACGATTGTATTACCAAGACAAAACCATTTCGCTGCGGGAAAACAACCATTGAAATTTCACGGTGTATAGTTGCAATGTCAAGTATACGTACCAATAGCAGGTGTTGTAAGGGACGCTACACTGGATGTAGTATATCGTGGAACATCAATGGAAAAGATTCCAAAAGACAGTGCCTATGTCTTAGAAACGTCGGTGGTAACACTTTGATGTTTTGCTGCTAGCGTAGTTCCGGGTTCCAATGCCCAGTCGAATTAGGATTTGACCCGGAAAAAAATTTAAGTTGCAATTTTCCTTCGGAATTCGTTTGTCACTGGTAGTCTAAATTTTGTTTTGGTGGTACTCGATTTGTTCCGTTTTTCTTTTTTGTTTGTACCACGCAAAACAAAATTCCACCCAGAGCGGGAGGACTTATATGATGACTTCCCACCGAAGTCATCAAATCAGTCCTCCCGCTCTGGGTGGAATTTTGTTTTGCGTGGTACTCGATCCGTTGCGTCATCCGCCATCTTGATTTTAAAGGTTAATTTTTGTTTTCAATAAACAGTGAACTTGTTTATTTTAAAATTCACACGAAAAATGGTAATTGCAAAAGTTGTTTAGAATTAAATTTCCTACAGTTTTGGTTCTCACATATTTTTATTTCGACTAGCTTTTGCCAGCGGCTCCGCCCGCGTGGAGTCGTAAATTATCCCACGGGAACGTACTACCGGGATAAAAAGTACCCTATATGTTAATCCAGGTTATAAACTATCTGTGTGCCAAATTTTATCCAAATCCGTTTAGCCGTTTTTGCGTGAAAAAGTAACAAACATCCCTAGATCCATCCATCCATCCATACTTACAAACTTTCGCGTTCATAATATTAGTAGGATGTTATCCTATTTAGGATCGATATTTACGATTTATACCCCCAAAAGAGGGGGTGAATTTTTGTTTGATTAACGACTCGTTTATTTTCAATTTTACACGGTAGAAACCGAAATGATAGAAAATTGAATTTAAACAACTTTGTTTATAACAATTTTTGGCGGACGTCGCAACGGATCGAGCACCACGCAAAACAAAATTTAGACTGCCAGTGACCAACGAATTCCAAAGGAAAATTGCAACTTAAAATTGTTTCCGGTTTTGCCCCTTTTTGAGCTAATTCGACTGGGCTAAATAGAATGCGAGACCAGCTTATACTGGTGTTCTACCACTGTCATGCGGCCTGCTGTATACGTCTGGCCTTAGAACAGGCTTAATTTCAACCTTAATTTCTTAACACAATATTAATCACAATCTGTATAATTTTGAAGGATGTTGCTAATTTATTGCTTCATATGTTCGAAATATTTGTTTTCCCAGCAACGTAAATAACGCAATGATTGATTTTGAAATGTCAAAATGAGGGCCATTCCTACTGTTAGTTCCTACCGTTTCGTTACCAATCTTGCTGATTAGCTAACATTCTTCACATTTTAGGTTTTATCAAACAGTACCTGACGATATGAGTTAGAAACATTATTTCTGAAACTTGTACTGCAAAATTAAAAATTGAACGTTCGTTTGCTGTAACCAATTAACACTGTAATGTGAAATTACTAGTTAATTAGCCCAGTGTTTATATGAGTTTATTGTAATTTTAGCTGCAAAATGAATATATTAGCTCATGCAAATTATTATGTTGTCATTTGGTTGCAGATGTATTTTCATTAAAATGTAATTAACTAATTAATAACGGTCGTAAAAGTGTGGAAGTGAAATGTCAATAAATTATAGTGTGACACAGTGTGAAAGGGTCCGAACGTGGCAAAGCCCAAAAAAAAAACATCTAACGCGTTCCAAACTCAAATCACCAATGAGTAGTCAGATTGTCACAGCACTAGTATATCAATGGCGGTATACAATTCATCATCATCATCTACAGCCAGACTTCACCTCTCTGCGCTTCTTGTGCTGTGTTTAGGCCTCTCTTTTTTCCAGCCAGCCTCCATTGCCAGGCTCATCCAGGTTTTGCCGGCGAAGGCTACAATGTCGTCCGCCTATTTCGCCGCCGGCCGTTCGATATCTCGTCTTCTAGGCCTCGAACGCCACTCTGTCAAAACCTTATTCCACCTGTCATCACTACGCCTTGCTAGGTGTCCTGCTCAACACTATTTGAATACTTTCAGTCCATAATACTTTCATACATATCTATACAACTTGTAACGGAAAGGGTATATACATACCAAGGGCATGGCTTCTTTGGATGATATCAAACGACATTGGAAGGGTTTTTTAATCCTATCTCTACATGTTAGGAAGTTATGAGATTTTTTTACATAACACATTGATACCAGAAACCGAACTTTTCAAATTGAAATAACACATCACTTGGAAGAGATTTATCGTGATATTGACAAGTAACGTGGAAAGTTATTGACTTTCGTAGTGTGGTGACACGTTTGTTATGATTGAAATCAATTCTTAGAGTATTTTATTTTGAGCTGAAACTATGTATAGTGATTCTATGCTAGCTGTTATTTTTAGTATTTAAGGATAGCAATAGGGTTTCTGTTATATCCTGTATAATAATATGACCTTCGTACATCTTCGTATATCGACGTTTGGAACTCGGTCTATTAGACTGATGCTCAAGCATGGAACGCTCCATGGTTCTATGTGCAACTCTCAGCCTGTGTCCCTCCTGCGTGAGCGTCCACGACGCACCTTACTAACATCTTAAAACCTAGTTTGTGAACGGTTGCGTACTGTGCTGTTCAAATCCGAGTGTATTGACATTCACTCCTTGGTGATTTAAGTTTGCAACTGAGGGGATATTCCCGTATTTTTGGGAACGTTCTCATTCAAATCTCAGTCTCAATCTGTAAAAAAAATCTCTAATTTTTATAAATTTTTGATATTGATGGTCGCTAAGATGAGATTGCGACTAGACTCTGAACGTATTAATTACTGGAATTGGCCTCCTGATTATTATTGAGTAGCGTCGTGGACGACCAGCCTTGCAATCGACCAATCAAGTAACGAAAGTTTCTACCATGAGTAATTCATTAACGAGATTTGGATGCGGACATGAATTAATAAGAGACTCATTCTTTACATTACATTGTATTGGGATGGCTTGGAAAAGTTTACAAAATGTATTACAGTAAAGCATCTCCTTAAATAGCTTTTCAAAAATAGATTCATAACACAACAATGACTGATGTCTCATAATTTAAATACCCAAAAATTATGATTGCAGTGAAGTGAAGACACTAAGTCACAGTTTCCTCGTAAAAAACTCAAGATGCTATAAATCCACCTTATGGTTCACGAAGTATCTTAAGTTCATTGTCATGAGATAACAGACTTTATTTTATCGGTTTTTAACTAACCCCAAGGGGCAGGTACTTTAAAATCTAGAAGCTTGATCAAATATTTAATAAGAAAATCGAAAGGCATTTCCTTAATTAAATAACGTTTCAAATGTAGTTCCAATTTCATCCCAACGACAATCAGTAAACACTTAGGTAAATTAGAAGGTATTTTTGACAGATAAGGATTGACATTAAAACGTTTTCTTCCCTATAATACGGGAATTCACCCTCTGAACTTTTAAGTCTGAAATCATCAACCAGACAAGTATAATGGTGCCGATTCTCTTGTCACAAAATTCTCTAAACTAAACTAAAAATCACCAAAATTTCGTTTATTCCTGTCAAACGACGATTTCCCATTATGAAATTGACTAAAGTGACATAACATATCTATATTTTAGTTTGACAGCACTAAGATTGCACTGAGTTTTTAATTTAGTGAAAATAGTAATTTTCCTATTCTGTTGCTGTCAGTTTCATTATTCTAATCAACATAAAATTTTGATTGTCTAACTAAATCTGACCATTTTTAATCTCGATTAAAAAGGTGTGGAACAAAATTAGTTGTCAAGGACTAAAATTCACACCAACACCACGACTTCGGGCGCAAATACAGTACTGTCTTTTTTCTTTTCTTTTGCTTATATCTCGAAAATGGTGTGTCTTATCGTAAAAACAATTAAAATTTCGACCCCCTTTATAAAGGCCATACACCTCTAAACCTCAACATGTAGGTTATAATTTTTCATATTTTCCATACAAAAAGTAAAAAAATCCATTTAAAACACGTCGAGGCTGCCCCCCTGCGCGACTCCAGCTCTAAAAGAAATCTGGGGGTAGGGCAAACAAGTACCACGTTGCGAAGCCACAAACTACCACATGGTGTCGCGATTGTCAAATTCGATTTTAGTTGTGTCAAAATTATTTTTAAATTTAGAGATTTTTTTTTGCAGAATACCTTTAAGATTCTCATAGCCAAAAGTAAGGAATTTTAGTGATAGTTTAGTTAGTTTAGTTCGGTGTACAAGAAAATCGGCACCTATAGCTATGTTATAAGTTGAACAGTGTTACAATTATAAATAGACCAATCTCACTAATCCAACTTACCTAATATTATAAAAGTAGAAGATTGCATGTTTGTTACCAAATTACGCAAAAACGGCTGAAGAGATTTCAATGACATTTGGCAAACAGATAGTTTAGAACCTAAATTAACATTTTATTATGATACTTATTGAGTTCCCATGGGATGACCTCCAAACGGGCGAAGATGCGGGCAAAAGCTAGTAAACAATCAAAGCAAGCATTGTGATAAATATTCGTTCCTTTTCTGTGTGAGAAGAGGCCATTAACAGGCAGTGAGAAAATTACATAAGCCCAATTGCTTTATTGTGGCATACACCTTCTTTTAGCGGAGGGCAAGGTGCAGCCTGGGAGAGGCAATGGACTGCGATAGGCTGACTTCTATTAAAATACTATAGAAAAATACTATTAAAATCACTCGCTACTCGTGAATCACCGGCAAATATAAACAGATTTGTATCCAAGCGGCAACGAGTTTATTCCCTTTAAAAATATTTGAAAAATGTTTTGTCCATTTGCTTTTCACCGATTAAATGGATCTGAACGCGAATATTGTATGTATTCATATGACTCATGTATATCTAGGTTTATTTATTTTATTTATATTTCAGTATCTATAGGGCTTTAAACTAACTAACTAATTAAACAAATAAATACAAAAACACAAGGAGACTTAGGCGTCAAAGTATTCGTCCGCATCGCTGTCATCAGGAAACGTGCCCAGAAGACTGGCAGCATTGACACGTTGAATGGCAATGCTAATTCTTTGGCCAAAGAATGACCCAGCCCTCTGGTCACGTGAAGTGTCGAAGTGTCTAGGTTTATCTTTTTGCAAAATTGGGCCTAATTTGCATTTTCGGCTGAGAAAGAAAAGTTCTTTCGTATAAGAAAAAAGAATGCAATGTCAATCTTTGATCATTAAAATCAACTTCTTAAACTTAATAACACGAAACTGTAAACTTTCCGCAAACACACAATTCGACTCACCCGATGGGATTTGTGAAGAAAATGTACATTAATGCCTGAAATTGTCTTTTGAGGAAAGAACCTCACGGAGAGTTGAGTGGAACAGTCCAGTCCGTGCAAGTGTGGCGACACCTCTTTTACCACATGCGAACTACGTATCAATGACCTAACGGGAAAAGCATAACGATTAATTGTATTAAAAAATAACGCACACGAAACTTTTCTCAAATACACAAATTCGTGTGCCGGATTTCTTATCGGCAAAAATTACGAACTTCATATAAACATTCCCCCTTTTATTTAACTCGTGTAGGGATTGAATTTTCAAAAATCTATGCTTAGTGCTCACTTTCGCTATATATATACAGAAAAAAAAAACAGATACGACGAACGGCCTAAAACAGCATTTAAGCTGGTCTAGACTGCGTAGTTGCGTGTTGTTTTTTAATCCTTTATTAAGGTGCTTAGTCACAATACTGACTATGTCGCTCCATCATAGCCAAATTTTGAATTTTACATTATGTTACATGATTGTAATATATTTTGTACATAGTTCTAGCCTCGTTCGACATAGGCACAGCTAAAACACTATTTACAGTACCAATTCCAGACATATTTAGGGAATTAAACAGATTTCTCCTGGGGCGTTCGCCCCGCTCACACTCGATCAAGATATGATGTACGTTCTCGATTATTCCACATTTGTCGTAATTAGGTGAAGGTGTGATACACATAAGGAACGTAAACTTCTTCGATGGCCGGATCGAAGGCAGTAACAATATATTTTCTATTTAGTGAACAGGAATCTATCCAAGGAATTATTAGAGGCTCAGGCTGAATGGTCTTGCACCAGATATCTTTTTCTCTAGATCCTCACATCATGATATTCATTCCACAATTTATGACAATATTTTTTTACCAGATAGAAGATGTTTTATTTTGCATGTTGTTGAGCTCCTCAAGTTCTGAGTTACACAATTACTGACAAATCCTTGTATAGTGGTATGAGGAACGAGGTGTAAAGTACACTCATCCTCCATAAAATAGGCAGGATCTTGCGAACCGATGGGTGTTGTTGGAGACCGATGGGAGGATGGGTGGGAAACTACCCGACATTTGTTGTCGAGAAGTTGTATATATGCTAGTCGTCCAGTTAACTCTGCTTGAGCGATGCAAGATTTTGCGTGACGTCAACATGAGCGTAGTTCGCACGTGGCCGCTACAATTCTTTAAAAAAAATGATGGGTTTTAAAAATAAACTTACTCCTGGGCCCCAATTCTATATCGTTATAATGATTCCCTGCAGAATCTTAGTACGTCAATATCGTTTTTTTTTTATTAACCAATGTAACAGTAAGGAACCGAAATGTCATATTCTGTATGTTCTAAGACAATTTGTCGATATTATTAATACGATATTAGCAAAATTCTCGTGTGATTGAAGTGAATTCAAGACCTGTTTATTCTTCTTCAACGTGGCACCCACTCACTTGCATCCTAACTACCATGCCCACCCTTAATTTAACAACCATCTAAAGCTTACCCTTATACCTAATACATGACATTAACATAACTACGCGAGCTTAATTAGTCATCAATTGTAATTCATATCTAATTAACGAACCATTGTTCCAGTGATGCGACACCGTGGTCCCGGGCTCGCGGGATTAGCGCTGACACTCCGGACTACCCCGGGAATTACGGTGAGTAATGGATGTAGTTATTAATGTGGCCGTCGGGATAGAGATATCCCGGAGTGGCGATTATTAGGGAGTGTTTTAGGGTTTTTTTTATTGTGTTGAGGTTATTAAAAGAGCTTTGCATTAATATTTAAAGATGCCCTGTAGCTGTTTCGCTGTAGGGCAGAAGCTATTTAAACATATGAGAAATGAATAGACTACTGCTAGTTCACTACGGCTTGGTAACTTCAAAATTACGTGACGATAGATGAACTATTTCATACTAAAATCCTTATATCCAATTTATGTTATTTCCACCTAAAACTTTAAAACACACTTAATTTTCTCTAACTTAAAGCTAATATTTGTTTGAGGGGAAAGCGCCAGGGTTCAAATTTTCTAACATTTTCAATTTTGAGGTAAGTGTCAGGTTTTATGGTGAGCATAATATGATTCGCGACTGTTTTGCGAGTTCATGTAACCCTATTGAATGACTATTTTTTTTAATACCAATTAATGGTGTTGCCAGGGGTTGTTCTATTTATCTTGAGATACCGCGGCCCCTGGCACACAGGCAACTGAGGGAACACGGGTGGGTTTTAGTCAGTAAAAGTCTGTCACACAAAAAAAAAATGGTGTTATATGAACTTAGAGGGGTTGTATAAATAATTAAAAATCTCGAAATACATACTTGTTACGCTTGTGAATCATATTTTGTTCTACAAACATAAGTGTTAACTGCAAATTACAAAAAAAATATTAAAATTTTAATTACGCGGGCTACCCTGGCGCATCCCCAAAATTATGAAAATTAAACAAATACTACCTTTAAGTTAGAGAAAATAAAGTTAGTTTCAGATCGACTACTCATTTTTTGATTGAAAAAAAAAGCGCATTCTGAATTTTTGATGTGAGTATTAAAGTTATTTTTCCAAAAACACATATTTTCTATGTAAGGAAACTAGGTTGCGAATGCAGGAAATTATATTTTGTACCTCAAAGCCATCAAATCGCAAGTCAACGTGATTCGTCCCTCAAATTAATCCCAACAACTTTCCTAAGATTTGAAATCTGAAGTGCAATTCCCATATTTATTGGAACGTTTGCATTCTAATCTGTCTCAATTGGTTTACTGTTTTGACTAGTTGTTTCATTGGTTACGACTAGATTGTAAACGTTTTTAAATAACAATAGCGTGATTTTATCATTAAAGACTTGATTCAACTTCCAGATTTTAAAGTACCTGCCTCCAGGGAACTGTTAAAAACCCGTAAAATAAAATCTGTTATCTCAAGACTTAAGATACTTCACGAACCATAAGGCGGATTTACAGCATCTTGAAATTTTTACGAGAATTTTATGATAGTTATATCAATATAAGTGAGAAATACTTTATTTTAAACTGTTCTAGCAGTTTTCTCAACCATTTTTTTTTTGTTAAACAGTTTATTAGGGACTAGCATTTGCCAGCGGCATCGCTCGCATGTAGGTCGAAAATTATCCCACGGGGACGTACTGTCAGAATAAAAAGCATCCTATATGTTATTCCAGATTACAAACTATCCGTGCGTCTATCGTGTTCTTCCAAATTCGTTCAGGCGTTTTTGTGCGATTGAGTCACAAACATCTAAATATCCAAACAACCAAATATACAAGCAAACACACAAACATTCAAACAAACATACACAAACTTTCTCATACAAATTTTCACATTTATATTATTAGCAGGATAGGCTTTGCGATTTTGGCCATAACGGGCCTAGAATATTGGAAATCGCTTTCAAAGCGACTGTCATCAGGATTGCCATAAACTTGTCAGTTGCATAGGTATATATAAGGTGTATCTATTCATACACGATATATCTGAAAGGGTCATTGTACTCATCATTATGAACAACTTTTACTATGGGACCAAACCTGAAATCGCGAAAAAAAATATCAGCTGTTCCCTAAATTTATGTTCGCATATCTCGTCAAAATGTAGGGAACAGCTGATATTTTTTCGCGATTTCAGGTTTGGTCCGGTAGTAAAAGTTGTTCATAATGATGAGTACAATGACCCCTTCAGATATTTCGTGTATGAATAGATACACCTTATATATCAGCCCCATACTTTTTTTTAACTTTCCATCATCGTTATCACTAATAGAATTCGTTGAGCATACAATTTATGTCTAAGAACGCCTTCAAAGTCGTCAGTGTATATGCGTCATTTGTGGCGTATTGCAAGTTAAACGGTACGCGCATAGTTTATATGAAAAGTGTTGACAATGTCGCTTCTCCCAGCGGCCGCCGAGGCGTATCCGTGTTCTGTGGTTTGTGGTTTTCCAAGTTGAGTGTCTATTTGCCCAGAATATGAGTAAATTGATCATCATTATCATTTTTGCGGAAAGACGTTACGTCTACTGCTGGACATAGGCCTCCCCCAAAAGGAGGTGGTTTGCCATAATCGCCACGCTTGGCAGGCGGGTTGGCGATCACAGTATGGTGGTAAAATGCATAGATAACGCTGCTGTCCATTCTCTAGAAAGTCCCTCAGTCGCCTTCTACGACACCCACGGGATAAAATGTGATACTGCTATTCTTTACGTCCGGCAACACACGGAACGATTGACCATAGACTGTATATTCCTTTTGATATAAAAAAACTACCTCATCGTTCTAACGGTGTAAGCACTCCAGCTGAGCATGAGGTCTTAGTTTCGATTTTCAGGCCGGGAAAAATGTTATTGGTGTTTTTATCTGAAATTTCTCAGTAGAAGTCTGGATTTGTGCTCGGTTGATGGCAATAGGCTTGCCCTCTATTACATGGGATTTAAACATAACTGGCGAAATGTAGGTGTACTACAGGTACACCTCTGCCTAACCATTTGGGGAAACTAGGCGTGATGTTATATTATTCAAAGTAAAATTTAAAGAAAACGCTATGAAAACGTTGCAATAGTAATGTTAAAACTGTTGTAGCTCCATTGACCTAAATAAACCAACGTATTCAAAGTATAATTTGTACGTACACTACCATCAGAAGTTCGGGAACAGTTTGCTGGCCAGTATTTCGTGCTATCGAACATTAGTCCGTACCTAATTACACTTGGTTGCAAAAAAATTGGCACAGTCATAATTTGTGATGATCACAGTTAACGATAGAAATGTATGAGGATGGGTTAGTGGGAATAAGATTGTTATTCACTCGGTATTTAGTTCGATTCAGTCTGCCCCTTGCTGCCCTCTACCAGCGATGCCCTAAGCCTAGGTCCGTCGCACAGGGGGTGTCCTTAGAGAACAGTCACTATAGCTTTAAGTTTTTAAGCCCTGGCTGTTAACTTTAATTTATGAAGGTTATAACAGGCAAGTCCTTTTAAGCAGCCGACAACCTCATATGTTGACCTGCGAGCTGTTATTCCCAAAAAAAAACACTTGGTATACCTTCAGTCTCATCTTAAAAGTTGTTCATTATTAGAGTTCTTTAAGTATGTCTCTCGTTTGACCTAGCACACTATTTATGGAAAACTAACTTGTACTTCATGTTTTTAAAAGTGTTCTAAGTGTATAAGGTCTATATTTTTTTTTTACTACAATCTGTTGATACAAACTGACGCTGAAAATAAGTATTTATGTTGGTACTATTTTATCAAAGAGGATTTTTCACTCGTAGAATGAATATATTTTTATTCCTAAGTTCTTTGTTGATTTTCCACTTCAATGTCAATAAAAAATAAGTAAACAAAATAAAGATAGACATTATGACACTTGTAATTTTTTTAACGAGATGTGAAGTACAGTGCTACAAGGAACTTTTGGCATTTAAATAACAATGCCATTGTAAGTAAGCACTTTGTGAAATTGTTATGTTAAATGGTATTCCTAAACGGAATTGATCCTTGTATCTACAGTTACATGGTGATATGGTTTCAAGTTGCCACTGGAAGTTTTATGTAAACCAACATGACTTTATATCAATGTAAATAAGGTACAATATCGATGAGCACATTCGGACCAGTATCTACAGACACTAGTAGACTTTGCAGAGCAAGTTGCGTTTGGCAAACAGAAGTTTGAGAGCATCCGCTTGCTGGTTCGTGTTATGGAACATTATAGGTGCACTGAGTTGCAAGAAAATTGTACGTTCTTTTGTTTTATTTCTGAGTGATTTTTTTTTTGATAAAGTACTGTCTGTACTAATTATGGTACAGTCATTGGTGGCATTTTTTCAATTCTTCGGAAAGAAACGTTTTTGAACATGAAGAACTGACTAAGACTCTCGCATGATCATAATATATCTGTTGAAATATTGAATTTATTTTAGATGGTCGAAACGTGGAATTTCGTATCTCACATAATAATGTACGTATCAACCGAATTAATAATCATATTCACAGTACTACAAGTAGTACGATGGGCATGGCTCAATCGTTTGTATTTCATACTACCAAATATTTAGTTAGAACACTTACTTGCATATTAATTGGGACAGTAGATCAGTATTTTCTGTATTCACGCGATTTTATTTAGAGTTGCAGAATATGGTCCATGGTGATTTTTTTTTATTACTCACAACGAAACGTTTTCGAACATGAAGAATTGGCTGTAAGACCCTCATAATTATTATCATAATAATATTACTGTTGAATTATTGAATTCATTTTGTACGGTCGAAACGTGGACTTTTGTATGCATTGTACGATGCGAGATTATGTATATTATTAGGTAGTTGTTAGTTTGAAAATAAACTATTTCTAATCAGTCATATTCTTTTTACTCGAATCAATTTAACGTTTTGAACTGAGATACAGACAAGCATACTTTTTATCACACATAATAATGTACGTGTGAAGCGAATTAATAATCATATTCACAGTACTACAAGTAGTACGATGGGCACGACTCTTTCGTTTGTGTTTCATACTACCAAATATTTAGTTAGAACACTTACTTGCATAATAATTGGATAATATTTGAAGAATATTAATTTTTCGTAATTTTTTGTTAACTTAAATTTCTGTTTTCGTTTAGTTTAGACTTAAAGACACGAAAAAAATAATTGAGACAAATCACTGTGAGTTTATTGAGAGAGATAAAGAAAAGCTAAAATTATAAGAGTAAAAGAAATAAGTTTTCTGAACTCAAATATTAACGTCTCATGTGTGTTTTCCATAAAAACAAGCACTGAAATTGTTATTTAAATTAAATTATGCTTGTGTTACGCAACGCAACACAGTATATAAATAACTTCGTAATAAATTACGGACGATAGAAATTTCAACATTCAACAGTTGTAAATCATTTCATAATGGCTACTCGGAGACAATAAATATAAAATAATATATTGTAGTTACGCAATAAATTGAGAGAACTCTGCTTAGTTTTGTGTTTATTTAGAGCATTGTGTGTAGTTCGTTCTTTGTAATGGTATTTTCGGTAGTTGAAAAGGGTCGTCTGGGAAAGTACTTACCAGCTACCATCAAAGCTGCTTCTGATATCAACAAGTATTTGTCTTATTCTGACAGCATACGTTGCACAACCATAATTATTTCAAAGTGTATGTAGATATATAAATGACAGTTTCTTCTTAAGTGTAGTTTAAAACACTGTCGATGGACTTCACTTGATTCAACTCTCATAGTTCGTTAAATAATATAATACCTAGTTGTAGTTATTTATTGGTTTCATTTAACTCGGAGATCCAGTAGACTATAGACGATGTTCAAACTAAAATTGCACTTTGGTTACATAAATAGCTAATACACACAATTTTTAATATCCCCATTCCGTTCAGAGTTAATTAGTCATACTTATAATAAAATCATCAAAAGTAAAAAAAAAAATTATTACCAATATTTTATTTTTCAGTTTGCCCCTAAATCTGTCCTCCAGTGCACGAAACTTATCCAGCTAGTCTCTACTAAAATTGTGGAGTAGATTGTCCGGAAACACTTCGCTGAGCGAGTTCGCGATTTTCTACACTTCTCCTTTTTTTACTTAATTAATTGATCCACCCGGGTATTGTCTGGTCTAATTGATGCATAGTTCCTCTCGCTGTGAAAAGTCTGATTGGATTTTTGCTATTAAGTCATTTGGAATGTCTGTAGTGTTTTGTTTTTTGGTTTGTTTGATGAGGCTGATTGATATTGGATTGAAAATAGCTGAAATATTAGCGAAAACGGCTAGAGTTGTGTGGTGCTTAGACCACCACCAACACCCACAATACAGGAGTAATTCCTAGTGTGGGGCAACGTTTTAAAAAAAGAAAAGAAAGAAAAAGAAAGATAGATAGACTGCATAATTTTTGTAGTTGCAAAAGTAGAATTCAAAAGTTGAGATGACAGGTTCAGGAAGTTTCTTTGTAATAATTTTAATGGCGCGTGCAACAAACTTGAGGCTATCTGTTTTCTGAATATTATTGTGCACTTACTTTTTATAATTAATCATAGTTTTTTTCTTTAATGTTTCCATAATCCTTAATCAGCCTATGTATAATGTTCTAACTGCTGAGACACGGGCTTATCGAGTGGGGGCAGGGGGCTGTAACGGGCCCTATGCGGGTTGGTAGATGTCACATGTCTTCGAATTTTTGGTTCTAGTACACGCTGGTTTCCTCATGATGTTTATCTTCACCGTATTGAGAACAGTGGCGATTAATTATTTACACTAAGTAAAGCGGCTGCCTATAGTTCGTTCGCGTTAAGAATGCAGTGAGTCATCAGTGCAACTGCAAGATAAAGATGTATTCACAGTGGTGTTAAATTCAAACAAATTATATTTTAAAAGATTGAGTTTAATGAATAGATTTGATTGTAATTTGAAAAGATTTGATTGGTTAGGGGGCGGGGCTAGGCCGACGGATAATGATGAGTCACTGCATTCTTAACGCGAATGTACTGTAGGTACAAATCCACGATCTAAGCGAAAATCGTAAGTCAGGACAATTACCACCAGTTTGGTAGAGAACGAAAGACGAGCAGTGGAGGTCCAGACCTCCGTTGTTCTTCTTAATACTTTAATGGTTAAATATCATAAAAGTCTACTATGGTAAAAGGAAGTGAAAGAAAATATTTAGTATTTTTCGGATTTAGGTGCAATCATGCATTATTTTTAACCAAAACACAGCAATGTTTCAAGTTAAAACACATTATAAAAGCCGGACAAACTCTTTCACAATATAATACAGCTGTAACCAGACAGCTAAATAATTCCAATTTTCACATTAAACTGTATCGCTCAGTCTATTAGATTGTCAGGTACAGCTAGTTGCTAACTCGCTGTGAACGAGGACAATGCATGGAAAACTTTTCAACGCTACTGTCTGTTGCTGACGGCAAGAGTTATTGCCCAGGGTTGGGAGTGGACTTGTGGTTGTTCGTACTTTGAATCTGGAGGTACATTGGCCTGGTTCGTAAACGGAGTATAATAATAGACAATTCATTAAATAATTACAAGACAAGGGCGCACTTATTGAATCTAGTAACGACACTAGGCGAGACGTAAAATTATATTTCGCGTACGCAAAGTTTCTGTCTGACCTGGGTTGTTAGCCAACCATTGGAGGCACTGGAGCTCAACAAAATGGGCTGTCACCATATGAGTTCTTTGAAAATTTTGACCTGATTACATTTACATAGAACTCACGGCGACATATTAATCTATACATTTCCAGTATAAGCTGATTTTTCATTGTACGAAAAGCATATACAATGCGAGGTCGGCTAAAATTGGAAATGTATAGATTGATATGTCGTCGTATGTACAGTCACGAGCACTAATTTGTATACACATAGCCAAATTCAAAAGCGATTTTCTCTTAAATATCGATTGCAACCTGGAAATAAGTTAGGTATTTCATTATAGTATGAGTTCCAAAATATTATTTTCATGATAGCCTAAAATTACAATCGGTGCAAGAGGAGAAAATCACTTTTAAAATTTGGTAAATAATAATAATACTTTATTTGCCAAAATGTAGGTGTACAAAGTAGTATGATGTTATTATAAATGTGGCCCCTTTACATTCTACCAATACATGTGGTGTGCAAATATTTAAAGCTTATTATTTTCCGAGTGACTAATAACTTAAAAGTCGACTAAATGTTTGCAACAAATAAAATAACTTGCCAGCGATTAAATATTTTCGCGACTATTATATTATGTAAGGTTCAAAATTAAAGGTGTTAGAAAAACTAAAAACTAGCAGCTGCGTTTAGGTAGCAAATAAACTATACCAGTCAAATAAAATATTAGGCGAGGAGCTCTATATAATGACTTGGCGACTAATAATGTTAGTAGGGTGGCAAATATAATATATTACCAACTATTTCGTGCCGTCTAAAAACCCACTTTCAGGCTTCGCTTTGCGGGCAGCTCTAAATATTAAAACGAGTACAATAAAAATGAATAAGAGTTAATTATTAATATTTTTTATCATAATTTCATGAAAACGGCGGAAGGTGCGATGGTTGGATACGAGTGTAGTGCGGGGTGGCGGGGTGCGTGCGGGTGCACGGCCAATAGCAAGCGGCGCGGGCGGCGGGCCCACGCGACTTCTAGATTGTTATTGTTTTCATTATTCGCCGGTAATGTGCACGTTAATGTTTAGTTTTGTTTATTTTGCGTAATATTTTAGTGGATTACCAGTATTTAGTGATTTATATGTGGAGATGAGTCAGTTAGAGTTAGCTGGACCAAGTCGTGAAATAAATTGTGATGAAGGAGTGCCGGATTACTATTCAAGTGGAGCAGAATCAGAGGATCAATGACCAACGAAACCCAAACGTGGACGAAACAAACTTTGGGTTTTTAAATCTAAATTTTCAAACTTGAAAGAGGCGGAAGATTTCGTGAATTCAAAAAATACTTGGTCTCGGAAATTTACGCGAATGACAGAAGAGGGGCAAAAACGTTTTAACAGGTGCTCAATTTTTTAAAATATATGTGTGAAAAAATTTAATAGGCCTCGCCATAAGGTTGAAACTAGCCACTCCGCCTTTAGAGGCCAAATTGATTCCAATTGGTCAAAAAAGAAAGCGAGGGCGTCCTGCCAAATCTAAACCTGCCCTAATAATACAATAATAATATTTTTATTTTATTTAATTGTGTCTAACTGCGTAACTTTTTATCGTGTAACTTTAATACTTAGGTATAACTACAGTCTTCTATGATTATTTAAAAATAAATAAAAGTAATTACTCTTTTTATTTTTTTAATTTATTCACCTATAATTTTGAAAATAAAGGCCGCAAAATATTTTTTCTGCATGCCATTTTAGAGTTTATTTAAAGCTATTAAAAGTCATACAACAAACAATTTTAAATAGAATCTGATTTATATTATTTATGAATGCCCATTTTCTATTTTATTTTCGCCATTAAGTTTCCGCTTAGATATTAATTCAGTTCCCAAAAGAAAAACTTGATGCTAGTTTAAATTAAAACGGAGCTTATTACTGATATATTAATATGCTACCTATTACTTATTACGATACTCCTTATTAGCTGCCAACCCATTATATATGGTACCCACTCTATTTTTTTTTAAAACCTATATTCATTTTACTTAGTTGCCGCATTAAATACATGCCAATATTTAATACAAGCAAGCTTATTACATATTAGTGCTCGTGACTGTACAAGTTAACATGTGATCATCAAAGACTATTGCTATCTCTTAAGGTAACACTAACAGCTTATATAAATAAAACATATCAACAGCCTCATGTATTGAAGTATAAAAATTGGTCCAAAAGAAATACTGACAGTTTGTCAAACTTACGTCAAGTGATTTGATCTGAGGTAGTTATTTCAGTTGGAGCCTATCACAGTAGCAATCGTGTCAAGCAAACAGTTAAGAGGCTATTTCATTGTCTCGATTGACCATTCAAAAACTGGGAGTTAATGTTCGTTTATAAACGTTTAATATTTTGTAAGAAGCCAACGAAATAAGTAATTATGTCTTGTAATTTAATTAATTTTTTTTGTTTACAAAACCAATTATCTAGGAAAGTTCGTCGGTGCTTCATCATTATCATCATCATATCAGCCGAAAGACGTCCACTGCTGGACAAAAGCCTCCCCCAAAATGGGGTTTGCCATAATCGCCACGCTTGGCAGGCGGGTTGGCTATCGAAGTATGGTGGTCAAATGCATAGAGAACGCTGCTGCCCAGTCTCTAGTATGTCCCTTAGTCGCCTTCCACGACATCCACGGGAAGAAATGCACCACACGAAACGTTGGTGCTTATATCAACACAAATCATTATAAAGCACATTTACTTGTGTCACATGTCTTCGAATTTTAGGTTCTAAGACATGCCGGTTTCCGGGTTCCACGATGTTTTCCGTAACCGTTTTGAAAGCAGTGGTGAAGAAATATTTTACACAAAGTAAATACTGGTTTGGGTTCGAACCTATGACACGTAAGTCACGGCTGATGCCCCTGGGCCACCACTGATCACCTTACAGCTTAGTTATTTTCTAGTACATCTCATTTTTAACCCCGACGCAAAAATGACGGGGTGTTATAAGTTTGACGTGTCTGTGTGTGTGTGTATGTTCGGGTGTCTCTGTGTGTGTATGTGTGTGTGTGTGTGTGTGTGTATGTGTGTCTGTGTGTGAATGTGTGTCTTTCTGTGGCATCGTAGCTCCCGAACGGATGAACCGATTTTGATTTTGTTTCTTTTTGTTTGAAAGGTAAATTAGTCGGAAGTGTTCTTAGACATGTTTCATCAAAATCGGTTCCGCTGCTTGAAGATTATCAGCTCTTTTCTGGTTAATGAAGGAATTTGAGCATCTTCCACGGGTCTGATCAAGTCGAAATTTGGTATTCTATTACTTCAACGATATTAGACGAACAGAGTAACCTTGAACTGATACTGGAGCATCACCTGGAATTTCCAGGATACCCAAGTAACTCACCAAAAAACAGCAGAAGTATCATAAAGGCCAATATTTTTGTTTTTGCTTTTTAGAGTTTCTGTTTGGGTCGGGGTTTTTTTTTTTTGTAATAACGAATCCTTTATAATTTAATCATGCTAACAAAAGTGCAAAAAATTTTAGATTACGTAATCATTCATTCACTATTTTGTTCTTAGAATCACAAAATAGATGACAGTTCACAATCATTGCAATACTACTCAAAATAATACCTAAACCTAGGAATTTAAGAATACCCTTCACTCTCCCAGATATACCTCAAATCACTTACACGACCATCCAGGGAATCCATAAATGTATTTTCATTAAAGTCGATCGACTTCAAAACTTTAAAAATATTTACTACCCCCAAGAGCAAAGTAAAAGAAAGTCTGGAATAGATAACAGTTCCTCTTTGGACAAGAAGTTTTAAATTATTCAACTCGTAGAAAAATGGTGGAAGCTAGAGCACGATGTTTTTAAAACCTTTTCAAATAAATTAATCGTGCGGTGGAGCAATTTTTTCGATGCTTAAGGTTTTGTTTTATTGTAGGTACATTTTACAATAGGTAGTCATATTTTTGGCCTGTTATTTTCCAACTGTACAGCAAGGATTAAAGCTACATAAGTATATAACGGACATGCAAATTCTTTATTAGAAAAGGCCTAAAGGTAGGTAACCTTTAAGAATTTTCCAAGATCAGCGATGTTGTTCGACGAAAATTTATACTCAATCTCGTTTAACTTTTTTTTGCACGAAAACTAAGTTTCGGCACTTGATTGGTGGCAACTAATATTATAGTTACAGTCATCATCATTTCAGCCGAAAGACGTCCACTGCTGGACATAGGCCTCCCCTAAGCTCCGCCACTTCGACTGGTTCTGTGCTTCCCGCATCTAGCGGACTCTTTTGTACAGTGGGGATTTGAAATTGAGAAAATAATAAACTCAATAATTAGACCTCAGTACTAGAATTCTTCATTCGAAAATAGAATGCTACAAAACTTTTTTCCTACCAGCCAGCCGGCCAGCCCATCTTGTAGATCCAAACTCAATAATAAGACCTCACTACTAGAATTCCTCATTCGAAAATAGAATGCCACAAAACTATTTTCCTACCAGCCAGCCAGCCAGCCCATCTTGTAGTTCCAAACTCCGCATCATAAAACGGCAGCCGTAACCGACTTTACAGTAAAACATAAATAAAAAAGGGGAATCTAAAAACTGGGATCCTGCAATTTCCAAACGGTTTAGTTTAAAAGTACCCACTAGTGAACTAACTCCCAATGCACTACAAACTTTCCGTTGCCTGTGGTTGCTACTAGTGATGTGCGAAATTATTCGAGTTGTTGATTTTTTATTCGATACGAGTAAAGCAGTTTTAACTTTGGAAAGGAAATGGAGTGGATAATTGAAAGTAGATTATTGGTAAACTTTCATTTTGTTATTTATTGTTTGTTTAAGTTTGCATGTTACTCTACTGAGTACGTTAAAGCGACTATGGTTAAAACTCGCAAGCAATCAACGTAGATAAAAAATGGTTTATAAAAGTCCGTACCTATTTATACCTACTTAGAAAATGGTTCAAAGTGTAGTGGAACTTCCCTATTAAAACTTACTTTTTTGTTTATACTATTGTTAACAGAAAATAACTACTATTAGAAATTATGAATTACGTCATTATGAAATGGACACAAGCCTGTTGCTACAACATTGATTTCCGCTAGCAAAAATAAAGGACAGCATACTAATGTAGCATGAATTTACGGACCATAAACATGACAAAATATATCGCTGCCGTAATATAAATTATTCGACTAAATCGAATTTTCCATTCGAGCGTCCGCAACACTATTTCCTCCCGGTAAAGTTTCCCGCTTCCGGACCACTAATCCATACAAAACTTTGTTAATAACTACGCCAATTTAGACTTTATGTACATAGCAATAAGGAGTCTGGAGTAAGTAAAACAAAAAATTGGTGAAAAAAGTTTTGCCGTTGCGTTTCGTTGAAGTTCGAAACGAATTGTTCAGCTCCTTAATAAGTGAGGATTAAATATTTTCAGATTCGCTTTTAGGAGTTTTTTGAACAGATTTTTTTGTGTTGTGCTTTACTGAAAAAGGATTTTTAAAGGATTATTCCCGGATTTTATTTTTCCGCGAAATTGTTTTATGAATTGCTCGAGAGTTAATGAGTTGCTCAGTTCAGTTTCTTTTTTGAGTTATTATCTCTAGTTTTTTTTTGAGGGTTTTGTTTATTATAATAATACTTTAGTTATAAAGGATTATGTTTAATAAAGATCACATGAACCCAATTGACTTAATAATTTCCTAACTTTGATTTAATAATTTTTTTTTATAAACTTCAAATAATATATATACCAACCTGCCCTGGGCTCGCATGGTGCATTATGGCCCACTCCCTCACAAAATAGGAGGCCTGTGTCTCAGCAGTTGGAACGTTATACACTTACTATGCTTATGCCAAGTAAGCTTTTACATAATATTTTCATGTTTTGTTTGAAAGACGAAACTACCTTAAGTAGACACTCTATTAAGAATCTTCTTAAATGTTATCATTGAATTAAATTAATGAAGCGCTTTTTATTTACAGGTATCTCCAAACATGACAACGTCGATAAGAATACCCACATATCAAAGTAAGTAATAATTACGAGTCCAGAAATTGATCTATGCAATGGGTGCACAGGCGGTATGACTAAAGTATCTGAACGGGTGATTGATGAATGGTAATAATTTATTGAAAAAACTATCTCCAAAGATCAATAGTTCAAAGCAAAACGTTTGTATGATACAAGATTAATAACACTACAAAAATTAAATCTAATCGGAGAAATTAAAACGAAAATACAAACAACACAAAGTATAAAATTCCAAGTCTCATTAATAATGGAAGTTGGAATAAAACTCAAGCCACAGGGAAACATTATATTTTCTACCTCACCAAATGAAACAACAACTACTAAACAAATGGCGGTATTTCTGAACATTTTATTTACTTTTCATTCAGTAACACAAACTGAGTACAAAATTTACTCTTAGTTTTACGTACAAAGTACACTCATCAAAATTTTGCATTCTACAACTTAAACACATCAGTAGGAGTTAGGAAACTGTTCACAGTGGTTTTACTGAAGGCCTGTTTAGACGGGTAACTTTTGAGCTTCAGTTTGGCAAAAAAGTAGTTCTGTTTAGAAGCAACACTTTTAAACGACTGTGTAGCTATCTACAGTACCTACCTATGTACTAAAAACTGGAAGAGCATGAAAACACTTTCTAATTACGCTAATGCGGACCATAAATAGTGACATTTATTGTCATTTCTTGTATGTAATTTTATGGTTTTTTTTTTTTTTTGGATGGGAAATCATCAAATAACTTCTCCCGCTCTGGGTGGAGCGGGAGGGCGTGTCAGACTTTTACTGACTAAAACCCACCCGTGTTCCCTCAGTTGCCTGTGTGCCAGGGGCGGCGGTATCTCTTTCAAACAACCCGCACCCCTGGCAGGCATCGGCCCTTGCGGGCCCCATCTGTTGCTGCTGACATCTCTTTGAGGCGCGCGTGGAACACAACGCGCCGTCGACCCGGGCTTGGTCCTTACCGGACAGCGAGCTAGTCATTTTATGGTTGGGTTGATTAATACAATATGTATGAAATAAAAGAATGTTTTTCAATATGGTTTCGTTAGAAAAAAACAACCTTGTTTTACAACACCTCGTCTGGTGGTTTTGAGTATTTTGTAATTGGCCTACGCAAATGTTCTGCAAATCTGGTAGCGTCTTGTGACGGGTTGTTGAGCTCCCTAAAACAGGGTTGAGATACACGGTGACTGATACATACGTGCCGTCTGTTGGGACAGGTCAGCTCAAAGCTGCAATGGCTCTTTCTTCAAAAGGCCCTTCCAGACATTGCCCTGTATTGTTAGACTCGCATAAAATTCAAATAATATAATGTTTGGGCTGTAAAAGATACCATGACCTCTGAGTTTGTTTCGACTTTTCTTCTCAGAGAACAGTCAGCTAGGAAATGCCGGCGCCATTTGGTTTTTAAAACATTGATGTGTAAAAGAATCTTTTAAGATCTAGTTACTTAGGTAACATTTCATTTCATTTGTTTTGTATCCTCTCATATTTGTTTTAGCCTAAACTATCCCATTGCTGGGTAAACGCCTCCCCCAAGTCCTTTCAAGAACTCTTTTCCCACACCACCTCGACTTAGCCCTAGTGATACATGTCTAGGTCGTCTCGCCACCGCTGTACCGCTGTGTGGGCCGGTCGCGACGACACCATCCATCATCAGGCACCCATTGTGTGGAGACTTTTGGACAGAGACTTGCCTATAAATGTCTATGCCATATAATATAATATTATATATTATATAATATTATATTATAAAGCTAAAGAGTTTGTTTGTTTGGTTAAACGCGCTAATCTTAGGAACTACTAGTTCGAATTAGAATATTCTTTTAGTGTTGGATAGCCCATTTATTGAGGAAGGTTATAAGCTATATAACATCACGCTAAACCCCTTAGGAGCCGAGCAAAGAGTCACGAATACGAAGTACTCGCACGGGTGGGCGAGGCGAGCGACGGGGTGGGTCGGGGAGCAATAAATTTGACGCGAACGAAGTCGCGGGCAGAAGCTAGTAATATTATAAAGCTGAAGAGTTTGTTTGTTTGTTTGGTTGAACGCGAACGAAGTCGCCAGCTGAAGATAGTTACAAATAAAACAATAAGATGTCCCCGTGACACTATTTCTACAATTTCTCGACAACTCTTTAGTGGCTGCATTGTGGCTATACTGTGGTCCAAAAGTAGCTCGTCTGCAACCGCTGAACATGTTAGTTCTGCAACTGCTCCGTTGAAGTTGGCATTACTATGCATTGGCACGACCACCCATATCAATGCTTGTGATATTGAAGTGCATACTGTATTATATTAGAAGGAAATATCTATTGGAATTATTTTGTGCGCTTTACCGTGGATATTTTGTTGTTCTTGTATATGGGGCAAAGGAAATAATGAGCTTTTTAAGGTTTATCCTTAACTTTATTAATAGATAACAGTATCAGATCCCATGTACAAGTAAGCCTGGTCCACTACTATGTATTCTATAGCAACTTTCAACTTTGTTTGACACCTTGGCTTGGTCAACCTATGGATATGAAATCTATGGTGTATTTCCATATTAAGCTAAGGCTTTTTTTTTGGAAAAATTAAGATAAAAAACTCAATTCTTCTAAAAAAACGGCTATTAGGCAACCATTAAAATCATCAATTAACATTAATCGTAATCAACCATTCTTTTATTTCATTCCTGAGCTGAGTGAAGTTACTACATTTTTAATGAAGACGTTTTTAAAGGAGACTGAGCAAATTTGTACGGGAAGTGGTTTATAGACCAATAGCGTTAAGGCTTCTTCAAACAGCCGCGACGCGACATCGCGACGCGACACTTGTAGAACAATTTCCATTAAGTTTTCATAGAAATATTTATCCGAGTGTCGCGACGCGACCGTCGCGTCACGCTAGTCTGCACGAGCCTTAATATACAATATGAGCAGTTGATAGAAATTTGACACACCCCACGATTTTTGTTTTTAGGTTCCAGTACCTAGGACCTAACTAATTATTTTAAATTTTTTTGCACATTATTTAAAACATAATTATCTTTCTTTCAATAAAACCGTTTAACTTAAAAAGATTTATTACTTATTTTATTTTCAAGTTTTTTTTTGTATTTATGTTGTTACCTCATGTTTCTCAATCTATTTAACTTATTCAATACGTCATCATTACACAATTTTTTACCTGACAATTTGCTACAGTCCCACTCTTCAATACATTTGGAATTCGATTTTTTGTTCATAGTGTTCTGCATTCTACTAATCAAGCCCTTTCATTTGCTACCGAGCAGGTAGCATATTGAGGGGTTGTGAAAAAATATGTAATCTGCCATTTTGCGGCGGCAGCCATCTCAGATTTATATTGACACTGAATGTATGAAATTGTATTGTTATAAGCATCATCTTTATGTGTGTCCCAAATTTCAGATCAATTTGACTACAGAAAGGGAGTTAAATTTCAATGACCAAATTTGTCCTAAAAACCATCAAATGGGACAAGATAAATAAAACCGTTAAGTAAAAATGCATGTTGCCACCCTGCACAAATGAGGTATTGTAATACAACTAACACGACCATATAGCTATTGGTCCACATACCAATTTCATCCAGTTTCCTTTCCGCCAACGTTAAAGTTTTTCCATACATTTTATGGATTTGTACGGGAACTTCCACACAATAACTACACGTTGGAAATGATAACGTATGACTAGGAATGACGATGTATTCAATTATTCTGTACAAATTTGCCCTATAACTGCTCTACCAGTAAGAGATATAAAGCAATTCTCCACATTTTTATTCTTGCTGGATTTAGAGCTGATTCCACCGGCGATACGTAATCGAGTGTCAGTTAAACTTGGTAAACGCTTGACAGTCGATTTATTCGTGTCCCAACGTTGACTGTGAAAAATACCTGGTTGATTAATCTGAAATGACGAGTGGAATTTAATATTGATCGTCTTGTAAGGTCTTCGAGAAATATGTAGATGTGTTTTTCAGATGATAAGCTGAATATAGCTGTATATTAAAAAAAAACTTAATGTAAAAAAAAACAAATATTTTTTGGTAAACTGACATCATTATCGGGTAAAAATTTAAGTTACTGCACATCCTTACGCATTTCATTTGTATTGTAACCCATTTTGTTTAATTCGTAGAAATAAATTTTCAGAGGATACAACCAGCTTATATTTGATCAAGAACACATAATTTTACTATGTGATAATTACGTATATAATAATACTGTACATGTAGAGAGAAGAGGACCTTATCTAGATAACGCCTTTTAACTAGTGTTAAAAGGCGTTGCTTATGCATAAAGGCGCCTGATCACTCCAAGGCGACCCAGGGTCACACTACGCACGAAATAAATGCTAGCAAACAAATGAACCATGCCAATCCTATCCGTGTCCGTCATACACATAGTAGCAGTTGACCGTCGACTTAAAACTGCGCTAAAACTCTTATCTAGAAACTACTTTTACCTCCAAAATCTCGTCCCTTTTACCCAAAAACCCTAATTTACCAAAAATCTACAGCAAACAAAATAAACCTTAACAAAATATAATTACTAACGGGCGCAGTTTAACAGCAGTTAAGTTAACTATGCATAAATTAAACTTAGATTAATGAAATTACCGTACATGGTGCGGCCGTGCTGCTGCATAATTTGCTCTCAATTTGAATTTATAGTCAGGAGCTCGTAACATATTGTTTTGTTTGGTGTTCTAGGAACTACTTGATTACATAGCCTAGTTTTGCTGTAGTTCAGGCAGAAATGTTTGGTTTTAATCAATATACATTATTGTAGTGGCCCAGAGGTAACGGTATCAACTTGCATGTAGTAAGTACATCATGTGTTAGGCACTTTATTTTGTGTAATTTATTACATCACCACTTTTCTGTAAACGGTGAAGGAAAGCATCCTCGGGACACCAGCATGTCTTAGAACCAAAAATTCGAAGAGATGTTGAATCAGTTAATCTACATCCCACAGAGACCCACTCCCTCCCACAGAGAGGAGGCCTGTGTATCTTGCTACATATGTATACAAAACACGTCCAACTTGGACATAAATTCCAACTCTTTTTGCGTATCAAAGGAATACTTCTGAGTTTTTTACTTAATTCACAAGAAGGGAGTGAATTATAGCGTGATGGTTGGCAGGGTAGGATAGAAAGAAAAAAACACGTTGCGCCGACCCCTAAAATATGAGACATGGTCAGAAACATAATGATGATGATTTAATTCACAAAACTGAAATGCAATTGCAAACGCAATAAAGTAGTTACAACACATTATGCCTTATTGAAACCTATCAAGTGTGAAATTAGCATATTTTAGGTAAGAAAAAACAAAAAGTTAAAAGGTCAAAAGTTATGTAAACAAATCATAAAAATTGTGGACTTTTCCAAAGATGTTTTTGGAGAGAATTAAATATATTAGAGTTTAAAAACTAAAAAACACGGCTTAAGAACCCAATTAAAAAAAAGTAGTAAAAAGTTTTATTCTATTAAAAAGCGTGGGGTGCTTTTTGAGGTATTTTTATTTTATAATCAACTAATATTAAGCAGCCCACGCTTTTTAATAGAATTACATATTTTTTTACTTTGTTAGTTTGGTATTTAAAACTTGTTTTTTAGTTTTTTCAACTATGATTTAATTATATTTTTTAGTTCTGCTAACAACAAAAGCGTGATTTTCCAGTTTTTATTTTTTTATTTTTTGAAATTATTGAATTATCATCGGTCCTCGATAATCTATAAAGTTTAAATGAAATCTGACCGTTTGAAGTGGGTCAAAATCAAGTCCAAAGAAGTCGGTTACAAACAAAAAAACATGCTTACAAACATACAGTTGAAGCTAATAAAAGCATGTTAAAAATAATTAAGAATGCTACCAGCTACCAGCAAAGACACACAGAAAAGACAGAGTTGGCAAATAAAGCATACGCGCAAAATTTGCTTGTATTATTCAAAAAAATCTGAACTGTTACGAGCTCCTGATTCCATGTTTGTCCTTGGTATTTTCAAACTAAAGAGCGTTCACAAGAAACACAAAAACAGTGTGTCGTTTAGTTTATAATATTCGTGCCGTATGTTATACATGTATATTCTGCCCCCGATAGTAAAAAAGACGCATCTAACATTTTTTCCAGATTTGAGTTATATACATTACCGGAATCAGAAAAAAAAGGCGCATCTGCCTATATTTTTAATTTTTTGCTAACTTCTTCCAGTGCGGTTTTAGCAGAACAAAATAGGGCGCTTCTGTACATTTTTTTACACCCGATTGAAGATGAAAAGACGAATTTATCTGAAACTTAATTGAAAAGTCGCATTTATGTAGATAATGTCCATAAACTTTGTAGTTTTTTTTTTGGTTCAGTAATATAAAAGGCGCTTATTTCTAAGAGGAAGTTAATAAGACACAAATAAGCATTTGCGTCCAACGCGCTAATTAAAAATTGCTTTCACATTAAGAAAAAATACCGCATCTGACCACTTGCACCCTATTTATTTGGTAAAATTGTTTTAGCACAGGCGCATTTGCCATAAGCGTCTTAATATTTTACGTTGAATAAAAATATACAATATGACACTTAATGAAAAAGACGCAAGTGAAGCAGAAACGTCTTTTTTTCCTAGAATTGTGAATCAAGCGAGGATTGTGCGGGGGTCAGGTGGTGTATGTCTAGTACGGCGCCTGATCAGTTTCATGTCAGTTGCGCCCGATTAAGCTGTAGCAGCACGCATGTGTCGCGGTCGCACAATTTTTCGCATAATTCGTCGTAACAAAGTAAGTACCTACATATTTCTTATTTGCAAAATTTGTAGGCTCTAATTACATATTCAGAACTGTGTGAAATTTTATTCAACCGTAGTGTACCAAATAATATAATAAATTGATTAAGACTTGTTTAGATATAAAAAATAAATCAATGTCTTATTAATACCTACGTTATGCACGTCCACGTCTAATAATTGTAACTACATGTAGTATATTATATGTATATAGTCAAAATAATAAATTAAAGTAAGTAATTCTTGCGGATTCAGGTTATTATGTGAAAATTATTTCAATAATAAACATTTTTATTAGGTTATGTATAATGATAAAAGTTATAATTTCTTTGAATAAGATTTATAATACATTAGTGATACTAACTGAAGTAAACTTTTATTCAGTTATTCTTATCGAATAGTGTGTGTTTTTTGTGATCATGTTTATTTTTCGTTTATTAAAAGTAAAGTTTGATGTGCGTTATATCGTAGGTGACTAGTTAGCGACATTTCATATTTCCATACAGTAATATGCCAAATTAATCAAAACAGTGAAATATTTGACAGCTATTTGCGACGTTGCCCATTTTCAGAATAACGCTCTTAAAGTTAGATTTTAAAAGAATCTAGAAGCAGTTAAAATGTCGATGCAGACTGATGTTTTTAAATATTTTGATATTGATTTTATTATGTTTTTCGCTTTGATATTTAAGTCACTTAATTATCATAATGTTGTTTGTTCAACCAATAAGTCCTCTATCCTGAACTTCAGTCTGTTTTGAAGTGTTTGTTTTCCTCATTTAGAGGATTTCTCTAAGTTCAATGTGCCTTTTGGCAAAGGCCTCCTTTAACATTTTCCATTGTGTTCTATCTCTGGCAATCCTTCTCCAGTAAGGACCCGCTGTAAGCTTCAACTCATCTTCCCATCTCTTAAGTTGTCTTCCCCGCTTCCTTTTTCGAACTCTGGGATACCAGTCTATCACAGTTTTACTCCACTTTTCCTGAGTACTCCTTAGCATGTGGCCTGTCCATCTCCATTTTAGTTGGTCTATCTTCGTAAGTACATCCATAACTCCTGCCTTGGTTCTTATAAAAGTCTTTCGTTTCCTGTCTTGTTTCTTGATGACTATCATGCTTCTCTCTATCGCTCTTTGACAGCATTGCAGCTTATCTCGGTGGTGTTTTGAAAGAGACCATGTTTCGCAGCCTTATGTGATGCAAGGTAGAATGCAAGTGTGGTCGACTTTCCGTTAGCCTTCATGATTTCTTTGAGTGACCAGTATTTTTTCCAGCCGTTTGCTATTCGACTTTTGATTTCCCTGTCCGTCTGATCATTGAACGAGATGATCTGTCCCAGGTGCATGTACTCTTCCACGTATTCAAGGGGTTCTTTATATATTGTTATAAGTCGGTTATCAGAGTTTGTGAAAAGCTTGGTCTTGGTGATATTCATGGATAGCGCTATATTCTCGCTTGCCCTGTTTTGTTGTTTGTTAACTACTTTTAAAAACTACGTAAAGTACTGGGATTAATAAATTGGTCTGAGAATGTTATTTTTTTTAAACGTGTTAATAAAGATATAGATAAAAGAGATATAATAGATCTGTATCTATTTAAGACTGATTAAGATAAACTTTGCTCATGTTTAATACATAGTTCTGATTTTCATTATAATTTACTGAGCCATTAATAGCATTTTTTGTTATGTGGCTCAAAAGACTTTTAAATAAATACTTGACTATATCAATTGTGTTTTATTTACTTATAATAAATTAGGCTATGGCCTATTATGATGACCACGAACTTTCTATACTATTTCAGATATATATTATAGATAGTCTTTAGATAAATGGATTATTTAATAATTTTATAAACATTTTATCTTAGCCATGGGTTATCTACATAGTTTTTAATTTTTAAGAAAAAAGGCGGAAATACGTATTTGCGCCCATTTCTGTTAAAAGCATATCCTAAATAGATAAACTAAATACTTAGAAGAAAAGCACAGTCAAAAGCGTTTGAAATTTAAAGGACGCATCTAGCCATTTACGTCTATTCAATTAAATATGTAATATTTTTCTTAATTTTTTATCTAAGAAGAAAAGGTTTTTTTTTATTATTTTTATTATAATAATTTAATTAATTCATATTTTTATTAAATCAAGTTAAAGCCTATTATACTGGGCATTATTTTCAACTTTTAGTATGTAAAAATTTTAATTAACTAGAAGACAGCAAACAATTTCCCGTTTCATTCATTAAAACATTTATTTCTCCGTTTTTACTTTTTGTTAGATACGTCTTTTTAACTATCAGGGGCAGTATTGGTCTCAAGGTATTTTCCACATACATCATATACCTTAAAGGTATAGGCAAATTAAAGGTCTTTCTACAGACCACCAACCTGAACCATTTTCTCCATGGTACTAACATTATAATTGCGAAAAAAATATCAGCCATGGTCGAGAAGGTATTGAAGCTTTGCATGGAACAGTTGGATTCTTTTTTGCGATAATGGTCTGTACAACTCCCTTAAATATGACCACAACTTTCGGATACCTACATGTTGTAGATGACCGATATTGATTAAAGGAGGGAGTTGCCTGCTTGCCAGAACCAAAAAGATAATTAGCATTTCTGTTTTTTACAGACCAACCAAACACAGGAAGACAGATCGAAGACAGCATCGTATTGATGGATTTGAAACTTATCGTAAGTATTTAAAACCAACCTTGAAGATAACAAAGAATTAAGGATAAAACATATTAATTCATGGTTTAATAAGAGCCATCACAAAGCCGTGAACTACGCATTTTGTACATCAAACTTAGTTACGTTGAACAAAAATAATGAATGGGAACGACTTTATTTTTGGTATGCAAAATCGCTATTTACATTATCGCGCGATGTAATGCTTGCAAAACATAGTGCTTATGGGTGATGCAACGGTACAGGGGTAGGGGTATTTAAAAGTAAATTAATAACATTTAAAACTTACTTCATTATAAATAATAGATTAAAAAATCTAGAAACCACGCTTTAAAAACGCAACTAAAAAAGCAGAAAATAATTTTTAAAAAGCGTGCTGTGCTTTTTGAGATATTTTTACAATCAATTAATATCAAGCACCCCACGCTTTTTTTAAATTATTTTCTCCTTTTTTAGTTGCGTTTTTAAAGCGTTTTTTAGATTTTTTAAATCTATTATTTATTTTCTATTTTTAGTTCTGCTAACTACAAAAGCGTGATTTTTCAGTTTTATTTAAATTATTGAATTGTTATTGGTCCTCTATAAGTCCACAAAGTTTAAATGAAATCTGACCGTTTGAAGTAGGCAAAATCAAGTCCAAAGGAGTCGGTTACAAATAAACATATAAACATACAGGTGAAGGTAATAAAAAGCGTGTAGAAATAACAAACCTAACCTGACTTAATACGTTCATACATACACACATAAACTCACGCCTTTTCTCATGGCGGTAGGCAGTAACTACAGAACGCCACATGATCCTAACATACTCCTTTTGACTCGCCAACGTTCATTATCTCCGTAACCAGAAGATTCCTATGTATGGACCAGTCATAAAATTATCACAATGACGCAGAGAACAAGTGGCTCTTGGCTGCGTTGAGAGTCTTCTACAACTGTTATCGTTATCATATTTAAAACATAAAAGATATTAATTTGAATAAAACATAAAAGTGGTACAAACTATGTTAAGATTGAGTCACTTTTATTCACCAAAACATTTAATTGCTTTACACTAAATTTGGAGCCAAAATTCCCCGCCACTGGGCTGCCATCCAAACTAAAACTCTTCAAGGAGAATATCAACAAAATTCAGCTTTATTTCGACTTCGATGAAAACAATAGAACTTTAAATAAGGAAAACGGAGCTTAATTAATTTTGTTATGTATTTCAGAAGTCCAGTTTATAAGACATAAAAGGGATTTAGGATCCGGCAATATAATTATCACTCAACATTTTAGTGAGAAAGTTGTCACTCCTAGTGAAGAGGTAAGTTAATAAAAACTTAAATAGGTATAGCAACTACTTACGCAACTACAGTTCGCGGCCGACTATTATTTATATAAGGTCTGTGTCACAATCTGTCTTGAAGTCGATGAGTCTTATCAACGGATACTTTAAGTAAGGTACAGAAGAATAGAAACATATCAAAGAATAAGCCACTTTTTGTCTAGTCTCAGACCTACGTGGCAACTAGATATTCAGTCCTCCTCTCTTGTTCTGCTAATAACAATAAATTGTGTTCAGCAATCTAGACGGCAATTGGCAACATAATGGATTTGCAAACGCTGTGCCCGATACCAAAACAGCCTAGTATTTCAGCAATAGCTTCGCAACAGTTTAGCAAACTAAAAATGGTGTCACGTTCTGAACAAAAGAGTACAATTTCGAAGGTGACGGTAGATGGGTACACCTTCGGAATTGCAAGTAGATATTTGGGAAAACTTTCTGTGGAAAGTTCCAAACCTAAACCGGAGTTAGTTGAGGTTCTGTATGGGACAGCAGATTCTGTCAGCGATTTGAAAAGAGGCTTTACTATCGAAGTGAAAACTCTCCACGGAAAGTCCTAATTGATATAAAATTTTCAGGTTAATCTACAGTGTACAGCAACTGCAGACAGACCACCAAGATTTATTTGGGAGAGAGATGGTGTTGTTATATCGTCTAACACTGATCAAAGGTAAGACTAAAACTGAGACAGGGTTTTGAAGATATCCCTTCCTTGCTTTGGTGACAGAAAACGTTTACAACTTTTTTGTGAGCGTAATCATAATGAAATCTTTTATTACTCCAAACGAAGTAAAACTTGTACTGTGGAAGTTAAAACGCTCTCTTAAATTCAAATACGATACAAAAAAAACGGCAAAGGGTGTGTGTAAACTAAAGCAAAGGTATAAAATAAAGATAAAAATAAACTAGGTACTAATTCTGGTGACAAAAAACGTTAACAAACATATTGTGCGAATGTTTTTTTTTTTGATTGACAGGATGCTGATCCAATTAGGTATGCCTAAAAAAACATTAATGTATGTAAGAGTATTGCCCGGCTTTAGTGCCCAAGCCGGGCAATGGTTTATCGAGTTTCCTACTTGAAAATTCTTAGAAGCTAACGGGATGGGACGGGTAGTAGTTAACGGGAATAGGATTGCCCCCAGTAACTTTAGATTTTTAACAAAACCAACGAAATGTGAGTTTACTAAAATACACCATCTCGTTAGTCTAGTACTACCAAAGCAACTGGTGAGCTGGATTCGATTCTCAGGCCAGGCAAGTGTTATTATTTTTTTCCATCTGGAATTTGTCAGTAGCAGCCCATACATTTTAGACCGCCACATTTACAGGTCTGCATTATCTACTTAGACTTTTCTAAACTATTTTTGGGGTCAGCTCCCAGTCTAACCGTATTTGAATACGGATACTGGTAGCAGACCCCAAAAATGCTGAATAGTTTACGTGGAACGACTGCCTCTCTGACTTCTGCAACCCAGTTACTGGGTGACTGGGTTGTAGAAGTAAGTTGAAACCCTTAAGGTCTTTCACAGATCCACGAATGACAGCCGGAACCAACAATAATAATAATAAATAAATCATTTATTTGGACCAAAACGTGTACAAAATTTATAAACCTGCCAAACTGCGTGACAGTTTGTCGGCAGGATTAGCGCTCGTTTTAAAAATTTGGTATCAACAATTTATTTACACATCTAAGTAGGTCGATACAGTCTTACAGCTAATTTAAAAGGACGCGCGGTAAGAATACTATGCTTACAGTGCAGGCCGCCGCGGGCACACACGCAGGCGACGGCTAACACCGCTCATGCTTTTTGTTGCTATTGTTAGTTATTGTCACATGTCGCGGCAATAGCTTCGTGCTTCCCGTGGTAGGGAGGGGTTTCGATATAAAGGTCACTTTCACATGTATATGCCACCCTATGATAGTGAACACTGTTACTTTATAATCTATCTCGCGAGATTATAAACTGTCGATAAATTGTGAACTGCATCATACTGCTTACCGACCGAATAGGTTAGGTTAGGTTCGAATTGCGACCGACCGCAAGCGAGCCGAGCGAGCAAAGCGAGCGCTACTTCCAAGTTATTAGAAATTACTTGACTATTTATTACGAAATAGTCAAGTAATTTCCAATAGCGCAAGGTACTATCCGTCTTGATACCAGTTCATAATTTGACGGTTTCACTTCGATAAATTATAATCTACCGATAAATAATGTATTAAATTGTAAGCAGTATGTTACGGTTCACAATCTTTCGACAGTTCACAATTTCGCGAGATAGATTATAATCTAACGGTAGTTATAATTTTACGGTGACATAAACACAGTATATTACATCGTTCGAATAATTAGAAACGGATATTTCGAATGGTTACGTCATAACTATTGTTTGTTATAGTCACAGGTTGAAATAGATTAAATTCCTTCTTTAGAATTACAATTAGGTAATGATAGATACTTTTTTCATACCCGTTCTTTTAACACATTTTTGAATGTGCGAACATTAAGCAGTCCCTAAGCGTCAACAACCCACAGTCAAGTGGCCGACTTTAAAGCTTACGAGTTGCCTGCTGATAAAGGAATAAACTATATAAACTATTTCACAGTTTATGTACCCGCTTACGTTTGACATTACCTAACTAGGCGTTTCTAAACATGACGTTAGTGAATAAATGCAATGTTTACAAATGTTTCTATGAAAACAAACAATTATATAAGTATGTACTTACACATACTGTACAATATGGTATGTCTTTTTTAGAAGAACGGCGGCGAACAACATTCTATACCTACTAAAAATAATAAACACAGGACCTTTAGGTTTGCCAGCCCTGGCATAGTAGAACAACATACACCAGTTTCAATATTGAGTCCTAAACTTTTTACACTCCAGGCTAAATATTCAGTTGGAATAATTTTTTTGTTTGTTGGGGGCTTCTAAACAATTAAATTAGCTGCGAGAGAGAGTTTTCAACGAATTTTTTAGGTCCTATGAACAGTTGATTAAAATTAATAATGAAAGGTACATAAAGGTACTACGAATAGATGGGTTTTAACCGTAAGCCTAGCTTTTGCCAGCGGATTCACCTGCGTTAATTAATTTACATAAAAGCTTAATAAATTTTACATTTAAACCTTCCTCATGACTCACTCTATTTTTTGGTGAAAACCGCATGAAAATCTGTTCCATAGTTTTTGAGTTAACAAAAATATAAAAGTATCTCATTCATTAGATTATACTTGAAATGATCTTTCATGTGGTGTATTTAATATTACATAAATACAGTATTTTAACTGTAAAATCGCGTCTATAAATGACGTAAATCTGCGAAATCGGAAACATTTCGTTTACGGCCTCTTAAATACTCCTATACAGGCTGTAACAGAAACCCTATTGCTATCCTTAAGTACTAAAGATAACAGCTGGTATAGAGTCACACTATACATAGTTTCAGCTCAAAATAAAATACTCTAAGAATTGATCCCAAATTTTCGGTTTCATATTTTTCTTAAATTCAAATCATAACAAACGTGTCACCGCACTACGTAGGTCAATAACTTTCCATGTTACTTACCAATATCACGATAAATCTCTTTCGAGTGATGTTTTTATTTCAATTTGAAAAGTTCGGTTACTTCCAAACATGTAGAAATAGGATTAAAAAGCCGTTCCAATATCGTTTGATAGAATCATCATCCAAAGAAGCCGTGCCCTTGGTATGTATTACCCTTTCCGTTAAACGTTGTATAATAAAGACGATGTCGAAATCAAATTGTTGCCATGGTTTAGCTTCCCCTAAGAATTAAGTTCCACTTCAAATTAGTAGAATTATCTACCATCTAAACTTACCTACCTTTACGACCCAAACGACCCACTCTTTTTAACACCTTCACTTCTTAATTTTTCAGATATACTCTGGGTCAAATGATGTCACCATCAGGAGTTGGTGTGGTCTCCCAGCTCAATATATCCAGGTCTAGAGTTGAAGATGGTGGCTTGTATACATGTTTAGCTTTTGAAGGAGAATCCAGTACCGGACATTCAGCTAGAATTGATGTTTTTGGTAAGTTAATGAACATACAAACGTAATTTTGGGAATGACATTTATATCTCAGATATAATTTGTATCTGAGATAGAAATGTATCTCACATACAAGTAGTTTGTACAAAAGTAATAGTATAAAGGGGTAAAGTAGTTTGTTTGTAATAGATTAACATATCGAATGTTGATCTGATTGATTCGATTACAAAAATTGTTCACTGATAGAAAGTTACACTAGCGTAGTATAAAAAACAAGATATTGCACGTGGATAACGTTGCAGGTAGAAACTAGTACAAAATAAAGCCAATTCTTATTTCTGAAGTTCTTTTACAAATGGTCTCCTTTAATAAAAAATACGATTCCAGAACGTAAGAGATCTTGTTTATTGCTTAGGTTACTTTTACAGTACGTCATATGTTGTCTATTTCAGGACCACCCTACATCAGAACACTACCACCAATAAAAGTTCAGAGCGGAGACTCGTTGAAACTGAGGTGTCCTTACTATGGATATCCAATCAGGTACAATTTATGTTGTCAATGTATACGTATTTGCATTGCAGGTTAGCCAGGATGACAGTACAATGGTCTGCCAATCCATAATCGATGACCGGATTGTTATTTATTTTGTCTTCTTAATGAACCATTAACGTTTTATTGATTAGTTCAATAATTTGCTTAATCGTCTTTCATAAATTATTTGGCTCATTTAGTAGTGATACATAATAATAATCATATTCAACCTTGGCCTAGGCGTGACTATTGAGTATGGTCTTATAAGGTTTGATTTCCAGGTCCGGCAAAGTGTTATTGGGTTGTTCCATTAGTAATTTCTTGGCATCAGTTGGGAGGATTTGCGTCCGGCTAGCGGCAATTGAACCGATCCCTATTATAATGACTTATTTATCACTGGTAAAATGGGTTTAAGTTGAATCTAGTCCACATTTTTCCCATAAAAACTTCGGGAGTGTGTTACTCCACTGTTTGACAATGTACGTCAAAAATTAAACATGGAATGGTATTGTCTCGTTATTAATATTATATGTACGGAAACAGAATAGGTACTAAAATAAAAAGCCATTAAAAAGTTAGGAGCCAACAAAGATTAGTTTTTCTTGCCAATTTAACATAACTTTGGGCGTGTTTAAGTAATAAAAGAAGTATCAAATCTCAAAAACCAAGTCAGTACCGACAAAGCTCAAATATCGAAAAGTTGAATATACGTTATTGGTCATTGATTTATGCCGTGGTTTTTTCATAAAACCCGATCTTCCGAAGGACTTTTCTTAATTTTTTACCCGCCTGCGTTACTATAAATGATCCTGCATCTCATTCAATAACGTTGTTCGTGTAGACTAGCATCTAACTGCTCATCATTGATACTACCTCTTTTGGACACGATGCCTGGTGAGACAGCGTACTTTTTAGCCAGGCCCACCAGTGAGTTTGACCCTGTGACTAGATTCTCTTTAAGATGACCGTTTTTTCATTTTAGCAAACTAGAGTGGGAACACAAAGGCAAGAAGATCATCAGCTCAACACTCCCCCAGCACTCAAGATATAAACGAACATACTCGACAACTTCAAACAACAGTAAGAACACGAGAAGAAAACGTAAGAAAAGACAGCTTTTTGAATCGGGAGCTGATGGTGTACTGAATATTGCAAAAATTGTCAAAGAAGAAAATGGAGATACTTATACGTGTATACTTTTTAGTCCTTCGGGTGAAATGGCTAGAAGGTAAGAATGAACTCCGTTGGGAAACGTCGAATAAATGACAATATATGTATTTACGAAGGATTTAATGTGATTCCAATCATTCCCATAAGGTTTAAAAATGCAAAAAACAAACATTGTTTAACAATCAAATGAGGAAGTTACCGTTATTGATGAAAATTTCAAAAAATTAAACTTGAAATGGTGTTAAAGTCTCTTAATTTATTGAAACATGAACACGGTAAGGTAGTGTTTAAAGATCGTCGATATTGTGAATCCTTACATTCATAAATGTACGTTAAAGTACGGTTAAAGTACAATTAGCTTGTATTCATTGTGACTAGAAAATGATCCCCAAATTGACAAAAGCCATGGCTTATTATAAGCCCTTTCCCAGGAACTTACTTTGAGTAAATTTATGCAGAACCAAAATCATACTAGTTGATCTAATGGAATTAAATGTGTAATGTTATAATTTTCCAGGTCATTTGAAATCCAAGTGGTAGAAGCACCAGAATTAGATGAACTCCGTGTTGGTACTGGACTGAAAGAAGGCCAGATAGTTCAAATTACTTGTAATATTGTTGGCGGTGATCCTCCAATTTACTTCTCCTGGCTGAAAGATGGGAAAAAACTTCCTGCTAGCTTGAAGGCAAGGAATTATATTCTTATTTCCATTTAATAGGTAGAACTTATAGTAATGACTGTCTGATACGTATTAAAACTGTCAACAAAGAAACTTTAAATATATCATCAAATCCCTCGAGATCATAGGGCTCAGTATGTCCTCTTGTGTAACACCATCTTTTGTTTCCAGATAACAGAAAGAAGTTCAGAATTATTCAGTGTTTTGATAATAAAACGTGTATCTTTAGAACACTGTGGAAAATACACGTGCATAGCAACCAATCACGTTGGTAAAGTCAACCAGACCGCAGACCTCTATATTAATGGTAGGTAGTCAAAAGCTTGGCTAAAATCTTAATCAGAACGCTGAACCACTATACAAAATTTGATTGATAAAATCTAAAATAAAATGGTTTTCATTTGATTGACACAGTACTGTATTAATTGAGATTGCCAGAAAACCTGTTATAATCTAGGTTCCACAAAGGTTTATAAAGCAAATTAGTGAACTGCCCTGGCTTTGCATGACGGTAATGTGATAATTCAGTTAATAATCCTTCACTAGTAATTCTATAAATTACGGTGTGAACCGCTTTACAACTGACTAATTAGTTTAGAATACTCAACTAAACACAGGATATGCTATTTCGATTTTTAGATACCGAGAATAATTTAAAAACAATTTGTTTTACAGTTGCACCGAAATGGATGGAAGAACCAGCCAACACGTCGTTACTATTGGGACAACGAGGCGTAGTGTATTGCAACGCAAACGGTTACCCAACGCCACAGATACACTGGATGAAAAGGGACGGTAGGTGAAACATTTACGCACGATTAATTGAAAACACTCTTGGAAAGCGGTTGGATTCCCTCCATAGGTTTGCTAAATTGAAATGGTGCTGCTAGAAGCCAATATTTGAGTTTGTGTCAAACAAAATGTAAGAATAATATATTTGAACTTCGCATATTGAAATTGTCAATACTTAGTCTTATTTTAATACTAACGAATTACACAAATATTTTTAGAACTTTTGTATTTAAAATGTTTATTGTTTGGCTTTTTATATTCTATAGTCACTTAAAAAAAATGTTCTGTCATATTTTTTGACTCCAAAATACATAATACGAATTTGTCAATGAAAGTTAGGGATTGATTTTTTGAGTAATGTGTAACGACTCTGAATATCAAGTTTACTCAGCATTTTACGATGTACTCAATCAACGAGTAATTTGAACCGAATGTTACTTACCCGACATCAAAATGACGTATTATTTACTTATTTTTCCAGCAACCTTAGGCATTTGGCGACCAGTTCTCGACTTAGCTGGTGGAGGAGTCATGAGCTACCCTAATGGTACCCTTATTATTGAGGTGGTTTCACTTTCTGATGAAGGCATGTATGCGTGCAACGTTGAAAACGGAGTGGGGGATGCACTTAATAAGAATCTGTGGATCAGTGTTAATAGTAAGTATTATAATATACTAGCGCTTTTGCCAGCGACTTAGCCCGCGTGGAGGTCGAATATTATTCCACGGGAACGTACTATAGGGATAAAAGTATCATAAGTGTTATTCTAGGTTACAACATATCTGTATGCCAAATTTTATACAAATCCATTCAACCGTTTTTACGTGATTGAGTAAAAAACATCTAAACATACAAACTTTCACATTTATAATATTATAATATATAATTATATATGATATAGGTAGTAGGATTAATATTTTTGTTAGCTAACTATTAATCTTTGCGTGCGTCACCGAGACAAAACTTCATGCCGAAATTCTAATTCCTACGCTGCATAGATCTCGAGAAAAACTTCTGTAATACCATGTTCGCACAGAAGTAGATCTATCACGGCGAGATATTATCGCGCATTGGATTATCAGCTCTCAGTGTTAAACTGAAAATTGAGAATCCAACAACGTGCATCCCAGCTCGACAAAAAAACCATACTGTTTGATTTTCAATTCTCGACGCTAAACAGTGCGTTGAAGATCTTAATGCGTGAAATAATCCAGCCACGATATTTTTACGTTCGTGCCTAAGCGGACTTACATGCGTTCAAAAAAGTGATGTAAAAAAAGTTCCTTTTTGTTTTCGGAACCTTAATAAGTAAGTAATTAATTAGAAGAATGCAATCACGTCAATAATATTTAAGCAAGTATTACGTCATTATTTTGTAAGCAAACTTTTTCTATAGGGTTGACAAAAATGTGCGTGCTTACATATTTGGACAATCAATCAAGTTGATCGATTTGTACAATTAAGTGTATGTGGGGGTTGAAATATGAGACTTGTTTACTCCACTCCTCTTTCACAAGTTATTACCTATAAAATAAATGAGCTAGCATATTAGTTGTTTGTTTTGATATCAACTGTATTGATCTGGTTCTAAGAAACAGTCTAGAGTTTCTAGTCTTATTATCACAACATAACGTCACGTCTTAGTTGCTCGAAAGGTTGGCCAGAGGTGTACCTAAGTACACCCACATTTCGCCAGTTACATATTAAAAAAAAGTTGTCTGATAAAAAGAATACGATGATATGATTTTCTTCAAGTGCGAAGAATATTCCACGATAAAAATCAACAAGTTAGGCAGGCATACATACTTTTTTTTTGGAGGGTGGGAAATTATCAAATAACACAAACAAATCTCCCGCTTTGGGTGGAGCAGGAGGGCGTGTCAGACTTTTACTGACTAAAACCTACCCATGTTCCCTCAGTTGCCTGTATGTCAGGGGCGATAGTATCTCTTTCGAACAACCCTCACCCCTGGCAGGAGGTATACAAACTTGAATTCATAATCTCAAATAATAATAATCCATCGTTATTAACTCAACTATCCACTTTAGCGTTAGGTAGGTATTTGAAGTCGATATTTTGAGTGATCTTTATTATTTATTTACATATTTAGTCTTAATACAGATTCATGTTTGTATTGTATCATTCAACCAGAAATAGTTTGTATTGGCTCACATTCCCTTTAACAATACTGTGAATATAAGCAAATAAAGTTAGTAAATCAATAATATTTTGCATGTAACTATTGTAGCCGAACCTAACCTAACTTGATCAAGGTTCTTAAAAAAAATGGCAGCAATGGAATTTGAACTTTGTCATGGCACACACTAGAGCACATTAACATTGTTTGCCAAAAATTTATATTGGTAGGGTTGGTCATAACTCGTAATCAACCATAATTGTTTAAGGGGTGATTCATAGATAGTATTCAACCATTAATATATTTATTGTCTAGTTTCAGCTTCTGATGTTTCACAAGTGTCCATGTAGGTTTAAAATAAAATATTTTGATTTTATTTTATTTGATTTAATGGCGACACATTATTTTCATAATCAATTGCATTGTCATGTATTATAATTGGGCCATATTTAGGAATAAATGTTCACGATAAATAAACTGTCAAATTATTTCTAGAGCCGGTGCATTTCGAGTCAGTCGGTGCTAACTTGACAACCAAGATGGGTCTACCGGTGACTCTAACTTGCAGACCGCTTGGCGACAACCCTATCAGAGTCAAATGGTCTCTGGACGGGAAACCAGTTGATTTTACTTCGTCAAGGTAATATGATTTAATTTTATGTTGTTTTTTCCTCTGCTTCGCACATTTTGTACGACTTTATGAAGCGTATAGATTTATTTATTATAATTGTATAAGTTTTATATTAATATATTATACTTAAAATCTTTCGGAATATATTCACTAAATGATGGGGAAACCCACTCTATAATCCGTTGCGAATTTTAGAAAAAAAAAAACACGGTCACACAGACAAACACAAAAACCGACTTTTCTGTACCTAATAGTAACTTTTTGTGTAGAGTTAAGAAGAAATTAATGGCATATTTTAATAGAATTTTTTCAAGCTTTAAAAGATCATAATATGTAATTACTAAACATATTATCGTATAATCCAAATTAACAGAGAGCATTCTGCAACCCAATGGCATAAAATAGTTTCAATCACAAGCCAATAAACAGATTTTGATTTGATGGCTAATCCATTGTTTCATAAATTATTCTGCGCGTCAAGTACATAAATATAAATATTGTTTAATTGCCAAAATGAAAGATATTGCCATTGTTCGATAGATATTTGTTTATAACGCAAACCCCACTGCTTTGTTTCAATAAAGAAGCGCCATCTAACACTTATCAACAGAACTAAATATAACCCCTCTGAACTAACCAACAACCCGTTGCAGTTGAAGCAAAACCAAAGAAAATTCTCCAACACACTTTCCATCCACGGCCGTAAACGTAGTAATACAGCTTTTCCAAAGATGGCGCTGCGTAAGGAAGTATTTTTTTCTTCAATGATACTCGTATTTGAGTTTAATGCATATCTGTTATATGCTGAGCAGTGTTAAGTTACTTGGATGTCATATTTCATTAGTCATTTCACACGTTCTATTAAAAATAAATGTACACGTCATTTAAGATTCAACTTGCTAACAATTTGATAGCAGCGTTCACCCAATAATAGGATTTTAGTACCAAAATGACTCAAAATGTCGACTCAGCTTGATTCGCTTTTGTTTCGAAGACTGAAAATCTTTTGTTTTACAATTTTAGGATAACAGTATCAGAGACGATGACACACAACGGTTTGAACAGTCTAATCAACATTAACTATGTAGAGAGCAGAGATGGTGGGAATTACGAGTGCCGCGCGAGTAATCCTTTTGGGGTTGCTGCTTATAGTGTGCATCTGGATATACTTGGTAAGTAACTCAACCCTGTTATCACACTTACTTTTCATAATAATTATAGCTTATAAATGGTTGTTTTGGTTTGGCATTGCGAATCAATAAAGACCATTTTGATATTTATTCATTGGTTCGTTCTAAGCGAACAGGAAAACTAAGAATCGATGGATGGATTCGGTGAAAGGTTAAACAGCTAGAAAGGGACTGAATACTGATATGTCAGCTGAAGGAGATATATGTAATAAGAAAATATGCTACAATGACCTCAAGTGAATTGGAATTTAGTTTCATTTTGAACACATCTACTAAAATTAAATTAAATTAAATAAACGTTTATTTCAGGAAATTATTCCCATATAAAGCACTACAAATTACATTAGACGTTAAATTCATTACATTACAAATAAATAATAAATTAAAGTGAATAAAATATTTAAAAATAATAATAATAAAATAATAAATTAAAGTTAATGAAAATAATAAATTAAAGTTACAGCAATAAATTAAAGTTACAGCACATTCACAATTATAGTCAACTAGGTTAAAATTAATTCGATTAAAATTAATAATAATTATGTTAAAACAATAATCACTTAATAAATGGTGACGAACTGGCATGCAGGTGCATCCACCTCTCCAACAACACCAAGTCCCACCGCTCAAACTAAAGCAAAAACCTGATGAGCAAAGTGTTATTTATAATCAATTAACGAAATAAACATAATTTATTATCATATCGACCAATCCAAAGGTAACAGTTGTATTTTCCACTTACAGAACCACCAACACCTCCCCTAGACCTGCAAGTAGACTCAATCACCAGTAACTCAGTGAAGCTGTCTTGGCGAGACACCATCAGCACTCACGTGCAGTACTACACGATGCAGTACACCACCAATGACTTCATGATGTGGGACAGTGCTAAGAGCATCAATATTACTAGGTCTGGAGTTTATTTTACCTTCATTTTTATCTTGGCAACTCTCATCCAGAAAACCAGCCACCTTACGAAGATCGTCACTCTAACCAGCTTGAGGGTTTTCTATCCAACGTTTGCTTATTTATCATCATCTTGATAAGCCTAAATATCAGTCTACTGCTGCGTATAAGCCTTTTCAATCGCACGCCATTCAACTAGGTCCTACTCTTATTCAGCTGCCGCTAGCCCTATTTTACAGATAATCGCTCCACCTAGCTTGAGAGTCCTACTTTACGTTTGCCGATAATTGCACTCCACACAAGACCATGAATTCATCAACGATTACAGTAATAATATTGTGCGGTGAACCGGTTTTTACTTCAAAAACATGACGAACATAGTATTGCTCCTTCAAACAATTCTTTTACAAATATTTAATTAGCTGAAGAAATAAAAAAAAATTCTTAATCGTAATAATAATCTTATTTATTCCTTTCAGACAAGAGAACGATGTTCGTCAGAATATAGACCTGAGAGATCTACAACCAGCGATGGACTACCGAGTGAGGATCGCGTCAGGCAACCAGGTGGATCTGAGTCCGTACACGCAGCCTGTACATTTTAGTACGCTGCAAGAAGGTAGCGTTACACGAATTGATTTAATTGAAAAGTGAAAATATTTGATGAGAACTCTCTGCCAAGAAATCAGAAGGCAAATAAAATATTCAAAATGTATTCATGTATTCGTTTGCAACACTTACTGTGCTTAGTGAGTAACGTCTAACAAAGCCTTAAATATCTCAGCCTGAGATTAGAATGCGTTTGTGTTTAAAAAAAATATAGCAGGTAAATGTTCTTAAAAATACGGGAATCGAACAATAATAGAGTTTACTCAGATTTGATTAAAAACAGTAGGCTAGGAACATGCCGTAATTTTTTACAAGTTCTAGTAAAGTCTAAAAATAATTTTACTGTTTTAGCTCCATCATCAACTCCGCTTGGAGTACAAGTTCAGCAAACTGACAATCCTGGAGAGTTGGTTGTGTCATGGCTCCCACCACCTAGAGAGAGCCACAATGGACAGCTACAAGGTTACCATGTAAAAGCTGTACCAAGGATTAGTGGAGATCCAGGTAGGAAGAATGTTAATGTAGAAGTTTCTGTTATAACTGTCAATGTTTAGAGTCTCCTTTAACATGGCAATTTGATTTAAACAGCGAAATTGCTCTGATGACCACCTGAATGTTTATTAATAGTGAAGCCGCAGAAAATTCTTCCTTATAATTTCTGCAGGCGTATCATGACTAGTTCTAATTTTACTCAACGTAATATCTCTTCCTAAACTATGGTGTCTTGTTTCAGGTTGGTTAGATATTATGTACAATAAAACACTGTTTCCAATATTACTGCGTTAGGTGTACTGTCGTTACGACTACTCGGACAAGACTGGAAGTCTGGCGCATCGCCCCGCACTCCCTCTACCGCGAGCCCAACCACAGCAGTCATAACTTACTTATTTAACGTCAAATATACAAAACTTAGACATTCTTGATATTGAGCCGTAGAAATCTTTCTACAGTATGCTTTTCTGTTCACCGTTTCGGCGGTGGTAATTCTACGAGTGCTGGTAACAAGAGCGTTTGTTGCGCATTGGCATTTTGGTTATCTTAATTTAGTAATTAGTCATTTAATTGCTCATATCAGTTGTTTTTGTCCATTTTACAGTTCCCAATGACACCCAAACTAAGATGGTAAAAGTGATGTCAAGAAAAGGTAAACAAGAAACGACACTCAGTGGACTGCTCAAGAATATGAGGTGAGGATGACATTCAATTGTGAAGGCCAAACTCATGTTGATGCACTATTACGAATTTATGTGTATTGTTCCAGGTACGCTGTATCTGTAAGCGCTTTCAACTCAGCTGGTAATGGACCATTCTCATTGCCGGTTTACCAAACTACGAGAGAAGGAGGTAAGATTTTATGGAGGCCTATACAGTTTAAAATCTATAAAACTAAGAAATATTATAGTAGCATTTTAAGAGAATCACGCGATAAAAATCTCCCTACTATTTCTCTCAAAAAATACAATAACCACTTCATACAAAACTCGATTGAGATCTTTGCAAATAAATCAAGAAATCCTTTTCTTATAGTTATGTCGGACTTGAAATTGACGTCATGTTTTGATAGTATATAATAAATGCTACCCTTTTCGATTTCAGCGCCAGAATTACCACCATCAGGAGTAGAGTGTCGAGGAGTATCATCATCATCCCTGAGGATCGCGTGGCAGCCTATCACTTCTCACGGAACATCTTTGCTGGGGTACTCCGTATACTATAGTACTGAAGGTATGTAGGTACTTACAATTTTGGAAAATTTATTAGACACAACTCAAAGAGTGAACATTCTATAAAAGGCGCCAATAAATTTTTATTTGCCAAAACTTTCCCAACCTGAGAGACAAAGCTTAATAAATGGTCCCATGGGTCTATTCAGGATAAAATTATAAACTTGCGCCATCTCGAAATAGCAGGTTCAGTAACTGGTACATATAATCAATAATGATTATGTACCAGTTACTACCAATACAAATTTTGGTTTGGGAAATAACAATTTATTAGAAATGTTATTTCAAAATCTAAATTCTTGAAAAAAATCGTGTATTTATTATTTTAGATAATGGTGTTCCTGTAAAAAACAATTACCTAAAATCTATCAAAACAAATAATAAAATTAAAGTATCAATATTAGCGCCCTCCGATAAGCAATTCCTACGGAATTGATACGAATTTTTTTTGACAATTCCTTCGGAAAAAAGGCGCGTGACGACGCTAGCAAATTGCTTGCCTACGCGCACGTATGTGCATCACTTTCTTCATCTTTTTTAAATAATGTCGTTATAAGCGATAATAGTTCTTATTGCAATCCGATACGGGTTAAAATCTGTTGTAATGAATTCGAATAATAAATGAGCAAACGTACGTCGTAAAAGTGCAAATAAAATCGTATATAATTAGATATTAATTTTTAATCATAAACAATCCATCACTAGATGCAGTTTGGCATTTGAAATTTTATGGTATATTTTTAATTATAATTATAATTGTTATCGAAGGGATAAACCGATTTTAAAGATAATTAAGAGGTGACTTTGATGATTTTTTGATGCATTAAAGAGTGTTTTATTATGATTTGAGTTCCATCACTGTATGCAAAATAAACTTGAAAATACCATATATTTTTTTGCTTTCAAAATTATTTACGGTTGAACAGATACACTGGTTTTAAAAACCACCTTTGTGATCGTTTTCATGAAATCTCCGACTTAATGACATGTTCTAAATTTTCTAACACGTTTAATTAAATATTTTAATTTGGCGCACCTATTCAATTTCAGAACACAGCAATGTTTTTACTGTATATTAAAAATTCATAAATAAAATAAGTAATAGTATATTGCTGTAATAAATATTCCTTTCAACTTTAATATTGCAGACGAACCCTGGCAGAATATAAGCTCCCCACATACGGAGCTGTATCTTCAAGCTCTTCAGAAGTACACCAACTATACAGTGAAGGTGACAGGCTTCTCAAACTATGGGTTGGGACCATTCTCTTATCCCATCATTTGTACTACATTACAGGATGGTAAGTTACCATGCTTTGAGTTGCTCTAAGCTCTTCTTTAAAATTAATCTTGATTTTCGAACTTAAGAGAAACACTAGAATTTAAATCACAATACGTTAAATGTTGAAACAGAAATTAAGCGCAATGAGAAGTGGAATAGAATATACTATTCATGAAATATTGAGTAGTTCGTTGACTGGCATACATCAGTCTGCATAGGTACGACTGTTACTTTGCAAAATTAGACCTTACATGAGCAATTTCAATAAAACTGAACATATACAATTTAAATAGAACGAAACATTTGTTTTTCCAAATACTATCGCTTTTATCTTCCTAACTAAAATACCAAACCTTGATTTTCTTCCTCTTGACTTCAATTTACTTGATTTCAGTGCCCGGTCCACCTTCAGCTATAAAAGTGTTAGTATCGTCACCAACTTCTCTCCTCGTCAGTTGGAAGAGACCAGAACAAGCAAATGGAGACATTTCACATTACACTGTTTATGTCAAACCGGTTTCAAGGTAAGCTTGTCACGTACTTGGTCAATTCAATAATGAGTCCGCTGCAGAACATGAGCACTTCCCAAAAAAATAAGATTAAGTGTCCATTAGTAACTTTAAGTCAACCGTCCTACTACATGCGATGAGCACGGGGAGGTTCGCCACGTTAGCTGTTCGGTTCATTAGTTAGCCAGACACGCATTCGTGCGTAGTGTGACGGTGGGTCGCAATGGATACCTGCAGTTTCATATAAAGTGAAGCTGCGCGGGTGCACTTGCGAAAGTTAGCAGACGTGCGTCGTTGAAGGTCCAAATTTCATACAGCTACAGTATCACTTTCAAGTGTATTTTACCTGACGTAATCAAATTATTATTTTAATTATTTTCAGCACAAGTTCGCCACAGAGCTATCGAGTAGAGTCAACTCTAGAGACACCCCTCCGCCATCTCACGTTGCCCCTGGCAGGCCTGTCCACTGGGAGGCAGTATGAAGTGTTTGTGAGAGCTCATACAGCAGTCGGGGAAGGTACTCCGAGTAACAGGGTTCATATTGATCTGACGTCAAAAGGTACGACTTTAAACATATTATATTTTGTAATGTTGTAGAAACTGAAATTATTTGAAACCTAACCTATCCAGTAAAAGTCTATGAAAAACTTGAGGATGTTGAATGAATGAATGAATTAAATGCACCGATCCCAGCGTAGCTTGACCAGACTCGATTAATCGAATGAACCCCAAGATTTGCACTAGCCCCTGGAGCCTCATGCTTCATGGTGTTACAGAGGCCATTGCATATCAAGAAGTAGACCGGGGGGCTCGGTAATGGTCAGGTAGACGTGCCCTTCGGATAGGAAAGGATGCGAGCCTACCGGATATGCATCCTTGAGTAAGCATTGGACTAGTGGACAGACGGGTGGTATTTATTTATATGAGGTTCTTTTCACGACGTCGCCGGTATGTTGATTCAGGTCGAGCTTCTAGGGTAGGCTCATCTGTTTTCTTAGCTCTTTTCTATGCCATCCTTCTCTATATTCTGTGTTGTTGTTTTCATATTCGTCTTCTGAGTTCTCGCTGCTATCAGTTTCTTGTTTTTGTAGATATCGCTAGTCGCTTTCTTGATCTTGTTTCTGTCTCCAGCCATGTCCTTCCAAAACGTGATTCCCATGACGAAGTATTTCATGTCCTGTTTTAGGTTGTCGTTCCAAGTGTGAATAGTCCGACCTTAGATTTAGCCTTATGCTGCATTGCTGCTTGCAATAGGTGTGGTTTATCCCGTCTGAAAACGTATGCTAAGTAGCACATCCTATGGTTCTTGATGCTTTTGTCACGGTTTTTCCGTCTAAGATTTGGTGCATTTTATTATTTCTTGGTTTATTCCTGGCGTGATTAATCAAGTCTCTCATGATAACTCGTTCATATCTTCTGGGTCTTGATCTGTTCGCCTTGGTGAGGGTCGATAGTTTTAAGCCATATAATACATGGTACGATAACCATTCGATACATAAGTCTAGCTAACTTCTAGTCCATTTTTGATTTTAGTATGAATGGTAGTAATGATTTGGCGTTTCTCATGGCCTGTTGGCATCGTTTTCTAATTGTGATTTTTCTGCTTAATGCGGATGTTATGTATGTGTCTATCGCTCGGAATCTAAAGATAGTGTATAAAAGTCTATCCAAATAAAACTGATCATACTTACTTTCAATGTATTGTTACTTAACATTAAACGTGAAATCAGAATTTTAGAAATGATCATTTTATGGAACTTAAAACTCACGATAACGTTCTAATTCTTTTTGTTGTTTACATTTTTATTACAAAATTATTAGGTACTAGAGATAAACTTACAGAAAATGTTGAAGTTGTTATTTGACTAAGGGCTGATTTTTAATAGTCAGTTATCTTATACCTGAGGAATAAATATTGTGGTTTGACAGTTTTTGGACAAAAAAATGTCAAATGGACATAATTATTCTTCTGATAAAAGTTATCTGACTATTGAAAACTTAGACTTTAGTGACCATAATGGTATGAAAATTGTTTGAGGTTACAAATTTAAGTCAACATAATTTTATATTGAAGTAATTGATTGTGTTTGTACGATAATTTCAAATTTTAAAATTATTTATTTCTAGTGGTAGCCGGCGTAGCATCTCTCGGTGGTCCCGTGTCGGTCGGGGTGGGCAGCTCCGCGCTGCTCGTGTGTCAGTGTGTCGGCTCTCCGCCACCTCGCACCGTGTGGTACCACAAACATAATATCATCACTCACCATCCCAGGTTCACAAGGAACCATGATGATAGTCTGCTGATTAACAGTGGGTGGTCTTTTACAGTATATTTTTTTTTTTGCTATGAATGTAATAAGAGTTCATATACGAATTCTTGTGCCCCGCGGTTTCACCGGCACTAGTCTCGATCCCGTAGAAATATCGGGTTAGAAAGTATCCTATGTCAGAATCCAGGTTATGGTCTCACCCATGTGCTAAATTCTATCCAAATCTGTTCAGCCATATTAGCGTGAAAGCGTAACAAACATACAAAAAACATATATTTTTTGGCCTCGGATAGGTCCTTTTTTATTTTTGTCTTTAGTCTTTAATATTAATTTAGCTACTTTTTAATGCTCCTTTTTACTTGCTTGTATGTGCGTGTCACAAATAAAATATTTTCTTTCTAACAAAAGAATCTGTAAACCATGCGCTTTTCCCTCGAATGTTGTTGTTCTGATAGGATCATAGACACGTTGAAATTACAAAAATATTTTTCAAAAATTTCCAGATATAGATCAAGCCCTAAGCGGCAACTACACGTGCCTAGCTAAGAACCTGTATGGTTCAGACTCAGTGTCTTACGAGGTGTCAGTGCTGCCTACCCCAGAGCCTCCCAGCGTGAGGATAACTTCACATAAGAACGCCATACACCTGCAGTGGGAGTTACCCAGAAAGATTGGTGGGAAGACGCAGAAAATAAGTAAGTCTTTTAAAAATATTTGTATTTTATTAAATTCAAACGATTCAATGGTATGTGGAATGGGAAACATAAACACAACATAATATGTGCTTCCTACACCGTGAAATTTAACCGGTTGTTTTCCCGCGGCAGTACAACTTGCCATAAGTAGTACTTTCGAAGCATAGAGTAAAAGTAAAATAAATAAGATTTTTTTGTTTTAACATAATTAAAAAAATATTTATCAACTCGATAAAACACTACTCAATAGTAACACTAGAGGTAACTTGTAGGTTCTACTCGAATCGCACGCGCCGCCGACAAAGAGAACAGCTATGCATAAATGTTCAATGCAAAATAAACTCTCTCACGTGGTGATTGGTGATTGGTTGGATGGTTAATCTGCCATTTTTTGTTTCTAATATTTTATTTATTTATAAAATGACTGTATTACCAAGACAAAACCATTTCGCTAAGGGAAAACAACCATTAAAATCTCATGGTGTATACATTCCTTCCAATTAACCCACATATGTCTTAAAATTTCTATCAGGCGAACTTTCATAAAATCGTTTCGCTGCTCTTGACAAAAACTCCCAGTAAATAGACTCCTGATTCTGCAACGAAGTACAACTTCATTTAGTTAATGTATCTAACTTTTACTTTGATCTTGAAAACAAAAATACATCGTGTCATTTCATGAAATGCAACTGAATGAAATCTTAAGGTGGGAAAGTAATTACGCGGTCAGCCGTACAGATGATTTCAACCCATTTCCTTATTAAAATAAATCTAAAACCTACGTCATCTACAAATTCCAGGTTACAATCTAACATGGAAGGAAGCAAACGGTTCCTGGCAAGACGCTTGGTCAAGTAAGGGCACATTGCTTCAAGGAATCCAAGAGTACACTCTTCAAGGTCTTAAGTGTGGCACCAAGTATTCTCTGAGGATGACTGCTGCTAATAGTGTGGGATCCTCACAGCCGACCTATGTTGATGCTACTACTTTGGGAGGAGGTGAGTTTATAATTTTTCTGAATCTGTAACGGATATCAACGCAAAGACATCATCTCGCTGGACATTATCTTTCCGCAAAAATTACCTTGCCAAAGTAACCGCTTTCTGCATCAAACGGGTTCCTGCAATTTTTTTTTCTTTATTTGTTTTTAGGGGCTTTTACGCAAAGCGTATGTCAGTCCCATCGTATCCTAAATAATTGTATTTTCACAACACGTGGGCCATGAATTTGAACAAACCCTTCGCATCGTCGCCATTTGGTTGGGATAGAATTCTATGGACCTATATACCTACATCCTATACCTATATACCTACATCAGTTCTGTTCAAATTCAGGGACCTTACTAAAATATTCCTAGTAGACTCATATTGGGCACATTCAAATGGGTTCCCGCAATCTTCACCAGATTTCGATGTGCTTCCGTGCTGAATCGAACATCAACCAATAGAACAGAATACTCTTTATTATGTTAATTACAGATATCAATGTAGTTATCCAAAAATTTCTTCATAGTGTTCTTTATAAATCTGAAACAAACCCGATATTTTAGTCAGTTTAATCAAATAGACGACCACTATTCTTCCGACAACTATTTGATGTCAATGGCAACGGAAGCAAATCATATAATCAAACATGCTCTTGTTTCGACACAACACCGTGTTGAATAGTTGTGAATAGCTATGAAGGTTGTCATGTTTCTTCATTATGCAGTGTGAATCGATTGGTGTAGGGCAGATAGATAATGGTCCAAGTATCCATGAACAACTTAAAGCAACTCAAAATCAAAATCAAAATCAAAATATTTTATTTCACATAAACCTGCAAGGGCACTTATGAAACGTCAGAAGCTAGGTGCATTAAACAAATAAACAAATAAAACATTTTTTTTTGTTCGTTATCCAACTTTAGTTAAAACTTTTAATGACACTGTGACAAGTACTTACACTAAGGCAACCAGACGACTTCTATGTTATAGTTTTTGGAAATTCGTACAAATTTATCTAAATTCTACGAAAAAAATACAAAAACAGCTGACCAAATACGGACAGCTTCTGCCGGAGACCTTCGCACAATGAATGATGTTTTTTTTTTATTCCATTTGTTTTCTATATCGACACCCAATACGTGGGTAACGTATTGCCAACTAATTTAATTCGACTCTGTATATCACCATAAATGGCTTTTATAACATAAATCACTGTTATACGTTCAGCTTTATTGATTTAGGTAGGTTGACGGTTAATACAACGCAGATTTCACTAAACGCACAATAAGCCAAAAACAAGAAAAATGGTTAAACTAATTCTTATTTCAGTTCCCATATCACCAACCAGCACCGAATGGTTCTGGAGTAACGCTACACACATCTACATACAGCTGAGCGGCTGGGATGACAATGGGTGTGAGATCACCAGGTTTGATGTGGATTACAAACATTATGGAAGCAAGGCGTGGAAGAAAGCTGAAAATAGACTAGTGAGTAATCACCATTCTCCTACAGTTATCCCAATTTATTTGTGGTCGGCGCAACATGCCTTTTTATTCCAAATTTCTCTATTAGTCGTAATCTCCGTAGTCACACCCTTTCTAACCATACCAGCATCGGGTGTTTCCATTTCAAAGATCGCCTTGAGGACACGGTTGAGATCTGCCCGGCTTGGGCGGAGCACCGCCGTGTCCTCGTGGAGGCGATCGGTGGCGGCGATCTCTCGCGTCCAGCCGTGGTCTAGGCCATGGTACGGAGCGAGAGTGCATGGGTAGCCGTCACCTCCTTCTGCGAAGCAGTAATGCTCGTGAAGAGGGAGGCGGCGCACATGAGGGAGAGGCAGTATTTGCGCCCTCACGGCCTTAGTTGCCGCAGGAGACGCCCTGTGTGTCGGGAATCCCAGGCTGATTCCCGGCCACCGTAGGCACGGGCTTGCGGACGGTGAGTAATGGGTAGCTCGCTGTCCGGTAAGGACCAAGCCCGGGTCGACGGTGCGTTGTGTTCTACGCGCGCCTCAAAGAGATGTCAGTACCAACTGATGCCCGCAAGGGCCGATGCCTGCCAGGGGCGCGGGTTCTTCGAAAGAGATACCGTGGCCCCCGGCACACAGGCAACTGAGGGAACACGGGTGGGTTTTAGTCAGTAAAAGTCTGACACGCCTGCCTGGTCCACTTAGAGCGGGAGAAGTTGTTTGGTGATTTCCCACCAATAAAAAAAACGTATTATCATTCACACAGTCCATCTATCGTTTCTTTGGTCTCCACCTACTCTCTAATAGCCATCGTCATTCATACTCAAAACCTTCTTCACGACATTTTCCTCATTTCTCCGTATCACATGACCTTACCATGACAATCGATGTCCACACAACTTTTCAGTTATCTGTCCCATATTCAGGCTACCTCTTATGTACTCATTTCTTATTCTATCCATCCGTGTAGCAGCAGACATCCCTCTTAACATTCTCATCTCAGCTACATGCAATTGCCTTTCATTCATCTCAAATAGACTAGTGAGTAAAATAATCGTAAATGAAACACTTTTGTACTGTGTGATTTGTTACTTACAGATTTTACAGCATAAGAAATGTGAAGACCGTTTGTTGTATCAGCATAATATTAAATTGTTTAATAATTATTATTCTGTGGTCTAGTGATCATAAGCGCTACTGGTAAACACGAGGTCTTGGGTCCAATTCCCAGATCGGGCAAAGTATCGTTGGGTTTTTCTATCTGGAACTTATTAGTAGTATCCCGTAGTCTGGATTTGTGCACGGTTGATGGCAATAGGCTCGCCCCTTATTACATGGGCCTTAAATATAACTGGCGAAATATGGGTGTACGATAGGTGCATCTCTTGCCAACGGTTCCGCGGAACTAGCGTGATATTAGGTTATGTAACACGTTTCTTTTGCGAGTTCAAACATAGCACGATACAATTTCTAGGCGATAGTTATTTCGGATCGAGGTCTTTGTGTACCAATGTATTTTTTTTTATTGTATATGTGTACGTACACGCTAAGGATAAATAACTAATTCTTGGAATACGGACACCAAGAAAAGTTGTTGTGATCATACGGTACTATGGTCAATTCATCTACAAGAGCCGTTGTACTTTTTAACTAAGAAACTGATCATTAAATGGTAACCACCTCACAAGACTCCGGAATCACTATAGCTTTACTCATAGCCAGTTCATAAAATCTATAACAGTAGCCTTGTCTTACTTATCTGACTTATCATTCCAGCCCCAACTCGATCAAGCTTGGAGCCACTACGTGCCCACATCGATCCTCGCTCAACCAAACTCTTTCGTGTTAGCAGAGCTGTCACCAGCTCAGTGGTATCATGTCAGAGTGTCCGCAGAGAACGCAGCCGGGATCTCTACGTCATTGTATAGTTATGCTACTACAACTGTGCAAGGAGGTAAATCATTAAAGAGATTTTATTTTGTTGACTGGCTATCATTTCGTTTGCTCCTACCGTACATAAAAGTTATTTGAAATCGTGAAAGTCTAAGGCAACAAATTTGGAACGACGATGCCTTTTATACCTAAATTCATTCAAACTACACTGAGAATCAGAAATTTTCCATTGTCAAAATTACATAAGAGTTCCTCAAAATGGCTGCTCTTTGCCACTTCTTAGTGTTAGTCAGCTGGGAAGAAGTAGCGCAATAAAATCCTCAGCAAGAAATATCTCTGCATTAAAGGTTTTTCGTTTCAAGTATTAATGATGACGTACTTGACTTCTACAATACAACAAAATGAATGTGAATTTCTTTACTTTGAAGCTTTTTTATACTAAGGGTGTTTAAATTTTAACTTAATGGCATTGTTTTCTTTATTAACTTCGTAGACTTCAGAAGCCTCTATTTTTACGTGGATTGTAAGAAATTTTTATTTCTATCATTTCAGAATCAGTGGGGCCACCTTCCGATTTTTTTGATTTGAACATGCTGGTTATAATCTGTAGTTCAATACTTCTGATGATCTGTTCACTGACTTGTGTTTACATACTCGTCAAGAGGCATAAGTAAGTATTGCAGTAACACATATTAAGTAGCGCGACTATGGAACTATTCAATAAAACACATCTCAACCCAATTTACATTTTTGTTAAGAAACAAATATGTCACTGTCATCATTGTAACAAAAGAATGGATTAGATTAAAATAGATGCAGCAAATAGTGACACTATGAAATTGAAAATCATATTTAATCGCATCTTGCACAATCAAAAATGTAATGCAGATATTGAAGCCGTTAAAAATGTATCTTCTTTTATTTCAGCCACCAACACATGACAGAGTACAGAAACTCATTAACAGCTGAATGCAAGTCGGAGCGAAGTAACGTAACAGTGAACACGCCACAAAGTGTTCCCACTGATATGAATAACAGAGTTTATAGTACACCAGTACATCTTACTGCTGAGAATAAGCATGGTGAGAATTGTATTTAAGTATATTATTAGTTTCCAAAGGGTTTATTTAACAAACCTTTACACAACAGTACATGAAAATGTTCATTATTTAGAAGAAAAAAAGGTCAGGAACGAAGTTTCTTACGCTTTTTTGTCAAATCTGAATGTAACATCGTTTCCCCTTTTTTAAACACTCAAAATGTATTTGTCCTTACTTTTGGCTTCAGAATTCTGAACGATGAAAACTAACACAATCTTTCTCTGTCTTTTCCTATTTATATATAACAAAAAATCGCTTTTTCGTTACGTAACGATTTTTACAATTTTACTCCTATCGTTAAAGAACTTCTTTTCGATAATGCAAAAAAGATGACAAAATAATTATTATAATATCGCAATAAAATTATTTAAAATATGTTTTCCTTTTTCAGAATTATATGAGATAAGTCCATACGCCCAGTTTGCAATAGGCTTCCGAACTTTCGGACATGTCGACAATCAAGAAGTGCCAAACAGGGTACACCTGCCGGGTAATAGCAAGTCGCGATACGACAGTGGTGAGTATGGTAATAACTATCATGTGAAGTTAAAACTAAAATAGAAGTACGGTTTATATTTTTGGTCGTCTAGAAGCGAATTTTTAAAACAATTAGCGTCGTAGAACAATGAGAAAAACTTAAAACAGTGTTTGTAAAGCTGTCGTAGATGATATTATAATGCCTAAAACTAAATTTGTTTTTTCCAGAAACAAGTTTTCAAATGCGGTCGGAGTCTGAAGAAAGTGACTGCGTATCACGAACAACAACACTAAAAAGTGTGCCAAGAAGTAAGTAGAGCCAATACCAAGACATCAAAGAAACGATGGATGGACTGTGTGAATGATGATATGGTTAGAAAGGGGGTGCTAATAGAGAAGTATGGAAGTAAAACACATGTTGCACCGATGCCAAATAAAATGAGATAAGGCAAGATAATGATGTTAGTACACAGACAGATAAACTAAAAACGCAACTCAAAGCATTTGTTTCAAATAAACCAATTCAAGTACTTTTGAATTGTCAAGGTCGGTGAGTTAGAAAGATGAAGCTAGTTGCCCATTACAAAGCGTAGCAGGTACCTATTGAGAAGAACGGGCAAGAAACTCCATGGACACTCTTTTAAATCATGATATTGTTACAAAAAGTTGGTTACATCATCATGTTAAAATTATCAATGTGAGAACAATGTAAAAAGATGTGTACATTAAAAGCGTCTGTAATTAAAACATAAATAAAATAATGACGTATGGATCAGCACCATTCAGCTCAACCATTTTGAAGGGAACTTAATGATTCAACACATACGCCACCACCAGCGAGATATTTGAGTGAGCATGACATACTCTCAGCTACCAGGACACATTCAAGTCAATGAAAGACGTACCCTGTAAATGTTAGCTTTATAGTAGAAACGTATTGCTCACACATATGCTATGCAATTATACAATAGTAACAGATTGAGTTTAAACAATGTAAAGATGTCTAGCTTGTACAATCTTCAACAGCTCCAACAATGTTTTTGAATGCTAATCAAATTAGTATAATCGACCTTGTGGAGCAGGACAAGCAGCGTTTAGCCAAGCATTATTGTCAGCGATATAATCACTCAAACTTATAATATCTTTGGCTGCATAGTGTGCGTTTTATACAAGATTTAAATTTCGTTTCATTCAGTTGGAGTATGTGGGGAGGTATTTTATTAGAAATTTTTAGCCAGTCATTTCTAGTCCCAAAGGTTTACGTTTAAAGACATTGGTAATAAAATATAAAGAATTTCACGAAGGTCTTAGTCCAGTAGTGGTGGGCCAGTGGTATAGGCCCCTTCTTACTAGCTTTAGGGCGTTAGTTCGAACCCAAGGGCAGGCACTTTACGTTGTGAATGGAATTTCATCACCACTGCTCTCGAAACGGTGAAGGAAAACATGGTGAGGTACATATGTGACATCCACCAGCTCGCACTGGGCCCGCGTGGCGGATTATGGTTCATACCCTGACACAAAGAGGAGTCCTGTATTATAGGCTGTTTATGTATGCATGATTTGTGCAATCTAAACAGTTTTACCTTTCTTTTACAGAAACATGCAGAGTACCACATCATAGGTAGCTGACACAGTCACAACTGAGATAGTAAACAATTTTGAAATGGTTGTGTTCATATCAACTGGTTGATTAAATTTTAACTGAGGTCGTATCAGTTTCATTCATGTATCATTGTAATAATGGAGTTTGTACTAGTCTATATTAATTAATTATTATTGTGAGTCAGTAGGCAGTTTACAGTTCAATATTTTAATACCAATTTTTTTGTTGCATTATACTTTCATATTTTTCTATTATTTTATTTTGTCAGTTACTTACCTACTGAATTTTTCGACAAGTTCTTTTATTCATATGTTTAATTTCTTGTAGGTGGTATTTATATATTTTTAATAACTATAAATCATTACAAATTACTGTTAGCTGGTCAAAAATGTAATTGTTTTGTAAAGCTAGTCAAGTCTCGATCTCAGTAGCATAATTTTACCAAACAATTAAGTTGTTTAAACTAACCAATTTACAAATTAGTCTTCTGTTCATAATATATTATAGTGTAAGTTTTTATAAATAAAAATAATGTTAATATTGAATTGTATAAATTAGAAATGTTTTTATTGTAAACCTTACATCGTAATGATTTTATGTAAACTAAAATCAAGAAAAGTATGAAATCAAATCGAATGGAAACTCGAATCGAAGCAAAACTAAAACCAGTATTTAATTGATAGGCAAAAAGCATCTCTCTCAAATTCATGGAAATTCAATTAATTTTGCATGGAAAATCAGAGGCCAAATAAAATGTTGCCAAATCATTAATAATTAATTTATCTTTATTTTTCTCACATTTCACCCTATACACAAAATCTTTGAACATAAACTATGTTTAACATATAAGTAGCTATTCTAATGAAACCCAGTTTCACAGTCTTCAGACATCTTATTTTTTACGCTGAAATAAAGACGTTTAAGCCCGTTCTTACTAACTATGGGCGACACCTAAATGGCTTATTAAAACCGCACTGTTGGATTTTTAACTGTCAGTGCCTTTTATTAAGGTATTAAATCCATTAGTGTAAGTGAAAATGGACAATCAAGCTTATTTTTAAAAAGGACATTTTTTTCAATTGACGTACAATTTTGAGTTGTGTTAGAAGATTTTTTTAAACTTTTCAGATTGTTTTAACTTTTAAAAATAAATGTAGGAAGACGTCTTAAAACTGCCACTTTTTGTCTTATTTTTTTTTGCTATTTTCAAAATGTCTGAAGCCAGAGAAACAGGAGTAATGTAGTGAAAAACTAAAGTAAATCGAAAATTAATTATCTTCAAAAAGACTGATTGTTTAACGTTTATTTTTTAATACGTAAATCCTCGATTTACTATAGAAATAAAATTTCGAAAATATTAAATGTTAGAATACTACAATTTGTTTTATTATTCACCCACTTATCAAAAAACTACAAAAATATGACAACATAACTGAATATATAAGAAAAGTCTACAAGTGATGCTAAATTTATTATTGGTTTACCATATTTATAATGAATTAATAAATAACAGAGTACAGTACCTAACCGTAGGTACAATAGCAACATAATTTCCATATTTTCTTTTTCAGAATGGGCATTTTCGATATCTTTCTCAAATATCTAACTCCCCTGATATTTACCAAAAATAGTACTTATAGTGAATTTTAGGACAAAGTATAGAATGACAAGAAATCTGGGCTTCATATCGTGTCCAATTATTTGAGTGCCATCGAATTGAAAACCCGAGTCAAGGTCAAATAATATATTTCGATTAGGAACTTAATAGACACTTTTTAATGCAACAATGGTATGTGTAGGAAACATCGATCTATCTCATCTATGTTTTTTTTAAGGTATTGTTGATTGACGTGTAAACGTGTTTTTAGAAACCGACTTACGGGAATATAATTTTTTACCGCTCTCCTGTGACGTTATGTTAATAAAACTCAAACAAATGGAAACAGCCAAATAAACCCAAATACTACTGACTTCTGTCAGGATACAAAATAACTAAAACAAAAAAGGATCAGTCTATTTTCAACAAAGAAAACGAACCCAATGGAGCATAAAATACCTAACAGAAAAGTGAATTAAGTTATTGGAAATAATACGGCAGCAGCAAACTAAAGTCTATTAAACTAACAACGTAGAAACTTTCAACGTAAAAGTTTTCATATAAAATCAGTTCAAGAAACCATTTACGTTGAGTGTGTAGTGAACCGAAAAATTGGTGCGGGACTTTGTAAGAAAGGATAAGGAAGTTTTTGTATTACGTGGGTGTTTGAACTTGGCTAGCTATCGGTACACAACATAGCGACAACTGATTTAAATAGTACAAATTTTAGATTTTGGAGATCATCAAAGGTGAAAGTCAAATATTTTCCGTCATTTGCATGTTATGTTCAAAAGATGTACTGATCTGAAAATCGTTCGATTGCTCTACGTTTTTATAAATTTATATAAATATTTTCTTCTTTACTGTTTTCGTGCTCATTTTTCTGTCTTTTCTATTTTTTTCCGTTAAATCATAAATAATAAATAGTTTAAGTGCTTCTTTTAGATTTTCATTACAAATGTTTGTGAGAAGTTTTCATTCGATAGATTTCCGTCATTCATCTTAAGTAAACTTAGCTATAATTATTTTTTAAATCTTAGCAATCACTTAAGCGAGAATTACCTCTAAATGTTTAGATATTCCCGTATTTTAAAGTTGTAAAAGTTGCCCTATCCTGTCACTTTTATCTCATCTTCTATCAATTCCAAACAGACAACACACACTCAATGTCCTATTCAAATTCTATTCCGAACTTGATAGATACAGGCACCATGTGCGATTTATATAAAAAAACCGTATGTTTCCACCGTTATAAATTAGGTCATCGATTTTAACAGGCCCGGTATATCCAATTTTATGGTTCATGTGTTTCGACCTCGCGGGACTTAGACACTTAAGGTTACTTAGATTTGTATATGTTTCAATGAAAGTTTCTTCTAGGTTATTATCATGGGAGTTTTAGGATGATAAAGTTGGTTTAATAGAAAATATATCGAAAGTATGTTCAGTACAAACAAGGGTCAATCAACTAAGCAAAAGAAAGTTGGACGCCTCTAACTGAAATTCACAGTGGGCCCTATCAGAATACCAGCGCTGCGACACTTTTTTTTTAAATGTCGCAGCATCATGCTGAGGTAGGGGCCTTTTGGCCTCGTACAGGACTTTTTTTATATATTTTTTTATTATTTTACTTTATTTTATTTTTATTTTAAATTTTTATTTGTTTTGTTAAGCATATTGTGTAGTTGTTTGTTATATTCCTGTGCGAGTCTAATAAATACTTTTTCTTTCTTTCTAAATTGCCGAGAACCTGAGAAGTTAGGCAAGGTGACATTCCATCAGTGATAATGATGATAGAATACACAAAATATACAAAACGGTAGCGTATCTACTGAAAAGCTTATGATAATCCCATTGCGAGTCGCTATAGCAATACGAAACGCTTTCAAAGTGATAGCCAATTGTCTATGCCCTCTGATAACAGTAATGAGTCGGAAAAGGATACAGTAAAAATACATGATTTCATTCAATAGTCGAGGATTCGCTGCCTTATGCAGGATAAAATTTCTAACGATACAATCAATTCCATTATCATGTTAGTACTTGAATGTTGACAGATTTCACCTGTGGATGGAATACTAACACGGTTATTGAAACAAAATGACCGATTGAAACCGTGCACCTAGCTTTTGACGTTTCATAAGTGCATGAAGGTTTATTTTGAATGAAACATTTTGATTTTGAACCTCTTATGTCTTCTATAACTGGAACTTTAGAAATCATCAGGCATTTCGAAATTATACGCGAGAAAAACTGGTACGGATGGAATCACCTTAAAGATGGAATTACCATAGCATATTTAACAAAACCAAAACAATAAAGTGGAAAAAAATGATAGCCTATTATAGAGCCAAGTCCAAACTCCCTTTTAAAATATTTACCGTTAACCAACAATATAATTTCCCTACTAAATGATTGTGCAAACAAACTGATTGTTGTGCACATAACTACCAAACACTTTCGTTGGACCGCGACAACTTGCGAACTTCGATAATATAAAGTTGGTGCTTGAAATTGTCCGAGCCCGTACCATTGATTTCCATAACTCGAAATTTATGGAATGAAATCCATATTGTTTTATTTGACGATACTTATAATCTAGTATGTCCCACGTAATTTGGAAACATATGTATCTACCTTGCCTGATATTAATTCAATGTCATCTATACTAACTGGCATACACATACAAGCAAAAATAATAAATATAATATTATATGCATATATAGCTTAAAATGTCTAATGTGTAATTGAGAAAACGCTTATTATTTTTCAAACAAGATCGCTCAAGATCGCGTTTATATTAAAATATAAAACACTACTAGTACTATTCTCCATTTACAAGGTCGAACGAAACACGAACCTACCAAGTCCCTGTTGCCAAAACAGTCTCAGCCTTCACCGTGGTAAACCGCAACAATCCAGCACAGTTTGTTGGCCAAACAAATAATTAATCTGCTGTGGCTAGAGTTTAATTACTAGTTTGAGTTTGTCTTGTTCGACGCGAACTCACACTAGTATAAGGATATTTATGTTTTAGTAGTGGTTGTAAATGTAAGGCTGTGAATTTGTCATTAGGGGATGATTTTTGAGTTTTTGATTTTGATTCCGTCTTCTAGCCCATTCTGGTTTGTATCTTGTCTGAAAAATGGTTATGTTTCAGAATACGTAACTGTAAAGAATCGGACCATAGGACGATCTTAAATGGTCCCCTTATTTCTAAACATTGCTTAACGTTAAGTAATTATTAGCGAGTGATTAACATTTGTGACGTTTAAACATCTCCTAACTTTAAGCAACGTTTACAAATAAGAAGGGTTGTTTTTAATAAAAAAAATCCGTTCTGTAGTGTACAACATTTGCGATGATATTGTTGAATTTTGTCTCTTACAGGGCTGTTAGGATTTTTTAGTTAATTTCAGGTATAGGTCATAATTAGAGGGATTGAGCGAGCTCACATAAAGTTTTAGCTTATCAGCAATCATCTTACAGAATTTTAAGTTTTAATGAAATGTGCAAGTGAAACTGGACGACTTTCACCATTGATTCAAGATGGTTTAGATATTTGGCACTTCATTTTTCAAACCTAACTCTATTTGAGCGTTACATTAAATAAAAAACATGAATGTACATAATAATTAAATTATGGGTGAGTGATTCAGTAACATCTACGTATTTATTCATGTATTTATCTTTGTTTTTTTTTACCGACTGTTTCCCCAAATTGAACAGCCGTTTGTGGTATTTTTTAAAAAATTGTCTACGTTTTCAACACATGTATTTTTGTTGTGAAATAGAAAACACGCTCCACATAACCTATTAAGGCGATAATGATGATATTTCCGATGATTTAGTAAATTAGTTGATTTAAATTTCGAGGCAAAACATTGTAATGCAGCATTGTGGTGAACAATAAAAACTGAAATTGTTTGAGTACTTAAATGCCACACAGCCACACACAATGTATTCTTCTAATTATGTCGTAGATGGTAGAAAAACAATAGCACTTCAATAGCATTTGTTTCTAACCCGAAGTTGATCTGGTAGATAAGGTCTTACGGTATTCAAGCCAGCTTAGGTATACGGTCTCACGGTTCAAGTGTAAAATAATACATGACATAGCATCACGTATTTTTCTCTTCTTTTTCTCGAAGGCTTAGACAAGATCTATCTATTCGAATATGAACATTTCAACAGTTATGCTTTTTTTTTTTTGGGTGGGAAATCATCAAATAACTTAAGGATTTTCAAAGATTCACGAATGACAGCCGGAACCAAGAGCTTCGTGCTTCCCGAGGCAGGGAGGGGTTTCGATATAAAGGTCACTTTCACATGTATATGTTTCTTTTTTTTTTGGGTGGGATATCATCAAATAACTTCTCCCGCTCTGGGCGGAGCGGGAGGGCGTGTCAGACTTTTACTGACTAAAACCCACCCGTGTTCCCTCATTTTCCTGTGTGCCAGGGGCCGCGGTATCTCTTTCGAACGTATGCTTAAGACCTATCTAGTAGAGGGTGACCCTATTTCCATCAACCGAGCTAAAAACCAGATCCCGACTGCAACTGAGAAATTCTCGATGAAAACACCAAATAACCCTTTGACCGCTCTAGAAACAGAATCCATGATCTATGCACTCCAGCAGCGTTTGTGGCCACTAGAAGTAAACTGTAAATAAACGACAGCTAACCCAAATCACTTTCAACCAGGGTCAAATTGCTCATGCGAAAACAAATGCAGTTCTTGGTCTCTATTCAGATCAAGAATGCGGTCGTCTGCGAGGACTAGACGACTGCGCAGGTGTCGGTGTAGAAGACCTGGCTGTTTGAAGATCAGGAGAAAAAATGAGATTGTTAGTATTGGTGTCTTTATTGTGTTCAAATGCTGTTGTTGCCTTTGAGGAGGTTTAGACAATGTAACCTCTTTCTTTCTCCTTTGACTGACTCGTTGGTGGATAGCTGGTTGAGTTCTGGGTTCAAGCCCCGCGTGCCATGGAAGCTTTAAGAGGGTTTTTTATTAGCGAATTCTCTGCAGCCGAGTGTATAGTCAAGATTTCGGGGAACACAGGCGTTACGTCTGTGCTAAAGTATTTATGTTGGTTCCGTGTGGTGCCGGACGTAAAAGAATAGCACCATCCCATTTCTTCCCGTGGGTGTCATAGAAGGCGACTAAGGAACTTACAATGGGCAGCAGCGTTCTCTATGCATTTTACCACCATACTGCGATCGCCAACCCGCCTGCCAAGCGTGGCGATTACGGCAAATCCCCGCCTTTTGGGGGAGGCTTATGTCCAGCAGTGGACGTATTTTGGCTGATAATATAAAGTATTTATACCAATCCGCCTTTGAGCAAGCGTAGTGATAAATCCTTTGCCTCCTTTGTATTTGCCTAAACTTTTCCCAATAATGTAAGGGTTGGCTTCCAGTCTAACCGCATGCAGCTGAATACTAGTATTTTACATGGAGCGACTGCCTATCACTGCCTTTTACAACCCGGTTACTGGGTAATATACTACTTATCGGTAAATCTGGTTATCAGATTTTCGGGATTCTGACGACACGTAATGATTATCCACGAATAATAAGACCGGGACCGACGGCTTAACAGCACAGATAAACCGCGGCAAGCAAAGCTTAACGTTATTACTTAGCCACGAGCCTCACAATTCTGATAGGGATAGGCTGGTATTTTTTGTCTAAAAATCATCTCACTTATTTCCAGAAATGTCCATGTGCGACTCACAGATGTAATTGCTCAGAAACATCGTCAACCAAGAGCGACTCTTCGCGTATCAAGAATCTTTGTCGCTTTACTATCGACGCTTACTTTATTTAAATACAAGCACTCACTAAGTTATCATAATTTCTATTCATTTTGTATCTTCTCAAGGCCTCTGGGCATCAGCCAGTGGGATAGTGATAGGCTATTATAATTTAGTTACTAGCTGTTACTAACGATTTCACCCGCATCTCCTCCATCATTTCATTTTCATATCAGCAACTTATTGACATTATTATTCATATTCAATATTGACATTATCGCATTTCGTTAAATATTCTGACATTACCTGACATTTATTATTGCATTTTAATTAAATTTATCTAAAACTAGCTTCTGCCCGCGACTTCGTTCGCATCAAATTTATTGCTCCCCTAGCCACCCCGTCGCTCGTCTCGCCTGCCCCGTGCGAGTACTTTATATTCGTGACTTTTTCTCTTTGCTCAACTCCTAAAGATTTTAGCATGATGTTATATAACCTATAGCCTTTCTCGATAAATGGGCTATCTAACACTGAAATCATTTTTCAAATCGGACCAGTGTTTCCTGAGATTAGCGCGTTCAAGTAAACAAACAAACTCTTCAGCTTTGTAATATTTGTATAGAAGTATAGATAAAAAAAATAATTGACATTGATACTATTGAATTATTTATACTGAAATTAATTTACATAATTGGCCTACCATAATTGTATTCTTGCACGCCAAATGGCAAAACATAGAGAAACTGTCATTGACAATTATTGTACCATCTTGCACACTGTTGTAACCTATGTTTACGAATAAAGACTATTGATTGATGGATTGATCAGCATCATCATAATTTCAGCCAAAAGACGTCCACTATCGGATATATGCCTCCCCCAGGCTCCTCCACTTCAACCGGTCTTGTGCTTCCCACATCCACCGGATTCACCTCCTGCATAGATGTTGTAAAAGCATCACATCAATAAATATGGATGTGTACTGTTGTTTGCTTTCTTCCTACAGCAGGCTCAGCACGAGCACTGATTTGTTGACAGAAGAATAGACATGACTATGACTGAAAGGCCTTTCCAGACATTACCCTGCATTGTTAGACTCATAAAATTTAAATAATATAATGTTTGGACTTTAAAAGAGACCATGACCTCTGAGTTTGTTTCGGCTTTTCTTCTCAGGGAACAGTCAGCTAGGAAATGCCGGCGCCATTTAGTTTAAAAAAATACTGACCAACAAAATATTGACGTGTAAAAGTGTCTTATAGGATCTACTTACATAAATAAACATTTCATTTCATTTCATTTAAACATTCCATTTCATTTAATTTAATTTAATTTAATTTCATTTCATTTAGTTTATTTATTAAATGATGCACAATAGGAGAAGATAACTATGTTCTTCTATTAACAATCACAGTTATGCGTTCTAAATGAATCAGGATTTTGTAGATAATCGTAAATTACTTTGTGGTCGTCGAGTAGAAAGTTTGGGAAGAAATATTCTTCTGAAATAGTCTACATATAAAAAGACCCAGACAGAGATCGTTAGAAAAGAAAGACAAAATGACAGAGTTTAGAAGAATATCAACGGTGCGATGCCAAAAATGGAGGAATGAAATGTGACTTTGTTTAGAAAAAGCACTGTCTATTCTTCGTAGAAATAGAAAGCGTGACGCTAAGCCTGCAGTTTCCTTTCTGTCACAGAATTTACAATTTTACAACATATCATAACATCACGATTGTAATCCCTGAAGGTTTGGGCACAGGTGTACCTTAGTAAGTAAATCCACATTTAGCCAGTTATGTTTAAGGCCCACATAATAGAACGCGAGCCTATTGTCATTTTGAACTATTTTTAATAACAAGTATACAGGATAAATCGCTTCAATTAATTTCTTACAAGATATTTTATAAATTATCTTTAATGCGTAAATAGCTTCTGAAGAAACCTTACTTGTCTATTTCTTTAAAATTTGAATACTCATTAATAGTATTTATTCAACAAACAATATGCCATAGCTAAGTTTTGATAGATGCCAAGCAAAAAGATATTCTATCAATAAAAATAAAACATCTTGAGACATCCAATTCCACTTCAACGAGAACTTAGAAAGTAATTTATGAAAGTTCCTTGCGGTGGTAAAGTTAGCGGCAATGTTTACTCATCAATAGTTTACTCATTTGCAAGGACGTGATTAAGGGCTCCGAAAAGTTATCAAAACGCACGTAGGGTAGGAGCAAGATGGAGAATATAAAGGAGGCGTTTCACGTTGAAGGTTTTAAAAAAGCTTACCTAGACATTGTGCTTTATCGGTGGGTACTGACCATGGCGAACATCCCTTGCAAGATATCCAGTATACATTTTTAAAGTGCCGCACCGCTGGACCGCTATTTATAGTTATAATCAGTCAAGAAATCCAGCCTAAAAAGTTCCACTTAAGTCTTAGTCAAATGTTGTCGCCTTCAGCAAGTAAGCCTCCTAAAACTTACTTAATTGGAAAGAAGAAATATCGAAGACGGATTCGGTAACTAACCAACATATTGTAAAAATGTTTTGATTTAAAGGAAACATCAGAAACTATGGATAGCGGAGTTTCTGATGTGAATTATACAATATGTAACAAAAACCCTGTTGTTCCTTTTAGGGACGTATACACTCACCTACAAGCACATTGATGAAGTTATAATTTAAAAAAAACTTATGCATTGGCCAGTTGAGAGTTAATTATCAAATAACTATTAAAATCGACACATTCAAAAAATGTTTACAGTATCTGACTTTACAAGTATCTTTATTTCGCATAATAGCCTACGAGCACGGCGGCTTTCTTTGATCTGATAGAAGATGCCGCCAAAAACCTACGGGCGCTCGCGCCGCGGCGTTTCGGTACCACGTGCCTAACACCCCCTTTACCCCGCCACCCGCCGCCCTGCGAATCACTTCCTTATAGGAGTGGGTCGTTCACGTATTTACCGTCGACGAAACGAAACTGGTTTACCGCATACAATAAACTAGTTGATAAAACAGTTTAATTTTCGACTAGTTTACATAATAGACTGAACAGCATATAAACGAATTTATGTTCACGGAGTTTATCCACCGTTTATTGTACGATCAGATTAGGTCGTTTAGTTGAAACTAGTTTACTAATCGACGGATAGATGAACTGTACTTGGGAATCGAAATGAACTTCTCTTCATACTTTTTCAGGGTTAGGACTGGCAGGCTGACTAATAAACTTGTATGTATGATAAACTAATTCAACGAAATAGAGATCGGTATCTATCGTTTTGTTATAGAGTCTATTTTCATTTAACAGCGTTCGCTCAGTGAGATGAACGTTCGTTTCTGCATGAGAGAGAGAGAATCAATAACAAACTGCCTTCGGCAGTGTTCGTGTTCACTCGTTCCGTTCCGTCGAGCGTCGACTACGTGTACGGCGAAATCAAGTTGTCGCCGCCGCCGGTCGCATGCGTAAAATGTCGTTCACGAATAAACTGGTTTATCTGTGGACAGTAAACTAGTCTAACAGTTCAGGTCGAATAAACAGTCTAAAAAACCAGTTCGTTCATTCAACGCTCACCACTACTTCCTTAGTCTCCCGCGCAGCTTACTTCCGAACGGATGTGATTTTTGACCTACGTAGTGAGTGACTTGTGTTTTGTTTACGTATACGTTGACCATGCCTATTCAAACGTAGAATATTTTAATCTGTTGATGTGTCTAGGGAAATGTGACTGCAATTATGCAGAAGCACGCAGACTCTACCGAGAACGTTTTACGAGTCTACCATTATCATTCCAACGTTTGCACATACGTACGTTCAATACTGGCAGTGTGCGCGGACAAGACCAACATTGACCTGACGCAGGCAGACCGAGGACTCGAAACAGTGACATCGTGGAGCAAGTCTTGGACGCTCAGTGCCACACGAACTCGGAGTAAACCATATGCACATTTGGAGAGTTCTCAAAGAAGATTGCCAGCACCCTTTTCACTATCGTTGCGTTCAATCACTACTTCCCTCCGACTATGAGTCAAGACTAGAATACAGTAGACAGGTGCCATTCGACAAGATCGAACAAGATAGTGATTTCTTACTTCTGTTTTGCGTAAAACAATTACTAAATAACATTATCAACTGTTCATAAAAATACCGTGTAAACCAACATTTTCAAAGATTCATTCGTTAAAGTGATAAACAACAGCTGGCAAGGTCACGAACTTGTGTAGAAAAATAGGTAGGTAAGCGGCGGCGCGGTGCAAGCGGCCGCCGCGGCACGATCAAAGAGAGCGGCGCGTGGCGGGAACGTTGTACATATTTCTGATTTCGCTTCATGCAGTATTGCAGAGGTAAGAAATCAGCCAAACATTACAAATATTCACAATTTTTTTTTTTTTTACAGTTTTTATAAATGACTTGCTTTATTACGTATGTAAACCGATTTTGAAAACGTGGGTAGAAGGAACAACAGGGTTTTTGTTACATAATGTATATAAATGAGAGTCAAACTAAATCACAAGTACAAGTTAGTCATGGTTTTGCTATATTATATTATATATTATGCAGACATCACAATGACAATATAGAAATTAGATTATTTATGAAGAGAGCAAAATATAAATGAGTATTTAATGCATGCTTTGAGTAATTACTACAGTTTATTTCCCGTAATTTTTTCTCCATAAGAACGTACTTTTCTTTCAAATGGGCTACTAGATTCATCTTTCTGCCTTATGCGCCTATTACAATACTCAATTTGTAGAAAACCTAATTAGGAAATCGGAAGATATAATCGAAGTTAGAACAGTTAGATTCCGATTTAGTGCAATTGGAAGGTCCCGACCGCACTACTTCCTAAATTATTACAACCCAAATAAATGATACCTTAATCTGCAAACCAGCCAACTCCATTTTGCTATAGTTTACAGGAGACACTTAAAACTTTCTAGTTTTTATTTTGAATAAAATAAAAAGAAACTAAAAGTCCCGTTGGTGCATTATGTCACAAAGTTTAATATTTTACTAGGTTTATTACTTAATAACTCTTCATTCGCAAATTAAAGCGTTATTTTGGAGTTGGCCCTTTTGCTAAACACTGAAAACATAGCAATCTGTAGTTATCTGATTTTACTGCAATAGGTAAGTAATAAAAAAGGTTGTTTTCTTTAAAATAATATTTATTAAAATAGTATTAATGCCATAGTTTAATACAATGTAGATCAAGGTATGTTTATTCTTCATAAGATAAATTGTCATAAAAATTTCGGTAGTCTTCAGGCATCGTATTTTTTAACTGTTGCAAATCTAAATACTTTTTTTTTGTTATTTTTCTGCGTTCAGTATGTAGCTGTGGTATGTTTTCAAAAGGAGTTTTATTTAATGCCTTATTTCGTCGTTGATTAAGTAATGCGAATTCATCACGAAATCGAAGCTTATAGAACACTTGACCATCCGGATCATACTTCAGAGATCTTATATCGGTCACCTGGAAAACGAAGAGAAGTACGAGTAATTAGATTAAAGGCAAATAGGTTCATTTACAAAACGATAAGTAGGTAAAAAGCACATAAAGTTCTACCCCACACCCATCTACCCACTTCTACAATGGTATGGTAGGTATAATTTGAGCTCGAACTTGGTTTGGTACTGTCTATTACGACATAAAGGGTCGAATCATCGGGAGTTTGGTCTCTTCAATGATACTATTATATTTTTGAATTTAGTTTAATTTTGATTTATTACAATAGGACAGAAATTATTTCGACTGCTCGTGCGGTTGGCAAGTTAAGAAGTGTCACTTTATAAGTTTTTCACACACCGCCAAGTTTATTGCGCCTTGCCAAAAGATTTAGGCAATGTCGCCTTGTAGAACACGCTGCAAATACAATGTTCGCAGTGGAGCCTAAACATCTTCCCACCCGTTGAAAGGCTTCTCTTTCAACAGTAAATCTTCAGCAGTAGGTAGTGGACACAATTTGATAATAGGCCGACGTAGAACACCTCGCGTGGTTTTCAAATCAGCCACTCTTGAAACTCCATCCGGACCAGGGAATAATGTTCTAACCCGTCCAAGGCGCCAACACAATGGAGGTACATGGTCTTCATGAATAAGTACGAGGTCTCCAATATTTAGGGGTTTTCCATTGGTCTTCCACTTCAGTCGTTGTTGTAACTCGTGTATATATTCACGCTGCCAACGTGACCAGAAATGCTGATGAATTTGTTGCAGTCGCGCGTATCGTTGCAGGTGACTTTCTTTTAAGTGTTCTAAATTAGGTTCCGGCAGTGCCTTCAGCGGTCTTCCAATAAGGAAGTGCCCTGGGGACAAAGGGAGGTAGTCATCAGGAGATGAGGATAAAGGACACAAGGGGCGACTGTTCAAAACGGCCTCCACTTGTGCGAAAAGCGTAGATATTTCTTCAAAGGTAAGATGGGTATTTCCCATAACTCTTTTTATATGGAATTTTGCAGATTTGACTCCGGCTTCCCAGATGCCGCCAAAGTGAGGAGCGTGAGCAGGTGAGAAAACAAATTTTATATTTTCATGAGTTGCAAATTCAGCTAAGTCCCTGTTATGTAATTTAAGAAAAGCCCCTATATCTTTAGCAGCAGCCACAAAGTTGCCCCCGTTATCACAAAATATTTCATTGGGTTTGCCACGACGGGCAATAAATCTGCGTAACGTCATCACAAATGCGTCCTTAGTAAGATCACAGACCGCTTCCAAATGAACGCACTTGTAACGCAAGCACACAAATATGCAAAGGTAACATTTGTTCACTCTTGCACCTTTACCTTTACGATTAATTATGTAAAAAGGTCCAGCAAAATCTATGCCCACTGAATTGAATGGGAAATCTGTGCTCACACGTTGTGATGGCAAATCACCCATTTTAGGACAAAGAGTTTTGCCTCGGACACGACAACATCGCACACAATTGTGAACTGTGCGCCGAGCTAACCTTCTGCCATTTAGCGGCCATACTGATTCCCTTATCATTGATAATAACAGCTGCGGGCCAGCATGCATGTGCCGTAAATGTTCTCTTTCAAATAAAAGTTTTGTCAAATGATGGGATGAATCAAGTAGAATTGGATGTTTTTTATCAAAACTATAAGGTGAAGAACTTATGCGTCCCCCAACTCTAATTAAATTATTGTCGTCTAAAAAAGGTGACAACGATAGTAATTTACATTTACCGTTTAAAGGTAACCTTTTAGATAACGCCTTGTATTCAATTGGAAAACATTTATACTGAGCAACACGACATAGATAATGAAATGAGTCATCCAACTCATTAGCGCTGAGAGCTAAAACCTTTTTGTTATGAACATTACGAATGTTGGAACAAAATCCTTTTATCCACGCGACTATTCTTATCAGTTTGTTTAGTTTGCTATATTTTTCAACATCTATTATGGGTTGTAGTGTGTCAGTGTTAAGGTAAGTATTTAATTCATTTCGCTCAGATAACATTTTATTTGGTGTTAATAATGTATCTTCTGTTATATGAGTTTTTGTTACAGATGCTGATTGTTCTGATTGCTTCGTTGGTGAGTATTTGGTTTTATTTGTAATTATAGGTGTAGTTTTAGATTTAGATGTCTTTTTAGTTTCAGGTACATTATTGATATCAACGGAATTTAGAACTGGCCAATTGTTTTCACCTTTCATTAAATAATTCGGACCAGTCCACCACAGGCTGTTATTTATTATTTGATTGGCATTTATACCCCTAGAAATGAGATCGGCTGGGTTCATGTCTGTGGGAACATATCGCCATGAGGATGCGTCAGTGAGCTCGGTTATTTCAACCACCCTATTTGCGACAAATGTTTTGAGTTTGGTCGGATCCCCTGTGAGCCATGCTAGCACTACGCTTGAATCGCACCAATGAACGATTCGTGACGGCTTGTAACGAATAGACTCAAGGACACTCTTGCATAGTTTAGCAGCCAGTAACGCAGCGCAAAGTTCCAATCGCGGTATTGTCATAGGATTTATACGAGCTACCTTAGATTTAGCAGATAATAGCCGTACCATGAAGTCATGGTTATTTTCCGTGCTTCTCATGTATACACATGCCCCATATGCCTTCTGTGAAGCGTCACTGAAAGAATGAAGTTCTATTAATTTCGGTGAATCACATAACACTCTTCTAGGTATTTGTAAATTCAATAAACCATTCAAATTACTCGCAAATTCTAGCCACATTTCCTCTATTTCTTGAGGAATAGCTTGATCCCAGTCTATTTTTTGTTGCCATAATTTTTGTAATATCATTTTTGCCGTAATTATACATGGGCTTAACAGCCCCAAAGGATCGAATATCTTAAATGCATTTGATAATATGCGTCTTTTTGTTATTTTATCATGATTGTGATACGGTTGTACAGGAAAGTTTAAATTATCAGTTTTTGGCTCCCACCCTAAGCCCAGCGTGCTTGATGCTTCACTTATAGTTAATTTGTCTTGAGTATTTAACGATGAATTTTTGAATAATTTTTTAGAATTCGTTTTGTATTTGCGTAAATTAAAACAAGCTGACTTTAGAGCGGAGGATATGGAATTTTGAATATAAGTTAATTGTTCTTCATCATCACAACCAGTGATTAAGTCGTCGACATAAAAGTCGTGTTGGATTATGTTTTTTATAGTTTCGTCCCCACACTCCTCGCCCACCTGCCACAGACAGCGAGTGCTTAAATAGCTCGCACTTGTGGTGCCATAAGTAAGAGTATTCATTTGCATCGTTCTGATGGGCAAGGACTCATCTTCTCTCCATAGGATTAATTGCAAGTTTCTACAGGATTCATCTACTCTCAATTGTCTGTACATTTTTTCAATATCACCAGTAACTAAATATTTATATTGACGTGCTCTTATGAGTATGGAGAAGAGAGAATCCTGCATATTTGGGCCCACCATGAGGATTTCGTTGACAGATATACCCGAGGATGTGGGGACGGATCCATCAAAAACAACACGGACCTTGGTTGATTCACTGTTGTCCTTAAATACAGCATGGTGGCATAAGAAGTATGAGGGAAATGGTTTACTTTTAGGTGCTACAGACATGTGTCCTAGCTCTTCATATTCTTTCATAAACTCAACGTATTGTATTTTTAGTGTAGGATTTTTTCTAAAACGTGATTCTAAATTAAACAATCTTTTTTTTGCAGTATTATAGGATTCACCCAAGTTGCTTGGAGAACTATTTAGAGGTAATTTAACATTAAACCGTCCGTCTTTTAAACGGATCGTATTTTGCAAATAATGCCTTTCACAAGCCCTTTCCCTTTCGCTGAGAATGGGTTTGTTTGGGAGTTCTTCAATTTCCCAAAATTTGGTAAGTAATTTATCAATGCAAGACTCTTGAGTCTTGTTGTTTTTTGTAATTATGCTATTGTTGCAATTTATGCTATTCAAATTATTTTTATTTATCGGTCCGGCTATTAACCAGCCAAATTTGGAATTTCGTAACTTTAGGTTATCTGGGCCTATCGAAATTTGTTCATTTCCTAGGATATCCCAGAAAAGATCACATCCAATCAAGATATCAACCTGAGAGGGTTCATTAAAATTAGGATCGGCTAATTTTATGTGTTTAGGTATTTTGAATTTAACATCAACGCGGCTTTTCGGCAAATAACCAGTTAACTCATTCATGACAAGCATGTTACAGATAACATCAAACTGTTTATAAACAGATTGCAATTCAACAATGCAGCTCTCCTCTACCCTATTAGACAAGTGATTTCCGATGCCTATAATATTAATACTAGTTATTGGAATAGAATCAAGTGACAGTTTATCTTTTAAAGATTTTGTAATAAAACTGCCTTGGCTACCACAATCGAGCAATGCACGCACTGTTTCGTATTGATTGTTATTAGGGTTATGAACTTCTATTAAAGCAGTAGATAAGAGAACATGATTGAATTGATATTCCGATGAGTTAACATTAATAGATTCAGATTCTGAATGTGCATGATTGTTATTTACTGCCTCGCTAGGCTTATGCAGGAGACGATTATGTCTTTGTTTACAATCAGGACATGGTCCAAATCCACAAGCCCTTGCTGGATGACCCTGTTTAAGGCAATTAGAACAAAGTTTATATTTATTTACATCTGCCCATTTTTCTTGTATAGTTTTGTTTTTGAAAATAGGACACTCATATATTTTATGATTTTGATTACAGATTATACATACAAATGAAGTTGAAGTATATTTATTAGTAGCTGTTACTGCCTTAATAAAACATTTTTGATATTTATCCTGTTTGCTGTTGTGATTATTCTGTGTGTAGTTATTCGAACGAATTTGATTATTTTGAACCTGCGAAGCCCTTTGGTGGCTGTAGTCTGTTTTATTCCTATCTAAAGCTTCTAGCACATCAGCGCGATCTATCAAAACCTTTTTAAAGTTGTCTAAGGTTGGAATATCGTTACCAAGCTGGTTTCTAAATTCCTCCCACCTTAGAAGGGTATTTTTGTCTAATTTTGATGTTAAATTAAATATGACACACATATCCCAATTTTCCGTGGGCATTCCTAGACTAGATAATGCTCTTAAGTTTTTTGTAACATGGTCAACTAAAAATCGTAAAGACTTTACAGTTTCCCTGCTAAATGAAGGTATGTTAAACAATGAATTCATGTGATGATCAATCAGAAGTCTTTTATTATCATAACGATCACACAACAACTTCCAAGCTTCATTGTAATTTTCAGATGATACTTCAAGATTGGAAATTATGAGTGCCGCGTCTCCTTCCAGGTAAGATAATAGATAATAAAATTTATGTACCTGAGAGAGTTGCTTATTACGATCAACTAAGCTCAAAAAGGAGTCTCTGAACTCGAGCCACCTAAAATATGCTCCGTCAAAATTTGCAATTTGTATACGCGGCAATCTGATACCAGAGTCACGAGGTTCAGATCGGGATTCATGACAGTCATGACTACATGATTGCATACGGCTGTCTAACAGATCCTTTGCAATGGCAAGCGCACTCACCATATCAATTTCTATTTTGTCCCGCTCTTCAAGCTCTAATAACAGGTTCCCACTATTTAAGACTTCAATCTGACTTTGCAACTCATCAAATTTAGCTGACAATTGTTCAAATCTACCAAGTTTAATCTTTAATTCAGCTATTTCCACATTTGTTAATGAGTCCGAAGACGACAATTTATCCACAAAATTTTTAAACTTGGTAATCTGACCTTTAATTGAGCTACGCCTGACAGTCAACTCGCGTAATTTCTTTGAATCGGCTTCTTGCGCCATTATTTAAAACTACAAATTAGTTAAAGCACAATATGCTAAGTATAGGTAATTGACTATCAAGCAGAGTAACTCAACTACGTTCAGGACAAAACCATCAATTTTAAAAGTTAAATAAAAGAATCTCACGCCCCTCAATTCGACGTCACCACCCGCCGACCAGGAAACCGGGTCCACGCTGCCAAGCACGGATACAACCTCTGCTCGTACCAATGATGGTGCTAGCGTGATGTTCGGAGATATCTGGAAAGTTTGGCGTACAAAATTAGAGACTAATTGGGAACGATACGTTATCTTTTCCTAGAATGGCATGAGAAATTCACGATGTGGGTAGATGAAAAATCTACTGAAAATTATTTTGGAATAGTAATTTAGGATGATTATTTGGATAAATTTCGTGCCAACTTGCTGAAAAACGTTAATATTATAGTGACTTAACTGGATTACAACCAAGTTTGACCAAGGAAAACTTTGACCTTGGGTGATACCCTTCGGCAATACCTAATTAATAGAAATTATTGCACCAGTGGAAGGCACGTTTTTCACACTTTTCAAGGGGAATTAGGATAGTTATGGATATATTGGAAATAGGTAGGTAAGAATGAGGAAGGAAGGGCACTTAGCTTATGATGATCCGGTTCACATGAATCTTCTGCACTTGCTTATTCTTCCGTACACCTGTGTCGATACTTTAGCTGCATCGATGCCAAGGTTTCAGGATGTTCGTTGGTTTCAGCTTCACGACGGGAACTCGGCCTTTTGTGGTCTCGATGATCACGCCACGTGCCAATTCAATGACACAATTTTGATACTTCTTGAAATGTCCTGTCACGGTCGCCAATTTTTATGTCTATTACGACATAAAGGGTCGAATCATCGGGAGTTTGGTCTCTTCAATGATACTATTATATTTTTGAATTTAGTTTAATTTTGATTTATTACAATAGGACAGAAATTATTTCGACCGCTCGTGCGGTTGGCAAGTTAAGAAGTGTCACTTTATAAGTTTTTCACACACCGCCAAGTTTATTGCGCCTTGCCAAAAGATTTAGGCAATGTCGCCTTGTAGAACACGCTGCAAATACAATGTTCGCAGTGGAGCCTAAACAGGTACAGTTTGTCGTTTTTGTTAAATAAATGCTTACTTTTGCATCTCCTTTTAGTTTTCCCGGTCTTATTGATCTGAAGAAATTGAGATTTTTAAAACTTTTAAAGTATGTGTGGGTTAAGTATTTCACATGGTAAGGTTTTGTCTTCTTCGCTTTTTGGCAGACAGTTATATACTCAGCTGGTACATTGATGGTTTGATTTTTTAATTTTTTTTCAACCATTGCGTGCATACTATCGACCTCCATCTGCGTATGGCCGACTTCTAAATATTTTTGAATGATTGTCACATTATACAACATTGCTACATTAGAAAGGGCATTCGCTAAGACAGTGTTCCTATTTTGGTAACAGCAACCATCGGAGAATAAAATAATTTCACGATTGTTATTGCCCATTTTGGGAATAACAGTTTCTATAAAGAATGTGGCTATTATGGTGGCGAATTCGTCTGAATTAAGACCACCCTCGGTCTCGTTCCAAAGAAAGCAATACCCTTCACTACTTTTCATATCATAAATACAAAAGTTGTGTACGCACAACTTAGTTTTATAATAATGTGACGACACATTAGAACGAGGTGACATCAAGACCGCTTGCAGATCTACAGTAAACACAAAGTCTTTATGCTCTTTATCAGAATCTTTTTCAGCTCTAGCTTCTTCTTTCTTAGCAATATGAATATCGTATTCCTCTTTTCTTATAGTTTTTAGCTTGTATCCGTTGCAGATCTCACACAAGTCTTTTTTGGGTTTAAACAAAGATATTTTTTGGACTGCCAGGGCGTTGGAAAATGTAGCTATCGATAGTGAGTTAGTATTGTTGTCCAAGCAGTATTGTTTATAGAGATTGTAGAGTTGCCGTTTGCTCTCAATGTCTGGTTGTAAATAAATCTGACTGGTCCTTTTCCTGCAATAATGCGAAGGCATCTTCGGTAACTCGTCCAGGAAATTTTGCATTGTTTGAAGTTCATTCTGAAAAGGCGCCTTTTTAGGCTGTGTTGTTTTTGTTTCATCAGTTGTGGTTTTAGCTTGCGTCTTCCAACCCCAGATACATGATTTACCGATTGATAAAGTATTCAAAAATAATGTTTTACAAACTCTAATCGGCTCATCTCCTTTTTTCAAGTAGTATACAAAACTGCACGATCTTTTCGATTCATCGGGGTTTTTTCAGTCCCTTTGTCTGTTAGTGGGAATAGTTTTTACTAAATTTTCTACATAAACCCGTTTTTCATTCCAAGACATGGTCCAAAATTTATCAAAAATCTTTTGTCTGTCTTCTTCCAATAAGAGGTGGCACTGAATCATTCCTTTCGTTTTTTTACATGAGCATCGAGGTTTCATGATCCTATTAGGTCTCATAATATCTTTTTTCCATTCACCTTCAATTTTTTTCTTACCTAAGTATTTTTTTCCAGTTTCTCTCTTCTTTTTATTAATTTCTTCCGCCCAATCTTCTTTCTTTACTTGGCATCGTTTTTTCCTTTTTATTATTGGTTCATCTGCTTCAGATTCAGTGTCACTGTAATCAACGAGTTTGTGTGTATCTGTGATAGGTGCATTTGGGGTTTGAAGTATTGAAATACCTTCCTGTATATGATTTGAATTTGAAAATGTTGAAAGAACTACATCGTGTGAAAAGGCATTGAAAGAGTCAACTGCACTAACAGGATCAATAACCAATTCGTCGTTATTTGAGTACCTAGACTGGTCAAGCTGTGACAATAAACTTGGAGATTTCTCTTGAAATCTTGGTTCAAACACTTCTTCAATAATAACTTCGTCAACAATGCTATAAGGGTATGTATTGTTGAGTGCAAGCATCTGGTCATGAGGTAAGTTTAAAGTCTCAGCGGGTACTTCAAGCGCGTAGCATAATTCAGGGCTGTTGTTGTTAGAAGAAGTATTGTTGAGTGCAAGCTCAGGTAAGTTTAAAGTATCAGCGGGTACTTCAAGCGCGTAACATAATTCAGAGCTGTTGTTGTTAGTAGAAGAAGCAGTTGAAGGCAAAGTATATTCATCATAGGCTGTAGGAAACTGGTTATTCACAAATAAAGCAGTCTGGGTTATTTTGTTCATCTGTGCTTTCTTTTTGCATACTATTAAATATTTTTTTCAAGCGTGATTTTTGGGCAGCCATCTAGCGTAATAAGTACAATACATGAAACAAAAACAAAAAGGTTTTAACACACACACAAGCAGAGAAAACAAAAAAATATGTATGCATTTTTTGACAATTAAGGTTTTTACTTTTCTGCTGCTAGCAAAGCGGACACATTAACCTTTTTACTTAGTCATACAATATGATGACGATATACCATGCAGTTTGTATTGAAATTAGAACTTTTAATTGCAAGGTACATTATTGCAAAATATAAATGAATAAGATAAGCTAACTCCCAGCACATATACAAAAACCACAAGGAAAATCGGCCAACTCCAAGCAAAAAATAAAAACACAAATTACCCAAAATTTACAATGCATTTAGATAAATAAAAGTGATTAACACTTACCTTGAATCCTAATAATATTATTCTGCACTCGTTTTCAATCTTATACACTGTTTTTGTTCAATTTACGAAAATACAACGCAACTACAACGTACTCGTGCTGTACCACTATACAAAATGGCCGACTGAGCGGAGTTAGCTGTCAAAATTGGCGCGTTCCGAAACGCTTGGAGTTGTCTGATTTTCGAACACCAATTTACGACAAAAATAGACTTTAAATGGAGTTACTGCTTTTTCCAGTTTACGCGGAATTATTGTAGGAAAAAAACGACATCATAATATTTTTTTTGACAAAAATGGAGTTGGCTGGTTTGCGGATTAAGGTATCGCAATGTAATTCAAATTTTCCTACAAATTGAATAGCGTATTAAGCGCTAAACGACAGAGTCGTCTGTCCGATTTATTTAGAATTGAATTTAGTCTAGTGTGATCCCTAACTTCCTTATTAGTGTTCCTAATTAGAGTTTCTACAAATTGGATAATGTAATAATTACTTTACCCCATACCATGACTCTTCAAAAGTACCTGAAATCGGTTTGATTCAAATAAATACTTTGAGTTTGAACTTAATCAGTGCGGTGTGTACAGAAGCTAACCAACCCCTCTCTTCCTAAAATCACGACTAAAGGTCGCATCATACGTAATTCGGTCGGGACGGGAATACAATTATTGGAAGCATCGTTTCATGGAGAACCTACGAAAGAGCATACGCCACGGTGCACGCACGGCGGGCCGTTGACGTGGCACCTAAGTGACGGAAAAATATCGTCGGTGACGGTAATGTTATTCAAACAATAATTCTGCTATTCGTTGTCTTTAGTGATTAAGAGAGGAATGTGCAGGTTTGTTTATACTTTAGGAACAGACCATACTCGTACTTGATTTTGCAGTCAGCTTAGGTGTCAGCTTACTATAGTTTTACTAATGATAACGAACTTTGCTTGCTAATCTGAACTACCAAGTCTAATGACCATCATTTACTCAATAAGCTCAGGACAAACTGTTTTAATTACATTATTATTTCAAGAGGCCAGATCGTGTCAAACCCTGTTAAAAGGACATCAGAACTTGTGACCAGTTGACTACGCCTTTAGAAGTCGTTAGCGCCAGTACTGATCCAACTTAGATTAGTTGTTCGCTGCGTCTTCCGCGGTAATTACCGACGCGATGAGACGTCCGAACTAGCTAGCGTTATTATTACTTCTTGTATTTTATGGGAGCCTGGTACTTTTGATGGAGTGGCGCACGTTAATGATTTTAAATACTTCTTTGTTAATAATGGTAATTTGGTTGCTATGCCTGGTATGTACGTAATTTTGTATGTAGCTCAAGTAAAAGCATTTATTTCCCTTAAACCCATTAAAGCAGGGCACCGGTGATAGGGGTTATTCCCCTCCAAGGAGGGTCCGGTGACGCCAGCCGCGGTGGGTTCGCGGATGGCTTGCGCTTTTCCGTGTTCCTGCCTCAAGCGGCACTGGAGGACACCGTAAAGTTTTAGGGGTTACAGTCCCACATAACTGCGCTATCTCCCCGTTGTAGCGCAGTAGGCATTTCTCCACGTTAAAAAAAAAAGAAACCGTCTGGGTTGACGGCGCGTTGTGTTCCACGCGCGCCGTCAGGGATGTCAGCAACAACTGGTAGGGTCCGCAAGGGCCGATGCCTGCCAGGGGTGCGGGTTGTTCGAAAGACATACCGCCCCTGGCACACAGGCAACTGAGGGAACACGGGTGGGTTTTAGTCCGTATATGTTTGACACGGCCTCCTGCTCCATCCAAAGCGGGAGCAAAAATACCATGTATTCTTACTTCTTTCTTCTTCTTCTATAATTCTATAGAGAAAGAAGAAGCTAGCTGCCTGTTCCAAGATGTAGTAATGTCTTACATATACCGATACCACCTAAGTAGCATTAAAACACTGTATCCTCGAAAATAAAGACAATTATGTTAACCTTTTACTGTGTTTAAGACGTGACGTCGCCGTCGGTCGTCACCATTTCACCAGAACTCATAAATCAAAACATAATTTATTTATGTTAGAGTTTTGCAGCAACCTGGCATCTTGGGCCGTATGTATCCCTTTATATCATAAGAATCACCTATCATATAACGAGCGAAATATGGACTTACCCGATGTACAAACTAGACCTCTATCAAAAACACAAGAAGATATATCTGCACATAACCTACAAGGTCGTTGACACAATCAAAAATGTTGGCACACATAAACTCCCATCAAAACAGAACCCAGTAATAATGCCCGTCGGGAAAAATAAAGTGCATTAAAAGAGCAAACGCACGTCTGGTAAACGCTGTGTGCCTGTCAGTATCGATGCCAATACACTTGAAACATAAATAATTCTATAACTGACGGGATATGAGAAGAATCTCCTCAGGGAAACTCCTTTACACAGTGAGTTCTAATATAGAACGTCTACTATAAACACACATTACAAAATTGTTTCTAATATACTGTATAATATTATCATTACTAAGGCGTTCTGTCATAAATCTACATTACGCTTTGTGCAATACGCCTGTATTCCCAGAAGGAGGGGATTACCGTTTTACAGAGTTCATGTAGCTAAGGTTATTAAATTGTACATCATAAAAACGGTAATTTTTTTTACAACACGGGGGCACGTACTAGCTCTGAAATGTCAATAATATTTTGGAGTATTTTATACTCCAAAATATTATTGACATCACAATTGCAACCGTCTTATAGATTCTGTTTGACACTAAGTTCCTATTGAGTTTGCGATACATTCATAGGTTTGAGTTTGCATTTGTTAAGTATGAAATGTCTGCCAAATAACTCAAATTACTTAGTTGGCAGGTACTGCAAAGTAGTGTCGTGCATAAAACAAATTATAACTATAAGCTTAATTTTGCTCGCAGTTTTTCTCAAAGAAAAAGCAATATTTCCCTACGATCCACACTGGCTTGAAATTTGACGCGGTGTTCATAAAGTCTTATATAATGAAACTTGCGCCCCGTTGAGCAATGAACTGTAAGGATGAGTAATTAAATTAATTTGCATGAAGTAATAATGCAGAACGTAATTTTACACGTCATTTTATCTTCCTTAATTATTTCTCATCTGTTTTATTTGAGAGGGTAGTCAGGAGGTTTATGCCGTGTTTATAGACGTTCTATGCAGTATAACTCACTGTGTGAAGAAGTTTAAATAAAGAGATTCTTCTCATATCCCATCAGTTATAGAATTATTTATCTTTCAAGTGTATTGGTAAGGGTACTGACAGCAACACAGCGTTTGCCAGACGTATGTTTGCTCTTTTAATGCACTTTATTTTGCCGACGGGTATTATTACTGGGTTCTGTTTTGAAGGGAATTTAATATGTGCCAGTGAAATTGCAGATACATACTGACTGTTCAACTTTGTAACTGATATTGGCAACCCTGACGATGGAAGAGTCTATCTGTAAGCTATGATAACCACAACACAACTTAACATAAGTTGAGTTGCTGGCTTGTTTAATTATCATCATCGTCGCCCATTCGTTGAATTTAAAAGCTTTTTTAATCGCATGCCGTTATTTCGATCTTCGATTGCTTCTAATAACATAATTCTCATCACAATTTATTTGGATTAGGCGTACATGGCTTCGTCTCTCACATTTCCGTCATCTCAGTTCCCAGTCATTCGCCTTCTAGCCGTAACATATTTCATACAAGTCCATCCATCATTTCTTTCCTTGGCTACTCTTAACCACCGGCTAAATACATTTACCGTTCTATTCAAACTGTTTACTACTAACACAAAACCAAAAGTCAGTGTTCATACCAACATGCCGCCTCGTGTCCCTCGGCCTTAACAATGGTGAATCTCATATGCACATCACATGCAGATCTTTTGTGCGGATGCGCAATGGCCATCAGGAGCAAACGTAAAGTAAAAACTAACTGTGAATGTGAGTACTATGCAAGCTAGTTTGAACACATGACTTTATAATTCTTCTGGTGGTTTTGAGTATTTTGTAAATGGCCTACGTAAATGTCCTGCAATTCTGGTAACGTCTTGTGACGGGTCATTGAGCTCCCTAAAATAGGGTTGAGCTACACGGTGACTGACACATACTCGTACATGCCGTTTGTTGGGACAGGTCAGCTCAAAGCTGCAATGGCTCTTTCTTCAAAAGGCCCTTCCAGATATTGCCCTGCATTGTTAGACTCACACAAAATTCGATTTATATAATGTTTGGACTTTAAAAGAGACCTCTGAGTTTGTTTCGGCTTTTCTTCTCAGGGAACAGTCAGCTAGGAAATGCCGGCCCCATCTAGTTTTTAAAATATTGCCCGACAAAATATTGACGTGTAAAATTGTCTTTTAAGATCTACTTACATAAATAAACATTAATTCATTTCATTTTCAAACTTTTTAAATTGTATTTACGTAAACAAAAACCATTGTTAATTGCTTAATAAAAAAATTAATCGTGTTCAAATTGAGACGCGTTGTTTTATTTGTCGTATAGTTTTATGACGTATGAATTTAGACATTAGTTTTCATACAGATTAATAACCAGTATCGAATTATAGAAACTGCCATTGGCGTGGACCATATTTTCCCTTAGACGAAAATCAATACCCAGGCTCCTAGTATCCTGGAGTGTGGAAGTAAAATACCTATGTGACTTATTATTACATAACTAGCAAAAAGTGTAGCTTGTAAGACACGTGTATTTTAAGGCACGTGCATTGTTCTGTACTGTAGTATGAAATCAAGAGTATTATGAAACTGGCTACGTAATGACGAGTTAGTATCATTCCGTAACGTCTTTTTCGCTGAGCGAGTACCTACTCTCCTTTTTTTTGGGTGGGAAATCGTCAAATAACTTCTCCAGCTCTGAGTGGAGCAGGAGGGTGTGTCAGACTTTTACTGACTAAAACCCACCCATGCTCCCTCAGTTGCCTGTGTGCCAGAGGTGTATCTCTTTCGAACAACCCGCACCTACTCTCCTTAGTGCTTGTCAATGCGATAAGCAAGTAGCAGTCAACGATCAAATATATGCAACTATTTTAATTACACGGAACCTTTTGTACGTTTCTTGAGCAAGTGGTTGGTCTGTAACGGTTCCTCTCCTCGTCTAAGGCACAATTTAATCAACCTGATGACAGTTCTTTTCAATTGTTTGTATTTTGGTCAACCAGCTACCAAAATGTTACAGAAGTTCTTTTAATACTGTTTTACCACTCATGTACAAAAGTATTTCCCCTGCGGCACGCTTCTGTCAATATATAATATTGCCTTCGGCTTTCATTAGCTACCGAACCCAGAAAGAACAAAGTACCTAACAAGAACATTACCCACATGACGCAGTACAAAGTTGGTTAATAACGCTATTTGTGGTTGTAATGAACACGTTGCGAGGCTGCGTTAGCGAATTTAATTTAACATGTGGTATAATAAAGTACGATTCGCTGAATTTACTGCTGTTATTTAAAATGTTGGTTACATAACAAATTTTTGGGTATGTGGTAATCACATTTAATTAAGTAGGTATATCGTGGGTTAGGTTCAAATGATCACGGGACACAGTTTATGCTGTAGATAGGTTCACTGCAATCATAGAACAAGAAATAAGTACTTAGGTAGGTAATACTATGTATAGAAACGCAACTCTCAATACAAACACGTTTATTATCTGATTCCCGGCCACCGTAGGCGGCTTGCGGTCGGCGAGTAATAGGTAGCTCGCTGTCCGGTAAGGACCAAGCCCGGGTCGACGGCGCGTTGTGTTCCACGCGCGCCTCATAGAGATGTCAGCACCAACTGGTGGGGCCCGCAAGGGCCGATGCCTGCCAGGGGTTCGGGTTGTTCGAAAGAGATACCGCGGCCCCTGGCACACAGGCAACTGAGGGAACACGGGTGGGTTTTAGTCAGTAAAAGTCTGACACGCCTTCCTGCTCCACCCAGAGCGGGAGACGTTATTTGATGATTTTCCACCCAAAACAAAAAAAAAAACACGTTTACTATGGTGCTGACCTTATAACTTTGGTTTGGCGCCTATGATACCTACACCCATTTTCATTTCTATACAAAGTATTCTTTCTTTTTCTGTGATACTTAATTCCTAAAATAAATAAATCCTTCGGTGAGCAAATGTGGTTTAAACCACAGAAACCTGTACTACTGAGTCTTGATGATTAATGAATGTTAAATATTGTACTAAATTTTTTTTAAGAGTAACGGTGGAGTTTCTTGCTCATTTTTCCCCATACGAAACTACATTTTCGAAGGGGTAACTAGAATCAATTCTATTTTAATGTAAATGTTGACGTCCAAAAGTGCCTTTTAAGTGTCTATTTGAAATAAATGCTTTGACCTTGACTTGAACTATCGGTTACAAACGTATTTTTGTCAAGTGGTTCTACAGTAGCCGTATCAATCGTTCACCCATAAAAATTATTTGAAAATAAATATTTCAATTTTACATCAGTGGGCTTCTAGTGATGATGATTTAATTTTCCACCTAGGTCTCTAAAACGAAAAAAGTTTCTCTATAGCACAATCCCACCACGTTGTATTTCCCCTCAAGAATTTATACTAAAATCAGGCACAAGTAAAGCACTATTTCTGGCATTGCTGAGAAGGCTCAACGTAAACGAAACACGCTCCACAAATTATACAAAAATAAATCCTATGTCTCAAAAAATAAAGATTACAATGACTGTTATGATAAATTTGCTCTTAAAACACTTCTTAATGCAAATACGCCCAAATCTAGATGCATTTAAGGAAAGTCGCGTAGATTTTTGTGTCAAAGATAGTTTTCAGTTTAAAGCGGGCGAAGGAACTTGAAACTCTCAAGTAGTCACTAACTTTGCTTACAAATTGCTTTCCTAATCTTCTCTATGCAAGCGCGTTCCTTACATTTCATTCGGCCAAAAGATGTTGTGTGTGTACTTGTGTGTGAATTGAAAGTTTGGGAGAAGTTTAAGAAGTAGTGGAGCTTGTTGTAAAAGAGTTTGTACGGAGTAGCTGCTGTTGCTGCGTACATAATTCTATAACAAAACAGCATATCTGTGTTAAGCAGGCATACATGCAAGGGATACTGTTTGTCAAAAAATACATGAAATAATGTATTATCGGACATACCTACGTCAAAGTCAAAATAGAGGAACATTTATGTCGAAACCAAAAGCTTTTAGAAGTAGGAAAAATTAAGAAATTCTATCAACTTTAAACACTATTTTGATACACGTATCCTCCTCAACAAATAGCCAATTTTCATTTTCCTTTCCGGCCAATTTTTAAAATGTAATTTCCGAAACACCCTCACAAAATTAGTAATCATATAAAAAGGGAAGTACCACTTAGCGTTCATACCCTAAAAACATAAGCAAATTCGATGTGATGTAAGGAAACAGACTGTCGTTATGGGGGCTATTGCGCACACCTGTTCAACGTAGATTGAACAAGTACACGGAATTTTAAGCGGAATGGAAGGGATATCGTAAGCTATGGCTAAAATACTGATAGGTACTTGATCTCATCCGGAATCTGTACCTATTAAGTCGTTTGTGATTTGTTGTAAGTGATAAGTATTACGGAGTCTTGTAATTTATAGGAAACAACCAAGCTTTCAGCTTCCAAAAGTCGCTCAAAATAGGTGCCTAAAGAAATAAATAAAATAAAATATTTGTTTGTTGATGGCAACTAGACCCAATTTAGGCCAAATTGTTAGTAAAATTGTTCTTAAAACTATTGTTACTAATCAAACACAAAAACAAAAAGAAAATTGTAAGGTTAGCTATGGAGTCTTTTGACCAGCACCTCCGCAGCAGGCGAAAATGATTCATTTTCATGTTCATTTAATTGCGTTCCACAAGGTAAATACAAAGGTGTTAACAAAAGGCTTAGAGCTAAGAGCCGTTGTAGACCCTGTTACGGGACAGCAAAAGATATCATTTGATACATAAATAAAAAAAAGATTTGTCTAATATCATTCACTTTGATTTTTCCTAAATGGGCCGGAATCGGTAATATTTAATCTAATCAGGACTGAAAATCAAAACTACTGCCTTGGGCCTAGTGACAATCATATTCAAAGCGTTTATTAGTTCTGCAACGACTTTCAACAGTATTGACGTAAGTTTTTTCGTTAGCTTATGTCAATACAATACATTTTTGACTTTCCCATCATCGTCATTGCTGATATAATGTCACCTTGTCTAGATACTTAGGTCTTCACAACCCAAGTATGGATAAATTCCAAATGCATTTGGTTTTATTCAATAAAACGCGTTAACTAGCTCTCCTAGGCTCAGAAGGGTGTTTGTGGTTAACGATTTCTTTGACACAAATACTAACTACTGAAATCATGAGATGTGAAACTGATTACAAAATAAACTGAAATAAAAACAAAAAAATTATATAAGACCAACTGTCCCAACGCTGGGCACGCTGGTCCAGGCCATGGTACGGAGCGAAAGTGCATGGGTAGCCGTCACCTCCTTCTGCGAAGCAGTAATGCTCGCGAAAAGTGAGGCAGCGCACGTGAGGGAGAGCCAGTATATGCGCCCTCACGGTCTTAGCCGCCGCAGGAGACGCCCTTCGAAAAAGATACCGTCGCCCCCGGCACACATGCAACTGAGGGAACACGGGTGGGTTTTAGTCAGTAAAAGTCTGACACGCCCTCCTGCTCCACCTAGAACGGGAGAAGTTATTTGATGATTTCCCAGCCAAAAAAAATACTGTTCCAACACACGGCAAATGCCTCTTCTCATATAGAGAAGGCACGATTAATCACCACGGTTGCTCAAAATGCTAATTCATTGAATATGAAATTGCCTATCCACTTTGAGCAAGCGTGGTGATGGACGACAAGCGACTTTGTTTTATACACTGTAAGGAAAGGTTCCGTGTGGTTCCAGACGTAAAAGAATAGCACCATCACATTTCTTCCCGTGGGTGTCAAAGAATAATTGATTCAGGTGGGTTTTTATTAATAGATGTATATATCATGAGTTCATCGAAAACACTCTTTCCGTTTAGTTGTAACGATGCATAGTGCTTATATTAGTGTTTTTGTACAACTAAAGGTAATAAAAAATATATATAAATATATATATGTCGCCGCGGAGATTATTCGGCCGTTAATTAAGTTGATTTTGTTTTATAACAGTACCTATCAATATTTAGAGATATTTTATGTTTGTTAATAAATAACTTCAGATTTGGTTGGTAATTTAAATAATAGATTTTGGACAAGAAGCATTGTGAGTAAAAGCTATGTCTGTTTGATTAAAAACGTTATTGCATTAAGTAGTTTATTTGTTTTTATTTTACTATAATCCTTGACTCTGCCTGATAAATCAAGTGTAAAATGTATCGTAGCTACAGCAAAACCGATGACCAGAATAAGGTCAGCGGTTCTGCATATTTTTTAAAATAACCTCCTTGTCTCAACTTCGACATATATTTATATATAAATATATATATATATAAATTAATAGATATACACGGTTCATTTTACAAAGTTCTGGAGCCAAAACACAGTAACTCCAGACGAGTAACAATCACTATTGGCATTGTTATTTTTTTTTTAAGACATTTAATAAAGAAGTTAGAAATTTCTCACTTTTTTTCTGTCATTCGTGTTAAATTTTAGTAGCGCTTCCACTATTTCATTCTTATGAATAATATTATTATTATACTATTTCGTTTATACGCAAGACCGTACGCGATCCGCTCGGTGATGACGTAGCGCGGCACAGCTGTGCGTCAGTTCAGTGCGCCCGCGATGGGTCAACGGACGTCGGACGAATAACCGGCTGCAAGTAAGTACGCACGGCCAAACATCAAGCTATACATTTCCAGTTTACGCTGATCTCGCACTGTACTGAAATCCTAATCAATGTGAGATCAGCATATACTGGAATTGTATAACTTGAGGTGTAGCCATGTGTACCTACAAGTAGGTATTTCATTTCAGGTACGATTTAGGTTAGTGTAAGTTCATTTACCTCCATCATCTCGTTGTATCGAAAGCACGGCACGGTGTTTACCACTATCACATCTCCTCGTAAACGAGAGAAATTAATTGACATTTAATTCACCGTTCTCGCATCACGAATCATCTGGTAGGTACTCGTACCTATTCAACTAGACACGACGAGTACGGTTGGGAGTTGTATTTAAGGTCTTGAATCGAGTGACGACCAATCGCGCTAAAAGGTACTTAATAAGCATAAGGTAGGTAGGTAACCTATCATATGATAAATACTAAATACTGCCTAAAACAATTTTTATGCGACAATGCTTGCGGTGGCTTCTACAAAGGCAGGTAATTCAAACAGAAAAATGAATCGTTTAATCTGTCACATAGAGTTCATTATTAGTTGCAGGTGCCCTTTTCTATGAAAATATTGAACCGAATTAAGACCTTATTTTTATAATTTTAACCGCGAAATTCGGTTGTGCATTCTTGTAAAGTCCGGTCGAACACGAGACAATAGGTTTCTAAGAATAATTTTAGTAAACTGCGGACCTACTTACCTAGTTTGGTGAAATTTCTATTTTTACCGTTTACTGTTAAGAAATAAAGTCTGAATTCGCTTTTCACATTTTTACACACATTACACACGCATAAATGCATTGATCGCAAGGAATCATTACTTCAAGTTCTCATTATTTCACAAAAAAATCAATGAATTTTATTTTTCGTGATTTTTATTTATTGTTATTTATTAAAAAAAATAGTCCCAATCGATTCGAGTTCGATGATTGAGTTCATGGCTTTCGGTTCCAGAACGACCTAAAATTAACCATATATATATAAATATATACATATAAACACAGCTAGTTCGTTTTTTCAATCGTGTATAAATTCGTTTCATTTCTATATTTTTTTTTTTTTAACATACTAATTACAAAAAAGAACCGACACGAACTTCAAATTAAATCCATTTTGCACAAAACAGAGACAAACACAAACCGTCTTAAAATAATCGAAACAAAAAGACATTTATGCCTCCATTTTTAAATTACCACCACCGTAGCACCACCCGACGCCCCAAAGCGGCTGCTTGCTCCCTACAATTGGAATTTGAAACGAATGACTCTAAGAATAGCAGATTATTACTTTCATCCTCTTTTACCATGTAATGTTGTTGGCTACTGGTTAACTTTTCTTAATTAGGTACTAATGACGAAAGCGACTTTCAAAACAAGGAAAATGTGGGCTTATGCCTAGATATTCCCTAGTAAAGGGCCACAACCGATAAAAGAAGTAAAACTTTTACAGTTGCTACAACTTATGGTAAACTACAAGCAATTAAATCGCACCGTGTAAATCAGAATTCATGCTAAGAAAATCTCATAAAAAGTATAAATGAAAAACATAAATAAAGATTTATTGCCGAAAGCTGTTTAGACCAAGTAAACGGTAACTTACACCGGGAATAGTAATTTTTTGGATCTAAAAGAAGTAGAACATTCTCTAGTTACGAATGTCACACAACACAAACAGTTTTAAAGTAATATCTCGACACCCGGTACTCCTTTCCGTACACATTCGGTAATGAATGATAAGCACCTAAAGGTTAACTTTTACTTGTCGCCAAAATTTGGGATTCAAATTACACTTTGCAAAGGTCTGATGCCCTCGCTCTGTGGGAAAGGTATTCATCATCTCATCCAGCTGGGGAGTATCTAACGCTACGCATTTCGATACGCTGTGTCTACTCTAGAACTCTTCGGAGGCGTCGTGCAGTCGTGGCTGGCCCATTACCACTTTAGGTCGCTTATTCTTGCAAGCTTTATCAAAAATAGCCACCCAAAACCATTTTGTTTCCTCGTATAATTAATGAACCATATAACAAAGGCTTTGTAGATAGTTCCGCTCAGTCCAAATACTAAGAAGCTTGAGATGTGTACGTCACAATCCCAGCACAATCAGAATAAGTAATCTTGTTATCTCTATACCTACTATGTTTCATTTGGAATTCTCTTTGGCCTTTATCTCTGCCCGTACATTTTATTTTTCTCGAGTAATTAACTGCAAATTTACTTTAAGCATTTGTTAGTGAGATGGAGTTGGTTTCTTTGAAGTTTTGGTGTTAGAGGATGAAAGGCGGATGTATGAAGCTTCGCGTAAAGAGTTTAAGACTTTTGTTTTGGCATAATATTTTGAAGCAAAATTTTATCATAAGCAGAAAAAAAGACTATGCGGTAACGAAGTCTGAAAGCAAAATTAATTTATCAAATAATTATCTATTTTTGCATAATAGGGCACCGCTGAGCACATGGAAAAATAATAATATAGGTAGCTCTACAGACTAGTCAAACTGTTGCTAAGGAAAACCGGAAACCCTTTCATATTGACATAAAATCCACGAGTCAAAAAGTTTAACTAATAACGTCTAAAATAAATAAAATATTTTCCAACTTTGTTCAAATACCAAATCAAGGCCCGTTTTATCTAATAACTTTAAACGAGCAATATACTTGTATATATGTTTACGTATCAAACGGTAGAAGATTCTATCGGTTCTATCTACCCACTATTACAAACCATCATTAATTCCATCTCCATAACAGGGTGTTTCAAACTGCGTCATATTATAATTTTTGTTAATTATGCAAATGTTCAAAAATGTAATTTTTTTTATTAGTAGTCATTGGATACATGAAGTGGGCTGCCTTTGTAAGACGACTAAAATGTCACGGGGTATATATAATATCGGAATCTCGGAAACTGCTCAATCGATTTTTATGAAGTTTAGTATGCAGGTGATTTCGGGGGCGATAAATCGATCTAGCTAGGTTTCATTTTTAGTAAACGACAAAAAAAAACAATACCGAGCATAGCTCGGTCATCCAGATATGAAAACGTCCAACCAAAAACAAAAACCGAGCTAAGGTTGATCACCCAGATATTAGTTATTTACATAGATACTAATAACGGAACTATCAAACTATGTATAAGCATAATTAGCCTATGCCTAGTGTTCCCAATACTGGGACACAGGCCGCTTATCGGTGAGAGGGTAATCAACATTACACATCCGACATTCTTACATAAATGTTTAATGAGTGATGCGAGTAGTTTTTAATTTAAAGTAGTGTGAAACATTTGATTTGTGTTTAGTGTTCCACCACAAATCAAAATGCAAAATCTGCTCCGCACATTCTGTGTCCAATATTACACGTACGTGTTTTTATTGATATTTTGTACTGTACCGTCGTCACTGCACTGTAACTGTCGAAATAAGTTTTATGTGCGTGTTTAAAACCTCTTCTGCCTACCACTTTCTGCGTTACAGGCGTGAAGTTATGCTTACATAATAACGAAGATTTCAAACTTCAACATCAAATAATATTAGTCAAATTTCAATTTCTGCACATACATAGCCACATAATTATATAAATCTGTTCAAAGTCAGACCTCAAACTGTGCCGGGATCGCAGGCAGAATAAATTAATGCAGAGACACCGTGAAAATGTGTTGTATGTTGGAGTAGGTAGCTTGGAAGTGATACGACACTTTAATTTCGTGTTGGTGCTTCATTTCATGAAGATAGAACAAACTTCCACCAAGTTTGTTTTTGGGTGGTTGGAAAGACAGTGATGGAGATATTGTTTTGTTTCTAAGTGAAGTTTTTCTGTAAAGGCTGGTTATTAAATAAAAACATTAAAAAAAACAACAGATTTCCGGAAAAACACTACAAAGTGAAAAATAACTTTAATTTCGGTAGTCGGTGACTTTGGAGTATTTTAATTTTTTGTCATCGCCTTCCGGAATTAAAGTTATTTTTCAATTTACAGTATTTCCTGGAAGTAGGTAGTTTTTTTTTTAAGTTTTTATTTTCCTACTTTTTAGTTATAGTACCTACCCCACACCAATTCGAAATTTTATCATCCTTATGGTCAAAACAATGCATATCTAAGCGATAGCAGCAATCGCGGTTGATTTGCTGTCATTTTTTAAAAGAGTTTGACCATTGTCTGTCTCCGAAACATAAAATCAGATCTATATGAAATTGAAATGGGACCATTTCAAAATAAGCTTCTTTCGAACAAAAAAATAATTTTGCAATTCCGTCTATATATTACGGAGTTATGCCCGAATATACATAAAAAAAAGGTTGTACCTTCCTTCATCAGCTCAGCGTCATGAAATAATGATGACTGGTTGCGCCAACATTCAAAATTTGATTGACATCCGCTTTCCTAGACCCATCCCTTCCCCGCACATACCTCGCGAGTGAATGAGAAGAATCACCCCGCCATTTTTTGTCGCGAAGAACACTTCCGATTGAACCGCATCGCGAACACATTGGCGTCGGCCCCGCTCTGCTTGAAAATATTGATAACTTTGGAATCACCGCATTGTCGCCTGTACTAAGACTTATAATCGACAGTTTCTGTTTGTGTTTAACGTATGAGGACAGTATCTTGAAGTGCAACTGCCCCTGAACCTGGAAAAGTGAACCGGTGCAACGGCGATGACGTGAGCACGAGACTCCCGTAAAAGGTTTGTACTTTCCTTCCCTAATTGTTTCGGGTTGTATTCTATTGTCTTACACCCCTGCAACTCGAACTACCTATCGCCAAGCACTTGTCAATCGTTTTGTTCCGCATCGCAAAATACAGTCCACTAAATTAGCTCTTCGCGCCAGCATTTTTTGGTCCTTCGAGCCGGATAGTAAGGTATTTGAATTAGGTACTTATTTTATGTATCTAGTTATTGCATTAGTATTTATTCCATATGGAATAAACGCACCGCAGTCTTAAACCTAACGCAATTAGTTGTTTGTTTCGCCGCAAATCGTTTATCTATTATAGACCTACGTACGTACACGATATCTACATACGTAGCAATAGATCGCTCGTATTAGTTATTCATTCGGAAGTCTAAAAGTATTTGTATTTCAAAAACAGAGACACAACCTAGTGGGTAAATTAGGTTTGATTTATTTCTATTTAACCACTTTACTGGTACTTAGATATTGTCCGCGTCGCTGTTCTCCACCGCTTATTAGCTAAAATAACTTTGTTTGTTTACCGCATTGCTTGTGTGTCATAATTGTTCACCATGCCTCCAAAGGACAACAAAGTTCAATTGAAACTTTTATATTCTAAAAGAGAAATTCTATTTTCCCGTGTGCAATCTATTTGTCATAATGCACTTAAAACAGGTAATCTAGCCATTAGAGATTCGTTCTCATGTTCTGTAGAAAACTTAGATAGTTTGCGCACGGAATTTGAATCCGTAATTCATGATATTAACGTTTTAGAGTTAGAATTAAATCCAGAATACGCTGTGAGTTACCAAGCTTTGCCGTCATTTGATGATTTATTCTGTCGCATCAAACGCGTCACGAGAATCTTGGAGATGCTGTTTGTCCATCAGAGCCAGGCAAATCACACTCGGGATTGACCTAAATTACCGCCCATTCAGATACCTAAATTTAAAGCTGATATTCGCAGTTGGAATCTGTTTATAGATAGTTTTGAAAACAGTATAGATAAGAACGTCTCTTTGAAAGATCATGAAAAATTATAAAATCTGGTTGAAAAGTTAACTGGTAAAGCTAAAACTGATTGTGTCGGCATTACTTTTAGTGCCGAAAATTATTAATTAATTTTAAAAAATTTAAAGTCAAAATACGAAGACAAAAAAATAGTGGTTACCGCATATTTAGATCAGTTCGACTTGAAAAATATTACAGTTTGTGATGAACAGAATTTAGAGAGGTTTTTAGATACTTTTGCACCATTTGTTAGCAAAGGAAAGAACCTGAAGGTCGATGAACTCTGCGACTTTTTGTTTTTTTATTTGGGTTTAAAGAAATAAGATAGTGAAACTGTCCGTTTATTTGAAATATTTTGTTCGCGATAATATTAAAATATTACAACGTACTTCATCCAACCATGAAGTTATGAGGAAGTAGTTACTAAGTCCGACCGTCGAACGGATGCGCCTTTGAAGTCACAAAAGTCGACACATACGTATAATATGTGAATACCGCACCTGCACCTGTACAATCTGAATGTTCTTTGTGTAATAGTCAACATTCGCAATTGTACAAGTGTTCTGGTTTTTTTTAAATTTACGCCTTATGAACTTTATAAGTTTGTTCGCGATGACAATTTGTGTTTAAACTACCTAAGTGACAAGCATTGGGTTACGTCTTGTAATAGTTATCAAAGTTGTCGTAAATGCTCTTCAAAGCACCACGCTTTACTTAACAGGGAGAAAAGTTATACTAATGCCACATCCAATGTGAGCACAGTTAGTTTATCAAGCGGTGACACGTCGTCGCAGACAGTCAATGCAAACTCTGCGGCGCAGCCAGCACGCGATGTTGCCAGCTTGAAGACCGCCGTGAGTAACGTCACGTTATGTACGATTTCTGCAAGCCGTGCGTGTACTAGCGTGGTGCTCGCGTTCGCCTTCGAATCCACAAGTTTGTACTGAGCGCATTAGCCTATCATGTGTAGCACGTCTAAGGGATGTTATGGGATTTGTAGCTCCAGTCGTTTTAAATGCCAAGTTGCTTATAAAGGAACTTTGGCTTTCCAATAGCGATTGGGATGACCCCACGCCCGACAATATTGTAAAATTTTGGACTCGCTTTCGGAAAGAGCTTTTATTGCTCAATCAAATAAAAATTGAACGCCATGTTGGTATATTGTCAGAAAGTATAGTTACTGTTGTAGGCTTCACAGATACCAGTGAAAGGGCATACGGCGGAGTCGTTTATTTTCACGTTTTGATTGCTGATAAGGTCTCGGTTAGTCTTATAAGTGCTAAATCCAAAGTCTCCCCTCGCAAGGTCGTTTCTCTAGAGCGCCTGAAGCTGTGCGCTATACTGTGGTTAGTGCAATTAATCAGCGCTAGTGTCAATGCTTGTTGGCACTGTATTATTATTGATAGAATTATGGCTTTTTCTGACTCTACTGTAGCTTTGTGTTGGGCACATTCTTCGCCCCTATCGCTGGGACACATTCATCGCTAATAGGGTCGCTAAAATTCAGTCTGAATTACCACCACAGAACCTCTTACACGTTGCTGGCACAGATAATCCCGCTGCTTGTCTCTCCCGTGGATTGCTCCCTTCGCAAATTTTAGATCATCCGCTGTGGTTCTGCGCTCCGCCTTGGATTCATAGTGTACTAGAAGAATCGCCGATTAAGCCCTTTAACCTAGCTGCCGTTTCAGAACCACCTGAGGAGAAGAAGCATTCGCTTGTATTTTCGGTTCCACGTGATGAGTCGATTGTTTTATCGTTGTCTAATCGCATCTCGTCTTGGTCGAGACTTTTGCGTTGTGTGGTGTATGTCTGTCGTTTGCTGAAACTGTGTACACGCGGTAATATAACCACCGCTGATCTGGATAAAGCTGAGTCAGTCGTGCTTCGTGAATTGCAGAGATTTTATTTCGTATCAGAATTTAGTAGTTTAGAGTCCAACAAATCTTGTAGTCGCGCTTTTCAACATTTGAAACCTCTTAGAGAATGGTCTCATTCGAGTAGGTGATCATTTGAGAAATTCCGATTTAGGATTTGAACAAAAGCATCCAGTAGTTTTACCCCGCAAGGACCATATTTTAGATTTGATTGTAGGGTAACTACTACCCGTGGTCGTGGTATACGTTCCACGAAAACTTACGTTTGTCTATTTATTTATATGACAACTCATGCGGTTCACATAGAATTGACAGGTGATTTAAGCACGCAAAGTTGTATATCCGCGTTTAAGCGGTTTTTGTCACGCCCTGGTCCCGTGGTCTAACGTTTATATTCGGACAACGGTACTAATTATGTTGAAGCTCGCCGTAGTATCTCGGAGTTACACTTATTCTTGCGGTCAAGTATTATCAGAGTGAATTCGCTCATGTTTTGGCCCAAAATCGTATTGAATGGCATTTTAATACGCCCGCTGCTAGTCACTTCGGTGGTAATTGGGAGGCTAATATTCAGAGACTCAAGTCGCATCTGTTTTGCGTTGTAGGCGTCAAATAAAAAAAGAATTTTGGGAATCGGTCCACAAATGGGGGAGAAATCGGTGAGCATACATAAAAAAATCCATACAGTCTAATTTCGAACCTCTTCCTTTTTTGAAGTTGGTTTAAAAGTTAGAGACTGTCGCGCATTTTATGACATTGTTTGATTCGGAGTTTAGTTTTAGTAAAAGATTTATTTATTTATTTACTATAAGGTATCTTCACAGCTGACAATAGGTATACATTTTTAATTATTCTAAACATTACGCCAATTACGAAGTACGCAGAAAATAAGAAAGTACAGAGAGTGACATAATTATTAATAATTAAAATGTGTGTGTGCGTGTATGTGTGCGATGTAGGTGCTAAAAATGTGTGTGATAATGATTGTGTGTGTGACTGTATAACTAAACTGGCACTACTGAGTTAGCTGAGTTACCGGCGTTTGATGGAGGATTTGGACAATCTCCTTTTAATAATTTTCGAAAAAATTTAAGACTGAACTAATGGAAACAATGCCCGCAAGTATCATTCGACCCAGAAATATTTATATTTGTCTAGAACGATTTTATACTCAACTAGCTTTTGCCAGCGGCTTTACCCGCGTGGAGGTCGTCGTATTTTACACATAAACGTTCCTCTTGAATCATTCTGCATATTGATGAAAATTGCAGTAAAATCCGTTGCGTAGTTTAAAAGATCTAATCGTATAAACACGAAAAGCGACTTTGTTTTATACAATGTAAGGAAAGGTTTCTTTTAGAGCCGAACGTAAAAGAATAACACCATCCCATTTCTTCCCGTGGGTGTAGTAGAAGGCGACTAAAAGGTTTTACCAGAGAATGGGCAGCAGCGTTCTCTATGCAATTTACCACCATACTGCGATCGCCAACCCGCCTGCCAAGCGTGGCGATTATGGCAATCCTCTCCCCGTTTGGAGGAGGCCTATGGATATAGGCCTCCTGGATAGCAATGCACGTCTTTCGGCTGAATGAATGGTGATGAATGTAAGGAAAGGACTTCTGAAATCACGAATCTGCCATTAGCATGCGTGGTAAATATGCTTGCGCCTTTGCTGTATGAGAAAAGGCCTTTAACCTGAAGTGGGACAATAATTTGGTTAGTATCATAAGATATTCACGATCATTTTGCACAAGTCCCCTATGACATAAATAATACTAAACGAGCAATTCTTGTATATATATAAATACATAATCTGAATCTCGGAAACGGCTCCAACAATTTTCATGAAATTTAGTATGCAAGGGGTTTTGGGGGCGGTAAATCGATCTAGCTAGGTTTCATTTTTAGAATACGTCAAACCAAAAAAAAAACCGAACGAAACTCAGTCCGGGTCATCAGATATTTTACATTAAAACCGTTTTCAAAACCTCCACGCTTTCCACATGTTCTGTTCCAAATTACACGCACCATCTAACACAACATTGCCTCCTCGTCTTTTCCAACATCCATTACATCCCATCCCTGCCTCCATATTGTGGGCATAATCTGCATGTCGTTACGAGCCGTGTCTCAACTCATATATAATTTACATAATGAGGACAAGCAGAATACTGTAGAGATGAAATAAGTTATTCATCGAGCTAGTTATTTAGATTAAGGTGGTAATGATAGCCGTAATGTATGGACTGAGAGAAAGAGAAAGATGAATGGGTTTAGAGTATATTAAAAGGGTTGTAATTAGAGGTGGGCTGTTTTCGGAATGGTAAAAGGAAAGTAACAAAGGTTAGATTTAAAAGGAGCTGCAAGAAAGTATGAAGCAGTAAATTAACTGTCTCAGAATAATTATACTTATGACTAACAAAGAATTCGAAGTAGAAATGGAATAAAAAGCAATATTGAAGCTAGGATCTTTTTTTGAATTTGGGAAATGATCAAATAACCCTTCTGCCGCTCTGGGTGGAGCAGGAGGGCGTGTCAGACTTTTACTGACTAAAAGTTGCCCGTGTTTCCCTCAGTTGCCTGTGTGCCAGGGACGACGGTATCTCTTTCGAACAACCCGTACCTCTGGCAGGCATCGGCCCTTGCGGACTCCACCTGTTAGTGCTTATAAGCGAGCTATCCATTATTCGCCGTCCGCAAGCCCGCGCCTACGGTGGCCGGGAATCAGCCTGGGATTCCCGACGCCCAGTGCATCTCCTGCGGTGACTAAGGCCGTGAGGGGGCCTCTCCTTTACCTCCTCCTATGCGCCCATTTGGTCTTATCAATTGTATAAAGATGTTAATTTAACCTTTAGTTTCTTGTTGCAAAATCTCAGTCTTAATAAAGACAAGGATTGGAATAAGGACCGATCCTCTAACGATAAGTCAAACACTCTTCTACCTCTTTCAGAATTATTAAAATAGTCTTCTTTAATCCTTTTCGTCTTGAACTAAGAGAATATTTTAAACCCTAAAATCGTAATTTTCATACTGTAGGTGTAGAACGATCACTCGAATTCATAACTGAAAGCATTTATTTCAAATAAACCAATTACACGCACTTTTGGAATGTCATGGTCGGTGAGTTAGAAAGATGAAGCTAGTTGCCCATTACAAAGCGTAGGTATCTGTGGAGAAGAACGGGCAAGAAACTCCATGGACACTCTTTTAAATTCATGGTATTGTTACAAAAAGTTGGTTACATCATTATGTCGAAATTAAAAATCTGTGAACAATTTAAAAAGCGTCCGTAAAAAAAAATAAAAAAATAACAATTCAGAAATTAAAATAAGCCATGGGAGCTAAGTGATGACCAGTCACTACGGGCGGCGCTCTTTAAAATAGTACAACGGGTATTACCGTTGAGAATTTCTCTTATAATTTCAAATCCCGCAAAATAAATATCCCTAACTGAATCAGCGGTGCTAATGAGCCCAATTTCTGATGTAAACTTAATGAGGCATTTTAAATCTTCATTTCGCAAAACAATCTCTGGTTATAGAAGCTAATTAAAATAAGATGCAAATTTGAGTACGTAGACTTAAATTTCGTTCACAATTATTTTGGTGTTGGTAAATTATTTAATTCTCTTAATTACAAGTTGTAAATCAATGGCATTAAGAAGAAGCCACAAAAAATGCATAAAGTTTGTTTAAAATGTAGATATTTCAAATTCCAAGTATTAAATGGAGCGTATGTTTGCATTGTAAGGATTGCTGGCACTAGGCGCCTTATTAAAACAAAGTTTAAACGCTGCTTCTACCGCTTGATTCAATTTCTAACCAACTTGTTTGGGATTTAAGATAGACTAAGATGTTGTTTTGAGAGGATTCTTTATTTTGTTTTGATGGTTCTCTGAAGTTTTGCAGAAGACAAGCTCAACAGTTGTTGCATCGGTTTGGAATGATTAGTGACAATGGATAAACAGTGAACATGGTTTCTATAAGTTTAAAGTTAAAATATAAAATACAGTTACGTGTCTTTATTCAGTAATAGTATGATTTAGCAGCCAAATAATAAACCATCCCACCAATTGACATAAATACACCTGAAATTAAAACGTAATAACCTCAGCGTTTATGTTTATCCCGCCCACTCGACTTCCAAACTCAGAGCCTCTTGAAATTCTATGGCCGTAGTACGTTATAGTGTACTTAGCATAAATTCTGGGGTTTAAGTGGGCCTGCAAGCATGCACTTGTGGGCAGAATCTATCGTGTTGGTACGTCATAGCTTGCTAGTTCTTGTTGTTGAGCTACGCGGTTTGCTACGCCATAGCAGAATTGCTACGAGCAGTATTCAAGAATTTTGGGCTACGACTGATATTTAATTTTTAAGGCGGAGATTTCTGGAAAACGCTCAAAAAGATGGTTTTTTAAAGCTGTGTATCTCTTTAACCGTAAATTTTTTTGAAAGTAAAAAAATATATGATATATTCAACTCTTTTTTGCATACAGTGATAGAACTCAATACATAATTAAACATACTTTAATGCATCAAAAAAATCATCAAAGTCGCCTTTAAATTATCTTTAAAATCAGTTTATCCCTTCAATAACAATTATAAACATAATTAAAAATATACCATAAAATGCCAAATGCCAAACTGCATCCAGTGATCGATTATTTATTTTTAAATAGTTAATATCTAATTTTGTACGATTTTATTTGTATTTTTCCGACATACGCTTGCTCATTTGTTATTCGAATTTATTACAACAGATTTTAACCCGTAACACATTGCAATTAGAACTATTATCGCTCATAGCGACAATATTTAAAGTTACCAGGGCCTTAAGCCATTTAATATTAGTACTATTTCCAATATTCCCTTTGATCGTTGTTTAATCTCAGAGTGGTAGGCCAACAAAATTTCAATCTTTCTGATAGATTAAAAAGGGTTAAAACAATATTACAGTCAAACCCTACTAATCCTACTATTGTCTCCGCCAGATATCGTAAAAATTAAATTCCTTGATGCGACTTGCACCAAAAAGTTCTGAAACTTATTCGTCAGAGATTTCTCTTTATACAAAACTGTCGCTAATACTGTCTCGGTTGAGTTTCATAATACCAAACACCTAACCCAACGGAATAAGTAAGAAAATCGTAAAGGGAAAGATTTAAGTATTTTAATTAAGTTTCAAAAATACATAATTATTCAATGTAATATGAAATTGTTCATGTATTCCAAAAATATTTTTTGTGGTGTTTTTTTCTTTTTCGAGACGACATATATTTTCAACTTTCAATACAAAAACATGCCATAATTGGATTTATTTATATTTTAGCTTTAATTAAAATTCGTAGAGGTATACAGTATTAACTGTATTGTGTAGTATTAACCTTACTAAAAAATTAGATATTTAGGGCTATGCCCACATATTCGGTGCTGAGTGTCACGTCAGAGAGTCAGGGGCGCATTACCTGGCCACCATTTTGTAATTACATAAGTATTGCGTCCTTCGTCTCGTTTGTATTTTTGTGCGTGAGATTGACAGAGCGTAACTCATACTCGGAAAGTTACACACATTTGTTGTTAGTGTTGTTTTAGAATAAGGTACGTTTGTTGAGTTCTTCAGACGTCAAACGATATGGTAATGTATAAGGAATACTGCTTTTATATTCGAAGCACGATGCCGATATCTCACGGGTAGATCTGTTCGGATTCAGATTACAGAGATGGGATGTGTGGAAATGGTTTTTTTTTTAGTTTCAGCAGTAATACGATAGTTTGCATGATTTTATGAACAGATTTGTTATGAAAAGTACAACCACCATATCCGTTATTTCGCCAAGTAGCTGTACTGTTTGGTTTTCAGTGATCGGAATGATAGTTTTTTTTTTTCTATTTGTATGCCAACTAACTAACCATACACATTAAAAATAAAATCAAAACAATAAAATATCCTCTTAACACTAAATGTAACAGCAAAAAAAAAGCTAAAATGATTAATAAGGCTTGGGATTGAATGCCGGTGAAATGCTAGCCACAATATGATACTTTTGACTTTGCGTCTGGCTATGGTCAAAACATGGGTATTAATTGTTTTTATAATACATATTTTTGAACACCGCACCAAGCAATTAAGTAAATAAATTATATCTAAAGACTAAAATGAACTATTATTAACACTTGGTAAACATATTATTTCGGATAAAAATGCGTTGGTTAACTTAACGTTAAGAAAACCCTTGTTTAAGGTTCTTTATACCTATTTGGTGTTTTAATTCTATCGCATACGTTTTCTACATATTCCAAAACTACCAAAACATTGTACATTCAATTAAAACTAAGCACATATTAAGTTTTAATACAAAAGCTGTTTCCTCAAAAATAACCATTTCAAGCACCTGAGGAGATTGCGGGTTCACACTTACCAAAAACGCTTAGTTCCGGTCGAAATTAATACTAAAATAACCTCAATTTCAACAACACTAAGAACCTTAAATTGAAACTCAACCTCGTACCAAAATATTGAGGGATTATGATATTTATTTGTTTCAAAATAAAGATGAACATTGCGTATTCATTTTTGGTTTTTAGTACCTATTGAAATATTGGGGGTTATTGAAAATTATGATTTGAATGGATGACATGACTTTTTAGGGGAAAGGTGAATTGGTAAAAAGCTTTTTCACGAGGGATTCATTCGGAATTGAATGTTTTATGAGTTATAATGGATGTTTTTCCTTTTTCCAAAAATAAATTAAAGTATAACGAATTGCTTAGTTGGTTTGGTGGTTGCAATGGCATCTCCGAGAAAAGGGTGATTGGGGGTTTTCATAAGGTCATTCTCAGTAGCAGCCCAAACGGAGTTCGTTTCTCTCATGTCGACGCCGTATCAACACAAGTTACTTAGAAAATAGCCTGTGTCGATACGACGTCGACGTCAATGTTAAATAATCACTACAAAAAAAGGGTACCAGCAGTACATTACAATTCAAAAGGTCAAATGGGAAACAATGATTCACTTTGAACTTTAAGAGGATTTGTACTCTTTGATATTGTTCCCAATCGTATATTCTGATTGTAGTTTATAAAAGTATTCAGATGTAGCCGACTGAAAGTAAGCAAGTTTATATCTCACGCACAGAGAACGAAGGAGCCTCGGCGGCCGCTGCTAGAGGTAGTATGGGCAATACTTTCCATATACACAAACGTGTCAGTCAGCGTCACCATAGAAACGTACGACCCATGACAATTCTGACAATACCTTTGACAGCTGAATTCGCGCTCAGCAATAATTGTACAGGTACGAATATTATTAGTACGTGCATCTGTAGTCTCTGCCAGTGCGGCGATTCCTGGCTGTGTTATTGTGTTATCTTATTAGGTGAATTATTTAATGAGTTTGGTGGCTATCACGGGTTTACTTGGGCAACGGGGCTGGCAGAAATGGTGGGTGGTCGAGGTACACTGAAGCCAGATCGAAAAGAAGACCACAGAGTGGGATCAGAAGAACGTCAATCGCGTGTTAAATGTCGAAAGCAACCCAGCCAATATGAAATGCAACATTCTTTACATTTTACGGCACATAAAAAGCCAATACCAGGAACTCCAAATTATTTTCCAATCAGGTTTGGTGACCCTAAAATACAAGTCAATTCAATAGTACCGTACGTTCCAATTTCAAAATTTCCCTTCACATTGTCTACGAGCTAATTTAAATTATCGTGTCTCATAAAAAAAAGTATCTGCACCGGGAACATTTTTGCGCTATGTTTTTTTACAATTTCAAGTGTCGCCTGAAACCGGATCGTACGATAGATTTCAAATAGCATTCATGTATGAAGGCCCATCTAAAGCAACCGTGTATCGTTGGTATAACGAATTCAAGCGCGGTCGACTAACTTTGGGCGATGAAGAAAGAAGTGGTCGCCCTTTGACGGCTGTTACAGAAGAAAACTTGCTAACAGTGAAAAATTTAATCCATGACAATAGGCGAGTTACGTGTCAAGAGATACAGCACATACTGCAGGTTAGATCGGGGAGCCTTCACGAAATTCTACACGTGCATCTTCACGTGAGGAGGATAGTTTTACGCTGGGTACCGCACAACCTCACCGATGCTCAGAAGCAGGCCCGGGTGGAATGGTGCCGTGATATGATAAACAAATTTGTAGCAGGCTCGTCTCGGCATGTTTATGACATAATTATAGGTAATGAGTCTTGTATTTATCAATACGATCCAAAAACGAAGCGCCAGTCGACGGTTTGGGTGTTTCAAAACGAATCAACGCCTACCAAAGTGAAGCGATCTAGGAGCGAGGGGAAGATTTCGATCGCGAGCTTTTTCAATTTGACTGGCTACTTGGTGTCAATCCCTTTACGGAACCAAAGAAGCATCAACGCTGAATATACTACCAAATGCTTGGCAGAAGTTTTCTCTGTTGTCAGCAACAAGCGGCCAAACAGGGCTCCACGGGCTACTGCTCGAACACGACATCGCACCTTTGCACACCGCGCTCAATACGAGGGACTTCCTGGACAGCACGCCGGTCAAAGTCCTGATCTTACAACCATGACCTAGAATCGTGTTACTTCTTTTTATTTCCGAAAATATAAAAAAATCAGCTCAAAGGGATACAATTTTCGTCGCCGGAAGATGCGCTGTCAGCGTTCGAGCAGGCTGTAAACGAGGTGTCTGTGGCAGAGTGGAAAAAGTATTTCGAAAACAGGTTCAGACGCATGAAACTTTGTATAGAGGCTAGTGGAGAGTACTTTGAAAAGATTTATAAAAAAAAATATTTACGTATAGAACACTTTATTTTATTTTCGCAAAACTTTCTGAGTGTCCCATGTATTTGTCTCTAGAATACAAACTAAAACAAAACTAAAAGAACAACAGTAGAACAGCACATTTCTTCAGTGATGAATGTTACCAGTTAGTGGGTGTACAGCATTTAGAATTCATTGAAGCCAGCTCGGTTCCTCCGCGGGGAGCGATGTAATCAGTGCGCTGATTACTTATATATAGATTTCTAACGTAGCTTGTGTGTTGACGTAAAGTGAGATGTATGGCACAGTCGATAGGAGCAGTGATTTGCGAGTACTTACTTAATGCTTTGAAGAAATGCCTTTTATTCCGTTAAAATGGCACATCGAGTAAAGAGACTGTTACAGTTCTTTAAGTCTCTACTGAACAGTTAATAAACAACACATAATATCATAAATTATATGTACAATTGAAAGCATAATATCTCAACTCAACACGCATGGTTGGCGAATTGACAATCACAATGAGGAGTAAACTGTATTGCCTTTACACCTGAATTCACCTGATACATATAAGGCTTTTATGTAACCAGAGATAAAATAGTATGTCTCAACTATAATATGTAGCTACAACAGATAGTATTTTGAATAAAAGTAAAACCTTTCGCCCGGACGCGTTCAGATGCATGTTTCTACCCTACAGTGACTGAAGCGGGCACATTAACGACCAGTCAAACCGCAATGCCATTTTATCTTCTTTGTTAGTATAATCATTAGTTTACAGCAGTCCAATGCTGGACATAGGCCCCTCCAATTGCACGCCATTCAGCTCAATTCTTGTCCTCTCTCATCCATCTGCTACCAGCCACCCTGCGAAGATCGTCGTTCCACCTAGCCTGAGGGCATTCTACCTTTTTGTAAAATTATAAAATAATATTACTAATAATTATGTTTATAAAATCTGTCTTTTTGATTAATAGATCAACGAATCAATATGCTTAATTTAATAGCCCTTATACATGAACCTATCGATCTAAGTTATACAGAAACATGTTTTTGGCTGGCCCACCAGTGTATGGACAAATGTATGGACGTTTGTCAAGATACCGGTTTAATACGCTCGCAGGAACCTGCAACAAATCTTTTACAAAAGTCGAAGCCGGCTATTTACGTGGAGGCCGAAAATTATCTTAGTGGAATGTACTACCACGATAAAAGTCTAAAGTATGTCCTATCCCTTGTTCCGTGTGGTACCGGACGTAAAAGAATAGTACCATCCCATTTCTTCCCGTGGGTGTCGTAGAAAGCAACTAAGGGATTTACTAGAAAATGGGCAGCAGCGTTCTCTATGCATTTGACCACCAAACTGCGATCGCCAACCCGCCTGCCAAGCGTGGCGATTATGGCAAATCCCCGCCTTTTGGGGAGGCTTATGTCCAGCAGTGGACGACTTTCGGCTGATACGATGTCCTATCCCACGTAGACCATCTATCTGTGTGGCAAATTTCATCCAACTCCGTTCAGCCGGTAAAGCGTGAAAAGGTAACAGTAGAACAGACAGATACACATTTATTAAATCAGTTAACATACTTCAGGATTCAGGAGATGTTTTGCTAGGTAGGTATTTGATTTTCATCCCTAAAGTGTCTGCAGGTGATTATGTAAACTAACAAAATTCAAAAGATTAGGTACCTAAGTGCTGGTTACATCAGAATAGATTTTCCTATGAAAATCTATTCTATCTCCACCTTCTACAGTAAATACTAACCGGTTACAATTTATACCACCATAAATAGTGTATGTCTGCATTCTAACTGGTCCATGAATTTACTATCAACGTACACATAAAATGGATTTTAACACAACACGTGAGACGGTACCGGAATTGAGGAAAAAAGTCGTCCCAAAATATTTTTAGACCAGCTACTGCCACTGGTTTCACTTATCTCGTAGGGAAACTTCGTCTTGAACACTAATAAAAAACATTATATACACCGTGACATTTTAGTCATCTTACAACGGCAGCCCACTTCATGTATCCAATGACTACTAATCATTTATTAAAAAAAAAAAAAAAATTGAACATTTGCATAATTACAAAAATTAAAATATCATTCACTAAGACACATGACGTAGTTTGAAACACCCTGTTATGGAGATGGAATTAATGATGGAATGTAATGGTAGGTAGGTAGATATCTTCTATCGATTGATACGTAAACATTATTAACAGGGAGGATGTTTCACAATTCTAAAGCATTATTTATTTCTCTTTGTACCTATTATCTTAATTAATGGTAACAATGTTTTAATCGCGCCTGTAGGTATTTTTTGACGGATACATTGAGTGGACCACCTTTGTAAGACGACTAAAATGTCACGGTGTATATTAATTAAGACCATAGTCTGACAAATTACTCAAAAAGTACCGTTCTGTAGTTTTTAAGTAATTTAGTAACAAATATCCTTACAAACTTTCACATTTATTTTCTGGGTACAGATTGTTTTGTTTATAACAAGATGAAACGAAATTTTTGCATATGAGTACAACATTGAATAGGGTATTTTAAAATGAAATTATGTTACATTATGTTAGCTTTCATTCAGATATTTTTGGAGTATGTTTTAAATATTTATACGTTCATACATTACTGCTCATTGCGCTATGGTAGCGTTGCAAGGGTGTTGTGAAAGGTTTTTAATTTGAACCTTAGGTTGGTTTATTTTGGTTTGCAAATTACCTTAAACGAAAAAGATTTGATCAATGTATTTTGGAATTTACGCCTGATCTTAACCGACTTCAGAAAAAAAAAGCTATGTTCTGGTGTAGATTGCAGGGATTGAATCTATCCGCTGGACGCAGACCGAGATGGTTATTTCAGGAGAAATGAAGACGATAATTATGTGACAAGGCCAGACTATGACCTAAAAAATCTAATGACAGGTAAAATCACCTCAAAAGCAAGCTTCACAATAAAACCTACTGCAACCATATCTCATCAACTATTCGGAATCATTGTACAAACCATTTTTTAGATTTAACTGGCTTCTATTACTAATTACTAAGATAGCAAAATGGCCGAAGCTAGCATTTTCCCCTTCTATTCACTATCACATTAAATTCTTGCAACCCTCAACGTTTCACGTTTGGCCGCAAGCCAAATAGCATTGGTTTTTAAATTTTTAACTCATCCGAGGTGAAACTCGGTGAATTGATGGCAACATTAATATTTCATTCGTGTGTTCGTTTGGGAAGTGTGTTAGCATTTTTTCGGCCTGCCGATTTTTTGGGAGAATTTAATTTGTTCCATTTGAAGTTTGAAGCAAGTTCAAATATTTTGATGACATTGCAACGTGGGAGATTGGATAGTCTACATAATGTACGCTTTCTTGTTTATATTTTGAATAAAAATACGAAATTGGCAAACATTTTCCTGTCAAAGTTTATTTTAACAATAAAAAATTCACAGAATAATACATAGTACAAAGTGTAGAAAATATAAATTATGTAATAAAATAGAAAATATATCTTGATTAAGATTTAAGTTTTTTTTTGTTGGGTGGGAAACCATCAAATAACTTCTCCCGCTCTGGGTGGAGCGGGAGGGCGTGTCAGACTTTTACTGACTAAAACCCACCCGTGTTCCCTGAGTTGCCTGTGTGCCAGGGGCCGCGGTATCTCTTTCGAACAACCCGCACCCGTGGCAGGTGGGCCCTTGCAGGCCTCACCAGTTGGTGCTGACATCTTTTTGAGGTGCACGTGGAACAAAACGCGCCGTCGACCCGGGCTTGGTCCTTACCGGACAGCGAGGTACCCATTACTCGCCGATCGCAAGCCCGCGCCTACGGTGACCGGGAATCAGCCTGGGATTTTGGGACCGGGAATCAGACTTCGCCGAAGGAGGGGACGGCTAACCATACACTCTCGCTCCGTGCCATGGCCTGGACCAGGGCCGGATGCGAGAGATCGTCGCCGCCGATCGCCTCCAGGAAGATACGGCGGTGCTTCGCCCAAGCCGGGCAGACCTCCACCGTATCCTCCACCATGTCCTCAGGGCGATCTTCGCAGTGGAAACACCCGGGCGTTTCCTCCCGCCTTATCCGAAACAGGAACCTCCCGAAACAACCGTTTCCGGTGAGGAACTGAGTCAGGCAGAAGGTGAGGACGCCATGCCGCCTCTCAAGCCACTCCTCAAAGAGGGGACTTAAATCGTGGCGTGCCCAGCAATGAGTTGCGACGATCGCGCTCTCCACGTCGCCATGAGGTCCCGCCGGAGCTCTGTCCGCTGTGCCGCGATTTCCCGCGGCAGCAGAGTTACGCCCCGGTGTTTTGCTTCCTCGCACCACTCCCAAGTGTGCGCGATGACCTTTGCCTCCAGATCCCATGGCGGCAATCCGGCAAGGAGGCTCACCGCCTCACCGAAGATCATGTGGTATCCCGGTACCATCCGACCGTATCAACGGACGTGATGGTTGGCACCTCAATGTCGGCGCCCACACCGGAGCCCCGTATAAGGCCATAGCCCGCACGATCCCCGCGTAGAGCCTCCGGCAGGAGGCGTTCGGCCCTCCTAGTTTGGGCAGGAGTCGCTTCAAGGCAGCCCCGGCCCGCAACAGTCTGGGAGCCAAACGTCGGAAATGCTCAGCGAAGTTCCACCGGCAATCGAGGACGAGTCCTAGGTACTTCATCGTCGACTCGACGCCGATGTGAACCCCTCTCGCTGCTATCTGGGAACCCGTCGGTGGCGCATTTCGAGGACCATGAAACCACATGGCCTCGGACTTGTGCAAGGCCACTTCGAGTCCCAGTTGCCGGATCCTATCGACGATTGTAGCTAAGCTGGGCGCCACCAGGTACAACCTCCCTTGCGCCAGTACCAGCGTGTCGTCAGCGTAGCAAACCACGCTGACGCCGCTAGGGAGGTCGGTGCATAGCACCCAGTCGTACCTGATGTCCCACAGATGCAGCCCCAGGACCGATCCCCATGGGACACCGCACGACATCTCTCGCCGGTTCCATTCTCCTAGGTGACTGGGGTAATTGACGGCCCTGTCCGTCAAAGACGCCTCGACCACACGACAGAGGTAGTTTGGCATTTGGTGATGCCGGAGTGCCTCCCAGATGCAACTCCAGGGCAGGGTGTTGAAGGCATTGGCGATGTCTAGAGACACCGCCAAGACGACCCTACCCCGGGCCACAGCATTCCCTGTCGTAAGGGCTCGCACGCGCATGATTGCGTCCACCATGGAGCGCCCCCTGCGGAAACCAAACTGGCTCTCCGCCAAGTTTGGCTCCACTCGCACCAGCCGCCTGACGAGGCGATCTGCAGTGACTATTTCAAAGAACTTGCCCACCTCGTCGAGCAGCACAATGGGCCGGGAAGTGGACGGAGAGTCCACGGGGCGCCCCGGCTTCTTGATGAGGACCAGTTTCCCCGTCTTCCAGTGAAGTGAGAACTGGCCCTCCTCCAATCATGCTCTTAGGAACCCTCTTAGTCAAGGCTCGAGAGCCTCCAAGGCCAGAACCCAGGCTTTCCAGGCAAGCTGACGGGTCCTGGGGCGGTATTCTTGGCATTCAGCCTACGTACCACCACTCTCAACTCTACCTCGGTCACCTTCTAGAGCATCGTCGTCATCGTCGGTGTGGTCGGCGTCGGGTACCGCAGGAGGCGGAGCCATGGGCGGGGGTGGGAGCATGGTCCCCTCGCGAAGGGAACAGAGCGCTCACCACGTCCTGCACGTTCTGTGGCCGGAGACTCTGGGTCAGCGGGGGAGCCCACGGGCGGATGTTATCCCGCACCGTTTTGTAGGGGTGTCCCCACGGGTCTCTGTTCAGAGTCTCCAGCGAATCCTTGCATGCCAGTACCTTGGCCCGCAGGTAAGGATTTCAGTTTAAATCACAACTTATGTCCTTCTCACGATTAATTTATTTGTCAAGTCAACGTGCGGTAAAAAAATATCCCTTTACCTATTACACCAAAACTATAACTAACTGTTACACTGTTAACTGTAGTTGTAATTTCTCTCCATGGCAAACAACTAATACTTTTAGTTTTAGTAAGAGGGCTAATAATTTTAGAAACATATCACCTTTTTAAAATATTTAAATCAAGGAAATATCTAAAATCTTGCAAAGTTGCCACATGTCACGTCGCGGTGGTTACAAAAATTGCGATCCCTGTAAAATCTACCGATAGTTGGCCAGCAAACATTGAAAGGAAATGTTTAATTAAAAATAAAACGTGTCAATCAAATTTAAATTGCCAAAAAAAACAAAAAACAATAATAGAATTTAAACCAAGCAAAATCAAATATTAAACACACTTTGCCAAATAAAAAATTTAAAGTGCAGGGATTAAAAAATTGACAACATAACTAATTACAAAGAAAACACCCGAAAAGTATTCACGAAACGAGTTTACAATGTAACAATAAAAATGTTGATCTCAAATTTCGCCTTATTATGGTAAACTTTATAAAGCCTTACAAAAATATTTGGACCAAAAAATATTCCGAATAATGAAATTAACAAAAAAACGCGCGGTAGTTTGTAGGCGACCGAATCTAGTATTCAGTGCAATATAAGAGTCTTTTGTGCACCGAAAAAGTGGGTCATCCTATTCCTCTATTACACTGCCGTGCATGGAAATGCGGATCGGTATTATAATATTTTTGAATGAGATTAGTTTCCCATTTGTATGCGCATGCTTGTGTGGTAATAAATGATTGAATCCAAGTTGGTTCAATAAATAAAATAGAATTTATGATTTTGTTCAGACATTTTCTTGTGGGTTCTTATATCTTGTTGGCACAGGGTATTTAAGAATATTTATCATTTTACCATGTTGGCTATCCACATCATGATGAAAAGTTGAATTAGAAAGCTGGGTTGACAGCAAGGCTTCAAGGTATTGGCTCCCGGTATTGTTCTCACATACAGAAGCAACAAGAATAATGTTCCCAAGATTTTGTAATATTTTAACTTCATTTTAAAAGAGTGTCCGTGGAGTTTCTTGCTAGTTCTTCTCCGTAGAAATCTACGTTTTGGAATGGGCAACTAGCTTCAACTTTCCAACTGATTAACTTTTTGACAATTCAAAAGTGCCTGTAAATGGTTTAATTGAAATAAATGCTTTGAGTGAGTTTGAGTTTGAGTTTGGTATCATATATGTATACCGGATCTGGTAATTGTAAACTTTTTAGCTCGTTACTACTTAATTTAATCAACTTCAGAGGAGGTTTTTCTTCCATTTTTTTAACTCCTGATTGTTTCTTCCTTGATCGTCTCGACTAGGTAGTATTAGGACATAAGAAACGCGGGGCCACTATTCCTGTCTCACGCTGTATGTCAAGCGTGTTGACCATCCGTTTGGTGTTGCACAGTTTCCAATTAGTGGCGCAGCTTTGTGTCCTGTGCGATTGTCACTTACTACTACATTCATGAATGGTATCACCCTGTGATGTTCCGGGTGTATGTGGGTGTTTGAATAGAGTGGGTGGACAATTGCGTCGGCAATGGTTCGAAAGGGAATTAAGTTTCTTAGAAAGTGACATTTTGTTAATAATTTCTGATCGTTCAAAATAATCGTGCTAACAGCAATTTTTTACGAATTCAATGAAACAGTAGTTTACTAACAATTTTTTATTTTTTCTCGATCACTAAATAAAACTAGTGGTCGTTCAGTGGTCGGAATTCGACCATAATTCATTTAAATTTTAATCAAAAGTAAGTGTCTCGTATATCTTATAATTTTGGACAGAGCTGTATACCGAATACAATGCTAAACTAGTTATTATGTTAAGCCGTAAACCAAGATGGCCTGCTACTTGCATTATGATGACAGCAGTGAATACGATGATGTGACGTGACGTGACGTGTGTCAACGAGCAGGATCCCATAGTAATGTTGGTAAATATATTACAACAGAATTATAAGACAAAAAATTGAGAAGGGAAATTATAATAAGAATTTGGATTGGTAGAAAATTGAGGCTTGATTATCAAGGATATAAAATATAGAAGTACAACAAACTGAAGGAACACGGGTGAGTTTTAGTCAGTAAAAGTAGGACACGCCCTCCCTCTACACCCAGAGTGGGAGAAATTATTTGATGATTTCCTACACAAAAAAAAGGTACGTTGACGATGGAAAAAGTAAGTAGGTATTTTTATCACTATCCAGTAAACAATTAAAAACTACAGCTACTTTGTCCCAGAACTACACTAGTGTATTAGAACAATTATATTATTATTTATCTGTGGGTGCCTACTTACTACCATTTTCGAGACGTATTTTGTCGACGGTTCGCTTATAAACACATTGATGAAAGATAAATTATCCTCCACCTGAAAGACTAGGTTTAATTGTTTAGTAGAGTTTATTTTAACCAAAGGCCAAAACTAGACCAAATTATAAACGGAGGGAAATAACTTAACCTTTTCCAAGTATTTTGCAAACACCTTACAAGTTTACAACACTAATTTCCACTTATTGTTTCTCAAAAATATAATCTACAATTTACCAACACATTCATAAATTGTGAGCTTGTTTCATTGCAAAAATTCAGCGAAGCTACAGCTAAGCTCAAGCTGCTGGTGGAAATTCATTTCGCTGTGTACGCTTGACCGCGTCGGCTAGATAACATGTTGTTACAGCCACGTGCTGCATTTAGATCGGGATGGTCGTGAGGCGAGTGGAGATAAACATACTACACTTTATGCTATGTTAGTAAGGTACATGTTAGTAAGGGTGGTGTCGCTGCTGGTTAAAATGCGGCCTAAAACATCCATGAAAACTTAAAAACACACATTTTAGACGATTTTAGATGTGTCGACCAGTTGTAATGCTTACTATACTCTAGTAAAGATTTTGCGAATCATTTGTGGGCTAGCTAACTGTTAATTTTAATGCTATCTCTGTTTCGCTGAAACAGCGATTCTTAATAGAAATAATTATGGTATCTTAACTAACCCCTTTGTTAACAAAATACCTCACCGTTTACCTCGATCTACAGACACTTCCAAAATGGAAAGTTCGATGCAAAAACACATTTCAGAAAATATGCTTCTATGTCAAAACCTTTCCGTATTTCATAATTGAAGCAAACTTGCCCGTTCAAACGTGCACTGGGCGCTAGCCATATCATTGGGAATATCGGTCGGCCCGCATGGCAGCGGCGTGCGATACCAACCCCAATTCTGTTACCGAAATTACTACGAATTGGTACATACGCTTCTTTTTAATCGGCCTTGCTAAGTGACGCTAAATTTTGGCTTTTACTGGGTCTATTTTTGACGTGAAGTAGGTCATGTTTAGTGTTAGTTACACATTCAACGATTATCTAAAAAACACATAGGGAACCATGTGATTTTTTAGATAAATCGTTGAATATGTACAATTACGAACTACTAAACAAAATGCTGTATAAAGGCCTCGTTTGACTTGGTTCTCCATAAGACTGTATGTCTACTGCGACTTTTTTTCTGCTTTTTAACAAAGTTAATTTTAGCAACAATTTCCTATTGGTAAGATTTAATAACGTTAAAGAGTTATTTTCAGAAGTGTGTGGTTTCCAATCAACAATAATAAATCAAAGGGTCTTGAAGTCGCGAGAGATCAGTTGGCAGCTTCTGGTGTAGAATATGAGTATTTTATTTCTCTAGCAGGCTTAATTGTTGACCGATTGGAAAAACTAAAGCCATTTCAAATCACAAAAAATCACGCTGTAGTACGAGTCTTGCCATGTAGGAGAGGGATGTTCTCTTTGAAGTTTTAGTTCAGGACATGCCACATGAAGATTTCCGTCGCCAAAATGGTGTGGCGTTTATGAAACAGATTGTGTAGGAAATTCACCTCATTTTTCCAGTAATACAGTTTTCTTCAGGAATAGGTACCTACAACATGGTATTTAAACTGCACACATAAATAAGCAGTTTCAATACTTTTCGTCGTATATACCCATACATATAACACATACGTATTAGGGCGAGCCGTAATAGCGACTCAGACGCGGCAGAACGCAGCTGCCCTCAATTTGCATGCATATAGGATTGCGCAATATATATCGGCAGTAAGTGGCGTGTAATTTTAACTGGATTGGACCTACGAGCTACGGTTGGAAATGTAGTTTATTGGTTGAGGATTTGTACGTAAAATTACACTAGAGTGCAAAATATCTAAGGAAGGCCAAAACAGACGAGGGTTATTAGTACTCGGATGATAAAAATAAATAGCAGCTCATAATATGGTTAAGATGTTGTGATTGCGTTCAGTTTCATTGCTGAAATTTGCCCACAACGATGAAGACTATTAGTTAGGGTCTTGTGATCTTCACTAAAATTCTTCTTAACAAATTAGTTGAACAATAACGTCATACCTAATATAAACTGCGATTTTATTTATTTTCAGGTTTCTGACGAGAAGCTCTGGGATGGCTACCAGCCCTGCATATCAACCGAGCTTCCTCTTAAAGTCTTGATGACCATTGATACTTCTGTTCCTGCCTTGCAGCGCTGTGCTTTTTATCGTGTGGACAGAGAGGCTTGTGGCTAAGTAATCATAACCGCTTGGGACGATGGTCAGGTTAAGCTACGCTTGGCGCGGTCGGTCCGTGGATGGGTGACCATCTTTACATACTAAGACTGTAGCCTGTCGTGGCTGCCATTCATGTATATTTGATAGTTGTTACAGATCATCAGAAGCCCGAAGCTTGACAACCAGTCTTACCAAGGGGCTAACCGTGTTACGCCGTACCTGGTTTGTGGAGGTCTACCTGACATGGCAGTCGTTTCATGTAAAATACTGGTATTCAGTTGCATCCAAATAGACTGTAATCCAACCCCAACTAAGTTCGCGTCCAGCCCTGGTCCAGGACATGGTACGGAGCGAGAGTGCATGGGTAGCCGTCACCTCCTTCTGAGAAGCAGTAATGCTCGCGAAGAGGCAGTACATGCGCCCTCACGGTCTTAGTCGACGCAAGAGACGCCCTGGGTGACGGGAATCCCAGGCTGATTCCCGGCCACAAATAAAAACCCCAACAAAGTTGGGAAAAGGCTATGTAGATTTATGATGTGAATTCCATCTGTGATATACTTCCTCGCGACATTTTGTTCCTACGCCTTTTTACAAACTACTGGTTGGCTATGCTGATAAATTTTTAGTGACTAATTATCTCACTTGATGAAAAGGGATGATGCTTTCAACATTTGTGACCGCGTGGGTGCACTTATGATTTTTAGACTAACCTATTAAATAATTAAAGTTGTAACCTTTTTTACAGCTATATTTGCCAGTGCCAAGGTACAAATATACAGAACATGGCATTTAGTATTCACATATGGAGATACCACTAACATGTTAAATGTTGAACGAGGGCCAACCTGACCGCGACTACGAAGTGTTTAGGGTGGTACCGCGGTTAACCTCACGTTTGGCAGCTGGATGGTGATCACGATGAAATATTTATCGTACATCTGATGTAGGTAAGTACATGAATAGTTATAAATAAAATGTAAGTTGCGTTTTTATCACGACAATTCAACTATTTTTATTTTTGGTCCTTAGAAAACCAAAAGGCAGAGAAATCATAGTTGAAGAAATGTCAAATTATCATTCGAAATAAATAATTATTCAAAATCAATTGGAAATGCCCTGCATTTCAATTCTAAAGCCTAGTCGTGCTTAAATTTTGTGAGAGTATTTTTTCTAAGAACAAAGAACAGTATTCGCACCCTACCCCAAATACGATAACTAAAAAAAGCCAAACTAGAAACTAGAGCAACGTTTTAAACAAAAACAGAACGAGAAAACAAAATAAAATGTATATTTGTATGTTGTGTGTATACACAACATGCGCACTTCACTAAAAGACAGAAACGCGCTACAAAGCACTATAAAAATTAAATGCACATCAACAAATTGAACTCAAAACTAAACAACATCACGAAACAGCTTTTCAAATCTCTGCACACGAATTTAAAGCGGGTCTTTTGAAAAAAAACACGGAGTAGCAAAGAGCGTAAAAAAGCCTCAACACATTAATTCCCGCATGAATCGCCGCTTGTGACAGGCGGCGGCTAACAATATGACTGGAGCATGCCGCTTGTGAATATCAGTTTAGGTGAGAGGAGCGTTTGTATTGGATGGGTGACGTGCTTGGTGTGGAATTGGCCTAAAATATTTGCACATTTTTTTTTATTTCGTGTTTGTTCTACTGACAGAGAGTGCAGAGGGGTAATTGTGTGACACACTTACAGTAGGTATCGCTTTAATTTTGACAGTTCTAGTTCAGCGTACAAATAGTATTTAACAACATTCATTGCGTTTAGACAATTTTTTCCAACATAGGTCTATACCTATGGTAGCCCCATCCAAACTGCTCAGGGGAGTGAGACAGGGGGATGTGATATCCCCGAAACTGTTTAATAATAGGCTGGAGGACGTCTTTAAGACACTGGACTGGACTGGACAGGGTATCAACGTGAACGGCGAGTACGTCTCACAACTTCGCTTTGCCGACGACATCGTCATAATGGCAGAGACGCTGGAACAGTTAGACCAGATGCTGCATAGCCTAAATGGAGCCCCTCGGCGAGTTGGCCTCGACATGAATTTGGACAAGATGAAAGTCATGAAAAATTCGCACGTCTTGCCGAGTCCAATCCAAATCGAAGGGTCGCTTCTTGAAGTTGTGAAGGAATACGTCTACCTAGGGCAAGTCATCCAGCTTGGTTGACACTACTTTGAGAAAGAAGCCGACAGGAGGATCCAGTTGAGTTGGGCAGCGTTTGGAAAACTTCGTCAAGTCTGCTCGTCTCGACAGGAGTCCGTGATGACGTACGGTGCCGAAACGTGGACACTAACAGTTGGGCTGGTCCACAAATTTAAAGTTACTGAGCGCGCTAAAGAGCGGGCTATGCTTGGGGTTTCTTCGAAGGATAAAATCAGAAACGAAGTTATCCGGAGAAGAACTGGAGTTACCGACATAGCTTGCAGAGTAAGTAGGTTGAAGTGGCAGTGGGCTGGCCATGTTTGTCGAAGGACCGATGGCCGATGGAGCAGACGAGTCCTGGAGTGAAGACTGGTATCGGCAAGGGTAGTGTGGGACGCCCTCCAACTAGGTGGACCGACGACCATAAAAACGTGGCTAGGACAGACTGGATGCGGAAGGCGGAGGACATTGTGTTGTGGCGTAGCCTGGGAGAGGCCTATGTCCAGCAGTGGACTGCGATAGGCTGAGTTGATTGATTGATTGATATACCTATGTTGGAAAAAAATCCCTTCGTATGAAGGGTTAGCAATGTCCTAGAAGATTATTCAGTATTGTGTTACACAACTATGGTCAGCTTAATTATATTTTAAAATTTTACAAAATTCTGTCAACTAACTAACCTGTGGATCATTTAAAAACAGTAAAAATAACCCTGTTGAACGTTGAATTGTTAGAGTAGTGATCCTTGAATCTTCAGATAAAATAGTAAACTAAACTAATTATGCTATTCCAGTCTACTATCTCGTTTAAACGCACCAGACACAACAATCGCATCGAATTCAGGGCTACATGCTACTCGCCATCCATCAGAGATGTTACTACGATTGTCCTATCATACTCTTTGAGTGATTTGCCTACACCTAGGTATGTTGAGTGCCTTCATTTGTAAGCTAGATCGGGAATTTAAAAGACTGGGTGGGAAAGTAGGCCACATTGGTCTTTTGAGGGGAAAATTGTCTGATTCGTAATTGTTTATGGATTTATCAATCTGTGTAGAGTAGTCGTTTCGTGAGTACTTAGTATGATTTTTTAAGACATTTATGAAAAAAAATTATGCCTAATCTTTACAGACTAAGAAATTACTATTACTAAACCACTTACATTTATTTTATTTAACACTATAAGCACACAAATATACAGAGGCGGACCGAATGCCATACGCAACTACAACATAGGCACTTTGATTTTATGAATATGCCATTATCTAAGTTTGCTTTCAGCCAGTCCCATAATAAAATCATTCAATCGTCCAGTTCGATATGTTTTCATTACAATGCACTTTTTTGTTGTTTTACGAAGTCATAGTTGAAGTAAATAGATGCCAAAGGCAGATTTTTTTTATGGCTCGCTCAAGGAATGACCTGTCAAAAGAAAACCGTTAAGACTAAAAGCTTATTCGCTCCGGCATTTTGAGGAAGGCTATTTTTACGCCTATCGACCATAAAAATAATTATTTTTGTAATTAATTAATTATAACGTAATTACGTTTAAGAAAGTATAAGCGAAAGCTGTTATAGCCTCCACCAAGTTTGTTTTGCGGTTCAAAAACACGGTTCCTCCGACAAATAATTTTGGGATATCCACTTTGGAAGCGGCAAATTAAACTTGCCTTCAACCGTTGTTTATTTTAACCCTTTGTAATTAAGGTGGAGGTGTAGAATTTTGAATTAAGTAATGAGACACTTATTAGGGGGTTTCGATCAGGTATATCTTAGAGAAAGAATAAGAGCCGTTAATTTTATTTTATGTTTTGACTAGCTTTTGTCAGCGGCTTCGCCCGCGCGGAACTTTCATCCCTTATTTAACTCCCTTAGGGGTTGAATTTCGAAAAATCCTTCCTTGTTCCTTGTCTACGTTATAAAGGGAACCTCTGTGCAAAATTTCAGCTTTCTAGGTCCAAGGGTTTGGGCTGGGCGTTGATGAGTAAGTCAGTCAGTCAGGACTTTTCTTTTTATTTATATATAGATTTGTATGAAAATGATCCATTTGAAATATCTGGGGTAATGCGTGTAAATTATACAAGAATTTCAGTTTTTGTAAACATTTTTTTTATTATGAATTTAGCAGAATTACGAAGTTTTTTAAAGATCGATACAGCCAAACACAGACAATAATAACCGTTAATTTAAAAGCTTCTTCAAACAGGCGCAAAGCGACATTTGTAGAACAATTTCCATGACGTTTTCATTGAAATTGTTCTATTTGAATGGCGTCGCGTTGTCGCGTCACGCCTGTTTGCAGACCCATCGATGACTTATTAGATGCCAGTCATTAGGTAAATTACAGTAATCATCAAGCTCGTTTGGAAGATCGGTTATTACAATATATTGTTAGTAGCACACAACACTGTTACTGCAAAGCGCCCTCTTGATACAGTAACTAGTGGAGAATTACTCTTCTTGCTAAAATCCTGTAAAATTTGTTAATCATACCTTTACTTACGAAGTACACAGATCATCTGAAGGTAAAAGGATAGTATAGACTTTAGAATAGAATATAGGTTATTGTTGCTGCTGGTGGTTAATACACAGCATCTAACAGAAAGATGTGGTCTTAAAAACAGAATTGGTTAAAATACAAACAGTTTGTCTACAATTAAACACCTCTAGGGTGTACTTTATTGAAATAAACAAAAACAATATATCAACACGGATAGGATTTAAAAAAAACGAAAATGCTCAAGATTTATTCTACGCAGCTGTTTAGCTGCTAAAAAAATTAAGACCAGGAAAAATAGACACCTACAATTTAAATTACGCTGACAAGTTTTTTAGCACTTGGTTTTTAGCACTCATGGTTACTTCCGAAGTAGGGAACAGCACGAATAGAAGGATAATAATTTTTTGTGAAAGACGGCACGGTTGACATCTGTCGGGCATTCCACTGTCTGGGAGAATCCATTAGACACATTATCTCCGGGTGTTCTCGTCTAACTAACGAACAGTATTTGCATAGGCACAACCTTGTAGCCAGGATGGAGGACCAGCAACTTGCTCTGAAATACAGTCTTGTGGAATCAGAAGTGCCGTACTACAGTTATGTGCCCGACCTAGTTCTCGAAAATGGACATGTCACACTGTACTGGGATCGATCCATCATCACTGACAGGACTATTGTTGCCAATAAGCCTGATATAGTGGTGGTGGATTGACTAGAGACGCGTGCAATGATCGTTGATATAACGGTCCCGCATGACAAGAACCTCGTGAAAGCCGAGAAAGATAAACAAATGAAGTAGGCTCGCGAGGTTGTCGACATGTGGGATGTGGACTCAGCGATCATTGTACCGATAGTCATTACAGCCAATGGCTTGATAGCTAAGAGCCTCGACCAACACCTGAGGAGGCTCTCCTTGGGCAGCTGGGTCAAGGGCTTGATCCAGAAAGCGGTACTCCTGGACACGGCTCGCATTGTTAGAAGGTTCCTCTCTCTGGAGCCCTGACCGCGTAGCTTGGACCCCGTTCCCAATACCGGTGGGCTACTATTTTTTATATTTTTTGTATATTTTATATTCTAATAAAAATGCAATTTATATGTGTATATTCTGAAATAAAAGATCATAATAATAAATAATAATAATAAAAGCCAGATATATTGGTGATAGACCGGTTAGCGCGCTGCACAATGATAATCGATGTTACCATTCCACATGACGAGAACCTCGTGAAAGCTGAGAAAGAGAAACAGATTAAGTATCTCGACTTAGCACACGAGGTTGTTGCCATATTGAATGTGAAATCGGCTGTAATTGTGCCGATTGTCTTATCAGCCAATGGACTGATGGCCGAAAGCCTCGACCAACATCTATCGAGGCTCTCGTTAGGCGGTTGCATCAAAGGCCTAGTTCAGAAGGCAGTACTCCTCGATACGGCACGTATCGTGAGGAGGTTCCTGTCTCTGGAGCCCTAACCACCGGTAGCTTGAACCCTGCTCCCGATATCGGCGGACAACTATTTTTTATGAGATGTTTTTTGTAAGGTTATTTTATAAAAATATTTAAAAATGTATTAGAATAAGGAGTTAATGAATATATGAGAATAATAATAATAATCATCCCTCAGTCACCTCATAGTATCAAAATGCATAGAGAATGAAATTTATCGAATTAATGAGCATCGTAGCACCAATCGTTTTCTTTTATGTAGCCACAATTAAAGTGAAGTTCAACACACAGCTGCAACAATTCCAAGCATTCAGTGAGTTTGTTGGCGAGATCCCAAAGTGTGGTCACTGGATAAAACGTTCATATTGAGGGACCTTTTCAAAAGATATATAATTATGGACTTAAAAATAAAGTAGGTACCTAACCCGGGTAAAAAGATTTTAAGTAGAAACTAACGTTATGTATAAAATGGACGTAATTTTTTTAACGTCTCTAGTTTGTAGGCAGGTACCTAATAAAAGGTCAAAGTAAGCTAGGTAATAAGTAAAAACACGGATTCAAGAGAAAGAATGCGATGAAAGAGAAAAGCTAGATTAAGTAGCTAAGGGAGAACAGAGGTAAATGTCTGGTAAGGACCAAGCCCGGGTCGACGGCGCGTTGTGTTCCAGAGATATCAGCACCAACTGGCAGGGTCCGCAAGGGTCGTTGCCTGCCAGGGGTGCGGGTTGTTCAAAAGAGATACCGCCGCCCCTGGCACACAGGCAACTGAGGGAACACGGGCGGGTTTTAGTCATTAAAAGTCTTATTTGTTGATTTCCCACCCTCAAAAAATAAAAAGGGAGAACAGAAGTGAGAAAATATTTATTTTAAATATTTGTTTTGTTTACGGTAATAAGTATTTATTTCAGAAACGAACTTATGGACGACAACCTAACATCACGCCTATATTTATTCACCGCTATGCCAGAAATATATAGTACAGCCATATTTTGCCAGAATGAACATCAAACTCTTCATGAAAAAATATACCAGTGTCATGTCACAATATGAACGGCCAGTAAGACAAGTGTAATTGAAATTGCAAATGCCAAATGTTAAGTTTGTGGTTTTTGAAGACGACTACATTATCATTAACGTAGAAGAGTACTATAATATGACATTTTTGCAGGTTTTAAAGCTTGACAGTATGTCTGAATGAAAAAACATAAAAATGGAAAAATAACTTGGTAGTTAAAACTTTAAAACAGTAGTATAATTAAACTTACGTGCTGGTTTAATTTTCTTTCAAAGTTCGGTTTCAATTCGGTTTAGTATCTCTAAGCACATTTCTCACTCGAAAAATAGCGTTAAAGCCGTCCATGTGTCCAAAAATAATTGTCAATAAGACTGAAATTCAAAACACTATCAGATCCGTCTTTCTCTCTGAGTATTTTTTTCTTATACCAGATCGTAATGATATTTTTTTCACTTAAACTTTTCAAAAAAATAAAACAGTCGGCTTCCAAAAACACACTACAAAGTGAAAAACAAAAACGTTTTCCAAAAAAAAAAGACAACCGTCTTCCGAAAAAACACTACAAATTGAAAAATAACTTTAATTTCGGAAGTCTTGGTGACTAGTCTAGGTGACTTTGGATATGTATTTTAATTTTTTGTCACCGCCTTCCGAAATTAAAGTAATTTTTCACTTTGTAGTATTTATTCGGAAGGCGGTTGTTTTTTTTTTGGAAAACGTTTTTGTTTTTCACTTTGTAGTGTGTTTTTGGAAGCCGACTGTTTTTTTTTTTAATAGTTTTTATTTTTCACTTTTTAATGGTTCACATGTGAAGGGGTAAGCACCCCTTCACAGCGTATCAGCATGATGTCATGTTATGAACTGGTGTAAAAAATAGACAGAAATGAGATTTCAGCAATCCCAGTCCAGTTGCTATCATTTATTGAGGAGTTCCGTTGCCTATCTCCGAAGTTTTTCATGAGATCTTCACTAAATTGAAATGGGACCACTCCGAGAAAGTACTCTTCCAAAAACTATCCAAATCGCTTCAAGTGTGCTTATAAACATTGAAGAGTTCTCTCTATATCTCCAGGATCCCATCATCAGATCCTGACTGATGATCATGGGACCACCTGGGAAGTATACCCTTTCAAAGAAAAAGAAAAACCAAGTCGGTCCAGCCATCTTCGAGTAATCGGTGTACATACACAAAAAAAACCAATCGAATTCAGAACCTCCGCCTTTTTGAAGCCGATTAAAAAGGTTGACCATAAATTAAATGGACAATCGGTACAAAAAGTTGATAGGTCCGAACCACTAATACTGTGACCACTGTTTTCCTACGCATAGTTACGTAGGAAAACAGAGGTCATCGTATTAGTGTTTTATTAGCATAAATATGTCCGTCGATACAGACAGACAGACCATTTTCTATAATAGCTAATAATACGATAATAGCTACGAAAAAGTCATTAAGACAAGTGTAATTGAGAGTGAGAGTCTTAACACAAACTTAATAGTTTCCGCTGCAGTGATCATGCAGGTAGTTGTAATTTAGATAAAGTTTAACTGGTTTTACCTCATTCATAAGTGGTTTAGTTATCCTTGATTTGAAACAGAACACGGCATAGTTATGCACTACAGTCAAATTGTTTCAATAAGTTGTAACACAAAATAGATTTGTAATAGTGATGTAACGAGTAGTCGGGAAAGCCGACTAGTCGGCCATATTTGTAGTCGGCGACTAGTCGGCTAAAACTGCCGACTAGTTAGCCCAATTGTTACTGTTTTAATATGCTTACAAAATTAAAAGACGGTGATTGAAATGAAATTGAAATCTTTACTGTAATTATTTTTATTATAGAATCAGTTTTACAGTTTACTTTCAGTGCCATCTAGAATAGGTTAGGAAGAAACGCCGGCTCGCACTTAAACAATGATAGAATAACTGAAAACGAAATAAAAACGTCCTGACAATTCCGCCTGGTCGCCGGGTGCCGCGAACCTACGAGCCGAAAGCGTAGACGAACATTACCGATGTCACCCGAACTCAACCGAAAGCAACGATCCGCTTGGCCGACTAGTCGGTAAGTCGACTAGTCAGCCAAAGTCATAGTCGGCCCATCTCTAATTTGTAACGATTCCCAGAAGTGACAAGTTGCACTCACTCGATCCCAAATCGAATTAATTTACTTATCGGAATCGAATCGATTACTTCTGGCGAGTGTAACGCAAATTGAATAAGTTTGGACAAGTGACTGTGATTTGAGATGCTTGGCACCATTTTGGTGTTTACTTTAGTTAATGTGATTGGAAAGTTTCGAAGAAGCATTTTTAATTTCGTTTTCTTGCACTTAGGGTTCTTGCCTTGGAGATGAGAAATGGATTTTGGTACTTACTGTCTTACAAGTTTTTGCCAATGAATGATGGTAGTTGGCACCTGATCAATATGAAAATACCAGATTTCTCTCTACCCATTAACATTCGTTCCGTGTGGTGCTGGACGTAAAAGAATAGCACCATCTCATTTCTTCTCGTGGGTGTCGTAGAAGGCGACTAAGGGACTTACTAGAGAATGGGCAGCAGCGTTTTCTATGCATTTTACCACCAAACTGCGATCGCCAACCCGCCTGCCAAGCGTGGCGATTATGGCAAATCCCCGCCTTTTGGGGAGGCTTATGTCTAGCAGTGGACGTCTTTTGTCTGATAGATAATGTAAAAAAAAAAAAAAATGTATAAAATATAAACATTCATTAATTGAGTGAAGTAAAAATATTTTTCTAGGCAACGACTTATTAGGTGAACTACAGGATTTTTAAATTTAATTAATTCTAAAAGTGGTTAAAAAAGCAAATTGGTAGTTTTTCTCACAAAAACATTATTCGTCCTTATACAAAGAAACTGACGAAAAGTGTTAATGTATTTCACACATAATTTTTATTATGTTACATATTGTATCTTCAAATTTGCAAAATCCCGACATGCCAATAGAAGGAAATTGGTATTTTAGGTCATAGAATATAGGGCGGATTCCATACATTTCCGCATGAATCTAGCAGCTAGCTCCAGGAAATGGGTCATTATGGACTTCAGTGATTCACTGGCGACCTATGGCTTGAGATTGTTGCTAGTGGCATATGGGTGAGTTATTGGAGTTTGAATATTTGAATTACATGTGAGTTGAGCTAAAACTATGTAATGCCTATGATAGCGATACTTTTTTTAAAATGAGATAGATAAAAAAGTAAGTGCGGCAGGTTCTATTTCATTTATATGAAGTTACATTTCAAAACACGATGTAATTTTTAAGCCTTTATTCCGATATATTAAAAACGATGACATAATTATTTATTGTAAGTGTAATTACTGACATTTTTTTCCAGTTGCGATGTTAATTATTTTCGAATAACTTGGCTTGATTAACTTAAACATAAATGTGGATAGACTGAAGGTTCACCTTGGTCCTAACCCTTTGGGGTTACTATGCGTGAAATTATTATTTTTTGTGATTAACTAAGTCCAGCCATCTCCAATCCAGTCAGTTAGGTATTTTTAATCAATAGGCAAATAAGTGGGGCAATTTAAACACTAACGTGTCTATTTATAATCAAAAGCGTACTTTACAAAAAAGTCTTCCAATATTAATGTAGTCATATTTATTATATGTAAACAACGCATATACCAAACACCATCAAAACTACTCAGTAGTTATAATTAAAAAATGTCTACAAAAAACATAATCCAATACTAACTAGTTTACTGAAAACAAACGAATTACACGCCTTTATTACTCAACACCGACCTTCATAAAATCGTTTATGTACTAAATATTTTTCCGTTTACCCCGAATCAAAAATCAAATTAAGTACAAAGTAACATAACATACTAACAAACTCAACCTCAACGATCAATAAACTTTTATGTAAAGCTGTACGAAAACGAACTTTTTTAAGTTTCAGAAATTATTTGGTTTCTGTGTCAAAAAAACAATTTTTCCTATCTTTATAGTAGCTTCGTTTCAAATAATTTACTAAAGAATTGTAATTGATCAGATGTAATGGTGCTCTTCCAAATGAGATACGTATTATAAACCAGCAGTGTCGCTGCGATCTGTCGCTGCAATTGGGCGACATTGCCGTTCCGGTTTGCCGTTGCGGTCGCTTTTGGAAGCTTCGGAGCTTTAGTAGCATTATTTTGTTTTTATCTAGAGAAGACTGTGACGTAATGCTTTACCTGCACCTATAGTTAGATTATTTTATAAGATTATGTTACATCCACTGTTCTTAAAGACTTACTAAGAATTTTGTTCAAAAAAGATCATAATATCTTAAATACACACTGTTATATTTCATGGTTGTAAAATTGCCTCGTTGGTCAAGTGGTTGCAAGGGCCACTGCAAAGCATGCAGTCCTGAGTTCAAATCGCAGGACGAGCAAAGCGTTATTGGGTTTTTACATCAGGAATTTCTGAATCCCGGCGTCTGGATTCATGCCCAGTTGATGGCATTAGGCTTGTGCCCTATTGCATGGGAGTTAAACATAACTTAAAAATCATTGATAGTATCTTATTAACAATTTCATTTAAGTATTTTTGCCTATTTACCAATTTTATTGTTAACTAGCTTTTGCCAGCGGCTTCGCCCGCGTGGAGGTCGGTGTATTATACATATAAACCTTCCTCTTGAATCACTCTATCTATTAAAAAACCCGCATCAAAATCCGTTGCGTAGTTTTAAAGATTTAAGCATACATAGGGATATAGGGACAGAGAAAGCGACTTTGTTTTATACTACGTAGTGATGTTTCGAATCGCACCGCTTCGGGCAATACCATGAGGCACAAGGCTAGAAGGAAATCACGCGGTAAACAGAGGTTTTGGAGTGGCATCGGAAACTCGCAAAAAACTGCCCGGGTTATAATATAATATGGCATTATTTTTCCTTTCATTCGGCGGACAATACGGATCATAAAGTTTTATCGTGGGGGCTGGCTGACTGCACTGTTCGTCAGTAACGTTTTGTTAAGCTTTCGTTAAAATATTGAGTGCTGGTTATAATAAATTAAGGTTAAGCCACAAGGTACCGAATTCTATGGTTAATTTGTGTTGGTTTATTCTTACTTGACTCTTCAATCATTAATGGCAAAGAGTTGAGCCCGTTGGCAGTTTAAACTAAGTTAGTGGCACGGTAAAATCATCGCTATACGTAATATTCCCTTGCTTCTGAATATTGAATATAGTGAAGGGCAAGCGTTTTCGGGGACCGTTTTATGTAATTTTTTACTTTAAAAAGATAAATGAAATAAATGAAATAGCCTAGTTTGAATAGTTGAATAAATGATTTTGGTTTTGATTGCCTATATTCTGGTCAGAAACGAATAAAATAAAAAGTTCTGTTGTCAACATGTATGAATGGAACGTTGTTGAATGCATGACTTGTGTGAAAATACGGAAAGCTAAGGCGTAAGTGAGACAGATGACGTATGCCGAGGACGCACACGGAGGATGACGTAGAAGATATTTAAAAAGGTAAACTACCAGTTAGTTTTTGCAAAGACGATAACACGTGATTTTTACTAAGATGTATTTATAAGTGTTACTAGTTTATATATAAGAGGAAGCCAGTTGGTAATATTTATTTTTCTTTTTTCCATAAACATAGTTTGAGAAGCATAAGCGTAATCAGCCTATAACGTTCCCACTGCTGGGACACAGGCCTCATCTCTGTGAGAAGGAGTGGGCCGTAACCGTAATCTACCACGCGGGCTTAGTGTGGGTTGGTAGATGTCATATTTCTTCGAATTTTTGGTTCTAGGATATGTAGGTTCCATCACGATGTTTCCTTTACCATTTTGAGAGCCGTGGTGATGAAATAATTTGCAAAAACTTTTTCCAAAAAAAAAACAACCGACTCCCGAAAAAAACACTACAAAGTGAAAAATAACTTTAATTTCAGAAGTCGGTGACTTTGGATGTGCATTTTAATTTTCACCGCCTTCCGAAATTAAAGATTTTTTTCACTTTGTAGTGTTTTTTCGGAAGTCGTTTGATTTTATTTTTGGAAAACGTTTTTATTTTTCTCTTTTTAGTTATAGTACCTACCCCACTAATTCGAAATTTCATCACCCTTGGGGTCAAAACAATGCATATTTATGCGATAGCAGCAATCGCGGTTTATTTACTGTTACTTTTTGAAGAGTTCCGTTGTCTGTCTCCGAAACGTATCATCAGATATATGTGAAATTGAAATGGAACCACACAAGAAGCACCAGCTTTAAAAATAAAAAATCATCAAAATCCATCTACCCAGTCGAAAGTTATGAGGTAACAAACATAACAAAAACAGTTGAATTGAGAAACTCCTCCTTTTTTTGAAGTCGGTTAAAAAGTAAAGCACCTCTCTGGAATCGTAAGTCACGGCCGTTAGCATTGAGCCACCACTGCTCTGACAGGCATTAGCCGTCAATTAATTTCAAACTATCTGTCAAGCTGAAGTCTGGTGCAACCGAACGTTATATCCCAGATCGTTTCCTTGCTCGGATTAGCGCGGGAAGCACTTAAGTTTTTTTTATTTTTCGTCCTCTCTCTTACGTCGTAAAGCTTGTACGTGGCTATTCAGAAAAGAGTGAAAAGTGTATACGTAATTTTTAAATGAATATCGTATTTTTATGTGAGTGCTATTGAAATAGATTTTTAGTTTGATGTATTTAATTGAACTAGGATATTTATCTTTCCCTGATATCGCTATGTTGCTGGTATTAACTTCTTCAACTAGGTAGCCGCCATTATCATTATAACGGTTTATTGATAGGCGTATCATATGATGTTAATCAGAGAGGAGACAAATCAGTGACTAGGAAAATAGACATGAAATAGTTACACTCCAAACTTACATTCCAAACACCAAAATGTTGGTCTTTAAATCCGAATAACGCCAAATTCAGGACTCCCATGCAACTAAGCTTATTACATGACTAGATAAAATTGCATATTGAAAACATAAACTTTAATACTATACCGAAAAGTAATCATGACTAAATAAGCAAACAACTCTAATATCGTATGACATAATTTAAGCTGTAGTTCGATGGCAATTTTCGAACGGATTTAACTTTTGCGTTCAATGCACGTGCTTTTGGTATTTGTTATCGTGGGTCGTAGTAAGTTCTGCTTGAGTTAAGTTTTTGTCTCGATTTGCATTTAAATGCGAAGTCAAAAGATAGGCTATATTTAAATGTAATATCACTATACGTTTCACATATAAAATAAGGAAATTGAAGCTTTTACAGCAGTTTCACTAAAACAGTAAAACAACGAACCGTAGTTGAGTATATTTTAAAATTATTTATGTTCATTACTAATGAGACAGAGTTTAAAAGTATATATTTTGGTAAACAATGGGTTTTATTAGCTCACAATTTAGGCTTGGCAAGTTTCTTACTGAACCTCAAAGAGCGATTTCCTTGATAAAAAACAGTGGCACTCCGGGAGTGCCGACAGAAGTGAAAACTTGAAAAATTACGTGTGTATTTTTTGAACTAAATGAACTAAAACTAACTTATGTACAGAGGTGTTCGTAAGGGTGTCGCGAGTTCAATTGTTTTTTCCCATCTCAAAAAAAGCCCAACGCGCCAAAGAAGTTTCCACTTCAATAACAAAAATTGTGACTTGACTTCAAATTTTCTTTGTAAATATTAACATTTTTAATCATTTACGATTACATGACTAATAAACTAGCCCACTACTTCATATGTAGGTACATCAAGTATTACTAAAACGGTGTCAGTAAAGTCAACGCTCGGTCGCCCGCAATTTGTGAAAATCTATGCTGACGTGGAACAATGCAATCGATGCTGAAGCGGGTGGGAATCTGGAGTGTTCCCAACTTGGATATCGCGTTATCGAAACCTTTAACAGTTATCCGTCAGTTTCAGTAACATGAGAAATTAGCTAAAATTACAGGCTCAACTGTCCATCCATTGAGTATGATTTATCAAGTATTCCATTCTCTCTTTCCAAGAATGAACTTTACAACATAACACACTATACACCCAATAAAATCAAACATACAGAAATCACTTTTACATAAAACTGCTATCTTTTATAATTAGGTAGAATAGAATCAACAAGATCGGCTAGAACTTACAATGATTGCGCTATTTTAACTTCAAGCAATCAAGTTTTCCGTACAAGCGTACGATTGAAAATATTACCTACCAATCGAACGTAATTCACTATAATTGTCATTCACGATACACACCGCGAAATTCCTAGTAACGAAATTATGTGTATTGAAGCTACGTTGGTTTACAATGCCTCCGGCAAAATTCCATCTAAATATAGTTGGACCATAATGTCTAACTAGGAACATACCAAGTAATTCCCAGCTAGGTAGGTCTCGATTGTACAGATACCTTTACAAGAATTTGTAAAATGTTTGATCAAATAGTTGTTCGTGGAATCTTTGGAGGTTCACAACAAATGTTTGAGCCAAGCTCTTAACTTTGAAGCGAGTTGAATGACTGTGCTATGAAGCGGTTTACGATGCATGTTCAGAGATACATGACGACTGTTTTGGTCAAAGGAGTAGGCAGATTCATGTATACGAGTACTTCCATTAAATTATTGTCTTTTTTTCGCCTGTCAACTTTAGCGATATGAGAATCAGCCGTGTAAAAAGTGGAGCCAGTCTTCGAAATAGTCGACTTGAGCTACTCGGTAGGCACACAAAATATTCTTGAACTCTATTTGCAAATGATGATATTGGGTAGTGTGCAGTAGAAGATGGATTGATTATTAATCAAAGCATCTTATTATTAGCAAATTCAGTCGCCTTTTACAACGCCTACCAGTCTTTTGAGTCTTTTATTAATTGCAGGGTATTGTCGTTTTCTAGGAATTTTTCCATAACTGAAATTCGGGCAGTTACCAAGAAGTGTCTGTTAGAACAATCTAATAGGAATCGTTTATCTAAAGTGTAACATTCGCAGGAGATGCCCTGGGCGTCGGGAATCCCAGGCTGATTCCCGGCCACCGTAGGCGCGGGCTTGCGGACGGTGAGTAGGTAAAAGGTAGCTCGCTGTCCGGTAAAGACCAAGCCCTGGTCGACGGCGTGTTGTGTTCCACGTGCGCCTCAAAGAGAGGTCAGCACAAACTGGTGGAGTCTGCAAGGGCCGATGCCTGCCAGGGCTGCGGGTTGTTCGAAAGAGATACCGCGGCCCCTGGCACACAGGCAACTGAGGGGACACGGGCGGGTTTTAGTCAGTAAAAGTCTGACATGCCCTCCTGCTCCACCCAGAGCGGGAGAAGTTATTTGAAGATTTCCCAGCCAAAAAAAGAAAAAGCGGTACATAGAGCTAAAGTTACATTCTTTTTGTATTACGCCTTCCAATGGCATCTTAAAATTCATATTGTATCTTAGTTTAGATTATTTTATGCATTATCGTTATAGAAACATTATTTTGTTTTGGCACCATAGCTACTACAAATTTATTTATTACTTATTATCCATTACTTGTATTAGCAGAAGTAACCCTTCCATTATTCATTGGAAGCGTTTCCAGGTACAGTTTCTTTGAAACAGACGTCATATTAATATTACACCTGTCTATTTTAAGGTTAGGCAGTGGTGTACACTATTGATATCTTCATCGAGGTATGAGTGCATGTTATTAGGACCTGGCGTATCCGACCCTTAGATAGAAAACAAAACCCGCCGCTCAGTACTGCGAGCGCTTGCGAACACCAAATTAATAATAAAGCAGTCTTTACTATAAAGAGAATTCATTTGTTATTCGTCTTACAAAAGCAGCCCACTTCATATATCCAATGACTACTAATTATTTAAAAAAAATGACATTTTTGAACATTTGCATAATAAAAAAAATGAAAATATCATTCACTAAGACGCATGACGTAGTTTGAAACACCCTGTTACGGCAATGCACTTATTGATAGAATGTTATGGTAGGTAGGTAGATATCTTCTACCGTTTGATACGTAAACATTATTAACAGGGAGGGTGTTTTATAATTCTAAAGCATTATTTATTTTTCTTTGCACCTATTATCTTAATTAATAACAATATTTTAATCGCGCCTAGAGGTATTATAAGACGGACACATTGAGTGGACCACCTTTGTAAGATGACTAAAATGTCACGGTGTATATTACGTACCACCGATTATGAAAATTACATTACATGTCATAAATGTCACCATATCATTATGAACATCATCAGTTTATAATCTATCTCACGAGATTATAAACTGTCGATAAATTGTGAACTGCAGACGGGTAGTACCTTGCGCTGTTACTAAATAGCCAAGTAACTGCCACTAACTTGGAAGTAGCGCTCGCTGGCAGCTACCCCGGCACCGCTCGCTTCGCTCGCGTGCTCGCGCGCGGTTGGTCGTAACTCTAACCTAACCTAACCTATTTATATTGTAGGCAGTATGATGCAGTTCAGTTGGTGCTGACATCTCTTCGAGGCGCGCTTGGAACACAACGCGCCTTTGACCCAGGCTTGGTCCTTACCGGACAGCGAGCTACCCATTACTCGCCATCCGCAAGCCCGCGCCTAAGGTGGCCGAGAATCAGCCTGGGATTCCCGACGCCCAGGGCGTCTCCTGTGGAGGCTAGGGCCGTGAGGGCGCATATACTGCCTCTCCCTCACGTGCGCCGCCTCCCTCTTCGCGAGCATTACGGTTTCGCAGAAGGAAGCGACGACTACCCATGTACTCTCGCTCCAAACCATAGGCTGGACCAGGGCCGGACGCGAGCGATTGCCGCCGCCGATCGTCTCCACGAGGACACGGCGGTGCTCCGCTCAAGGCAGGCAGACCTCCATCTTGTGCTCCTCCGTGTCCTCACGGCGATCTTCCCGGTGGAAACACCCGGGCGTTTCCTCTCGCCTTATATGAAACAGGAACCTCTCGAAACAGCCGTGTCCGGTGAAGACCTGCGTCAGGCGGAAGGTGAAGACGCCGTGGCGCCTCGCAATCGTGCCATGCCCAGCACTGGGTTGCAACAATCACACTTTCCATGTCGCCATGAGATCCTGCCCAAGCTCTGTCCACTGCACCGCAATTTCTCGCGGCAGCGGAGTTACGCCCCGCCGTTTGACCTCCTCGCGCTACTCCCAAGTGTGCGCAAGGCCCTTTGCCTTGGCAATTCGGCAAGGAAGCCTACCACTTCACCGGAGATCGTGCGGTATCTCCGGACCATTCGGATGGCCTGACCTGATGACCCTATGGGGTGCGTTCAGCCGGCAAGCTGGTCGGCGTCTCAAAGAAGGCGGCACCGGATCGCACGACCCCGCGTAGAGCTTCCGGCAGGAGGCGTTTGGACCCCCTAGATTGAGCAGGAGCCGCTTCAAAGCAGCCACAGCCCGTTCCTGTCTGGAAGTCTTTGTTTTTATTTTGAACATTTGGACAAATTGAATCATGTACGTTTTAATTTGCATACTTATAAGTTAAATTATCTTTATGTATCCCAAAATATAAAAAAAAATGTTCACACGTTTTTAAGCCGGGACCGGCCGCTAGTATATAATATTCTTGAAAAACATTTAAGTACTTCACGCATTCCACATTCTAAAACAAACAATCGATTTTGTTTTAGTTAGCTGAAGTAGAAGACATCATTTTCTGAATGCAAACTAAAACCTTAGGCTAGTCCTTTACATACGCTAAGTACGAATCTCATTTTGTCAAGTAAACACAGTCGGCGCAATTTTCGTACATGCAGTCTGAGCTCAAGACTATTTGTTAAGGATGGGGTCCATAGGTAAATGTATCGCCTCTCCGCCTTATTTAGGGGTGGGCAGTGAACTGAGTGGTGTCAAGGGTTTCTTGAAGTAATTAAACGGTGTTTGTATGTTGTCTGTGGGTGATTGATTGGGTATGGTGCATTTTTATGCGTGGGTATGTTTTGCACTGGTTATTAAGGTGTGTGAATAGGCTGGCATTGGTTAAGAACTATCAAAAGATGCATTATTAGAAAATGATTCGAGTACTTTCACACACTATGTAAGCTTAGTTTAATCTATATTTTAATGGAAGCTATAGACGTATATGCTACTGGATTGGTTTTGATACAGGATTCTTACATTATCTACTTCATATCGGTCAGTACAGTATATAATTCGACTGTAAGTCATTAAAACGTAGGTTGTGATTTTATTGCTATCCACTGATACATAGACATCTTGTGATAGTTGATCTTAAAGAGAAAGATAAAACATTCAGTGCGTGCGAACATAACACTTGGAAGTTTTCTAATCCTGGATATTGTGTAGATAGCATATCCTTTCCTTTTCTTTTTAGCCCCCGACGCAAAAACGACGGGGGTGTGTGTGTGTGTGTCTGTCTGTGGCATCGTAGCTCCCGAACGGATGAACCGATTTTGATTTTGTTTTTTTCTGTTTGACAGGTTAATTGGTCGGGAGTGTTCTTAGACATGTTTTATCAAAATCGGTTCAGTCGTTTGAAGATTATCAGCTCTTTTCTAGTCGTTGAAGGGATTTGAGCATCTTCCACGGGTCTGATCTAGTCGAAATTTGGTATTCTATTACTTCAATGATATTAGACGAACAAAGTTACCTTGAACTGATGCTGGAGCATCACTTGGAATTTCCTGGATACCCAAGTAACTCACCAACAAACAGCAGAAGAGAATCGTGTTTGGGCTCATTGAAAAGGTCTCAATGAATAGTTTATGGATAAATGGTGATCAGGACAAGGAGTGAGGATAAATTAGTAACAACCTTCACTGTGGGAAACATACACAATGCTGCGCAGATTTCAGCGAGACATTAAGTTTAAAAAGTAGGAAATAAAAGTTAAATTAAAAATTTAAAAAACCCCCGACCCAAAAAAAAAACTAAAAAGTTAAAGAATAATATTTACTGGCCGTTTAAGTTGTAGGTAATATTTTGATCAAGGCTTTGTCAAGTCGGGGGACGGTCAATGAAAATGCCAAACAGAGGAGGCCTAGCATTTAATGTACACAGTATTTCTAGGGAAACAGTAAATACTTTATCTCGGATCTCATGTTCATAATCATTATCTCAAAACCTATATATTTATGTCCACCTCACTGCAAACCAAACCAATATACTCCAAAATAAAAGTATTCGCAATATATACGCGACCCACATACATGCAGTGGATGCAATATACGCAAATGAGAGAACTATGGCCTACGGGCTATAGTCTGTACTATTTATTAGTCTTGTAGTGCTGTGCTGTTCTGTAAAAAGTAAAGTTTGATTGGAATGGAATCTCGAATATACAATACAACGTGTAACGGAAAGAGTATATACATACCAAGTGCACGGCCTCCTTGGATAATATCAAACGATATTGGAAGGGTTTTTTAATCCTATCTCTACATGTTCGGAAGTTATGAGAATTTTTAATACATTGATACCAGAAACCGAACTTTTCAAATTGAAATGAAAACATTACTCGGAAGAGATTTATCGTGATATTGGAAAGTAACGTGGAAAGTTATTGACCTACGTAGTGCGGTGACACGTTTGTTATGATTTGAATTTAAGAAACATATGGAACCGAGGTATCAATTCTTAGAGTATTTTATTTTGAGCTGAAACTATGTGTAGTGATCCTATACCAGCTGTTATCTTTAGTGTAGTTTCTGTAATACCCTGTATAAGTAGTAAAGTGCCTAACAACATGGTGCAACAATTATAAAAAATTAATACTTTCAATCCGATGGCCAGGCTGACGTCAACGTACAACCGATAGTGCAAACTGTATGACCTGGATATCTTCCACGACCACCCCTCAAAATTTAGGTCAAGGATCTTGAAGGAGGGGAAGATTGATGATACCAATTAAGTAATAATTGTCATATATATTTAATTTTTTTCTAATCAATTAATACTTTTCTGTTTTAGTTCTTGCTTTGTGTTTTTTTTTGTTGGGGATACTGTTTTTTGCTTTATGTTCATGTTATTAATTACTTTGAAAGTTTTGCGCGTCTGTAATTGATGTAAACACTAGTCTATATCTCTTTTTTGTTGTCTGTCAATGTTTGCGTTTATATTTTTGATGTGCCTTAATAATAATAAATAAATAAATAAATACTTTATTAACTGGCATATCCAATATCTTTCCCCTTTGCATGAATGTACCCACGCCTAGAAATTAGCACATAAGCTGCATACCAGCCCTAAATACGATTGTTAGCCTATGTTGAATGTAAATGCTCTTGAAATAAATTTAATTATCGCTCGAAAAACCTAAACTTCTTATTATGTTTGAAGTACTATAATCTGAATGATTTTAAAAGGCAGAGGTAGGCTAGTGACAATGGCCTCGATTTACGAGTTGTAGGTCTGACTGGGGCCTTGTGTAAATGATTATTTTCATTGCCAATGCCACTGTCAAAATTGAGAGTACATCTATCAATCCTCACTGGGTCCGCGTCGTGGATTACGGCTCACTCCCTCTCGCAGAGAGGAGGCCAGTATTCCAGCAGTTACATTAAAGGGTGCTTACTATACTCTTGTATCTTCATGTGGTCATGACCTGCCTAATATTGTCCTCACCATACCGTCACACCGTAGGTACGAGCTTGTGGACGGCGAGTAATGGGTAACTCGCTGTCCGGTAAGGACCAAGCCCGGGGCGACGGCGCGTTGTGTTCCACGCGCGCCTCAAAGAGATGTCAGCAGCAACAGATGGGGCCCGCAAGGGCCGATGCCTGCCAGGGGTGCGGGTTGTTCGAAAGAGATACCGCCGCCCCTGGCACACAGGCAACTGAGGGAACACGGGTGGGTTTTAGTCAGTAAAAGTCTGACACGCCCTCCCGCTCCACCTAGAGCGGGAGAAGTTATTTGATGATTTCCCACCCAAAAAAAAAAAAAAAACCCTACCGTCACGAAACCCAGCAGAAGATTATTATAGTACGCTATTATGAAACGGATGTACTCTCTCATCCATTACTCGACACTGCTTGCTACCCTACTATCCTGGTTATTATAACGAGATAGCGTCAGAATACCAACATTTAGCAGTAAGATTAAGAACCACTGCTATCCTTTTTTGTTACGAAACCAACTGATGGATAGCATAGCTTTATTGTTATCCAACAACTCGACAGAGAATTACAGTTCATAAACAATCCCAAAGTCCAGTAAATCTGTCCAAAACATTACTTCCCTGAAATATTTCAAACCTTCCTTCAGTACTCTCAGCGAGATCTACCCTAAAGACAAAGTTCGTCCCAGCGGACCTCAAAGGTCAAACGGCAATCGGCATCGTAAAATCAGAACCTCTAAGGATAGTAAACTGAGTTATTCTGTGTAATAGATCTAATCGTAACTAGTTACTAAGTTGTTAGTCTAGAATAGTTACGGTTTAGTAATATGGCTGTTATTTATTGATTCCTAGTCACCCACCCCTTTTGTTTCTTTTTTGGGGTTGGGTTATCATCAAATAATTTCTCCCGCCCTGGGTGGAGCAGGAGGGCATGTCAGACTGTTACTGACTAAAACCCACTCGTGTTATCAGTTGCTTGAGTGCCAGGGGCGATAGTACCACGGTATTGTACGGACGGTATGGTCACCCACCCTTACTTCGCACTGGTGCAGGTGCATTATACTAATTTGGCGATATGTCAAAACTATACGTCTATGTTAAATAATAATTCAGTGCTCTAAGTTAAAAAGTTCTCTAAACGCTGAAGTTAGCCGCAACAAAATTAATTGTGGCTTTAAAAATAACTATGTGGCAAATGGATACGAAAAGGACGATGTTTAGAGATCGATTTTATCTAATGTAGAAAAATTTCTCCTTTTGGCAATAAAAGAAGAATTAACCAATAATGTTACCAGTTGAAATTTTTCAAGTTCCATATCCCCACTTCAGGAAAACGACAGGCAACACGCAGTAAACCAACTCCATAAACACTGCTCATTACTTATCACTGTGAGTTGGGCAGGACACCTGGCCAGGCGCAGTGATTACAAGTGGAGTAAGGCTTTGACAGAGTGGCGGCCAAGGACTGGAAGACGAGATGTCGGGTGTCCGGCGACGAGATGGGCGGACGATAATGTTGCCATCGCGAGCAGAACCCGAATGAGGCTGACATAAAACGGTGGGGATTGGCACAAGAACAAAATGGCCAAGCCCAGCAGTGAGTGAAATCGGGCTGTGGACGAAGATGATGATATGAAGCGAGACATTTATTCTGAAATGGGAAAATTTAAATTTGATAAAATTGCAGTTATTACTTTAATCTAGCTGACCCGTCCCCACTTCATTGGCCGTTAAACATTTTATAATATCACTCAATAGATTACGACACGTCTTTAACCATTCGTCCAAATTATATGCGGTAAAAGGAAAAGTCTTTTGTTTGAAACACTTGAGACGAGAAATTTACTTATTTTGATAAGAATTTATTATTGTTGATATTATGACCAATAAACATGACCTAACGATTTAAATTACTTTTTGTGACTTAAATTTAAAAGTTAGACATATGTTGTGCCTGACTTTTTGTAGGCACTATCAACTTCTACAAATTTTCTCAAGAACTCAATCATATATCTCTCATCGCTAAGGCAGCGTTCGTAAGAAACGTTTTCGTTCGACTGTTTTTTCTCCGACTTACTTTGCAAATCCGACTACCACGAAAAAGTCTTTTTATTTTTCGGGTTAATAAAATAGCATATAACACATCAAATAATGTGGCTTTCTATTAATAAAAGAATTTTCAAAATCGGTTCAGTAGATCCAGAGATTACCCCTACAATCTCACAAACTTTACCTCTTTATACAATTAGTATAGATTTTTAAATATTTAGGTACTGTCGCAGGTCAGTGGTCACACTTTAACGTTGAGCTAGCGTAGCACGAAATCTCAACAGAATAAACGTTCAGCTTTTACAGATTTTGTTACTTCTGGAGTGCGGCGTAATCGCTCATAATGCATGCAAACATTTTTAACACTACCGTAACAAAAATACGGCCGTCACAATCTATCTACTTAGCTAGAATACTTTTTTCAAGTAAAATAAAAGACGACCGAACACTTGAAACTACAAGTTACTACAAACTAAACTACAAACTACTACAAACAACTTGAAATCCTGCTGCACTCTATGTCAAGAAACAGAGGTGAATATATTTCAATCCAATCCATTTATTCCACTTAAATATTCCATGCATTCACCCCCACTGCGCTGGCCCATTTTCGGCGCTTTATTCCGTAGGGACAAAGAGGAAACTTTTATGAGAACAAACTTTAAAAATAAGCCCTTTATATCGTGAAAATATCATGTTTATATATGTGAGTGTATATAAGTGGTTAAATAAACATCGCTTAAGTCATATTTGAAAAATATGGAATCGTAAATAAAGTTGAATTCTTACACATTAGGTTTGGATTCTGTTTTAGTGGATTTAAGAGGAAGTATACTTTTAAATCCTCTTAAAATTTTTGATATCCTGTGTTCAGTTCATTCGAGTACAGTTTTGTATTTCTCCATAGGTTTGGCTTTCGTATTAACAACCGTTTCGGGAAAAAGGTAAATCAACTCTGGCGTTTTTTTTTTTTAATTCTGCCAAGTCGTCCACTGCTGGACACAAGTCAAGCATCGCTACAACAACAGCTGCTCTATTCTGTAAAAGTCTCATTGTGAAAACTTTTGTGAAGTTATCTGTCAACTGTGCCAATCCTAGCATCCAGGGTATGACAACAGTAAAAGTTTTACAGAATACATTGTCTGTGTTTTCCACATCCACGGGATTTTCACGACCTTCACCTGGTCACCGGTCAACCTTGTGGTGGACCTTCTAATAGTTTGCAGCAATATCGGTAAATATTACTCGGATAACAATGCTTATTTTTAAATTACGTACTTTCACTAAGTTTACCATATTGGATAAAGTAAAAAAGAATTTGGCAAAGAAAAACTGGATCTCTTTATAAAAATGTGCAAAGTTCTGTACATGCAGAGAACTAAATGCAAAGTAAGGCCACGAGATCCAAAGTTCTTTTGATTTTCACTAAAAATCAGGTCACATCGGCAAATGGTAAAAGTCGTTGAAATGCACATAAAATGCATGCAGTTAACTCGGGAACAAAAATATATGTAAATGCTCAAAATGAAACATTCTGAGCATTTACATATATTTTATATACTACATATATAATGTATTTACATACATTGACATTTTAAAGATAAAAAAAAAAAACATATTTTAATTCACATAAACCTGCAAGGGCACTTATGAAACGTCAGAAGCTAGGTGCACGGTTCCAATTTGTCGCTTCCTATGGAGAAGAGCCGGCAAGAAACTCCACGGTTACTCTTTTTTATAGGTTATTTTTATGGGTTAGGGAAACATTTACAGCAGGTTTTCTGGTCTTTGTAGGCATATGAATTTACTGTGAAACTAAATGTAATGTACTCATGTAAATAGAACTTCTGTGGCAATGTTCAATCTGTGACATTATCACAATAATAAACAAACTTCTGAACGCTCACAGTACATTTAACACGTTAAACATAATACTGCCAACATTTAAATTCTATTCGTTTACTTCCAGACGCTCACCGTACCCAAATTACTGTATGTCCATAAAAAGATATCGTTATACCGCCAAAATTCATCTCCAAAAATTTTACAACTGATAAAGTTAACATCAGTTCTAAAACAACCCTTACTCGCTTGAAATAAGAACGCATTGATATCACAATTGAGTAGGCCAAAAGTAAACGCTATCTTGGGGTTGCTTCACAGGGATGTTACGTTCGTTTCAGTACGTTGCTGGACGTTGCGCTGTTCAGACGCGTGTGGTTTTTTGCGGTCTCCGCGAAATAAAGTACGAAATTTAAAAAAGTTTCCCGCGATGTCGGATGTATAGCTTTTTTCGTGAAACTGACTCGTGCTGTTGTTGAAAAGTTGGTCTTTTCTTTGTTTTTAAACTGTGTAATATGTAATTCAGCCTATTGTGGATTTGGCCGGTAAGCCCTTTGTATAAGAAGATTTTGGGATTTGCTTGATAAACATATGTTCACGTAAAAATGATAAATTTTCATTATGACTTAGTAAGTACTGAATATTTGATAGGTAGGCTGTCATTTGTGGATCTTAGACAGTCGATACGGGTCGTCAGAAGCCCGAAAGTCTAACAACCAGTCTTACCAAGGGGTATCGTGTTACCCAGTAACTGGGCTGTGGAGGTCAGATAGGCAGTCGCTCCATGTAAAATACTGGTATTCAGCTGTATCTGATTAGACTGGAAGCTGACCCCAACATAGTTGGGAAAAAGCTAGACAGATGATGATGAGGTGGACTGTGTATTTTGAAATGCGAATATTTAATCATTCACAGAATGTTATAGCTTTAATTTTCACTCGTTCACAATAAACACAGAAATTATTGTTCCGCGTAACGAATTCTCTAACGGTATTTGACAAAGGTTCTTTGAGATCAAACAGTTTCCTTATTAAATAAATTGCGTATTAATTTTGTAACAGAAATGGGTATCGTATTTTTAATTTACTCCAGGTATGTTCAATGAAATGGGAGTTTATGCCTCAAGCAAATTTTCACTTAACATGGGACTTTAGTACAAAATTACAAGACCCATCTGGGCGCCATTGTTCTTGAAGGACGACTTTACTAGACCAATATTATAATTTGTATCAACTATTGCGAACAGTTCGAGTTGCGAGGGGCTTGTGGCTAAGTAACAACAGCTGCACGGGTCGATCGATCAGGTTAAGCGACGCTTGCCGCGGTTGGTCCGTGGATGGGTGACCATCTTTACATACCAAGACCCCTCCGTGCCTCGGAAAGCACGTTAAGCCGTTGGTCCCGGCCGTCATTTGTGGATCTTTGACAGTCTTTACGGGTCGTCAGACGCCCAAAAGTCTGACAGCCAGTCTTACCAAGGGGTATCGTGTTACCCAGTTACTGGGTTGTGGAGGTCAGATAGGCAGTCGTTCCATGTAAAATACTGGTATTCAGCTGCATCCGGTTAGACTGGAAGCCGACCCCAACATAGTTGGGAAAAGGCTAGGCAGATGATGATATTGCGAACAGTTCGCTTACATAAACAGACAGATAAAACTGAGAGGCCTGAGTGAAAAAAACCAAACCTGGATAATCGTAGTCCGCTTCCAATAACCCTTTTGTTGCCTTTAGCATTACAATCTGTGCCACAACTTAATGCTTATTACCATACATTATTGAACTAGTCCGTTTCTAAAATCCTAGCTTATTTTTCACGATAGTCTCGCATTAGACTAAGTACCTGCTATGGATTTTATTTAATTATTTTATGATTTATGTACGCACAATAAAATACATAGACATACAACATAATTATAATTAGAGTAAAAAGATACTGCTTATTTGTTAAGAAATTTCTTCCAGCAGACCTGCGAAAGGAGAAATTAAAAAGAAAAGTACAAAATAGTGTGCGAGAAATATAAGAGAAAATATAAATACCTATTCGAAGTTTTAAACTAAAATATACTTACACTTATAATGCAAGAAATTAACATATATTTAATTAAATACATAACGCTAAAATATTTATATAAATATAATATTATTTAAATAAGTATCTTTGTTCCGTGTGGTGCCGGACGTAAAAGGCGACTAAGGGACTTACTAGAAAATGGGCAGCAGCGTTCTCTATGCTTTTGACCACCATACTGCGATCGCCAACCCGCCTGCCAAGCGTGGCGATTATGACAAATCCCCCCTTTTGGGGAGGCGTGTGTCCAGCAGTGGACGTCTTTTGGCTCATATGGTAAGTATACTTACAGGTATCTTATCATTATCACCGACCGTTGAAAGTAACTGTCAAATATTACGCTGTTTTAAGGCGGAGATTTCTTGAAAACGGTCAAAATGGTGGTTTTTTAAAGCATGTATCTCTTTAACCGTAAATAATTTTGAAAGCAAAAAATATAAGATATTTTCAAGTTTTTTTTTTGCATTAAGTGATCGAACTCAAAACATAGTTAAACATAATTTAATGCACCAAAAACATAATCAAAGTCACCTCTTAATTATCTTAAAAAGGAGTTTATTCCTTCAACAACAATTATAATTGTAATCCCCCCCCCCCTTTCACACGCTGTCTACATTTCTTTATCTTCTCTCCTATCGCAGGTATGCTGGAAGAGATTTCTTTAGAAATAAGCATCACCTCTGTACCTATTTTTCTGTTCTAATCTTCTTGTCTGTTTATATATGTGTGTACATAAATGGTTAAATAAATAAATAAATAAATAAATAAATAAAAATATACCATAAAATTTCAAATGTCAAACCGCATTCAGTGATGGATTATTTATTATCAAATAGTTAATAGGTATCTAATTTTATACGATTTTATTTGCACTTTTACGACATACGCTTGCTCATTTATTATTCGAATTCATTACAACAGATTTTAATCCGTATCGGATTGCAATAAAAATTATTATCCCTCCTATCGATACTGTTTAAAGTTACCAGGGCCTTAATTACTTATTTCAATATTGCTAAATAAAACTATGAAATATCGCTCTGTAATGCACTAAAATACTGATTAAGAATTGAAATCATTAACATCGTTCGTTGCTTTGAATATGCAACTTCACTACATAGTATAAAACAAAGTCGCTTTCTCTGTCCCTATATCCCTATGTATGCTTAAATCTTTAAAACTACGCAACGGATTTTGATGCGGGTTTTTTTAATAGATAGAGTGATTCAAGAGGAAGGTTTATATGTATGATACACCGACCTCCACGCGGGCGAAGCCACTGGCAAAAGCTAGTGAATTATAAAAAAGTAATGCTTTGTTTTACACCTAACATTAATAATAAGCAGCATGTTACTGACCCACTGTTGGGCAAAGACCTCTTCTCATACAGAGATGGCACCCGCATTGATCAGCACGCTTGTTCAATATGGGCCAATATTAAAATATGCTGTTGACGAAGATCGATAAACAACCTATTCACTCGTGATTTGAAAATTCCGAGGCTTCTATCGGATAACACACTGTTACTACAGTTACCATGGCAACCAGTTATTTCTCGCAGTATTTCCCTTTTATTTGAAAGAGTCCTTTGAAACTAGATGTGGTTGAATTTCATCCTATATTTCATCTGCTTAGCCCTTTTCCAACTGTGTTGGGGTCGGTTCCCAGTCTAACCGGATGCAGCTGAATACCAGTATTTTACATGGAGTGACTGCCTATCTGACCTACACAATCCAGTTACTGGGTAATACGATACCCCTTGGGAAGACTGGTTGTCAGACTTTCTGGCTTCTGATGACCCGTAACGACTGCCAAAGATCTACAATCGACAGCCGGGACCAACGGCTTAGCGTGCTTTCCGAGGCACGGAGAGGTCTTGGAATGTTAAGATGGTCACCCATCTACGGACCAACCGCGGCATGCGTAGCTTAACCTGATCGATCGATCTGTGTGGCTAATATTACTTAGCCACAAGCCCCATATATACATTAATATTGCCTTCCGAACGCCATAAACCAATTAATTGGGATACCCAGTAGGTACTTACACTATAGTTGACCTACTTTTTAACCCCCAACGCAAAAAGAGGGGTGTTATAAATTTGACCGCTATGTGTCTGTCTGTGGCATCGCAGCTCTTAAACGGATGAACTGATGTGGGTGCGGTTTTTTATTTAAAAGTAGGTTTTAGGTTTTGTAGGTAAAAGATTATCGCATGGAAATCTGCAGTACTAGAAACATCGCATGCGGTTTGCAGTTTCTCATTAAAACTTTAAACTAAAACCTTCAAACCGCAATAGCAACGCTGCTTGGTAGTAAAAGCCGTCAGTAGACACAATCGGGAGACCACGGTGGTAGTTCTCCATGTCCAACTGCATCCCACTGATCAAAGTAAATAAATATAAATATATTTTAAGGCCCTGGTAACTTGAAATATTGTCGTTATGAGCGATAATAGTTCTTATTACAATCTGTTACGGGTTAAAGTCTGTTGTAATAAATTCGAACGACAAATGAGCAAGCGTTTGTCGTAAAAATGCAAATAAAATCGTATAAAATTAGATATTAACTATTAAATAATAAATAATCCATCACTGGATGCAGTTTGGCATTTAGAATTTTATGGTATATTTTTAATTATGTTTATAACTGTTATTGAAGGATTAACCAATTTTAAAGATAATTAAGAGGTGACTTTGATGATTTTTTTGATGCATTAAAGTATATTTAATTATGTTCTGAGTTCCATCACTGTATGCAAAAAAGATTTGAATATATCATATATTTTTATTCTTTCAAAATTATTTACGGTTAAAGAGATAGATACACAGCGTTAAAACCACCTTTTCTGCGTTTTCCAGAAATCTCCGCCTTAAAGTAACTTTTTAATGAGTCAATGAGAGTCAAGCTACGGTTTATTTTAGCGAAGATCATTGAAAAAAATAACATGTCGAAAAACGTTTAGGGTCTAAAAATCTCTCAGTCCCTCTTTCCCCTCGGGAAATAATGTCTGTGTTAACCGAAACACGCTACAACATTGAGTTAAGAAATAATGTGATGTAGTGTCCCTGAGGCGTCACAGAGTAAAAAAAAGTATCAAAATATGTCAAAGAAAGTTTTCAAGGTCGAAGGAAACTTCACAGTTTAACTTATTAGAAGTGTGTGAATGTCATTTGGGACTAAAAGTTAAATATTCGTCTTTGTTTTACCACCTCAAGGGGATTCCTGTCAAAAGTTTAAGTTTATGCAAACTCAAGGTGTTAGTGGGATTCTAATTTTTAAATCTGTAAGTATTAAGGAATCATTTAAAAACGTGGCAATTCGAGCCTATTTTTGCCACAAGCTGTAATATCTAGTTTCATCAGTATGACTGCCAGTAATTTTACGGGCATTTGACCAGTGCATCGTTTCTTGATTTCCAGATTTATTGGAAATATTTAATAAGATGTGTACATGATAACGATATAGTTAGGTGGCCACAGACCTTGTTTGGGTCAGCACAGCTGTAAGGCAAATAGAAAATAATATTTGGTAATTGCAAGCAATTTATCTTTGTTATGTGCATACTGCCAAATCGAAGGTTCCGACCCGAACAAGTGTGTTGCATCCCTTCTTGCACACAACATAAAGAAAAAATTAATAGACAGAAACATAATAAGTCTACAATCCCTCTGCTAAGACATAGGCCTTCTCACTGTGAGAGGGAGTGGGCCGTAATTCACCACGCGAGCCTAGTGCGGGTTGGTAAAATCCTTGTCACTTTAAAATCATAAAAACTAGTCTAATAACGTAAAATAATCTGTCAAGGAAGACACATTAATTATTATTATATAAGAATTTCCCCAAAGAAAAACTTCACTTGCAGCCGGCGACGGTAGAGTGACCATGCGCAACGGGACTCTGACAGCGATGGTATATGCCGAGATGACAGGTGACAACTAGGCAGTATTAATTTGTACTAGAACAAGTACTTACAGTAGAGTGACCGTTTGAAAATAGGGCCAAAAGTTCACAGACTCAAATTCGAACGCGCGACGGAAATTCAAACGGTTTTGTTATTGACGATACTTGTTTCGCACAATATATTAACTTAGTTTTAACACTCCATTCATATATGAGTGATACTAATTGTGCTTGTCTCAAACATAACCTCACACCTTGTTTCCCCGAAGGATCGGGACGTTCACTTGACTGAAGTTCTGAGTAAAACAGAAATGTTTCTGTTCGTCGCTGAAATCAAAACCACAGCCTTTATCGTCGAAGCCGATCACAAGACCACTTCGCCAACCATGCTAGGGGTTCACCATCATCATATCAGCCGAAAGACGTCAACTGCTGGTCATAGGCCTCCCCCAATGAAGGGGTTTTGCCAGAATCGCCACGCTTGGCAGGCGGGTTGGCGATCGCAGTATGGTGGTCAAATGAGTAGAGAACGCTGCTGCCTATTCTCTAGTAAGTCCCTTAGTCGCCTTCTACGACACCCACGGGAAGAAATGGGATGGTGCTATTCTTTTCATCCGGCACCACACGGATTAGGGGTTATCTAATATTAATAGCATGGGTGGCAGTGGTCTTTTGGCTGCTACTGAGAAACCTCTATCAGGCAACCATTAAAACTTTTCTGATCTAGGAATCAGAAACAGGTCAGGCCATCTAAGACGCCTAACGATGAGTTGCTCCTGCTGCAACTTTGGCTACTTTTTTGAGAGCGAAGTCCTGGGGGCTCGTATCTCAAGTCGTGCAAAGTGAAATCGCGTTTTCCATTACGAATTTCTCAGTACCTAGTAGTCCTAATTCTGAAAAAATGGATTTGTGGCCGGTTATTGTCATTGGATACGTAAGCATCCCTTCACAGAATAAAGGCGTGGTGTAACGTTAGGCGAATATTTCGGTACTAGCCGCGTTGTAGAAAGTTTAAAAATGTTACGAAGATGCTCAATGGAATTTAAAATTTGTCAAATTAATAAACCTATCCTGTAATATATAGACCAAAGGAACACTTCAAGATTAAGGTTTAAGATAAATAGAAACTCAATTGTTGTATGTTTGCATTTTAGTATTTACTTAAGAAGGCTCCGCATTACGCTACATATTGACAGCGGACTGAAGTGAGCGCGGTAGCGATTTAGTGGTTTACTTTTGGTACTTCGTGTAAACGCTGACTAATATTTCGACGCGTCGGAATTACACAAGACTTATGATAAATGCATGATTTAGTGTTTGGGCTTTACAACGGAGGACATACAATATTTGAAAGTTGTTTATGTTAATATTCATTCTTTATAGGAATATAGAAAACTATTTACCAAAGATGTCGCATAAATGTTGTAACTTCTAAGCTGTGCCAAAAATGCGTATGAGTATATATTTCACACTCATTATAAAACAAGTGGACTAGTGGCCACCACTAGCCGTGACACGGAAAAAGTGTTTGTACAGTCAGGAAAATAATTATTAGGAAAATTAACACCCTACTTCAAAATGCCGTATTACCTTTTTGCCTGCCAGAACGACAGGTGTGATTTATTGAACAGACAATTTAAGTTGGGAATGAATTTGTTTATCAACGGTAAGCAATTGATTGTGTAATCCCTATAACCTTAAAACTACAAACGACCGCTTCTTGCTCACCATTTTCTACGTAGCGTATCGTAAATCATTTCAAATCAAAACAGTTGTGTATTTAAGATGTTTATTCAGTGTCTTGTTCATCACTGATTTGATCCTCTTCAGGGATTTAAAGGTTAACTTTAACTTAAACAGACACGATATGTTAAATTATTACATTTTAATGTAAATTACTTTGAAATTACTGCATCAAACACAAAAACAAATTATTGTTAAAGATACAACAAATTACTTCGCAATGCTAATAAAAATTACTATTCCACATGATTATCTTCGTTTTCTTTTTCAAAAGGGATCATGACAATCGTCTTATTTACAAAAATAATACCTTTTGCAATCTTCTGACTATCCTCAAGTGGAAAACAAAACTTATGTATGTAACAACACTACAAATTCAAACTCAAAGCATTTATATCAAATAAACCAATTACAGTCACTTTTGAATTGTCAAGGTCGGTGAATTAGAAAGATGAAATTAGTTGCCCATTCCAAAACGTAGTAGTCAAGTTTGTCAAAAAGTGTATAATACCTAGTAGTCGTCAGATATGAGAGAAGTAACAAATCCTCATTATAATAACATAACATAACATTTTGTAATGAAAATAAGTAACGGTTTGTTATACTATGAAATACTATCCACAGTTAATATTTAAAAAAAAATTAAAGGTATTCGTTTTATCATTAGATCTTGTACCACTGTCAATGTGAGTCGAAATCAAACCAGCATCAAAATATCACATCGAAATGAAAATAAACAAAAAATACCTTTAAATACGGTACGCCTTTTTTAACACGTTTATATTTTAAAGTAGGTTTTCAATATAATCTGCATAAAATAGATTGTTCACAATAGAATGAAATAAAAGACTATCAAAAAGGTTTTCCCGAGGGTAGACCCGATAATTTCCTATTCATGCTTGTATAAAAGTTCATAAACGGTCTGCTTCGAATATAGGGTTCTCACATTAGCTATCTTTGCTATCTATTATTATGTCAGTCCTGTAGAAAAAAGAGAAAAGTGTAGAAAAAGTGTGACCAATATTTTTGTTATTTTTTAAATCTTTATAAAAGGAGGTCTCCGTCAATAGTAACGACAGTGAAATGTCCTGTTTTTCAAAATATTGACTCTGCAAATCTATTTGAAGCTGTTCAGCTGTTTCTACGGTTATGCCGATACAAAGTTATTTGTATAAGTATGTTTTCTGTCACCTAGACGAAGAAAACCAGTCGTCCAATGATACAGTATTCAGCACTTTTTGAACGTCAAAATTACATAAGACAGCTTCCCAAAGCTCCCTTCACCACTTCCTAGTGCTTTAGCTGGGAAGAAGAAGAGGCGCAACAAACTCTCCAGCAGCACAGCTGTCTGTTGAGTTAGAAGAACTTGATTCTATACAATAGGTACGTAATTAACGTTACGAAACATAAAATTAAAATATTTGCCATATGTCAGCTAGCACACCAAAAAAATCATTAAAAAAAAAAAAACAAACGACTTCCAAAAAAAAAACTAAAAAGTGAAAAATAACTTTAATTTCGGAAGGCGGTGATTTTGGATATGTATTTTAATTTTTTGTCACCGCCTTCCGAAATTAAAGTTATTTTTCAGTTTTTAGTTTTTTTTGGAAGTCGGTTGTTTTTTTTTCTGAAAAAGTTTTTATTTTTCACCTTTTAGTGGTCCACATGTGCTTACCCCTTCACAGCGTGATGTTATGTTACGAAGTGGTGTAAACAATAGACAGACATGAGATTTCTGCAATTCCAGTCCATTTGTTATCATTTATTGAGGAGTTCCGTTGCCTATCTCCGAAGTTATTCATCGGATCTTCACCAAATTGAAATAGGACCACTCCTAGAAACTATTCTTCCAAAAACTATCCAAATCGCTTCAAGTGTGCCTATAAAATTTGAAGAGTTCTCTCTATTTCTCCAGGATTCCATCATCAGATTCTGACTTGATGATCATGGGATCACCTGGGAAGTATTCCCTTTCAAACAAAAAAACAATAATCCAAATCGGTCCAGCCATCTTCGAGTAATCGGGGAACATACATAAAAAAAAGTTTCCGACGAATTGAGAACCTCCTCCTTTTGGAAGTCAGTTAAAAAATTTACTCAAGCAGAAATAAATAACAAAAACAAAACATAAACAGAACTTAAAAACCTAAATCAAAGCCTCCAGGCATAAAGAGCGTGCCCGCTTACGCTTTTGTAATTAGGTATCTACCAACTTAAGATAGTCCAGTCCACCTTTAATTTGTACAATTTTAAGAATAAGCTCTTCTCATTATAGCTTTTATAGGCTGGGATTATTTACTGGCCCATATTTGCACACAAATATACCCACAAAAGTCATCACCGACAAATAATACAGATTCCGCAATGAACCTCATCGTAAAACCGAAATTAGCAACAATGTTAATAAAATTTAATTAAAATTAAAACATGGCGCCGTAAATTTTCTGGGGGTTTCAAACAGCTGTAACTTTGATTGGGGCCAGTAAAATAGGGGAATTATTTAGTTTTATTGCACCCCAAGCGTGTATTAGGGGTAAGAGTTAAATATCAAGTACTTACATAAATAATACCTACGGTTAATTAATTATGATGTTCCCCAGACATCAATTGCAATGACAGGTACGTTTCTTAACGGTTTTGTTTCCGGGTGCGTCTTTTCTGTCGTCTAACGACTCTAGTCCTTACTTAGTCCTCTTTTTGGTAAAAAAAATCGTCGATACCAGGCGTGGGATGCGGGACGCGATTGTCTTTGCATCAATTGTTTTAAAGAGTTGTTGAGGTTTTGTTTTAAAGAGAGAAGCATTCACGCGATTATTGTGTTTTTGAACACCGTGAATCTCATCCCGTACGTATCCCACGCGGGATTCGCTTCAGTTCATCCAGAGCTTAACCCAAAAAGATTACAATGAATTCCTACCTAGTACAATCACTACTGTTCCAATAGTGATTGAATTCACATCGCATTTCATTGTGCATTTAATCCGCACGTGCTAAATAAAAACACTTATAGAGCAAGTGATGGACGATTATTGCGCGATTGTATCGAGATAGCGTTGTAGTAAACACATGAACTCTATTCAAATCCATATTTCTAACTGATGTGATTTCTATTTAGTCAAATACCAACTTTAAGCAGGTGTAAAATAAGTAGAATTTAGAATGAATAATACTATTGAAAATGTCATAAAATGTTCAAAAATGCAGCGCAAACTGAACTTTAAATATGTGTGGGTTTAAAGTATTTTTTCCTACAATATATAGGTACCTATTTATTTGTTCACATGTTTGCAAACCAAATCGCGAACATAGTTTACAATGAATGTTGTAATGTAGAACCGTTCGGGAAATCGGAGATTTCGTCGGCTTTGAGTTTCGGGGTAGACAATTTGTATCGACCTTTTGATGAAAGTGATTCTTTATTTCTATAATACAACGTGTCGTTTTGCATCCTCGTCAAATTCAAGGAGGTAACTATGCTAATGATTCTCGACACGAATCAATAATAAAATAAGTAGGTATTTTTTTTGGTTTTTTTTTTTAATTGTAAAACGCGGCCCGTGTGATACCGCACTGTAACTGGGTAACCTGGGTTCAAACAGTCTTCGTCACACAAACGTATGGTTGGTTCAATTACCATTGCGTTCTCGACTGTATTTTCATAGCCGTAAAATAAAAAATCGCAACAAGTGATTCGAGGACTGGTTTGTGCGACGAAGACTGTTTGAACCCAGGTTACCCAGTTACAGTGCGGTATCACACGGAACGCGTTTTAAAATAAAAAATAAAAAACAAAAACAATACCTACTTATTTTATTATTGATTCGTGTCGAGAATCATTAGCATAGTTACCTCCTTGAATTTGACGAGGATGCAAAACGACACGTTGTATAATGACATAGTAAGTACCACGTGTCACATGTCCACACGAGGCTGCACAGAGGACCAACATAGAAGATAACTTCTTTACGGGCCAAACAGATTTGAAAAATCATTGCATTGGATGCGAAGAACTAAAAACAGAAAATGAATGAATGAAATGCACCGATCCCAGCGTGGTTTGACTAGACTCGATTAATCGAATGAACCCCAGGATTTGCACTAGCCCCTGGAGCCTCATGTTCCACATGGTACTACAGAGGCTATTGTATATCAAGGAGTAGACCCGGAGGCCGCTGTAATGGTAGGGATGACGTGCCCTTAGAATAGGGAAGGATTGCAAAAAGATGCGAACAACTCAAAACAGAAAATAGTAAAAATCTATAGAGGAAGCCATTAGCCAGCAGTAGCTAAGCTAAGAGACAATAACTTTTGCGGGGATATAATTTTGTACTTCCCCTTCCACCTTCCGCTTCTAAATAAAACCTTATTTTAAATTCGACTATCCCCATAAAGGTCATAGAATTACATCTAAAACAATACTTCATTGGCACGACGTAAATGGCGAGATCTGTCCCCGCTGTAACACATTACACGATTTAAAGCCTTTTATCTTGAATGTGGAGGATTCTGCAGTTACTTTAAGCGATTTGAAGCGCTCAAAGATATTATTGTATTTACTATTTAAATATAAAAGCTGCAAGGTGCTTGGAAGTTAGTTTTGAAATGAATAATAATGTAAAATATTTAGGATGTAGTTACGTTAAGAGTAATGTTTTTAGAACTAGAAAGGTTTAGGTATCTGTTGTAAAAATATCAGATTTCTGAATCAACAACTAATAATAATATTTTGTCTTGTGTAGTGAGAAGTAAATGCTTAAAACGTAAAAAAATGGGCAGTAACATCACTTTTCTGCTGATAATTTATCACTAACTAACATGCGATGAAGGCAAACATCATTAGGTAACCCAAACTTAATAATGTACAGAAATAGTTAGAGGGTAGGCCAAAGAATATTGGTACACCCACTTTAGATACTACTTTTAGTAATAGGTCCTGCAAAGTCAAAGTCAAAGCATTTATTTCAAATAGGCACTTAAAAGGCACTTTTGAACGTCAACATTTACATTAAAATAGAACTGTTTCTAGTCGCCCCTTCCAAAATGTAGTTTCGTATGGAGAAGAATGGGCAAGAAACTCCACCGTTACTCTTTTAAAATGATTTAACTTCAATATTTAACATACATTCATTGTATAATTATGTGTGAAAACGATGCATCCAGAATAAAATTACTATACCAAAATAGGTAAAAAGAATGAAATTGAAGCAATTACAGATAAATTAATTTTATAATAGATACATGGTGCTCACATATTTACAAACATTGTAAAAGTAAATATACAATTATCCTAGAATATTAACAAGTAGGTAATCAGTCAGTGTGTGAGTTAAAGTAATCACTGAGTGTAATCAATGTCATAAATATAATTAATTACATAATTCAATTAGCAACCAGTTTGATTTTGTCTAGACTCTAGATTGTCCTATGGAGCAGGACCAGCATGTTATGCGTAATAGTGTGTGTGATGTGTCCTGTGTAATATTGTCCGTAGTTGAGGACAAGTCCAGGGGTGCTACTCTCTAAGTACGTCATCGAAGATACGGGTTCGTCCGAAAATAGTTCGATACTTAGGAATGAACCCTACTCCCGATTTATAATCTTTTCGGGCGGGCAAAAACACAACGAGAGTAAGTACAAAAGTCAAATCGTGTTGCCATACATTTTAACTTCGGGCCCCAAACTAATCTTATGTCCGTCATTGATACGGAGTAGGAAACGACCATAACATCGGCCGAAACTACGGATTTCGTGCTTAGAGAGTAGACCCCCAGACTCGGGCTGATAACTCAGTATTCCAATTAAGAAAAACGCCTAACGAATATTTCACTCGAATTGAGAATCGCACCCCGCACCCCGATTGCGTAATACACTTTCAATCACAATCCCACGGATTTTTAAGGAAATTTGCTTATCCATTGCTTCATATATTATTTGTGTTTAAAAAAATCGTTTGCTTGACAACGTAGATCACTCAATGAAAAGCACTGAAATTGTAAGTGTTTAACACAATTGCTCTCTGGACCACGCGTATCAGTCGAACTTGCGTGCACTAGACCGAAAAGACTACTTTGATACACGGAACAAAGCTGTCACTGATGTCTGATTATCTTAATATTGTAACTTAAAAACATTTTTTTATACTGTCAACACGTTATTCCATAATAAAACGAAAATAAGAGGTTCTTTTAGCGGGTCATTTTTGGAAATGCCTCATCTAAGAACAGTAGAAAATAGACTGATTTATAAATAAAATGTCACTACGTTTTCAAAAATATTTCAAGGTGCGGCTAGCATTTGTCTGTAGTGCTATTTGTAAAATTAAGTTCTCTTCGAACCTCACGTGTCATCATATACGTAGAAACGAACAAAGTCACACAAAAATAAATCTAAATACTTTCTTATTATAATGCTCAAAATGGGATGAGCCAGGACAAAAACACATTGCTTCTCCACCTGAAACCTAAAACTGCGCAAGCAATTTTGATCCAAATTCCAAGCTTCATGCTCCTAAGTTGAAGGGAACGATCGAGAGTAATTTGCATAGATGAAGTCCTTAATTAGCAGAATAAGGGGCTCAAGACGACATTCAACGTCCGTTTCAGATTAAAGCCTGTAAAATCTACAATTCAAATCCCGCAGTGGTATTCAAATGAAGAGCTTTTAGAATAACTTCGCGTTGGTCTAAGTAGTGGGCAAAAGTCTGAGAAATTTTGGGCATATTGCTGTGCAGCAAGTTGTCCGCGTGGAACTAATTTTATGTGGTGTGAAGTTGGGCTTGACAAAAGGCTTCCGTATTAATACAAATCGAGTTCTAACTTTGGTCCGACCTTAGGAGGGGGGTGATGTGGCGACATCTACAACACAACATGCGAACTACGCATCAAAAACCTGACGTCACACAAATACTGCATCTCGCTATCAGAGTTTACCGCGCTACTGGTATATATTATGTCATATGATTGTGACATGCCGTATTATTGTGACCACTGTTAGTTTATAATCTATCTCGTGAGATTTGAAACTATCTATAAATTGTGAACCTGTACCATACTGCTCACAATATAACGTATTCATTTTCGATCGTTTATAATCTATCCATGTAAAATCGTCAAATTGTAAACGAATCTACACTTACCTACAGAGTTCACGATTTGTCGGTTTGCCACAATTTGTGCATTAAATTGTAAATGGTTTTTGCAGTACATAATTTTTCGATAGTTTATAATATCGCGAGATATAAGATTATAAACTGACGATGTTAATAATGTTCCGGTTACATATATACAACATCCCGACATCAACCATTCGGGCAGTCGCCCACCAGACACAACACTGTCTGGTCGGAGGATGCTTTCTTTTCCATAGTGTATGAGTGAAATTTACACCCTGTTCCTCATACCTCTATACACCTTTCAGCCCATTTTTGAATGTCAAACCTTATTCCAACTGGTTATCAGAGTTTCGGACAAATAATACTACAAAATCGCGTTTCGGGTATGTGTGCACAATGAATTTTATGCAATTTTCACTATCATTTAAAGCATTTATTCTGCAAGGTTTAAGTGTATAATACATTTATATTTAACTTACTCACAATAACACCAGATATCTCACCCCCCCACCCCATCACTCTAAATTGCATCGTCGTCATCCAAACCTGCCAAAAATCTCATTCCATAAGGGAACCATGTACCTACGTAGATGAAGCTCTTAATTAGCACGAAAACGGCTACCGTTCGGGACATCCAGCGTCGGTTTTAGATTAAGGCCTGTAAAATCTCCAATTCAAATGCTGCCATGGAATTAAAATGACTTGAGCCCTTACTAAGTGTCGTACGATGTTTGGGCCGAGAATTTCGGTTCAGTTCGTTTTTTTTACAGGAAGAGTGTACTTAGATTAACTTAAATTTAAAAGACTTGATAACTTACTTTTGTAGTTTAGAGAAGACTGCCATTGTCCACTACTTAAGGATTTTTCTCATAATTTTATTATGTAGTTTAGTTAGATAATCGTCACCAGAGTCATGCAATTGACTGTTAATAAATATTTTGGCGTTGCAAAGATCACATTGATTCATTGCCCTGTATATTTGCCTATAAAGTTAAAAAAGTAAGCGCATAAACGAATAAAGTGATACGAAAAGCGATCCCCCTGGAATTTAAAGGTCTTCCTGTACGCAAAATCAATTTCTAATATCAATGTAATAATGTCAAGGTCACTTAACACTTCCGGATCGCATCGAATTTCATAATAGCTCTAGAACGGAATATTTTGGAACTGATATGAGAGTATTGGTCCAAGATTAGCATATCCTGGCGTTCTGTTGGCACTTTGCCAAGGTCGGCTTTGCTCAATCTAAGGTATCCAGACTATTGGGAACATAACTATCATAGTAAAGGATATACCACTCTGTTTTTAACCTACTTCAGAAAGAAGGAGGCTATCAATTCGAATGTTTATATATAAATTTTTTAATGTATGTTCGGGCATAACTCCTTCATATATTGACGGATTTGCAATATTCTTTTTTTATTCGAAAGGGGATTATTTCGAAATGGTCCCATAAAATTTTCATATAGTTCTGATGATGCGTTTCGGAGACAGACAACGGAACTCCTTAAAAAATGACAGCAAACAAACCGCGATTGCTGCTGCAAGGATGATGAAATTTCGAACTGTGTGGGGTAGGGACTGTAACTAAAAAGTGAAAAATAAAAATAAAAAAAAGCAACCGACTGCCAAAAACACTACAAAGTGAAAAATTACTTTAATTTCGGAAGGCGGTGACAAAAAAAATAATATAATACATATCCAAAGTCACGGATTACCGAAATTAAAGTTATTTTTCACTTTGTAGTGTTTTTTGAAAGTAGGTTATATATATACGTAGTAGTAGTATATAGATACGTAGTTCCTCTGTAATAACCAGAGATCGGATATTCGGGTGCATATTCACCTAAAGTTGAAATGTTGGCTAATATGGAACGCGCTTTGTATCGAAAACATTCTTCATTTAAGATTTAAAAAAAATAACTAACACACGCCACCCCTTCTTTTCCAGACTTACACCCTACATACACATATTTGCATTTTGCATCTGAATAGTTATTCAATCCTAATAATTTAGAAGTCGCTTCCGTACTATAAACCTGACTAGTTATGCATTCCCGGTATTCCTGGCAGCCCGGGTTTTGTTTACAAAAAAAATATTATATGAAGTCGCGTCCATACTTTCATAACTAAAAATTTACTTTAGGTAAATATGCATCCGAATATCCGATATCTGGTAATAACTGAAGAGTAAAATTACATAGATAGACATTGACAATGTTTACCTAGCTCAAACCTTATCTTTTTCGAAAGCAACACTATCCTTCGAGTACTACACTTTGTAAAAGACTTTAAGGTTCAAATGCGAACCCACCCTAATATTTCGTTCCTCTTTGACAAAACCAGCCCAAAAAAAGGGAAATAAAACCTGATTGTTGAATAGGAACCTCGTAATCCTTTATTATGTCGTCATTCTGTCTCGAATCTCGTTTCCAATAAGATCCTTTAACGACAATTCGTAAAAGCGTCTAGTGAAACGGTAATTGATTTAAAAATCACAAAGAAGCTACCTATTACATTACATAAACATGATATTGGATGTGTTAAACGAGCCTACATGATATTTAAGGAAGTCCACTTTAGCGAACCCTTTTAATTCATTATCATCAGTTATCATTGTCATAGCAATCCACTGCAGAATATGGGTCTCCGTGGGCACAAATGAAAGTAAAAAAAATCAATATTAGACCCAGTAACTGGGTTGTTGAGGTCAGATAGGCAGTTGCTCCATGCAAAATACTGGTATTCAGCAACATCTGATTTAACCAACATATTTTATTTTGATTTTTTTGGGTGAAAAATCATCAAATAACTTCTCCCGCTCTGGGTGGAGCGGGAGGGCGTGTCAGACTTTTACTGACTTAAACCCACCATGTTCCCTCAGTTACCTGTGTGCCAGGGGCCGCGATATCTCCTTCGAACAACCCGCACCCCTGGCAGACATCGGTCCTTGCGGGCCTCATTAGTTGGTGCTGACATCTCTTTGAGACGCGCGTGGAACACAACGCGCCGACGGTAACGGTGTTCCGATACTTAAATGTTCGTCTTTCGGCACTTGTACAGTTGAGAAAAGGATGTTGAGTCAAGCATAACAGTTAACCAATCTTTTTATCATGTCATTGATCCAGTTTAGTAAGCACGAGGTTTTATCCTAGTATCAAAGCAACTTTAACCGTATTATGCGTACTGATAGTCTACTTTCTATTAAAGTTGGATCAAGTACTCCTATTTTTAGTTTGTAACCATCTTCAAGCGAACTAATTGTCATTTCGTCTCATTGTTTGAAATTTTTCTTATTAAGTTAAAGCCCAGTTGACACATTTTCCTGCACATTACAATTGTCTTGCATTTAACTTGGGGCAGGGTACGCGAGGTAAGGGGTGTGGTAACTAAGAAAGAAGTCTGTATACCATTACTCTGATCAAAAGCCATATCACCCCTCAATTATCGAAATGTTGGCAATAAAACATTCCTATACGAGATCCGATCGTGAACAGTTAGTAGCGGCACAAATTCAACCAGAGTAACGTTGGGCGTTGAATTTAAAACGAGCCCCCTCGAAACGGTTCACCGTCTTGATCCGAAATTTATTTCTGGTTTGTTATAGGTCAGGAGATAGCTTTGTTTGTGGGTTTAACTTTCTGATTTGAATATAGGTTATGTTATGTTAATGGTTTCTGAATTGAGAATTTGAAGTTAATATTATGTCAAACTGTACTTGAGAATTACTAAAAAGATTGGTTGGTTAGGTGATTCGAGTGATGAAATCCGCGAAAATCACTTTTTTTTTTACAAATTTGGCCAGCTATCATCTTAAACAATGCTAAATTAGAGTTTGACAAGTTCTCAACGTCCAACTCACAATTTAAAAAAAACCGACCACCTTTTTTTTTAGGTGGGAAATCATCAAATAACTTCTCCCGCTCTCTGTGGAGCAGGAGGGCGTCTCAGACTTTTACTGACTAAAACCCACCCGTGTTCCCTCAGTTGCCTGTGTGCCAGGGGCCGCGATATCTCTTTTGAACAACCTACACCACTGGCAGGCATCGGCCCTCGCAGGCCCCACCAGTTGGTGCTGACATCTCATTGAGGCGCGCGTAGAACACAACGCGCCGTCGACCCGGGCTTGGTCCTTACCGGACAGCGAGCTACCCATTACTCGTCGTCCGATAACCGATCGCTTATGTCTTCAGCTACGTTTTATTTTGGTTAGATAGGATATTTTAAATAGATTTAAGTTAATACTAATTAAATTCTTAACTAAACAATTTTACATCAAACATTTTGTAGGTGAACCGTTTTTAGACAAAGTATATTTCAAGCATCATCATCATACATATTTAAGGATTCTATTGGAAAGATATCTTTTTACTTGTTAAAAAAATAAGAACATTCAAAAAACCTATGAACCATAACATCAAGATCCGAAATTTAACCCTATCTCTCTGATAAAACATTATACAATACAGCGACGATTAGACCAATAAAAACTCAATTTAAATGTTCTACTAAGATTTAAATTTAAACTTAACGTTCCGCCGATAATTTTATTATACCCTCTTGTCACTTTTATTACTTTGAGGACAAAGCCTTTTGATTTTATCGTACTCCTTCATTTTCAAGAGAGAGTGAGTGTAATAAGAGATTTAAAAATACCTACTGATTGAAATTTTGATACAGAGTCCTCCCTGTATCAAGAAGAAGGGAAGAGGGGAAGACATGGGAACAAACAGGAGGTAATTGAAAAAGTGATCTTTATCGACTAATTAATCAGTAGGTTTTAAGTGTTAAAGCCATCATTGTACTGGTGCGAGAAGCAGATGGTACTATGCAGGTTATATAGCTCTATCATGTACTGAAATATAAATCGTTTTAAGATATCATAATTAAACAAGAAAGAACAATTTAATTATGTGTGCAGTTGCATGGCTTCCTTTCCTAGCTCTAAAATGTTAATAATGTTATATAATCAAAATGGACTTGAAAAATCTTCGAAGGAGATAAGTAATGAATGATTCAAAACAACAAAAACAAAAATATCTATGATTTTCCCGAAAATCAAGCGAAGCCCTTGAATGTTTGCGGTCACTTGAATGACGTTCAAATTGAAATTCACTGAATAGCTTTCCTGATTTTATTTAGCAATACCCTAATTTATTACACTAAGAAAACATTCCAAAGAAAATCACAATAATCTGAAATTAGAGAAACAAGGAGCACTTCCGAATTGGTAGGAAGTTAGAAATACATTTATTTCAGTCAATTGTTCGGTTTGTTTAATGCAAACAGTTTTGTACATAAACAAATACTTCGGCACTCAATAAACGAACTTTACAATTTCACTTTTTCTTTTTCCTAAAGGTGAGTATTCACCGGAGGCATTCACCATTCACTAGTAATGCAGCATCCAGTCGCGTTAGTGTTAAATATAGTATCGTGTTAAGTAACGAGACAATGCAATACATTATTTAAATCACACGTCTGTACTCGGCTTGAAATGAAAAATCCAATTTTATGTTCCTTTATGAATAGTACCAGCTCAACGTACTGACCCGGGAGCCATAAAAAGCATCGCGCGTTACAGCATTGATAAATTGATAACGCAGACGTTTTTTTTTTTTTGGGTGGGAAGTCATCAAATAACTTCTCCCGCTCTGGGTGGAGCAGGAGGGTGTGTCAGACTTTTACTGACTAAAACCCACCCGTGGTCTTTCAGTTGCCTGTGTGACAGGGGCTGCGGTATCTCTTTCGAACAACCCGCACCCTTGGCAGGTATCGGCCCTTGCGGGCCCCACCAATTGGTGCTGACATCTCTTTGAGGTGCGCGTGGAACAAAACGCGCCGTCGACCCGGGCTTGGTCCTTACCGGACAGCGAGCTACTCATTACTCGCCATCCGCAAGCCCGCGCCTATGGTGGCCGGGAATCAGCCTGGGATTCCTGACGCCCAGGGCATCTCCTGCGGAGGCTAGGGCCTTGAGGGCGCATACACTGCCTCTCCCTCACGTGCGCCGACTCCCTCTTTGCGAGCATTACTGCTACCCATGCACCCTTACTCCGTACCATGGCCTGGACCAGGCCCGGACTCGAGAGATCGCCGCCGCCGATCACCTCCAAGAAGACACGGCGGTGCTCCGCCCAAGCCAGGCAGACCTCCACCGTATGCTCCACCGTGTCCTCAGGGCGATCTTTGCAGTGGAAACACCCGGGCGTTTTCTCCCGCCTTATGCGAAACAAGCTGCAGACGTTACAAATAGAATTTGTACACCATGCGCATCGGTACAATAATGCAGGTTACATGCATCGTGTTAACGATGGCGTCAAAATGTGCCGGACCAGTGGCTTACGCACTATGTGCACACTGTGTAGAGCACCATTAGATTATACACGAATGCCCTCAGTGTGAACTCAACTTAACTCACCTTTTGTTTTTGTTTCTGAAATATGCTGAGAATAAACTGGCCGTTTCTTTTTTCTTATAATTTTTTCTTTTGTTTCGGATAAATGTCTCAGCTTTTATTTAAAGGCTGTGAATTGAACTTCCGTGTCCTTTGTTTGAGTATTTTGTAAATTATTGCGTGGGCACTTGTTTTTGAGTGCTTTTCGTTTAGGAAGAAATATTTTCTTTAGAAACAGTGTTGGATTTGTATTTTATTTAGCTTTTGTAGTAATTTTTGGCTGGCATCATCATCATACTTATGCGGATTTATTTGAGGTTTCCGCAGTAGTCATCTAAACTTCATTTACTTATTTTAACTTTATTGTTCCTGCACCACATTCATGCATCTCCATCTGCCGCCTTAAAAATTTTCACTGTTCGTCCCTTATTTCATTGCTAATGATAATTTTAGGTTTCAAAGCAAGTGCGCCAACTTACCACACTCAATATTTATTATGTACCTACAGACCAACTGCTGATGAAATTACAGACGGTTTCAAAAACAACCAACTAGTAACATAGATAGTTGAATTATTGTGTGATATGAATTTTACTTTTTTTTTTCATGTGCGTTTTGAAATCGCATTCCCCGTATTAAAGAATCTCAATACGGCTCATCATTGTTTCTAGAATGTCCTAAATGAAGAACTACTTAGAAATGTCTTTGTTGAAAAGCTTTTAATTTGAATACAGTAAGCAAAGGGAAAAATGTCGTTACGGGTCGTCAGAAGCCCTAAAGTCTGGTTACTGGTCTTACCAAGGAGTATCGTTTTACACAGAAACTGGGTTGTGGCAGTCAGATAGTCAGTCGGTCCATGTAAAATACTGGTATTCAGCTGCATCTGGTCAGACTGGAAGTCGACCCCAACATAGTTGGGAAAAGACTAGGCAGATGATTATGACAGTAGATAGAGGGAAGTTTAATCATTAGGTATTGATTCCAATATGGGCACAGTAATGGTGGCTTAGTGGAAACAGCCCCAGCAGGCTTACCGTGACGCTTTCTATTTCTACGAAGAATAGACAGTGCTTTGTCTATATAAAGTCACATTTCGTTTCTCTATTTTTGACATCGCACCGTAGATATCCTTCTACAATCTGTCATTTTGTCTTTCGAAGACTATTTCAGAAGAATATTTCTTCCCAAACTGTCAAAATCACACTGACAACAACTTTCTATTCGACGGCCACAAAGTATATACGATTATCTACAAAATCATGATTCGTTTAGAACGCATAACTGTTATAATTAATTGAAAACATAGCTATCTTCTCCTATTGTACATCATTTAGTTAATAGTCATGTCTGTTCTTCCGTCGATAAGTTGGTCCTCGTGCTAAACCTGCAGGATTCGATACCCCTTCAGGCACTATAATCTTTCCAATTTATTTCATCACCACAAAACCGTCATGACCTAGAACCAAGAAGTCGAGGATATGACTGTGACATCTACCGACTCACATTGTTTCTACATTGTGGATTGCAGCCTGGAGAAGGCTGTAATCTTACCTAGAAGAGAGGTCTGTGCCTGGCTGTCGAGATTTCATATCCAAAGTATGCTAATATTGGGCACGCCGCGATTGCGGCGGTAAGTCCCCTCTTTGAGGAGTGGCTTGAGAGGCGGCATGGTGTCCTCACCTTCCGCCTGACACAGGTCCCCACCGGACATGGCTGTTTCGGGAGGTTCCTGTTTCGGATAGGGCGGGAGGAAACGCCCGGGTGTTTCCATTGCGAAGATCGCCCAGAGGACACGGTGGAGCATACGGTGGAGGTCTGCCCAGCTTGGGCGGAGCAACGCCGTGTCCTCGTGGAGGTGATCGGCGGCGGCGATCTCTCGCGTCCGACCCTGGTCCAGGCCATGGTACGGAGCGAGAGGGCATGGCTGGCAGTCGCCTCCTTCAGCGAAGCAGTTATGCTCGCAAAGAGGGAGGCGGCGCACGTGAGGGAGATGCAGTACATGCGCCCTCACAGCCGTGGCCTTCGCAGGAGACGCCCTGGGCGTCGGGAATCCCAGGCTGATTCCCGGCCACCGTAGGCACGGGCTTGCGGACGGCGAGTAATGGGTAGCTCGCTGTCCGGTAAGGACCAAGCCCGGGTCGACGGCACGTTGTGTTCCACGCGCGCCTCAAAGAGATGTCAGCAGCAACAGAGGGGCCCGCAAGGGCCGATGCCTGCCGGGGGTGCGGGTTGTTCGAAAGAGATACCGCCGCCCCTGGCACACAGGCAACTGAGGGAACACGGGTGGGTTTTAGTCAGTAAAAGTCTGACACGCCCCACACTGGTCCCAAATTAAAAAAAAGTGGACATTGATAGTAGACCGCTGATATTTTTTTTTATTGTTGATATAATGATAACAGATAAGGCAAAAAAATATTATTGTCCTACTTCAAATACTTTTCTCCATAAAAAATATTTCTTTTTTTTTTGTGTGGGAGTGATTACATTTTACTCAATTTCTCAAAAACCTTAAGCGATGTCGAGATGGCATTCACATATGTTAGAAAACTAATAATTCTGAGTATTTGGCTCGAAGAAACTTATTGCTTATCTCTGCGTACTTTCGAGATAATAGTGACAGAAAATAACATTTTTTTTTAATGTTAATTGTTCGCTTTTTTTTAATCATAGCCTTACTCATATCGCAATAGGTCCGCTGGCCAGCAAAATGGAGCTTCGACGCGAGTTTGCCGGGATAACAAGATGGCCGCCTCTCATGACGTAACGTAATACGGTCACGAATCGCGCGCGTACACCTCACTCAGTGTACAACTAAATGTGGTTGCGATAAGACGTGTCCTTATTTTTTCTGTGCGCTTGAAGAAATGCTTGTTGTTTGTTTGTTTTGTTATTGTTGTATTTTGAATCTTTGGATTTTAAAATCAAATAATTTTTGTTTGTCTTTCTTTCGTCGAATTTGTTTTCGTAATTTTTTTTGTTAAAATCAAAGTCACTTTGTCTTTGATATCTTTGATTCTAATTTGTTTTCAATTTTCCTTAAAATTATAATATGTCCGCATTTGTCACCAACTTAGACTTATACGTTGTTCTTAAATCAGGAAGTGGTTTTAAAAATGTCGAATTTTTATTTAATGCCCTTATTGAACGTATTGGTGTTGAATTGTCTTCCGAAGATTTGAGTAATATTAAATTATTTTGTCGTAATTTTTCAAGTAATATCTCAAAAAGATGGTCTGCTTCCAGTAGAGCTCAAAAGACCTTTCTTAACAAAAATTCAGACTGGTTACAATCCCAAATAGTTTGGCCAAAATGTCAAAATATCGATTTAAGCAGCATTTTTAAAGTTGCCGAGGAAGTAATTCCAAATTTCGAAACGCAAGTGGATACTCATCAATTAAGTTATGGTACAAGTAAAAAACCATTTGTTGATATATCTGATAAACAGAAGAAAAGGCGTTCTCTAACACTTCTAGATCACACAGAGGAGGAATTAGTTTATGCTTTATGTGCCAAATTAAAAGAGTCTAAAAAAACAAAATTAGCAGCTATATTAAACGAACTCAGCCAAAACAAGGAAAAATGTGAGATGGTATATGATGTACTATTCGCTAAAAAGACTGACAAACCGTGTTTACCAGATGATAAAACGTTAGCGCTTTACACCTCAACAAATTTGTCAAAATGGCAATATCGAAATTTAAGAACTATTCTTGCTTCAGAGAAAATGTATGGTCTTCCATCCTATCAAAAGCTCCTGGAAGCTAAAAAAACTTGTTATCCTCCAGAGTCAGACATAACTGTAACTGAATCTGATGCTAAGATAAGACTTCAATCGCTTCTAGATTTGACAACTAATAGGATATTAAAAACAATTCAGCACAACTCTGCCGACAAAAAATCGCTAAAACTAATAAGCAAATGGGGTTTTGACGGGTCATCTTCTCAAAGTAATTATAAACAAAAGTCACACTCCGACACTAAAATTGACGATTCTTCAGTTTTCATGATTAGTTTGGTTCCGCTTCGTTTGGAAGAAGAGAGTGGTACTATCTTGTGGCAAAATCCTGCTCCCTCTTCAATAAACTATTGTCGTCCAATTGGCTTTATATTTGCAAAAGAAACAAATGAATTGATAAAGAAGGAAAGTGCATCCTTAGAGGAAGAAATTCGTAATCTTGTTCCCACAATTGTAGATAATTTTGATATTAAACATGATTTGTACATGACTATGATTGATGGGAAAATTTCTACTGTGATTTCCAATACTTCTTCTGCAGCTGTTTGTAATATTTGCAATACCCCACCTAGCAAAATGAATGACTTGGACTTTGTATCCAAAAGACTCATCAGAGAAGATATGTATATGGTCTGTCTTCGCTTCATATGTGGATAAGATGTATGGAATGTATTTTACACATTTCGTACAACTTAGACTTCAAAAAGTGGGCTGCACGAAAAGAAGATAAATTGTTAAAAGAAATTAAAAAGAATTTGACACAAGAAGAATTCCGGGAAAGAACTGGTTTGTTAATTGACATAGTAAAACAGGGATTTGGTACAACCAATGACGGTAACACGGCAAGAAGGTTTTTTGAAAATTATGAAGTATCTGCTGAAATAACGGGTATCCACCCTGATTTAATCAAGAGATTTGCAGTCATTTTACAAACAATTTCATCTGGTCAACTTATTAATACCAACTTGTTTAGGGAATATTGTAAAGAAACAGCAATGCTATATGTAAACTTATATCCATGGTATTACATGCCTTCAAGTGTCCATAAATTGTTGATACACGGTGCTGATATTTGTGAAAATTTCTCCTTTATTCCGATAGGCATGCTTTCCGAAGAAGCTTCCGAAGCGAGGAATAAAGATTTCCGGAATGTTAGAATGGCACATACAAGAAAAATCGGTAGAGTTCAGACTAATTTAGACATTATCCACAGCTTTCTAATTAGCTCAGATCCTTACATCAGCCATATCAAACCAAAGTTTGCTCGTTTGCATAAACAGTTGTTTCCAGAGGCTAGTGCTTTGATCTTGAACAATGAATTGCTTTCGTTGGAAAACGAGGAAATAGAGATTTCTCAAGAGAATATAGACCCAAATATTAATCTTTCACCATAATATTTTTTCAGAATCGTTTGTGAACATATTCAACTTTATGTTTGCAGCTTAATATGTCTTCATTTTGATTGTTTTTTAGAACTGATGAAAGTACTCCTTCAGAAAGGTCATAGCTTTTCAGTCATTAGTGAGCCCCCATAACCTCTTTTACAGAGAAGTCTCTTTTTACTTATTTGACATTACGCATACATTATAATTATGTGCTAAAGTAAGGCTATGATTAAAAAAAAACAAAAAATTAACATTAAAAAAAAATGTTATTTTCTGTCACTATTATCTCGAAAGTACGCAGAGATAAGCAATAAGTTTCTTCGAGCCAAATACTCAGAATTATTAGTTTTCTAACATATGTGATTGCCATCTCGACATCGCTTAAAGTTTTTGAGAAATTGAGTAAAATGTAATCGCTCCCATACAAAAAAAAAAGAAATATTTTTTTTACAGAAAAGTATTTGAAGTAGGACAATAATATTTTTTTGCCTTATCTGTTATCATTGTATCAACAATAAAAAAAAATATCAGCGGTCTACTATCAATGTCCACTTTTTTTTAATTTGGGACCAGTGTGCGCCCTCCCGCTCCACCCAGAGCGGGAGAAGTTATTTGATGATTTCCCACCCAAAAAAAAAAAAAAAAAGTATGCTAATATTGGCTATATTTGGGTGAGCTTAGAACAAAAGAAAAAAGTTGGTATTTTTTTTTAATTGGAGATAATTGTCCAAAGGTTTTATGAGCTTGATTTCTGGGAATACTGTGTTTAAGTAACTATATTCTTTCCTTTTTGTACCAAGCGAGTTAAGGTATACGTATGCTGTAATGTGATATTGTTTTGTGGAAAATAGATATTTCTGGTAATGATCAAACGTAAAGAAATAGTACTGGCGAAAAACGAAAGCTTTTGTATGTAATTATAATATGTTTAAGTGTTTTTACATCAGGAATTTCTCAGTAGCATCCCGGACCCTAGAACTGTGCCCAGGCTCTATGGCATAGGCTCGCTTCCGATTACATGGGATTAAACATTACTGGCGACCTCTGCCTAACCACTCGGAGAAAACAGGCGTGTTGTTATGTGTGGCTGTTTGTATTTATTAATAGTGCAATAATTCTACATGAATTCATTTGTCTGGTTTCCAAAAATCTCCTTTAGAAACTACCCATTAATACACAAAATTTCATCAATTTTTTTATCGAATTCAGATTAATTCCCAAAATTATTATTCCACGATCGAATGTTCCACATTTCTTAGAAGTTTATGTAATTTATTAATGTTCGACCTGCTTCTTATGATTGTACTTTGTTGAAAAGGTCAAAGATGTTGGGTTCTGTAGTAAACAATATTGTTGTTATACCTAAAGGTATTCAGAATTCAAAAAGTTTTACGGAAAACTTTTTTGATGCTCCATTGATTTGTTAGGAATATTTTGAACCAAAAACTCGTTTTAGGTGAAAGGTTTGATTTTGTTTTAACTATAAAGGCTTCTTCAAACAACCGCGACGCGACAGCACGACGCGACACTTGTAGAACAATTTCCATTAAGTTTTCATAGAAATTGTTCTACGAGTGTCGCGACGCGATCGTCGCGTCGCGCTAGTCTGCACGAGCCTTAACAAGATTATTACGCCAGTAAATCAAAACAGTACAAATTCGTAAAAATATTTATTAAAAAAATAACAAAGAATAATTAATTTCATGATGTCTGTATAATTTTGTAGAAATATATAATTGACAAGTACAATTAACATCGCATCCAGCGCTGCACGTTACAGGGGTTGATGGACGCTACTGAAAGTGGCAAGCACGTCGCCAAATTCTGGTCTGACAGTATGTCGATTACTATAGACGCGCTAAAAAGAAAGACAGTTAGTTCTTTTGATTTCTTATTGTATTATCGATAAAATAGTATAAAAGGACATCGAGAAAAGTGAAATAATTATTTTAGGATAAAATAGAAAAAAAAGGAGGTTTTCACTAAACGAGTATGTTATTCAAGTCAAACCTTTCGTGTCAGGCAAATATTTTGAACTCATAATGACACGTTCCTACAAGGTCTTCTGGTGTTTTCTTATTTTACAACCGAAGCACCGAACCCTAAAAACGTCAAAAGGCTCAGGTGTTCATAAAGAAGTTTCGTATCACTTAAGAGTTTACTTAGAAGCGTGGGAGTATCGATCAGCCATATAGAGGCAGTTCGCTTCCACGTGAGATGTTTATCTTAGAATAGCAAGCTACTACTTAGTTCACATACAAATTTTGACCCTGAGCTTCGGAGACCTTTTGTATACTACACTTAGGTTCATAACATCAAACATGTCAACATCTGTCAGAAATTAAGTTTGTAAAATATATTTTTTTAGAGTTCTAAGGTTGTGCGCACAGACTACATAGAGATACTGACAGGGAAGAGTTTTAAATTACTAAAATGTAATTTACAGAATGAGCATATATTCAGTGCTTTGAAGTAATTAAGGGGCCTAAAATAGAAAACAGAAAAGTGGTTTTGGCCAAGGATATTCTTTTCTGATTAACTGTGTCAGACGGTGCACTTTTTTGAACAAATAAATATTTTTTTTGAATAATATAGTTTTTTCAACCAGTTAGCAGTTAACAGTTTTAACTTGATCAGTTTCACTACTGGCAAAACACAAGGACGAACGTAATGGCTTAGTTGGATGTATAACCACAGTAATATTTACCAAAATAACCTCGAACTGTTTAAATACATTTAAGATCTAATATTCAAGGCTAGCTTTAAGTCTATCAACATAAAATTGTCAAATAAAATAACAAAGCTGATAATAAAGTTAAGTAAGACTTTCCAGCTAAATAACTTTTTAGATGTCGTACAAACTTCATGTCAGCCTAGTCTTATTCTTAGACCTTTGTAGGGGTGTTACGAAAATGTAAATGATAGAAAATTTTACTGAATTTATAGGGGAACACGACGCCTTTCAATTGTTAATGTGACTTGGTTTAGGTAGAAATGCATTTCGCATTGTAATTGTTTTCAATAAAAGTTACATTTGGCTGATTGAGAAACAAGTGCTTACTTGACATTCTATTTACTCGCCGTAAGCGATGTTTCCCCATGTTGTATATCGCTACTGTTTTCTTTAAAATTTACACCAAAAACGAAACTTGTAGAAAGAAAATGTCACAAACGACAAAATTGTGAGCAAAATATTTAGCAAAACATGTCTGAAACAATTCTGATTAATTGTCTGCGTTACCATATTGCCGCCCTTACGGGTGAGGACCATCTGAATGAATTATCATTTAAACAAAAAAAACAAAACAAACAAACAAACAACAAAACAAACAAACAAACAAACAACAAAACAAACAAACAAACAATCAAACAAACAAACAAATAAACCAAACAAACAAACAAAACCAAACAAACAACCAAACAACCAACCAAACAATTAAACAACCAAACAACAAACCAAACAATTAAATGTATCAAACCTGTATTAACACGTTTAAATGTATCAAACGTGTATTAACACGTTTGATACATTTAATTGTTTGGATAATTAGACCAGTACTTTACAAATTTTGTTGAAAAAAAGTATGAAAACTTATTTGTGGATGTAAACAAGGGGATACGATTACATGTTGTCCATTTTGACGGGTAAAAAAATACCGTAAAATTACTCTCGTTGTAATATCGCTGCAGACTAATATAATTTGCTATCGGTACTACTAATACTTTTATATCGGTATGTCCATTCCGTCTTTCTAACTTTTAGCTCAACATTCATATTCGTACTTCATTTGTCATCAGTCACGCCTCAGTATTCCGAAGTTGGTTTGTCGTTGTGATTACAAGGCGAAATCTTTGAAAATCTTCTTTGAATATAAAAATGTTACAGGAAGCATGAAAATTTCTCCTAAAGTACTGGGTAATTTGTGGGCAAAAGAAATATTTTGTTGGAATTAATTTTGCATGCGTATTTTATCAAAGTTCTTCTTTTTTGGGGCGCGGAAGTTGAAAAAGTTTCTTCGTGTTAAAAGAAAATTGGTGCACATGTATATAGTGCGTCGTATTTTTTAAAATTACCATTTTCTTTATCTTTGATGCCGTTACTCCTTGATATTATTGAACGAAGGCTTCTTAAAGGACAATTTCTACCAAACGGCTCGTATCGCATCGGATCGGAAAGGATACGGTGGATAGGCATGATGTAGATGCATAAGATCGGCTCGTACTTGAACGTATCCGTTTCTGCGCCTAGTCAATTAGTTTCTTTCCTACCGTGTTGACGTGTTTTAATTTTTGAAAATGGTTGAAGTTGACGTAGTATTGTGGGCTATTGCATTTGAAAAAGAAGAAAATAATCATAATTTTTCTTTTAAATCCATGATTGAGTAACGTCTGCAGTGCGTGCACTTTCGAGAATGAGTGGTGCGGCCCGGCCACGGCTTTGAGCGCACGCGACTACAGCCGAAAGGATCCGTTCGGCCGCGACGACATCTGAAATGATCCGATGGGATACGAACGGAACCAATCGCGCGTCGCAGCATGCTTTTGGCTACAATCGCCTGTCGCAGAAGACATCCTCGGTCAAGCTGCTATGCGCGGCTTGGTAATATAGACTTTAAATGCTGTGTACACGATTCAATATCGTTTAAAGATTGTAAAATCCGTTCCGATTCGATACGATACAAGCCGTTTGGTTGAAATTATCCTTAAAACCTAATTCTTCTTCTACTTCATTTGATACTGCTTAGTACCTTTATTATTATTTTCATGCCGTCGTCTTATGTTAACTGTCATCATCATTATCATTCCAGCTGAAAGACGTGCACTGCTGAACATAGGCCTTCCTCAAGCTCCGCTCTTAAAAGAAAGAAAAACTGTTTATTCTGCACAAACAAAACGCACATTACAGAAAATTAAATAAACTAAGAATCATAAAATGCACACGTACAAAGTGGACAAAAGCCCCGTATTCAAGTCGAAAAAGTTACACAATATTGTCCATTGACTCCGACCGGTTCTGTGCATCCCGCATCCAGCGGATTCCTGTGGCCTTTACAAGGTCCACCTTGTGGGAAGCCTTTCAACTCTACGTCTTCCGGTACGCGGTCGCCATTCAAGAACAAAATGATAACTATACTGAGACAGTAATTATATTTTAATTAATTTATGATTTGTAAAAATTCCTGTCAATTAAGTAAAGGCATGAAATGGTCCATAATATTATGTATATGTAATTTTGGGAGGGCTCGTGGCTAAATAATTAAATCCACACGGGTTGATCGATCAGGTTAAGCTACGCTTGCTGCGGTGGATGCCATCTCGTGATTGACCTTGAGGGGCCGTCAGTCACTTTATGTCAAATAACGGTATATAGACGTATTTGGTTGGGACTGGAAGCCTACTCCGACATAGTTGGGTAAAACCAGGCAAATAATGATTATTTATTTTATTTATTAACTAGCTTTTGCCAGCGGTTTCGCCCGCGCGGAAGTTTCATCCCCTATTTAACTCAGGGATTGAATTTCGGAAAATCCTTCCTTGTTCCTTGTCTACATTATAAAGAGAACCTTTGTCCAAAATTTCAGCTTTCTAAGTCCAAGGGTTTGGGCTGGGCGTTGATAAGTCAGTCAGTCAGGACTTTTCTTTTTATTTATATAGGGATAGATAACCAACTTATATTTACAGTCTGCACCACACATACAAGTAAATGGTGATTGTGATCTAGATGTATAATTTATATTAATTAGCACACTTCACGGCTGTATCTGTGATCACCATTTGATTCCTATACTGTTATTAGTAGACATACAAATGCTCCTAAACATCCTCTTCACATCCCCCCCAGTGGGGTTCCCGCATTGTCGTTGCGGGGGGGTTCAGTAACCGTGGTCACCCTCCCACGGTGAAGCGAAGAGGAACCCCAAGGTGGGGCCACTCGTCAGGGCTTGTGCCTCCAAGCCGACGACGTAGCGGCCCAAGTAGGTTGCGGTGAGGTGCATCGCAGCTGAGGCGGGCCGCGATGTCGAATGGGAGGCATCGCGGCTGAGAGTTACAGGCTGCGGCGGAGGAGGAGTGCCGGTACTTCTGAGTAGCGCTCTTCCCTTCCGTGGTTTGGACGGGCCGCCACCGTTTGATGGCGGACGCGGTGGGGCCGCAGGGGAAGAGGAGTGTCGGTATAGCGTTGGCCGCTCTCCCTATCCTCTGCGGCCGAAAACTGGTAGGCGGCGGGGCCACTGCTGACCCGTCGCTGGGGGACGTCAGCAGCAGCTGGTGGGGCTCGCAAGGGCCGATGCCTGCCAGGGGTGCGGGTTGTTCGAAAGAGATACCGCGGCCCCTGGCACACGGGTAGCTGAGCGAACATGGGTGGGTTTTAGTCAGTAAAAGCCTGACACGCCCTCCTGCTCCACCCAGAGCGGGAGAAGTCATTTGATGAGTTCCCACCCACAAAAAAAAAAAAGCATCCTCTTCACATATCTCTTTAGTCCTTTTAACGGTACAAAACCACAGCAGGACTGACGAGTATACTAAATCATAATAAAAAATAACTATAAACCTCCTCAAGAAAACTTAAGCATTTATTTCCAAAGCTCGTTTATAACTTAAGCTGCTAGAAAAATAGCCACAATAAACAGTTTGTTTGCAACTTATGTAATTAATACTTACTTGTATCTTTAGGTTCTACCGAGGCTTACCGCGTCAGTCGCCGCGTGAAAAATATAACTTGAACATGCTTTGAACGTTGGAGGAAAAATGTATGAAACAAAACTTAAAAAAAAAACAGTTATAAAAGAACTGTTTGCTGACGATTTAACTGGCATACTATGAGAACTAATTTGTTCTAAGATAAAAGTGTAATATGGTAAACGGTCTACTTGTGAGCCAAAGGTTTATCTCAATATGATCGGCATTTTGCGTGCTAAAATCTCAGAGATTTCTAAATCACCAATTTTAATAAGAACTAGCTGGACTCCGCAGTTTCTGTGTTTTTTTATGCTTTTTGCTCGGTTCGTTAGCGTGATTTTAAATAACCTGTAGAAACCTATTTACTTTGCTACACACTCTAAATATTCTGAAAATTCCATTTTACATTCTTTGTAAAAATGTTAATAAACTCATGTAGACCCATCGTAGCGGCGTAGACTGCTACGAGCTGCTACGCGGCTACGAATTTGTTATACAGTCTGTTCATTCTATTATAGTAACTATAGGACAAAGGCTTTTTTCATACATAGAAAGAACGAGCAATGGTCACTACGCTTGCACTGCCATTAGCTTTTTCAGAATATAATGTTCCGGTTTATTCGACGTAGTAATGCAAAACAGTGTAAGGAACGAGATGACTGGACTTAAAATATTTTTTTTTTTGGGTGGGAAATCATCAAATAACTTCTCCCGCTCTGGGCGGAGCGGGAGGGCGTGTCAGATTTTTACTGACTAAAACCCACCCGTGTTACCTCAGTTGCCTGTGTGCTAGGGGCCGCGGTATCTCTTTCGAACAACCCGCACCCCTGGCAGGCTTCGGCCCTTGCGGGCCCCTCTGTTGCTGCTGACATCTCTTTGAGGCGCGCGTGGAACACAACGGGCCGTCGACCCGGGCTTGGTCCTTACCGGACAGCGAGCTACCCATTACTCGCCGTCCGCAAGCCCGTGCCTACGGTGGCCGAGAATCAGCTGGGGATTCCCGACGCCCACGGCGTCTCCTGTGAAGGCCACGGCTGTGAGGGCGCAAGTACTGCATCTCCCTCACGTGCGCACCCTCCCTCTTTGCGAGCATAACTGCTTCGCTGAAGGAGGCGACTGCTAGCCATACACTCTTGCTCCATACCATGGCCTGGACCAGGGTCAGACGCGAGAGATCGCCGCCACCGATAACCTCCACGAGGACACGGCGGTGCTCCGCCAAAGCCGGGCAGACCTCCACCGTATGCTCCACCGTGTCCTCAGGGCAATCTCCGCAATGGAAACACCCGGGCGTTTCCTCCCGCCCTATCCGAAACAGGAACCTCCCGAAACAGCCGTGTCCGGTGAGGACCTGTGTCAGGCGGAAGGTGAGGACGCCATGCCACCTCTCAAGCCACTCCTCAAAGAGGGGACTTACCGCCGCAATTGTGGCTTTGCTTACTTTAAATATCTTAGCTGCATTTCTCTGTTCCTCTCTGCTCAATCAGGGAGACAGGCTCAAAAGCAAGTAAGACCTTATATCCCATTTAACCCCACGTAAATAAAACTACCAAACCTTCCCACATATTCCTTTAAAAGACACAAAAAAGGCACACATGTAACAACTTATAATGACAGGAGAACTATGCAGTTAGTCTCACGCTGATCTCACGCTGGCTTAATTAGTTACCTAACTGACGCCAGAATGATCTAATTATAAGTTTACCACCTAAGAATACCTACACGTGGAATGCAATAAAGTATTGAGTATTAAGTATTAAGAAAGTGAACGAAATCAGGTTAATTAGTTTGTGGAACTTTTAGATGCATCTGTTTTTTTAGGAATTAATTGTGTTTGTACTGTAGTTTTTACACTAAAAGGGGTATACAAACTAAAAGCTGTGCGTTGCTGGAAATTACAAGACCAGCATTTAAAATGATGATTTTAATGATAATATGTGCCCATTTATATCCGTGGGTGTCGTAGAAGGCAACTAAGGGACTTACTAGAGAATGGGCAGCAGCGTTCTCTATGTATTTGACCACCATACTGCAATTGCCAACCCACCTGCCAAGCGTGGCGATTATGGCAAAACCCCGCTTTTGAGAGACGCCTATGTCCAGCAATGGACGTCTTACGGCTGAAATGAATGATAATGTAAAGGCAAGGTAAAATAACCACTACGACTTGCGATGTTACTAGACCATGGGGGCTTTTATCATCAGCTTAACCTTTTCCTCGCTATGTTAAGTTCGGTTTCCAGTCTAATCGAAAGCAGTTGAATACCAGTTTTTTTTACGGCGCAACCATTTTCTTAGTAAACAACCAGTTATACTTTACTTGATCAAAGATTTGAACCCAGGATCAGGCCTCAATCAGGGGCCCAATTCTGTATGGTTATAATGATTCTCCGTGGAATCTTACTACGTTCAAACCACGTCAATATCGTGTCTTGTAGAAACCAATGTAACGGTAAGGAATTGAAATGTCATATTTTGTATCTTCTAAGACAATTTGTCGATATTATTAATACGATATTAGCAGATGTCGAATTGACGTGTTTTCGAAGTAAGGAATCGCTAACTGGTTATAGAAAATTAGGGACCAGGCTATTATAAGATTAGTTATTGCATAAAAATATTTCACAGGTGTACTTAAAAGCCAGACTACTAAAAGATTTACGCGTACCAAACATTCAAGAACTTTCAACAACTTATGTATTCCTGGTACTTTAATTTTACCTCTTCTCTTAAGATAGTTTCAAGTTGACTAATTAAGCAAGTAACATCGCTGCTTGCGTCATTAGGAAACTTAAACTGAGGCAATTAGGGTGTGATTACACTCACATGGCCGATGGCTTCATCAACGTCGCTTGATGTAAGGTCACAACGATCAACGAACGATCAAACAACTGTGTTCGGTTTCTTACTAAACTTCAAATATATCAGTCGACCCTGGTAACATATCTCTTTTGGTGGCCGTACCAAGGCCGTATCTAGCCGTGGTCAATTAGCATAATTTCATAAAAGGTAAGTAACGTCTCGTAAGCAAGACCTACTTTGTACGACATCCAAATCAGTTCGAATTTGAAAAGAAAAACATAACGGCGATTTTTAATCCGATTAGATAAAATATTTCATCATCTTCCGATAAACAACACCAGTTGTGTAGCTATTGATCCATTTATGTTTACAAGTTATACATAAATGTTAACCTTCACGTTTTGAATAACATCAAAAAGTTTAGACGTAAAAGTTTGAAACGTAAAATATAAATATTTTCCATAAGCTTAGCTTTAATAAAGGTCTACAGAAGGTTTAACAAAAATATGTTATGAATTAAATTATTCTTCTTCGTGGAAAGAGAGTGGGGAGGCTTTTGCCTAGCAGTGGGACGTTAATGGTAAATAATAAAAAATAAAATAAAAATCCTAAACATATTTTGTAACCCGAGAAAATAAATCAAAAATAATCTCAAAACTCGCAAACACAGTAACACCCTACAAACTATTAGTAGCAGATGTGGGCAGGCGGAATATCACACGGAGTTCCCTAATTAAGGAAGTTTGATCCAAACATCGGGCATGTGCCGCAACTTGTTACTATGCAAACGAATACCATTTAGCTAAAGTATTCGTTAGGATTTATTATGAAGTTTTGAATTCGGTACGAGTTATATAGTGGTTTTTGTTTGTAAATAATGCAGCTCACCCGATAACTATGCCTTTTAGATTTTAGTAAACTTTGCAGTTCACCAAACCGATTTTCCAAAAATAATTGCCACCAATCAACATGCTGACAATACTCTATTATATTCAAACACTCTTTTTCTTTGTTCGAAGGCATACTATTCTATCAACGACTACTTAAAGAATTGTTGGTCGCTGTGATTAACTCAAGACAACGTTTGTGTTCTTTCACCAGAATTAGCTTAACTACTGACAGGTCATGTGAATTACTTCATATCGTCTGCTTACTGGTAAAACAAGTTAAATACATTTTTTTTACTAAATCGAGTTAAAAATGCAGTCACGTGTAATTTTTTACGGGCTATCTACTGGTAAAATAAAAAATGCAATGTCCAATGGCTGCTGAGATAGTAAGTTTGAAAAAAATGATATCTTCTCACATTTTGTAAATATTATATAGATAAGAGTATATCTTAAAAGAAGGGTAATTAGTGCAACAGTTTGCTTTAACAGTTTTTTAAATCAATGTGTTTAAAATAGATCAAATTAAAACATAAACTTTGAAATGTCATTTACTCGAAATGACACAGACTGCACTTATTACTTTTTACCCGTAAGCAGACGATATCATTGTTTATTTAACTTGACTGCATAAACCATTTTTTTTTAAATTTTTATTAATTAAATTTTCATTTATTGTTGAATGTTAATAATCATATGCTATTATTGTATAGAATCAAGTTCTTCCAACTTAACAGACAGCTGTGCTGCTGGGGAGTTTGTTGCGCTACTTCTTCTTCCCAGCTAAAGCACTAGGAAGTGGTGAAGGGCGGGCGTTTTGGGGGACTGTCTTATGTAATTTTGACGTTCAAAAAGTGCCTCTCAGCCTAGTTTGAATAAATGACTTTTGATTTTGATTTTGATAATTTATGGTTTTATAAAATAAAGTATCTTAAATTCAGTACTTTGGTTCTTTTTCAAATTAATAACGGATGTTCATAATATTATCCAGAATCCTATGGGAACTGTGTGTGTATTAATTTTCCTGAGTAGTGGGTTAATATGTTTTTCAGTCGTTGGTTTTCTGTGTCATTTATACTCGGGGGTGAGGAAGACATTTTGAGTAATGTTTTCCTGTAATGAAGACAAAGTTTATTTTTGTCATTATAGTCAACCTCTTGCTCTAATACAAATTCACTTTGGAGGGCAGCGTAGTACTTCTTTTTCTTTGGATATACAGGGTAACTTTTTATCCAGTGCGCAAACGATCGGTTTTACAAAAAAAAAATCAGCTGTTTCAAAAGTGTACCTACGCGGTTAAAATGTATGGAACAGCTGATTTTGTTTTGTATTTCTGACGAAAAATTTATGTGCTGGGGGGCCTAATAGTCCTTTAGTAACTTAAGTGGCAGTGGGCAGGACACATTGCTCGGCGATCACTTACCGGAAGACGTAGAGTGGGAAGGCCTCTCACAAGGTGGACCGATGACCTTGCGAAGGCCACGGGAATCCGCTGGATATAGGTAGCACAAGACTCGTCAAAGTGGAGGAGCCTGGGAGAGGCCTATGTCCAGCAGTGGAGGTCTTTCGGCTGAAATGATGATATAGTCCTCCAGACTGTATATCGGTCATGGCGGCCACTCTCAAAAGAGACTATATAGCCCTCGGTGCGGGAGATATTATAGTGCACAAGTGTGTGTGCAGACACAGGTGCACTCGCTCTTCCCTCACTCCCATAATCCGATGGGACGGCAATCTGACTGACCAGGTAGAGATCAGGCGCAAGACCAACGGCTTACCGTGTTTTCCTACGCACGGGGGTATCACACCGCCAACTTCCAAGTCCAGGCTATTACTGAAAAAAATCCCACTAGAAAATCTCAATAAGACTTTCCCCGACCTGGGAATGGAACCCAGGACCCCAAGCTCAGAAGTCGCGCTTGCGACCACCAGACCAACGGGGCAGTTTCAATGTACCTACATGTCTATCAGACGTCATTTTAGTATGGACTAGCGATGTGTCACCCTATGTCATAAACAATCTCATGCAGTCGGACGCAATATCGGTCATTATTGTTAACATTAAGAAGATGCCTCCGACTCGTCATCATCATCATCATCATTTCAGCCGATAGACGTCCACTGCTGAACATAGGACTCCCCAAAAAAGAAATAAGGGGGTTTGCCATAATCGCCACGCTTGGCAGGCGGGTTGGCGATAGCAGTATGGTGGTCAAATGCATAGAGAACGCTGCTGCCATTCTCTAGTAAGTCCCTTAGTCGCCTTCTACGACACCCACGGGAAGAAATGGGATGGTGCCATTCTTTACGTCCGGCACCACATAGAACAACACCGACACCACTGACCCACACCGACAGCATCAGACTAAATTTAATAGTCAACCCCTTAAAAAAACATTTTCTTCAAATATTCACTTTTTGTGCAGTCGGGTTTTTTGATACTGCCACTACTTCCTAAACTTTTACAAACACGCTTTCATATTGGTGTGGCGCCATCTATCGCTAATGGCTAGCCATTGACTACGTTATTGATGAGCGAACAATTCTAAGGACTAGTTAAGTTGCTCCAATGTACCCTCAAGCAACACACTGTTATATAAGCTAAGTGTTTAATAGATACTGTTGACATTTTATATTTAAGTATTGATTTTTAATGACATTTAAAGAAAAAACTGTGAATGTGAGTACTATGCAGGCTAGATTGAACACATTACTTTATAACTCGTCTGGTGGTTTTGAGCATTTTGTACATGGCCTACGCAAATGTCCTGCAAATCTGGTAGCGTCTTGTGGCGGGTCGTTGAGCTCCCTAAAATAGGGTTGAGCTACACGGTGACTGCTACATACATGCCGTCTGTTGAGACAGGTCAGCTCAAAGCTGCAATGGCTCTTTCTTCAAAAGGCCTTTCCAGACATTACCCTGCATTGTTAGACTCACATAAAATTTAAATAATATAATGTTTGGACTTTAAAAGAGACTATGACCTCTGAGTTTGTTTCGGCTTTTCTTCTCAGGGAACAGTCAGCTAGGAAATGCCGGCGCCATCTAGTTTTAAAAAATATTGACCAACAAAATATTGACGTGTAAAAGTGTCTTTTAAGATCTACTTACATAAATAAACATTTCAACATTTCAATTCATCATGATCACTTGTCCAAAATGGTTCGGTTTCACTTAGCGCCTTATTTGAGCGTTATGCGTAGCAAGATTATTCTACTACGACACTCAAAATATAATCTGTACAAAAATACGGATTTTCTAGCATTTTCAGGCTTGGTTTTGCTGGCACACAGATAAACCCTGAAAAGTTTCCAATGTGTGGATAAAATCAAATTTTAAAATAGGCCAAGTGAAAATAAATAAATTTTTATAATAAGAAATAAATAAATAATTATTTGCATGGTTAATGGTATATTCCATCGCTACCTAAAAGAAATCGCTGTTAGAGATAAGACCGTAATTTCTAACATAGGATCCTGTTCCATTCAATTTTATTTTGAAGTATCATAATTTAGAACAAAGAAGTAATAAGACTTGATCGACTACTCCAAATAACAAAAACAGGATACCTATTTAATATAGTAATTTGTGAAAAAACGATTCATGTCTAGATGAAGCCATAAAAATAATCATTTGCATAAAGTATGATCGACATAACTATGTATCTCGTGTTGATAAAGCCCGCTCATTAAACTTGCACGCCAGATAAAGAGTAACCATCATAGCCAACATATAAGTATGACATCGTAAAATCAACCCAATTTGACCCGCCTTCCCGTCAAGTTTTGTATGTTGTATGATAACTCATAGTTACCTGGCTTTGGTGCTTTGGGACTTAGTGTCAAATGCATTTTACAACAGGGGTTTATCTAAGAGGTTTTATTGAGGAATTAAGTTAAAATTAACATACTTTTTCACTTAAATTACCTACATCAAAACTAAAGGTACAAATAAATACAAAAAAAAGGACACTTAGGCGTCGAAGTATTCGTCCGCATCGCTGTCATCAGGAAACGTGCCCAGAAGACTGGCAGCATTGCCACGTTGAATGGAAATGCTAATTCTTTGGCCAAAGAACGACCCAGCCCTCTGGACACCAGCCGGCGAGAAATTTCCTTAAAGAGGAGATGTGCACCCGGGCCCCATGACCCTAGTGTTTCGACCCCAAACGGCTCAAAACTGTAGTTACCCATAAGGTTACAGTATTTACGCCGCTTGAGTACGCCGCGGGTCTCAGCAACCGCAGCAGCGGCACCAGCACAGCCCGCCGTGCTAGGAACATGAGATGGCACAAGGGTGTCGACACAGGTTGCGTCCCACACCAGAGGCCTACCCTACCTTCCAAGGCAATAACGTCATGCCGTCATCTTTTCTTGAAGATGAGTGAAAAGGTCAAGTTGATGAAGTTATACACATAGTACTGTCAATGCTTCACTTCCATTGATAAAAAGAAGCGTAGTGCAATTACAGAGATTCCCTTTAGAAAATTTCTAAGATTTGGGTTTAAAATAAATTACTTGTATTTCTGTTAACATCATTAGCAGCATGTTAATATCTTTTACTAAACGACAAGTGTTGTTCCGCACCTTATAGTTCGTGGCAACGATAAATGAATGTCATCCATTAATTTTTTTTATTTGATACAGACTAAACGGTAAAAATAATACAGTATTTTAAGACATTTTTCAGCTGCTTAAATCAATCGGCCACCTCAGATTACAATATTAAATACTGAAAATACTGGCTACAGTAACAAGGCACCGGATAGAACGATGCACCTCGAACCTGTAATAACGAAACTGAATAATAAATTATGCATTGAATAAACAAACTAATTTTGTTAATGAATTCTTTATTTATCATTTATTATTAAGATTGTTATAATTTAGTTAATTGCGTGTTACTTTTTGATAACTTTAATGGAAAATAATGTACATATTCGGGAGCATACACACTTTAACAGTAATTAAACACCAAAAATATATTTTTGAACCGAATCATGACCTATTCAAATAATTATAATTATTTATTTTTTATCATACGATCAGTCTTCCAGACTGTAAGCAGATGAGATGGCTCCGTCCGCGTGTGGGGCACCACTCCCATTGGAGTTTGCCCTATCCTTTCAAGTCACTTTTCGGACTGACTGTTCTGGTCGAAAATGTCCCGCCGCTTTTTTAATCGGCGGATGCTTTCTGGAATAGTAAGCTGCCCTACAAGCTTATTCGGATGCATAAGCAATCGGCATTTGTAGTTGTCTCCATGTGTAGTTATCTCCTCGTTGACCATCGGAATATTGATAATTTCATGGATTTCTTTTGTCTTGACAAACCGTGATGCGTTGGATATTTGTTAAAGGATTTAATTTTGTTCCCTTTGCACTTTCATTTTGTTGGACTGATCCCGAAAATTGGATGGCATAGGTTCAGATTGGCTTTGGTATGGTTTTGTATAAGAGGAGTTTGTTATCTATAGCCAGTTTTGAGTTTCTTCAAATGAAATTATTAATAATGTATTTATTTATTTCATATTAATTTATTATTTGAAATATTCTTTAAACGGCGCGATTTTGATGTCAAAGAAAGGTAATAACCCTGACAATAACAATGATTGAGTTTAAACCGTCCGTTAAGACTTAATCTTGGAGAGGCCTATGTCTAGCAGTGGATGTATTTCGGTTCAAAAAAACTTAAAAAAGAAACAACCGACTACCAAAAAAACACTACAAAGTGAAAAAAAACTTTAATTTCGGAAGTCGGTGACTTTGGATATGTATTTTGATGTAATTTTTTGTCACTGCCTTCCGTTATTTTACACTTTGTAGTGTTTTTTTGGTAGTCGGTTGATTTTTTTAAGTCTTTTATTTTTCACTTTTTAGTTATAGTACCTACCCCACACAATTCAAAATTTCATCATCCTTGGGGACAAAACAATGCATATTTATGCGATAGCAGCAATCGCGGTTTGTTTTTGATTAAATTACTAGCTGTGCCCGCGGCTTCGTCCACGTGGATGACAGAGATTATCCTTCGGGAACGTGATATCGGGATAAAAGAGAAAAGTTACTATGTTACTCCTTATAACATCAGCTATCTGCCAGTGGAAGTCCCGTCAAAATCAATGGAGCTATTCTGGAAATTAGCCAGAACAAACAGACATAAAAAATGTGATAGGTACCGTATTAAGTTGCTTATACATTTATTAAAAAGCTGTTATGTTAACATAAGAAACCGACACTTCAATTTTATTTATTTTATAGTAAATATAGATGAGAAGCACCGTAGCGTTATCAAACTAACATTCAATTCTTTGAAGTTGTAAATATTCTACAGGCTTTCCCGTAAAACTACGAGTCAACAAAAGAATAACAATAAAACTTTGAAATAAGACCGGTCTCAAACATGAACCTTACGACACCCTTCGTGAAACTTCCAAAAACTATTCATATTTTTGAATCTCACAAAAGTTATTCAACTTTGTAACAGATATCAAACTCAAACTCAAACTCAAAGCATTTATTTCAATTAAACCATTTACAGGCACTTTTGAATTGTCAAAAAGTCGATCAGTTGGAAAGTTGAAGCTAGTTGCCCATTCCAAAACGTAGATCTCTATGGAGAAGAACGGGCAAGAAACTCCACGGACACTCTTTTAAAATCAAGTTGAAATATTACAAAATCTTGGGAACATTATTCTTGTTGCTTCTGTATGTGAGAACAATGTAAAAAAATGTAATTATAAACAATTCTAAATACAAGATAAAAATAAGCCCTGGAAGTTAGGAGATGACCAGTCTCAACCGACAGCGTCCGTTCACGAACTTGACTATTCGGATGGAACCGTAAAAACTTAGACAGGCGGGCCATCACTAAAATGCTATATCACACCATCCATCATAAGTTGGTCTATCAAACGCGTTAGACGAGTCAGTGAATGTTAAGTCAGGGATAGAATGGAAGGGTCACGACAACTGGTCACATCTGCTCTTGAAACTTATATCCAGACGTAACGTTTTATTTGACGCAACAGCGGGAAGACACATAAAGTAAGGAATTGGGTTGCTTGCTACGAGTGTAAAAAAGTACCCAAGTGAAGGCCACGTATGGCGCCATCTGCGTTAAAAATAGTTCAGTAAAAACATTTTGTAGCATAAAATATGGTAGCTGAAATTGTGTGTTATTCACGTTATTGTGCATTACACAACAATATATTTATTGCTTCCAATAATTAATTTAAAATAAAACTATAATCATTAGTATGAGGATTATGAAACTTTTATTAAGAGGGGGTATATACCAAAATTGCCTACCTTCAATTTGATTTTTGATAAGTTATAAAATAAAAATAATTCGATGTTTCTTAGTTCGAGGAGAAGTCATCTTCTGTCGCACGTTACGGGAACTTAAAGCAAATTTTTGTTTTACAAATCAGACGCCGTCGCTTTGTTGAGACGAGAGGACTGCGTTTAAATTTTCAGCTGCGCTGAGTTATAATTCATTTTCGTTAATAATATTTTCGTAATTTCTCATGTTCTAGAAAATTGTCAAGAAAAGGGTTAAGGGTTTGCGTCTGATTACTAATACCACTTCGTAGATGTCGGTAGAATTAATGATATTATGTTTAAGATTTATTAGTAGAGTGTCAAATTCACCAATGTGACATATTTAATCACAGATGTGGAATTTTTAATTAAAATTTCACTTTTGTGAATATTTTCTCTATATTTTTACTACTTAAAAAATGGCATCAAAAAATTCATCCGCATCGCTGTCGACTGGTAATGTTCCCAAGAGACTGGCGGCATTAACCACGTTGTATGGCAATGCTTAGCCGCTGGTCAAGGTACAAACCGCCCTTGGATCACGGGAAGTTGCAACCAGCCTTTTCGAGATTTTGTCAATAGGTTAAATTAAGTTAGGATACACAATTTGTTGTTTTATTTTTACTTATAGCTTGTAAAAGTTTGATATGAACATGAAATGTCTATCGTTATTGAAAAAGTTATAGCTACGTGCGTACGTACGAGGGGCTTATGGCTAAGTAATAACACCAAACTAAGGTTAAACTACGCTTACCGTGGTTGGTCCGTGGATGGGTGACCATCTTTCTATACCAAGACCCATCCGTGCCTCGGAAAGCACGTTATACCGTTGGTCTCGGCTGTCATTTTTGGACCTTTGACAGTCGATACGGGTCGTCAGAAACAGTCTAACCAAAGGGTATCGCGCTACCCATTTACTGGGTTGCGGAGGTCAGATAGGCAGTCGCTCCATGTAAAATAATGGTATTCAGCTGCATCCGGTTAGACTGGAAGCCGACCCCAACATAGTTGGGAAAAGGCTAGGCAAATCTATGATATTTGCGTACGTTAAGCGTTTAGTTAATTTATTTTTAAATATTATGTCCTTTATTTAATTACTATCCTTATTAACTACATTTTTAAGTAACTTAAAAAATATTAAAAAATATAAAACATATTATTCGTTTATTCATTTTAGATCTTATTCTATTACATTTTAAATATTTTTTTATAAAAGTAACTTAAAAAACACATTTAAAAATATAAAAAAATAGCGGACTGCCAGTATCGGGAGCAGGGTCCAAGCTACCGGTGGTTAGGGCTCCAGAGACAGGAACCTCCTCACGATATGAGCCGTATCGAGGAGTACTGCCTTCTGAATCAGGCCTTTGATCCAACCGCCTAACGAGAGCCTCGAGAGATGTTGATCGAGGCTTTCGACGACCAGTCCATTGGCTGATACGACAATCGGCACAATTACAACCGAGTTCACATTCACATTCACATTCACATGTCAACAACCTCGTGTGCTAAGTCAAGATATTTAATTTGGTTCTCTTTCTCAGCTTTCACGAGGTTCCCGTCATGCGGAATGGAACATCGACTATCGTTGTGCGGCGCACTAACCGATCTATCACCACTATATCAGGCTTATTAGCTACAATAGTCCTGTCAGTAATGATAGACCGGTCCCAGTACAAGTGACATGGTCATTTTCAAGAACTGGGTCGGGCACATACTTGTAATACGGTACCTCGGAATCCACAAGTTTATATTGCAAAGCAAGTTGCTGGTGAATAATCCTGGCTACTTGGTTATGTCTGTGCAAGTACTCGCCGTTAGCTTGTCGAGAACAACCAGAGATAATAAACACATATTATTATTATAAAATTGACAAAGATGAGTAATAATGAAAAATAAACTTGAAGAAACATCAAATGACCGCTATACGAGATAAAGTTTTTGAGGGAAGTCTTTCAAAAACTTCTTCCCAATTACCTACATGTTTTTCCACTCATCCCGTAACTACCAAAACTGGTTCAAATATACTATTCTTTGTGCCATCTTCATGTCGTAAATTCTAAGCCAAGATTTTTTTCCTATATTTTTCCCGCAGAGTAAAAAGTCCTGCTGCCGTTAACTCAAGTTACATCAAGTGTTGAACCAACTTACCGTGATGTCTTGCGAAAGCGACCCTTAAGTGCGTGTTAAGTATTACTTTAGAAGCTTAAGACGTGCTCAAACTTTTACAAGAACGAGATTTTTTACTGTTACATTTGTTTACTTTGATGTCCAATGCTATATTGGAAAAGTTAAGCGTTACGAATTTTCATACGGATGCAGGATGTTACAAAGAAGGTCTTAAGGATTTTAGAATGTTTGCGTTTTGGAGACAATGGAATTCCCAAGGTATGGTCTTATCTTCGAATTTTGACAGTCACTTGAAGGAATTTGGGGACTTAAATACTTGCTAATTTGCTTGCATTGTACAAGAAAGGCTCTTAAAGCAGATCTTGGAGAGGTATTAGCAGAATCGTCATAGTAAAGGAATTTTATATTTTACTAGAGTTGTTGTTAAATGAATTCGATGAAAAATGACAGAATGCAAAGCGGGTTGACTATATAAACTGTCGGTAAACCAATTAAAAATTGCTGTAACAATCACGTATATAACAATTATTTTAACCGTTTTTAAAGTTACTTTTTCCCTCTATTCCATTCAAGTTACAATTGATTTGATTTATCCGTTGAGAACCAACAAGAACCTCGAAACTTATTTTAAATTTAAAACAACATAAAAAAAATCTGCGTACTGTGTCAAAAAAAAAATCTATCGATCTTTTAATCAAGAAAACCCAAAATTCTGTTAAATAGCACTTTTGTTATCATGAGCAAGTGAAGAATTTAAGTTTCGTGTGGTGCCGGACGTAAAAGAATAGCACCATCCCATTTCTTCCCGTGGGTGTCGTAGATGGCGACTAAGGGACTTACTGGAGAAGGGCAGCAACGTTCTCTATGCATTTTATCACCATACTGCGATCGCTAACCCACGTGCCAAGCGTGGTGATTATGGCAAAACCCCCCCCTTTTGGGGAAGGCCTATGTCCAGCAGTGGACGTCTTCCGGCTGAAATGATGATGATGATGAAGAATTTAATATTACTTTTCTGTTTCTTGTATTTGGTCATAAAGGACTTGTGGTAATCCGGGAGGTTTATATGATATCCACTAGTGAACGTATTTCATTAAATATGTTTGACGTACGACTGTTTCCCACTTCCTAATCGACGATTTTGGGGAAAAAAAATAGACTTTTTTTCCGAAAATCGTTCCCAATCCATTCCGATATACGCTGCCCACATCCAACATCCTGTAAGCTTCACCAGGTCATTATCTTTGTTGGGCCTCGAATCATCCCAACTCTACTTCAGAGACCACAGTCTATCCTATCATTCACCATTTGAGCCTCTTCAGGAGGCATCAGCCATGTTTTTACGAAAGAGCCAATTCTTTTTGTCGAGGTATCGCGAACTGTATGAGAATATCTCATGCCGTGTAAAACATCTGAGGCCGACGGTGGTAACGGGGTTGTTTGGCCAAACTTGAATACTTGGCGTCACCTTAATGAAAAAAAAAGCGCGCTGTTGGTTAAAATTGACAATAGGATACCAACAGATATTAATATACATTAAAACCTCACATAACTGACGCCATCTTCATACAAAACATTAATAAAACATAACTGTTAAGGATTCTTCAAACAGGCGCGACGCGACACTTGTAGAACAATTTCCATGAAGTTTTCATAGAAATTGTTCTACGAGTGTCGCGACGCGACCGTCGCGTCGCGCTAGTCTGCACGAGCCTTCATGTGTTCAAATCCTCATTGTTTCGTATCTACCTACGTTACCAGCCATTTTCCATTTAATGTTACCTGTATTGTATTAACTTGGTATTGTGTGTGTGATGGACCGAAGTCGGTAGTGGTTTAGGTTGGGAACAGACAGTTGACTGTCATATTTGATCGTCAGATGTTTATAAATAGGCCTTTTGAATTGTAGGGATTAAAGCCATTATATTCGATTGCCAAGGTGGTCGTAGAATTAGATGTAGTTCAGATTGGTTCCTGGTTTCACGATTTTTATTATTGTGCCTACTTTTTCAATAATAGGTACTCGATTTTGTCTCGTTTTTTCATACATCAAACGATGCATGAGTAGCACTGTATCCCTAAATCCTTAAACTGTTTAGTATTTTGGAAGCTAGTCAATCTATCAAGCTACATTATAATTAATGATATGATTTCATTACCATTCTTTGGAGATGCATGATAAGGAGTTTTTAATATGTAGTTAATATAGGAGATTTTTCCTGCGGTTACATTTTTAGATATTTGCGCATGATTTTTAGATTTCTTTTTGGTGTAAAAAGTTCTGTTCATTACAATAGAACACGGTAATGTCCTTACAATGATCCCACATTGTGCTTTAATTTCGTCTTTCTGGTACAAATAAATAATCTCAAAGCCTTATGCGTAGGTGCTATATGAGTTGTAGAAACTAACGAAGCAATGACGAGTCACCAGCCTAACTAAACTAACATTATACAGAGAAAAGATTTGTTTTTTGTATGTTTGTTTATTACGCTTTCATGCCAAAACGGCTGAAGGAATTTGAATTAAATATGATATGTAGGTAGTCCATGACCTGGATCAGGATAAATAATACTTTTTATCTCGATATACCAACGGGATCGAGACTTATGCAAGTGAAATCAAGATACGCAGCTAGCAATAACTATAAGCAAACGCACTGGCCAGTTGTAAAATGGCAAGTGTAGTAAATTATGCTGGCGAAAGCTTTTACTTTGACACCACTAATTTCCATAACGGCAATGGCGTTATCTCTGGCAGAGAAGTATCGCAAATTGATCACTGCTTGTCGACGCCGACGGTTTGATATTGTTAGAACCAACATTTGTAGTAAACACACTAATGTTATCTTAATCCAGACTTAACCAAGCTCAAAAGTACTTCATGCCTCATGTTTAAGAAGCAAACCTGCAAATTTTTCCAACAATAATCGTTGAAATTACCGAATTACTATTGGTTGTAAAACAAATTTAGGTTAGAACTCCACACTTCCACTTCACGTATACCATTTTAGAAGCAGAACAACTTAGGATAACGATTGCTTTATTTTTGTTTCAGAATCATCAACCATGGTTGGAAAGGTGTTAATTTTCTTCGCGTCAGTAACAGCCTTGAATGTTGGTAAGTCACATTCAATATACATGTCGCAGTCATCTGGTTAAATTAGCCAGCCAGTTGGGCGTCTAGGCGGTTCATTAAACGCCGGCATCCAATGAAATAGCTGAAGGACAACTAGCCAAGTCATCGACCGTAACGTTTAACCAGATGACTGAATGTCGTGTACTCATTTAGTTAAATTGGGTATTTATGAATTTGTGATGTTTGGTTTGGGTGACTATGAGTTCACAAATTATGTACGACTACTTTTTACTAATACCTACCACTAAGATACTAGTAATAGTGAAATGTTGGTTTACAACAAACTACGTAACACGAATATTACTCAGTAATAATTAAGTCAGTCAGCTTAGACTCAAATATTTCGCGAAAACTTGTAAAAGACCTAGTATTACTTGGCACCTACATGTTTTAATACAATTTTGACAATTTCACACTTTCATTTCACTTAAAATTGCACACAAGAACGAAAAATAACATTCACGGTTTGCGCGATTGACGCCATATTTGTTTTGGTGACTACTAGCGTCGCAGTGGAAAAAAAAAAACTGAAGTAAATTTGAATCACTTGGCTGAGTCTTGGTCAGTCCCTCTTCAAAGGGCTGACTTTCAATACGCCAAGTTGTTAAAAGTTGAATGACTCTAGTTCAATTAACTGTCGACCTAGACATCCAATTGGATGCCGGCGTTTAATGAACGGCCTAGGCATCGAATTAGCTGGCTAATTTAACCAGATGGCTGCGACATATACTCATACATAGACTCACGTATTTTTCCCATGGGTTGGCAGAATCTACAGAACACCAGATTTTTTATATTCCTTTTGCTTCGTTTTCTTTCATATATATAGTTATACACGCACACTGATTGTGAGTACCTACTACACACTTATCACCGTAAGTCACATTTCAATTTCAGTCACGGCCAAAACAGATCAATGATAATATTTCATTATTCTTTCCAACCAGTTTGCCCATAAATAAAACAAGGAAAGTTATTTTTTTTAAAGCAATCTGCAACGTCAGGTAGTTTTTTACTCGTAGAACAATGGACAGGTACACATAATAACTATATTTATTCACAAAATAATTTTCGTAACAGCCCAGCTCTGGAATGACAGCGTTTCAATTTTGCAGTCTGTGCAAAGTTTTAATTATGCCACGAAATTAATTCGGGATCAAGTTTGGCGTTCCCATTTGTGTTTGGTGCCTTTCATAAAGCTTTATTTTAAATGATTTCTCGTTTATGACGTCATGTGCAAATACCCGTACAAATTGGTTTTATTTTTATAAAATTGCATTTTACAATAGATCGATTTTATATTTCGCTGTTTTGTCTACTCCATTAAGTAATTTTTATAGCTACAAAAGAAATGGTTTGTTGTATTGGTCCTTAGAGACTTATCCTTTTTTAACTTATTTTGAGGGATTTATTTGCCTTAGCCTAAACGGTTTAACGCTGAATTTTTATTGTTCCAAGTGGATTCCAAACAAAAATGAGGAATTAAAAAATACTAGAGGATACCAAGAGCTTTAGTAGTAAACTGTTGGATGTTACTTTAACATTATCATTTGTGATAATACCAATATTAATAGGCATATCAATAATAAATAGTGGATAATTATGATGATATTAACAAAAACTATTTTTTTGGTCACTATTGTCACAATAATCCACTAAATTTTATCCATACATTTTTCTTTTACTATCACTTACGTCAGTTCCAATGCCAATAAAAAAGAAGAAGTCACAAAAAAACCACAGCTCAAACTCAAACTCAAACTCAAAGCATTTATTTCAATTAAACCATTTACAGGCACTTTTGAATTGTCAAAAAGTCGATCAGTTGGAAAGTTGAAGCTAGTTGCCCATTCCAAAACGTAGATCTCTATGGAGAAGAACAGGCAAGAAACTCCACGGACACTCTTTTAAAATCAAGTTGAAATATTACAAAATCTTGGAGACATAATTCTTGTTGCTTCTGTATGTGAGAACAATGTAAAAAAATGTAATTATAAACAAAAAAAACATGCATGCATGTTGCTGCTTTAAGAAAAACATTAACACTATCACCACGAAACCGACAAACTCTTCTCGCAATCATAACGAACTCAATTAGGCGAAGTAAGAAAGACAAACAGTTTTCACTTCCTTTAGCGAGCGAGAGACAAAAAGGAAAATATGGCGGCTTTGGCTTAAGAATACAAAGGCCGCTTGTCATATCGTGCAAATTGTAGGTTAACCGGCAGGGGCTTTTATGCTTTCTGAGTGATGAGTTATGAGACGCAGTTTTCTAGAAGATTGTTTTGGAATCAAAGCTTAATTTGCGGAAGCGGTTAGACATTATCTTTGAAATAGCACAATATAAAACCTGCTAATATTACAAACGCGAAAGTTTGTAAGTATGGATGGATGGATGGATGTTTGTTACTCTTTCACGCAAAAACAGCTGAACGGATTTGGATGAAATTTGGCACACAGATAGATTATAACCTAGATTAACACAAAGAATACTTTTTATCTCGGTAGTACGTCCCCGCGGGATAATTTCCGACTTCCACGCGGGCGAAGCCGCTGATTTTATTACCTATAACTTATTTTTGTTTTTAATGTTCTGTTCGATTATTTTTTTGGTTATTTTGAGAATGGTTTTAAATAATAATATTTCTTGACATTTGCACGTCACATCATGTGGCAAACATGTCTGTACCTAATAATGTGGTTACCATCTTACAACAACAACAATAAATATTATACAACGTGTAACAGAAAGGGTATATACATACCAAGGCCACGGCTTCTTTGGATGTTATAAAACGATATTGGGAGGGTTTTTTAATCCTATTTCTACATGGTCGGAAGTTATGAACATTTTTGATACATTGATACCAGAAACCAAAATTTTCAAATTAAAATAAAAACATCACTCGGAAGAGATTTATCGTGATTTTGGCAAGTAACGTGGAAAGTTATTTACCTACGTAGTGCGGTGACACGTTTGTTATGATTTGAATTTAAGAAACATATGAAACCGAAAATTGGGTATCAATTCTTAGAGTATTTTATTTTGAGCTTTTTGAAGTGATTCTATACCAGCTGTTATCTTTAGTGCTTAAGTATAGCAATAGGGTTTCTGTTACACCCTGTATATACGTTGTTCCAATATTTTAGATGAAAATGACATCTTGAAAAGTTCCTATTATACAGTAAAATAATTCTAATATTTTTTTATTCTGCGTCGTATATACTCGATGAATGTTCCATCGTAATAAAAACTATATGGTCCGGTACCTACATAATTCTAGACCCCCCAGCGAGGAATTCGGTTGCTGGTTTAAAAAAATACATTTTGATCATCTGGGTATTGCAATTTTACATGGAATAACAGTTCTTGTTTTGTCGTCTAGAATCCTACCTACTTACTATCGTCTGTGTCCTGATAGCCAAACATCAAGATAGTAGTAGGGCTGACAGCCCAGGGTCCACCTGCTCCCGTTGGTAAAAGGCTTGGATTTGTTTCGTTCTTGTTTAAAAAACGAAATAAATGGTTGGTCCATTTATTTCGTTTACGCACTGTGGATGCCAGTTTTCTACGATTTCAATAGGCTGGCTTTGCGTGAATATTCAAAAACAAAAACTATGTACAAAGATTGCTCTTTTTATTATGTACATATTTTGATATGCTTTTATTTCAGAGATTTTACTGATTTTGGGTTTAATCTAAGTTCTTTGTGCGCATATTTTAATAGCGTTTACCTATTTTTGGAAATTACATTTTTATTTTGGGTAAAATATCCAGGGTAAATAATTTCATAAAATTACCTACTCGCATTTAATTATAACCTTGCATTATGAAACAGAACATTATTATCAAACTTTCTTCACCCATTGTTTCAATAACTTTTATTTATAGATAGAAAGCCACTACTTTTCAAATCATTTTATCAACTTTCAGTGAACTACACAAATACTATATTTCAAAACAACATTCTTCATCTCAAATTGAATTTCAATTTCAATTTGAGGGCGTCGGACAACAATAATTGTAGCTAATTTAAAAAAAAATCCAAAAATTTCAATCATTGGCAAAATAATAGAAACTGTGGCACACATATTCCGATGGATTTCATAGTTCATAGTCAAATTAGTACTCACAATAAATAAAAATAAAATAGATTTTTTTCCATCTAAAATTATTCTTTATGGTTATTATACGTCTTAGTGACTCTCTTATCAAATCAATGTTACATTATGAAATACTTAAAATTATTTTTTTCTTAAATGTGTAAAATGTTATTTATTATTATTCTAATGTGTACAAGGACCGCTATCGATATCAGTAAAAGCCTCTTTCAGCCCTTTCGAAGCCGTGCTGTCTCTGGCAATTCTGCTCTATGTTTTGCCTGCTATCGCTAGTAAAAATGAGTAATTACTTTTTTTTTTTAAAGTCAAACTAAGTTGTTGTGGTACGTATATCTATAACAGGAATACTTTCTTTGTTCTAAAGAGAATCTTATGATAACAACTGAATGATTATTCATAATCCAATTCGATCAGAATCAAAAAGTTAAACACCTACTAGATACTTATTTCTTTACGAATATTTTTTATTCGTACAGACAAAACTAACAAAAACAAAAGAAAACACTGTCAACAGCCAATTGCCACAACATTATTTCCACAAATTGACACCGACATAATGACGGATGGAAACGTCAAAATATGAAGAAAAAGTATCATTAATTTTTTTTTTCATAAAAATCCCGGCTTTGTTTACAACGATACTCATAAACGCATCGGTCTGTAGACATTTTAATGAGTCCACCACTACATTTTGTTGTATTTTTCTGTACAATATTATCTTTGCAATTGTGAAGTGGGAAATATCGCAATATTTTGGTTTCAACCCTTTGATGTGCGCGTTTGTAGAATGCGCGGGATTCATTAAATTATAATTAAGTTCTATTTATTTTGTGTTGTTTTGGTGATTTCGTTGTGCATATAAGTTCTACGTATTATAAGTTTAGAGCAATCAAACTAGATTAAGTGACACACTTCAACGGGAGTTTGGAAGGACTTAACTCTTTTAGAAGACTAAATTCAATCCAATTTTACAGAACAGAAAACCTTTATTAGTCGACTTCAAAAAAAGGAGGTAGTTGTCTATTGGTTTTTATTGTATTTATTCCCTCAGAACTCCTCATTTAAAATCTGATTTTAAATATTCTTCTACGGCTTAAAAGGGTATACTTACCGGGCGGTCCCGTATAAATGACATGGCCGGATTTTGCCCTCAGAATCAATTCAGAATAAATAAATGTACAGTAATTATTAATACATGAAAATTACTTCTTAAATATATTAAAATGAATCGCAACAACTACATTTCTCTAGATCAGGCGACAAAAAATACCAAATAAATATGTGTGTTAATTGATTTTGTGTAGATATTTCTCAAACTTCCCATTTATTTTGACGTTTGAACTGTGCGCGCGCCGCGCGCTCACGTTGCTTTGTTTGTTAGAGGTGAGATGTACTAGGTAAAATGCATACTGAGTCTTAGAAGTATGAGTCCGCCTAAATACTTATACCAAAAACTAGGTTCACGAGTATTTAGGCCATTTCTTTCCATAGGTACCGAGTCTTCATAAAATCGAGATCAAGTACGATTACTTGTAGAGTAGTAGAGAGTAGAGTAATTTTCAGTTTATGGACTATTACCGTATATACGACGCGTTGGTGTTCGTATCTTTTCTACATTTTAAAATATGCACTTAAAATGAAATCTTATTGAAAACTTGCCTTCATACTTTACCAACAGGCTTAGAACTGCCAGCGTATTTTTTATACATGATATTAATAGACACAGAGGTTTTGTTTTTGTTGGTACCTATGGATATTAGATTTAGAAACGCAAAACAAATAATTGGCTCGCAAACTTCGAGTGCTGAACCGAACGTCTCCCAATGCCACCGGAACTGACCGAGGTTGTGGGTCGCAAAACTTGCTACTAGACGCGGGTATGGTCTACTACGTGTCAAACGCCATACGCTTATCTAAATACTCGAGATGCGTTCATGTGGTGCGCTCGGAATAAGTCTTTACGTGTCCAGCCTAAAACCTATACCAAAAACATATTCCAGTATTACGTCTCAGCTCTACTGTCTGTCACCTGTCACTCAATGCCCTGTGATCTGTGCAGTCTTGTGTTGGTCATATCTGTGGTCATATCATTTATTACTGTGTTGAAGCTCATCTGATGGATATTTTAAACTTGATCCCAGCTATCGATTACCGGACTTTCGTTTACGCTTCTTCTGTTAATAATCTGCTGTGCATATTGGACTTATTTGTTCACGATTTGGATTCTGTTCTGACGCTCAGGATATCAAGGTGCCTGAATTGTAGTGTGGCCACTAATTGAAAGCGAAGGCATATCGTAACAACTTTAACACCGCAGATACAAAACATATTGACTGAATGGTTATCTGTACAAAAGATATATACCCACTTAGTAATTATTTACATATTTTAATAACTTCACCTGCCTTATAAACAGTTTAGTTCTATAATCCGCAAGGCTTTACTACGTACCTACAATATATCATGTTTTTGTCTTCGTTTAGATGAATTGATTTGCAATGCATGTTACGTCAACCAACGCAGTGAAGAAGGTAGACATTGTAGAGTACTGGGCTACCCAATGGTGTGTATTGGTTGTGGATGCTCTGTTATGGCGAGGGGTTACTCAGTGCAACATCACACCCTTGAAGAAAACAGTCCATTAATCGATATTTTCTTCTCATGGAATAACCACAACCAGGTTAGTGTGTGCTGTTGAACTTATTTTTTTGTCTATTATCTTGCCCTGGCTGCTATAAATTGTTATTCTGTTGTTCCCATGATGAAGCAAATTCCTTATAATTAATGAGTTAGGATGCAGTCTCACTTAGCAAATAGTCCAAACCACTGCACACAGACAAATAGTGTGCGGAATGAAGCCATTCTAATGAAAATAGTATTTTTGGTCGCCAACTCAGACAAACAGTCAGTCGCAAACTATAAACTGAGTGGACTGCGCCCTAATAACTACCGGTTATTATTTATTAATACTAACCACATTTGACTACAGTGGCTGTAACATTTCTACCATTTGCTTTAGTTAAAGATGAAGATTTTATGTGTGAAAAAAAAGACAAACGTTGTTACAGGATCGGAGGACAAATCTGCAAGTATGGCATCCCTGTTTGATGCGAGCTAAGTGCCACTTAGTATTGAATACATATAGACAGGTGGAAGAACTGGAGGAAAATGAACCTGAATTGCCCGAACCACCAAGCACGAAAGATGGACCAAATGAACTATCTGCCTAGTTACAAACGTGCTCCAAATACTTCTAGCCATTGTATTTTTAGGGAGTGTAATAATCAATCAGATAATGTTGTTTAAAGAACGCAATTATTATGTTCCCATCAGTTGCCGAATATGCCAGATACATTTATTTGCTGATGAGTGACATTTGTTACCTAAGGACACAATTAATATCTCATTTTATTTTACTCTTCAACGGTCAGAAGTTTTAATAGGACTTCTAAAAAGAGATCCAGTGACTTTTGACTTTAATAATGTGGATCAAATGCCACATCACATTTGTCACCATTGGACAGGACTTACAGTGATAGAGTAAATATTGCATGTGTCTTGTCTGAGTAATTGCAAATGAATTAGATCCTTAAATAAAAATTCAAGAGCTATTTAGTGTTTTATTGCCTATCCAATTGTCTATATTTTTGCCAAGTCGCTATGTGGAATTCATAATATCCAGAAATACCTGTACACGGCGAGTTCTTCGCTATCATGGCTAGCCTAAGACGACGATTGAAAGGTCTAGCCAGAGACTATTATCAATATAATTACCAATACGTTGTAGTGGTATTTTGATTTCTGGCTCTTTTCTCATTAGCTGACTTGACGCGTAATTAATTAATTAATTAAACGGACTTTATGTCCATTGATAATATTGTGTAACTCGTTTTGCTTCGTCTATATAACTCTGAATTCATATATAACTCGGACATTTTGAATAGTAACAACGTTTTAATGATCGTATCATTGCTATTCAAAATATCTAGGCGCTTTATAAAAAATCCAATTTATAGTATCTCTCGCTTCTTCTCTTATCACAAAACTTAAACGATGTTAAAGACATACCTGCAAGCTTTAATATGATGTACTAAATTTAAATGTACATGCATATTTTTTTTGAGGGCAAAGCTCTTCACAAATTCCGGCCATGTCTTTTGGTCGAGTGGTTTTGAGTTAGCTTCAATCGTCTATACATCTATACATATAAATAAAATTTGAGTGTCTGTTTGTAATATTAAAACAACCGCTTTTTGCTACATGCATATGAATACATATACGGTACATATACCAAAATAGCATTTTTTTTCAATTTTGGTTTGTCTGTCTATTTGTTCTCGCTAATCTCTGAAATGGCTGGACCGTTTTTGACAGGACTTTCACTAGCAGGTAGCTGATGTAATAAGGAGTAACTTAGGCTACTTTTATTTTAGAATTTTTATTTGTTTTTATTGATATTTAAATAATAACAGTTAAAAAACTATTCCGCGCGGACGAAGTCGCGGGCTCAGCTAGCGTCGCGGTCGTTATATTTTCCTGTCACAGTTATAAGATTGGCAAGTGAAGGTAAGCGTATTTGTGTTGGATAGGTAGACAACAAACATATCACTCTAACTCTCAAACAACTCAAAATATAAAAAAAAAAAATTTTTTAAACAGACGTAGTAGCTACTTAAGTCATCATAATTTTGTGTAGTTTCTTTCATGTGACCAATAATTTGGAACTAGAAAATCAGCCGAGTTCAAAAAGAATACACGACAAAGTAAAAAATCGAATACCTTTAAACGAGCAATTCTTGTAATCTGAATCTCGGAAACGGCTCCAACGATTTTCAAGAAATTTAGTATGCACGGGGTTTAGGGGGCGATAAATCGATCTAGCTAAGTTTCACTTTTAGAAAATGTTAAACCTAAGAAAAAACCGGGCAAAGCTCGGTCATCCAGATATTAACTTTAATTACGAAAGTCGGTGACAAAAAAAAAATACAAATTCGAAGACACCACACATAGGATATATTTTGAACGCTGTTTATTTCTGTTGTTTTAATTTTTTAGACGAGACTTCTAAGTAGCCGAAATCAAACGCAATTTTTTTTATACCGTGTAGACGTCAAATTGTATACCTCCTACAAAATACACTTTTGGATAAATTTAACCGTCGCATTTTGCCACGTACGACACAACGAAATATAAATTATCAATTTCCATTCAACACCAAAGGCCTTTCCCCTTCTCCTCACCACAATCTCATTAATTATGTATCTCATCTACAATATAATATATAATTATAAATGTATCATCACATAACAAATCTTTGTACTTACTAAACACAATGTCGAAATAATCTTTCCACAAATCCTTTTGAATTTCCAAAATTCGTCCTTGATAAGTTTCGACTTTTTTTTGGTATGTATATTAATATTAAGTCATGTAATATTATTATGGACATGTGTAGAACATCCCATGTAGTTACTTTTAGGTAAATAAAATGAAGATTTATTGACAAAAGATTTTATTTCGGTAAGGAGGTTTGTACAAACACTTTGATGGCTAATAAGTTTCACGGTAAAAGATAATCCATCAAAAACATTTTCATGTGAAATGTTGCCAAAACGAGACCATATGACTTCCTCTGTCAAAAAGTTATCAAATCTCATGTAGAGCTAAGCTTGTAACTCTACAAGCCCTAACTCTACAAGACCTAACTTCACAAACTCTACACTTTGGTCAAAATATGTGGCTTGGCCATTTCGCTGCCTTCATATGGGCGTAAGGTGAAACATTAATTCACTGTTCATTACTTTTCTGTTATACACTAGTTTTTGTAGTAACGAAGCGGCCAAGCCACATATTTGAACTAAGGTGTAGATTTTGTGAAGTTAGGCCTTGTAGAGTTAGAAACTTGGCTCTACATGAGATCAGGGGCCCAAGTCTGTTATTTTTATAAATTCGTCATTCCAGCACGACCCATTGTCATTTTGCTAAAAGTTCGTAATCTGCTACATTCATATTGGTCGATCATTGGTCGGTCAATGGTCTCGTAATAGAATTGTGTTATAATGGCATTGTCGTATTGGCATTATTATAAAAGCCGTTAGTAGAAATTATTTTCCAAAAACTACTACTAAATTTGAACATTTATTCATGCCCGATTTCATTTATATACATTTTTACATATTTTTATTAGTTTATAAGTGTTAAATTTTAGCAGATTACCGCCTAAGTCATTTCATTTGTCATTATTTACGAGATTACCAGTAAATGCCATTTCTTTCAATGGAGTGTCAGTGGCTGACCATTGGAAAGTCATAATGACGCCATTATATTAGTAGATTACCAAACTTGTCAAAATCAACAATTATGAAATTAATGATAGGCCATTCTGACACTATTGTAATAGCAGCCTTGAGGCCAAAATCACTTTTTGACAGTGCCAGTCATATGGTCTCGCCTTGGCACATATTGTCACAAGTAATTTTACTTGTGACAATATTTTTTTTATTTATAATAACAAGGAATCAAATCAATTTTCAGACCTCTAGCGTCAAAATTGCGGAAGTCTCATACAAACTTCCATTCCCTAGTTTAAGGGGTTGGGGGATAAAAGATCCAAGTTTTAGATTATTTTTGTTGTTTGTGTACTAATACTAGCTTACATACCAAATTTCAGCTTTCTAGGACATTAGAAAGTACCCTTAAAATTTTGGTGATCAGTGTCGAAATCAGGATTTTTTAGATAACAATAAAATCTAAAGTAAAAAAGCTATGCAACTAAAACTTTACATGTTTAATAATTCCGCTATTGACAATATATCCCAAAAATTTTGTTTATTTGGTAGGTATAATCCAAACCAAAGTAATAAAGCTACAAAAAAACGTCGAAGCGCTTCGAGAAAAGGTAGGTAGTGCCCTTGCGCTCCGCTTGGCTCATATTGGCGGGAGCACTACCCGTACCCCCAGATTTATTTTTTGGTCTACCTTATTATTTTTAGAGCTTTCATTTTAAATTTTGTGGTAATGAGAGGGTATGGTAGGGTTACGATCTTACAAGGGAAACCGGAAACATTGTAATGGTCTAACCCTGGTGGGCGATACCTGCTGGGGTTGCGGGTTATTCGAAAGAGATACCGCAGCCCCTGGCACACAGGCAACTGACGGAACACGGGTGGGTTTTAGTCAGTAAAAGTCTGACACGCCCTCTCGCTCCAGGTCATATGAATTACTTCATATCATTGTTTATTTAACTTGACTGCATAAACCATTTCTTTTATTTTTTATATTTTAATAATTAAATTTTCATTTATCGCTGATCATTCAGCGATAAATGAAAATTTAATTTTATTTGGTTATGGTTATATGCTATTATTGTATAGAATCAAGTTCTTCCAACATAACAGACAGCTGTGCTGCTGGGGAGTTTGTTGCGCCACTTCTTCTTCCCAGCTAAAGCACTAGGAAGTGCTGAAGGGCGGGCTTTTTGGGGGGATTTTTATGTAATTTTGACGTTTAAAAAGTGCTGACTCTCAGCCTAGTTTGAATAAATGACTTTTGATTTTTTTTTTTTTTTTTGCTCCACCCAGAGCTGGAGAAGTTATTTGATGATTTCCCAGCACAAAAAAAAACAAAAAGAAATGGTCTAACCCTGGCTATAACACGGTAAACATACGTATTTACCGTGTTATAGCTATTTCATACAGTTGTCAAAGAATGACAGCTCTGTTAAGAACCCTACTAATATTATAAATGTGAAAGTTTGTGAGTATGGATGTATGTATGTCTGTTACTCTTTCACGCAAAAACGGCTGAATGGATTTGAATAAAATTTGGCACACAGGTAGTTTGTAACCTAAAATAACATATAGGATACTGTTTATCCCGATAGTACGTTCCCGTGGGATAGTTTTGGACTTCCACGCGGGCGAAGCCGCTGGCAAAAGCTAGTTCACGAATAATTTAAGTTGGTAGTCAATTTGCTCAACAATTAATATACCTGTCTCGACTAATCCAATAAGCTTAATTGAATGCATACATTCCAATAATTATAATCTACTTACCTAAATATGTGTATGTGTGTTTATATTGTGTACGTAATGACTATGTACTATGTAGATTGTACTCAATCTGATTGACGCTAAAACACATTCCATTCATTACCTATGTCTACTTACAAATTGTAATTTCGTCGTTTTACAAGCGGTTTGATCTAGGAGTTGTTTGAGGCAAAAACAGTTACAACGGATGTTCCTTATGGCGACAGGAATTATTATTGTTCTTTGCTACACTAAAGTAGCTTTTTGTATAAGCCATGTGCCCGATGGGATTACTCATCGGCAAAAAATAAAAGCTTCCATACAAACTAGCTTGCTGTTTAAACCCTTTTGACTTTTCAAAAATCCTTCCTTACTGCTCACGGTTGCTGAATAAGAAACTCGCAAAACTTGCAAAAATTCATGCTCCATTTACACGGTGCAAATTAATTGCCTGTGGCGTACCATAAAACTGAAGCAAAAATTGACTGGCATCACCTAAACAACACGTACGATTGTGTCTCGATACGGGCCAGTTACTTGCCATTCAAAACTGGTACATATGTACGCACAATAAAAACATAAAATCACGTACAATTTTGGTATGAAAATTTCCTATCATTGAAACATGAGCGAACGACAAGTTAAACAAAAATTAAGACTACGTTCGATAAATTGAATGAAATATTTAATAGTGCAAATACAGGCAATTATTTGTCAATTGAACGAGGACGTGCAAGTCCGTGTTTAACATACCTGCAATGCTAACTGCCTTGTCTTGCTTTGGTTGGCATATATGTGTACGCATAATAAAACATAAAATCACGTACAATTTTGGTATGACAATTTCCTATCATTGAAACATGAACGAACGAAACAAATTAAACAAAAATTAAGACTACGTTCGATAAATTGAATGAAATATTTAATAGTGGAAATACAGGCAATTATTTGTCAATTGAACGAGGACGTGCAAGTCCATGTTTAACATACCTGCAATACTAACTGCCTTGTCTTGCTTTGGTTGGCATATATGTGTACGCACAATAAAAACATAAAATCTCGTACAATTTTGGTATGAAAATTTCCTATCATTGAAACATGAGCGAACGACAAGTTAAACAAAAATTAAGACTACGTTCGATAAATTGAATGAAATATTTAATAGTGCAAATACAGGCAATTATTTGTCAATTGAACGAGGACGCGCAAGTCCGTGTTTAACATACCTGCAATACTAACTGCCTTGTTGCCGACGTCACATGCAATTATGGAACGGCAAAAATTGCATTCAATTATTGTATGTAATTTTGTTGCAATCGTATTCGGGTAACACTTGTATGCAATTCTTGAATAGCAATAATTGAACGTGCGTCATGGCGTTTCAAAGACTTGGATCGCCATTTACATAGTCTAAGTTTTTTAAAGCTTTAGGCTTTAAGCTTTAGCTTTATATTGAAGTACGATAGTTGAGTCCAAAGCAGAAATGCGACATGCAACTGCGACTACCACTTTTTAACCGACTTCCAAAAGGAGGAGGTTCTCAATTCGTCGGGACCTTTTTTTTTATGTATTTTCCCCGATTACTCGAAGATGGCTGGACCGATTTGGATTTTTTTTTATTTGAAAGGGTTTTTATTTGAAATACTTCCCAAGTTGTCCCATGATCATCAAGTCAGGATCTGATAATGGGATCCTGGAAAAATAGAGAGAACTCTTCAAATTTTATAGGCACATGTGAAGCGATTTGGATAGTTTTTGGAAGAGTACTTTCTCGGAATGGTCCCATTTCAATTTGGTGAAGATCTGATGAAGAACTTCGGAGATAGGCAACGGAACTCCTCAATAAATGATAGCAAATGGACTGGAATTGCAGAAATCTCATGTCTGTCTATTGTTTACATCAGTTCATAACATAACATCTCGCCGAGACGCTGTGAAGGGGTAAGCACATGTGAACCACTAGAAAGTGAAAAAAAAAACTTAAAAAAAAAACAACCGACTTCCAAAAAGGTGACTGCGGTGACTTTGGATATGTATTTTAATTTTTTGTCACCACCTTCCGAAATTAAAGTTATTTTTCACATTTTACTGTTTTTTTTGGAAGTCGGTTGTTTTAATAGAACAAAAGTAAGAATATATGTTAACATGCGGTAAAACTAAAAACTTCTTATGAAACCTTCTTATCATAATGGGTAGAAAACACCATGATTTCGTTAACGGTCAGTAATATATAGGATCCATTACTCACAAAGTAATACACTATGCACAGGTGGTTCTAAGAACGCGTTATTATATTTCCCCTCTATGATAAAATGCACGTAATTTTTCACGTCAATTCCTTCATACATTTCCTACGGCGACTGACGCTGATGTATGAACACGATACATTTCTGTAACACCCTGTATACGAACCTTAATCGAATACAAATAGAGGAAATTGGTTACAGAACTTCCAATTCGGTGTGAAATTAAAGACGTAAAGCTTATTCTTGTCTTATTTATTTATTCTGTTTAACATGTAAAAGGCGTTTTATTAAGTATAAGAGGAATTGGAAAATCTTTCAAAAGTAGCGTGTGGAGATTTCCAGCAGCAGTAATCCTATAATTACTAAATATGTTTAGAGTTTGACATATCTTAAATATCATTCTGTCTCCGTCATCTTCAAACGATTGGCAGAAAGCGGGCTTTGGCACTTGTAACATCTAGTTACAAGTGTGAAATCTCGTACCGGGCAGGACGTCCAATTAATAAATAATCTCTCCTGTGTGATGAGGGCCTTACGAATGACGGCTGGAACTTCTATTATATAGTTGCAATTCTCGGCGTCTTTCCTGCCAGACTTGTGGCTAGTGAATCTAACAAATTTCTTGTGAATAAGCAATACCCTAAAAGCCTACTAATTAAACCTACTATTTAAATTAAGTCGCACACAAAATTAAGTTACTAGTTATTACTCTTGTGATCAAGCACTTAACCGAGCGACCTAACAACCAGCTCTCAAGGCCAATTAGACACGTTGTAAGGGCATTATTAATGATTTACTCTAATTGGCAGCATACATGCTACTGACAATCCCGACCGTGTTATGTATTGATCCAAATAGCTTGAGCTGATAAGCTGTAGGCTAGTAATGTAAATAGGCTTCGTTATTGTTGTTAGGGTTTACCTTAGTATACTTTATGGAGTATAATGGTCTTATTCATAAAAAAATATCGAACATCGAAAACTTTGCTAAAGTCTGGCTGTCAAAAAGTGTTATTCATAAACGCATTTTAGCACAAAAACGTTCTATAATCCTACTATAAAGTTATAGAAGCCAGAACCCTAGTTTAACAGTGTTTTATGGAAAAAATGGCCGACTCTCTAAAGCAGCTGATTGATTACAAAGAAAATGACATTTGACTATTTGACGTAGGTACAAATATTGTATGTCGCCAAATAAACATTTTCAATCAATCAGTTTAGAGTTAAAAATTTCAAATTATTTCTCAAATTCTCAAACTGTAGACAATTAAATAGTTGCCAGTACGTAATAACGTCTATAGTCACAATTATTCGGTATGAAGGTAGACATTCTCGATTGACGATTCGATCGATGTGTTGGTCAATTTGTTGGATGGCTTCATTAAAATGGCAACATTTTGATTTGTAAACGACATATTCGTTGAAGAACGTTTGTGAAACGTTTATGAATACAAAATTTTATCAACGGTTTTATAAGATTATCGAGTAGTAATCAACGTCTTAAACCTTCGATATTTTTTTTAATGAATAAAACCGTATAAGCTACTCAAAAGTACACACCATTAGTTTATTTATACCAACCTTTACATGTTTCTCCATTCTGACCCCATTGCCCATTATTTTAAAGCTCCGATTTCATAAGCAGTGAGTAGGTAAGCGTTGTTTTCAATGCTTGTACAATGTCAATGAGCAGCATTGTGTGCCCCGCTGATGAAGAGTTACTGTCTGACATTCTTTGCGTCAGAATCTTAACGTCACCTCTGAAGTATGAAGCATAGAACTATCATAATTATGTATCTGAAAATCACTGGCATACTTAATGAACTGGATATCCACAATGCTGCTTGGAAAATAAACAATAAAGAAAGTAGGAAATACTGAAGATCTTCCTCTGCTACTAAAACCAACTGCATATGTTTAACCATAATACCAATTAATTCACAAAAAGCGCTCAGAGAACAACGGAGAGCATTTCTTATGAGTTTCGCCTTCAAGTAGCTAAAAAAATAATGCATCCGAAACAACACATTAACACACTCATACGTAATTCATTAACACATTCACAACCATTCCGTGTTATGTAAGATAGCATACGGAAACTATTTGAAGTAAAAAGCGCTGCTTTTTTGTGCAGAAACTTGTTTTTATTGCGGATCGTAAAAGAATCTCTCTTAACCAGTGATAAAAACGCTGTAATCAAAGATTGGAAGGCTCAGAGCCGATACTTTAGGTCGAGTGGGAGCCGCGTTATAATTATCTGCCTAGCCTTTTCCCAACTGTACTGGTGTCGGCTTCCGGTCTCACCAGATGAATCTGAATACTAGTATTTTAAATGGAGCGACTGCCTACCAGACCACCATAAGCCAGAGTGTGCTGCTTGAGCAAGTGTGAAATTATGTCAATCCTGTGAAACGAATGTTTAAATTCATTGAGCTATTGAACGATTCCTTTTTCTTCTTTTTGTAATAGTGCCTTTCCAACTTGCGAAGGTTAGCAGAAAGCTTGCATTGATTGCTTTATTTTAGCTAGTTTGTTGGGTAAATCCGTTGAGGGCGTCCCGTTTATCAGAGGTTATCTTGTCACGAGAACATTTACCCCGCATAATACGAGTAAATTGATCGATGAACGACTGGTCAAAGGAATTATTTCTCGAAGAAATTTCGCCCAAAAGAACAATTGATTCGATGATCGTTGATTGGGCATGCTTTGCAAGAAAGCTCGAGACTCGAACTGTTTAGGAAAAAATAGTCACAAAACTTGGCATGTTACTGATGGCACGTCCATTGTGTCTTTGATCATCATGGTCTACTAAATAAGAAAATACTTCTGTGCTTTCACTTCAATCCCATTAATTAATAATGAATAGACTAATTACTAAACAAGTAGTTTGTCACCTACAAACACGATCTTCCTTCCTACACTATTTACACGCTCTCACCGAGGCTTGTTCCACATAGGCACAATACACTGCAACCTAAAGCCATATGCCACGAATGACGTCATTTCATGCATTTTAATCCGCGAATACACTGCATCGTCCATATGCAAACAGGCTGAATACTTTTTTACTCTGCGTATTTTTTTTGGTGGCGAGTAGAATTTGTATGAGATTCACACCCTTATTAACATGTCAGTGCGTAATGAGAGTTTTTGAGTAGACTAGTTCTATTTGAATGGTGTGACGAAGCCTTAAGTTGTCCTAGTTTGCTTTATTCTCGGTGTCGTAATTAATGTGTTTCTTTCTATTCAGAGATTTCTTTCATCAAAAAATAAATAATAGTTTAAAAAACTAAAAAACACGCTTTAAAAACCAAACTAAAAAATTAGAAAATATTTTAATTCTATTAATAAGCGTGGGGTGCTTTTTGAGGTATTTTTATAATCAATTAATATCAAGCACCCCACGCTTTTTAATAGATTTAAATTATTTTCAATTTTTTTAGTTTGGTTTTTAAAGCGTGTTTTTTAGTTTTTTAAACTATTATTTATTTACAATTTTTTAGTTCTGCTTGCTTGAAAGGCGTGATTTTTAAGTTTTTTTTTTGTATTTTTTTCTGTTTTTTTTTTTCAAATTTTTGAATTGTCATTGGTCTTCGATAAGTTTACAAAGTTTTAATGAAATCTGACCGTTTGAAGTGGGTCAAAATAGCATCCAAAGGAGTCGGTTACATACAAACACAAACAAACATACAAGTGAAGCTAATATAAAGCGTGTAAAAAGGTATGCTGTCAGCTTAGAGGTTATTTAGGTTGCAAAACATATGTAATATAAAATAAACACTCATTAATTATAATCCTATCAAGTGTTTTTGTACGTACGATTACACAAGACAGCCACCGACAACGCTCAGTCTTAACGTTTCTTGACTCTCTCTGAACAAAGTCCCAGAAACATTGCTCTGGTTATGTTATGTTTGAATCTCTTCTATTTCCAGTTTTGCGTAGTTTAGGTAAATATGTAGGTATGTATATTATTTTTAGAGACCCGACCTATTTGGTTTTTGGCAGAAATATCCATTTTCCAGAAAATCTTATTTTGTGGCGGTAGCCGAAACAATATTTGTTACAGCTATGTACCAATTCATTTTGTCAGAGAAAATAAATAAAATCGCAAAAACTAAGAAAATGCTGAAAATTTGCCTGTTCTCGCATTTAATATCAGATAGTTTGTTATAATTCATGCCTGTGAGAAAATAATTATACAGGTAGTTTATTTTGATGTGATATGAGTATAATTCCAACATTTAAATTACTTTCAAGAAACAATTTTTTTTTCAGTGATAACGTTGCCTTTTCGAATTTATACAACGTTTTTCGCCACTATTTTTATTTGACGCCATAAATAAAACGCGTTGATGATCGTAATGTTATCCTAAACTTCTTAAAAAAAAAATCAATACGAACTCAGCTTTTTTATGTGGTCTGTTCACACAGACATACCGTGAAAACGGTGTTGTGAGGCATACGGACTTTTAAAAATTTACAAGTAAAGAAACCTTTCATATCCCCTTTTTTTTTTTGGGTGGGAAATCATCAGATAACTTCTCCCGCTCTGGGTGGAGTGGGAGGGCGTGTCAGACTTTTACCCCCTTAAGGTGGTAGCGAAGCACACTATCATTATATTTGGTAAAAAAATCTGTAACGAACCTCTTTAAAAAATATTAAACTCTATCCCAAACAATCTTCTGTTTCATATTTTAAGATAGCCGCACGTGATAGTATCCAATCTTAACATACCATCAAAAGTATGTCATTTTTTGATAACTAGTTTTGGCCAGCGGCTTTAGCCGCGCGATGTTCGAAATTTATCCCATGGGAACGTACTATCGGGATAAAAAGTATTTTATGTGTTATTCAAGGTTACAAATTATCTGTGTGCCAAATTTTATCCGAATCCGTTTGGCCGTTTTTACGTGATTGAGTAACAAACATCTAATGATAAAAACTTCCACATTTATAATACATATTATCCATATTAGTAGGCTAGTAGGATAATGGAGGAAATTCATAATATTAATACTAGAAAAAAGGACAAACTACGTGTTCCCTTTCACCGGCTTCATAATGTTCATAACTCTTTTGTTGGTCTTGGTATAACTTTTTATAACAAGCTTCTTCTTTGCTAGATTTGCATTTTAATGCGTTTAAAGCTAAAGTTAAATCCACCCTCTGCTCAAAGGCTTACTATTCTGTCAACGACTACTTAAACGATAATAATTGTTGGTCACTGTGATTAACTCAAAACAATGTTCATATTCTTTCACCAGTATTAGCTTGACTACTGGCAGGTTATATAATTATATTATTAGTTCATGTATTGGTTTATTTTATTTGCCTGTACTATGTTTTCAATGTTTTGTTAGTATATAAGCCTGTGCTAGCTGACATATGGCAAATTAAATGTTTTTTGTGTTTCGTAATGTTAATTACCTACTATTGTATAGAATCAAGTTCTTCTAACTTAACAGACAGCTGTGCTGCTGGGGAGTTTGTTGCGCCACTTTTTCTTCCCAGCTAAAGCACTAGGAAGTGGTGAAGGGCGGGCGTTTTGGGGGGACTGTCTTATGTAATTTTGACGTTCAAAAAGAGCTGACTCTCAGCCTAGTTTGAATAAATGACTTTTGATTTTGATTTTGAATGAGATACGTTCATCCTTAAAAATAATATCAAGCGAAAATAAAGCCACCTCACGAAAACAGCTTTAAAACTTTCACCAAACACTAATAAATTAAGTTATATACTTAGCAAAAAGCCCTTTAATACATCTGAAAACTTATCGGTTTTGAGGTAATGAAATATTCGCGCTACGACCTTCAAATGTGATTTCGGAAAGTATCGATTTTCTTTGGACTTTTTGGGAGTTAAGAAGAAAAAGTTTGGAGACATCAGCTACTGAGAACATGTTTTTTCGTTATTTATCGTGAGACCATTATGAAGTTAATATAAGTTCACAACTTTTCTCATGTATTTATTTCGGGTAAACTAGAAGAAGAACTCGAATGAAGCTCTTAGACATCAGCTCATTGTCAAATAAGTAATAAAAATAAATTTCTGGCATCTTTAACAACAATTTATGAGAAAATAGACTAGAATTGTTTATCAAATATAATAACAAAAAAAACGTCATATTATTATTATGTAAGCAACTAAGTATCAATATACAAACTTCGCTTTGAAATGTACAGTGCAACAATCGTCATTAATCGTCGTAAAAACAAAAAAATCCCTCTATAAAATTCTCAACTTACCCAGTAGGTATAACAACCAGGAGATAATTTTCTGTGTACACTCTCTGTATTTTTTTTTTGTTGAGCTAAGCTCAACATGCAAGAGTAACGTAAATCCCACTGTCTACATCTAATAGTATTTTGTTTGTTTGCAGATGCGTTGCTTGTCCTCAACACACATGACTTGGCCAATGTTGAAGCAGCGGGTGCGAAATATCATCTCAACACGTAAGTTTGATTTTGGACCTTATTTTTAGGTCATAAGTTACAATTTTAAGTAGGAAATTGCAGGATTCCGACCTCGGGGCCTGGTTTTCTTTGTAAGAAACTCTCAGTAGAATTTCAACTTTATCATCAAAGTTAAAGGTTCCTTTTTGTATGAGTGACAATGTTGTGCCCTGTTTGTATCAGCAGGGTCATCGGAACGCAAAATTTAAAGTTATGTACATTGTTTTAAAGTCCTTTATTGTGTGACGTAATGGAGTATTTTTAATATTATAGTGAGAATGTGAAGTGAAATAAAAAGGAATGGGGTTGCAGGTGAACGGGTTTGATGAATTTTAAAATGCAAATGGGTCGTCCGGGTCTCATGCTCAGCCCTAACATTGTTGGGCTAGGTACCTCTTTATCTTCAAACTGCAATGTTTTCTGTAGTGTTGCTCAGTTGATGGTAAATCTGTCGTTTCGCGTTGCACCATCGCTTTTGACGTCTACCCTGATGTCGTTTTTCTTAGTAAAAAATCCTAATGAAAAACAAAAATCAATACGTTGTTAAACACACGCAAAAAGTAAACTTAGAATTAAGAAAAATAATGTTTCTATTATTATTTGAAAGACAAAATGTATAATCGCATTCCCTTTAACTCTATAACTATTACTTCAATTCTAGACAAAAACAAGTACAAAACTTAAAATAAAGAAAACCCTTTGTTTGCAGAATTTTTTGAAGATTTACAATACTTGAAATATAAAGGGGAATTATTCTTCTGAGTAGACTTAGTTGTTCGTCACATAAAAGTTTATTTAGTCACTTTGTTAATTTAAATACTTGCTGCGGCCGTGGTTCTGCTCGGGTTGCCTGATACATAACCTAGGCAGAGAACATATTAATTTCTCGAAAGTAAGAAATAAAACGTATAAAGTTTATAAGCACACAAACAGACTTACCAAGGGGCTTGTGGTTTTGTTTTTGTTTTTGAGGGTGGGAAATCATCAAATAACTTCTCCCGCTCTGGGTAGAGCAAGAGGGCGTGTGAAACTTTTACTGACTAAAACCCACCCGTGTTCTCTCAGTTGCCTGTGTGCCAGGGGTCGCGGTATCTCTTTCGAACAACGCGCACCCCTGGCAATGGGACTTGTGGGTTGAGGAAGTCAGGCAGTTGCTCCTGTTAAATACTGCTATTCATCTGCATCCGGTTAGAATGGAAGCCTACTCTAACATATTTGAGAAAGTCTAGGCAGCTGATGATGAGACAGAGAGATAGACAGTAATAAATAAGATCTAAGTTAATACATCGCTTCAAGCAACGTATTAAAAATTCCGGTTTGCTAATAAAGATTCGATTAAAAAAATATTAAAGTAGACAAAGAAATAGTAAGAAAGACAGTTTAACACTTGTTTGTGTCAAGATTAAAGCTGGACGCACAACTAGCGAGCGCACGGTGCAGTGGTGTGGGTAACGTACAGTTGTGGAAGATGCATTCTCATGAAGCTTTTTGTGTGATATAATGAACGTCGCAAACAACACATCAATGTCAATCAAATTTCATGTGTTGGTGTCAAAAAATTATGTTATTTTCACATTTACTTACAATGTGATCCCGAACATTTATAACAAATTTCCTTCTCAGGAGTTTCTAAGAAAATAAAAACAATGCCATTAAAAGCATCGATAAGGAAGAAAAAGGGAACCTGATGTCGTGACGAAACGACCAGCCGACGAGTTCAATGGTAAAGCTGACCGCTTAATATGCGGCTAAAATAACTTAAATAGACCTTTAGTGCGTATTAATTACATAAAAGCTTAAATTTCACACAAAATCCGCAATTACAAGAAAAACATTTCCAGTAATACCCTGAACTATCCAGCTAAACATTTAAGCGTACAAAGAACTATTCAACAGAGCACGAAAGAAAATCTTTTTCGCTCGAACGCTAACACTTTTCTACACAACCAGCCTGTAAGCCGATTGGAAAAAGTTGCAAACTCGACTTCGCCTGGTAATAGGATTTACCTAGGTTCTAAATCAAATACTGTGATTCCTTACTGTTTGTTAATACTTTAGACTTATTGACGGAACTGTTATACTCTTTCATATTAACATTGGGTAGTTATTGTTATCCATTCCGTAGCGTGGTGCCGGACGTAAAAGAATAGCACCATTCCATTTCTTCCCATGGGTGTCGTAGAAGGTGACTAAGGGACTTACCAGAGAATAGGCAGCAGCGTTCTCTATGCATTTTACCACCATACTGCGATCACCAACCCGCCTGCCAAGCGTGGCGATTATGGCAAAACCCCCTTTTGGGAGAGGCCTATGTCCAGCAGTGGACGTCTTTCGGCTGAAATAATGATGATGAATGATTCTGTAGCATGACGTCTGTATTCCCCAATGGGGTTGGTTGAAGTATATATGACATAAATTTCTAGCAATAAGCGTTTTAGTTCAATTTTTAACTAATAATATATTTTCTTAATAAATAATCAGTACACGCAAAGCCAGTTATGTCGGGTCCGCGCTCACTCGACCCGCTTAGACTCGACCCGAACAATAATATCTGGATGTTTCTGTATTGATAGGCGTAAAACGTCGATGGATAGTCAGACAGAAAAGTGTTTGTGTGTGTGTGTGTGTTTAACGCTTGCACCACAGAGAGTGTAAAATTTAAATAATGTTTGTAAAAATTAATCAATAATGAACAGAGGTCGGAGTAGGTAGATTGATGTCCCCGGTGCAAGTGAGAGACGGAACACCGGGGTGGTTTTAGTCAGTAAGAGTCTGACAGACCCCTCCGCCCTCCCCGGGGCGGAGGACATCCATGAGGATTTCCCCCGTAATCAAAAAAAAAAAAAAAGGTAGATTTATTTAAGGTCGTTGACGTCAAACGTAGAGGATAATATGGATAAGCCTCCAAAATACCGGAACTTCATATTTATTGTGATATTTGTTCCGGAATTTTGAAATTAGCACGAATTTGTGTTTAAGGTGAAAAACGGATTAATAATATCAATCTACGCTACCAGTGTTAGCTAATGGTGAAAGAAATCAGTATTTTATTTTATTCCATAATTCCAATTCCGGAACTTTTTCCGGTACTTCCCGCACATTATGGATAAAATGGCATGTCCATATTATAATATCTTGACGCAAGTATATAAAATCAATCTACCTACTCCGACCTCTGATAATGAAACAAGTAATTACTTATCCTTTATTAATATAGTATACGCTTTGTGCTTTTTAGTATAATCACAGATTATTGTTACAATCTTACAGCTAGTGGTACGGTGGTATTATTTTATTGAATCAGTCTTTATACGTGATTAAAATTAATAAGTTAACAAGTAGGCACTAACTTCTAAAATATTTTAATAAAATCACTGACTACCAGGATAAATTATGTATCATAACAAAATATTAAATATTCTATGTACAATAAAATAAGTTATTTAGAATTAAAATAACACTTTGCCTGACTGTACGAATGATACTGAATTGATAGTAAAACATCTGGTATTATTCTTCGGGTCGAGTCTAAGCGGGCCGAGTGGGCGTGGACAAGAGACGTCAGCCAAATTGTCAATATAATACTACCTTATTACTGTCCCCATGCTAGGCAAAGGCCTCTTTTCATACGGAGAAGGCATTTCTGTCATTAACTTTGTACAAATCCAGGCTCTGGGCTACTATTCAGAATTTTCGAATAGTAAAATCATAAGTAGTATTTTAGGGCACTGATTACCTTTTCGGAGAGTAGAGCGTGATGTATGGAATGATGAAAACACATTTTTAATTTTAATGAACCATTCATTAAATTAAAAATGTAAATCTCTCGCAAGGAACAGTTAATTTAAGGATAATCATTTTCTGACAAAGAATTTTCTGTTTTCAGATTTAAAAGCGGAAAATTAGATCGCAATGGTAAGTCTTTATTAAAACTTTATTATAATGGTTTTCGTAGCTTCAATATTTTATACCTATATTCTAACAGCACCATGTATTTGTAGCAATTTTATTCAAGTTTGGTTCTATATATTGCCGTGGGCTACCTGACATATTGCTTTGTGTTTTGTAATGTTAATTACCTACTATTTTATAGCATCAAGTTCTTCTAACTTAATAGACAACTGTGCAGCTGGTGAGTTTGTTGCGCCAGTTCTTCTTCCCAGCTAAAGCACTAGGATGTGGTGAGTGGCGGGCGTTTTTGGGGGACTATCTGATGTAATTCTGACGTTCAAAAAGAGCTGACTCTCAGCTTGGCAAACCAAGCTGTATTCAAAAATTTGCGACTTTTGATTTGATTTGGGAAGCCTACTCTCAGGCCGAGTCTCGTCTCTGTCCTGCAATTGTAGTTCGACAGTTGTGCAAAAAACGACATCTCAGCGTCACTGCTAAAAACATAAGCAGAAACAAAGAAAAGCTTTCTTTAATTTTGACATTTCCAACCAATCAAATTCAAAATAAAGTACCTTGAGCTGAGATTGTTTTTAAAGATATTTATTGCCTTAAAAAAAACAGAGTTTGGACCTAACACTTTCTCAATTACGAGTAAGTAATTTCGTACAAAGGAAAACTTTGAAGAATTCGTAAAAAAACTCCTTTGTCCAAAGTTTTGAAGATCTCTTTCTCGTGAAATATAAATATACAAGACGACTGTGGGAAATATCCTTGAAAAACTGTAAAGCATTGTTTTCGAAAACTTCACTTGAATTTTGGTTGTTGGAACAAAATTATCAATTCATTTTGTAGATGTGAAAGTTTCTATTAATGCTTCTTTTCAAACATCATGGGACGACCCAATATTGTTTACAGTAACGGTGTTACGATACTTAAATGTTCGTCTGTCGCCACCTGTACAGTCAGCCGCAATACCACCTTGCTGACTGGATAATACTTATCATAAGCTACTTTTATAAATAACTGGCTTTTGCCCGCGACCTCCTCCACGTGAAACTTTCCCTTTTTACGTTCTCCTTATGGGTTTAGCGTAATGTTAAATGCTTCAAGAAATGGGCTACTAATATCAAAAATATCTTTTAAAATCCTACTGGTACTTCCAGAGATTATCTTCTATATCCAGCCTTGAAACAAACAAATTTTACCTCTTTATATATAGGTAGTAGTATAGGTTCATGCTGATTTAAAAAGAGAAATAGATTTTTGTGTGGCTGATAATGAGTGTTGGAGCTGGACGTACAATTAATAAGTATTTTCCCATATGTAAATATTTTCAATATGATTAAAAATGGTTTAAAACATCTCTTCTACTAAGAGGAAATCGAGTTTTAATCACGCCAAAATTATATACAATAACTTAGAACACAATGTTGCTAAGTGCGCATCACATTTTTCATACAAAACTCGCCTTTTTTACTCACAAAACAAGACTGAATCCACATTTTCTTTGCTGTCCTACAGTTAAATTGGTTTTCACAATGAAAACTAAATTTGACTGCAGGACGATTTCAGTCCATTCAAAATCCATTCTCTCTTGAACTACAAAACTTGAGCCATCTAGGACAGAAATAAATAAGTTCTTGGTATTGTAAGTACATAATTTATCTAAGTCGAAACTTTATAAAGTGTAAAACTTATAATATTCTGCATAAAGTTTTTTATCGTTACGTCGGGACCAAGTAACTTTTGTTAAGTGCTGGGTTTATGAATATGTACATAGCTACATATGTTGATACCCTTTAGAAAGTCAAATTAAGAAAACGGAATATTAAATATTTAACAAAATGAAATCGCACGTTGTATTGCTAACCAGTAACTACAGGATTAATTGGCAAGATTCAGATTCATACGGAGACAGAGTAATGGTTGCCCATGGCGGCGTCTTGGTGGTGGTAACAGGCTCCTGTCCGCATTCTATAATAGGCACATGTTACTTACATTGAAATCAAATGCGTAATATGTACCAGTTAGCATTCAGTCAGTGTGGAGGTAGACCTTACTATTTATTAGACTTGTTCAAGTTTATAGGGGCCTGCGACCATTGGCGGCAAAACAAAGCCACCACATCCATTTCGAAAAGTCACAATGTGTAATATTTTGAACCTGCAATTCTTACTAAGCGGCTTCGTAGAACTCAGGGCTCTAAAAACAACTACATTTTTCGGTAACTTCAAAAATACCTAGATAAAAACAAACCTACCCAAAAAACCTAAAAAAGATGAGCATTAAGAGATCAACATAAAACTTCAACAATTCCGCCGTTGATCTACCTTTAAATCCGCATTTGCATTTCCTCCGTCTCAAGTCTGAAGCCAGTTTGAACTGCATAAATCTGGTTAGATCTAGCGGGAGCGGGATTTTGGCGGTCGTTACCGAATCAACGTAAGAATGACGAAGTTTATGGCCCTTTCATTTGATTTTCATTTGTTTACGGTTTTATGGAAAGTAAAACAAATGCAGGTTTAGTGTTTATTAATAAATTAGGAAGGCAAATTAAAAGTTTACGTGGGAAGCAGATAAGCAGAAGGAATTATGCGAAGCGTAAAAGATTTAGAGAAGTTAATAAATATGACCACAACCTTTGAAATTCATTGAATTACCTTTTGGCACAGAGGTAGAATCCTTGAAAAAAAAAATTACTCAATTAATTTGAATAATAGAATAGCTGATTTCGTAATATACCTCAAAAAAAAGAGTAAAATACACAAAGAAAATTGTCAAAAGCATGCGGCTCAAACACAAAAAACACAAAACCAGGAGGTGATTTTTTTTGCAGAGAAACTTATGAGAACATTTCCAAGAAATCAACGAAAAAGTGAACTAATTACTTACGAATAAAGTCCAAAAAAAAAAAAACTCTCCTTTTGTATTTCGTTATAATTAAAGAGTTTCCGTAAACAATAGATTTAACAAAAGGCAAAGCTGTCGGAAAAAAGCTTCAGCAAAAACACAAAAAAAATATTACTTCTAACAGGGTATTCATAAAATGCACTCGAGCATAAAAAAAAAACGTTCACGAAATATTCAACGTAGCAGAACAATCAATACCTACATTTATATACGAAATTAAAAACACGGCTGCCTCGAATTTATGTAAAACTGCATATATCTGGATTAAACCGCTCTGGACCGGATTTCGGCGCTCGCTACTGGCAAACGGCCAATTAGAGGACGCTAATCTCAGTTAGTTAGGATAAGCCTTATGTTATTGTTGGAAACAATTATTATTTAATCAAACAATGGTGATTGCGGGATAACGTTTAATTAAAATTACTTTTTAATTAATTTAGGTTAAGTGTGTACTTGAAGTGTTACGAAATAAAGGTTCTTTCCGTTTTAGGAGTAATTAAATAATTAATTATTATTTATTTTATTACGCTTTAGGCACGATACCTTATTTTCCAGGTTTATGCGTGAAAGAATTTTTAAAGTAGCTAAATGGTCATGAAAAACTCATAATTCTTTTAAATTAATAACTCAGAACATTAAGTCAACGTAACACTTCAATGTAATATAACTTTTGGAAACATAACTCTCCTTCTGGCGTACTCGGGTAAAAATATGGCGCCAAAAATTACCAAAAAAAAAAACAGTTTTAGTCCGTCACACTAAATCACAGGCTTGCTCTAAACATCTTGCATAAATAAGTACCACCAATTTGTTTACTAAACGCCACTGAGTTCTTAATTTATGCGAGGACCCAATTACATCGCAAACGAAATTAGACAGCAGACTTCCATTCTGCCGTGTTGTCGTACTGGCATGCTGGCGTAATTATGGGTTGGCGGACACCAAAACATATTAAATTGTAATTCCGGTGACGGCAATGGCTCAAAACTTCAATTGTTGAAATAGTTCCAGCAGTTGTAACTTCACAGATACTATAAAAGGTATAATACTTATAAAAGATCGAAGTAAAGAGATACACAAAAGATAAAGAAGGTGAAGGTGGTAGAGGCTTTGGATCAGCAGGACACTGCGCGGCTCAGGACGCTTGGAGTCAGTAGCCGGATTAGTAGGATGCAACCGGTTGCGACAGGATACAGGATTGGCCGGGCAGTAGGTGACCCGGGTAAAAATAGCTGTAGTGTAGCAGGGATAGGGGACAGTTAGTGCTCTTGTCGAAGACTTGCCTGTACGGAGGTTATCGGCTGCGGCGTTCTACGCCACGTATAGTCCTATGTATGCACTATTTGCAGCAGTAGGTATCCTTCGGCGGAACGGATTAACATGAGCTTTCCGGTAGTTGGTGTTCCTAGAAAATGTTTGAAGCCAGCTAGCTACTGTGAAATTACACATAGGCATTGGACTAGTCATCTTCAATATTATCATAGTTAGCTTATGCCTAGCCTTCTCCCAACTGCTTTTGGGTCGGTTTTCAGTCTTAGCGGATACAGCCAAATACCAGTATTTTATTTCGATCGACAGCATATCTGACCTCAAAAATTAAGTAACACGGTACCCTTCGGTAAGACTGGCTTTCAGATATTTCCGCTTCCGACTACCCGTAACTAATGTCAAATGTCCATAACTGGCAACTGGACCGAACGGTATTACTTGCTTTCTGTGGCACAAAAAACAGCAAAGCTAGAATTCTAATTGACCTACAAAAATCTGTATTAAATAAATCTCCTCATATGTAGGTGCTGGATAGGTAGGCGTTTCCTAAATCACACCACAACACCCAGTTTTCCGATGATTCTGTTAATTTTATTTCCATTTGGCGCTTTTGTTCGTATTTTCACTTAACTTATCCTAACACAAGCAAACTATTTGCTTAAAAGGATTCTCCCCATTGTAAATAACATAAGTTATTTAAGTTGATGCTATAAACATTTTTTATCTTACTTATCACCTCATTCGACCAAATTATGCATTGTGTGATTTAAAAAAATGCTGTCTTTATTTTATCTGACAAACAGTCACTGTGTTTTTTAAATAACCTTACCGGAAGAAGTTTATCCAATCACCATATAGCTGCGATGCAGCCGCCGCGCACTGCCTCGCAAAATTCAGCAACGTCGCGCTCCATTTTCTGCGGTGTGGTGTTGCCATAGAAAACTGCAGGCATTTCCCTAAAAAAGCTCTTTTAGTGACGTTGTCAACATTTGCGATGCGTCATCACAACGCTTTTATATCCGTCGGCCCATAATCTGTTTCCTTTGGCTTAAAACCAGCAGATAGGCCTGCTTCAGGAGCTATCGTCACCTAACGTAGGTACCTACATGCTGGGTGAGTCTACCTTCTAGCTCGCTACAAGTCTGCGTTTGGGTGCTCCTTGCATGGTTCCGCATTGCTGTCAGTGCGGTGAAGTAGTTGATCGCCTCGAACACCATGGCCTTGCTTGCAGTAAGAACGCTGGTCGGCTGGCATTTTTTCTTTCTTTCTTTCTTTCATCCATCGGGTTCTTGTCACCGCTGAGATGCCAGATGTCTTAGAGCGCAATGGCTTGGCACGCGACGATGAAAAGAGGCCAGACACAATGATCATATTATGCCTTGGAAGTTGGGTAGGCCTTTGATGTGGGATGCTACCTGTGTCGACAACCTCGCGCCATCCCATCTTCTGAGCACGGCGGAATGTGCTGGTGTGGCTGCTGCAGGTGCAGAAAATCTTAAACAGCGCAAATATAACAACCTTATTGGGAGCTATATGTTTGAGCAGTTTGGGGTTAAAACACTAGGGCTGTGGGGTCCGAGTGCTCATCGAGTATTTCGGGACATCGCCAAGCGGTTAGTCGACTCTTCACGTGACCAAAGGGCTGGCCTATTCTTAGGTCAAAGAATCAGCATTGCCATCCAACGTGGCAACGCTGCCAGTCTTTTAGGTACTTTTTTCACTGATAGCGATGCGGACGAATTCTTTGATGGCCAGTGAGCTCTTCCCTTTTTTATTTTATACACATGTACATAATCTCTAATTATTTATGTTAAGACCGAAATTGTAATAGGTATTAACCAAACAGTTTTGAGACATAAGACACAAGTTTGAGAGAGCGGGCTTCATTATGTAGATCTGATAAATTTAAATTATGGCTCGTCAGTGCTTCGCTGACGCAGCTGCGATCCCATGGAGCATTACATAGCGTGACGATTTGTGTGCTGACGAATTATATTAATTATTTTATACGCATAATATACAGAGGGAATGAGGGTGACTGTGCCAATTTGTTAATGTAGGGGCTACGTCTAAATGTAGTTAAATTATTGACTTTGTGTCCACGCTATAAAACATTGTCCCGTAAAAGTTTTGATTTTTATTGATTTCGTAAAATAGTTTAAAAAAACACGCTTCCAAGTTATTTTATTATTAAAACTAGATGAGGTTATTGTTCCCTAGCCGAGTCATCTGTGAAAAAATACCGAATTAAACTCGATTTCGTTCAAAGTCGATTTTAAAGTCCACACCATAGTAGATAGTGGTCCCATTGTGTGAGGACCATGTAAGTTTATATCGGAGGTGGTCTCTTTAGAAATAATCCTTAGGCTTGACTGGATTTGTTCAGACATAGCGCGCATTTATCAGGTATTTTAGTCAGTTTATTTTCAATGCAAATATTGAATAAGGGGGATACGCTGAGTTAGCCCATGCAATTCAAATATTTCATCATTATTTATTAACAGTACTCGTAAATATTTGCGTCGATCGCGCATCACATTTTGATTAACATACAACAAGGGCCTCAAGTCTGCTATTACAATAGTGTCAGAATGGTCTATCATTGATTTCATGATTGTTGATTTTGACAAGTTTGATAATCTACTAATATAATGGCGTCATTATGACTTTCCAGTGGTCAGCCACTGACACTCCATTGAAAGAAATGGCATTTATTGGTAATCTTGTACATAATGACAAATGAATGACTGACTTAGGCGGTGATCTGCTAAAATTCAACACTAATTAACGAATAAAATAATATATAAAAATTTAAATAAATGAAATCGGGCATGAATAAATGTTCAAATTTAGCAGTCGTTTTTGGAAAATCATTTCTACTAACGGGTTTTATAATAATGACAATACGACGCGACGGTGCCATTATAACACAATTGTATTACGAGACCATTGACCGACCAGTGATCGACCATTATGAATTTAGCAGATTACGAACTTTTAGCAAAATGACAATGGGATCGTGTTGGAATTACGAATTTATAAAAATAGCTGACTTGGGCCCCTGATACTGAACTACAGATTGCAAAAAACCTTTTAAAAATGCTATTCGACGGCTAATTTTTGGGCTTTCGCCTTAAATGACGAAGTGAAAGTAAAAACAATCGAGAAAAAATGTACTATGTAAGTTTAAAAAAAATGTAATGGGAAGCGCGGTTATGTAATAATATTGTGGTACTAGACTAAAACTGGGTTTTGCAACCATTATCAGGCGATATCTTAACTTTCTTTTAAATTATGAAAATCGATGCTTTAGTCGTTTTGGTACAATTGATTTGTGGTTGTGGGGGAAATCCAGGCTTTGCTTTGATCTGAAATTCCTTACATGTGGTAAGCAATAATGGGTATTCATTCTTAATTCGTTTCTGTTTAAGAAAAAGCTTTGCCCGACCGTGGAACAAGGCGTAGCCTTGTATTGCTTACTTAAGATAAATCATCATCATCATCTGCCTAGCCTTTTCCCAACTACGTTGGGGTCGGCTTCCAGTCTAACCGGATGCAGCTGATTACCAGCAATTTTACATGGAGCGACTGCCTATCTGACCTCCACAACCCAGTTACTGGGTATTACGATACCCCTTGGAAAGACTGGTTGTCAGACTTTCGGGCTTCTGACGACCCGTAACGACTGTCAAAGATCTACAAATGACAGCCGGGACCAACGGGTTACTTAAGATAAATCATTGCATATAAAAATCACGCACACTGGAAATACGGACAATTCAGTGTACAACACTGGCAGTATTTCCTCACATATATAACTCATGCAAAAATAAGCCTAGCTTAAGTTTGTTTAAATAGATAGTTAAAGAAGACCATCTTTGTACCTTTTGTGTTGCATAGAAAATTAAATTTCCCAGAAAAAGCCGACAAGCTGCTTTACTGCCTGCGAAGTGACAAATTAGCATTGTGATCATCACAAAATATAACACCTGTAGACAGTAATCCTTTATTTTCTAAGCACTAGCGTCACCCGTAAATTTATTATTATAATACCTACATGCGTACATGCACAATGCATATGCCTATAACCTCTTTTTAACCGACTTCCAAAAGGAGGAGGTTCTCAATTCGTCGGAACCTTTTTTTTTTTATGTATGTTCCCTGACTACTCGAAGATGGCTGGACCAATTTGGATAATTTTATATAATATTTTTTTTTTGCTTGAAAGGGTATACTTTCCAGGTGGTCCCATGATCATCAAGTCAGGATCTGATGATGGGATCCTGGAGAAATAGAGAAAATTCTTCAAATTTTATAGGCACACTTGAAACGATTTGGGTAGTTTTTGGAAGAGTACTTTCTCGGAGTGGTCCCATTGCAATTTGGTGAAGATCTGATGAAGAACTTCGGAGACAGGCAACGGAACTCCTCAATAAATGATAGCAAATGGACTGGGATTGCTGAAATCTCATGTCTCATGCCTGCATATGGAAAAGGATTTATTCAAATACAATCGGATTTAGTCGGCCAAATCTGTTCACTGCAGCTGTGCACCTGGCAATGTAGCTAGGTGTTATACGTAGGTATGTTGGTTTAACGTTAGTGGCTGTATAGTGTATACCACAGAATAGATAAAACAACCGACTTCCAAAAAAACACTACGAAGTGAAAAATAACTTTAATTTCGGAAGGCGGTGACTTTGGATATGTATTTTAACTTTTTGTCACCGCCTTCCGAAATTAAAGTTATTTTTTACTTTGTAGTGTTTTTTTGAAAGTCAGTTGATTTTTCTTTTTTTTAAGTTTTTATTTTTCGCTTTTTAGTGGTTCACATGTTACCCCTTCAGAGCGTACCGGCGTGATGTTATGTTATGAACTGGTGTAAATTATAGATAGACATGAGATTTCAGCAATCCCAGTCCATTTGCTATCATTAATTGAGGAGTTCCGTAGCCTATCTCCGAAGTCCTTCGTCAGATCTTCACCAAATTGAAATGGGACTACTCCGAGAAAGTATTCTTCCAAAAACTACCCAAATCGCTTCAAATGTGCCTATAAAATTTGAAGAATTTTCTCTATTTCTCCAGGATCCCATCATCAGATCCTGACTTGATGATCTTGGGACCACCTGGAAAGTATACCCTTTCAAGCAAAAAGAAAATATTAAATATAAAATTATACAAATCGGTCCAGCTATCTTCGAGTAATCGGGGAACATACATAAAAAAAAAAAAGGTTCCGACGAATTGAGAACCTCCTCCTTTTGGAAGTCGGTTAAAAAGAGGTTAGAAGGGCCTTGTAGGCGGGGCAGGCGCGCCACACTTATGAGCAAACGCTCATAAGTTAACCGACATTTGGTTCACTGGCCAACAGTCGCGCTCATATTGTGAAAACGTGCGAAGCTCCGCGCACCTAGCTTCTTTTCCGATGCCTTATAATAGCGTAAGACGGCATAATTCAATTTTTTTCGCGGAGCTTCGCATGTTTTCCAAATTTTGTCTACAAACTACAGTTTGTAGACAAAAACGATACAATCGCAAACAGATACAAAATTAGACATTGCTTGCAATGCATGAGTACCATCTTGTACTAGATGAGTGATCGCGCAATGTATTCCGTTCACTGCGAACGTTGCGTGCGCCGAGCCTAATCTCAAATTCTGCGAAATCCATGCGTATCGATAGTGTTGTATGTGTGTGAGTGTACGTCAAGCGCAGAGTTTGCGTTAACAACAACCAATAGCAAACTCGCGATCTAAGTGCGTGTGGTTTATTTGTATGTGTAATGCACGTACGTATTGGTCACTTGCTTGTAGTGGATTTAAAGAGTGGGAAATAAGCCGCGACACTCGTTCTAATGCAAATCTGGAACTATTTCCTTTCTAGCCTCTTTTATCTATTCTGTGGTGTATACAGATAGTTCGTTAAGATGGCAAAGATCAGTAGGCAAAGGACTTAGCTTGAATCTTTGAGAAAACAGTTTGTTTGACATAACAACACACCTCTATTCTTCGAACGTTTAAGCAAAAGTATGTTTAAGTTTGGTATAAATTTACAGTTCTCTTTAAAAGTAACAGGGGTCGATTGATCAAGTTTAAGATACGCTAGGCTAGGTTGGTCCATGGATGGGTGACTATGGGTAACGAATGTCAGTGTAGATCTTTGATAGTCGTTACGTGCAGTCCAAAGAGAAAATCTGACAACACATCTTACTAAGGGGTATCGTTTTACGCCATAACTAGGTTGTAGGTGTCAGATAAGCAGTCATTTCGAGTAAAATATTGGTATTCAACTGCATCCTGTAAGACTGTACGCCAACCGAACCTAACATACACTTAAAGTTTACCAATTATATTTAAGCCTCATATAATCTAACAGGGAACGAGCCTATTGCTTTCAAACATGCACAAATTAAGTAAATAAAGACCCAATATTGGGTACTTTCTGTACGAGTGCGATGAGTTAAGAAAAAAAAGCTTCTTCAATCGAAAAAAAAACTACTGGTTACGCATGTATTCTTAGCAAAATTCATTGATTTCATAAATTTGTTCAATTTCCAGAATGTGCATTATATACAATTCACCATCTCAATTTGCTTGTCGCCTAAAAACTTATTGGTTTTCATTTCATTATTCACATTATTTCGACAAATTCATCGTCGTTTCATACTTTTATTGTATTAAATTTCAACAAATTAGTATCACGACATAATTATTTTAATTCCTTTATTATATTAAATCTACAAAAATAAATTACATATTTAAATATTAAAATATAAAATATATAAAAACATTTAAATACATATAAAATAGGAGTCCACCGGTATCGGGAACAAGGTCCAAGCTACCGGCGGTCAGGGCTCCAGAGAGAGGAACCTCCTAACAATGTGAGCCGTGTCTAGGATCTTTTAGGTCTTTCTGGATCAAGCCCTTGACCCAGCTGCCCAACGAGAGCCTCCTCAGGTGTTGGTCGACGCCCTTGGCTATCAAGCCATTGGCTGTAACGACTATCGGTACAATGATCGCTGAGTCCACATCCCACATGTCGACAACCTCGCAAGCCAAGTCAAGATACTTGATTTGTTTATCTTTCTCGGCTTTCACGAGGTTCTCGTCATGCGGGACCGTTATATCAACGATCATTGCACGCCTCTCTAGTCGATCCACCACCACTATATCAGGCTTATTGGCAACAATAGTCCTGTCAGTGATGATGGATCGATCCCAGTATAGTGTGACATGTCCATTTTCGAGAACTGGGTCGGGCACATACCTTTGCTATGGCACTTCTGATTCCACAAAGCTGTATTTCAGAGCGAGTTAAAAAAAATATAAAAAAATCCCTGAGACTGCATATCTCGCGATTGTGGAGAGTCTTTTAAGAACCCTCGACCTCCACACTTTCGCAGGATATATAGTCTCATTACCGATGACCGTGGGTGATGCATTCGATATGCAGTCAGCAGCGTATGGACCCTCCTATCCAGGGCGTCAAGTTCGGTCTAAGTCCATTTGAGTGGACTGATGGACATTTGAGTGGGATATGGTTGCTTGTCATATTTTTAGTCCAGATGTTCTTGTGAATTCAGATCTTATAATGAACAATAAATAAGTCTTCAAGTATTAAGGAGTTTTAATCAGTGAACAACATAGTAATGTCCTCCAATCCAGTGCACTTGATGTGAGACCTACATACCTCACAAAATCAATAGCGCAGTTTAGAAGAAAGAAGCGGTCACACAGAGAAACACGAAAAGCGATTTTGAGAAATTGTGTACAATTTATAGATTGAAAACTTTTTATTTTGTGAAACTTTATAAATGTATATGATAATTATTTATGTATTGCATGTTGTAATTATGTACAAGTTGCAGAGGTAAAATGCTTTCCTATTTTTGCATATTTTTTAAATTTGAGTTTGTTTATTTATTTAATTCAGGCAACAAAGACCCATAACATAAATACCTTATAGACTAACATACATAATTATGAAACCACAAAACAACACTATACCTTCCTACACTATTCCTTCCTAGTTTCCCTGTAACGTCTGTACACAACTTCTACCGGCCGGAAATCTGAGCTAAGGAAGACAGCCTTCTGCATCGCGGGAACTTGGAGGATGTAGGACCTAAGATGTATAGTTCTGGTTTACTCCAACCGCGACAGCTTCAGCAACTTCCGTTCCTCGGCACCGACTTGACCTTGGTTCCTCCTGATGATGAAAATTTGAGGAGCTTATCTCCCGACGTCTGTGGGTCCAACCGGGAAATGTACACGAGTATTGTGCTTTATTTGTCCGAGACAACGACGTGAATAGTTGTCTACAATCACTAGTATAGACGATCACGTAATTACTTTAGCACCCTAAGGTTGATTGTCAGTCTGTTGAACGAAATAAAACGACAATATGTATTTACCTTATATGTGACAATAGACCTTGCTAGATAGTTTCAACCTTAGTAAAGTTTCAATTCAGTAGGGAATGAATGCCAACACTGATAAATCGATAACGTGGTCGACTTTAATAGTTTCAAAATAGGTACTTTAAAAATAGTTTAACCTGAATTACTTTCAAAAGCATTAAGTACAACGTAACAACACAGCACTCATTCTCATACATAATCTAAAAAACAACTTCCACGAAATAATTCCAACAAATTGCACTGAATACATCATGAACACATGTTTGATATCATAATCATTGTGCTGCACTAACATTCATTAGTAGATTGGTGGATCACGTATAAATATTTAGCAATGTTCTAATACATTAGGCGGTAGACGTTCTCCTGCATTATGTATCAGTAGGTGTGTGAGAAGTGGCCTGCTACCGTACGCTACTGTTTTAGTGGGGTTTGAAGTTAAGGGAGGCTTTGTTATTTAATGTATAATACAGCAGAAAGTTGCGTTATTTGTGAGTGCTACAGGCTATAAATTATATTTATATCTTGCATATTAGCCGAGCAATCACAATGTTTGTCTAACCAGGCCGATTAAAATAGAGTTATTTGCATACGCTGCCTAAACAATATTGTATATAGTTGAAAATAATTTAAGGCAACTTTGTCTGCCTTAAATATTTCTACAAAAAGTTCGCAATACCATGTATCTATCTTTTATATTTTAGCAGATATAGTAGCTTTTATGTTATAAAAAAGGATTTTTCGATCTACTTATGTTTGGGTGATTTTAAACAACCAAATATAATTCTTATCAAAAAAAAATATTTTATGATCACAAGGATATCATAGAAATAAGATTTTCCCTTTACAGTATGTCAATTGGTTAAATATTTTCGAAGTTATCACGCGCTAGGGAATTTAGCTCCGAGCGTTCGCAGCGACTCGTTAGCCAAGTATGGGAACATTTCAGGACCATGCTCGGGAGTCCTAGCTCCAAACGTGCGCAGCGTCTCCCTAATTTAGGGCAGTATGTATCAGCAACAAGAGATAGAGAGCTAGCCAATATTCATATTCATTTAATTGCATTCCACAAAGTAAAAACAAAGATGTTAACAAAGGCTTAGAGCTAAGAGCCGTAATTACAGCGACCATCCACATCGGACCAGGAGCTGCCAGCTAGCGCAGATCCCGATGCTTCCAGTCATTCCCACGGAGCTGCCTATATCGTTCAAGCGACGCCAGATTCCCGTTTAAACATCATTTGCCCTGACTATTCATAAGTCCCAGGGACAAACATTCTCGTTGGTTGGAATTGACCTACGAAAAGAATGTTTTACCTATGGGCAGTTGTTGCATATATTGGTTTATCACGAGTTGGATCAACCGAAAACCAGATTATATTGTTACCGGAAAATAACATCCTCTAAAATTGTATACAGGGAAGCATTAAATTAAATACCTATTTAACTTAGTTAGATACCTACCTAAATTAAATTTTATAAAATTCTGTCACATATAGACCTACAATATCAGCGAGTAATATTATATAGGCTGTATCTTCGAAATCCACGCAGACGAAGTTGCGGGCGAACTGCTAGTATACATAGGTATATACAAGAATTGCTTATTTAAAGGTATTAGATGTAGAGCAGGATGCAAAACCAATTTTCATAGTACGAGTTATTTTTTTCATAATTTTCTGTGGTTAGAAAAGAGATGTCGATGTTTCGACCACATACTGATGTGGTCGAAACATCGACATCTCTTTTGTGACTCACTGTCGATTTGGGTGAGATCTACTGAGATCTCACCCAAATCGACAGTGAGTCACTGGTTTAATTAAGTTTCAATAAAACAACCTTATGAAGGCCAACTCCTACAACATACATCAAAAATATAGGTGCAATCTCATCTTAACGACAATCAGTGTCAAAAATTTGTCAAAATCTTAAGTTATTTTTGACAAATTGGGACTAAAATAAGAGGCCGTAGTGATAGTTTCATTTAACCATCTCGATCAAACGCATTGAGCGCGTTCGATACTTCGATTGGTCCGTTACCAATCCTGGGCCAAACGGAGCGCCAAACGCGCTCGATGCGTTTGATCGAGATGGTTAAACGAAAGTCACACTTAGGCCTCAGAAAGCGAAAGGACCTACCTAAAAGTACGGGAATTGCCTAGAGAGGCAATTCCCGTATTTTTAACGTCTAGAGAGACGTTTGTAACTTACTCCACACCTCATTGGTACTGACTTTTATATAATATGGTGAATAACATATACGTTTATTTCGCAGTAAATAAAACAAGCAGGCTGATTGTGATTGAGAGAGGATTTATAAGGTATCCCTTGAGTATCATATGAAGTTACAAATACATACATGTAACAGCATCTTAATATTCCTAAGTAGTTCTTTGTTTGATCTCTCTTTGTGTTTGATGGGAATTTAGGATGGGTTTAGTAAGTGGGTCTTTTTTATTTTATTTTTGAGTTGGTGATTGTATGCAAATGAAAATAAATGTTTATGAGACAGACGGAATGAAAAGATTAAAAATAAATTGTATGTTCTATTTTTGTATTCTGTTCTGAGTAAAATAAAAGCACAACTACTAAAAGTATTTTGCTCTGAATTGACTGCTTAATTAAGTGTAAACCTCAATGTCTTCTAGATTTTTGTTGATTTACTTATTTAAACTCGTATATGTGACTTTAATCAAAGTAACTGCATAACAGCAAGCTTACCAGTATTAACATTCCAATCTAAAGAATCATATTCTGGCATGAAAAAAAATCAGAACGACCGATCGATCGTTTTCTGTAATGATAGAAAATGTCACTTTTTCTCAATCCCGATGGATAATTAACATAAAGAGAACCATGCTGAAACAGTATCATAAAGCAAACATGTTTTGATTTTACGGTGAGATACCTAGCTACATAATATGATTTCATCACAGTCCTTGACATCATATAAGTAACTCCATGCTGTAAACTAAAAATTGAACACAAGGATTTTCATTAAACCCTTTCGTTATTTCACTCAAGAATAAAGTTGAGAATTTTCTTTGAAACTGTCTTTTATACAACACCCGCTTCCATTTAATAATTTTCATAAAACGTTTTCTTAAATAAATGTAGCGTCTACGAAATGTCTACGTAAGTGCTACGCTGCTACGAAGGTCTGAGCAAGCCTACGAGTTTTATAACCCGAAATAATGTTAAAACATTTATTAACAGTTATTGAAACATTTAAATACAAAATTAATTGGATGTCTAAATGATACATCACTTTTTAACCGACTTCAAAAAGAAGGAGGTTATCAATTCGACGTTTATATATATTTTTTAATGTATGTTTGGGCATAACTCCGTCATATATAGACGGATTTTCAAAATTATTTTTCTAGAAAGGAGTTTATTCCGAAATGATCGTGTTTAAATTTGATATAGATCTGATGATGCGTTTCGGAGACAGAAAACGGAACTCTTTAAAAAATGACAGCAAATTAACCGCGATTGCTGCTATCGCATAAATATACATTGTTTTGACCACAAGGATGATGAAATTTCAAATTGCTGTGGGGTAGGTAGTATGACTGCTGTGGGGGAAGCTAGAAAGTAGTAATGTGCCAGCTGGGGTTACGGGGCTTATTAGATATTGGTATTGTAACCAGTCCAACTATGTCAGATGGGGATGTTCTATGTCTGAAGACTATAAGCTGTCATGTGGTGTTAGGCAGGGGGGTTTGACCTCTCCCGACTTGTTTAATCTCTACGTAAACGACCTGATTGTGGAGCTGAGCAGGGCACCAGTAGGACTCAGGTTGGGGGATCGTTATGTGAACAACCTGAGTTATGCTGATGATATGGTCCTGCTCAGCCCCTCAATTAAGGGCTTAAGAAAGCTGCTAGTTATTTGTGATCAGTATGCTAAAGATCATGACTTAGTTTATAACGCTAGAAAAACAGAACTTATAATATTCAGGTCGGGAAAGGGGCCTCAAAATGTTCCACCAGTGTGCATTGGGGGGCAGACGGTGAGGGTTGTGGGGAGGTTCAAGTACCTTGGTCACATACTGACATCAGACATGAAAGACGATGCGGATATCGATCGCCAACGTCGTGCTCTATCGGTTGTGGGAAACATGCTTGCCAGAAAATTTGCTAAGGCTAATGTACAAACGAAAGTGCACCTGTTCAAAACGTATTGTCAAAGTTTCTATACGTGCCAGCTCTGGACTGAGTATACAAGGAAGTCTTGGGATGGTATACGTGTTCAGTACAACAACATCTACAGACACCTAATGGGGTTGAAGCGCTATTGTAGTGCCTCTGGAATGTTCGCGGAGGCAAGGCTGAACGCGTTCAATGCCATTCAGAGAAGCAGAATTGCCTCTTTCATGTCCAGGGTTGGTACGTGTAGAAACACCTTAGTTAAGGACATTGCTGACAGAATGTATGCTACCAAGACCTACAAGCGGTGGTTGGAAATAGCCGCGTAAAATGTTTGTGCCTATTTATGTGCAAGAAAGGAGTGAGTTTGTGTGTGTGTGTGTGTGTGTGTGTGTGTGTGTGTGTGTGTGTGTGTGTGTGAGCGTGTGTGTGTGTATGTATGCTACTTAATTATACATTTTTTTTTCTACTTTACTCTAAATTTTTTAATTGTACTTATTATTTTTTTATATTTTAGTTTTTAGTTTTTTGCTTGTGTTTTTTTTTATGGATCATGTGGTCTGCAATAAAGATTTTTATTATTATTATTTATTATAACTAAAAAGTGAAAAATAAAAACGTTTTCCAAAAAAAAAAAAACGACTTTCGGAAAAACACTACAAAGTGAAAAATAACTTTAATTTCGGTGACAAAAAATTTAAATACGTATCCAAAGTCACCGACTTCCGAAATTAAAGTTATTTTTCACTTTGTAGTGTTTTTCCGGAAGTCAGTTGTTTTTTTTTTTTTGGAAAAAGTTTTTTTGGTAGTGTGTAAAGAGTATTGAATATAACAGTCATTTGTAGTGATAGACTTTGTATTATCTGAGTTTTTTGTAACTGCCTATCATGAGGGTTTTCAAAATGAGTTTGTGAATGGTTCACCTTGTTAGCACGTAGAAATCAAAATAGATAACTAAAAAAATCTCTCTGATTAATTTACACAGATATTTTGACAGTAGTCCTGTCAGAATATCACAATATACCCTCGTCATTGCGAGCAGACATCGGTATGTTGGTCGAGACGTGATCCCTTAGCAGTTACACGGAAATATTGGCCGGCTTTTTAGCATGATTGTTATGCATAGCTATTTATGTGCCTATCCATTTTCAACGAATAAAACTCACATTTTGAATTTTTTAACCTTTTATAAGATAAAAATCAGACGCTAAATTACTTTGTTTTGGATACGTAAAATAGTAATCGTTGTTCTAAAAACGTACATCGTCGTCCAAGCTACTGGCGCTCAAGTCTCCAGAGGCAATAGGACAATGCGAGCCGTGTCCAAAAGTACCGCTTTCTGAATCAAGCCGTTGATCCAGCTTCCCAACGAGTTTTATTTTGTCTATTATTACCATTTCATAACCAAGCTCAGACAATAAAAATGCTTAAATGCTAAAATCAACAGAAAAATAAAACAAAACCAGAATCGAAACATAGAAAACGAACTCCATTCCGAGCAAACAAACGTAGTACCCATACAAAAAAAAGGATTTTCCCGGAGCAAAATTCCCAGAGGCATTAATTAGGCGTACTTACGCTTGCTCCGAATCCCGGGATAGCAATAAAACATATCGGCGTACAGTATTGACACTGTAATCCGTGTAATTCCGCAGCAGTCCGATATATCAAGTTAGTTTGACAGTTGGTTTACCGCTCCTCAGTTAGGAATGTAGGTATTGTGACATGTGTCATTTTAACGTATTTTGTGGCGAAAATTATTACGGCTTATTATTCGTGAATAGTTTTTTAGACAGGCTGGTAAACGGTTCAGCAGGTCACATGATCTCGTTATTAAATACTTACGTTACGAAATTAAAACGTCAATTCATCTGCCCAAAGAAATTGGGGTTAATTTCCATTCTATCCAGATCGGCTGAACATTTTGTACAGAACGACTGCCATCTCATCTCCATAGCCCAATTACTGACCCACCTGATAAGGGTAAATCAGTTGTGCTATTTTGTATGGATATTTGGTAGTAATTCAAATGAATGCACACAATACGAAAACGGAAAGGATTACTTTTAAAGAAAATCACCGCAGATTCCCAACGAGTCACCGCTCGAATTTTTAAATGAAGATTAATTAATGAAAGCACTATTTTTCAGATAATTATGGTGTTTTACGTGCATACAGATACAGGGCTTTAGAATCGCATGCAGGCGGGAGTTTTCGGCCACCATGCACTAAGTTTATCGCTCGTAATTCGCTGAGGCCAGTTTGGCGTATCTTTGGTGCGTCCAGTGTTATGCATGATACGCACATAAAACGTGAGTATGTTGTCAGATTACCGTTCTTCTGACTACTCGTACAGCGTTTGTGTTACAGGAGCGACGGTTGTCTTTGAAGCTCAATATTATCACTTTACCTATTGAATAGTATAACAAAGGGGCACAGTCGCAATAGGGCCTGAATTGGTAATTGTGGTGAATACATTTGTAGATACATACCTACATTATGGCTATACAGAAAGCGGCGGCTTTGATGATTCTAACTTAATCCCTCCTGTTCTGATTAATGAATCTGCCGTCTTTTAACTAGAAAGGCGTTAACCCTCACTTGGTCAATTTTCACTTTTTAATAGAATCTAAGAGACTTCAAAATTCTCTATCTTTCTGTCTAATAAACATTTTTACTGTGGGTACAAACATTTTTACGGTGTTGGTAGATTGTGGCATAGTAACCTCCTTTGCTCGTTACAGATCGTTAGATGCCCGAAGGTCTGACAACCAGTCATACCAAGGGGTATCGTGATACTTAGTGTGTATTGTCGTGTTAGTACAGAAAGAGAAGAAAAATGTTTTTACACTGTGTGACTGTCTGTCATCTATTAAATGGCACAATGTTATCATTATTCTAAAATCGTCACACGTGTTCCCGGGCCTCTTAGAAAACACATTAAGTCGCAACTTTATGATCTGAGAACTCGACCCTAATAAATAATCCTATTTCTTTAAAATTCTAAAAACAATTTTGGAATTCCTTAGAAACCCATTAGGGCACTTATGCCCATTAACTTAGTCGAAAGCAATAAATTACGGCACCTAAGGATGCAATATTTCTTGCAAATTCTAAGAACAACGAACAAATGAGCAGTGGCGAAGGCACCATATAGCACGTTAGTAATGGCTACTATAGCCAAAAGAAGGTATTTACACTACGTGTATTTAATTCACCATAACATTCAAACAACAGTTATCTTTACCTTTGTAATACAAAGTGTTCTGTATTAACCTGGCACCGAAGCGTCAGAATCGGGAACTGGGAATTCATACAACGGCGATTCCGTAATTTGTTTGGGTTTCAGCTGTCCAATTTGATAGTAGTTAATTATTTACATTCTTGTGTAAATTTTGGAGTGATAGTAGCTATTCTTCCTTACATAATATAAAACAAAGTAGCTTTCGTGTTGGTGCGCTTAGATCTTTTAAACTACGTAACGGATTTGAATGCGTTTCATCAATACACAGAGTGACTTGAGGGGAAGGTTTATATGGATATATTGACCATCACACGGGCGAAGCCGCGGGCAAAAGTTAGTTTATCAATAAATCAGTAAGTTGAAGCCGACTTCGTGGAGAAATTTACACATCGCCGCTGCAATCAGCCACATCTGGATACCATAACATAGGGCCAAGCGTACCCTTGAAATCTATTGAGAAATGAGACAAAAGAGGGTTTCTTTTGTCTCATTTCTGGCCATAAAACTATTCTGAAACTATTCTGGGAAAGAGACGCGGGGCCGACATGTGGGGATTTTGAAGATGGGGAAGGGATTGGAAAGTTTGAGACAGTTGGTTTTAGACCACGGTAGGAGGGAGTCGAAAGAGGGTACGCTTGGAGAAGTGAGAACGGAGTCGTGAGCTATGAGACTATGTCTTTGTATTTCGTTAAGTGCGTGATAAGTGTATAGGTTTAGACTAGGCTATATTAGTCTAGAATGAATGTAGGGCGCGTGAATCTCAGAGAGTTAGTTTGAGAGCACGGTAGGAGGTAGTCGAATTAGAGCTCGCTGTGAGAGTGTGAATACGTGTACAGGTTTAGACTAGGCTATATTAGTCTAGAATGAATGTAAGTGGCATGTAAGGCGCGTGAATCTCAGAGAGTGAGTTTGTGGGCAGTCGGTTAGGGACGGTGAGGGAGTTCATAGCCCAGGCTAGTTAAGTTAGGCAAGATATTCTAAGCGAGGAAAAATAGTGTGGTGAGCTGTGAGGGATGGTGCAAGGAGAAACTGGTAATAGACGCAGTATTTTGTAAGTGAGTTGTATTCAAATTCATCCCAAGGAATTACTTGGTAAGTGCCAACTTCAATCTTTAGTAATAGTGTGTACATTGTAGTAACGGTGATCTCGTTCTATTGTTCTCGCAGGTTGATTACATATTATGAATTTACCAAACAGATTGGTGAAATCGCGGTGGTGCTATTAATGATCATTTATTTCAGTATGGCGTAACTACTCTAAAGTGCTAACCGACTTTACAATTCATGTAATCTTCTCTTGTATTGCGTGTTTCTTTCCTAATCCGTACCTCGGCAGATATTTGTCATTTACAGTTGGTTATAGGGAAACGGGGAAGGCCTCCTGCTAAACTTGACACTGAGCAATAAAGCTCTGACTTTTGACGACTGTTGACCTATTGACGCATCACTTTGGGAAGGCAGAACCGTAAATAACTCATTTCAATCAAACTAGGCTATAAAGCCGATCTATGTTTGCGTTATAAACCAACCAAATGTTAGTGATGATTTCTGTTTCCAAAAAGGTCTTGCCACAGAACGTATTGCGTGAGACTTGGTGATTGTACATTTCGGGGAGTGGGGGTAGGCATCACACACTGTCACTAAAATGCATTGGTAGTCGTTCTAAGAACGCTAGGGACCGTGTCTCGTTAAAACCCACACCCGGCCGTTCTGTAGGCCTTTTTATGAATCGTCACTATTTAGCGAGACACGAAATCTGGATGCACCGCATCCTCTAAATGGGGAAGAGTAAAGAAATGTGAAGTGACGAAATTCCACTTCGGCAGGCACCAAGAACGACCGCAATGAGTCTTGCTAGAGACTGAGTCTACGGTGCGCTTGTGCTAGTCTTGTAATATCTTAGAAAGGGGATAGACAGTCACAAGGGTGACATTCACATGAGTACGTGTTTAAAACTACTCAAAACTTGTCTTCCTCAATGACAGTTGACTTCACAGTACGCTGTCTTAGGATTGAGTAAGACATTTAATTGCTGCTTAGGGAGCGTGCTCCGTTAGAATCGTACTAGTGTCCTCAGAGGTTCTATGCGTTAGGTCTGACAGAGCACGTACAATGAGGCAAACGTTGTAAAACGGTTCCCCGTCTCACTAAAGTGGGAAAATAATAAACAGATAAGTTAACGTAGTTATAAATAATGAAATTAAGCGCAAGCGTAACGATCCCTTCACCCCTCCACATAATTAAAACTTTATTGCAGATATTAGCCTTCACCTGTGAGGGAGGAGCATTATGTGTGTGTTTGTTGGTATGACTAAGTGGGCCTATCATTATAATACGTAGTTATCTTAGGTTGAGAGTATTATTAAAGTTCTTATAACTAATTAGACAGATACGTGTTTGCTGGGGAGTTTGTTGCGCCACTTCTTCTCCTCAGCTCAAACACTAGGAAGTGGTGACGGGTGGGCTCTTTGGGACTGTCTATAGACTTTCATGAGAGTTGATTCACAATTCTATTTAAATAATAATTCTGGGTTTTGATTCTCTACCCTTATCTATTTAGTACTAATTCTTGAATTTTACTATTCTTGCTCAGACCAATGCTAGAGCTTTTAGAGAGATTATTCAACGTCTCTTAAATAATTATTCTTGAATCTAGATTTTCAACTCTATTATTACTATTATTAGTCATCCGTGACTATTATATTCTTGATCTCAGATCCATAATTCGGTCAGATTGACATGAACACGTGTCTTACAGATATGCTTGTTGTGCAACGGGTGAACTTCCAGGGGTTTGGGTGACCACATCTATCTCATATTCAGTCCAAGGACTGATAGGGACCATGTCTCCAAAAAGAGCATGATGACGACGATTGGCCGCAAGAACTAGCCGCACCATTGTCAGACAAGGACCGTCGCATGGTTGCCGCAGGGAAAGCCGCTTCGTCACGTTTCTCAGTTCGAAAGAACTGCTAGGGACCATGTCTCGAAAGAGCATGACGACGTGAAGTAGCTGAAAAGCAGCTTGCGTCACTTTATGGAAGTGTTGCCCTGAGTACTCTGAGTGTTGACGTGAAGTATCGTGTGAGTAACGATTGACCAGATACCTGATACGCTAGCGTATGGGTTACTCGTACATATAAATATAAATACAAGTACTTTGAGTATCTCTGATATTTAGTTTTCTAAAACCACATCAAATATGGTTCAATAAATATGAATTCTTAAGTATAATTTAAGGCTATTCGGAATTCATATAAAGTAAATCGGTGGAAGAGTGACCGGTCTGGTGACGAGCTCTACAGGGCCGTACGGGGAGGGGTGCGGTCCTTCCCCCATAGCGGGAACCGACCTAAGAGCTAATATTAACATAATTAGGAAAAACGAAAATTTTATCGGCCTGGGGTCATTTAGGAACAGTCACAACTGTTAAAGAATTTGTGTCACATGTCGAAGAAAGAAAGTAATGTCAATAAATTTGGTGTAAATAGATTTCATTTATTTTTCAATTTGACATTTCCTTATTCTTATTATTTTTATTTTGACATTAGAACAATATACATGGACATTAACATTTCAATTAATATCTACATAAAATCTGACATTTTATAACAATCATATATTAGTTTCTGATGTAATGTTATGACATTTTTAAAATATGTAATGTATTGTGAAATTAAATATTTGCAATTAATTTATTTTTGTAACGATTATAGTGATAACTGAAGGAATATTATGACATTTCTAATAATTTAATGTATTCTGTATTTAAATATTTGCACAACACATGTAATGGTAGAATGTAAATGGGCCACATTTATAATAACATCATACTACTTTGTACACCTACATTTTGGCAAATAAAGTATTATTCTATTCTACAAATAGGCTGTCCGTCCATCTAAAATACTACTCTTCAGCTGCACCTGGTAGGATTGAAACAGGCAGATGGTGATAAACATCTTTGCCTCATACCATAGAGGACGGTAGAAATGATTACATCGATAGATACCTTGTAGAATCTGCTTTTCTTGTATCGCCACTTTTAGAACTACTGACTGTGGTAAAAAAATGAGTAAGTGTGAAGATGGTAGCGGGTTGGTTACCCACACAGTGCCTTGCGTACCTACATTTAAATAAAATCAAGAGTGGTGGCCTTTGAATGTTCGGCAAATGGTACAATCTTTTATATTACCTCATTAACAGCATAACTTGTGAGAGTTTATTAACTGCTTCCAAATTACAATGTTAATTTTTATTATTTTTATTTTTTACTCTTTCTGACATATGCTCGTCATTTTTTGACTTTATGCATCACTTCTAGTATCAACTATTTATTAGAGATTCTCATAAAAATCATGTCACTTGATTTAAATAGGTTGATCTTACTAATGTACATTCTTTTACATATTGTGAATGAGAGAACGTTGTAGGCCTTTCAGACTAGATTTTCTATTCTTTATTTTCATTCCTCTAAGTACCTGGTACTCATTGACAGGCCTGCACTGTCCTCCCATACCTATTATCACTGATAATTGAAAACATTGTAAAAGCCAATTATTTTTAAAAGAGTAACCGTGGAGTTTCTTGCCGGCTCTTCTCCATAGGAAGTGACAAATTGGAACCGTGTACCTAGCTTCTGACGTTTCATAAGTGCCCTTGCAGGTTTATGTGAAATAAAATATTTCGAGGCCGGTTTTTCCTATCCGATTTGATGTGGAACACTAAGACCTTGCTAGCTTTATATCTAGCAAACAGAACTGTAATAGCTAGCCAGAAATCACCAAAAACCAATAATAAAAAAAAACTACCGCGTTGTTCTAGCGGTCAAAATAACACACTGGTGTGCATGAGTTTCGATTTCCGGATCGGGCAAAATTATAGTGGGTTCGTCCATCGGGAATTTTTCAGTGATACCCTGGAGTCTGGAGTTATATGCTCGGTTGATACCAATAGGCTAGCTCCCTATTACATTACATAACTGGCGCCTCCTTCCGGGAATATAGGCGCGATGAAGCTATGTTCTATAAAATTCACCTCGAAATTCAAAAACATTTTAAAATGGTTACATCAGCCGTTATTTTCGAAGTTCCACAAGAAAATTTTTCAACTTATTACTTACCTTTGAAGTATTATAAAAGATTGTTTGTGTCCATTAATACAAAATAAACATAATTTGCTTAAACAATTTATTTTTAAGAATGTTGGAAGTTTGTTTGTTGTTGGTGTGGATAATAAAAGTTCTTTGTCGTCGTGTGTATACGAATTATTAAATTTTCTCTCCTGTTCTTGGTAAGATATCAGTAGCTGTTGTTTTAACGATAAATACAACCAAATTTATATGGTTATTTTATAAAGCTCAGCTCACTGAAACTGCTCCAAATTATTTAAGACAGACAGCCATAATAAGCAATCAATATGCCTGCCTAGTATTTTCCAAATAATTTGGGGTCGGCTTCGAGTCTAACCGGTTTTTGCTGAATAACATTTTTTTATATTGATGATGATGATGATGATGATGATGGAGCTCCCTTTTTCAAAATCAAAATCAATAGTCATTTATTCAAACTAGGCTGGTGTCAGCTCTTTTTGAACGTCAAAATTACATAAAACAGTCCCCCAAAACGCCCGCCCTTCACCACTTCCTAGTGTTTTAGCTGGGAAGAAGTAGCGCAACTAACTCCCCAGCAGCACAGCTGTCTGTTATGTAAAAAAAACTTGATTCTATACATAAGGTACGTAATTTGCGTTACAAAACATAAAATTTAAATATTTGCCATATGTTCGCACTTACACTCTCATTCAGTCCGTTGTGCGTGGGGATTTTGGCTAACAAAGCCAGCCTAGCTCCACCGAAAAGCACAATAGTTTCCTGGAAGCTTCATGGGCTTCGCGGAGCGACCTCACTATTCTGAGGATTTCTACACGTAGAGAAGCCACGGCCTCGTATTTCAGGATGATGTGGGCGACTGATTCCTTGGCGTCAAGGCAGCTCCTGCAAAGCGGGCTGTCTGTGGCGCCTCTGTTAAAAAGATGTTTGTTATGGGAGTTATAGCTCGTAATAGTTCCTATGATTATTCTAAGGTTATTTCTACTCAGGCTGAGAAGTTTTTGGTTAATCGCGGGTGTACAGTTGGTAAAGCCAATTTTGACTGTCTACTCTCTGTTGCCCGTGACCATCTGTTGTTATGAAATATTCGGCAAATCCACGCACGAAATTGTGAGAAAGATAGGGGGAGAAGTGGGTATGGGTCTAGCACTTTCATATCTGAGCCTCTATTTGCAAGTTCATCTGCAGCATCATTGCCTAAGGATCCACCATGCCCTTTGATCCACTGGAGGATAATATGATTGGACGTCGATAAACTCTCCAGAGCTACATGGCACTCCAAGATTAGTTTGTTGTTTGTTTGTTTTCTAAAGCTTTGAGCACAAATCTGACCTCCACAACTGGGTGATACGATAGTCCTTGGTAAGACTGGTTGTCAGACTTTCGGCCGATTACCCGTAACGACTACCAAAGATCTAACCATGACAGCCGAAACAAACGACTTAACGTGCTTTCCAATCCATTGCGAAGATCGCCCAGAGGACACGGTGGAGCATACGTTGGAGGTCTGCCCAGCTTGGGCGGAGCAACGCCGTGTCCTCGTGGAGGTGATCGGCGGCGGCGATCTCTCGCGTCCGACCCTGGTCCAGGCCATGGTACGGAGCGAGAGGGCATGGGTGGCAGTCGCCTCCTTCTGCGAAGCAGTTATGCTCGCAAAGAGGGAGGCAGCGCACGTGAGGGAGATGCAGTACATGCGCCCTCACAGCCGTGGCCTTCGCAGGAGACGCCCTGGGCGTCGGGAATCCCAGGCTGATTCCCGGCCACCGTAAGCACGGGCTTGCGGACGGCGAGTAATGGGTACCTCGCTGTCCGGTAAGGACCAAGCCCGGGTCGACGGCGCGTTGTGTTCCACGCGCGCCTCAAAGAGATGTCAGCAGCAACAGAGGGGCCCGCAAGGGCCGATGCCTGCCGGGGGTGCGGGTTGTTCGAAAGAGATACCGCCGCCCCTGGCACACAGGCAACTGAGGGAACACGGGTGGGTTTTAGTCAGTAAAAGTCTGACACGCCCTCCCGCTCCACCCAGAGCGGGAGAAGTTATTTGATGATTTCCCACCCAGAAAAAAAAAAAAAAAAAACGTGCTTTCCAAGGCATGGAAGGATCTCCATATGGTCGCCCATCCATGGACCAACCTCGGCAAGCGTAGATCTAGCTTCGATCGACTCGGGCGGCTGATAATATTTAGCTACGAAACAATGAATTGACATAAATGAAATGAGGGTTTAATTATTTGGCACTGAGAGTGTTTATTGAATTAAAATGATCTGCAATTGTTGAAATAAGCTTAAACATGTATTCTTAACTAGCATTTGCCCGCGGCTCCGGTCGCGTGGATGTCGGATATCGCATAAAATAGTAGCCTTGGTCCTTTTTCATATCCTAGGCTATATTTCTGCCAAATTTCATGACAATCGGTTCTGCGATTTAGGTATAAAAGCGTAATAGACAGACAGACAGAGTTACTTTCGCATTTATAATATTAGTAGGGATAGCTGTTATAATAAAAAAAATATGAATTGTTTCAGGTACCACATTGACTCACTATGAAGATGCAGTGGCATTGGCGACTCGACATTTGGAAAAGTAAGTTTTTAAAACTTCACGTTCTCTTTTTAAAATACTCAGTTCTCACAGTTTAACTCAATCTATCGCAGCCCACTGCTGGACATCAGCCGCTCTTAGACTTTTCTACAACACCCTGTTCACCCACTAACTTGTTTCTTATTTCGTTAGTTTACAATCATGAGCCTCATTTGATAAAGATGCCTCGTTAAAATGTATAGATTTACTACAAACTAATTATTGATCCAAACTAACAACACAGTAACCAAAACAACCCGAATATATCTTAACCGCAGTAACTGTAGCAGTGAACAGGGCACATTGCTTGCAAAACAGAATGATGGTTGATGAGACCAAAAGTTTTTGGAGTCGCAAACGCCCCTGATTTTGAGCTCCTGGGCTGTGCTTGTACTGCTCATTTCCCATATAATATTCTGACATTCAAAACATACCTATTAACAAACGTACTTTCACATAAAACAAAATGGTCTAATCCTAAAACTTATCATTCACTCACACTACATACTTTTTACACGCTTTATATTAGCTTCACTTGTATGTTTGTTTGTTTGTATGTAACCGACTCCTTTGGACGCTATTTTCACCCGCTTTAAACGGTCAAACTTCATTTAAACTTTGTAGACTTATCGAGGACCTATGACAATTCAATAATAAAAAAAAACACGCTTTTGTAGTTAGCAAAACTAAAAAATAGAAAATAAATAATAGTTTAAAAAAAAACGAAAAAAACACGCTTTAAAAACCAAACTAAAAAGTAGAAAATAATTTAATTATATTAAAAAGCGTGGGGTGCTTTTTGAGGTATTTTTATAATCAATTAATATCAAGCACCCCACGCTTTTTAATAGAATTAAATTATTGTCTACTTTTTAGTTTGGTTTTTAAAGCGTGTTTTTTTAGTTTTTTTTAACTATTATTTTTTCACACACAGTGCTTTCTACTCTCCAGAATATATTGCTTTCCATCAACACAGGAGAGTGCCTTACAGATTCAACTCCCAGCTTGCGACAAAATTGTCAATATGCATTTACGGAAGATGCCTTTACGGCATACCTTAGAGGACCTAAGTGATAAAGTCGCTCGGTAACAAACAAGATCTAGGCTATATTTTACACAATATTGGAAAATGATTAGAAATGAAAGAGAATAGATAGATTAAAATTTCTTTATTATGTGAGGTTGTTTTTATTGTAAGGTCATTTACTTGTCTCTAGTTTGTGAAATTCCACTTTCCGAACAACTAAGCATATTTTCATGATATAATTCATCATCAAAATCATCATTTTAGCCGAAGACGTCCACTGCTAAACATAGGCCTCCCACAAAAGGGGGGTTTTGCCATAATCGTTACGCTTGGCAGGCGGGTTGGCGATCGCAGTATGGTGGCAAAATGCATAGAGAAAGCTGGTGCCCATTCTCTAGTAAGTCCCTTAGTCGCCTTATACGACACCCACGGGAAGAAATGGGATGGTGATATTCTTTTACGTCCAGCACCACACGAAACCGTATGATAGGATTGTTCCCTTGATAATAATAACTCAAGGTTACCTACTTAATTAGGATAAATGCTGCAAAATATATTTTGAATATTTATGTTTGTGCCAAAAGTCCAAACCTCTACAGTCTATTGACGTAGGTAGTTAACTTATCAACTTTAATACAATGTTGGTTCTCAAATGCCAATATTATCATTTGCCTAGCTTTTTCCCAACTACATAAATGCTGGGGTTGGCTTCCAGCCTAACCGGATGCTGCTGCTGAATATCAGTTTTTTACTTGGAGTGACTGCCTATCTACTCTCCTCAACCCAGTTATTGGGTAATACGATACCCCTTGCAAACGCGACTAACGGATTTACATTTATTCTTTTAGGAAATTTTCATTGAAATTCATAAAAAAAACAACCAGAAAAATGGACTTAACTGTTGGAAATTGCTACAGTTAAGTATGAAAACATAATGATCAAAGCTCGTTGTCGCTATCTATAAAAAAAGTTATCTTCTATACCTGGACGTTATAATGGCGCCGCTTCACAGCAGCCCGCGGGTAACAAACAAATGAACGGCGCAGCTAACGTAGCAAACTTCTCCGTACACATCCTACGTAGCAGGTCGACTTCATATAGGCTGATCAAATTACTTCCTATGTACACCAATTCAATACATTTTCCCAAACACCCTATTAGCAGTAAACTATACAGTATACACTAACACCCTAATCAACACCTAATACATGTTATCTAAATTAACTAAGTAAATGCTACCGAACGGCCATTGAAACCGTTTTGAAAGACACCCTTTCAATAAAGGCGAAGGGCTGGTAAATTGATGAAGGGACAATTTGGATAGTGATCGCTTCCCTTACACAGGTTGATTGGGTAAATGAGGGACATACATTTAGACATTACAGTACGTAAGTACGTTAAGCCATCGTCCGGCTGTCATTCATGGATCTATGACAGTCGTTACGGGTCGGCAGAAGCCCGAAAGTCTGACAGTCTGTCTTACCAACGGGCGTCGTATTACCCAGTAACTGGGTTGTGGAGGTCAGATAGGCAGTCGCTCCATGTAAAATACTGGTATTCAGCTGCATCCGGTGAGACTGGAAGCCGACCCAGCATAGTTGGGAAAAGGCTAGGCAGATAATGAGTTCGTAAGCTCACATGCCACGTTACATTTTATTTTTATTTTTTCGTTTCATTTGCTATAATCGCCACATTTGGCAGGTGGGTTGGCGATCGCAGTATGGTGGTCAAATGCATAGACAACGCTGCTGCCCATTCTCTTGTAAGTCCTTTTGTCACCCTCTGCGACACCCATAGGAAGAAATGGGATGGTGCTATTCTTTTAAGGTCTGGCACCATACGGAACCACGTCAAGGAGTTATCTACGCACTATGACAATAATTCCGAAACTATATGTTTGTATGTGTAAAATGGAATACCCATGCTTCAAAATGATTCCGGATTAAAACGACCCGTTGGTCAAGCATGGTGATTATGAAGTATGGTCTTACACTTACCTAGCCGATCTATTAACCCATATTACCACCAAAACCTAATATAACAAGTTAACGTTTTGCTAAAACGATTACAGGGATCGATTTTAAACGAATATTCGATGGAATGGAACGATATCCAACTCGGGAGGACATGTTTACTGTCCCGATACGTTTACGTTTCGCTTTACCTCGAGCCAAGTTATAAGATACAAGTGGTGATTGCACCGCGGTGTAACGTCGTGTGATATGGATCTGCAGTACAGTGTAGTGAACAACTCCCGTGACTAAAAAGCCTTGCTGAATTCATCGTTTTACTACGTCTTGATATGTTCTAGTAGGAACTTCGTACAGATGAGTGAGAACATGTGCCACGCGAGAAAATACACGCAATTCTTGGATATCAGTTACAACCCTTCCTTAGTAATCGTTGGTGATGGCAGTTAAGTAATCTCCAATCTTCGTAAAAGACTATTAATATCATTTTACATGCTTGGCATGGTCAGTTGTTACGTGGGAAAAGCAGTTGGCAAAAATAATGCAACTCACTGAATTTTTTTAAAGCCGTGTTAAATTAAAATTGTAACGTCTCAGTAGTAGTCAAACTGAATCATTTTAAGCCAACATATGTTTAAACAGTTACGCTACGATGTAACACGCAGCCACCGAGGTTCATACTTTTGAAGAAGGCACATAAATTGTGTTCAGAGAGAACTTAAAAGACAATGTTTGTTTCCAATTTTAATATCTATCTTTTACATCGCTTTGCAGTGTTTGTATTGTATCTCTTCTTTCTCCTTCGCTTCTGTAAATGGCGATTTATAACTGGTAGAGTGGAAACGATATAAAGATCGAGATAAATGTGTTTAGTTTAGGTGAAATGGAAAATGAAAAGTTTATATCCTCCTAGATTTTAATAAAATTTGTGATGTGTTGTTTAGTCAAAGCTTATGCTTGAACTATTTTCACGAAAACTTGTACCTTTACTTAGCGAGAAGAAATATATTTATTCTCTTTGCTACACTTTATGAAAACCCAATTACTAAATTATGTACAATAGGAGAAGATAGCTATGTTTTCTATTAATGATCACAGTTATGCGTTCTAAACGAATCATGATTTTGTAGATAATCGTATATACTTTGTGGCCGTCGAGTAGAAAGTTTATTGTCAGTGTGATTTTGACAGTTTGGGAAGAAATATTCTTTTGAAATAGTCTACATATAAAAGAACCTAGACAAAGATCATTAGAAACGAAAGACAAAATGACAGATTGTAGTAGGATATCTCGTATATTTTTTCTCATAATAGTAAGTGGTTGAAATGTAAAAATTAGTACCTTGGTCTGAATGTCTTTGTCTCTTCGCCGTTACATCAAGTTTATATAGCCTACAAGTTCTCATGTTTTCTCTTTCCCCGCAATTAAAATCTCTCCAATTTTACCACCGATTCGAACTCGCAGGCTACCAATCTATCGTAACCTTGCAATCAGTAAATTATGAGTTTATAACTTCCTAAATAATTTGCATATTTACCATCATGTACCCAATATTATTGAGTGTAAAGTATATGTTGTTAGTAGTTGAAACCAAAATCTGTGTTAAGCTTTGAAACGGGCCAAATTATAATGAGTTAATGTACCTTAGGATAATTGCATTTGTTGATTGTTTCTGTCAATAAATAAAAATATTTGAAAACGAAACGATTTTATCGTAACACAATTTCGGTTGGATACAGTTTTGAAACCGTCATATAAATTGTTACGCGTTGCCTACGCACATCGCTCACGATGTTTGGAATATTTTTAATCAATTAGATTGAAGGATTTTATCGGTCAGGCTAATCCGGTTTGCTATACAGGAAAAGTTACTGTTACGTAAAATAATGAAATATTCGCGTGTATAAAATATTGGAAGTTTTTAGTTGGGCTGTCTTCATGAAAAAAAGGATTTGTGGGTTATTGGAGATTCATTAAGATGCTGTTAATTAAGGAGGAAATTACTGGAAAACGCTCAAAAAGGTGGTTTTTTAAAGCTGTGTATCTCTTTAACCGTAAATAATTTTGAAAGCAAAAAAGTATATGATATATTCAAGTTTTTTTGCATACAGTGATGAAACTCTAAACATAATTAAACATATTTTAATGCATCAAAAAATCATCAAAGTCACCTCTTAATTATTTTTTAAATCGGTTTATCCCTTCAATAACAGTTATAAACATAGTTAAAAATAAACCATAAAATTCCAAATGCCAAACTGCATCCAGTGATGGATTATTTATTATTACATAGTTAATATCTAAATTTATACGATTTTATTTGCATTTTTACGACATACGTTTGCTAATTTGTTACAACAGATTTTAATCCGTAACAGATTTCAACAAGAACTATTATCGCTCATAACGACAATATTTAAAGTTACCAGGGCCTTAATATATTTGGAGATGGAACATGGAAGCGCTCTAATCGTTTACCAGTGTTAGCTACATTTGATAAAAATGATAATGAAATTGGAACCAAATCGAACCAGCTCAAAATTGGACTTGAACTTTGTAGGGCTAATCATTAAACTAAAAATGTTTTTATTCTGACGAACAAAACTTACCTATTTAGCGCGACTGCTGAGCGTGGAGTCCAGCAGGCTTAGCACGAGCACCGATTTGTTGACAGAAGAATAGACATGACTATTAACTATATGATGTACAATATGAGAAGATAGCTATGTTTTTATTCACAGTTATGCGTTCTAAACGAATCATGATTTTGTAGATAATCGTATATACTTTGTGGGCGTCGAATAGAAAGTTTGTTGTCAGTGTGATTTTGACAGTTTCGGAAGTAATATTCTTCTGAAATAGTCTACATATAAAAGGACCTAGACAAAGATCGTTAGAAACGAAAGACAAAATGACAGATTTTGGTAGGATATCTACGGTGCGATGTCAAAAATGGAGAAACGAGTTGTGACTTTGCATTGAAAAAGCACTGTCTATTTTTCGTAAAAATAGAAAGCGCCATGCTAAGCCCGCTGGGTACGATTCCTGGGTCGGGAAAAGTGATATTGGATTATTCCATTAGGAATTTCTTAGTAACAGCCCGGAGTTCGGAAGTTGGCGGTGTGATACTCCCGTGCCTCGGAAAGCACGTTAAGCGGTCGGTGCTACGTCTGACCTCTCTTCGGTCGTGTCGTATTCAAGGTCAAAGTCAAAGCATTTATTTCAAATAGGCACTTTGGACGTCAACATTTACATTAAAATAGAATTGATTCTAGTCGCCCCTTCCAAAATGTAGTTTTGTATGGAGAAGAATGGGCAAGAAACTCCACCGTTACTCTTTTATTTTTTTTAAGTACAATATTTAACATAGTACATTTATTATTTAAAAATTGTCATACTAAAGTAGGTAAAAAGAATGAAAGTGAAGCAATACAGATAAATTATTAGCCGTCCCATCGGACTATGAGAGTGCGGGAAGAGAGAGTGCACTTTTGTCTGCGCACACATTTGTGCACTAAAATATCTCCCGCGCCGGAGGCTAGTCTCCATTGAGATTGACCGCTGTTTGCTACCCACAACGCCATCTAACAACAAACGCGCAACTAGCGCATCAATCATATGCGACGGTGGCGCCATCTGGACGATCGGCGCGAAAACCAATACCGAGCGACGCGCGCGCCCCGGTCGCGAAGTGTTTTAAATATTCATTAATCATTATGTTCTGAGAAAGTATAGAAGTTGAAGATCCGTTAAGTCTCGTGGTTTTATTTAAAAATCCTATAAGAAGCCCTAACATAATGGTCCTTCCGAGCCAAATTATTAAGAATTAAGAAAAGGAGTTTGTATCTGGGTGGAATTCAAGAAATCGTCGCATAAATATACGAAAGAAGAAAGTTCACCCGCCATTGCACGAACACGTGCTAACGAGGTTTGCAAGACGTCGAGTGGATTCGAGGAGTGGCAGGTTTGAGTGTCCCATCCATTTCCCCATCCTATCTCTCGGTCTGTGCTAATATTCGTGCTGTATTCCTCCTAGTTGTTGAGCAGCGGTGCCCAGCCGTCAGCAGGGTCTGCACGGGCGGCACGTGGCGCGCGGCCATATCGTACAGGAAGGATTACAGTGAGTACTCTTGTGTTCTTATTCTCCCTTAAAATGAGTGAAGCTAAGATGACGGAACTTGTTAAGAAAAGAGCAGTGGTCAAAGGACGATTAACGATGTTGGAAAATTATATAAAAAAATGTACATGCCCGTTGAGTGAACAACAAATATTAGAGTTACAGTTACGCTTGGATAACAGTTCGAGTTTGTTACATATTTATACCGAGCTACAAGGTGTAATTGAGGAAAATGCAGACGAGCTCGATCTTCCAAAACAGTTGGAAAACCGAGACCGTTTTGAAGATCAGTATTATAAGACAGTAGCTTTAGCCAAACTCATGCTGCAGAAAGATGTACCTGAAGATAATAATGTAGTCACTAAAAGCAAAATATGTGTAAAGTTACCGGACATAAAAATACCTACCTTTGACGGTTCATACGATCGATGGTTGGAGTTTAAGAATTCTTATTGTAGTATGATCCATGAGCGTGAGGATTTAGATTGTATTCAAAAATTCCATTATTTACGATCGTCACTAACGAATAGTGCGTCGCAAGTCATTAGTGCATTGGAATTTACGGCCAACAACTACGCTCACGCATGGGAACTGCTAGAGAATCGTTACAACAACTTAAGGCTATTGCAACACAACCACGTCAAGTCCCTTTACGCCATTCCTTCTTTACATAAAGAATCAGCTTCACAATTAAGGAAACTTATAGACACTGTGCTAAGAAATCTACGTGCGCTTTCCTCACTGGGGGAACAAACACATGCGTGGGACACGTTGGTTATTTATTTGGTTGTTTCGAAATTGGATCCCACTACAGAACGTGAATGGGAACAATATCAGGGTACCCTTTATAATGCTAACACCAAGCCACCATTCGTGAAGTTAGATGATTTACTTAAGTTCCTCAAGGACAGGGCGGATATGTTAGATATTATAAAGGTAAATCACAGTAAACATTCACACGACAATAAAAGTAGTGAACAGGCACAAATAAAAAAACAAGCTACTAATAGTTACGTCGCTACAAGTGTTGGTGATACTAATAATAAGTCTAAAACAAATAAGCGTAGTCCGCGCGTGTGTGTAATGTGCAGAGGTAATCATTCCCTTTATACGTGTTCTAAGTTTATTAATTTACCTATTCAAGAAAGGATTAACTTAGTGAACACAACCAGTATTTGTAAGAATTGTTTACGTTCAGGCCATGCGGTACAAGATTGTAAATTCGGCCCGTGTAGGCTGTGTAATCTTGAGAAGCATAATAGTTTGATTCATGTCGATAGCGGAGACGACGTTAACGTGGTAGGTGCGAGTAATACACAGTCGCAGCCGGTAACCACTAATGTTCCTACTGTCTCAACTTCGTTGCATTCGTCAGCTGATAGTACCGATTCGCTTAGTAAACAAACATCATATTCCGTGTTACCTACGGTCCTGCTGTCCACAGCGCTAGTGGATATTGCAGATAATGAAAATAAATATCACACTGCACGCGTGCTTCTCGATAACGGTAGCCAACAGTGTTTTATTAGGAAATCTTTATGCGATAAGCTAAATGCACCTTTATTACAGTCCACTTGTCAAGTTACCGGGGTGGGTCATTCGATCGCGAAGTCTACCCACACTTGTAAAATATTATTACGCTCGAAAGTTAAGAATTATCGTACTAACATTGAATGTTTAGTGTTGCCGTGTATTACGACTAGGTTACCGGCATTTAATATAAATGTAAATAATGTTAGTATCCCAGACAATATTCAGCTGGCTGACCCGACCTTTAATTCGCCGTCGGATATTGATATCCTGATAGGTGCGGATAAGTTTTGGGATTTGTTGATTGACGGTAAAATTAGGTTAAAAAATGGACCGTATTTACAAAATACTCAGCTAGGGTGGATAATGTCTGGACCTTTATATAATAATAATAATGGCCTGCGCATTAATCAGGTTCAGTGCAATTATTCACAAACTTTAGATGCTCAATTAAAACAATTTTGGGAACTAGAAGAGATTCCCAACGTTGGGAACATACTTAGTGCCGACGAACAAAAATGCGAGAATATTTTCGTTGAAACGACAACACGTACTCGTCAAGGTCAATTCTCTGTGCGTATCCCGCTTAAGGAATCGCCCACGGTTCTTGGAGAAAGTTACAGTGCAGCTAAAAAACGGTTGTTTTCGCTTGAACGAAAGTTTACTCGGTTGCCGGAATTTAAGGAAAAATATGTTAATTTCATGAATGAATACGAAAATCTCGGTCACATGAGTCGCATAGATACATACGGGTCACCTCACTATTTCTTACCACATCACGGTGTTATGAATGAAAACAGTAGTACAACTAAACTGCGCACAGTGTTCGATGCTAACGCAGCGACATCTACAGGTAAGTCGTTGAACAGTATTCAGTTTATTGGGCCACCACTTCAGAACGACATTTTTTCCATGTTATTACGTTTTAGGCAGTATAAACACGTAGCATGTGCCGACGTGGAAAAAATGTACCGTCAAATATTAATACAACCAGATCAACGTGAATTACAGTTAATCTTGTGGCGAAAAAATCCATCGGACCCAATAGGTATATATCGCCTGAACACTGTGACGTACGGCACGGCGTCAGCGCCTTATCTGAGTATGAGGTGTCTGCACCAACTCGCACGTGAATGTGAGGACGAACAGGTAGCTAAAGTGATTAGGGACGACTTTTACGTAGATGATGTGTTATTAGGTAATGATGATTTAAATAGTTTATTAGAGATGTGCGATAAGGTCACTACCGCTTTAAAATCGGCGTGTCTTCCATTACGTAAATGGATATTTAATCTGGATATTACCGCTCATGACATATCAAAAAGATTGGCATTAGGAGATCAGTATCAGAATAAAACTTTAGGTATGGGTTGGTTCAATAGAAGTGATGAGCTACATTTTACATCACGTGTAATAATTAATAATACGAACCCATTAACTAAACGTACGATGTTATCAGTAATAGCACAGGTGTATGACCCTTTGGGTATGTTAGCACCGGCAATAATAATAGCGAAAATTGTTATGCAAAAGTTATGGTTGTGTAAAATAAATTGGGACGATCCGGTTCCTAATGATGTAGTGTTATCTTGGGATAAATTTATTACTTCATTACACCTTTTACACACATTACGAATACCGCGTTATGTTATGAGTTCTCACACACAATACATAGAATTACATATCTTTAGTGACGCGTCGCAGAGTGCATATGGAGCATGCGCTTATGTGCGTACATACTCTGATCACTCGCCTGTAACCATTAAATTACTTTGTGCTAAAAGTAAGGTCGCGCCACTAAAACCGACTAGTATACCGCGATTAGAATTATGCGGTGCGTTGATCGGCGCACGGATATATAAAAAGGTAATAATGTCATTACGATTGACATTTTCTAAAGTTTTTTTTTGGACAGATTCAACCATTGTTCTGGGGTGGCTTCGAATGTCCCCTCACTCATTAAAAACCTTCGTTCAAAATAGAGTAGTAGAAATAAATGAAATTACCAGTAACGCTATATGGTCGCATGTAGGTACTAAAAATAATCCAGCGGACTTAGTCTCACGCGGTCTCAGCCTGGACACGCTCAATGACTGTAGTCAGTGGTGGTACGGTCCACCATTCTTGCAGAGTCATGAGTTGATGTGGTCGCCGCAGGGCTCAACATCGCTTTCAGATAACGCTGGTGACCTCCCAGAACTAAAACCACAAATTGCTGCATTGGTTTGTGACGTCACAAAAAACAAAAACCTTGTCGTTTGTTTTGAACGGTTCTCTTCGTACAACCGTTTGAGACGTGCAGGTGCATACGTGGTACGTTTCATTCATAATGTACGCACACCGCGACACGATCGCACAGTTGGGCCGTTATCGCTGAGTGAATTGTGTGCGTCAACGCAAATGTTAACGCGACTTGCACAACAAGAATCGTTCCCTAACGAATATATTAATTTGAAAAATAAGCTGCCATTACACACAACGAGTGCAATCTCTAGCCTTAATATATTCTTAGATAGCCATAATATAATCAGAGTGGGCGGACGCCTAACTAATGCGCCTAACTTCGAGTACGATAAAAAGTACCCGAGCTTATTATGTTGTAAACATCGATTAACATTATTATTGTTTCAGCATTTACATAATAAACTTCTCCATGCTGGGCCCCAACTTCTCTTGGCTACCATGCGTGAGAGTTGGTGGCCATTAGGGGGGAGAAATTTGGCCAGAAAGGTGGTTCACCAGTGCGTCCGCTGCACGCGACTTAAGGGAAAGACCGTTTCCCCAATCATGGGGAACCTGCCTGCAGAGCGGTTGGAACCGGGTTTTCCCTTCATTCGTTGTGGGGTGGACTATGCTGGACCCGTATCGGTGCTAAACCGCAAAGGTAGGGGGGCTAAACTTGAAAAAGGATATATTTGTCTATTTGTTTGTTTTATTACTCGAGCCATCCACCTCGAATTAGTCAGTACCCTCTCTGCACATGAGTACTTATTAGCACTGAAAAGATTTATATCCCGTCGTGGTAAACCGGCTCAAATTTTCTCGGATAACGGGACAAATTTTATCGGAGCCATGAAAGAGGTTAAGTTAATGTTCAACGAGCATTCACATCAACTTATTGATCACTTATCTAACGATGACATACAGTTCAAATTCATACCGCCTTATGCTCCTCATTTCGGGGGATTATGGGAAGCAGGAGTTAAATCCTGTAAACACCACCTTAGGCGTGTCATGGGTACCGCTAATCTAACGTACGAGGAGTTCAGCACGGTGTTGTCACAGATTGAAGCCGTCCTGAATTCCCGTCCAATGTGTCCTATGTCCTCAGACCCACATGACCTTCTTCCACTTAGTCCGGCACACTTCCTAATCGGACGGCCGCTCCTCGCGCCAGCCTGCAAGGACCTGACGGAAGAGCCGATCACTCGCCTGACGCGGTTCCAGAGAGTAGAACAAATGAGGCAGCAGTTTTGGAAGCGTTGGTCGACCGACTACATTTCGGAGCTTCAGATGAGGACCAAGTGGAAGACACATCACCAGGACTTAACTCTGAATACCCTTGCCGTCATTAAGGAGGACCACTCACCACCTCTTAAATGGCGCATGGGCAGAATTATAAAGGTGTTCACAGGACCCGATGGTGTGAGCCGTGTAGCTGAACTCAAAACCGCGACGGGCTCTGTGCTACGAGCGTTCACCAAAATCTGCCCACTACCAGTGCCAGCGGCGACAGGTGGTGGCACCCCCGATGACAGCAGAGTCGGCACTGCTGGCGAAGCAGCTCTCCAGTGTTGAAACCTGAGGATTCCAAGGCGGCCGGCATGTTTGCTACCCACAACGCCATCTAACAACAAACGCGCAACTAGCGCATCAATCATATGCGACGGTGGCGCCATCTGGACGATCGGCGCGAAAACCAATACCGAGCGACGCGCGCGCCCCGGTCGCGAAGTGTTTTAAATATTCATTAATCATTATGTTCTGAGAAAGTATAGAAGTTGAAGATCCGTTAAGTCTCGTGGTTTTATTTAAAAATCCTATAAGAAGCCCTAACAACCGCCATGGCCGAAATACGGTCCGGAGACTATATTACTGTTAACATCACATTTTACAGCAGGGTTACAAGAAATTACTTTTGAAAATAGATTTGATAGACAACGAGACTGATTCGTCATCACATTCAAATACCCACGGTAAGATTACAGCCTACAAACCATTATTTGCTAACAGCCAGCATTACTTTTATCTTCAAACCAAGAGAAAGCTTCAAGCTTCATTTACAGGACGCTGCAGACTAAACCTCGAAGCTCACTGCTTATAATCTAGATTTATTAGGCTACCTGCACAAATAGCGTTTCACTGAGTTAATGTTATTTTACGGCGCACATTCACGCTACATGAAACTATACTTAGCTCTATTATAGAAGAAAAATATTTGCGCATAAAACCTCATTCGAAAATATTTTTCTTCCTCGAGACAGGCGGACGGAGGCGGGAGTTATAGTTTGCTTTCTTCTTAGTATTTTTGTAGTATTCTTATCCGTTTTAAAAAAAGAAGTGGTTTTCTTTTAGTATCATCTACAGACGTTTATCTTGGATATCTTTGACGTCAGTAGAGGAAAAATGTTGTGAGAACACTTGGATTTGTATGTATAATGATTCTATAAGAGCGTAATCCCCAACCCGCCTTGAGCAAGCGTGGTGATCATGCGCATATCTTCGCTGTATGAGAATAGGCCTTTGCTCTGCAATGGAACATTCTAATAGGCTAGTATTACCATATATGTTTACATTTCTGTGCAGTTTTTCGTAATTATTTGATATTTGAATGATTTTTTTTGCATATAGGTACCAAACTCCTTCGTGTCGTCCACCAACCTGCACTGAGCACGCGTGTATTATTCTATATTCCATTGCACTTAGCTTCATGTGACGGAACTCCACATTCAATTTATGAAAAATTAACCAAACAGTTCCCAAAATGGAGGCTTGGTTCAAAGAAATTGTAAAAATATCTCTAAAGTTATTTTTAGCATGTCGAGACTGCGTAATTAAAGTGGTAACACTGTAGACGTTTTTTGGATGAAAATTAATGAATGGTTAAAGTAACCTATGTTATTCGTATTTTTTTTGTATTTGTATGTATTCACTTATAAACAGACTAGATAAAAGGAACAGAGAAATACGTACAAAAAGGTTCCATATTTCTAAAGAAATATCGCCCAGCGTACCTGCGAAGTTGAGACCGTGTGTAATAGTAAGAGTAAATAATATACATTGAACCAAATAATAAAACACACCTTCATACTTGAACACATATAATATTTCTAAATAAAAAAAAATCATCACCTGCCTAGCTTTTTCCCAATTACATTGGGTTTGACTTCCAGTCTAACCGGGTACAGCTGAATACCAGTATTCTACATGGAGCGTCTGCCTATCTGATCTCCACAACCCAGTTATTGGGTAATACTATAATACGCCTGGTTAAGACTGCTTGTCGGACCTTCGGGCTTCTGACGAATTGCAACGACTGCCAATAATACACATACGTTAGCTAGGACCAACGGCTTAATGCGCTTTCCGAGGTACGGAGAGGCCTCGTAATGTAGAGGTGGTTTTTTTTTGAGGGTGGGAAATCGTCAAATCTCTTCTCCCGCTCTGGGTGGAGCAGGAGGGCGTGTCAGACTTATACTGACTAAAACCCACCCGTGGTCCCTCAGTTGCCTGTGTGCCAGGGGCCACGGTATTTCTTTCAAACAACCCGCACCCCTAGCAGATGTAGAGGTGGTTACCCGAACGCGGCGAGCCTGATCGATCGACCCGGGCTGCTCGTACTAATTAACCACGAACTCCAAATAAATGTAACTAAAATATATATAATATGTTATAGAAGATAAAAATCTAATTTATCTTACAAGCATCTTTTGGGCACGATCGTTCCGTCATAGACCTCATCCACCGCTTACCACCAAGCCTGATCGAGATAAAGAGCAAGACGACGGATAATTATATATCAGGAATTTGTAGAAATTAGAAGAATATGTCGATATTAGACTTCTTAAGAGCCATTGCCCATCATAGAGAGATCTAAATAAAAGACAACTGCTTAATGATGACAACGAATTCGTAAAAAAATATTGTTCCGTTTGTTGCCGGACGTAAAGAATAGCAACATCCAATTTCTTCCCGCGGGTGTCGTAGAAGGCGACTAAGGTACTTACTGGTCAATGGGCAGCAGCGTTCTCTATGCATTTTACCCCCATACTGCGATCGCCAACCCTTCTACAAAGCGTGGCGATTATGGCAAACCACCTCCTTTTGGTCCCAGGCCTATGTCCAGCAGTGGACGTCTTTCGGCTGAAATGATGATGATGATGATGATGAAAGAAAAATTGTAGTTACCAATTTCTGTAATTTTTTAGTATGTAAAATATTAGTAATGTCGATCACTGGTGTGTTTATTAAATTTTTATATGTATATGATGATCAAACGCGGCTTGTTTTTTTATTGCATTTTACATTCCTCTTCTTTAACATCTTATGCTTTCGACTTACTGGTACGTCGAGCCAATAGACATTCGATGGATAGGACTATCGTTGCAATGGCTTTTCGGTCAATCGGATGCTCGATCTAATGGCTATTCGAAATTGTGGTACATCGATGCTATGGAATTTCGGCAATTCGGACGTTCGGTCTGATGACTTCGGGAAAGTAGCCATCGGGCATATGACATTCGAAATCAAGCAGTAATCCCCTGTCTGCCCGTGGTCTTGTAACTCAAAAACCACTTGCGCAATTTACTTTTATTCCATTGATATTTTCACTCAGAAGATTTTAGTAAAATATTTTTAGTGTGTATATTCGAATTGGCGCATTTAGTTTCCAATAAAATGACCGGTCAATATTGAAAGTTCAAAACCTATTTAACCGGCAAACACGATAAATTGGTATTGAACGTTTACAAGACAATAAGTTTTCATCTTACCCTCTTGTAAAAGAAAATATAAATGAAACATCTTTTATTCTTTACAGATTCGAGTCGAGAGTCCTAAAGGACACAGCTCCAGGTAAGTGCATAGAATATGAAACATACAATAGAAGTGACGTTTATTTTCAATAATCAGGTTTAAATATGACACAGATTACAAAAATCTTTGTATAGCGTCGTCTCTGTCATGCCAGTCATGTGTTTTGATGATTTATGTCTCTTTCTTTACCTCGACGTGGAATATAAATATGTGAGAACTATTCGTAAATACCTACTATTTGTTGTATACACAGCGTCAGTATGTACTAACCCATCAAGTTTTTACACTGTTTCAACATTGAATTTGTTTCGAATAATCTACAGTATACTTCAAGAAGAGTTTTTTTTTCGACTTGGATTCGAACCATCGCCTCACCGAACGTACTTATACCGGCAGTTTGACGAACTAGCCAGCGAGCCCATATGAATTTCGATGAAACTGTTATCACTTCATCTTTAGGTCTCTGTCTAATCGATAGACTATGTTATTAGAGGGTATCCATTAATTTAAATTACTTACGTTTTCTTTATATTAATCCCTACCTGTGGGTAGGGATTAATATCGTTATAACTAAAACGTTTGATGTATACGATCAATTAAAACGTTTGTATGCAGAGACGACATGACAGATCACGTGACATTTCGTTAATTTATGGCAAACTAAAATATTTCTTCTTTTTATCGTTAGCGCTAAACGAATGTCGCTTATTATACATATTTTGCTAACTGACACAAATGGGTCCCATTAGTGTCAGTTGGCAAAATATGTAAATAAGTTATCTAATAAAATTGAAAAATCTTTGTAGTAAAATAAGATCAGTTTTGTTAAATAATAGCAATAATAAATATTGAAATGATTATCAAAATTCATAATTTTTAATACTAAAACAAATTAGAAAAAAACTTTATATTCAAAAAAATATTGCATGATAAAAGCACATTTCGTGCTCAGGATTCGAACCTCCAATCTTATGCACGGCAAGCGGTCTTCTAACCTCCGGTCTAATTGGACGTTGAATGACTTCGCTTAAATGTTAACCATATTCACTAAAACATTACAGTTTTATTTTTTTGCAAAATACAAAAAGTTACTTGGGCCTAGCACGGATTTGAACGCACATGTCTTTTGGAGGGGTAACCACTTAATGGAGCTATGTGTACGTGGTCTGATACTGCCCAAATAATCACCTACCGTTCCCTAACAAGGTATATTATGTAGGTACTTATTATTTTTTGTTTCTATTATAACTGATGTACCTACCTTATTGGTAATGCACCGTTTTAATTGCCCATAAATTGACTACAATAATTATAGTAGCATTCTTAGATGAATCGCTATCGACGACATAATCTTGTCAATGTAGAACGTTTCTTACACCATGACACCGTATTAGACATTAAAAATGCGATCGAAGTGGAGTGTTTCATTTCTTAGCATTCTTAGTCCATGGTAAGTGGCAAAAAATTCTTTAAAATATTCATGAGAACACAGTGAGCATAGGTACCTTTTTAGACTGTAATATATTTGGGTATGACATAGAATAAGCAAGGGAAAACCATTTTGCAACTGTCTTTTCCATGTCACGTTTCCAGGTGTAAAAGAATTATGTAGGGACGTTGATATTTTCAAATTATGTTCCAATTACGAACACTAATCTTGTACTCAAAACCGACAAACCCTCTCAGAAACTGAATTAAGTCTCAAGATCCTTGTAACCCAAAACCCTGTTGTTCTTCAATTCCGGACTAACTCTTCACAGACATCTTGACGCGATCCGAAGGCGATAGCAAAAAGTAATTGTTTCCGAGATAAAGTACACATCTTGGAATGTTTTAGACTCAAGGAGTTACGGAAACACTTCAGACAGTACCGTCCGTTTAGTATTGCTAAATATACTTACGTTCCGAGGTTTGGTTTCGTGTTGTGTTCGGGCTTTGTCGTTTTTTGTTTGAGTTTGAAGGGAGATGTTTCTGATTGCGTTAGTTTTGAAGGACATACTATTTTTCGTAACTGTTGTAGGTAAAATTTTACACTTTGAAATATTATGCCTTTCTGATTTCTTGTAGATTGTATCTAGATTTCCGTAAAGAGAATATGTTAGTCAGTCATGTTCGGAATTTCATGCCATTTCGATTCGAAGGCGTCAGATTCTTGACTGAGCCTAGCCAAGTGGCAATCGCTTCCAAAGCGTTTTGTTTTTCTGTGCCGACTTTCGAATAAACCCCAAATGCATAACACAATTTCTATCACAATCCGAAGGATTTCGTTGAAAATTGCTAATCCATTGCTACTTATTATGTTTGGAAAATACGACTGCTCAATAACGAAAATAGTGCAATGAAGGTTTTTGCCGTCGTAAGTGAGGTACGCTGTTACCCCTCAGGATTGACATAAGTTTTATGTAGTTTATGTCAATCCAATACATTTTCGACTTTTCCATCGTAGTTATCGCTGATTGAAAGTCACTTTGTTGTGGGCCTCTAGGATGGATATCCTTAAAGCATACTGAGCGTAGATACGTTCACCTACCTAATACACCACCGTGAATAAGGTCACCTTGTAAAACCGATATTCCGGTAGTCGGTTGTAGAATCATATCCGTCATAGTTAAATAATATTTAGTGTGTGCGTGTTGTTTTTTTCTGGGTGTACCTACTATAGGTACTCCTCTGCCTACAGTTCGTGGAAAACAGGCGTGATGAGATTAGGTATGTTAAATAATAAAGTTTTTCCAGATTCTGTTGATTAAAACGAATATTGAGAAAGTAAAGACTAACAATGATACAACCACAAGTAGATACGGTAAACCGCTCGTCAGCGGCAAAAAACCCAGTACAAGCTGGCCCCTTATTTTATTGAAAACGTTCCTACTACTAGAGTAGGACCTTGAGCTAGCCTAGAGGCTAGCTCAAGGTCAAACCACTGTTACCACTAACGTGCGGCCTGCTGTTCGACAAGATCAAATTGAATTCTATATTCTCAGTAAAATAACATCACCATCCTTCTAAAATCCCTGACCTGTTTCGAACACGTTTTGTTGCAATAACAACAACAGCGAACGCTAAAGTTCCCCGAATCAATGGAATTTCATCCTTCAACTATTCCCACCTCAAACAAAATTTTGAGAAGGGCTCCAAAAAGTTAACATGACCCATTGTCACCCTGTGATACCTGTATCTTGATAGCGGAATGAAATTCGAAGACAAGATCCTTTGATCTTGTATATCTATTTATCCTTAAACTCCTTTGAGTTTAAGGATAAATTCTCCGAATACTTGCTCCTGAAATGACTTTGACGTAAATCAAAAACACCTGCAAAAATGTGTCCTTTTAGAGGACGTTATAGCTCGAAAAAATCTTTGTAATATTAGAGCGAGGAAAGTTCGGAAAATTTTCTGCAAGGTGTTTGAAGTTACAACATGTAATTAGAAGAATTTTCAGCAATTCGTCTAACTTTTGGGGTCCTACCGTAAACTCGAAACGAGTCACTATAGGTCTATATTTTGTACTGGCTTCACCTATTGTCCTACTTTAACAAAAAACGATACTATGCTATAGATATTGAGAAAATCGTGTCAAAAACGATATAGTGACAGTCGTTGCTCAGTGAATAAGCTTAGCAGGTGTGTGTGCGGGTGAGTATCGTATTACGAACTTCGCTCCTGACGGGGTCCTCCGGCCCCATACATTTTTTTGTGCTCACATTTTGTCATACTATCATATTATGACTTTATAGAAAGATCTAGAAGTTCGGCGTCTTCTATCATCTTTGGGTATAATCAAAATAGTTATCTGTGGTTTGGTCACTGCTAATGAGAAATCCAGTTGATTTTTTTTTTTTTTTTTAATTTTGGCTTCACACGGTTTTTGCATTTAGCCAGTGTAAAATAATTTTTCTTTTAGAACAAGTAAATGGCCCCACATCGGGCACGAAGTTACAAAACATTCATAGTCGTCTTTAGTCAGTCAAGTCAAAGTTATTGTAAAGCGGTAGTAACTTTACAATAACCTAATAGGAGTTTTTGGGGGGAACACGAAAAGTCCACGTTAGTCACTTATTTTCACTTTCACTACACTTGTGCACTCACACGTAACTAAATTGAATAATTCACTATCAAAATTATACAATTTAATTCGCTATTTCACTAAATTCCATGAAAATGAAAATTCGTGCGACATGTTCCAACGCGATCCCGCCAAAAACTCCATCCAGTGGTTTATAATCTACTGTAATAAGATTTTAGTGAAAGCTGTGTGTCAGTAATGTGTAAGAAAGCATCAGTAAGTACTTAGGTATTTATATTCACTTTTTCTACTATTGTATTTTGTGTTTCACGAACTGGGTCCAAATAACCGGTATTCTTTATTTCTATCTTCATATCAGAGTTGTGCCATTAGTACAGACCGTGCAGGAGTTCACTAAAAACGTTTTAAGCAATGTAAATTAACTCTTAATACTACGGGTGTCAATCACAGGACCACCAGCTTCTTACACGGACATATATACGTCGTTTGCTCCCGCGTCAACAATCTAGACTCTCGTCATAAATTTTGGCTGCTCATATCAAAACTACAAACGTTGTTTACGGGAAAGTTTTATAAAATGTGGCTGTTATTTTACGAAATTGTGGTATCTTACGACTTAAAAGTAAAGCAGATAATTATTAATCATCTGCTTATTTCCTTTTCTGTGGTTTGATAAAAAAAATATACAAGTCACTGTCTGTCCGTTTTTGCTCTTTTAACTCAAGACTCCATTTTTTAGCTCTAGCTTTTAGATAATTTCTCTGGCTAGAGATTGTCATGCAATCAAGGCTTCAAGCTTCGTATTAAAGCTTCCTTCTTTTCTACATACAAATTCGCATAGCCTCGTATATCCAAAGTCACTCACCAAGGACACCCGATAAAAAATTATCCACAGTAGACCTTTTGTTATTCGTACGCCACTTCAAAGTCAATTTGGTAGTTGAAATTTAGCTTTTTCCTATGGGAAATTCTCGTAGACGCATAGATACAGGTAAATTGATTCCAGAGGAAAACGAGACGGGTTATATGTTACGTTTGATGTTGATTTTGATCTTTTTAGGGTTCCATACCTGAAAAAGTAAAAAAGGAACCCTTATAAGATCACTCTCTTGTCCGTCTGGCTGTCCGTGTGTCAACACCGATTTTCTCAGGAACGGGTAAATCTAGCAAGTTGAAATTCATACCAGATACTGAAGTCTATAATTCCTACTAGGTGTATAAAAATCAAGGTCCTGAGTCAATACGATAAAAAGATATGGGCAAATTCATATTTTCACGAAAACTTGTAAGTATTAAAATTTACATTCATTTTCATTTTATTTTATTTTTTGGAATTTTTCCATTACTTGTGCTCTAAGACCTTATCTTTAACCAAAATTGACAATTCTAGGTTAACCGGAAGTACCCTATAGGTTTTGGGTCGAAAACCTATAATTATGGTAGTTTCCGTTGACCTAGAATCACGAAATTTAGCAAGGTCTTACAGCATAAATAAAGGGAATATTCCAAAAAATAAAAAAAAAATTGAAAATTTAGGTAATTTTGGTACTAACAAGTTTTCGCGAAAATCGAAATTTGCCCATATCTTTTTTATTATGGCGGTATAATGGATAGGTACGGAACCCTCATCAGCGCACGAATTAGACTCGCACTTGACCGGTCTTTTATATTTGGATGGTAGCTTATCGTTGGTTTTTCGTGTTTGAGTTTGCATGCTTTATCTGTAATTTACGATAAAAACTAAGATTTATTCAACTTTGTTGGTAAAGAACATTTCGCGGTTTCAACTGGTGGTTTTCTATGGAGAAGAGTCAGCAGTAAACTCTACGGTTACTCTTCTTTTACCGATTCTAAACGTTTTTTTATTTTCCTTAAGAATATAAATAGTGTAGCATGAAGATCGATGTAAAACACATACATCCTTGCTCAAATCAAATCAAATCAAAATATTTTATTTCACATAAACCTGCAAGGGCACTTATGAAACGTCAGAAGCTAGGTGCACGGTTCCAATTTGTCGCTTCCTATGGAGAAGAGCCGGCAAGAAACTCCACGGTCACTCTTTTAACAATAATTGGGTTTTACAATGTTTAAACTTGCTACGTAAAACGTTTACTTTTGTTATAAATATATTAAAAAAAACACCAAAGATATAAAAATATAAAAAATGTGAAAATTGGGTTAAAAAGGCTACAGTTTAAAATTAGATGCGGAGTGAAACTTAGTGGGAAATTTTATGTTTTAAAAAGGAAAAATACGTAAATTATTTTGGTAATGACCTATCAAGCGAATGCAATCGATTAAATCAAGGCATATGTATGCAAAATTACGTTTGTTTTACGATAGAACACTAAGTCAAACCGGTGCGTCTTTGTAAAATTAATTAAAACAGGAATTATCTTAAACTTAAAAAAATACAATCTGTCAGTAATCTAGTACAAACCAATATTAATATTTTTTTGATACAGTTTGGTAGTCCGAAGAAACCAGATTGGCGGAGTGTGTCAGACGAATGGATGAAAGAGTGGCTGGAGTTTTTTTGTTGGGTGGGAAATCATTAAATAACTTCTCCCGCTCTGGGTGAAGCAGGAGGGCGTGTCAGACTTTTACTGACTAAAACCCACCCGTGTTCCCTTAGTTGCTGAGTGCCAGGGGCCGCGGTATCTCTTTCGAACAACCCGCACCCCTAGCAGGCATCGGCCCTAGCGGACCCCACCAGTTGGTGCTGACATCTCTTTGAGGTGCGCGTGGAACACAACGCGCCATCGACCCGGGCTTGGTCCTTACCGGACAGCGAGCTACCCATTACTCGCCGCCTGCAAGCCCGCGCCTACGGTGGCCGGGAATCAGCCTGGGATTCCCAACGCCCAGGGCGTCTCCTGCGACGACTAAGACCGTGAGGCCGCATATACTGCCTCTCCCTCACGTGCGCCGCCTCCCTCTTTTCGAGCATCATTGGCCAAGGAGGTGACGGCTACCCATGCACTCCCGCTCCATACCATGGTCTGGACCAGGGCCAGACGCGAGAGATCGCCGCCATCGATCGCCTCCACGAGAACACGGCAGTGCTTTAGACCACAGGTACAAGCAGAATCTTTGATAAAAAGGGAATCAATAGGAGATCAGATTGAAATGAAAAAGAGAAATAAGTGACGGAATACATACCCAATAAATGTGGAAGAAAACACTAATTCGCACAACGGAAACAGCTTTTAATAGTTGCTTTAAACAAAAATAATCATAATCACTAGCAAATTTTGGAGTATTTGATCAAAAATGAAATCGTACCACCATCAGCGGTATTTTCCAAATCTGCAGTGTGGTTTGTCAAAAGAAAACATTTGACGATGTTTTTCTCCAGATTCAAAGTTTAAAATCAAAAGATATGAGGATAATTTTCCTTGAAAAGGTTGGAACAGAAATCAAAAAAGTTTTTAACAGTAGCGGATTTACGCTACAATAGGTAGGTACCTAGAAAACCGTAAACAGAATTAATTTTGAAGTACTCTGCTCCAATATTTGCCATTACTCCGACCCCTAGGCAATTAATTCATCGAGACCTCTAAACCCATGTACACTGAGCCACGCAAGTATCTCAACATACTGTACGTATGTAACGTTAATTAACAGACACTGAGTGGTGTTAGGTACTCTTATAATTAGTAAAGTTTTGGGCAGCGGTCACCTAATCTCGCATAGGGTCAGACAACAAGTAGATGTAGGTACTTGTGTTGTAAGCATTCGTAAGTGAGGTCTTTGCTGGGCGGATTGAAGGTTTTTGGTTTGAGGCTATTTAAGTTAAAGGTTTTTCTTTATTTTTAGTCTGTAAAGTAGATGTGATCATTTTACAAGTCAATTTTGTTCCTTTGCACCCTCGTCTATAAGTCGAATCTTGAAATGGTTTTGTCACCCATTTTCTGCCAATCAATTGAAACTCACGCACACACATAAACTAACTTAACGTTTGACTTACCTAACTTAAAGTTTTTACTCCCGTTAAAACGTCGATTTGATGGTTCGGCGTCATATTGGAAAGTGTTTTCCAATGTAAGTATACCTACATTGGAACAAAATTTAAATCTTAGTAGGTAGGTATTCATATTATAATATTCTATGCATGTTTAAAAAAAAAAATTAAAATAGAACAATATTTCTCCTCCAGCAAATACCCCACCTGTACAATTAATTTCCAAATAAAAATCAATATTACCCGAAAAATAAAGTTAGATTAAGTTTTTTTTTGGAGAAAAAGTTTTTTTTTAGTTTTAGAAAAATAAAGTTAGGTTATGTCTGGCCATTCCTTACTTTTTGTCGAACTTATGTTTTAACGTTCTTTGTACATTGAGATCACCGTTGTCTGCAGCGTCATCCGGTTGATCAGTGCTAGGCTTGCTAATCATGGTCTTTTATCATTTGTACCCATAATTCTAAAATACTTAGCTTTTTCCTTCTCCAAACTTCTGGTGGATGATGATAATTTGCTCCAAAGAAATTAAAGATAAGAAAAAGAATAGGAAAGAAAGATAAGAAGAAAAAGAAGATAAAAGAGAAAGAGAGAGAGAGATTTAAGTTTTCTTTTCTAACCCTTCGGAGACTATACACGTGATATATATAGATATACATAAGTACGTAACAAACGTGAATTTGTCACACGACAGTTATTACCATGGGACATAAATAATCTAATATTTATCTCATAATAATCTTCCTCAAATAAACATAATATTATCCCAGTTCCTTAAGGGGTTTACTTTGATTAATTCCGATCTTACAGGATTCAAGTTTATAAGTACTGTTGATTCTAAAGTTCTGGTTTCTGAACGATAATGTTGAAAATCAAATACATCGTCTCTAGGGGTTGGGCCGTAAATCCGTGAAGGTTGTATTAGGGTACAAGTTTATTGGAGATTGTAATATGTGGAGATATTTGTGTATAAAACTAGTAATGGATCAGTTTACTTATAAAGAAAAGTTATTTACCGCCATGGTAGATAAGATGATTTCAGCATCGGTGATTTTGAAACTACGGATTTAAGTACAGTACTAGATGAAATTTGCAATAAGATAATAAACAATCATGCAACGAATAGTTCAAAAGCTAGCAAGTTATTTTATTATTTCAAATGCTTTTCTTCGCATATTTCACCTGCATTCTCAGAATAATAATAAACTGTTGAAACAAAATTCTCTAGAGCTTGTGGGTAAATATGAATAGTCAAATGCTTGTTATGAATATTTGTGTTTACAATAATTAGCATTTCTCGGTAACTATATTAAACTTGTGATTACACTTACTTTTCGAATACGTATCGTGTTGCTCTATTGTGACTGCTGAGCTTCTGCCTTGGGTTTGTTTCCCAAGGAGGGGAAAGGTTTCCAGGGATTTTTGATCTGGACTAGCCGTCTGGATGTGTATTAATTCAATTTTTTTTTTGTTTTATTTCTGTGCGCGTAACATTAATTAATGCAAAAAAAACGTATCCCTTATATCTCAATAACACATCGCCGGACCTTGAAATCGAACCCAGGATAGACGGTCAGCAGTCACAATTATAACCACTATACCAGCAAAGCAGTAAAACACGTGCAGCCTTCAAATATCAAATCCTTAATTACACCAATTAAAAAGTAATCAAAACAAATAATATTCCGTACCTAATCAACGTCAACCAATAAATCTGTGGGAGCTCGTTTATACAACTTAAAGTACTTTGGTGACTTAATAATTGCTTAAGTTTAGTGTCTAAGATACAGTTGGGGTGTTTAGTAGCATAGTTCGAGTTTAGGGATTACGGATTAAGTATACAGGGGTTGCGTGTGACTTGGTTATAAGGATCGGAAAATGTATTGCTATTCTGTAAAGTACGCTTTGAATACCCACTAAGTCAATTCAGACACACAATTCTGGTGCACGATTCGAATGCGAACTGTTTTGTTTTTTTTTTTTAATTAAATCATGGCGGATTAACAGCGAGATTCCATTTAAATGAAACGGTGTTAAGAGAAACAAAGTTACAGCTGATTTTCATGCATTGTACGATAAAAGTAAGGTACCTACAGATTTGCTGGATTTTTGACGATCGACACACGCTATTCAATTTTGTTTGATTAAAAAAAAATTGAATAAATGTGCAGCAATAGATTTTCATCGTATTTTTGACGATGTGTGCAAAAAAAAATATCAATACGTAGACGCCTACGCTCAATTGAAACTTTGATATATTTATCGAACGTTAAAAGACAACATTGAATTGAAAAGATTATTATACCTAATGAAGAATTTCTTTGATTTTTTTTTCAGAGTTGCCCCTTCACGAAATATATAACAATCCTTCGAATGTGAACAATTCTTCGGTCTCTCGACAGTCATCTGTATTGGAATAAAGTTTGCTTAGACAAATCAATATGGTGTCTCAAGTTTTGAACCATACCCACATGCTGTCTCTGTCAACTGCAAACGATTGAAAATAACAGGACGATGGTAAAAATTCGTTAAGCGCTAAATATATTTGTAGTACATAACCGAAACAAATGATAGACGCAATAATGAGCTACAAAAACAACATTGTATACAACGGTTAGTAATTTCGTTGATCATAGCCGTTTCATCTAACTATTTTACATATACATACGACAGAAGGTTAAAATATCAGATAGATATGCGAAGCGTGAAAATTTTCTAGAGCGCGCGTTCATGAGAGGGGAAGTAAGGGTAGCAGGGGCGAAATTTGCTTTTTTGATTTTGGTTTAAATTCCGGGCGAAAAGTTTCTGCTGGCGGGAAGGGATTGTGTTTTGTTTTCGTCGTGTATGAAGGAGGCAGGCAATGGGGTGCGGGTGAAACTTCTTTTTTTTCTGGCTTATTAAGACAATAGTAAAGTTTCCTAAAAGTAATGTTCCATACAAATGATTATGAAATAAAATAAAATACCATATAAAACCTAAATAACAATTTTTTTACTATGTCTTGATGTTTGTCCATGAAAAATCTATAATTAAACATTTAAACTGCGTATCTATTGACTACAGAACACCCTACCTGAATACCTTTGAACAAAAAATCGTCTCCTCGTCTGTCTATTGAAAATCACAATTTCTATACCCACAGTAGAAATCACAAAATCCATTCCAATTTCAATTGAGTGTGAGGTCGACATGCATGCTCATTATAAATCACAATACATAGACATTTTTTGTTCACTAATGATCGTACGCCGTTCTCATTGTTCCTAGCCTTACCTTACCTTAACAAGGACCGCATTTGCGACTCTTTTCCTTTAAAGGATATCTTATGGAATCAGCGAGTCTTTTGAAGGTTGGTAGGAGTCTTTAGGGAGGTAGATTAAACGTGTTTTAATGTTGTTAATATGGATTTAGTTTCTATCGAGAGAGTTTTAGAAGCGCCAAGATTGGCATTTCTAAAATTGTTGTGCTCTTCGGTAATCGAACGAGATGCAGCTTGGTATGTTTTAGGATAACTATTTAATTGTTGCAACATTTTAAGTTTAAGGCGGAGATAAAACGCTCAAAAAAGTGGTTTTTTAAAGCTGTGTACCTATCTCTTAAACCGTAAATAAATTTGGAAGCAAAAAAAAAATATGATATAGGTATTCAAGTCTTTTTTGCATGCAGTGATGGAACTCAAAACATAATTAAACATACTTTAATGCATCAAAAAAATCATCAAAGTCACCTCTTAATTATCTTTAAAATCGGTTTATCCCTTCAATAACAGTAAACATAATTAAAAACATACCATAAAATTCCAAATGCCAAACTTCATCCAGTGATGGATTATTTATTATTAAATAGTTAATATCTAATTTTATACGATTTTATTTGCATTTTTACGACATACGCTTGCTCTTTTGTTATTCGAATTTAATACAACAGATTTTAACCCGTAATAGATTGCAATAAGAGCTGTTATCGCTCATAACGACAATATTTAAAGTTACCAGGGCCTTAACAACGAATGAGCTCACTTTCAAACATCACGCGGTGTATTGACAATCGAATTAAATGTATTTTAGAACTCTATAACAGAATTCTAAGATTTTTTTCATAAAAAGCAAACATATATTTCCACGCAAATATCTTTTATAGGAGAGAACTTAACATTTCATTACACGGCTGTCATAGTCACATTGAGCGCTTTTCAATTTCCGCCCTATTTCCTCTTAGTTGTTCCAGTTCCCAGAGGCTTTTATAGTTAGTGAAATGAGCCTTTTGTTGTAATCTTTGTTCCTATGTATGTTTGTTTTGTTTGGATTAACTCTTTGAAGTTTTGAAAGTCGAGTCAATTTTCTAGGCAACTAACCTACTGTAAATTTTTATGATACCGACTACATGAATGGGAGGTCTAAATAAATAGATAGAAGAATACATTATATTCCTAGCAGTTTGACAGTAGGAGTTTGAGGTTCAAAAAAGTAGGATCAACCAATGACAATAGCGATATGCTCAACGAATGTACCCAACATTAGTTGAGCATATTGCTATTGTTGCATATAAAATACTGGTATTCAGCTGCATCTGGTTAGACTGGAAGCTGACCTCAACATAGTTGGGAAAAGGCTAGGCAGATGATTATTGCTATTACTGTAGAGTTGTAAATGTGACACATTATGGTCAGCCCCGCTACCACGTTCTCATAATTATAATTCATGTTGAAGTACGTTTTCTCGGATATTCATTAATAAAGGATGAAAACTCGTAAACTAGTCACAGAAGAAAGCTACCGTTTTCACACGCTTAATATTAGCTTCACTTGTATGTTTGTATGTTTGTTTGTATGTAACCGACTCCTTTGGACGCTATTTTGACCCACTTTAAACGGTCCGATTTCGTTTAAACTTTGTAGACTTATCGAGGACCTATGACAATTCAATCATTAAAAAAAAATAGAAAAAAACACGCTTTTGTAGTTAACAAAACTAAAAAATTGAAAATAAATAATAGTTTAAAAAAAACTAAAAAAACACGCTTTAAAAACCAAACTAAAAAGTAGAAAATAATTTAATTCTATTAAAAAGCGTGGGGTGCTTGATATTAATTGATTATAAAAATACCTCAAAAAGCACCCCACGCTTTTTAATAGAATTAAATTATTTTCTACTTTTTAGTTTGGTTTTTAAAGCGTGTTTTTTAGTTTTTTAAACGATTATTTTTTCTACTGTATTAAAACATTTTTATCCGTACCTGTTTACTTTAGTGCACTCCTCTCAGGACTGTCCCCTAATCAGTAAAGTCTCCTAATAATAGCGTATAGGGTTGGCACAAAGGCAAGTTAAATTGAGATCACTAAGAAAACCGGGGGCCCTTGTGTTTGTGGAGCTCTTGTTAAGTAAAGAGCCCATTACTCTTTGTGCCCAATTTTAGGGGCAGTGTGTTTTTTATTATTTTTGAAGTATTTACTATGAATTTGGACAAAATGAAAATAGGTGAAAAATAACATGTAAAAGTAGGTAATTGTGTTGATTACTTGACACTTGAAGGTCTAAGGAAGAAGGATTAAAAACAAAATAAAATCATTTCTATAAGTAATCCTGAAGGATCTAATTTCAAGATACCTATTCAAAGATTATATCTAGAGGATAGAAAACTATAGTAAAACAAATGGCTGCAATCAAGTTCATAATTTTGGAGTAGGAATTAAGAGGGAATATTCCTCTGAGATCGTTGATTGTTGTGGTTGGTTTGAAGGATCTTTTAGAGCATGCAAGATTATACTAAACCAATGACTACAATAAAATTGATACAACCACGAAGAGAGAAAGTCAGTTGTCAACCTCTTAAATAATCGCAACGTGTTAGTAATAATTTATCAAAGTTTAAATTCTTTTAGCAATGGAACATTTTTGGTTGAATTTAAGTGGCCAAAGCGTTGAACTTATTTTAGAAAGAAATAGAAAGTGATTCTAAAATAATTAATAGTATAACATGAGAACAACCAAAAATCTGTCTTCCCCCTTACTTATATTCCCTAATTGCCCTTCGAGCACACAAGCACAATACATAGAGCATGCAGCACAAAAGAAAGACCGTGGAAAACTGATACACATCCTTTACAAACTGTATACCTCTTCCTCTAACGTCGAAAAATAAATAAACTACCCCTTTCTATGCTCGTCATTGTACCGGCTTGTTAAGGTACAGATGTTGAGAGACATTTTGCGACAAGTGGCGAATGGGAGACCGTTTGGGACAAAGAGAGGTAGTAACTATGCCTTAAGTAATTTTGCTTTTTATTTTAGAAGTAAAGCTGTTTAATGATGTTGTTGTGTTTAGTTGTTTGGTAGACATTATTGTTTCGTTTGATGGTATTTTGTGAAACAAACTTTCTGTGTGTTGTGTTTTTCTGTTTGCAATAGATGATGATACCAGTTTTGAGTAGCACTTTGTAATGCGGTTAGTATTCGATTGTTCCTTCTATAATTAAAGTATTGCTGCTCTAAACTTTTAAACGTGAACAAAAGTCGTTTATTCAAATTAAGCTGAGGATGGCTTAGACTTTTTGAATGTCAAAGTTACATAAGACAGTCCCCCAAAACGGCCCGTTTTTCACCACTTCCTAGTGCTTTAGCTGGGAAGAAGAAGTAGCGCAACAAACTCCCCAGCAGCACAGCTGTCTGTTTAGTTAGACTTGATTCTATACATAGGTAGGCAAAGTAATCAACACACGGTGGAGGTTTGTCCGGCTTGGGCGGAGAACCGACGTGTCCTCGTGGAGGCGATCGGCAGCGGCGATCTCTAGCTTCCAGCCCTGGTCCAGGCCATGGTACGGAGCGAGAGCGCATGGGTAGCCGTCACTTCCTTCAGCGAGGTAGTGATGCTCGCAAAGAGGGAGGCGGCGTACGTGAGGGAGAGGCAGTACACGCCCCCTCACGGCCATAGCCTCTGCAGGAGACGCCCTGAGCGTAGGGAATCCCAGGCTGATTCCCGGCCACAGTAGGCGCGGGCATGCGGACGGCGAGTAATGGGTAGCTGTCTGTCCGGTAAGGACCGAGCCCGGGTCGACGGTGCGTTGTGTTCCACGCGCGCCTCAAAAAGATGTCAGCACCAACTGATGGGGCCCGGAAGGGCCGATTCTTGCCAGGGGTGCGGAATGTTCGAAAGAGATACCGCGGCCCCTGGCACACAGGCAACTGATGGAACACGAGTGGGTTTTAGTCAGAAAAAAAATAATCAACATTACGAGGCATAGAACTTAAATAATTTGTCATATGTCAGCTAACCATGCCAATATACCAACAAATAAAATGAAAACTTAACTCAAGCACAAAAAATGAAAAGTAAACAAAGCATACTACCAAAATAAGAGCCTCCTGGTATAAATGGCGTGATAGCCTACTAATGCAATGCTAGATTATGTTCACAAATTATAACCTAGGACCATCGAATTAAAATAAATAAACAGGTAGGTAATTATTAGCCACAATAACAAAATCATGGTCAACAAGACGACCATTCACCACAAGCACCTATTCAGCTTAACGCAAAAATCAGCCATTACCCCCGAGCGAAGAGCGTGTGTAATAACATATTGTCGTGGAATCAATACCAGCTCACGACAATTATTTAATTTTTGTCCTAAAGATAGTTGTTTCACATGGGTGTTTATTTGCGTCTATATAGTTTAAAGACACTTTTAAAACAGGCATGAATTATCCTAGTAAACAGCTTATGCCTGGTTCAGTAGTTAAAGTTGATCGTAAAATTCCAAAATTCTGGTAGCTCCCAAATTCAGCCATAGAAACTCATGTATCTATTCATAATAAGACAACTGTCAAACAGTAAAACGTGGTAACCTATCTACGCTTCAAAAAAAAAAATCAAAATCAAAATATTTTATTTCACATAAACCTGCAAGGGCACTTATGAAACGTCAGAAGCTAGGTGCACGGTTCCAATTTGTCGCTTCCTATGGAGAAGAGCCGGCAAGAAACTCCACGGTTACTCTTTTAAAAATTATTGGGTTTTACAATGTTTTCAAATTACAGTGATAATAGGTATGGGAGGACAGTGCAGGCCTGTCAATAAGTACCAAGTACTTAGAGGAATGAAAATAAAGAATAGAAAATCGTCTATAAATCTAGTCTGTAAGGCCTGCAATGTTCTCCCATTCACAATATGTAAAAGAATCTACATTAGTCAACTTCACAACTTCTTCACTTCTTCATTTGGCATGCGCTTTATTAATTCGGCTACGACGCCATAATAGACATAACACTCGCACGTTGCCAAATTTTAATTATACAAGGTGAAAAAAAAATAACGGACCTCACATGCAAAATAATAGTCAGCTGATCGATTTTGTATGGGGAGTCCATTTTTTTTCATAATCTCGACCCATGTTTCTTGGAGAAAGTTGTTCAATTTCACGGATACTATCACCCTGAAAAATTTTAACGGTGACTAAAAATTCACTTTGTATACTCAAGCAACATAATTAACGCAATAAAAGTTGCTGGGTCAATCGAAACAACCTTTTACAAATATACGATATTCATTTTACCTCACTAGGGTTTCAGATTTTCACATCGTAGTCAGAATCCCATATTTCTTGTAATTGTTGTAAAATATGTAAACTAGAGCCTCCTTTTTATAGGTACCCTCACCCGTGTTGCAAAATGCACTAGCAATCGTTAAAAAGTTTAATCACAAATTGTGTACTGCAAAACGAAATAGTCAATTCAGACTGATTTTAAAAACTTAAAACACCATTTATGTTATAAAACGTTCATGAAATAAGAGCCACACACTGCTTAAACCACAAAGATTGGTAAACTCTTTCATGCATAACTCAAAGTCTTTGATGTTTAGAAAGGTGCGCAAAACAGAAATTATCCTTCTAAAAACAGTACGGTGTAACAGTCAGACCCGTTCAAAGCAATTTGTTTATCTCAACCTGTTAAATTTCTCCATAGCCTGTGACAAGGGTCTTTAAATTTTATAGGTGCGACAAGACATTACATTTAGTTAGTATACAATTTTAGAACTTGGGTCTCAGTAAGGCTGTTATTATTCGAAGATGATAGCTGCAAACGATTGAATATAATAAAGTTAGATTTGAGTCAAAAGTTGAAAGTAAGTTTGATGAAAGTGCATTTGGAAAAATCAGTTGACGTTTTCTATTACTTAGAGTAACCTGGCATATATATAGGGTCTTTACATAAATTACTGTTTTTAAAGTAACAATAACAGTTGATGTGGAACATTAACATTATGTACTTATATTCTTTCAATTGGATGAGTTATAATGATTTGTGCCTATAAGTACCAAACATAACTTTGCCACCAACCATCAGAGTTGCTGTAGCTATGTTGGATATGAAGGGTATGATTTCCCATAGCATTACACGCACATGATATATTTCATCATCATTTCTAAAGATGGCAATAAAACGATAAATGATTTTGCTTCAATAAGTAGGTTTGTACAAACACTTTTACATGTCAATCATATTTCTAAAACTAGATGAGGTCGGCGTTTCCTACCTGACTACTCTGAGAAGAAAGGCCGAAAAAAACTCAGAGGTCACAGTCTCTTTTAAAGTCCAGACGTAATCTTGGTCAAATTATGTGAAGACCATGAGTATTGGTGTCTGAAATGGTCTTTTGAGGAAAGAACCACATAGATTGAGTGGACCTGTCCACTCAGTGCACGCATTTATCAGTAATCATGCAGCTCAACTTAGAACATATAGAGCACAACGATTCGATGAACAATACAAAATAAAGGACATCTGTAGGCCACATAAAGTACTCAAACTGCCAGATTAACATTAAAAATAAACTGAGTAAGAGATGAAAATCAAAAACAAAAAGAAAACATGATGCACATAGGCCTGTTATGTTTTTTGTTTTTCATCTCTTAGTCAGTGCGCGGGCTTGCGGATGGCGAGTAATGGGTAGCTCGCTGTTCGGTAAGGACTAAGCCCGCGTCGACGGCGTTTATGTACAACAACTGATGGGGCCCGAAAGGGCCGATGCCTGCCAGGGGTGCAGATTGCTCGAAACAGATACCACGGCCCCTGGCACACAGGCAACTGAGGGAACACGGGTGGGTTTTAGTCTGTAAAAGTCTGGCCCTCCTGCTCCACCCAGAGCGAGAGAAGTCATTTGATGATTTCCCAGCCAAAAAAAAATCCATACAGTCCTCACATTCACGACAATTGAAACAATATTAATATTATACTTCTCCAAGTAAATATTCATGTCAAATTGTGTATAATAATCATCAATTAATGTCAAAGAGTATAAGTTTGTAAAAACAAAACACAACAATCAGTATACAAAAATTGGAGCAGCTCAATCCCAAGCTTTTTTGTCCTCAATATAATCTTTAACGGTATAAAAGGCTTTCAGGCACAACTTACGTGTAATGAATGATTTAAATTTATTGTGACTTAGATCTTGAACATGGCTTGGAAGTTTATTATAAAAGCGTATACATTGACATCTGAATGACCCACCTATTTTCTTGAGCCTTGTTGGTGGTAAAACAAATTTGTGTTTTTTTCTAGTATTTATACTATGGATCATTACTCATCATCATTTCAACTGAAAAACGTCCACTGCTGGACATAGGCCTCTCCCAAAAGGGGGGATTTGCCATAATCGCCACGCTTGGCAGGCAGGTTGACGATCGCAGTATGATGATAAAATGCATAGAGAACGCTGCTGCCCATTCTTTAGTGAATCCTTTAGTCGCCTTCTATGATACTATGGATATCACTGTATTTTTAAACAATTTAATATTTTATGGGCATATAAAAGATGTTCAAAAATATGTACTGTGAAGGCACAGTACTTACATTAATTTCCTTAAATTTTTACTGACAGAATGTCTCGGATTGAATTTATCCGACGATCAAACAGCTCTTTTCTGCAAGACAAAGATAGTCTGAATGTCGGCGGCATTTCCCCACTAGAGAATTCTTGTGAAGACTGTGCCTTCACAGTGACTATATTTTGTTTTTATCGTATTCACGATACGACATTACATTATGAAAATAGCTAGAGTACCCTAAACGGGCTATCTCTACGTCGGTTTTTTTTTTGGGTGGGAAATCATCAAATAACTTCTCCCGCTCTGGGTGGAGCGGGAGGGCGTGTCAGACTTTTACTGACTAAAACCACCCGTTGGTGCTGACATCTCTTTGAGGCGCGCGTGGAACAAAACGCGCCGTCGACCCGGGCTTGATCCTTACCAGACAGTGAGCTACTCATTACTCGCCGTCCGCAAGCCCGTGCCTACGGTGGCCGGGAATCAGCCTGGGATTCCCGACGTCCAGGGCGTCTCCTGCGAAGGCCACGGCCGTGACGGTGCATGTACTGCATCTTTCTCACGTGCGCCACCTCCCTCTTTGGGAGCATAACTGCTTCGCTGAAGGAGGCGACTGCTAGCCATGCACTCTCGCTCCGTACCATGGCCTGGACCAGAGCCGGACGCGTGAGATCACCGCCACCGATCGCCTCCATGAGGACCACGGCGGTGCTCCACCCAAGCCAGGCAGACCTCCACCGTATGCTCCACCGTATCCTCAGGGCGATCTTCGCAATAGAAACGCCCGGTCGTTTCCTCCCGCCCTATTCACAACAGGAACCTCCCGAAACAGCCGTGTCCGATGAGGACCTGTGTCAGGCAGAAGGTGAAGACGCCATGCCACCTCTCAAACCACTCCTCAAAGTGAGGACTTACCGCCACAATCGTGGCGTGCCCAGTCTCTATTTATTATTTATTTATTTATATTTATTTATTTATACTTTATTGTACACCACAAAAAATACACAACAAAAAACAAAGTACACTACAAAATATACAATGGGCGGCCTTATCGCTTTCCGCGATCTCTTCTAGGCAACCTTGGCATGGACAGTGATTGGTCTGGACATAAAATGGGGATGTTGATGGCGCAAATAATAAAAATACAATATATTAAAATAGATACACAGATATATACATACACACATCATCATCATCATCATCTCTATGTCAGTTAAATTACGAATTTTTTATCAGCGTATACTGCAGAGCTTAGCTTTTTCGACAATTTATCTATATGTGATCCCCACTGAAGCTTGGCATCCAAAGCTAAGTCCAAGAGTAATACATAGCTTGCCCCACAATCCTGATCATGTTCGTCAGCTTGTTTGACTTCCTTTATTTATAAATAAACTGAAACGCCCATTTATCGAAGCTCATAATAATAACATGATCACACAAAAATCACAAGTTCAATATAAAAATGTAAAACGACATCAAAAAGTCAGCCATGACAGTGTCTCCGAAAAAGCCAATACTGTTGGATCGGAACTCCAAAAATGTCAACTGAAAATCACTTTTAATTACGAACCGCAACTGTCAAACGTTAGATGGGAGCGGAACTCGCTGAAGTTGTCGGGAAATTTCAATATTCACTGTTACGTCAACGTAAAAGTTTAACTGGATGAGGTTGATATAACTTTTTTGAATTTACATAATTATCGAACGTCTTGTTTCGTTTTACTTTGTTTTATTTCGTTATTAAAATGTTTCTCAATGTATTAATTCAAGCAATCTCTGCTTGAATACCTGTTTATATGATAGATGCTTTTCTTTAGTAATTATTAAGAGGAGCAATTTTTGAAAGAATTACAAATGATAGCATTAGGGACCAAATGGATCGATTCTAAGTTATTTATTGACTTTCTAGCACTTATTATTTTTAAGACTAGTTACGTCCAAAACAAGAAGCTCAAAAAGGAAAATGAAAATGATATGCTTTCGTTAAAACAAAACTAAAGATTGTCTGGAAAATTTTCTATTAACTAATCGACTTATAGGTTGGTTAACGCAATTAGTCATATTTAGTTTTTGTTAATGTTGTTAATGCTCGATGACCTCAGTAGAGCTTCCGAAAGAGTGGGTCTTAAAATGAACATATACAAGACAAAGGTCATGACAAGTGCCCATGTAACACCCACTTTCATGGCGATCGGAGACGCTATGCTCGAAGTTGTGGACGAGTACGTTTACCCGGGACAAACTATCCAGTTAGGTAGGTCCAACTTCGAGAAAGAGGTCAATCGTCGAATCCGACTCGGCTGAGCAGCGTTCGGGAGGCTTCGCAATATCTTCTCGTCCCAAGTACCGCAGTCTCTCAAGACGAAAGTCTTTGACCAGTGTGTGTTGCTAGTGATGACCTATGGTACAGAAACGTGGTCGCTCACAATAGGCCTTACCAGAAGGCTTAAAGTCACACAAAACGCAATGGAAAGGGGTATGTTCGCAGTTTCCCTACGCGATCGAATCAGAAATGAAGAGATCCTCAGGAAAACCAAGGTAACCGACATAGCCCGCAGAATTGTCAAACTTAACTGGCAGTGGACACTGTGGGCAGGGCAAATGTGCCCTGCCCACAGTGCCCAACGGCTCGCAGAACAGATGGCTAATGGGGCCGAAAGGTTCTAGAGTGGCGACCGCGTACCGGAAGACGTAGCGTTGGAAGGCCTCCCACAAGGTGGACAGATGACCTTGTGAAGGCTGCGGGAATCCACTTGATATGGGAAGCACAAGACCGGTCCGGACCGGGGAAGAGTGCAGGAGCCTGGGGAGGCCTATGTCCAGCGATGGACGTCTTTCAGCTGAAATGATGATGATGATGATGATGAGTTAAATTTCAAGAAAAACACTACCTTTCCATTAATATTCATGATCTAGCTCCTCAAAAATGAACACTCACACTTCAGCTGTAAATGCAAAAGAATTACAAAAAGCATATAACATCCTTACGTTCATTCTTACCCCTTCTAGTAACTCAAAATCGTTGGTGCACTTTAAATGTAACTTCTACTGAAAAGCCTTTAAAGCCTCGCCACATTAATTTTATGAATAAAATATTTTTCTAATTCGTTCCATGTCTTTCGTTGAAATCTGTCGGTAGTCGGTATACAAAGGGGCCTGTAAAAGTTTTGGGCCCGATTTCTTAAGAAAATATCCTACAATTTTTATGAAGTTTTGATATTTGCGGGTCATAAAATTAAGTAGGAGTTGGAAAAAAGTGTTGGATTAGTAGATTGATCTGCGATTTTACCCGTTTTTAAACGTTGATTAAGGTAGTCTCGGACCATTGAAAGGCCGAAGCCGAAGCCAACTCGCAGAGGTCCCTTGCGCAATTTTAAAGGATGAAGAGGCACCCACAGACGATTATCCCTGTATGAACTATGCAAGTGCACCCAAAGACAACCCTCGGTTGGCGCAGGACTATTACAGAAAATGGAAGCAAAATATATTGAGCTACAGGTTTGGGTTGTTATAGTGGGTGGGTAACCTACAATGATGATAGAATTATGTCCTCTGATCAAAGTTATGTAATACACGGATAAAAATGGCAGGGGGTTAAATGCACACTCGATAATAGGCCCCTTCAAACATTTGCTAGAACATACTGACGTAACGATAAAGAGGCAACATTCTCTGAGGTGCTTGAGGAGTAGAGAGGTATTTCACGGCTATCAGGACAATACCGGAAGTACGGTCGTGATCCCTACCAGCATCTTACCGGAATACAGGAAGTATCCTTCGAGCATGTTTGGTCTTGCAAATCTCCACTCAACCCGGCCAATAAAGGCAAGAATGAGTTGGGAGCTCCGGTTCTCGTCATTGTTCAGTCTAGCCAGCCAGTAAAGACAAGCCAGAATTGAGGAAAAATACGCAGTAGACTTATTATTAGACTTGTCGGAAAAACCAGAAGATTTCTAGTGCAACTTTTGCATTTTTTTATACCTACTGTCTTGAAACATAAATGTAATATGTAAATAGCATTATAACATAACATCGCGCCTTGTTTCCCCTTGGACAACGGTGTACCTACCCGTACTACCACATTTGACTAGTAAAGTTTGAGTCTCATGTAATAGGGGGCAAGCCTATTGCCATCAACCCCGCTCAAATCCAAACTCCGGGCTGTGACTGAGAAATTCAAGATAGAAGAAACTCAATAACACTTTGCCCGACCTGGGAATCGAACCCAGGACCTCATGCTCAGCCACTGCTGTACTACTGAGCTTACGACCACTTGACCAACGAGCAGCCAATAATAAAATACTTGACGCTTATTATTAATACGGAATTTATTAAACCTCACTGCTTCCAAATTCTTTTACAAAATGAAGTAATCGAAAAAAAAAAACAGAAAGAAAATTAAAGAAACAGCATGTGAGAATATTTTTTTTTTAATATGCCGTTAGTCATCTCACTTCATTGTCCCAATTCTGAAAAATTCAAAATTGTTCAATAACAGAGGCGAAATAATTATTATTTTCTCGACAGCAGCTGATTTGGTTTCTTTTTAGCGGAATGTTTCAAAGTTTTTTTTATTTTTTTACAAAATCGAACTTAGAAGAGTGATTCTAAATGTCTATCAACTTTGATTTGTAGCACTTCCTTGTCTTCTAATTATTATAATATTAAATTCGATAATTTTTTCCATGTGGACAGAGTTTTAGAGTGCCTTTATAAAATATATGAACTGAAATAGAACGAAATATATGATCCGACTTGACTTTCTAATCACTATATTTAACGATCGTAACCCCACTCTTGTATCCGCACGAATTATATGAGAACTAGTTTTTTCAGCGGCTTCGCTCGCGTGGAGCTTGGAAATTTATCCACAGGAACGCATTACCGGGATAAAAAGTATCCTATGTGTTAATCCAGGCTATAAACTATCTTGGTGCCTAATTTCAGCCAAATGTGTTCAGCCGTTGTTGCATGATTGAGTAACAAACATCTAACAAACATCTAACATATCCAAACATTCAAACTTTCTAATTTATAATATTGGAAGGATAGGATAGTCCTTGCCTTGCCAAAGCTATTACCAACTCAGCAAGGTGTAGACGGGCTAACTGCTCAGCACGTGCTCCTCGTTTATTCCCTACATGTATGGTCACGAGCTCAAATAACTTTACTAAAGTTTCAATAGGGATTCTCTGAGAGGGTTGATATAAATTTTATACTGCTAAATAATTTCTATTTTCAAATCTATATTATGAAATAGGTGTTTTCTCAAAGTTCCAATCTTTAATTCACGAGAAAATCTCAGTTGAATTTTGCAAAAGCGAAGTAAGGTCTTTACGCTCGTGTGTGTACTCGTAGAGACTATTTGAATAATAATCCCTAACACCACATTTCTCAGTAGTCTTTGGTAAACACACAGTGAGTAATAAATGGCTATTTATCAGCAGTTTGTTTCACTGCGTGTTTACATGAGGAAGAATCATATTCCTTCCAGCAAAACAAACACAAGCTTATGAATACAACAGCTAAGTAATTGCAACTCGACGCTAGCGTATAATTTTACGCACGAGAACAAGAGTAACAACGCCATCTAGTGAGTGTTAAAGGTATATGGCGCCACTTGTCGGTATCGCGGTGTCACTCCCGCCGATATTGTTAGGGTAAATAGGATTTTGGGAAGGTTAAATTTTTTTAAATCATTAAATTACAGCAAACGTCCTGCACCCTATCATTTTGAAGGCTAGGAGGCTATCGTTTATTGTTAACCCATTCTTTAACATGTTAGAAAAAATTGTCTTTAACATGTTCGAAAAGAGGGTGACGTCACCTACTCGGTATGATTTCCGTAATGTCACCTCAGTGGCCTAAATCGGTTGCAGCATTTCTAAGCTGGCTTTGGATGACCTACATTGACGCTAATTGTGCCGGTTTTTGGCTTTACTGCGATGGGATAAGAATGTAAATCATTATTAATTATTATCACGGTTTTTGTATACAGATGGGTAGATAGAGGTGCGTGCAAGATGTCAGGTGCATTGTTGATTTGCCATGCACGTTTGGTGAATCGGCATTATTGTATCAGTAATCAATTTAGTTGTTTAGTTATCGATAACCAAAACAAACCACCTTTTTTTTCTGATTGGAACCGTATTTCCTTTAAACTCTTGAAAGCTCATTTTCATCATCGTTTATTCCCAATGTTTGTAAAATACCAATAATATATTAATTCTTTACCATACAGAAAATACACTTCATGTGTGCTAAATTAATTTTCCAATTAAAACAGCGTCCCATGCAAATGCAAGAATACAAATAGACAAAAAACTATCAGCTAATTATTTCCATTAGCACAAACAAAAACTCGCCAGTTCCCAAGTCGTCCCAACAATATATGGGCACACTACAACAACAAGGAGAGCACTTTGCTTGATTGCAACTCTGACCTTACATCTGTGAAACTGGAAGTTCTAGTTTATACACACCTTATTACCTTAGGGAGTGTTACTGACTGGCTGGATTATATTTTAGCTGTCCTTCTAAGCTCTGGATTTATAATCTTGCATTCTACATGGGAGTTTTGGAAATGCGATACTTACTTATTTTATAAAATATTGAATGCATATGTTAAGGAGGATGTTTTCTTATTAAATTAACTTAGCTTTGGCCCGCGTGTGAGTCAAAAATTAGCCCACAGGTTCGTACTTGCGGCATTAATGAAGATTTTTGTCTGAATTTGTGCCAAGTTTCATCGAAATGTTTTAGCCTTGAAAAGGTTAAAAGACAGACAAACAGAGCTACTTTCCCAATTATAATCATATATAGTATGTGTAAATCGCATTGGATTTTCAGCCTTCTTCAACCAATTTCTTCATTACTGGGCCCTGAGACGAGACAAAATACATTTCTATTAGCGTTCACGCCAAACGCTACGCCAAAATGTATAGGAATGACATTACCTGCGGAAAGGACACGACGTAATCTTTCCCCAGGTAATGTCATTCACGTACATTTTGGTGTAGCGTTTGGCGTGTTTGTATAGTATTCGTATGTGTTTTGTCTAGGCCTGCTGTTATTGTAATCGTGATTATCGTAACGAAAACCTATTTGTTACAAATCCTTCTTGTTCTGCAATTTTTTGGAACATAAGGATGCTTCAATAGTCGTATTTGCAGGTAATGTAGGGTGATATGCACTTCAGTGGGTAACACTTTGACCTTGAATTGGCCTAGCGTAGTACGGTTTTTTTTTTTCATTAAAACGATTATGCCTGAGCAATAAGCAATAGCTATTGGTAGTCCACTTCAAATAGCACTGTTGAAATATCTCGTTAGCCTAAGTTAATAAGCTGCAAAGAATGTATTGAAATAACATGAGCTACTTAATAAGTTCAAGCTAAAACAAACAGCTTCAAATGGCAAATAAATGTCTCATCAGACTTTGACTCGCACCAAAAAAGTCAAAAGAGAAAGCTTACAAATACGCGCATCCTACAGCGCTTCTAGCGCTTTTCTCTAGATCGAAGATCCCAGTTTACGACAGTTGTTTCTCTGCTCTGAGTACTCACTGAAATATTCAAGACGCTAAGTAGTCCCTGAAATTTTAAACCACCACCCCAATTTTTCTTAGGTAATATTAGGTGGGGCCATAATATTTCTTCTGAAGAAAAAGTGTTGCGTAAACTCTTGCGTTTTTGTAGATTTTCCGCCGTGTTAATCTGTCAAAAAGGCTGTGAAATATGGTGATGAAATTTTTATGGATGGTTTGATGGGCAAGGTAAAAAATATGCCACATTTGCACCTGTTGATTTCTATAAACTATAGGCAGTTAAGTGATTGTTACAATAATAAGAGATTTGAGTAACTCTGTGAAACTGGGTAAAATTGAGCAGCTAAGAAATATTATAATTTTCTACACAATTAAAGAAGAATGATATACCTACGAGTATGTATAGAAAGGGGAATAAGACTAAGCTTTTTAGATCGCTCTGTTTTCTATCGTTTGATGATTTTTGGGGCTATGAATGTATCCAGACTATTCCAGATATAACTTAAATATATAGATATAATACTTACTAGACTATACTTGACTTATATACTTAGATATAATTTAAATGAGAAATTCTTGGAAAAAATCATGCAAAAAAGTGCTTTCTAAGAGCCGTTCTTTATCAGTTATCTCTGAAGTTATGTTATATACCAATAAAATATGTTTATTGGACGATGCCCAACTGAGAAAACACGTCTGCAGGGAAATTAAGATGCTATCGCGTAATGTTTCGAAGTAGCTGCATATATATTTTTTGTAGGGGATATAAAAAATGATGGGAAGATTGCTAAGCTGGAAATATGTTCATGAAAAAAGTAGTGATCGGAGTTTTTGTTTATCATTATAATTTTTTTGGCATATCATTCATCAGCAAAGGCCTTTGTAAAGCCCTTAATTTTGTGGAAAACATAAAGTTGTATCTACTCCCGCATGAAACGAAATCAAAAGAAACACATTTAACATTATTTAACATTATATTAATGCTACATTCTAAGCAAATAAAGACCTATTCTATTCTAAAAAAAAAGAACATTAAAAACTTTGTCAAAAAAAAAAACAACTGACTTCCGAAAATACACTATGAAGTGAAAAAGAACTTTAATTTCGGAAGGCGGTGACTTTGGCGTATGTATTTAAATGTTTTGTCACCGCCTTCCGAAATAAAAGTTATTTTTCACTTTATAGTTATAGTACCTACCCTACTAATTCGAAATTTCATCATCCTTGGGGTCAAAACAATGCATATTTATGCGATAGCAGCAATCGCGGTTGATTTTCTGTTATTTTTTGAAGAGTTCCGTTATCTGTTCTCCGAAACGCATCATTAGATCTATATGAAATTGAAATGGGAACACACAGAAGGCACGAACTTTCAAATAAAAAAAGAATCATCAAAATCGGTTTACCCAGTCGAAAGTTATGAGGTAACAAACATTTAAAAAAAACATTCATTCGAATTGAGAACCTCCTCCTTTTTTTGAAGTCGGTTAAAAATTGCTTCCATGAGTGGCGATACTAAAAATTACAACCGTCTTGCCCTGGGCAGACTGCTACGCTCACGTTACTGACTGGTCAATATACGGTCATGGCATAAACTATCTCGTAGTTCATGCCGATAGTTAGGAGAGAAACAGTTTACGCCAATGGTCTGAGCTTACATGCCAGTCCCGACTGGTTTCACGGCCCCAGACAGTACTTTAGCAAACTCCACCAAAGAATCAAAAGACAGAATATAAGATTTCATGCGAACACTCCTTCCAAGATGGCGGCCATCTCGCCAAAGTAAGTTTCAATATGAATTGACAGCAACCCTTCCTCGTTTCCTCGCTTGATAGCACAGCGACAAGATCCCTGCCCGCCCATCAAAACGAAACGGGATGATTTCTCATTGAATTAAATTAACGCCAACCTTACACGCCTGGTGGTATATTTGCAAGTTTATATTCAAGGTGATGCTGTTCTTTGTAGGGCTGTCAAAAATATATTCAGTTTTTATAATATATATTTTTCTCGTAACAGAATCTTAGAAATGGTCAGTAAGCGCGAAATCGTCAGAGACAAAATAGTTATGTCAATCTTAGACAAAACGGTTTTGTCTTGTATTAATAGAAACTTTTCAAGACAAACTTAAAATTATGACTGTTTTATGTAGAGTTTACGCGCCATCATTGTTCTCATATGGCGAGAGTCTGTCTAAAGACAGTCGTGACTCCCGTCTTCGACAAGCTAATAGTTATTGGAATCGTTGCCATCGGAGTTTGTATTCCTTTTGACAAAATCACCAAAATCAAGGCAATATATAAACTATGTTGTAGGTGAATATGTAATCTCTATTATTCCCATATGGAGTGAACTATACATAATAGTAACTCTCATATATGTCACGAAGTCACTGAAATGTAACGCAAAAGTGTCACTGTAATTCTTACAGCAAGTTGTCGAATTACAAACGCTGTAGATATATGAAACTTTTATTGAGGTTTTGACCATATATCGAAACTCGCGTGATTCAAATGCCTGAAGGTGTCGCACACTTTCAACTGACAATGCCGTCGGACGTTTTGTCACGAAAAATATCCATTCCCCATAATTCGAAACGACAAAATTGACATCACACGTTACACCGTCAGTAATAGTGAACGTTATTGCCCTTCAGACAGCTATAATTGCCTGTTTCCGTGTTGAAAAATAATGGGTCCTCACGAAAAAAATATGAAAAATGTCTACCAACCCTGCACGCGCTACCGTATATTTGGGTAACAAACAACAGAGCTGTCTTCTCATATTTAGCCAGCAATATTTCTCCTACCCTTTGTGTACGGAACGAAATCTCGGAACAGAATCCCCGTCAGATGTGGTGAAACGTCTTCTTATAAATAACACGGCAATTTAATCTTTGTTTTCAATGGAATAAAGATAATTTTTATTTGGAGTTGTTTACTAAACAGTGTGAAGGAAATTGGACTTTACTTGAAGAGGAGTTAAGTGTTGTTTTGGGTTTAGTGGTTATTGCATTATAATGTTTTAACGGCAAATTGCAGTAGCTATTTGAAAGTTATAGCCAGTCAGTCTAGAATTTGTCAGTGTTAATACTCTTTGCTTTATGTCTATTGAAATCTGCGAAGTTTTATAAAACAACACTTTAGGATGAAAGAGAAACTAAATACCTACTTTCTGATTTCGCAGCAGGAGGTTACCTCATTCTACGTTTTTGAGTACGTACGAAAGAAAACCTCGACGTGCTTTTCAGTTTGTTTTGACATTTATATTTTTATAACATTCGAATCTATTCACATTCCCAAAACAGAAACCTTCCAGTACAGTGAAGGTTCCAAGTAGTTTAAGTAAAGAAACAGTGTTAAACACTGACAAAATAACAAGGAAAACAGAAGACCCACTATTAGACCCTAACAAACGCTATAAAATACTAGAAGTATTTCTATTCTTATTTTTAACCGACTTCCAAAAGGAGGAGGTTCTCAATTCGTCGGAACCTTTTCTTTTGTTTTTTATGTATGTTCCCCGATTACTCGAAGATGGCTGGACCGATTTGGATTATTTTGTTTTCGTTTGAAAGGGTATACTTCCCAAATGGTCCCATGATCATCAAGTCAGGATCTGATGATGGGATCCTGGAGAAAAAGAGAGAACTCTTCAAATTTTATAGGCACACTTGAAGCGATTTGGAAAGTTTTAAAAGAGTACTTTCTCGGAGTGGTCCCATTTCAATTTGGTGAAGATCTGATGGAGAACTTCGGAGATAGACAATGGAACTCCTCAATAAATGGTAGCAAATGGACTGGAATTGTAGAAATCTCATGTCTGTCTATTGTTTACATCAGTTCATAACATAACATCACGCCGAGACGCTATGAAGGGGTAAGCACATGTGAACCACTAAAAAGTGAAAAAAAAAACTTAAAAAAAAACAACCGACTTCCAAAAAAACACTAAAAAGTGAAAAATAACTTTAATTTCGGAAGTCGGTGACAAAAAATTAAAATACAAATCCAAAGTCACCGCCTCCCGTAATTAAAGTTATTTTTCACTTTTTAGTGCTTTTTTTAAAGTTTTTCTACTAACTTTTTCCAGGGGCATCGCCCGCGTGGATTTCAGTGTTTTGTACATATAAAACTTTCTGTTGAATCATTGCGTCTATTAATGGAAACTGCATTTCGGTTGCGTAGTTTAAAAGATATAAGCGTACAGACACGAAAAGCGACTTTGATTTATACTATTTAAAGATACGCACGGTTGATGGAAATTTGCGAACAACTAAAGAAAAGACATGCATAAGTTTACCAAGACTTTTACAAAAATAACACTACTTACATATTTATTGTTTTAACAGGTATTTTAAAACCCTTAACGAATAAAATGTACCATACTATGGAATAATTTACGGCAAGGTTAGTTACAACAAAAGGTCCAACATAAACACAGTATACAGGGTTATTGGAAAAAACACCAAGAACCTCTTAAGAGGTTATTGTACTCATCATTATGAACAACTTTTACTATGGGACCAATCCTGAAATCGCGAAAAAAGTCAGCTGTTCCCTACATTTTGATGAGTTATACGAACGTAAATGTAAGGAACAGCTGATTTTTTTTGTGATTACAAAATAATTATTTTTTATGATAACATAGGTTTTAATATGCATATATTATGTGTCCTCCTCTCACAGAGAGATGGCATGTGTCCCAAAAGTGGGAGCATTAAAGACTGTTTATGATGCATTTGTGTCTATGATAAAATTCAACTTATTGACGTAAATTTTTACTCTTTCAGGGAATATTATAAAAATATAATTAAAAAAAAATGATCGGTAAACTTAATCTCCGAAACCCGTATCAATCTAATCCCAAATTAAACACCGCAAAAAAACCACAAATTAACAAATAAAAAGTATCCTTTCAAAATTCATCATGCAATCGAAATATTTATCAAACCCGTACTTTAAGGTATCATACATAAATAATGTCGCTTATTTATATCGAATCCTGACATTTGCGTAGATAAATAAATAACATTACGCGAGCCAGTGGAGCCGAAAATTGCTGTGTATACAACGTCCCCAGCGGTTTCATTTGCAAAATAATCTTTCTGCGGGCTGTAGGTACTTGGTTTAAAGGATACACCCATGTTTGTTGGGTTTTTTTTTATAGAAAAAGGATTTTTAGATTTCCATATGAAGATTTAGGTTTGTTATCTCTTGTGTGTTCTTTCGGGTAATGTTTCGAGAAAAAAAAAAGGTTCAGTCTAAGACGCCTGATTATTTACATTTGTTTTATTTACCCAAATATTTTTTGCAAGCTTGAGTACATCGGTGTGTTCTCCAAGTCGGGCAAACTGTTACGGGGTTTCCCTTTAGTATCCAAGTTCCAGCCTGCAATTTTGAATAGTGAAATGTTACCTGTAGACTAAAATATTGGGACCACCGTCAGGACCGTAAGAAGTTTCTTATGCGATACTCACACTAACACACACTTGAATGAATATAATAGAAAGAGTCAGAAAGAGAGAAAGTCGCATGGAGGTGACATAGCACATTTCCCTTTTTCCCTACTTAGTTACTTCTACCAGTCAACTCCTCCCGCAAGCCGCGTTAAGATACTTCGTATGTTTTTATTGCTGTATGGTCCTACTTTTGCCTGGTTGAAACAGATGACTTCCATGATATAATTAGCATACCCAGCGTTTTGAAAATTTAAGTGTCATGCTACGTGTTAAGCGATAGTGAACCATGTACGGTCCACCTATTACTGCCCTGAACTGAAACTTCCCTGCAAGTGATAATGATACGGGCCCAGTATTCCAAATTACAGTAAGTTATTTGGAACACCATGCTTTTTTGCATTCACGTCACTATTCACTCAATAACTATGAATTTTTAACTTAAAGATATACATCGTCAGAGATAAATGAAATTCTCTTTTAAAACCACCTTCATGTTTTGCTTAGTCCGTTAAACAATGAAGCTTAACCCTCAGTCTGTTGCTAATGAACCTTAGCTAAATACTGCAGCAACGAAAGCTGAAACGATAATTTACATCGATGATACAGCAATAGAGACCACCGAGCAGGTAGGGTATCAAAGCACCACTCTCCAAACTTAAATATGAAAAACTTGGAAAAAATCCGGTTAAAGAAACGATGAATGAATAAAGGGATACACAGGTGTCAAATGTTTTATTCAGTGGTATCTAAATCGTGCAGCTAGTGAAGCCAATATCAAGCAGTTGATGTAAATCGGCTCATATGATGATGAGGAAATTAGGTATGACCTTCCTTCCTATTCCTATTAATTTTATTTGGTCCAATACTGGGCAGTGTAGATTGGGCACATATGAAAAGTGAACCATAATTCATTTCATCATCGACGTTAAATAAATAAAAATAAAAAAAGCCTTTGATTCTACCATATAAAATTTCACTTCACATATTGTAAAATTATCTTTAAAATCGTTTTTTATAAATAACAGTTAAATTAAAATTTATGTTCGTATTATTTCATAAATATTTTTATGTTAAAATATTCAAATATCGAAGGATTAAAATATAAATTAGTGGAAGCATGCACTTAAAATTATTTATTTATGGAAGTCGCCTCTGCGGCGTAGGCCACCCCCAACTTTCTCCCATTGTCGACGTTACTGGTTTCATATTCTGTTTTTTGTATCTTTCTTTATTTATATCTATAACAAAAAGTTATCTATCCATCGACTCATGTGTTAGTTTATAATTAGTTAATAACAAATGAAACTTTTGTTTCGATATTATCTTGTGGCAGTAACAACAACCTATGATTTATGAAGCATCTTTGTTTCTAGCTTACGCCGCTTGTCAATCAGTATTATTAACGAATTATGGGAAGGAACAATTGATGGATAGTGATGTTACTAAATATTTTTAGGAAGACGCTTGTTTGCTCGTTGTTTTTGTTATTATTCTGATTTAAAATTGACTCTTATATTCAGGGTGTAACAGAAACCCTATTGCTATCCTTAAGCTCTAAAGATAACAGCTGGTATAGAATCACTATACATAGTTTCAGCTCAAAATAAAATACTCTAAGAATTGATACCAAATTTTCGGTTTCGTAAGTTTCTTATATTCAAATGATAACAAGCAAGTCACCGCACTACGTAGGTCAATAACTTTCAACGTTACTTGCCAATATCACGATAAATCACTTCCGAGTGATGTGTTTATTTCAATTTGAAAAGTTCGGTTTCTGGTATCAATGTATTAAAAATTCTCATAACTTCCAAACATGTAGAGATAGGATTAAAAATCCTTCCAATATCGTTTGCTATCATCCAAAGAAGCCGTACCCTTGGTATGATATACGCTTTCTGTTACACGTTGTATATACCTACTTACATGAACATACGCTTAATTATATCGTAATATTTTTTTAATTAAGAAAAAAATATAGCAATAGAAATTATGTCTACACTTAGTTGTTATTGATCTATATTCACAAGCGTAGTTAGCAAACATTAGCAGAAAAAACCATTTAGTAAAGAACATAGAATCAAATATGAGGTGAGGGGGTGAGGTGGTATAGAATCCTTGCTTGTTGTAATATTGATAGATCTGACTGCACAAGCCCATTGTAAGATTCCGTCCGACCCAAATCTAAATTGTATGTAATGTCAAGTTTGTTGTATGTCTCGAAATTATCGTGAGGTCGCTCAGTTAAGTTAAAAATTTACAGATGTACCTTTGAGTAGAAACTAACAAGTTACATCCATAGGTAGCTCCTTCCTACTCAACTTGTTTTATCCACGTTCACATACACATAGCTGGCTCATATAATATGTAATATGCGCGTCAGCAGGTATGAATGATTCAGACGGATAACATTCTAGCTACGTTTGGAAAGATAACTTGAACGTTACGTGAGGTTGCTTGCGGACGGCTAGTAATGGGTAGCTTGCTGTCCAGTAAGGACCAAGCCCGGGTCGACGGCGCGTTGTGTTCCACGTGCGCCTCAAAGAGATGTCAGCAGCAACTGATGGGGCCTGCAAGGGCCGATGCTTGTCAGGGGTGCGGGTTGTTCGAAAGAGATACCGCGCCCCTTGGCACACAGGCAACTGTGAGAACACGGGTGGGTTTTAGTCAGTAAAAGTCTGACTCGCCCTCCCGCTCCACCCAGAGCGGGAGAAGTTATTTGATGATTTCCCACCCAAAAAAAAAAAACGTGAGGTTGATTATGTTTTCGACTTTTAACATTTCTGTTTACTTGCACGTACCTAGATTTCTTAACTAGCCTTGGACTTGGAACACCCTTGTAAATGAGGTCATTTATAAGCATGCTCGTGAGTCTCAAAATTACCACAGTTTTCAAACCATTACACTTTAAACCATTACTTAATTCTTGTCTACTTTGTTAAAACGTGCCTAGAGGTACTTTGTGCAATATTTTTATTGCATAACAATTAAGTCCTTTCACTCAAACGAAATATTATTTTCCCGCAATCATTGTGCAATCTTCAATACTCGTGATATTAAGCAATAATGCAATAATGGTTTAGGGGTCGTCTTCGACAGTTACGATATGCCTTGTTTTACGCAGGTTTGTAACTACAAACAAAACCTGTATTTTATAAGTCAGAAAATCCAACCTTAACTACTGCCGATGATAGCAAAAGAAATAGTTTCTTTTCATCTAAATTAAAAGCAAAACTGAGGATCAATTGCTTCAATAAACAGATTATCCGCGTATCAAACAACATTACTGTTCAATACCAAATCTGCCAGTCATTTACAACTCCACGTACACAAATCACGCAAAAGTTACATAAACACAGCCACAGTTCCAGCTAGTACGCTGCATATTTTATAACTCCATCCATCTGCTCAAACGGAATGCTAAATGTTGGTAACGAAACACTGACAAAGTGATATTTGAAAGCCATTCCGGATTTCACATGTTTTAGTTTGATCATTTAAATGTAAATTTATGAGTATTTTAGGAAGGTTTTAATGGAAAAGGTTCATTTGTTAGCGTTGTAATTTGTAGGTTAGCTTGTAAATGAAGGCTGATTCACAGAAATGAACATATCTTTTGACGATAAAAAAATGATACTGGCTTGTTCACAGATAACACAACTTCTAAACATCTTTTAACTTTGAAAAAACGAATAGTTGTCGTTACCGAAGGTAATCATTAGAATTGCGTGCTAATGTTATAATTCTTTAATTATAAGGCTGCCCATTTACTTTTCTGAAACTATATAACGGCGCGTGACATTAATAAATAATGAAAATCAGTTAATTTCGAGAGTTGTAATTTATTTTGTTATTTTTTTAATAATTGGTCATTATTCTGTTATTTTGACGATTAATCGATTTGAATTCAACTAAATGGTAATTTTAATTAAGAGCTGGTAACACCGAATGGAGTTGCGTCTGTCATGGCGGGTGACGTCGTGTCAATTCATTCAGTTGTTGACAGCCGTTGCACGTGATGGTCACTCGCAAACCCATTGACTCTAAATCGTTAATTATTGCTGCAACCCTTAATTATTTAAATCATTTAAGTGTCTGTAAAATTAAAATAGTGAACAGTCAACGCTACAGCGTATTTATTTCAACGTTTCCTAAAGTTTAACGCCCACTATGGATTCCCGTGCTGACGAAGGCACGAATCAGCAATCAGATGCAACAGCCCGGCCTTCCTGATATCCCGTTATGTATATAATTTTAAATATTAATGATGTAACCCATATTTTTTGTTACTTTGATTTAAAAGAGTCCATGGAGTATTTTACCCGTTCTTCTTCATAGGAACCTAATACGCTTGGAATGAGGGCACGGTTGGTGTAGCGGTTAAGCGATTGTCTGCTGCGCTGCGTGGGTTCGATTCCCGCACGGAACAAATATTGGTATGACCTACAAGTAGTTGTTCCGGGTCTGGCTATTTGTGTATGTGAGTTTAAATGTTTGTGAACGCACCCACAATACAGGAGAAATTCCTAGTGTGGGGCAACGTTTAAAAAAAAAAAAAATGGGCATCTCTTTGGCTGCCCGACTCCTTGACAATTTGAAAGAGCGGTTTAACTGCTTTGAGTTTGAGCTTATGCTAAACTCTGGCATATAAGTAAAATACTGGACTTCCGTGTTTTTGATTCCATGATATGGTTCAATACTAACTGTATCGACTACGCTCGTCATTCTGGTTTGACCAGCAAACCCTCTTAGATTATGTAAGTTTGATTTTCTACTTGCGGTATTATGTTGCTGTTGTGTATGGTCGTTTGAATGATTCTAAATATTAATTGAAGTAGTTTCATGTACTCAAGAATATTAAAATTTTGATAAAAATTTCATCATTCATCATTTCAGCCTAAAAACGTCCACTGCTGCACATAGGCCTCCCCCAAAAGGGGGATTTGCCATAATCGCCACGCTTGGCAGGCGGGTTGCGATCGCAGTATGGTTGTAAAAATGCATAGAGAAAGCTGCTGCCCAGTCTCTAGTAAGTCCCTTAGTCGCCTTATATGACACCACGGGAAGAAATGGGATGGTGCTATTCTTTTCCGGCCGGCACCACATGGCACACGATAAAAATTTAGTGTTTGAGAAAACTTGTGCGGTAGCGTGACCACCGTCAGGACCGAAGTTTCTTATGCGATACTCACACGCATACAAACTTGAATGAACATAATAGAAAGAGTCAGAGAGAGAGAAAGTCGCATGGAGGTGACATAACACATTTCCCTTTTTCCCTACCTGGCGACTTCCACCAGTCAACGCCTCCCGCAAGCCGCGTTAAGGTACTTCATATTTTTTTATTGCTGAATGGTCCTGCCTGGAGGAAGGCGATTGATGAGTTCTATGATGAAACTATTGTGCCCAGCGTAAGCGTCATGCTACGTATTAAGCGATAATGAACCATGTGCAGTGCACCTATTACTGCCCTGAACTTAAACTTCCCTGCAAGTGGTAATGATACGGGCTCAGTATTCCAAATTACAGTAAGTCATTTGGAATGAACAATATCATGATACAGTAATAAGTTTAATGTATGATACAGTGTACCAAACATGTAATTATCCTCTTGTCTGTAATAACTGATAACAATATAAAAGTAATTATAGGTATTAATTACTTGATACTTTAACAGTAATCTCTTCTAGAACCTTATGAACATTCATTCCACGCGGGCTAGAAACAACGCATTTATAGTAGTTTTTCGTGATTATTTCATTAAATACAAACGTCTGAATAGTATTTTTTTTCAGCCAAGCACTAGATCATTGGTATTTATAATTACTTTTAACATTTACCCTTTAATAATAATATTTAATCGTACTAAGTAAAAATAATGTAAAGTACCAAAATTAATGTAAAAAAATAGCATACAAACTTGAAAATACCAACTAGTGCGTGGCTGAAAAAAAAATTCACTTTTGTTTGGATTTAATGAAATAATCACGAAAAATCACCATAAATGCGCCGTTGCCAGCCCGCGTGGGGAGAATGCTCTTAACTCCACTTATTCTAAAATTACCTTCTCCGTCATTTACCTTCAAAACAATGAAAGTCCTACCTCCGCCATCACCCTCCATAAAACACAAAACACATTGTATTCCCAAAAAACACGAGCTAAACTCCATTCTAAGTAAATAAAACAACTTTTTATATTCAGAAAACACTTTAACTTCTCAAGTACTGTTCCCGAACTTGGCTGTCAAAATAGGTGTTTCATATAATGAGGCTCGGACCACGGTACGTCTATTAAAACTTTTCTTATTATACCTGCATTGTGTAAACAGTCTGCTGTAGGTGGAAGTTTTAGAACCTGGACGTTGAGAGGTCAACGGTAAGAGTACGTATTGTGTGAGCCCGGGTTCCAATTAGATTTGATTTGGTGTAAGTGGTTAAACTAAATTCACTGAGGACTGACTGATATCGTCTTCTTCAATGCCCCACTCACCACATAGACTTCATTCAATCTTCTGTTTTCGTCCAATCTATCTCTCTGTGGAATGCGTTCCCCCAAGAAATCAGAATGGCAACCAACCGATTGACCTTCAAAATCAAAGTTCGCGAGCATATTCGCAAGAAGTTGGCGGTATCATTACAACGATAATGTTTTCTCATTGTTTGTCTCATTTGTTTTAAGTAAATTCGTTTATTTATGCTTATATTTATATATAGATAGGCATATAATTATGTATATATATTTTATTGCACCTACCACAGTTTGTCTCTGCATCACCCAAAGGTCGACTGGTAGAAAATGCCTATGGCATTAAGTCCGCCTCAGTACATGTTTGTGCTTATACAATATGTAACAAAAACCCTGTTGTTCCTTCTACCCACGTTTTCAGAATCGGTATACATACGTAATAAAGCGAGTCATTTGTAAAAACTGTTCAACAAAAATAATTAAAATAAATATGTAATTATGAATATTTGTAATATTTAACTGATTTTGATTAGATCAAAGAAAGCCGCCGAGCTCGTAGTATATTGTGCGAAATAAGGATACTTGTAAAATCAGATACTGTAAACATTTTTTTGAATGAATCGATTTTAATAGTCATTTGATATTGAACTCTCGACTAGCCAAAGCTTATTTTTTTAAATTATAACTACACCAATGTTGTGCTTGTAGGTAAGTGTATACGCCCCTAAAAGGAACAACAGGGTTTTTGTTACATATTGTATGTAGTATTAAATTAAATTAGTATTATATGGTTTTATAGCGATATGAGGAACACCGTGTCAAGTTCTTCATCTTCATCTGGAAAGAGCGTATTCTCTGACTAGACGGGTGTTGTGTGCGATAGACTACTACCGAGCTGTTGTTATCAGGTTTCTGTAAAGTGTGCGTTAATCTTGCGGATAACTCGACTTACAGTGGTTATCCGCAGGTAATTACAGGATTTACGCGTAACGTCAAGAGTAATACGTATCGTTTTAAATGCCACCACAGTGAATTTTCAAGACCTTATATGGTGTTGGCTGAGTCTTCTGGTAGCATGTGATGCATTTACATTTTTGTGCGAGATTTGCATTTTAACTTAAGTCAGTGAGTTGATTGTTAGAACTGGATATTAATCAGATATTCACAGTTGTTTTGTAATCGAAGGCGTTTTCAATTTATACCACAATTATACTGAACAGTGCTAAACCATTGACACACATCAAAAAAATATTGAACTCCTATTAAAATCTCACATTTATCATCATACAAAACAATTTCTTGGCGCACTGTCTCCATTTCATTTTTCAACTCATTTCATGCAAAATATGCCTTTACGTTTATATCTCAAATAAAATATAGGTCACGAAAAGGTAAAGATATATTTTTGTTAAAACAATTTGTTCAGTGACTGAAAACGTCGGAGCAATTCTTCCGCACGTCTTGGTCCGAACCATGCAATAGTAGGAACAGAAGTTCTGCTCCAGACGTCAAGTCAGCCCTGAAAATTGTATCTGCAGTAATCGACACTTCTGGGTTTTCACTTTTTTGCAGAAATGGCATCCTTAGGGGCAAATCTATATGAGAAAATAAAAATATTTGGGTACTGGAAGTACCTATGTAGTAGTAAGCGCTCGTCTATATAATAGGGTACATCGGTTAATTGATATTTACACGTTGACCAAGTTTGCGCTGAAAGCAAAGCTACAAAATTGGTTACAGAAGATGTCTTACGACGATACAGAAGATATTCTAAAGGTCATCTCATGAATACCTTTCGCAAAACTAATACCTGTAAATACTGAGTCACTATAACCTGATTGAATTTAAGTTATTATATTCAATGTTTATGAGGAACCTTGGCTTCTGAGATACAAGTATCTTTTTACTTAGTTCAGAAGCCAGCTGTTCAATCTGTTTTTGTCCACCACTTGTACAATCATGTTTAGTGTATGACTATACCTATGTGTTTCTCTTTGTACAATAAAGTTATTATTTATTTATTATTTATTTATTTTATGTTTTTCTGATAACGAGATTCACAGTACTTGCATGAAAATTATACTTATAGATTCCCGCGTTTTTCTCGAAACCGCTTTTTTTGCAAGTACTGCATTTACAATTAGGAGGGCAGAAGTGAAAACAGGCGCGCGCATAGACGCGTCTGTTCGCCGTTCTGAATCTATCATGATCAGCCTATAAAGTGACTATAACCTGCTGGGATATTGGCTTCCTCTCTGTGAGACAGAGTGGGCCGTGATCCACCACGTAGGTTAGTGAATATTACATGTCTTCAGACTTTTGGTTCTAAAACACCCCGATTTCCTCACGATGTTTTCCTTCACCGTTTCGGGAGCAGTACTTGTGAAATTACATTCACTACATGCAACTTGTAAGTCAGGGCCGTTACCAATAGGCCACCACGGCTTCTCATCTCATTTTATCTTAGCCGAATTTCAATGGCGCCTGGCCTTGCACTTGCTGTACGTGAATTATGTCTGTGTGCGTGCGTATTCGCTTGTTGTATGCAACCAACCTTCTGTAGGTAATATTTTATGCCTGAACGTATTTGGTAGGAAAAACATGGCTGAGATAATGTGGAAGCAATTTTGAAAAACACCTACTGGTTTTCACCTGGCTGCACTGACGGGGATGGTTTTATAAGTATCTTTATAAGTGTAGATAGATTAAAATAAAACAGGCTGTAAGGGGAACGCTTCCGAAGCCAGAACGTAGGTTATGTACAACCTAATTGCAAAAATAACAATAATAAATAACCTTTCGCCTTAAATTGATTATTTTGCATCGATTTAAAACGTTTGACGCTTCTGTAATGTTTCTACTTATTTTATTTTGGCGGACCTTTACAAAGAATGCCTTAAATTAAAGTCGCCGCAATCTCAAATAATAGTTCATTTAACTGTTCTCAGAGCATAGTATACAAAAAATGCTAAAAAAATTGGGAAAAAAATCTAGATTTTTTTATGGTACTGTATCGAATATCACTAGCCCTATCACCTGTCTTCGTTTTCGGAAGCGTTTCCCTTACACACTGTATGTGTATAGCAGGCCATGTTCTAGGCCTAAACCCAGCAGTGGGTGATTCCAGGCTGAGATGATGATGATGATGAGGCTATGTTCTTAAATCAAATGGCCAAATGGATGTCGGGAATAAGAGATAAGTAATCTAGTATACAATTTAAAGAATGCGAGCAAAAATAAATGCAAATGAATAAATACAAAATATTTTATTGAACACTGAACCTACATGGGTATTTATGAAACGTCAGAAGCTACGTGCCCGGTTCCAATTGGTCGTTTCCTATCGAGAAGACCTGGCAAGAAACAAATGAACTCAGACCGGTTTCACTTCAATTGCTTCTAGACAAGCGTGTTCAATGGACGACTCATCATTACTTACCATCATGTGTGATAGTTATCATGCACGACTCTGAAATAAATCTAAATAAGGAAGTGTGCTTTCTTAAAACAGAATTTTATCAAACTATGTGCTAGCTTTAGTTTGAGTCAAAAATTAAAAAAAAACTTTTTCTAAACAAGGTGGTTGTTTTTTTTTTTTTGAAAAAAGTTTTATATTTTTCACCCCACACTATTCGAAATTTCATCATCCTTGGGGTCAAAACAATGCATATTTATGCGATAGCAGCGATAGTGGTTTGTTTGCTGTGATTTTTTGAAGAGTTCCGTTGTCTATCGCCGAAACGCATCCTCAGATCTATATGAAATTTTAATGGGACCATTAATCCGTCTATATTATGACGGAGTTATGCCCGAACATACATAAAAAAAAATATATAAACATGTCAAGTTGATAACCTCCTTCTTTTTTAAATCGGGTAAAAATGCGTCTGATTACCATAGCTTAGTGAAACGTGTCAACTGATCTACATCAACAAAGTTTCAACCAAAACATTTCAACCATAATTTGGTGAACGCAGCCAGCTTTCCCATTTAAAATTAACATTTAAATACATCTCTGGTACGGCCAGGCATCAGATTCGCTTCCATAACTCCGAATAACTTATTACGTCGCAAAAATACAGTGCTCCTAATTATTCTGTACTATTTTCCACGCTTCGTTTGCTTGCGTTTAAAAATGCGTCCATCACTTTTAGTGTATATTTTACGGTAAGTGTGATTAATTGAAAATTATTAAAAGTAAGAAATTAATCACATTTATCGGGGATTTTTAATAAAGTAGCCTTAGTACCGATAAATGTAATACATTTCAAAAATAACGTACGCTAAGCGTCCTTCTGTTCCATTGAGCAACAGTGGCGAGGGGTGGGAGGGAGAGCAGTGTGCGGGACTTACAGATAGATAGCCTAAACATAATCGGTGTTATAACGTTTGTTACTGATAATAAACTTATACGAGTTGGGAACAAAGTAAGGCGTTATAAATCAACTGTATTCACGAAATGAGTGTACCATTTGCAAGAAAACGTTTGTTTCTGTTGACGAGGTTCCATAAACAACTTGCAGTCTGCGTGACTGTGCCCGCAAAAACTGAAGTTTGGGAGGACAAGGGTTTCAACACTGCAATTGTACTGGCGAGTGCAACTCCAACCGTTGTAAATGCAGAAATATGCGCGTTCTTTGCAATTCTAAGTGCTATAAAATGCTAAAACAAATAATAATTATTGTTATTAGGATTTTAATGTTGATTTTATGATGAGTCTATGATTGATTCATTTTAATTTTCTTTTAGTTTATTTAATATTTCAGTTCAGTACCTATAAGTATTGTGGTAGGCATTATCAATAAATACCTATTGAACAAAGAAATAGAAGATTTTAATAAATAATATTTATTTTACGGAGTCTATCATTGTATAGTTTTTATTCTACTGTTCTTGTTTGATTTAAGCAAAACCGTAGGGTAAACGATTTTGCATATAAGTTTATTTTAGTTATGTATTTGTAAGTATTGTCGTACTTTAAATAAATACCTACACGACAAATAATTTCGAGTCTCATTTCATTTTATTACTTTAACCGACAATATTACTGAATTAGTAATAACAACTGCTAAAACTGATCAGTTTCAATTTTATATTCACATTTACCAAAACATGAGGTAATTATTAATAATGATGGATTATTATTAATAATTTTCAATTAATTACACTTACCGTAACATATATATTTGAGTTTGAGGTTTGTTTTTGTGATTTTTAAACTGCGTTAAATTAAAATATAGGTAATTTTTTTTTTTTTACCTTTTTGTTAACCTTATTGGAATCTCATACACACTAATATTTTAATTGTGAAAGCAACTCCGTCTGTGACTTATTCACACCTTAGTGGCTGCGGCGGCGATCTCTCGCGTCCAGTCCCTGGTCCAGGCAATGGTACGGATCGAGAGTGCATGGTTAGCCGTCGCGTCCTTCAGCGAAGCAGTGATGCTCGCAAAGAGGGAGGCGGCGCACGTGAGTGAGAGGCAGTATATACGCCCTCACGGCCGTAGTATTCGCAGGAGACGCCCTGGGCGTCGGGAATCCCAGGCTGATTCCCGGCCACCGTAGGCGCGGGCTTGCGGACGGCGAGTAATGGGTAGCTCGCTGTCCGGTAAGGGCCAAGCACGAGTCAACGGCGCGTTGTGTTCCACGCGCGCCTCAAAGAGATGTCAGTACCAACTGATGGGGCACGGAAGGGCCAATGCCTGCCAGGGGTGCGGGTTTTAGACAGTAAAAGCCTGACACGCCCTCCCGCTCCACTCAGAGCGGGAGAAATTATTCGATTTATTTTCCACCCAAAAAGAAAAACCTTAGGGGCTGAACGGATTTCGATGAAATTAGGCGCACAGGTATCCCGTGGTATGTCACCGTGTGATTATTACCGACCGTCAACAGGGCAAAACCGCGGATAAAAGCTAGTCCATAATTGTTATTTCGATACGATACGAAAAATGACTGTAATTATACATACCTACACATTTTTTGTTATGCTAATAAGCAATCAACATGATGAATCGGAGTAGATGGTGAGACATCGTGAGGCGGATTTCATCAGCTCCTACACAAGAAATTTCATGAAGCCCACGACCGCTCTGACAAGAGCGTTACGAAAAAGAAGAATAAGCAATATAACTTTGCCTAATTATCTAGTGAAACTACGTTCATAAGAATAAGGTGTCATTTTTGTAACCAGTACCTGGCATTTACTTTATCGTTAATTAATAATGGTAGCTGGATTGTAGACTCCTTCCCTCTTTATATGTTATATTCCCAGTTTTAACTTTTTAATAAGTCCAAAATCATCCCTATATCAATTCTTACTTTTTCGCTTCAACAAGATGGCAGATTTCTACTTCAATATATCGATGTTCACATTACGAAGCGAGGTGGTGGTCAAAAAGTGATATCCAATTTACAAACCTGTTGGTTCGTATTGTAGATAAGAGTCGGTGATGTGGAAAATAACTTAGGACGGACAGTAATATTTATATCCTATTGTTGCCTTTTGCGGAGTTTTTGGTGAGATTTTGATGTAACGATTTACTTAGTAAAATTTTAAGTTTATACCTACTATTAGGTATAAACTTAAAATTTTATATTATATAATATTATAAGGAGAAAAGTTTTTTTTTGTGTTTGTTTGTAACGCTTTCACGCTTAAGGGGAATTTAGTCGCGGGTTCGAACTCACTGGCCTGGCCTGGCTAAAAAGCACGCTGTGTCACCCAGGCATCGTGTCCGATAGAAGTACGATCCGTGATGAGTAATTAGACGCTAGTCTACATGCACAACATTATTGAGTAAGCTGCAGGATCAGTTATAGTAAAACAGTCACGTCAAAAATTAAGAAAAGTCCTTCGGAAGATCGGGGTTTATGAAAAAACCACTGCATAAATCAATAACAAATAAAGTTTATTGAACTTTTCGATATTTGAGCTTTGTCGGTACCCAGATTTCACACTTCTTTTATTACTTAAAAACCCCCTTAAGTTAGGTCAAATTAGCAAGAAAAACGAATCTTTGTTAGCTCATAACTATTTAATGGCTTTTTATTTCAGTATTCTGTTTCCGTACAGACAATATTAATAATGAGACAAAACTATACCATGTTTAATTTTTAATGTACGTTGTCGAACAGTGGAGTAATAGACTCTCGACGTTTGTATGGAAAAAATGTGGACAAGATCCACCTTAAACGGCTGAACAGTTTTGGCACATGGGTACATCAGGCCTTGATTAGGACATAAGGTACTTTTTATCCAGATATTTTAACGGAATCGAGAGTTATGCGGATGAAACCACGCGGTGCTGCTAGTTCTGGACTCATTGATGGATGGTCAGTCCATCGGTAATATGTTCCGATGACTGATGCTATCGGTGTCCAAGTGACGATACTGAAATATATCCAGCGTATGTTTGACAGTTAGCCCCTTTTCAAATCTTGCTGACCATGGAATATCTTCTACCATGTCATGAGGTACTATCGTATAGCTAGCAATAGTTCAACATTAATTCAAATAAATATTACCTAAGAAACGAAAGAAAGTTGTTATCAAATTTCCTAAATCATTATTGTGCAGCCAAACAAGGTAATTCAGTACCTGAACAATACTTGTTTCGATGTTATCATGTTCCTGAAAGATTATTTTCAAATCCTTGTTCCCAGTTTTGTGTACGGTTTCACTGTATTTTATTCACACAAATTAACTCAAAATCTTCGTTATCCTCCTCTAACATCTGTTTCCATCGTAAAGTCCGCGCCAGAGGCTCAGACTTTACGCCCTTTTTACTCTGTCCACTTCTCTGTTGATTCATATTTTTAGACATTCGCTTTAGCCATCTGTATTAAAATACGGTTGCCATGTGTGTATTTGAAGTAATCGTTTTGATTGAATCCTTTTGAAATGTATGACAGTTGACACGCGTGATCAGACAATTAAAACTTGTCCGACCGATGAAATAAAAAATGAACTCTTTAATATAAAATCTTTTCTCTTCTTATTAAAAACAAAATATTTTAATTTTAGAACCTTAAACAAAATTATTCATCATCATCATTTGAGCCGGAATTCCAACTGGTTATATGCTTCCCTCAAAATAATTTAAACATTTTAAAAACCATCCTATTTTCCATTAAGGCTGGCAGGCAGAAAATTTACGTAAAAACAAAATATTTGTCAAATATGAAAAAAAAACGGGTCGATACGTGCTGCACCGTGGAGTTGCCGCTTCATTGAACTAGAAGCCCTCAGTTCATATTTTCCGATACTAGCTGGGAAATGCATAACCCAGAAATTAATAAAAACATTGGATTCCGCTTTTTGCAAACAAAAAACGACTGTAGATTTTTGTTGTCATTAAGGTCGGTTGGGTACCTAGTATTTCGTGTGATTGTGAGCTTTAGTAGTATTTTAAGCATCCAATTTTTTAACAAATAACCCAGAATTTAATCAAACCTATTGGGTAACGCTTTTTGGCATAAAAGACTAGCGATATTTTTTTGTCGTTTGGCTCGGGTAGACTACACAGAGTTTCACATTTCACTGTTAACGAGTTTGATTTAACATTTGGGATCAGATTTTAAAATACGGATTCATTTAATCCGGAATTTAAATAAAACCTATTGGATTATCCAACAATTTTTTTAACAAATGTACTTGCTATATTTTATATGGAATTTAGGTGGGACATAGAATTTCAAACTCAACACGTTTAAATAATAAAATAAGATTTTCAAGTTTCAAATTTTGAAAATGAATATTGAAATAACTTTAAAATTACACTAAAGTGGCATCAGCAACAAAGTTATTTAAGGAATCAATAAACAATTTCATTTTCAATTAACCCACAGCAAATCTACTGAAACCATTCACATAAGAAAAATCATAATGCATTAGTAAAACACAATAATTGTAGTAGGTATTTCCTCAAAAATCGTTTCCAAGCACCACAGCTACAACTTTATTTGAATATATAAATTCTACAAGCCGCATAACATAAAATATTAATATTCCGACTAACTACTCTATACATAAGGCTGTGTTGCACTTCTAGCTTGCATAAACCTGATGATGCACTGAATTATGAATTATTCAAGCCACCAGCTCTCACGGCATCTCCCATAATTTCGTTCTTTCAAGTCTATCGTATTAATATTCAGGATAAGTTTTTATCCCGTGCGCAAACTGTAACCAAGAATTCAGCATATCATTCTAGCCAACTTAACGCAGAAATTTTACGTCGGTTTTACAAAAAAAATCAGCTGTTTCGTAGAAAAGTGCAAAACCTACGCGGTCAAAATGTTTGGAACAACTGATTTTTTTTTTGTAGTACCGACGAAACATTTCTGCGCTGGTTGGTCTAGAATGATATGCCGAATTCATGGTTACAGTTTGCGCACTGGATAAAAACTTATCCTGTGTACGTATGAAGTGGGTGCTTATTTCGAAATTATGTGAGGGTGTTTTGTGAGTGCAACTTTAGATTTATGCAGAATTATATTTGGTGTAATATTTGATAGTATTGTAGTTCTATAGTCTGAGACAGAAAATAGCACAAAGCTTTTGTACTGAGAAAGAACGAGCACTGATGACAACGCCTGCTCATTATATTAAACAAATATTTTGTCACACACGACATTAAAATATAACAGTTTTAAAATCATTGCTCTTCGAAAATTTTTCTTTATATTTCCAATACTGCAGTTGTAACTTAAGGGGAACCTAGTCGCGGGCTCGAACTCAACAATGGGCCTGGCTAAAAAGCACGCTGTCTCATCAGGCGTCATGTCTGACAGAGGTAGTATCAGTAATGAGCAGTTAGAAGCTAGACTACATGCACAACATTATTGAGTGAGATGCAGGATCATTTAAAGTGCAACAGGCGCGTAAAAAATTAAGAACAGTCCTTCGGAAGATCGGGTTTAGTGAAAAAACCATTGCATAAATCAATGACCAATAAAGTTTATTGAACTTTTCGATATTTGAGCTTGGCGGTACCGAATTGGTTTCAGATTTTACACTTCTTTTATTACTTAAACACGCCCAAAGTTAGGTTAAATTAGCATGAAAACGAATCTTTGTTGGCTCCTAACTTTTTAATGGCTTTTTATTTTAGTATTCTGCTTCCGTTTTTTTTTGTTTTTTTTCGGTGGGAAATCATCAAATAACTTCTCCCGCTCTGGGCGGAGCGGGAGGGCGTGTCAGACTTTTACTGACTAAAACCCACCCGTGTTCCCTCAGTTGCCTGTGTGCCAGGGGCGGCGGTATCTCTTTCGAACAACCCACACCTCTGGCAGGCATTCTGTTTCCGTACAAACAATATTAATAATGAGACCAAATCATACCATGTTTAATTTTTGATGTACATTGTCGAACAGTGGAGTAATACCCTCCCGAAGTTTGTATGGGAAAAATGTGGACTAGATTCACCTTAACTATTATTTGATTCATTAAACTGCTTTTGCACATAAGCGGATGGAAATTATAAGTAACAAAACTAAAATATATAGCAGTCATATTTCACGAAGCAATTCGGATAAAATCGTCAATATTCGGATAACGTTCATTGTTCACATACAATGTACGCAAAGATTTTATGTTCCAACCCGAGTTCGTGCATGACCGATTATGTGTGAATTGACTTTTAATATTTCATGGAGCACAATTTTATTCTTCTTCATGAAAAAAAAAGTGAAATGTGGTCTATATACACGCGTCGAATCCACAAGCTCCTTTTATTTAGAAGTCGGTTTAAATCGGTGTTGACTTCCTTATTGGTTTGAAATTGAAAAGCTATACTGCTAAACGCGGGGTCCGAGTTCGATACCTGAATCCGGAAAAGTATTATTAGGCGTGCTATTACACTTATTCGGTTAGGAAATTCCCAGCAGCAACGTAGTTTGTATGCGTATGCCTGATAAGTGGAAAAACGCCTTGCCTCTCTGTTTATTGACTTAAAATAAAAAACTTTTTTCAAAAAAATAAACAACCGACTTCCAGAAAAACACTAAAAACTGAAAAATAACTTTAATTTCGGAAGTCGGTGACTTTGGATATGTATTTTAATTTTTTGTCACCGCCTTCCAAAATTAAAGTTATTTTTCACTTTTTAGTGTTTTTTTGGAAGTCAGTTGTTTATTTTTTTGAAAAAAGTTTTTTATTTTTCACTTTTTAGTGGTTCACATGTGCTTACTCCATCACAGCATACCGGCGTGATGTTATGTTATTAACTGGTGTAAACAATTGACAGACATGAGATTTCAGCAATCCCTGTCCATTTGCTATCATTTATTGAGGAGTTCCGTTGCCTATCTCCGAAGTTCTTCATCAGATCTTCACCAAATTGAAGTGGAACCACTCCGAGAAAGTACTTTTCCAAAAATTACACAAATTGCTTCAAGTGTGCCTATAAAATTTTAAGAGTTCTCTCTATTTCTCCAGGATTCCATCATCAGATCCTGACATGATGATCATGGGACCACCTGGGAAGTATACCCTTTCAAACAAAAATAAAAATATCCAAATCGGTCCAGCCATCTTCGAGTAATCGGGGAACATACATAAAAAAAAAGAAAAAAAAAAAAGGTTCCGACGAATTGAGAACCTCCTCCTTTTGGAAGTCGGTTAATGACAAAAATAAATTATTATTTCTGGAGTGTTCATAAAAATATTTGTTTTGTTTTGGCTTAATTCGCTCGTGTGACAAACATGTCCCTGACACAGATCAGATAGTTGAAAAATTTAAAATTTAAAAAACCCCCGACCCAAACAAACACCTATAAAAAGTTAAAAAAAATTGGCCTTGTAAGTTGTAGGTAATATTTTGATCAAAGCATTGTCACGTCGGAAGCGGGTAATGAAAATGTTATCCTTTCTACAATAGCATAGTTACCTACATTCATTATTGCTGGGCATCGTCTGTTCGGCGCTTACATTGACCGTCCCCCGACGTGACTTTACCTACCACTTAAAAAGCCAATATTATTATTTTTTACTTAGCCAATATTATTATTTGGGTCAGGGTTTTTTTTAAATTATAAATTTCACTTTTAGCTCCTGCATTTTCAACTTAACATAGTAATAGCAAACACGCTACGATCGACACATGTCACGCTTAAATCTGCGTAGCTTCTAGTATGTTTCTCACAATGCAGTTTGTTACTAATGTATCCTCATTCCTCGTCCTGATCACCATTTATCTATAACCTCATCATTGGAAATTCCAGGTAATGCTCCAGCTTCAGTTCAAGATTACTTTGTTCGTCGAATATCATTTAAGTAATAAAATACCAAATTTCGACTTAATCATACCCGTGGAAGATGCTCAAATCTCTTCATCGACCAGAAAAGAGCTGATAGTCTTCAAACGACTCAACCGATTTTGATTAAATATATCTAAGAACTACCGCTATAATACCTACTTTTAACTAAAAAAAACCGCACCCAAATCGGTTCACGCGTTTAAGAGCTACGGTGCCATAGACAGACAGACACACGTACATAGCGGTCAAACTTATAACATCCCTCTTTTTGCGTTGGGGGTTAAAACAGCCTAGAATAATAATATTCTGTCATAGTAATTATTTTGCTTGCAAAAATATTGATGTAACAAAATACGGGCATCCTGGTATGCTTGATTTGTGATTTTTCTAGCCCATTTATCTTGACCCCTTGACACACACAGACACATTTTTATGAAAGGTTTTCTAAAATTGGACCTCCACCATCCACATTTCAATATTTTGTCAATTCACTGGTTTGAAATAATGGATATTGAGTTCCCTGATACGAACTGAAAAAATGGAAAAAAAAGGTTATAGGTGCCTCTCGCGTTTTCATTTTAATTATACTCAAAAGAGAATTTAGTAATAATTTGAGACACGTTACTGGTTTGTTTTATTTAAATAAATCTTAGGTTGCTGTAATACTTTTAATGCAAACTTTATTTCTGGTGTAGTGACTTATTTGAACAGTAAATTATATTTTGAATGGAAAAAGCCTAGTTCAAGTCGAAAATATTACTAAAGAAATTAGCATACTATTTTAATGATGTTAATTAGTTATCATCATTAAAAATCACAGGTTAAGGTCATTATTGGCCTGAACACTCAGATATTATAAGGGTCGGCACTCTTTCGATAAGTAGTGGCAATTATATCATTGACATTTTGATCACAACCGAGACCTCACCACCAAGCGCTGCTCAACCTTTCAGCTCTCACACAAGACTGTGCTCCTTCTCTAGCATACTAGTCTCCAGATCCTCTCCTACAATGTCCTCGTATTTATGCGTCAAACTGTACAAAGCGTGTGCAATCGGTTGCGAAGTTATGAGCTTTGACATTTGGCTCTGGCCACTGAGAAATATCTAACCGAAATATTAGTCGAGAAATAATATCGAAAAGTATAAAATGCATCATGACAAACCGCGTAGCGTCGCACACTGGTCCCAAATTAAAAAAAAGTGGACATTGATAGTAGACCGCTGATATTTTTTTTTATTGTTGATATAATGATAACAGATAAGGCAAAAAAATATTATTGTCCTACTTCAAATACTTTTCTCTATAAAAAATATTTCTTTTTTTTTTGTATGGGAGTGATTACATTTTACTCAATTTCTCAAAAACCTTAAGCGATGTCGAGATGGCATTCACATATGTTAGAAAACTAATAATTCTGAGTATTTGGCTCGAAGAAACTTATTGCTTATCTCTGCGTACTTTCGAGATAATAGTGACAGAAAATAACAATTTTTTTAAATGTTAATTGTTCGCTTTTTTTTAATCATAGCCTTACTCATATCGCAATAGGTCCGCTGGCCAGCAAAATGGAGCTTCGACGCGAGTTTGCCGGGATAACAAGATGGCCGCCTCTCATGACGTAACGTAATACGGTCACGAATCGCGCGCGTACACCTCACTCAGTGTACAACTAAATGTGGTTGCGATAAGACGTGTCCTTATTTTTTCTGTGCGCTTGAAGAAATGCTTGTTGTTTGTTTGTTTTGTTATTGTTGTATTTTGAATCTTTGGATTTTAAAATCAAATAATTTTTGTTTGTCTTTCTTTCGTCGAATTTGTTTTCGTAATTTTTTTTGTTAAAATCAAAGTCACTTTGTCTTTGATATCTTTGATTCTAATTTGTTTTCAATTTTCCTTAAAATTATAATATGTCCGCATTTGTCACCAACTTAGACTTATACGTTGTTCTTAAATCAGGAGGTGGTTTTAAAAATGTCGAATTTTTATTTAATGCCCTTATTGAACGTATTGGTGTTGAATTGTCTTCCGAAGATTTGAGTAATATTAAATTATTTTGTCGTAATTTTTCAAGTAATATCTCAAAAAGATGGTCTGCTTCCAGTAGAGCTCAAAAGACCTTTCTTAACAAAAATTCAGACTGGTTACAATCCCAAATAGTTTGGCCAAAATGTCAAAATATCGATTTAAGCAGCATTTTTAAAGTTGCCGAGGAAGTAATTCCAAATTTCGAAACGCAAGTGGATACTCATCAATTAAGTTATGGTACAAGTAAAAAACCATTTGTTGATCGGATTAAAGATATCTTTATTTCCCATAAGAAAGAAATTTCACTTACATGAGAAATATTTTACATAATAAAAAAGTACATTGTTGATGTTACAGTACATTGTTACGTACAGTTTTGGTAGGGAGACAATAAGATTAAAAAATACAACACAGAAATAGTCAAAAAGTGTAGGGTAATCTATAATAAAGTGAATACAGCTAAAATGTAAACATACACGGAACGCGCGCAACTAGATGTGGTATGCAATGTACTAAGGTGCGCTCGCTATATTTTTATTAAACATATGTAATTTTAAATGTTTCTTAAATATTGACATCGTTTGTGCATTCTTGATATTATTTGGTAGCTTGTTATACAATTCAGCACCTTCGTACATCACATTTTTTTTGCCATAGCTGGTGCGTGGTGAGTATAATTGTATGTCATTTGCATTTCTGAGCCTAATTTTGTGTATTTGATGTTTCTTTGTGAAATGTATTTGTGTGTGAATGTTTTTATTAAGTATTTTTCTTATTAAGATGCAAGTATTATATTTATGTATGTTTGTGATATGTTCATTAACTTCGTTTCATTGTATATTTTTTGTGTTGGTGTACTGTAGTCATATTTGAAGAGTGTCTTTATTAACTTATTTTGTGCTATTTGTAGTTTTTCAATATTGGTTTTGGCCGCTGTGCCCCATACTTCTATTAGATAGTCTAGATGAGGTTTTACAAGAGTGTTATATATATTGTAGCGAACTTGGCATGGAAGACATCGGACAACACTTCGTAGGGCTCCTGTAAGCGAAGTCAGTTTAGACCTAACCCTCTCCATTTGTGGCTTCCAGTTCAGGTGGTTATCTAAAATTAATCCAAGGTACTTTTCGTAATCAACTTTTTTTATAGGTTGGTTATTTATGGTTAGTTGTGGATGATATGATAGTTTTTTGTTTTTTGCCGTGAAAATTATGTAGTTGGTTTTGGCTACATTTATTGTGAGTAGATTACACTGGAACCACACATTTAAACGATGTAGATCATCCTGAGCGTCACTCACAACAGCGTCTAAAGAGATTGATATATCTGATAAACAGAAGAAAAGGCGTTCTCTAACACTTCTAGATCACACAGAGGAGGAATTAGTTTATGCTTTATGTGCCAAATTAAAAGAGTCTAAAAAAACAAAATTAGCAGCTATATTAAACGAACTCAGCCAAAACAAGGAAAAATGTGAGATGGTATATGATGTACTATTCGCTAAAAAGACTGACAAACCGTGTTTACCAGATGATAAAACGTTAGCGCTTTACACCTCAACAAATTTGTCAAAATGGCAATATCGAAATTTAAGAACTATTCTTGCTTCAGAGAAAATGTATGGTCTTCCATCCTATCAAAAGCTCCTGGAAGCTAAAAAAACTTGTTATCCTCCAGAGTCAGACATAACTGTAACTGAATCTGATGCTAAGATAAGACTTCAATCGCTTCTAGATTTGACAACTAATAGGATATTAAAAACAATTCAGCACAACTCTGCCGACAAAAAATCGCTAAAACTAATAAGCAAATGGGGTTTTGACGGGTCATCTTCTCAAAGTAATTATAAACAAAACTCACACTCCGACACTAAAATTGACGATTCTTCAGTTTTCATGATTAGTTTGGTTCCGCTTCGTTTGGAAGAAGAGAGTGGCAAAATCTTGTGGCAAAATCCTGCTCCCTCTTCAACAAACTATTGTCGTCCAATTGGCTTTATATTTGCAAAAGAAACAAATGAATTGATAAAGAAGGAAAGTGCATCCTTAGAGGAAGAAATTCGTAATCTTGTTCCCACAATTGTAGATAATTTTGATATTAAACATGATTTGTACATGACTATGATTGATGGGAAAATTTCTACTGTGATTTCCAATACTTCTTCTGCAGCTGTTTGTAATATTTGCAATACCCCACCTAGCAAAATGAATGACTTGGACTTTGTATCCAAAAGACTCATCAGAGAAGATATGTATAAATATGGTCTGTCTTCGCTTCATATGTGGATAAGATGTATGGAATGTATTTTACACATTTCGTACAACTTAGACTTCAAAAAGTGGGCTGCACGAAAAGAAGATAAATTGTTAAAAGAAATTAAAAAGAATTTGACACAAGAAGAATTCCGGGAAAGAACTGGTTTGTTAATTGACATAGTAAAACAGGGATTTGGTACAACCAATGACGGTAACACGGCAAGAAGGTTTTTTGAAAATTATGAAGTATCTGCTGAAATAACGGGTATCCACCCTGATTTAATCAAGAGATTTGCAGTCATTTTACAAACAATTTCATCTGGTCAACTTATTAATACCAACTTGTTTAGGGAATATTGTAAAGAAACAGCAATGCTATATGTAAACTTATATCCATGGTATTACATGCCTTCAAGTGTCCATAAATTGTTGATACACGGTGCTGATATTTGTGAAAATTTCTCCTTTATTCCGATAGGCATGCTTTCCGAAGAAGCTTCCGAAGCGAGGAATAAAGATTTCCGGAATGTTAGAATGGCACATACAAGAAAAATCGGTAGAGTTCAGACTAATTTAGACATTATCCACAGCTTTCTAATTAGCTCAGATCCTTACATCAGCCATATCAAACCAAAGTTTGCTCGTTTACATAAACAGTTGTTTCCAGAGGCTAGTGCTTTGATCTTGAACAATGAATTGCTTTCGTTGGAAAACGAGGAAATAAAGATTTCTCAAGAGAATATAGACCCAAATATTAATCTTTCACCATAATATTTTTTCAGAATCGTTTGTGAACATATTCAACTTTATGTTTGCAGCTTAATATGTCTTCATTTTGATTGTTTTTTAGAACTGATGAAAGTACTCCTTCAGAAAGGTCATAGCTTTTCAGTCATTAGTGAGCCCCCATAACCTCTTTTACAGAGAAGTCTCTTTTTACTTATTTGACATTACGCATACATTATAATTATGTGCTAAAGTAAGGCTATGATTAAAAAAAAGCAAAAAATTAACATTAAAAAAAATGTTATTTTCTGTCACTATTATCTCGAAAGTACGCAGAGATAAGCAATAAGTTTCTTTGAGCCAAATACTCAGAATTATTAGTTTTCTAACATATGTGATTGCCATCTCGACATCGCTTAAAGTTTTTGAGAAATTGAGTAAAATGTAATCGCTCCCATACAAAAAAAAAAGAAATATTTTTTTTACAGAAAAGTATTTGAAGTAGGACAATAATATTTTTTTGCCTTATCTGTTATCATTGTATCAACAATAAAAAAAAATATCAGCGGTCTACTATCAATGTCCACTTTTTTTTAATTTGGGACCAGTGTGCGTCGTAGCGCGTAGCTTCGTAGCGCGCAGCCTTGTAGCACGTAGCGTCCGCCATTTTGAATTATTATCGTTAAGTCGGATCTAGGATAAGTGATGAGACCGTATCGAGTGAGACAATCACAAAATAGTTTTAGCTTTGTCCCACAACTGGCCAAATGGTGGTTACCACTTTTGTCAGCCTATGTAACTAAATGTGCTGACAAAACTGGTAACTAGGGCATGTAATATCGGAAGGTTTTCAATTCCGATACTGTTTTCCGATATTAGATCTCAATATCGGAATTCCGATACTAATATCAGAATAACGCTATTTCGTTAGAAATTGCACATTTTATTTATAAATTGCAAATTCGGTATGAGGCTGGATTGTGTACCTGCAATAAAAAACATGTTTAAATCGTATTCTTTAATTTGGTTAAAATACTTAAGTATGTCTAGGTCTACTGTATTGATTAAATCACATGTTTCTCCTTAATTTCCTATACTTATTACTAATTAAACTACCGAACTCAGAATCAACAAAACTCCTTACAATTTATACTGATATTGGCTGGATCCGATATTAGATCACTCAGTATCGGAATTGTAATATCGGGATTACGTTCCGAGATTCCGAGATTCATGCCCCACTGGTAACCACCATTTTTAGACACTTACATGACCAGGTCACGTAATCATGATCAGTGCAAAATCTATACATTGCCAACGTTATAAACAAAAAACTGTCGAATTGAATTAAGGCTTCTTCAAACAGCCGCGACGCGACACTTGCAGAACAATTTCCATAAAGTTTTCATAGAAATTGTTCTACGAGTGTCGCGACGCGACCGTCGCGTCGCGCTTGTCTGCACGAGCCTTTAAGCCCACCATACTCATCCTTCCGAATACAAAGCTGTTTGTACAGAACTAACCTTTTCACATCCACCTCATTTGTGGACTAACAATTCCTTTGTACAGTGTAGCAAGAAAAAACACATTCTGTTTTGATCCTAATATTACATTTGTGACATATTCCTGTATCCACATGATGGAATGTAAGGAATCAATGGATAAGAAAGGAAAATTGGATATTCATCAATCCGGATCATGGATGTTTTTTATTTATTTACGGGTGATCTGGAAAATTATTTAAGAGGAAAATGTTTCTTGAATGTTGTTATCTCTTGTGCAATAAGCGAGCACTAGCAAGACGGTATAATTCAAAAAAATCAAAATCATTTATTTCAATCCACTTCAGATCATAATTGAATAATATTTAATATTAGCAACAAAATTAAATTTTAAAATTATAATGTTAATAAATATAAGTAAAAATAATTAATTCAATAATTTAATGATATCAAAATTACAATTAATAAAATTAAACTAAAATAAATAAATATCATAAAATAAAAATAAATGAAATTAAACTAAACTCATAAAAATAGATCGACTGTTAATACGCCTGCCTTTGAGTCATTTGTTTGTTTGTCATTACATTAATCATATAACAATGGTTAATGTACTGACAATCAAACCTGTTCGCAAATACACTCAGGATGGTGTTGGAGGTGGTCCGGAGCCTGCGCCCCAGAGATGCACACCGCTTTCGCATCGTCGTGTAGAAACAGTCGACACGGAGGTCGGCGAACATCCCTGATGCGCTGCAGTGCCGGGGCAGCCCCAACAACACCCTGAATGCATTATTATACTGAACACGGAGTGCGCTGTACTGCTTCTGGGTATATGACCCCCACAGGCTGGCTGTGTATAGGGACGTACAAAATGCTCTGAAAAGAGTTATTTTGACGGCCCCCGAGCAACGAACAAACCTGCGAGCGATCATATTGGCCCTCACAGACAACGCCCTCCGCTCCCTGTCGATGTCCGCATCGTCTCTCAGGTCAGAGGTCACGATATGCCCGAGGTATTTAAATTGTTGAACCCTTTTCAACTCATCACCGTTCAATCTGATAGGTGGAACAGAATCCGGGCAGCTCCTACCCCTGGCCTGAAAAACCAAGCATTCACTCTTTTTTGCGTTATAGAGCAAACCATGATCCAGCGCGTAACGCTCGCAGATGCTCAGCAACCTAGACAGACCACACACCGAGGCGCTCAGCAGCGCCATGTCGTCCGCGTAACTAATATTGTTGACACAAACACCGTCGATATGGCAGCCGACACGGGTGCTGCTGAGCTCCTCTATCAGTGCATTCACATATAGGTTGAAGAGCCTTGGCGAGGTCAGCCCTCCCTGCCTCACGCCACACTCCAACCTGTACGGTTCCGACAGAGCACTCGACCATCGCACGACGTTGACCTGGTTAAGATACCAGTACTTGAAAATTATATAGCTAAGTGCAAAATAATATACGTTTAAATGTATTTATTTTCAGTTGAATACTGGGTTTTTGGGTTAAGTTTTGTCTATGTAACGTTTTATTGGTGCATGATAAATTAATTTTCTTTATTTCCTTTTTTCTGTCACTGTTATCTACCTAATACGCTTTACTACTACTAATTCTACTTCCAATCCAAAACAATGGGATCAAAGGACATCAAGGAATGAACAACGGTATCCCCTTAACCAACTAACATAGAGTGAATCACACAACTTAGAGAGGCGTCGGAGCGTACGTCATGAATCATTACCGTCGTACGTAAAACAAAACAAACGGCCATCTACCGACCAACAACAAAAGGCGTTCCAATAAATAGAGGCTTATGTTACACCGAAATGAGCGAGTGAAGTCGGATAGGAAGAAAAAAAATGTTGTGAAGTAATTCGGGTTATACACCGAGACATTTTAATGGTTGTTTTCCCGCGGCAGAACAACTTGCCATAAGAAGTACTTTCGAAGCATAGAGTAAAATTTAAAAAAATTAAGATTTTTTTGTTTTAAAATAATTCAAAAAATGTTCGTCAACTCGATAAAACACTACTCAATAGTAATACTAGAGGTAACTTGAACGTGCTACTCGAATCGCACGCGCCGCCGACAAAGGGAACAGCGATGCATAAATGTTAAAAGCAAAATAAACTCTCGCACGTGGTGATTTTGCACAATTTTTTGTTTCTAATATTTTATTTGTTTATTATACGATTGTATTGCCAAGACAAAACCTTTTCCCTGCGGAAAACAACCATTAAAATTTCACGGTGTATATGCCATGTCATGTATGAGTGTTTCTTGGCAACTTAACCTAACATTTTTTGATTATTATATTTTTTTTAAACCACCGCAGGTAACTGCTTAATTTTAAGCATATTTCTTGTGATATAAGAAAGAAATAAATATTATTTATTCGAACATAAAAAACACAAGAATTGATTGAGTTGTTAGGAAGCGGTACTTACTGGTACCGTACACCTAAGTACGGTTTGGCAGTTTAAAGTTACTAGTTTGTAATTTTACCTCTCAACACAATAACGAAACTCCCGAAAAGGTGGTGTAAGTTTCCAAACGCCATTTATTAGCGACAATTAGCATTTCTTTTCCAACAGATCACCGTTAGACTTCTCCCATGAAAAAAATAAATTCGCCGAATTTCGCGGTAAAGAGTGCTACAGTTTTAGAATAAATGAGCTCATAAACATAATATTATATTTATATTGAAGTATTCAAAAATATTTCACCCACCGTGTAACACGCATCCACTCACAATCGGTGACGCAAAGTAAAGCCCACTCCACACGGCCGGTGTCACGAGCAGATTATTTATTGCCATTGTTTATCCCGGGAGCCGACTCAAATGTCTGAATTGGGTACGACCGTGTGAAGCCCGCCTAACTCTTGTACAGTTTGAACAACGAGTTTTGTTCAGGAAAGTTTTCTTTTTTTCTGTTTTTTTTTTAAATTGTACTTTGTATGAGGATGTAGTACGTCGTATGTGACTGACAACTGAGTTACACTGAGTACACTCAAACAATATACACATTGTTTGAGTGTTGACAATTTTGCCTTTACCGTATTAAACAGTGATTGAATAATAATATTTTTATGCTATCGGATTTTAGGTAGTTTACTAAACAAGTCACAAACTTATTCAACCTTTGGGGAAAGTTGTTGATGACGATTTATGGTGGGAAAGTACTACTATGGGACGTAATTAGTTAGTTACAATTATGTTTCCACTTTATTCACATTATAATAATGTTATTCATACAATCATTGTTGACAAAAGTGTTAAGATAAATAATAAAACCTTCTAAGTATAAATGAATGTATTACTAAATTCCCTTTCGTGTATGTATCCGTAAAAAAATAATCTGAACACGATATATTTACACATTCATCAGATACTTTTGGAACAGACTGTAAGTTAAAACCATCGAGACTCTTTTAATAAGAATCTTAAGATTAGTAGAATGTGCAGGTTGTTCGAAAAAGATACCGTGACCCCTGCCACATACGTAACTGAGGGAACACGGGTGGGTTTTAGTCAGTAAAAGTCTGACACGCCCTCCTGCTTCACCCAGAGCGGGAGAAGTTTTTTGATGCTTTCCCACCAAAAAAAAAAAACGGTTAATAGAATCAGCTAACAATTCTTGAATAGTGACTAGATTGATTCGTTTTCCAATTACGGAAAAGCTATATTCATTGCAACACGGACGCTACTTCCCACCTGCACAATTGCATCTTCGGTAGACATATTAGTATTTAGCAAGAGCGAAGTAACACTGTTACCGACAGGTTGGCAATCGTATACGATAATTGAAGTTTGCGGTGCTGCGGCTAAACGGACGGCGTAGACTATAGTGTGGCTGGATGTGTCGGAAATGTCGTACTCAAAATGAAGGAATGGAAAACGCGGGGTCCTTTTAAAGCATTTCAAACCAAAATTTAAAACGACGTTGTGCTTTAGACCGTGCATCCTATTTCGTGATTTATTTGACGGCACAGAAATCCGAGTCGTGGATCACCAACGCCCGGAATGACAAATGCGTACAAAGCTATCAGTATTGATTGATGAAACTTCGCTGCCAGCATCGAAATTGCATATATGGTGGAAAAGTGCAGGTTTGCGGGAAAATAATATACAACGCATTAATATGACCAACACCTACTTATCCTAAGCCTATTGCTTGCAGCATGAACTTATCTTTTTCCGTTCGTGGTGATACGAAATTGGTATAGACTTCAAAAGAACTGCATTTCTATACATATTGGGTAACTCTAAAACAAAATTTTGTTTTGCATTACCCTAACATTACACTCATACCCCCTTATTACAAAACAAACTTTTTGTTTATATCAGGTTTAAACCACGAAGCCAGTTTTTGTCCTGCTGTTTACTAGAGCAATGTTTTACGGCCATCCTGTATGTCAGTACTATATTGATGACGTAACCGTAGCCTAGCAACGCCTTAACCAGACATCAATTTATGTAAATTAGCAAGTGCGTGACGTCACTAAATGCCCCTACGTATTTATGGTTTAAAGTTTTGTAAGAACATAATTAGTTTTTTCACCCGGATGGGAATTTTGAGAAAACTATTTGTTGGAATCCAATACAGAATATCGGGCGTTTATTTTAGAGTAAAATAAAATCTGATTTTAATTAAGAAAGAACCTTAACAACGTTTCTTGATGGTTTAAGTCTCATATAATTTTCTCTCTTTTTCAGGTCTTGAAAGAAGAAAAAGGCTGGCAGATATGCGGTTGGTTATCACACAACACTTCACGGAAAGAACAGTGACACCGGGAGGCGATGTGAGTATTCGGGAACTTTAATACTAATCTTCGTGGTGAGAATTGTCTAAGCTGTATTTATTAACATTCAAAATGGCTACCAAAGAAAGAACATAGCCATATTATTTAGTCTGTTAAATTAAATTCGAATGTAACCAGAATTCTAATTTTACTAGATAACATGGTTCAAAAAGGCCTTCCTTTATCCTTCGTCAGTATTTTACACTATGTCGGTACATGTCTGCGTTTTCCAGATCAGCATGCAGTGTGCAGCGAGTGGTGACAGACCTCCACAGTTTGTGTGGGAGAGAGATGGCATTATTGTATCGAGTAATACTGATCCAAGGTAATTTTTTATTACGATTTTCAAATAAAACAAACGTTAACTAGAGCATTATGAGTATGACTTATGCAATATTTATAAAAACTCACCTACGCTAGTTGATTTCGCAAACGCACGTCATCATGTCCACCAAGAAAACCATTATGGAATTGTTTTTTTTGTAGTTAGCAATAAAATAATCCAAGTTTAAAAAAATAATTATCTTGCCTAGACGTCGCTGGATACTTAACAAATTCGGTTTTTTTTTTTGTGAAATTCTTAGCATTTTTGGCCTCACGGATGCGCTGATTAGTAGCTCTATGAGAACCATCTCCTGACCAACCAGAGTCAAGATCAAGTAGCAGAAATCTGGTGGATACGCGAAGCATAGAACCGTTCGATATGGTGGGGCTTGGTGGAGGCCTATGTCCAGCAATGGACATCTTTCGGCTGAAATGATGATGACGATGAGAATCAAGATGTTATATATTGACCCAGATTAGCCAATCAGTAATCAAGTTTATAATCTTCCTGGTTTTGACAAACTGGAATTTTTGCAATAATCCGGATAATAATTACTTCATATTAAGTAGCATTTACATTTCATTAATATTCATTAGTTTCCAATAACTTTCCAACAACATCAATTTTGAGCAATTATCTTGCTACTTCTACTATTTAAGAACAACAATTCACTACTGGATTACTCTTACCGTCATAATTGCCTGCATTGCATTAACCCCCATTTAAACCAAGATAACATTCGTTTACAGATACGCCCTTGGCCAGCTGATGACATCGGACAACTCAGTGGCGTCACAGCTGAACATCACTCGAGTGAGGGTCGAAGACGGAGGGCTGTACTCCTGCACGGCCAGGGAAGGTGACCACGTGGCCTCACATGAGAACAGGCTGGATGTTTATGGTAAGTGTCTCATAATGCAACTTAGTTGATATCCATCCTGGTATGTGGAACTCAATGCTTTTCTTCAAACTTTATTATTTGAACAGCCATATTGTGGAACTCCCAGCGTCTCAATTTAGAGAGTGGCGACAAAGATCGAGATTAAAAGCGGGATCTTTCAATAGTAAATTCGAAGTAGTAATTTGTCTAAAATTGAACTGCGAATAACGATTTAAAGCGTTAAAATTGACTAATGAACTTGAACTTCATACAAGGAATTTTGTATATTTTTGTGATAAATACTGTATATTACTTTTATTTTCAGGACCGCCATACATCAGATCTCTGCCACCAGTGAAATTGCAAAGTGGCGAGTCAGTTAACTTGAGGTGTCCGTTTTATGGATATCCGATAAGGTAACGTTGTACTTACACGTATAAATAATTAACTTCCTACGAAATTAACACACTTTTTGTAACGCCATAATATTTGATTGATTCCTATTCCAGCACTTTAAGATCTCGTTTGTTGAAAATTAACACTTCAGTATTTTTCCAGTATTGAAGTGTAGTCTTCAAAGATAAGCATACAATATTCTTATAATTTTATCCATTGACTGGTAAAATAGTCTTGTTACTTTGTATAAAAACCATTTTGTTATGTGTCAGTAACAGAATTTATCTGCCCCAAAAAACTTCCTATTACATCTTCGCTTCACATTTCAGCAAAATCGACTGGGAATTCAAAGGCAAGTTACTAACATCGAACACGATCTTCCAATCCCGCTACAAGAGATCTCATCAGAAACGTAAGATGAAACGAAACGCTCCCAGTGTCAACATAAATGGAATTCTTTCCATACCAGAAATATCTAAAGAGTCCAATGGTGCAGTATACACATGTATAGTAACCAGTCCTTCAGGAGAAATGGCTAGAAGAGCCTTCGAGATTCAGGTTATAGAAGGTCCAGTTCTAGATGATCTGATGTTGGGAACGAACCTTCAAGAAGGTCAAATTGTGAATATTTATTGCAATTTAAGGACTGGGGATCTGCCAATACATTTTGAGTGGTTGAAAGATGGAAAAAGGATTCCTAGTGGTTTGAAGGTGACATGTTTTATCGTTTAGTTTTTATTATCCGTCGACCATTGTAAGTACGACATTAGTGCGCAGCGCTGCTTATAATTCATTTTATGCTATCGGCTTTCAATGTGATTTTCAGTCTCATTTAAGTTTTCACATTATGCCAGTAGCTACGACGGAGTAGAAAAATGTTATTCCCAAAAAGTTTTAAGTTTAATTTTGCAGCTTACAAATTCAACCATTTAACTTAGGCGGAACTACACGCAGTTTATTATACATATTACAGGTGGTCGAAAGAAACTCGGAGCTGTTCAGTGCACTAGTGATCAAGAAAGTGTCTTTAGAACATTGTGGTACTTACACGTGCATCGCTTCCAACCACGTGGCCAAAGTTAACAGATCTACTGAGCTGTATATAAAAGGTAACTGCCAATATTTGCAAGAAGATTCAACTTTAGACGGCCTCTCAAACAATCGACGAACTTCTTCACAGAAAAAAAAAATTAAATTGTTGATTAGCTGCAAATACTAGTTAAAGTCAACAAAACACTGACTTGAACCGACACCTCCTACTAATGCTAATCTTTCTATTACAGATGTTAACATTTTCATTGTATCCTAAATTAATAGTTCAGAAAGAAAACAAATTCTTAGTAAGATATCTTATGCTATTACAGTGGCACCAAAATGGCTGGAGGAACCAAACAACTCTTCACTCCTCCTCGGCAGAAGAGGTGCAGTGTCGTGCAGTGCAAGCGGCTACCCACAGCCGCAAGTGCATTGGATGAAGAAAGATGGTACGGCGTTATTATTATTGACAAAATGTGATCGTCTGCTGTTTTCTATCACTATGTACCAGAAAGTGTTTATAAAATTGTGCGCCTTGTTCTCAATACTCAAGACTTTATTGCATTCCACATGTAGGTATTCTTAGGTGGTAAATTTATAATTACATCATATGGAAGGGTACAACAAAATAAATAAGTCAGAGAGGAAGCATTTGTTAATTATTAAAAATTTAGCAAAATTACTATAAATATAAAATTCATATAGGTATTTAGTGAGATAATCCAATAGTAATTAATAATCTTAAATACAATCAATTAATATAAAATAAAATATAATTAACATAAAATATGAATAGGTACTACTAATGAGAGATGTAATAATTAAAAGGTCAAATAAAATTTTAAGTTGCGAGTACATAATTTATCATTTTATAAGTCTATCACTTAAACATTCGTTAATCGAGGAGTTAATCGAGCTTTTATTTAGCAAAAATTGATTGTCTAACTATTTTTTTAAAGTATGTTAATTTTCTCTTCTTTTTCTTTCTTATTTACCTTATTCGGTATTGTGTGTATTATGGCTTGTACTGCTGTAATGTCTCCATTGATTTTCGCTATAGCCTAACTTGCATGTTTATGAGACGTACAAAGCACATTTTGCAAGACGTTAAAAAATAACCCTTCTGGTTCCTCCAGTCCTGTGTCCCAACAGTGGGAACGTTATAGGCTGTTTATGTAAATTAAATAATTATTTCCCTAAAACCGAGACTAGGTAGGTAAGTAAGATTAACTACTTTGTCTTGGCTTAAGTAACGCTACAGTCCTATCACAGTGATTATAACTGTGATGTTGCATCCCATGGATTGCGTTTCATAAGTTTCCGTTTCATATCTGTGAATGAACAGTAACTACTACTATTGTTTTGAATGTGACACTTGTTTTTGGCATAAAGACGATCTCCGATTTACAATAAACAATTCGTTTGTGTTTCAGTTATAGTCAAGTGTTGAACTGAATAAGATCAGAAGCGAATTGTACATGATATATATGATTTTCTAAATCTGTTCCAGCTCTTCTCGGTACATGGCAACCAGTTTTAGAGCTGGCTGGTGGTGGGATCCTGAGCCTAACAAACGGAACTCTCATCATTGAAGAAGTATCTCTCACAGATGAGGGTTTATACTCCTGTAATGTAGAAAATGGTGTGGGACAACCGCTGAGCAAGACTGTGTGGATTAGTGTTAATAGTGAGTATTATTTTTATCTTTTTATGTAAAAGTAGCTCATTCATTTGATCATAATTGAAATGATCTTTTATGTGGTGTATTAAAACTTATAAAAAAACAGTATTGTAATTGTAATATCACGTCTATAAAATCACGTAAATCAGCGAAATCGAAAATTTTCATATTCGGCCTCTTAACATTAATGTACTGCAGCACTAATATCACTTTCTATTCACTTCAGAGCCTGTCCACTTCGAAGCTTCTTCAACTAACGTGACGTCGAGACTCGGTCATCCAGTCACGCTAGAATGTCGACCACTAGGAGATGAACCTATCAGAGTTACTTGGGCGCACGATGGAAATACTTTGGACTTTATAAGCCAAAGGTTTGTTTATTTTTTGTAAAGCGTAAAATGTTCTCGTAATTGGTAAACCATACCAAGGTAAACAGAAAAATATCAAGTTCTAGGTTTAAAACTTTAAATATGTACTTTATGTACTTTTTAATGTCATCATCACCATATCAGCCGAAAACCGTCCACTGCTGGACATAAGGCTTCCCCAAAAGGGCCATTGGGGAACAAAGGGACATTGCCATAATCGCCACGCTTGGCAGGCGGCTTGGCGATCGCAGTCTGGTGGTCAAATGCATAGAGAACGCTGCTGCCCATTCTCTAGTAAGTCCCTTAGTCGCCTTCTAGGACACCCATGGGAAGAAAATAATAAAAATATTTTTTAAATATGTAATAGGTAAATTAAAGACATTTCAACTTTGTATCCAATTGTTGACATCGTATGACGAAAATCCCAGGTGCTACAGGAATCTTAGGTAGACAGTGGTCCTCAATGCCCTCCAGGACCAGTATTCCTATTCAAAACTTGAGAAAAGGTAACACCAGCATGGTGGTACATCATTTATGAAAGCCTCTTCCAGCTGCTGCTGAGCTGTTTGGATTGGTTCACCAAAATGGCTACCACCAATCCAACAACAATAACATCCATACACATATAGACGTTCTGTGCATTACTGCTATTTTTGATTCCAGAGCCAAGATATCAGAATCAAAGACAGCGCTCGGTGTGCTGAGCACCATCAGCCTGCAGTACTCAGAGACAGGTGACGCGGGACTGTATCAGTGCAGAGCTACCAACCCATATGGAACTGCTAGCTATAATGTGCATCTTATTATACTGGGTGAGCATGTTTTCACTATTTTGGTGGTAACTCCCAAAGTATCATATTATTATTGAACAAATAGAAGGTAAGATTAAAATTTCTTAAGATTTTTTTTTTTTTAAAAAAAAAACGTTGCCCCACACTAGGAATTTCTCCTGTATCCCTCCTGATTAACTTTTCATTAAGGCTATCAACACCATGTTTTTTATTTTTAGTCTTTATTGAGTCCCACTGCTGGAATAATGGTAGATACTACTAAGTTTGTTTCTAAAACATATTTGTTCTTGGAGATTTGAGACTTGTATTTCCATATTTCCTCAGTCACGACTCACACTGACCTGGAATAAAATCAAACTATATTTGGCTTAGTCTAACGGGGTATTGTATTACCCAGACAATATTTAAGTTGGTAGTAAATTAAAAAAAATGTGTAGTTAAACAGACGCTAATCATTACACTTCAAGCAACGTTTACAAATAAGGGGGCTAATGTCCGTGACTTTACCATTAAAAGATCAACAATCTATAAAAAATTAAAGGCACGGAAATGAATTATCTTTATCTATATCTCTATTAATTGTAATCTCTGTTTCAACTTTCCAGAGCCCCCTACCCCGCCCTCAGACGTCCGCATCGAGACAGTCCGCTCCCGCACCTCCAGAGTGTCGTGGCGCGACACGCTGCGAGCGCACGCGCGATACTACACGTTGCAGTACAGTACTATGTACTACAGTGACGCTGTGTGGGAACATGCTACTACCATGAATGTTACCAGGTATAGAATTAATAAATTGGTCGGTGTTAATTTAACTACATATCAACATCTGGGCCCATTCACATCATAAATTCCTTAGTTTAAACACCTGTTTACCACACGCCTAAAAACTGGTCTAAAGAAATGGCTTCTGAAGCTATCATATTCTGAAACCGAATCCTTTCTTTAACATTTGCCGACGAGATAAAGTGCCAGCAAACAACTCACTTCTCCCTCACAGTCTCTCACTTATACACACACACACACATACATACACACCCTAACACACACGCACACACAACATAATATACGCTTTACTGAACTAGCCCTCTAAGTCGACATATTATTCTCCGCTCATTCACACTCTGTCCCCCAAGATACAAGCCCTGCTTAGTTTGGGGGTCAACGCTTAACCAAAATTGTGATGTACTAACTTAACTTGTTTTATGTTATATTACTGTCTGTCAATCATCACCTTTTCCTTTTTTTTTGCCAATAAAACTTTTTGTATTTTTGTATTTGTATTAGTTTAGGTTCTTCAAAACTATTTTGAACCATAGAAGTTTAATAGAATCCAAACCAAGCAATCCAGGCCTTCAATTCATACAAAGGTTTAGATTACCTATGTCCATGACAAAATATTTGGATTATCAGCTATGTTTTAACTACCCAAAAACGACTTTCTTGATATAATTTGCTTCCATATTCCTGTCTCATAAGTTTTATTATTATTTTTGAAATACCTATGTGTTAATTCTCTTCAGCAAATTTGTTTTTTGAAGTTCTTTTCACCAGCTTCATAGTTACATTACGATCTTTGTTTATTGAACCAGGTACCAGTCTGTGATCTTTTATATGCATCCACAGTACCTACTAAACATCTTCCCTTTTCTTCTTTCACTATTTCTATCATTCACCCTTGTTCTTATCTTGGATCTATTGTGCTTTTAAATTTTTGCCCCACATATGTAGATATTTCATTATATTCTCTCGTTCAATTAAATTACAATAATTTTAGAAGAGAGCAGGAGTTCCGCCAGACTGTCGAGCTACAGAACCTCCGACCAGCCACTCCGTACGCCGTGCGCGTCGCTACCGGCAACCAAGTTGGGGTGTCACTGTATACATCGCCAGTTCATTTTACTACACTTGAAGAAGGTACATAATTATACACACAGATACTTTAGAAGCCTAAGTAACAAATCGAACTGGTTTTGGGCTGGCCACAAAACTTGGTTATAGAAATTGCGTAGTTTTAATTTTCAAGGTAAAATATAAACTGCATAAGTATTTCATCGATTTTGTATCACTATAGGGCAAAACCTTGACTTTGCCTTAACGTAAAACAAAATCTATGACATTACCTAAGTCCTACAGTGTTTACGTATTGATTTTTTCAGACCTTATTGATGCATGGGTATGTCTATTCTGTCCTGATCTTCTCCGATCTTATGTACCAACAACCGTTGTCCTTAGACCCTTCAAAATCCTGTTTCATGTTTTTTTTTAATCGTTCCAGCACCATCATCAGCTCCAGTGAACGTGCAGGTGGAGCAGACAGACAGTCCGGGCGAGCTGCACGTGTCGTGGTCCGCGCCTTTGAAGGAGACACACAACGGAGTCATCGTGGGGTACCATGTGAAGGCTGTGGCGCAGAGTGTTGGTTCAGGTGGGTTCGTAGGGTAAATTTAAAATATCTCAGCGTCATCATCAGCTCTATTGAACGTTCAAGTAGACCAAACAGAGATGCCCAACAGAGTCATCGTGGGATACCATGTAGAGGCCGTGGCGCAGAGTGTGCGGACAGGTGGGTACATTGAAGGACTTTAAAGATGGATGAACCACATGATTGTTTCCGGTTTTATACTGTAATGTATGCTTTATTACATTCTAAATGTCATTGCGGTCGATAGACAAATAAAAAACAAATAAAATTCAGCGAATAGTGAGTAATAGCAGTTTTCTCCGAATCACCAAATGGCTCTAAATTATATTTCTCATGTATTTCTTTTAGTTAATTTTCACCCGAATAATGTAAGTATATTTACGCAAAGTGAAACCTCAGGCATTGATGGCAGTCATGAAAATTTCGCATAACTCAAATGTTTGAATTGAAAGTTATTGCTAAGATTCTTTGAGACTAATTTGCTTCTGTAATTCCGTTTCAGATGAAGCAGACACGCGAATGATCAAAGTGTCGCAACTGTCAGGCAAGCAAGAAACTTTACTGAGTGGTTTGATGAAGAACACCAGGTATTATATGGAGCACCATATAATAATAAGAACTTAAAACACTATAAAGCCTGGCCAGATCTAGCCTGGGTTTATAATGTGAAGTTCTATTTGTGTCTAACTCGAGCAAATATTTCTAGGTATGCAGTATCCATATCAGCCTTCACTAATGCGGGTTTGGGTCCATTTTCACTGCCAGTGTTCCAAGATACAAGAGAAGGAGGTACGCATTTTTATAAATACTTTGAAATCATACTTACGATGAATGCACATTAACTGTAGTAGCACTACGCTTCTCCGATAAGTTTTGTAAACGATTGATAAATTAAATTTGCGTTTATATTCTATATAACGTCTTATCAAACCCTTCCTGTCTCCAGCTCCAGAGCAAGCCCCATCATCAGTAGAATGTACAGCAGTGTCCTCTACATCTCTTCGTATCGGCTGGCAGCCCATCGCTCTACCGGGACAGGGCAGCTCGCTTGTAGGATATACGGTGCTGTTTGCTACTGACGGTAAGAAATTTTAACACTTGAAAAAATTGTCTGGCATAAAAGTAAAAAGATAATGATGTTTCTAAGTTTTTAAGATATGGGATATTTTCTGCCGTCGTCAAAATTAATACTCATCCCTAATACGGAACTCTGAAGGTCTCCATAGTTGGGTTGACGGTTTACCGAACTTACTCGTTATTTAAACTTTATTATGATAAAGATAAATTAATATTCTTTTTTATTATTTTTACACAAGGGGTCTGTTACAGAGACACTATCTTAATGTCGGCCAGCTTAATACTATTCTAAGCTATGTTCTAGAAGCGTCCTGGCAGAACCAGACATCGTTACACTCAGAGCTGTACCTGCAAGGTCTACTGAAGTACACCAACTACACAGTGAAGGTTGCTGGATTCTCTAACTTTGGAACTGGACCTTATTCCTATCCCATTGTTTGTGCTACGTTGCAAGATGGTGAGTTAAATATTTATAACACATTTATTTGCTCATTTAACTAAAATCGGAATGAAAAGAGAAGATTTTTTTTTATTTGCCTGGCACCTAGCAACCTTACTACCCAGCCATCCTAATAGTCAAGCTAGAATAAAAGGTCGTCTAATTATAAAATGTGGTGACATTTATTTTACTAAGAAAACCATTACTTGTGAGAGAGAAAGAGAAATGGTTTTATAGCGGGCCTTGAATGCAGTGCAAAACTTAGTTATATGTGCCACAATTTGTACCTACTTATAAGTGTTTACTTCGAATCACAGCCCTAAAGTAAGGACAAACGTTTGTAATCGCTGACAAGGTAAACACTAAGTAAATACATTTTATTTTGTCATGTTTACCCCGTATTCAGATTTTTTTTTTTCCGCAGTGCCGGGTCCACCAGCAGACATCAAAGTCCTAGTACTATCATCGTCATCACTTCTCGTCAGTTGGAAGAAACCTGTCCATCCCAACGGAGAACTGCTGCACTACACTGTCTACGTGAAACCTACGTCCAGGTCAGTTTTAACTGCTTTCTAAATTATAATAATCATTCTTATGATTCAATTAATTATGGAAAGTTAAAATCCCATCACTAAAGTTCGCCTTCGTACTTTGATTCAACAGTAAGGTAACAAAAACATCATTAGTGGTGAAAGCTTACTTCATAAAAAATGCAATAAGCCTAGTACATCTGGTATCGGGCAAATACAATAGCTACAACAGTATTGGGAACCATAGGAACATTTGTTACAAAACCCTGTGTAAAAACATTAATATTTCGCCTCATATCGATTGTAATTTTTTTCGTTATTGTGAAATAAACGACAATTGAAGGAAGTTTACGTCAGAACACAATAAGCTTAATAAGTCTAGTTATGACCAAATAACAAACCTAGGCTAGCACAGGAAAACAAAAAAATATTTCAAGAACCGTCAGATTTATCAATCGGTGGCAACATTTCGCAAGCGTGGGTATGACGAGAACATTAGGTTTCAATAGCAGTAGACAGAATAAGTAGACCCCTCTATGAATATAGTTCAGGATTGAACTGTAACATCCGGGCTCGATCTAATTAACAGAAGCGAGCATATCACGGCAGTTACTGGTCAAAAGGCTTGCAGAACCAGGGATTATTACAGCTCACTTATACCAGTCTTCGGTAAGGCAGGTTTGGTTTGAACTGTGAAAATTTCTTACAAACCGAGCAATTTGAGCGCGTTTACCCAACAGAAGAGCGAAGCGAGCGCTCACATGAGATAACCAATGACATGAACAAGAACAGCGCTTACTGACAAGTTGAGCAAGCACCTTATACTAGCGAACGGAGACAGCCCATCGTCTATAGAAGTGAGTCGAGTGCAATAAAAAAAAAGCAAATGAAGGACGCGCAGTGTACTGCAGAGCGAGCGAAGCCAGCTCTATAACGCTAAGGCTGACCAGAGCGCGCTTACTTAAACAATATGCGGGCGGAGTGCCGAGCGCACTTGTACATGGAAAGAGTGAGCTAAGCGAGCCTTCGCAAGACCAGCACGTGAAGCAGATCCATATCCGAGACGAGCGTGTGAAGCTAGCTAAACTACTGTACGAGTGGGTAATTACATGGGAAGAGCAAGCCAAGCGAGCCCCACGCAAGACCAGCACGCGAAGCATGCTTTACCAAAACTAGCCAACTGAGCAAGTTTAAAATCCCCACGAGTGGTTGGAGCACACTTTCACATCCGCAGAGCGTGCGAAGCGAGCCCGTATTAAAAGAAAACCGAGTTTAGCGGCTCTCGCTCTTGTAGAGAAGGCTCGCTCCGCTCGCTTGTCTGGATCGAAAGCTAGCGCGTGTCGCTTCGCTCGCTCGATTTTATAATATGATTGTGTGTTACACCCGCGTTATTGTGGGGGCTCGCTTCGCTCGCTCATTGCTTGAATGAATGTTCTTCGGATTCTTGTCATCTGTGGGCTCGCTTCACTCGTTCGTCACAAAATTGTGCTCGCTATACTGGGCTGAGTTAGAGAATCCCATCGTTATGTCAGAATAGTTTGATGTCAGTGTGACTTTTTATTTATAGTCGGCATAGAGCAAGCTTGGCGTTATTGTGCCTGGCATAAATAACTACGGATTATTATGGGAAATTCTCTCATTAGTAATAGGTCAGGTTACTGCTGTGACCGAACGTTTTCACAAAAACAAACGGCGCAAACTCGAACTGCGCCTTTTTTTTGTATTCAGGAGTATTATAAAAAATTAAAATGATTTAATAAATAATCAAAATCAAAAACTCGATCAAAAATACTTGAAGTGGAGTCAATTTCTCTTTCTGTTTCCAAACGAATCTTGCATGTATAAATGCGTTTGACCGTGGTCTACTTCTTTATCCTTTTATGCAGAGGCAACTGAAGAAATGAGTGTTTAATTTCACCATTTCGATATACACTGACCATTTTGTACTATTCACAGCTGTATGCATTTTGATAAAACGTATTTTTTTAAACGTGGTGCATTTATATCGATCGATGCCGAAAGTCGTGCACTCAAGTATTGTAGAACAACGAAAAAGCTATATTGATTGTAGCAGCTCCCATAGAAACACAATATACTTGAGTCTGAAAACAGGGCAGCAAAAACGCTTAAAAGTCTTCTAAACTCACCCAGAATCTACGCTAAACATTTAGTTCAATATCTTCAGCTTCTTCTTCAACTTTACCGCAGCAACGGCCCGCCACAGACATTCCGCATCGCCCCGCTCGGTCGCTCCGCGGCGGAGGTCAAGGAGCTGGTCTCCGGCAGGACGTATGAGGCCTGGCTCACTGCCAGCACGCCGGCTGGAGAGGGGCCTGCCACCAGGAGGGTGGCGCATACGCCCACACATAGAGGTCACTACAATCTAATGTACTTTGTAAGGACTTGCTTACTTGACAACTAGTGGTAGTATTTGATAGCATAAGAAGAAGAAACGTAATTGCAATGTTTTAAACTAAACCAAAGCAACACTTTTGTCGGTCTATTCCGTAAAACATTCAGTGAAAGCTTAGGTAAAACTTGTAAGCTGTCATCCTTAGCATCAGGTAGGATGACAGGTCACGTGACGTATACAGGGTGTAAGGGGACCGCTTCCGAAGCCAGAACGTAGGTTACAGATGTCACCGCAAAATTGTAAATACCATTAGATTATAATCTATCTCGCGAGATTATGAACTGTCGAAACATTGTGAACCGTAAAATACTGCTTACAATTTAACACCCACACTGAGAACTATCAAATAATTTCTTGTTGATGTCATCTTTTTGAGGCTGACTGTGTGTGTGTAAGAAAGGTTAGATTTAGGTTTTTTTTAATTTACAGTTGTACAAAGCCCCCAAGCCTAGTGTTGTACACTATCGCAAGTAATAATAGTCCTCTGAGACCCATGGCGGCTCTATCTCAACGGTCTGATACTAGCCTACGGCACCAGAGATATTATAGTGCAGGCATGTGTACACAGACACAGATGCACTCTCCCTTCCCTCACTTGCATAGTCCGATGGGACGGCAATCCGACACGACCAGGATAAATCAGGCGCAGGACCAACGGACAGACGGCGGCGGCCATCGCCACTATGATAGTGTCCGCCTGTCCGGGTGTCGCCGTGTCACACTCAACATATTCGCACAACCACTTATCGTCACCGACGATGTTGACGCGGTAACTAAAAGCAAAATACTGCTTACAATTCAACGCATTATTTTTCGGTAGATTATAATCTATTGAAGTGAAACCGTCAAATTGTAAACTGCTATCAAGACACATATAGTACCTTGCGCTACTACTAAATAGTGAAGTAACTGCCACTAACTTGGACGTAGCGCTCGCCGGTCGCTGCCGTGGCACCGCTCGCTACGTTCGCTCGGCTCACGAGCGGTTGGTCGCAATTCTAACCTAACCTGTATGGTGCAGTTCACAATTTATCGACAGTTTATAATCTCGCGGGATAGATTATAAACGAACGGTGATCACAATCATGCGGTGACATATACAACCTAAATGCAAAGGGATACCAATAAGTTTTCGCCTTAAATTGGTTATTTTGCATCAATTTAAAACGTTTGACGCTTCTGTAATATTTCTACTTATTTTATTTTGGCGGAGCTTTACAAAGGATGCCTTAACCTAAAGTCGCTGCCTGGAGTTGTGGTCAACGGCCACGCGGCTCTCGGCGAGCGCGGTTATGCGGGAGTCAATCAAGTTGATTTTTATTTTTAAATACATTGCTTGCTAGAGTTGTAAAAAAAATGTTTTTGAATATGTTTAATCTCAAATAATGGTTCATTTAATTGTTTTCACAGTATAGCATACAAAAAATGCTAAAAACTTGATATTTTGATGGTACTGTACCGAGAATCCTAGTGGTTCTCGGTACAGTACAGACTAATAGTTCCACAGGATAATTGATGTTGTATATGTTCATTAATGCTAATGCAATTTTTTTCAATACTATGTTTCACAACCACACACATCAAAATCAAAATCAAAAGTAATTTATTCAAACTAGACTGAGTGTCAGCTCTTTTTGAACGTCAAAATTACATAAGACAGTCCCCCAAAACGGGATCATGCACATCACATCCTCATGTCGTGTATTGTATCACATAACCTTTCAGTTGTGGCCGGCGTAGCATCTCTTGGAGGCACAGTATCAGTAGGAGTGGGCAGTTCCCTCCTCCTAGTGTGTCAGTGTGTGGGAGTGCCACCGCCTCGCACCGTGTGGTATCACCAACATAACATCATCACCCACCATCCTAGGTTCACAAGGAACCACGATGACAGTCTTTTGATTAACAGTAAGTATAGTTATTTTTAAATAACGAATTTGTAAACCAAATCTTGATTAGTCAAGAAAGAATAGCGGGAAAAATTATGCTACAGCCAAAGAAGAAAAGAAAAAATGGAGTAAGAAGACTTTGCGTTAAAATTATGTGTTTCCAATTGGGATTTTGATTTTGGGTTTCTGCTTTCCAATCAACTAAAACGATTTTCCTGTTGGTAGAATGCCATTTTCACATTTTTGCCAGAAAGATCACAGTATGAGTATATGATACGAATGATGCAAATCATTACAACTTGCTTTTAGTAATAGATACGCTGATTTTACAAAAATCATAAGAATAATCAGTTTCTCTCCAAGAGCCTCCCTCTTGGAGAGAAACTGATTGTTACTGTTTGGAGAGATACTGAGTAGGCTGAAATCTACTTGTAGGCTATACTCTGTTTGTAGATATTACATGTCTTCAAATTTTTGGTTCTAGTACATGCTGGTTTCTTCACGATGTTTTTTTTCACCGATTTGAGAACAGTGCTGATGAATTTTTTTACATAAAGTACACTCCTGGGTTCGGCTTCACGACCTAAATGTTGTAAGTCCGTAGGTCCGTTTCCACTAGGTTACCCGTTCTGCTCTCCATAAAATCTTATTGGGGATATAATAACCAATACAACCTGGAACCTACAACCTGCAACCTGTTACCATGTATTCTGAACCCCTTTGTTCTTCATTTTACGAATAATACTGATACGTCTCAAATTTCAGATATTGACCAATCCCTAAGCGGTAACTATACCTGTTTAGCCAAGAACCTGTACGGCTCTGACCAGGTAGACTACACAGTCCTCGTCCTACCACTGCCTGAAGCGCCGATACTAAGAGCGACGCCGTACAAGGACTCGATACTGGTGGAGTGGGAGCAGCCTTATTATACTGTCAGCAATAAAAGTGCTAGTCAGAAGATTAGTAAGTTGGTTTTGTTTTTGTTAAAAGACCATTTTGATATTCAAGGATACGCCTCTGCAACCTGTACAAGAATACAGTCTATAAAATAATATTCAAAGTAATGCATTTCTATAGTGCTTGATAGAAAGTGTTACCTACCCAGGGCTAGAAAAAGACTTTCGTCATCCTTTTTGATAGTGTTAAAATAAAAATAAGCTCGAAATCGTATCAAACTAAATGTACAACAACAGAATTTTAGGTCTGGTAACTTACAACTATTGTATATGGCCTGGATGGACAGACAGCCAGAAAGGCAGACATAGTTTTAGTAATAGAGTTCTGTTATTACTCTTTGGGTACGGAACCCTTAAATTAAAGGTTCATATTCTACTTTACTATTTTGTACTAATCAATCAACGCTACAGGTTACAGCCTAACCTGGAAAGAAGCTAAGAGTCCCTGGAGAGAAGCATGGCCAGCTAACATGTTGTCAAACTTATCGGGCGTCCAGAAACATGCCTTGACCGGACTGAAGTGTGGTACCGAGTACTCTTTGAGGATCACTGCTACTAACAAAGTTGGGACCTCACAGCCTGCTTATTTGGATGTCAGCACTTTGGGTGGTGGTAAGAAGCTCATATTGTAAAGATATGTAATTCCAAAATAAGGTTGGTGTGAGCTTTATTAAGCTATTTACTGAACAGAATTAATATGAATCATCAATTTGGAAAACACAGTTTAAGTTTCCTTGTAACCAGTACCATAGTTAAAACTTTTTGAGATACGAGAAGAGATGTAAATTATCTCTTAAGTACGACAGCTTGGGAGCCTTGGGCGTGCCTGCCTCATTGGGTGTCTCTTCACAAAAGTTTTTACCACAACCTGCTGCACCCAACTGATATTAATTATCTCTCTTCTATGAACCCTCTCAGTACCAATCCCACCGACCACAAGCGAGTGGCTGTGGAGCAACGCGTCCCACATGTACGTACAACTAGCTGGCTGGGACCACGCCGGGTGTGCACTTACAGTGCTGGACGTGGAGTATAAGCAGCTTGGCGCCAGGGCGTGGCTCAAAGCTCATCATGATATGGTAACAATTGCTGTTTATGATAATAATTGCCAAATTCTCAAACTGCACTTTGAAAATTTAACGAACTCTCACCGAAACAGTCACTTAAGGCTGTGCGTCCTGAAAGTTAGTGCACCGTAGAGTGATATTTTCAGTCTTATCAAGTCGTACCTATAGTGTTTTCCAGTAGCTGGGTTGTACAGGTTAGATAGGCAGTCACTCAATTTAAAATAGTTGTACTCAGTCGCATCAGGTTAGACTGGAAGCCGACTACAACATAATTGCGAAAAGGCTAAAGATGACGAGTAAGACAATTTTGACTTTCTACTTAATGTAATTCGCAAGTGCCCACTTAGCACCAAAATAAAAGTTATTTTTGTAAAAGAAAACTGGCTATCCAATGCCAACACTGGGTGACTGGTAATAATTAGTGACACATGATTGTACTCATCATAACAAATTAATAACTTTTCCAAAGAAACGACTTTTTATTTTTCTACCTTATTGATCCTAATTTTATTACCGCAATAGAATATTGAATATCTAACAAGAATAATACACCATCAGCTGTAATTTAGTTTAGTTACCTACGAACAAGAAAAATGAATCCGCTTTTACCATGCACTATTCTTTTTTTATTAATTTAACAACGGACCGCGCGCGCCATATCAGCTGTGAGTCTCTTGACCCCGGGGTCAAGCGACTCACAGCTGATAGTGCGCGCGCGATCGCTAATGGTAAAAGTGTTTTTGTTTAGTTTTTTTAGGTAACTAAATTAAATTACAGCTGATGGTATATTATTCTTGTTAGGTATTCAATATTCTATAGGGGTGGTTGGGGACATGCACTTGTCAAATAAAAAACAAATCGTTTCTTTGGGAAAGTTGTTTGGTATGACAGGGACAATCATGTATTTATATATCGGTCACTAATTACCAGTCACCTATAAATGTAAAAATAAGAACGTAATAATAATAGTTGTACCTTTACCTTCCACAGCCATACTCTTCCCTCTCCTTCTGGAGCCAGCCAGCTCTCCCCCACACAAAGGTCCCGACGTACGCGATATCAGACCTCTCCCCCGGCACGTGGTACCAGCTGCGAGTGACAGCTACTAATGAGGCTGGTAGTGTCACTACGACCTACAACTATGCTACTAAGAATGAGGATGGCAGTGAGTTTATATAAAATTATTTGAACTTATTGAAATGTAAGTACGTATGTACTTATGTACGTGGTACAAATACGTATGTACTTACATTTCCTACTATATGTTACATAGATATCCAGACTGGTTAACTGCCTCGTAGGTCTAGTTGTAGCAAGCGCTACTGCTGAGCATGAGGTCCTGTGTTCGATACCCGGATTTGGCAAAGTTTTAGTGGGTTTTTTCATCTAGAATTTCTCAGTAGCAGCGTGGAGTCTGGATTTGTGCCTGGCAATAGGATTGCCTATTTCATGGGATTTACACATAACTGACAAAATTTAAATTTACCTACTATAGGTACACCTTTGCGTTAATCTTCGGGAAATACAGGCGCGATGTTTCATCCGGACTGGTTTTTGGCCCTTATACTACAAACAAACAGAGTCAGCTCTGTTTACATATTAGAAGGCCATCCTACACAAGGTTCTAAACATTGGGTATCATTTACTAAATCGTTCTTATTTTCCCAGCTGAAGTAGGACCACCCTCTGACCTGTTCGACCTGAACGTGCTAGTAATAATCTGCAGCTCTATACTACTCACAATCTGCCTGCTTAGCTGTATCTACATACTTGTGAAGAGACAAAGGTATGTCCTAACCAGTTTTTGGCATAGATTTATTAAGACAAGTAAATCAATGATGTATACAAATTCCTTGTTACGTGGCATGGCAGTTGGCTATGCTGCTTGACCCCTTTAATGTTTACACCAAAAATACTCTGGTGTTATATTAGAGTGTCAAATGAGGACCATTTTTAAATTTTCTTGCTTCAACCCAATAGTGTCTATGAAAACAACATTTTGATGTTGATAAAGATATGAAATCAGCGATTACTTAAAATTTACGATAACCTTATTTTTGACTAGCTTCTGCCGGCGAGTTCCTCTGCCCGGCGAAAGTGTAGCTTTTTTTAGACAAAGATAATCTGTTACAAACAAAAAATATGTTTACAGAACCAGCCACCTAACAGAATACCGCGACTCAATAACGTTGGACAACAAATCGCAGAGCGACAATCTGACGGCAAACACGTCGCACACAAACTTAGCCAACGTTAAAGAGAACGCCATGAACGTGCAGAACAGGATATACAGCGCTCCTGTACATGTGGGGAGTAACAGCAAACATGGTAAGCTTCTTTGTTTAGCTTTCTTCTTTAGCCGCAGGTATTCCAGCATGCTGGCGACCATGTGACGTCATGGATCACATTAACATTTTCGTACATAAATTCCCATCTTGATAACCGTGTTTTTTAATCAAACTGGCGCAGTTTGATTCCCCGCCATTTATTTTCATGAAAACGTTCGGTCACAACGGTAACCTGACCTTACCTAGTGAGACAAGTTCCCATAATAATCCATACTAATTTATGCCAGGCAAGAAGAAAAACGCCAAGCTTGCTTTATGCCGACTATAAATAAAAGGTCACATTGACATCAAACTAATCTGACTTAACGATGGAATGCTCTAACTCAGCCCAGCAAGCAGTTTCGCAATGAGCGAGCGAAGCCAGCTCACTATCTATGAGCTCAGTTCGCTTATTCAAGCAATGAGCGAGCGAAGCGAGTTCCCCACAAAACAAGCGAGTGCAACACACAAGCATATACCAAAATCGAGAGAGCGAAGCGAGCCGACCTATTTCACTCTTCAGCTTACAATCCAGACAAGCGAGCGGAGCGAGCTTTCTCCACAAGAGCGGGAGGAGGAAGACTTCTCTCGAGACCAGCGTGCAAAGTGAGCACTCCTACCCCACGAGTGATAGCGCAGTAGGTGGCGTTCACTTTTTTGTAAGGTGTGCACGCTTCGTTCGCTCGTTGTTAAAGTAGGCTCGCTAAATTCGGTTTTCTTCTAATAGGGGGTCGCTTCGCTTGCTCTACGGATATAAATGTGTGCTCCACCCACTCGTGAGGAGGTTAATTTTGGTAAAGCTTTCGCTAGTTTTGGTAGCAGGTAGTTACCCACTCGTAGGGTTGTACAGCTCGCTCCACTCGCTCGTCTTGGTAATGGGTCTGCTTCACATGCTGGTCTTGCGAAGGGCTCGCTTCGCTCACTTTTCCCATGTAGCCCTCCACTCGTAGGGTAGTTCAGCTTTCTCAGCTTGTACGTTGTGGTAATGGGTCTATAGAGGTTACAAGGTGGTCTAAAGAGGGGCCCACTTTGCTCGTTCTTGCCATGTACAAGCACGGTTGGCTTACTCATTGTTTAAATAAGCGCTCTCTAGTCAGTTCTAGTGTCATAGAGCTGGCTTTGCTCGCTCGACAATATACTGTGCTTTCTCCGCTCGCTAATAATAGGTACTTGCTCATCTTGTCAGTAAGTGCGCTTTTCTCGTTCGTGTCACTGGCTATCTCATAAGAGCGCTCGCTTTGCTTGCTCTTCTATTGGGCAAGCGGTAACTGAGGACTGTTATAAGTGAGCTGTAATAATATCTGGCTGTAAAAGTCTTTTACCAGTAATTGCCGCTTCTCTTACTTAGATCGAGCCCGAATGTTACAGTTCAAATAAAACCCTCCTACTGTAACTGCTATTGAAGGCCATCAGTTGATAAACCTGACGGTTTTCTATGTTTTTTAGTTTTCCGATGCGGCTGGCTTTGTTATTTGGTCATAACTAGATTTTTAAGCTTATTGTGTTTATGACTTAAACTTTCTTCGATTGTCGTTTATTTCACAATTACGAAAAATATTACAAGCGATATGAAGCGACATCTTAAACTATTTTGCGATTTGCAGCAGATTTTCTTACGGTTTCAGTCACTGCCGTAGTTATTGTATTTAGTCGGCACTTGAATTCTTGATTAATTGCATTTTTTTTTTGATGCAAGCTTCTTTCGATTGTGATTTTTTTCGTTTCTCAGCATATTTACGGCCGATATGAGACGATTTACAGAGTTATTTTGCTATTTTCAACTTCATATTAATTTTTAACCCTTTTTCGGCCAATATTTTTAATAACTTTTTCTTGGCCCTAGCAGTGCTTTGTTAACTCTTGGCAACGACACTAGAATATCAGTGTTCTAACTAAACACATTTTTGCGCTACACGAATTAGAATTTTGACTTATACTGAAAATAGAGATTCGCGCGCATGCGCATGCACACGCAGTGTGATGTCATATATAGGCAAGTTATATCTTCCTAAGTTTTTTTTATAAAAATGACCTATCTTTTAAGTGCTCAACCTACTTACTCTGGTACTAAAAGTCTCGTAGTTATTAGCGATTGAAATCTTACATGCTTTTATAGGTTAGAAATATTGAACTACCAGTACTCCGAGCGAAGTCGTTTTCATGTCAAAAAGGAGGAGTTTATCCATTCGACGATTTTGTTTTTCGTATGTCACTCAAAAATCCGATGAACATGAAGTTCATCTGATTTTTGAGTGATGACTGGGCCGATTTGTGTAATACTTTTTCTATTTGCTAGAAGACCAGCGCGGTAATCGCATATCAGTGTTTTTAACTTTGTTTGAAAACTAGTTTTTCAGTTAGCTTCAATAATAGATTTTTAGGCCAGCTCGTCTATGTTGATGGTTTGCCAGATAACATTAAATATCTATCAGTCGTCATCTCAGTAGTAAGGCCCTTTCTAACTGTATGTATCTTCCCCGCAAAATATTAACATCTATCGTTCCTCTGAGTCTCACCTCCTTGGTTCATACTCAAAACTTTCCACACATATTCCCTAATTTCATTTCATCTATTTAATTTTATACATAGTTATGACACATTTATTATTTTTGCAACTGAAAAAATTAAGCCTACCTTAAGTATTTTTCACGAAGTTCAAATGATTTTTGATGATGAGATGGTGCCTCCCACGATATAGACTTGTAATAAAACTCATTATTTTTCGCTTACTTTCAGAGCTGTACGAGATAAGTCCTTACGCACAATTCGCAGTGGGCTTCAGAACTTTCGGTCATGTGGAGAACCAGGACATGCCTAGTCGACACGCAAAACACAGATATGACACAGGTAACATATTATAACTAGGTACCCCACCACAAAATTCGAAAATAAAATGATCTGTTATCACGACACAGTGCAGGAGGTCTACACTCAGCAGTCGGTGGAAGAAGACCGCCAATATTGACGACATTTTACTGCAGATCTGACATTCAAAACTGATACTTTTCCAAATTCTAAAAAGATTATCTGAAGACAAAGTCTTGATTTAATTTTCATGATTTTTTTTTTCCAGAAACGAGTTTCCAAGTGTGTTCAGAGTCTGAAGATAGTGACAGCATATCAAAATCTACGCTTAGAAGCGTTCCAAGAAGTAAGTATGTAGAATTATTCTTATAACTTTCGGAACTAGTATTCTTAGGTCCACTTCCACCACAAATCACTACATGAGTTTTTATCACTATACAACGTGTAACGGAAAGAGTATGCAAATATCAAGGGCACGGCTTCTGTGGATGATATCAGACGATATTGGAATGGTTTTTTAATCCTATCTCTACATGTTCGGAAGTTATCAGAATTTTTAATACATTGATATCAGAACAAATTGAAACAAACACATCACTCGGAAGAGATTTATCGTGATATTGGCAAGTAACGTGGAAAGTTATTGACTTACGTAGTGTGGTGACACTTTTGTTATGATTTGAATTTAAGAAACATATGAAACCGAAAATTTAGAATCAATTCTTAGTGTATTGTATTTTGAGCTGAAACTATGTACAGTGATTCTATACCAGCTGTTATCTTTAGTGCTTAAGGATAGCAATAGGGTTTCTGTTACACCCTGTATATGTGTCATCTTCAAACGATTGACTGAAATAGAACGCGAAGCGACAAATTGGAACCGTATACCTAGCTCCTGACGTTTCATAAGTGCCCGTGCAGGTTTATGTGAAATAAAATATTTTGATTTTGATTTTTTGGTTTTAGAACGATGAATTCGTTTATCGCAAAGTGAATTTCTGATCGGAGCGCATCTAAATAAGCCTCAACAAATATAATTTTAGGTCATTTTAACTTCATTTTGAAACAACATGTCGTTGCTTGGATATATTTTTTTTTTTTTTAATCTTTGTTTTTACGGGTTCGATTTCGGGGTCGAGCACTGTTATCAGATTTTTCTATCTGGAATTTCTCAGCAGTAATCCGGAATCAGGATTCAGTTGATGGCAATAGGCTCGTCCCCTATATCATGAGACTAACATAGCTGGCGAAATATTTGTGCCTAACCCTTCGGTGCGTGGTTTGTGTTAATTAAATTAAGAGGCCATTATTTTTCTCGTTCCAGAAGTTTGCAGAACCCCTCACCATAGATAACTATACAAGGAAGAACGTTAGCTTTAAACAAATATAGAAGGAACAATTTCTGTAATTTTGAAAACATTAAAGTCAATTTGAAACTAAACATACTTGACGATGCCAAAGTGAATTATATAAAAACTCATTTTTTTCCAAAACACCAAACATATACAGATGATAAGTCTGCTTTTAAGAATGTGTTTTTGTCTACGATTGGTTCTAAGCGCAAATTCTTGCCAATGACACTCATTAGACAGAATACACTAAGGAATCAAAAGCATTTCTTAGGGAAGTGTGACAAAATGACGATGCAGGTAAAGTCACGAGCATAAATATATTTATATGAACAGCTCGATAATAGTATCTGATTACAAGGTTTATTCATCAATATCTGTCGTCAAGGTGACGGTTATGTAACCATTAGTGGAAGGCAGCAAGTGCAGGAGAGCAGTACAAGCGGCAGCACAAAAATATGACATCGAGGAACCACGTACCAACCAACCTACCAACTATCTGTCGAGAAAAATAACGCAAAAATATAGGATGATCCATCAACTTCGAAAACATGTGTCGTATGTTAAAACGGAGCCGTTATAGACTATTCTGCAATCGAAGAAACGTGGCTGGCCCATGGCAATATTATAAAGGATATTGGATCTAGCAGGTGCGAATGGTTATGCCTTAAACCAAGGCTGTCTAGGTGCCAAATGATGAAGACGAGACTTCTTACTATCTTCAGCAAGAAAGCTTTTTCTTCCTGGTTTGAAAGGGCGCGCTTACATCGACTGACTGCCCAGAGAACTTCGAATATCTATCAGATGGCCAAACGTCAAGCAACTAATCTGTTTTATAAAATTCAGTGATTTTTTCTTAAAAATTATAAACTCAACTCTAAAATTGCACCTTCTGAATTAAAATATGTATTAGTAGTCCGTTCGTATGTTTTATACTTATCTTATCTTATTTCATACAGGGAAACCTATACGTAGCGAGAAACTACTGTCATTCACATACTCTGTAACACTGTATCAATTATAAATATTGAAAGAGCTTTAGGTAAGGATCCCGCCCCCTGCCCCGCCTCTCCACCATCTCTTGTTACAACAGGACCAAGTTTACGCAGTGTATGCCCCAGTAGACTTGAAAGGCAGACAAGATTCGCCTGTTATGCGTGTAAATAAGCTATTTTCCTGCATTTTTCTGTTCAAATTAATAGAACTACTAATTAATAGACTATAAATAGTAACCTAGAAAATTAAGGTAAACTTTAAAGACTGATTTGTGCCTAAACCTGCCATACGATGTTGATTGTTTTATAAAAATTTCTTCGTTTTATATTTAAAATTAATATTAGAAAAGTTAACAAAAGTATTGTTTTGTAATAGTTTTATTTAAAACAATTAGTGATGTTAGTTAGCCAATGTTTAAGAATTTCATCTCAATAAACGTGATTCCATAATTAATTTCATATTCTTTTCTTACTTATCCTATTGGTTTATATTTATATTGAGTTTATAAAAAAAAATTGTTCATATACAACGATTGCGTCTGTTGTGATTTGAAGAAGACGATACTTCAATATTTAACATTAATACTAGCACAGTAAATTGTGGCAGATTTAATTTTTCTTGCAGTGCAACACGTACCGGTCAAATAAAATGAGGTTTTTCTTCTATAAAATATGAAATCGTTGATATGGCTTGCAGGTATTCACAAATATCGTTTTTCAGGAACTCTTTTTCAGCGGCAGGTGGCAAAGACGATATGCGCATTCGGGAGTAATTACTTGTCTCGCAACGAGAGTAGTGCCATAGACACCGCAAATGTTGGCTCCACACCGCGACGTTTTTAAGCCTTTGTGATTGCTTGGCGTATCACGAACCCTGTGTCGTGAGGTTCACACTTACTTACACTTGCATATTTTGCAAACTAATTCGCGGCGGCAGAGAAATTTCCGCATGTCTGAATGTCCACATTCGCATCCCAGAGACTAAAAATGTCATGACCAAATTGTTTAAGAAATAACCCTATGGAGGCATCCTCTGTGGGGTACGGATCTCGACTTAGGGTATCGCTGGTAGAGGAAAGCAAGTACAAACTGAATCTAACTGTTTATTTTTAGGGGATGTACTTAATACTACAGGGTCAGCGGCTCGGGCTGGCTCGAGCAAAGGACGGGACGGACATTGAATGGGACGTCGCGGCGGGCCTTGGCGGCGAGGACGGAAGTACGGCGGTTGGTAATGGTGTATCCTGAGGTTGCTGGTTAGCTTACTACTCCCTGGAGGAGAGTTGTAGAGACGTCGGAAATGGTAAGAGTATGCCTCGGTCGATGAATCTTACTAATACGGGACTGGAGTTAAGCGGGCGGCTGCCGCGATCAGGAGATTGGGATGCTTCACAGCAGAGTCGAAGAAATGCTTGGAGAGGCGTTTCATGAAATGCTGGATAGTGGGTATTCTAAAATCCAAATGGAGATTCTCGTTTCGGACATAAAAGAGTGCTACCTTGACCTTTTAAAGGAAACGGTTCTGGAGGGTCTGCATCATATGGATGTGATCGGGCTTAGCGTGTGCGAAGACGACGCACGCATAAGTCATGATAGGGCGTCTGATCGCAGTGTAGATACGCAATTTGCACCTAAGGGACAATTTGCTGCGGGCGGTCAGTACGATGTGGAGCCTACCAAGAGTGAAAGCGGTGCGAGAACGAACCGTCTTTATATGCTACCTGGAGGTAAGTCGGTGGTCGAGGATCACTCCTAAGTACTTGTCTTACTTCTCCTAAGGGATTGGCTTACCGTTCATAGTGATCGGACTGGTTTACAAATTGATAAGGAGCTCAGTTATTTTAAATTTAAATAAAGCCTTGTTGTTCTCTTCTCGTTACTTCACAATTATGACTAAACACAGAGCCTTATTTAACCCATTGGAATTCATCCTGACTCGGAGAGGTAGGGTTTTCTTTTGAACGTTCATACTGAAATAGAAGAAATGTTATCCACTTATGTAATATAGTACTACTGTTCACTAAATAACCTTTAATGATACTAAACAACTACAACAACAAAGAATCAGACCATTTTCAACATAGAATATGAACCCAATGAAGCATAAAGTACTCAAAAGAAAGTGAATTAAGTTATTGGAAATAATACTGAAGTAGTAAACTAAAGTCTATTAAATTAGCAAAACGTTGGAAACTTTCAACGGAGAAGTTTTCGTATAAAATCGCTTCAAACAACGATTTACTTTGAGTGTCCAGTGAACCGAAATATTGGTGCGCAATTCGCTAAGAAAGGATATAGGTAGAAGTTTTTGTTTTGTTTAATGTTGACTGAGTAGCAACAAACCATCATAATAACTGATTATTCTAGAACTTTGTATTTTGGAAATTATCAAATCCATTCGTTCATTTATTTATTTTCTGTTCTAAAAGTGTAACTGTCGCCAGTGACTTGCTCTGTCATTCACTCGTTCTAGGTATGTTTATAAAAATAATTCTCATTACAATAATAATTTCAGCCAAACGAGACGTCCACTGCTGGATGTCCAGCAGGTCGTTGCTCAACGTTCTTCATCGGATAAGTAAAGACACCATAACACACACATTTTCATTGTCCTATTCAAATTTAATTCCCAACTTGATTGATACCTGTGGGATATTTACAAAGAAAGCCGTACGTATCTTTCCAACGTTGTAAATGAGGTCATCGATTTAAACAGACCGGGGCTATCCAATATTACGGTTCACTGTGTTCCGACCTCGCGGGACAAAGCGAGACTTAGGTTCAGTTTGTACATGTTTCAATGAAAGTTTCTTCTTAGTTCCTCCCAAAGTTTCTTCTTTTTCTGGGGTCAGCTTTCAGTCTAACCAGATGCAGCGGAATACCAGTATTTTATATGGAGCGACTGCCTATCTGACCTCCACAACCCAGAGTCTGGGTAATACAATACACGGAGTATGGGTGAGACTGGTTGTCAGACTTTCGGGCTTCTGTTGACCCGTAACGACTGTCATAAATCCACAAATGACAGTCGAAACCAATGGCGTATCATGGGTGTTTTGTAATAAAATGTTTGTTTAGAATGGTTATTATTTATGTAAATTCTTGTACATATTGCAAACGAAAGAAAGTTGTAGGCCTTGCAGATTGTAGATTTGTAGGTAGATGATTTTCTATTCTTTATTTTCATTCCTCTAAGTACCTGGTTCTAATTGACAAGCCTGCACTGTCCTATACCTATTATCACTGTAATTTGAAAACATTTTAAAAGCCATTTATTTTTAAAACAGTAACTGTGGAGTTTCTTGCCGGCTCTTCTTCATAGGAAGCGACAAATTGGAACCGTGCACCTAGCTTCTGACGTTTCATAAGTGCCCATGCAAGTTTATATGAAATTAAATATTTTAATGTTGATTTTGATTTTGATCGGAAACCATCGTAATGAGAAGAGACGACAATATGTCAAAAATAGAGTCAATGCAAACAAGGGTTTTATTATAATTATACTAGAAAATATTATCACCGGTTAGTTACAATACAATCGCCGTACGGTTAGGTGCGTACTGCTTAATTATTAACAATGAGCACAATACAACGCTGGACGTGACGGCGGGGGTGCCGCGTCATGACCATGTTTGTCTAGACAACTAGGTACCTAACATAAAGCTTCTAACTTTGTGGTTTTTCATGATACATGAAATTTTGTACATAGATTTTTTACATTAAAAAAATACTACTTAGATACATTGCCGGCCAAAAGTTTGAGACCACCTACATCAAAGAGAAGGAAAATGAATTAAAACTTAAAATACAAAGCAAGAGGTTTAATTATTCATTAACATACTTATTTACTAATACACATACATCAAGAAGAAAACAAAAAATATCAACCGTTAACATTACACATGCCGTTCATATTTAAAACAGAATTTTCGTCAAAAGCCCACCCTTGCATTTTTTAATTTTTGCACTTGTCTCGGCATATGAGCATTCAATTTGTCGATTGTATCTTGTTAAATATTGTTCTAGCTTTCTTTTAAAGCCTTCTACATGTCTTCTTGCGAGGAAGGACAACAACTTGAACTTCGAACATGTAACGCCTCGTGATGTAGTTAATGTTTTTAACACACTTAAGTCTAAAAACACTGGTGATTTCTGGGGCATTTCCATTAAACTTTTGAGTAATATAATAGATATCGTAGCCCCCTATCTAGCTGTCACTTTTAATAAATGTGTTGATTCAGGAACTTTTCCTGACCTCATGAAGAGTAGTAAAGTCATACCATTATTTAAATCAGGTAATAAAAATGACGTTCGTAATTTCAGGCCTATTTCTATCTTACCTGCATTTAGCAAAATATTTGAAAAGTTAATACTCAAGCAGTTGCTAAGACATTTTAATTCAAATAGCCTCCTTCATAATGAGCAATATGACTTTACAAAAGGTCGTTCGACTACAGATGCGGGTGTTGCTCTGTTGAAACACATATTTAAAGCATGGGAGAACTCGCAAAATGCTATTGGAGTTTTCTGTGATCTCTCCAAAGCCTTTGATTGCGTGCACCATGAAACGCTTTTGCGAAAACTGCGTTATTACGGTGTCCATAACGAAGCTTTAAAAGTAATAAATTCTTATTTACAAAATAGGTTCCAATGTGTAGAAATTAATGGTGAAAAATCTTCCAGGCTACCAGTTCAGTTAGGTGTGCCTCAAGGCTCAATACTCGGCCCATTCTTGTTTTTAGTGTATATCAATGACTTACCATTCTATTTAAAGAGTATTTGTGATCTTGTACTGTTTGCAGATGATACTTCTCTTATTTTTAAAGTAGACCGGAATAGACAAGATTTTGACGACGTAAACAGTGCTCTCTCAATGGTTACGGATTGGTTTACGGCAAATAACCTAGTTCTCAATGCCAAGAAAACAAAATGTGTAAAATTTGCCTTACCGAGTGTTAGAAATCTAGGTCCCAACATCGTCTTAGATAAAGAGGTGCTTGAAACCGTAGACTCGGCAGTTTTTCTGGGCATAACAGTAGATGCCAAACTTCAGTGGGGATCACACATATCAAGTCTAGCGGGGAGGCTCAGTTCAGCCGCCTACGCCGTCAGAAAAGTAAGACAATACACTGACGTCGATACAGCTCGGTTAGTCTACTTTAGTTATTTTCACAGCGGTATTCTGTGTATGTCCTACGGTATTCTGCTGTGGGGCAAAGCTGCTGATATTCAAAATATTTTTGTCCTTCAAAAACGCGCTGTTCGTGCAATTTACCAGCTAGGTGCCAGAGTTTCCTTGAGGGACTTTTTTAAAGATGTTGGTATTCTCACGGTGGCATCACAATTCATATTCGCTAACATCTTATATATTAGGCAAAATATACACTTGTACACTAAAAACAGTGATATTCACACCGTTAACACAAGAAATAAGGACAAACTACGTGCTCCCTTTCACCGGTTTCATAAGGTCCATAACTCATTTGTTGGGCTTGGTATAACTGTTATAACAAGCTTCCCTCTTCTTTGCTAGATTTGCCTTTTAATGCGTTTAAAGCTCAAGTAAAATCCGTCCTTTGTTTAAAGGCTTACTATTCCATCAACGACTATTTAAATGACAAGAATAGTTGGTCGCTGTGATTAACTCAAGACAATGTTTATGTTCTTTCTCCAGAATCGGCGTATCGAGTGACAGGTTATATGCGTTCATATAATTATTATTTTATTTTTTATTGCCTGTCTAATATTTTTTTTTTATAACTATCTATTAAGTCATTAGTTATTGACATGATCTATTCATAACAATATTTTCTATGATGAGTTGTTTTAGGCTTTATTTGGCCTGGACAGTTTTCATTTTATTTGTCGGTATATTGGTATGGCTAGCTGACATTTTGACTAATTATTTAATTAATATTTTGTGTCTCGTAATGTTTATTACTTTGCCTAAGTATGTATAGAATCAAGTCTATCCGACTAAACAGACAGCTGTGCTGCTGGGGAGTTTGTTCCACTACTTCTTCTTCCCAGCTAAAGCACTAGGAAGTGGTGAAGGGTGGGCGTTTTGGGGGACTGTCTCATGTACTTTGACGTTCAAAAAGTGCTGATTCTCAGCCTAATTTGAATAAATGACTTTTGATTTTGATTTTGAACTGCGCCCATTTCTGTCAAGCTCTTCCCACAAAAGCTCAATTGGTTTGAGATCCGGGCTCTGAGGGGGCCACACCATGTTTTTCAACATCCTTTCTGTTTCTTTATGTTTTAAAGAGCACTAAGACCCCCACACAATTTTGGACCATATTACGGATCATAACTTTATTGGAAAAAATCCATTTCCAATTAATCTTAAACCAGACGGAACGGCATTTTGCTAAAGTATTCGTTTATTCTGCTCCTTTTTCATGGTTCCTTTGACTCGTACCAAATATCCAGTTCCATGGCCCGAGTAGCATCCCCAGACCATAATGGAACCACAACCATGCTCGACTGTTGGCACCACAAAGTCTGGCATCATCTTTTTTTCGGCGCTACGTCGAACAAAAATTCGTCGTAGTGATCCAAATATTTCATCTGTCTAAGAAACTTTTTAAATGTCTTCTTCAATCCAGTGTCGATAGGTAAGGGCCCACTGCATCTGTTTCTTTTTGTTTTATGGCCTTAGTAGTAGTTTTCGAACGGCGTCGCGACCAAATAAGTTAGCATCTCTCAATCGTCTTTTTACTGTAGTCAATGACACAGATTTAGATCGGGATTTGTTCACTTCTGCGCTATTTTCTGGTGCTGTTAGCGTCTATTCCGCTTGCTGGTAACGACGATGAAATTATCCTCGCTTGAAGTGGTAGCTCTCGGCCTTCCCGATCGCGAACGATCTTGATTACTGCCAGTCTCCTTGTATCGGGTTATTGTGTTATGAAAAGAAATCTTCGACAATTTAAGTTGAGAGGTAATCGCACGTTCAGATTTGCCTTCACTGTGTAAAACAACTATGGCAGAAAGAGTTTCACTGGTAATAGGTATCGTCCACTTTTCCCATTTCTTCACTATAACAACTACGAGCTCAGACTAACCAAGACAGAGAAAGATTAACTCCAATGAAAACTCAGGTGATAAAAATTATTTAGGAAGCTAAGATAATCCTGAATTTCGATTAACGCGAAACAAAATCAAAATAATTAGTAATGAGAGCAGGTCATGAAAATATTACAGTGACTCTACCAGCTGGTCCTTGTTCGGCACACATTGATGTTTTGAAATAAGGGACATTTACATGATGATAACTTAAAAATATACAAAAATAATGACTCTTAGAAATTCTCTAATGACAATAGAATACGCGGGTGTTCAAATTAGCTCTATATCATATGTACTTTTGAAATATTTTGTTGGTTACAAAGATTTTTACAAGTGGTCTCAAACTTTTGGCCGACAGTGTACGTGTTTCGGGTTTCGCATATACTAAAACTAGGGTTGTATAATGGAAAAACAGTTGGATACTGTTCATATCGTAATTCGTATTGTTAAAAACAAATGCAGTATGAAACTATCTTGTGATCCTATAAGTATACAATGTCGTACTGATCATCATCATCACTGTGTGAACGGGGCCTTAGGATGAAATAACCTTACTTGGTATGGAATTTCCATTCCTGAAACAAAACAACAAAATATAGCCTATTACAAAGTGCAATCTCCCCTTATAAATTTACCGATAACCAACAATTTAATTCGCTACTAAATGATTGTGCAAACAATCTGATTGCTGTGCACATCTACCAAACACTTTCGTTGGACCGCGACAACTTGCAAACTTCGATAATATAAAGTTGGTGCTTGAAATTGTTCGAGCCCGTACCTTTGGTTTCCATAAGTCGAAATTATTGAGTGAGACTTTACGATGACATGCTTTCGATATTTGTAATAGGTTAAAAGCTGGAAGTTCTGGAAATAAATTACGGTTGCGTACTGGGTGACTGAATTGATAAGAGGTAGAATAAGCTGTTAAGATGACCCGCGTTCTGGCCGCCATTCAACCTCCGTTACGGCAGAAAATACCAAAAAGTTTGAGAATTTGATTTTCGAAGACAAGAATAAACATAAAACATTTAGCTGAGATCTAGAAATCTATCGTTAGGCTTGTGGTTTTCACAATAACGCTCCTGCTCATCGATTGGCAGTTGCGCTTAACGCAATCCGTTGTGCTGGCTTCAATTTCCTTTAACACCCACAATACCTACACTCCGAACTTATCCCCTAATGATTTTCACTTATTCCTAATATTAAAAGAGCATGCTTGTGGAACTAAGTTTCACGACGACGATGCGGTTATGACAGCCGTAGAAGAGTTATTCGAGAGTTAAGATAAATATTTTAAGTATTAAATATACACCGTGAAATTTTAATGGTTGTTTTCCCGTAGCGAAATGGTTCTGTCTTGGTAATATAATCGTTTATAAACAAATAAAATATTAGAAACGAAAAATGGCAGATTAACCAGTGTGAAAAATCACCACGTGCGAGAGTTTATTTTGCTTTGAACATTTATGCATCACTGTTCCCTTTGTTTGGCGGTGCGTGTGATTCAAGTAGTAACTACAAGTTACCTCTAGTGCTACTATTGAGTAGTGTTTTATAGAGTTGATGAATATTTTTTTAATTATTTTAAAACAAAAAAAACTTTATTTTTTACTTTTATGCTTCGAAAGTACTCCTTATGGCAAGTTGTTCTACCGCGGGAAAACAACCATTAAAATTTCACGGTGTATATTTAATATAAAGTTACACGTCCATATTTATTTTATAACATTATTAAAAATATATTAATTATTTTTTATATTTTTTCGCATTAAGAAAGTTAGAAACGCGTTAGAAGGACTTTAGATCCTTTTTATGTCCTTCTAACGTGTTTCTAACTTTCTTTATCTTCTTTTAGATTATGATGTAACCAACTTTTTGTAACAATACCATGATTTTAAAAGAGTGTCCATGGAGTTTCTTGCCCGTTCTTCTTCATAGGTATCTACGCTTTGGAATGGGCAAATAGCTTCATCTTTCTAACTCACCGACCTTGACAATTCAAAAGTGCCTGTCATTGGTTTATTTGAAATAAATGCTTTGAGTTTGAGTTTGAGTTTGAGTTTGAGTTTGTAAAAAAAAAATTTTGCTCTTTTAATTCCAAGGACTTTTTGTTTCATCCTAGAAGCTTTATTTCTTCGGGAAAACAATCATTAGTGTCTTTATCATTCTCTCGTTCCTTTTTTCAGGTATTTTTTAAACATCCCCTTTTTCTATCATCTTACTCTTACACAACCTTTTCATCGTCATTATAATTATCACCACCAACCATATTTTACTACCATTTTCCATTTACAAGCTCGAACGAAACTCGAACTACCAACTTACGTTGCCAAAACAGTCTCAGCCCTCACCGTGGTACACCGCAATAATCCAGCACAGTTTGTTGGCCAAACAAATAATTAATCTGCTGTAGCTAGAGTTTAATTACTTGTTTGAGTTTGTCTTGTTCGACGCGAACTCACACTAGTACAGGGAGATTTATGTTTTAGTTGGTGGTGGTCAATACGGTGGTAAATTGACTATTAAGTGTGGGTTTTTGAGTCTCTGATGTTGTCTGTCTCATATATGGTGAAGTATCGAATCCTAAATAGTCATACATTTGAACTTCTGAGGACCTGATAAACGTCATTGATGCCGCAATTGACGATCCAGTGCTACATCTATGTATGTTGGTACCAGAACTGCTTCCCATTAAAAGAAAAAGGATTATTATAGGCGACGAGACATTGGTTGCTAGGCGTCACAGCCTGGCTTTTCGGCGTAATGTTGCTTGCTCTTCGGTCTTCTACAGACTGTATTTTTGGGAGAGTGCATAGAAGGCCCATCTGTGCTATATCTGAGTTAAATCTGGATATACTAGCATTTGCCTGTGGCTTCACCCGTGTGGATGTCGGGAAATTCCTATCCTTCGGGAGCGTACTACCGAGATTAAAAGTAATCCAGGTTTTAAAGTATCTGTGTGTCAAATATCATCTAAATCCGTTCAGCCGTTTTTGCACCAAACATCTAGACTAAACAGATAAACTCTGAAGACTTTTTCTCAAAAACATTTAATGTAGGTACAGTTTTGACTCCGTTACTATTTTATTATTTGTATGAATAATGGTGAAAACCGCACCAAAACCTATTGCGTAGTTATAAAGAAATAAACAGATAGACACCGTTGTTATATTACAGCAGTAATGAAATACGCGAATGAAACCGTGGTTACCGCTACTTTATATAGAAGTAGACCACGTCCCGCGTCCTAAGGGAACTACCTCATAAACCCTTTTGTGATGATGATGTTTTCTTAAAACTCTTAATGAAAAGCTTCTGAAGTACCCTTTGTTATCTGTCAGCGTTATTGCACCATAACTTTTGTCCTTATAACTAAAAAAAAATACAAAACTACTTACTTTGTTATAGATGACAAGCAAAAATACTGGGTAACGAATAAAAATAACATAATATTATATTGACATATCTATTTCCATTTTCCTTCACCAAGAACTTAGAAAGTAATTTATGAAAGTTTCCTCTCGGTGTTCAAGTTAGCACCAAAGTTTACTCATCAATAGTTTACTCATTTGCAAGGACATGATTAAGGGCTTAGAGTTATACAGAAAAGAAAAAAAGAGCGGAAAGAGATGGATAATATAAGGGGCATTTTAAGTTGAAGGTTTTAAAAATAGGTTGCCTAGACATTGTGCTCTGTTGGTGGGTAGTGAGCTAAGCTGTCACCGTCCGCAGTATGTCGCAGAATTTACTAGACAGAGACACCCAGGATGTCTTGCTTCTAAGAGTAACCTAATAAGAAAGAAGAAAGGTACAGGTAGGTAAAGGTGAGATACGTCAGCACCTGTCGCATTTTAATTTGGAAACATATTTATAAACTAACCAATGCTTTGTAACAATGTTTTGATTTAAAAGAGTGTCCATGGAGTTTCTTTCCCGTTCTTCTATATAAGAAACTGTTTCGCTTTCGAATGGCGTAACTACATTTATCTTTCTGACTGAAACGATACCTTGACAATTCAAAGATGCCAGAAATTATATTGATTCATGCACTGAACTAGTTCAAAATGAAACTCAAAACATTTATTTCGCACTGCAGAGCGTACTAGATACCCACTATATTTAGAAAGATCTTACTAAAAACACCACTAAATTGAGAAGACTGTATTCAGCCAACTGGAAAAGTCCCAGTGTCTTCTCAAAACATTTTTTTATTACCGCGGCCACGCTGCGCACGCAGTAAGCGCAGAACGGCAATGGCGCCCTGGTCTTCTACTATCGAGACGTACACACGGCTATACTGTATGCTATGCATTTCCAAGTTACGCTGATCTCGCACTGTACGGAAATTCTATACAATGCGAGATCAGCTTATGCGTACAACGCGTAATGTACATTTTTCTGTGTGGCATTGTTTTATTATTGTTGCTAGTTTGTTATGCTATATTTTGTTTTCTTACTGTTAACAGCTTATTCACTGTGCTTAGGTATTGTATAGGACTTCAGAACTAGTGACCAGTTGACTACGCCTTTACAAGCTCTTAGCGTCGGTACTGATCCAACTTAGATTAGTTTGCTGCGTCTTCCGGTAATTACCGACGCGACGTCCAAACTAGCTAGCGTTACTCCTTATATTACAATATGGGACGTGTATGTGGCACAGGGTTATACATAACATACATAATCATCTTATAATGTTCGCACTGCTGGGACTCAGGCTTCCTCTCGGTGAGAGGGACTGGGTCGTAATCCACCACGCGGGCCCAGTTCGAGATGATATTACTTCTTTATTATTTTTTCATAATTTAGTAGCTGTAGGTATAGCTAGTAAAAAGGTACCAATTTATGGAACGGACGACAAAACCAGCTAGCGTAGCTTCGAAATCGCTTTTTATACAAATAGGATATCGGTATCACATTTACACGTCACATAAAATAAAAATAAAAGATAGCTAGGTGGAGTGAGAAGAAATGGCACAAAAAACTGATGGGTGAAACTCCCTTTAATCCAGACATAAGGTCAGATCTGCCAGGGGTGTGGGTTGTCTGTCAGGGGTGCGAGTTGTTCGAGATACCGTGGCCCCTAGCACACAGGTAACTGAAGGAACACGGGTAGTTTTAAGTCAGTAAAAGTCCGACACTCCCTCCTGCTCCGCCCAGAGCAGAGAAGTCATTTGATGATTCCTAAATTAAAAAAAAAAAACAAAGAGTGTATCAGTCTAATCAGTGCAAACAATCGTGTAGCTCAAAATACCAAAGAAAAACATATGGTTTGGCCGCATAAAGTACTCAACGTATTCTAGTTTTTAAGCTTATCTTTTTTTCGTTTATATATGTCGCAGCCATCTGGTTAAATTAGCCAGCTATTTGGACGCCTAGGCCATTCATTAAACGTCACCATCCAATTAAATAGCTGAAGGCCAACTAGCCAAGTAATTAAGTACAATTAATTAAGTAAGTGCAACGTTTAACCAGATGGCTCGTTACTTATCTCTTTTGGTGACTGTACTATACAGCTCTCATTTCCCAACGGCGAACACAAGCGCGATGTTATGTTATATAATATTCTATCAATGAAGACCCAGCAAACAAGTTTACATGTGAGTTGACACGACTATCCTTAACATTACATAATCGTTTTTAACATACATAGAGGACGCCTTAATAATGTTAAAGTTAAAGTAAAGTAAATTTATTGAGACACGTTTTTTTTGACATAGCACAACAAATAAAAGATAACAAAATAAAATGAAAAAATAAAGATATAGTGCAATAAAGTATCCCTAGATCCCACACTAGGATACCCTGTGTCGTGGGATCTAGTTATTTACAAGTTAATATACCTGTTACAAGTACACTAGTGGGTAGTTCAGTAATAATTTGGTTGCTTACTCTATATCCAAAGGAAATATGCAAAATTACAATTTTATGGTTTGTGTAGAGTTTAATGTAGTGTAGATGGTATGTATTTGTAATTATGTGAATTTATGTGTGTTAAGGGATTTGATAAAATGCTCACTCAGGGGGAGTGAGCATTTCCGAAGGAAAGTTTAAAGTAAGTGAGTCAGGAGAGCTTCAGTCCTTGCATAGTCCTGAGTTGATAGCCACTTAATAACTTTTATTTAACAAGTGCGCTTTGGGGAATCTACTATGTCTAGAATTTTATTGAATTTTTCATAAATAAATGGACCCATATATCTAGGAGATCTTTGAGCGAATTAAGTGCGAGTAGCGGGTGTTTTCCATTTTTTCTGTCTGCATGACCAGCAGGCCTAGACAAAACACATTTCTGTTAGCGTTCACGCCAAACGCTACGTCAAAATGTATGGGAATGACATTACCTGCGGAAAGGACACGACGTAACCTTTTCCGCAGGTAATGTCATTCCCATACATTTTGGCGTAGCGTTTGGCGTGAACGCTAACAGAAATTGTTTTGTCTCAGGCCACTGGTAGATTTGTACTTTGGTTTGAGCATGGGTCGCTAGTCGGTGGAAGCGTATTAAGACGGACAAAATGAAAAGCTGTCTTATCCTAAGAACGTTACATTCTTGGTACAGCCTGTCAGTGGGATAATGATAGGGCCTTCTATGAGCAACCTTTAAGATGCCCCCTTACGCTCGTTCCAGTTTTATTCAATCAGTTTTAGCTGCTGCACCCCATTCCACTATACAATAATTCGAAATAGATTGACGTAAAGCGAAGTACACACATCTGAGGGTATTGTAGTCAGCTATGTTCCGAAGTTTTTTAAATATGAACATTCGTTTACAGGCCCTAGCAGTGACAGCATCTATTTACTTTGTCCAGGATAACTGATTGTCGATCAAGACACCAAAGTATTTTATATGAGCAACTTGTTCAATCTCGACACATTGACAAGAATCCCTGCTAGGGTGCTTGCAAGAGTGGAGCTTGATTCGGAGTGGGTTTTCGGGCTCTGCGGGCTTCGATATTATAAATGCCATGTATTTTGTCTTACTGGCATTCAGCGTAAGAAAGTGAAACAGTTTTCTCATCAACATTATTAAGGCTTCTTCTCACGAGCCAACATGTCATAATGTTTCGTGCAACACGCTCGTATTCCCAGAAGAATGGAGAGTACCTAGTGTTGTACACAGTTAATGTAGCAAATGTTATTAAATTTTACGTCTTAGATACTACATTTCGTTAAAACGCAGAGGCACGGAATAGCAATCTAGTTCTGAAAGAATTAAAATTTTTAAGTAAACATTTTAGAAAAAAATATCTATGTCTATTTTGTAAAAATATGTTGCCTTAGGTATTTTTCTGCATTGGTGAAGTTTTATTTTAATACGCTGTTTCCATAAAACAAATATGTAATGCATAACATTTTGTACCTACGTACTGTTAGCGTACATTGACTTCCTGTGTAACAAACGTTCTAGCAAACACTGCTTTGACTTCCTCTTAAAATAATGTTTTAAATATTATCTTTAATAAATATTGAACTTCCGGTTGTCAGAATGATACCTCAGGCAGAAATTGCCGGAGGAGCGCACTATCGGCTGGACCGTCGACTTGTGAGGTCGATGATTACTACTGTGTACATGTACAAGTGTAACTGTAAGGAGTTGATTAAAATTCGGTATTAAAAAGTGAGTTGTATTTTTATTTATAACCTACAACCATATTACACCTGGAGGAAATAATAACGCATACGTTCTTGTAGTACAAAGCCTACATTAAAATTGCGATTCAGAGTTGCAAGCATAATTAAAGAAAATTAAAATTCCCAAATTAAAATCGCGTTTTTTTTTTGCATTTGGAGCTTGCATAAAAAGCATACTTTTCTTCCTAACATCCTTTGAAGTTTATTACATACGCTTTATTCGTTTTTCTGAAAAGGCAAAGCAATATTTCCCTACGATGCACACTGGCTTGAAATGTGACGTGGTATTCATAAAGTCTGACTTAGAACCCCTTCACACTAGCGTTTGTCCAGCGTAAGCGTTCGATGAACGTATGCGCAGCGTAGCATCGCGTTGTCGCAGCGTCTCTTCTGGGGCACATAAGTATGCAGCGTTCAATTAACTGTAGAGGTAACGCCGCGAGAACGATACGCACGCGTCGCGTTGTCGCGGCGTCGGCGCTGCGAATACGTTCATCGAACGCCTACGATGGACAAACGCTAGTGTGAGGGGGCTCTTATATAATAAAACTTGCGCCCCGTTGAGCAATGAACGGTAAGGATGGGTAATTAAATTAATTTGCATGAAGTAATAACGCAGAAGGTTATTTTACATGTAATTTTGCCTTTCTAAATTATTTCCCGTATGTTTTATTTGTGAGTGCAAAGTCAAGATGTTTATGTTGCGTTTATAGTAGACATTTTATGCAGTAGAACTTACTGTGTAAAAGAGTTTCCCTGAGGAGTATATCCCGTCAGTTGTAGAATTATTTATCTTTCTAGTGTAATGGTAACGGTACTGACAGGCACACGGCGCTTGCCAGACGTATGTTTACTCCTTTAATGCACTTTGTTTTCCCAACGGGCATTATTACTGGGCTCTGTTTTAAAGAGTGTTTGTATGTGCTGGTGAAATAACGGACACATATTTTACAAATACAACATTTATATATTGACATATAATAAGTTGTAGATTCCTCTAACTCCTGAGCTGATTATGTAACTGTGTTGGAGGAGCCAGTGTCCTCCCATAATAAAAACACGAATATTTTGTTGTTTTATGACAACACAAAAAAAAAATAAATAAACGAAACCAAACACATTCTAAACAAAAAAAAAAGTGAAATGAAAATAAACAATGAAAAAACATTTAATAAGGTACAACACTCATCTTTTGCGAAATTAGGTTTGTTAGTGTATGTGCGTGTGTGTGTTTGTGTGTGTGAGTTTTCATGCTCGAATTGTTAAGAAGGGCTGCTCCTTACTCATCACAAAATCTAGAAAACGTTGCAGGTTAACTCCGAAACTACAATGAGTATTGCCAGTTCAAATCCTACCCGCCAGCGGCACAAGTTGCGCTTTTTTTTTTTTTTTGGGTGGGAAATTATCAAATAACTTCTCCCGCTCTGGGTGGAGCGGGAGGGCGTGTCAGACTTTTACTGACTAAAACCCACCCGTGTTCCCTCAGTTGCCTGTGTGCCAGGGGTGGCTGTATCTCTTTCGAACAACCCGCACCCCTGGCAGGCATCGGCCCTTGCGGGCCCCATCTGTTGCTGCTGATATCTCTTTGAGGCGCGCGTGGAACACAACGCGCCGTCGACCCGGGTTTGGTCCTTACCGGACAGCGAGCTACCCATTACTCGCCGTCCGCAAGCCCGTGCCTACGGTGGCCGGGAATCAGCCTGGGATTTCCGACGCCCAGGGCGTCTCCTGCGAAGGCCACGGCTGTGAGGGCGCATGTACTGCATCTGCCTCACGTGCGCCGCCTCCCTCTTTGCGAGCATAACTGCTTCGCTGAAGGAGGTGACTGCCAGCCATGCCCTCTCGCTCCGTACCATGGCCTGGACCAGGGTCGGACGCGAGAGATCGCCGAAGCCGATCACCTCCACGAGGACACGGCGGTGCTCCGCCCGGCACAAGTTGCGCTTAGGCATCAATTATATTATTACGTCACCACTGCTAGTACATTTTCTACCACTTCATAGTCATGCGACTTTAGGCAGAAGAAGATATCTTCATACAATTTGATTGCATTTGTTGTAAACATGGGGGCAATGAAGTATTGTATAAAGAGAAGTATTAAATAAATTAACTGATCAACTTTGTAACTGAGATTACAATCTTGACTATGGAAGAGTCTGTCAGTAGGTTACAATAACTACAACATAACTAAATACGTGGTGGACGGCGGTCCACCGCTTATTTAGTTATGCTGGCTTGTTTCATTGTTATCATCGTCATAATTAGCTATTTTAAACCTCTCCTGGTATGGAGCTTCTACAATCACACCACGCCATTTACTTCTATCTTCGACTACTCTTATTCTTCGGCCATTTACCATACCATTCAGCCTGATGCACTAACATTTAAAAAACTTGTTTTAACCAGCATTGCGCCTCGTGGACCCCGACCCTAACAGTGGTGTGAATCTCATATGCACATCACATGCAGATCTTTTGTGCGGACACACAATGGCCATCAAATGCAAACTTTTTAGCTTGTTTTAAATGAAAACAAAACACCATTGTTCGTTGCTTTTTTTTAGTGTTGAAATTGTAGTCGCATTGTTTGGTTCGTAGTTTTGTGACGTATGAGTTTTGACGTGGGTTTTTAATCAGATTATACCATATTTT